>CM057341.1:396303510-397746099 GCA_030015575.1 Agapanthus africanus | reverse complement strand
AAGAGATGCTCTTGGTGTATGGTAACGGAGAACTCCAAGTGGAGTCCTTTACCGATTCAAGCTTCCAGAGTGATAAGGACGACTCTAAGTCGCAGTCGGGATTTGTCTTTACCCTTTACGGAGGGGTGGTTAGCTGGAAGAGTTCCAAGCAGGAAACCGTGGCAGACTCGACGATGGAGGCCGAATACATCGCTGCCAACGATGCTGCTAAAGAGGCTGTCTGGATCAAGAAGTTCATTACTGAACTTGGAGTGGTTCCATCCATTGAGCATCCAATACCTTTGTATTGCGATAACAATGGAGCGGTCGCTTTGGCTAAGGAACCCAGGTCCCATTAGCGATCCAGGCATATTCTGAGGCGGTATCACCTGATCCGGGAGATAGTTGATCGCCGGGAGATCGAGGTCAGGAGGGTTGACACGAAGAACAACACGGCGGATCCACTCACGAAGGCCATTCCCCAGATATAGTTTGAGAGACTCTTCGGGATGCTCGGTATGCGATACTACAGCAGCTGGCCCTAGTGCAAGTGGGAGATTGTTAGTTGTATGTATGCCCTAGAGGCCAGTATTGTACAGATGATGTATATTATATTGGATGCTTGGACATATATAGAGATGACTTTCTTGCTCGATATGATAGTATGCTATCTGGTTGCTCTTTATCTTAACATGTATACTAGTCTCTTTAAACTGTCTTATAGTTACATGTTGATAAAGCCCTTAGGATATGTACTTGACTACCTGGACTATGATGCAGATCATACTAGTGGGGACATGGTAGTCCATAGGTACATCCTTCAAGGTCCCTAGTCATGGGTGTATCGAGACGGGGCATCGATATACCAGTGTAGACTAGCGTATACGCTTCTCGACCCTTGAGATGGGCGATGGATGATCCCATATCCATTGGTGTTTGACATCAGAGATGGTATACGGTTGCTCAGTGGAGACTGGGTACACTGGACGGACTCGCCGAGAACTCCCAGATGGTATTATACCTCACGTCAGATGGCTGTTCTCAGGTGACACTTGTACAGGTTAGTCTGAAGACCCGAGATCGTCATAGAGTCTTGTGTGATTCCCACTGTGCTTTGATCTCCACCTTACCACGTCCATGAGGGCATGCAAAACGGTGGTCTTTGGGTACAGTCCCGAGTCACATGGAGCCAATGAGCGATAGGAGGGGTCTCGTATCTCCCGGTATTGGGGGTTGATGTTGCGCTGTGCTCGATTGGCCGTAACAGGGAAGTCCCTGGCCAGGGCTGATCAGAGATTTGCCGGTAAGTGTTACCAGTAGTTTCTCGACCCGTTTTGAGCCTCACATCGGCATGACTTATCGGTTACTGGGGTCTGACGTTTACCACCCCTAGACTTGATATGCGACATATCAGACGAACAGACCGGACTGTACGGTAAGTGTTACTGGTTGGATTCACAGGAGTGTGAGCGGGCTAGCTCGTCGATCTTCTGATCGCTCAATACCCGGGTGGCCGTTACGTTTAGCAGACCGCTTGCGGCTTGTGGGTGATTGATATGATCATCATCTGCTACCGGCGTATTGACGAGTCTTTAGAGTCTTACACAGAGGTTTCCTGGTTTAAGCGAAACGAAATAGGAGCGCATATGAGATATGTGCAGGACTGAGAATAATGCGTGTATGTGATACCGTATTTCATTCTCGCGATGAATGTTTCGATTGGTTGTATGCGATATAACCTAGTTATCGAATCAAAGATTGATTCGATAAGTCGATTCATTGGATACTAGTCGGTTATGTGCGACATGACCGGATCATTGAATCAAGTGTTGATTTAATGATTTGATGTATAATTATATATTTGATATATTACTTTGCATTAACTAGTATTGGTTCACTTTAAAAGGATTTTCTCACTTGGTGTGCAAGTTGTATATGTGATATACTTTTGTGCACATGATTGTATCATGTTTGATGATACATACTTACTTGGCTTTGTGCAAAGAATTAAACCATGGTTATGATAATGGTTAGGGTTTTGTGTTATTCACTTATTTATTTATCCATTCTTTCTTTTCAAAATAAATAAAGGAAAACAAAATGGTTTCTTTTTATCATGAAGCTTGTTGAAGCTTCATGAAGCTTTGACTAAAGTGACCATTTTGTCTTCATCCTTAACCCTACCCATTCCCACTAACTATGGTCTATTCTCTACACCTAACCAAGGTTAGAAGATGATAAGTATTCATTTTAATTATTCTTTTTAACAAGACTTATCATATTCTATCTACTTCTTCATCTTCTTCTTCAAGAAAGAAAACTTGCCACCATCAATGGCAACTTGAGCAAAAGTGTGAGAAATCCAATTCTAAAGTGAACCCACCTTCTATTTCTTCACCCTCTACCTCTTGCCAAGTAGTATAGGGTGTTTTCTTCACAAGTTTCACAACTTGGTGAAGTTGGAGCTTGATCTAGTGCAACCTCGACGTAGATCATCTTTGGCATCGTAGCCGACGACTTGTCCGCTGATTTCTCCGATGAAGCCGATGCTAGAGTCCGAGATCCGACTTGGACAGCGAGAGGACGTCTACGTGGAGCTAAGGAAGTGGAGAACCGGATCTACAAAGGTTGTAGCTTCTCACTTTTAGTTAAGTTGTTAACTAGGTTTTTCTTTTCGCCTAAAATTCTAGTTAACGATCCGTATTAGGGTTTCTCGGCACCCATAAAATTTGAAATTGGCATGGTTGATGCCTTGTGAGACATCCTTAGCGTGCCTGGGAACCCTACATATATGATATATTATATAGACGTTACTTATGTTTTACACCCGTGCTAGCCCTGCCCTGCTCTGCCGTTAGTTAACCTAACGGTGCATGAGGGGACATCGAGGCGAATGTGGATGGCATAAATGTACGTCGTATTTATCCGTGATGTTTAGGTGATTTAAATGATGGGACTTCATTAATGTGATTAATGAAAGAAAAGAAACGTAAAAGATGTTGTAGAATCAATTTTTTCAAAAAGGATAGCTACAGTTTTGCTTTGCATAGCGGTATATATGATATACCCTGCACCTTATTCGATGGGGAAAGAGCCGAGATCCCTTCACCGGGAGTGACCTCTTTAGCAAAACTGGCAGATGCTACCACATTCGGTTTGACTTTTGACTGCTTTTGGAGTTTTGCTTTGCATATTGATATATATGATATGTCCTGCACCTTATTCGATGAGGAAAGAGCCGAGATCCCTTCAACGGGAGTGACCTCTTTAGCAAAACTAATGAAAGCCTCAAAATCACTCCATTTCAAAATTCACTCGATTCTACGACGATATCAAGTTCTTTACGCTCATGGTTTTCTGAAAAACCTGCGTAGCCCTCCGTCAATTCAGATAAGTAATATTTAGTATTCGTGCTGCGGTACTTTGGCATGCGTCAAGGCGTAGTGTACGGTAGCTGATTATTACTTATCTGTAGCATGAGATGCGATTGGATTAGGGTATTCGTACCGCGTTGTTTGGCATGCGTCAAGGGTCGTACGGGTGGGTTTAATTCAATCACGAATTGTACGGGTTGAACATGACTAGCGGACTATAGGTTGTTTGGCATGCGTCAAGGTCATAGCACGCTAGGGGCAAAATATTATCGGGAATTTCAAGAGTTGAGATTTGCAATAAGATTGCATACCTTCTATGAGATAGTTGGATCCCGATACCCACTGCGAGTAATTGTTACTCCTGGGAGAGTTTTACACAGGACAATTAGCCGATCAAGTAGGTGTCTAGAAAGGTGTCAACGAGGTTACGCCTCTGGGAAAACGAGGTTTACTTTAATTAGGTCCATGCGAAAGCACGGGGAACCTCCCTCAAAGTACCGACACTGGCCTGGCTGAAAGATTGGCGAAGTTGTAGGGTGTAATTAATTCCGGCTAGTCTTTCTTTTAGGGTTTGAAGGAAGATTTGATAAAAACAGTGGGAGCCATCCTGATTAGATAAGATAAATAACCAATCTGATCTTGCAAGAGCATACGCTAAAGTGTTTTCTTCTCTCTCTCTCCAACTAGTGAACATTTCATGCCTTAATCAAGATAATAATATGGATGTATTGACCGAACCCG
The DNA here is from genome assembly GCA_030015575.1 of Agapanthus africanus. NCBI lineage: Eukaryota > Viridiplantae > Streptophyta > Magnoliopsida > Asparagales > Amaryllidaceae > Agapanthus > Agapanthus africanus. The sequence continues at coordinate 397,742,005 of CM057341.1, read as the reverse complement.
CATGTTATACTGTGCTGGGGAACGTTGGTTCCGTTCTTTCTTATAAAAGTTATAGGACTGAACAGAATATATAGGAATACCAGGATTCCCATGCCACCCGTGTGAAGAAAGTACATGTTGATGCTTTTTCTTCGGGTGTGTTCGTTACGGAGAACTGTTTCTCCATTTTCTCTACGTCCTGGGTATTAGATACCGTGTCAGGATCCCATATATGTAATCAGTTACATGGGCTTAGAAAAGGTAGAGAACTTGGAGAAGGTGATAAAGACATAAGGGTTGGAAATGGTGCAATTGTTGCAGCTAAAACCGTCGGGGAATATCACCTTGTATTGCCAACTGGTAATACATTGGTTCTGAACGAATGCTATTACATGCCGAACCTGATATGCAATATTATATCGGTTTCTTTACTAAGTAAAGAGGGATATAATTTTGTATTACAGGATAATGTTATGAACATTTTCCTTAACCAAAAGTTGGTTGGATCAGGCAGGTTGTGCAATGGCATTTATGTTCTAAATCAATCAACAGTTCTGAGCATAACAAACACACACAAGAGGAAGAGTTCAGAACTGAACGAATCCTTCTTGTGGCATTGTAGACTCGGTCATATAAGTGCAACACGGCTAGCTAAGTTGAATAAGGATGGATACTTGAAACCGTTCGAATTTTCATCTTATGACACTTGCCAGTCATGTCTCAAAGGCAAAATAACCAAAACTCCGTTTGCAGGAGATGGAGAAAGAGTTACCGAACTCTTGGGACTGATACATAGTGATGTATGCGGTCCCATGTCTACACATGCCCGGGATGGTTCTTCGTACTTCATTACATTCACTGACGATCTCTCTAGATTCGGATATGTGTTCCAGATGAAACACAAATCAGAAGCTTTTGAGAAATTTAGAGAATATAAACAAGAAGTCGAGAACCAAACCGGGAAAAGTATTAAAATCCTTCGATCTGATCGAGGAGGTGAATACTTGAGCAATGAATTCCTGGACTTCCTAAAAGAGAATGGGATTCTCTCTCAGCTAACTCCTCCATATACACCACAGCACAAAGGTATATCGGAACGGAGGAACCGCACCCTATTAGATATGGTGCGCTCAATGATGAGTACAGCTGAGTTACCTATTTCCTTCTGGGGATATGCGCTTGAGATAGCCATAGACCTATTGAATAGAGTTCCTACCAAATCTGTGCCTACCACTCCATATGAGATATGGAAAGGGAAGAGACCACATCTTAATTACATTAAGATATGGGGTTGTCCGGTCTATGTCAAAAGACAAAATACGGACAAGCTCGAGGTAAGATCTGTCTTATGTAAGTTTATAGGATATCCAAAAAATTCACAAGGGTATATCTTCCACCACCCCGAGAAACAAAAGGTGTTTGTTTCTCGACATGCCACTTTCTTAGAAAAAGGTTTTCTTATGAAACAGATTAGTGGCATTGAGGTAGACCAGGAAGAGGTTCTAGCGACACAAACTATAACAGAAGACTTGGTAGAACCAGAGGATTCAGTAGTACCCGACGAACCCCAGCCTCTCCGCCGATCTGGTAGGGTTTCTCGTCCACCTGAGAGATACTACGGTTTTCTCATTGATGGTGGAAGCGAGGATTGCATCATGGTTGATGATGACCCAACTAGCTTCGAGCAGGCCATCACGAGTGGAGACTCAGTGAAATGGCTGGATGCAATGCGGTCCGAGATGGAATCCATGTACACCAACAAAGTATATACTTTGGAAGATGCTCCTGAAGAGGTAAAACCCATTGGGAGCAAGTGGATCTTCAAGAAAAAACTTGGTGTAGATGGGAAAGTGGAGACTTTCAAAGCTTGACTTGTTGCAAAGGGTTTTCGTCAAAGACCAGGTGTGGACTATGACGAAACCTTTTCTCCAGTGGCTATGCTTAAATCCATCCAGATCATGTTTGCCATCGCTGCATATCATGACTACGAAATCTGGCAAATGGATGTTAAGACCGCCTTTCTAAACGGTGATTTAGAAGAGTGCGTGTACATGATTCAGCCAGAGGGCTTCGTAGATAGTAGGAGCAGCGGGAAGGTGTGCAAGCTGCTTAAATCCATTTATGGATTAAAGCAAGCATCACGGAGTTAGAACATCTGCTTTGACGTCGTTATCAAAGAGTTTGATTTCGTCAAAAACGTAGATGAACCTTGTATCAACAAGAAGGTAGCAGAAAGTAATGTTGTTTTCCTCGTATTGTACGTGGACGACATACTCCTGATAGGAAATGATATTCCTATGCTGCAATCGGTCAAGCTCTTCTTATCACAAAGATTCTCAATGAAAGATCTTGGTGATGCCTACTGCATATTGGGAATTAGGATCTATTTTGATAGATCTGAAAGGATATTGGGATTGTCCTAATCCAGGTACATTGACACCATACTAAAGAGGTTTAGTACGGAAGAGTCCAAACGTGGGTTTTTACCCACGATCTCAGGGCTCACTCTCTCCAAAGCGATGTCTCCCAAGACTGATTTGGAGAGAGCTCGCATGCAAGGGATACCCTATGCTTCGGTAGTAGGCTCTATCATGTATGCGATGCTATGTACCAGACCCGATGTAGTATACTCACCAAGTGTAGTGAGTAGGTATCAAGCTGATCCTGGAGAGAACCACTGGGCAGCTGTGAAGAGCATTCTCAAGTACTTACGAAGGACTAAAGGGATGCTCTTGGTGTATGGTAACGGAGAACTCCAAGTGGAGTCCTTTACCGATTCGAGCTTCTAGAGTGATAAGGACGACTCTAAGTCGCAGTCGGGATTTGTCTTTACCCTTTACGGAGGGGCGGTTAGCTAAAAGAGTTCCAAGCAGGAAACCGTGGCAGACTCGACGATGGAGGCTGAATACATCGCTGCCAATGATGCTGCCAAAGAGGCTGTCTGGATCAAGAAGTTCATTACTGAACTTGGAGTGGTTCCATCCATTGAGCATCCAATACCTTTGTATTGCGATAACAATGGAGCGGTGGCTTTGGTCAAGGAACCCAGGTCCCATCAGCGATCCAGACATATTCTGAGGCGGTATCACCTGATCCGGGAGATAGTTGATCACCGGGAGATCGAGGTCAGGTGGGTTGACATGAAGAACAACACAGCGGATCCACTCACGAAGGCCATTCCCCAGATACAGTTTGAGAGAATCTTCGGGATGCTCGGTATGCGATACTACAGCAGCTGGCCCTAGTGCAAGTGGGAGATTGTTAGTTGTATGTATGCCCTAGAGGCCAGTATTGTACAGATGATGTATATTATTTTGGATGCTTGGACATATATAGAGAGGACTTTCTTGCTCGATATGATAGTATGCTATCTGGTTGCTCTTTATCTTAACATGTATACTTGTCTCTTGATATTGTCTTATAGTTACATGTTGGTAAAGCCCTTAGGATGTGTACTTGACTACCTGGACTATGATGCGGATCATACTAGTGGGGACATGGTAGTCCATAAGTACATCCTTCAAGGTCCCTAGTCGTGGGTGTATCGAGACGGGGCATCGATATACCAGTGTAGACTAGCGTATACGCTTCTCGACCCATGAGATAGGCGATGGATGATCCCATATCCATTGGTGTTTGACATCAGAGATGGTATACGGGTGCTCAGTGGAGACTGGGTACACTGGACGGACTCGCCGAGAACTCCCAGATAGTACTATACCTCACGTCAGATGGCAGTTCTCTGGTGACACTTGTGCAGGTTAGTCTGTAGACCCGAGATCGTCATAGAGTCTTGTGTGATTCCCACTGTGCTTTGATTTCCACCTTACCACGTCCATGAGGGCATGCAAAACGGTGGTTTTTGGGTACAGTCCCGAGTCAAATGGAGGCAATGAGCGATAGTAGGGGTTTCGTCTCTCCCGGTATTGGGGGTTGATGTTGCGCTGTGCTCGATTGGACGTAACAGGGAAGTCCCTGGCCAGGGCTGATTCAGAGATTTACTGGTAAGTGTTACCAGTAGTTTCATGACCCGTTATGAGCCTCACATAGGCATGACTTATCGGTTATTAGGGTCTGACGTTTACCACCCCTAGACTTGATATGCAACATATCAGACGAGGAGACCGGACTGTACGGGAAGTGTTACCGGCAGGCTTTTTACAGGAGTTGGAGCGGGCTTGCTTGCTGATCTTCTGATCGCTCAATACCCAGGTAGCCGTTACGTCCAGCTAGCACCGCTGACGGCTTATAGGTGCTTGATGTGATCATCACCTACTGCCGGCGTATTGACGAGTCTTTAGAGTCCTACATAGAGGTTTTTCTGGCTCAGGCAAAATGAAATAGGGGCACGTATGTGATATGTGCGGGATCGAGAATAATGCGTGTATGTGATACCGTATTTTATTCTCGCGACTTTTTGTATCGATCGGTTATATATGATATGACCGGGTTATCGAATCAAGTGTTGATTCGATAAGTCGATACGATGAATGTTAGTCGATTATATGAGATATGAACGAATTATTAAGTCAAGTGTTGATTTAATAATTAAGTGTATATTTGTATATTAGATATACTAGTTTACATTTGCTAACACATGTTTACTTAGGGTTTTTTCTCACGTGTACACATTTTTACTATATATGATATATATGAAAATGTGTTGTATTTTTGTATCATGTTTGATGATACACTATACATGGGTGTATGAGACTTACACTATGCTAATTTATATTTAGGGTTTTTAATATCTATTGTAATTACAAAATCATGTGGAGGATTAGAAAATGCATGAAGCTTGTGGGAGCTTGTGGATGCATTGACTAATTCAACCTGGTTTTGTTTTTACTATGGATATTTCTTAACCCAACCATAAAGATTAGCCTAGGCTTAAGTCTCTACAAGGGTTAGTATATGATACTCACTCACCATGGTTAGACTTCTCACTTGATCATTATCCTTTCCTCTTTCTTTTGTTCATCTTCTTCATTGAACAAAAGAGAAAGAAAACTAGGGTTTTGCAAAGAGAGCAAAAGATTGTGAGATATAAAATTCCAAAGAGAACCCACTTCCTATTTCTCCATCCTCTACTAGACTAGCACTTTAGTTTAGGGTGTTTACTTCACTAATTCTCTAGTTAGTGAAGTAGGAGCTTGAGTCGGAATTCCCTCGACGTAGATCATCTTCGGTCTCGGAGACTTCAAGCAAGGTCGCATCTTTCGCCTCGTGAAGCCATGCAAGAGTCCGGGAGAACCTTGATCGCAGCGAAGGGACTTCATCAAGGAGCTTTAGAAGTGAAGGACCGATCTACAAAGGTTGTATTTCGTATTCCCTTTAGAGTAAAGATGTTTTCTTGCTAATTGTTTCGCCTAAACTCTAGTATACGATCTTGCTTAGTGTTATTGGGCACATAAAAATTTAATTTTGGCATGGTCGATGCCTTGTAGAGCCTTGTTCGTGTGCCTAGTAACCCTACAGGTTATGTCTCTACAATGATTAGTATATGATACTAACTCACCCATGGTTGCATATCTCATTCTTATTCACTTTGGTTTATTTTCTTGAGTTGCTTTCTTCATCTTCTTCCTCTTGCTCTCTAGCTCAATGGAAAATGGTGCAAATGAGTGAGAAAATAAAATCTAAAGTGAGCCCACTTCCTACTTCATCATCCTATACACTTGCTTGGGTAGTAAAGGGTGTTCTCTTCACAATGTTCATGACCTAGTGAAGGGTTAGCTTGAGTTTGAGTCTCCTCGACATAGATCATCTTCTGCCTCGAAGACTACGAGCAAACTTGTTCATTTCTCCGAGGGAACCCATACTAGAGTTCGGGGGATCCATGATCGTAGCGAATGGACGTCAACACGGAGCTTTAGAAGTGAAGGACCGGTCTATAAAGGTTATATTCCTTGTTCACTTTTCTTTTGCAAAGTTGGTTGCATTATATTCCGTCGATTTCTAGTAAATGATTCTTAGTTTGGGTTAGCTAGAACGGTAAATCTTTGAATTTTGCATGGACGATATCTCCCGAAACCATGCTGCCGTCTTAGGTAACCCTGTATAATTTTGCACATAACCGGCACTTAAATCACGCAACGTCAAAAGGCGTAACGTAAATCAAGTAAGCCGAAGCCCAGAAAATCTAAACCTTTTTGCGGAAAATAGTGAGGGTACTGTTTTGAAATAAAGGTGTAATGAATCCTATTTTGTCTTTTAAAAATTTGGGCAGCACCTCCCTTGTATATTTTGATCCAAACACATATACACAATAATAAATAGGCATCCCCAAGCGGGAGCTAGCTCTTCGCCAATCGGCGGAATCACAACCACGCAATAACATATATACGTCGCCAAACGGCGAAGAATCAACCCAAAAAGAACAATAAAAGAGCAAGACATCAAAACTCAAGAAGCGAACATAAACCCATCACTATAAGTCTCGTACAAAACCTAAGTCTGACTAGGTCTACCAATATACAATTCTAGTCTCTGATTTGATCTGTCGTGATGGAGTTTGTCTAGATACTATAGAGTATAAATTACGAGAGTGGGCACGATCCAACATTTGTCCCACCTACCAAAGAAAAATACCCTGGATGAAGCTGTATGCCAACGATACCGCAACTGATCCCAAGCGGTAAACCTGCAAGAACTGTGGCACAACGGGGGTGAGTTGCCAACCAGTGAGTAGAAAACATCAGCAAGTAGAAATCGAATAAAACAACAATTTCCTAGGTCACTAAATCCTGAAGATAATACTATGATATCTAGGGTGACCAAGTACGCATATATATCAACAATCGAGTCAATGCAGTGACATATATAAATAAACTCTCGATATCATAAGCCTGTATGCATGAGGATATCATTCACGTGTCCATCAACGACACAAACAATATCATGGAACCTGAGTATCCCACACCGACACTCGAACATCATGAAAACATAAGCCTGTATATAAATAAGAGGATATCAACCACGTGTGTCTATCAACGACACATCAAAATCATGGAACCTGAGTGTCCAACACCGACACTCGAAACATTATGAAAACCCGTGTCCAGCATCGACACGTAAATCCTCAAATCTCGGGCTCCGTCACTCCGGATTGGCCCATATCACGACTACGGTCGGTATCCTACAGATATTCACCGCGCCAAACTATCTCGGGCTCCATCAGTCCGGATCAGCCCATATCATCTCACGACTCCGGTCGGTATCCTCTAGATATCCGCCGAGTCCAAAACTATCACCGACAGGTAGTGTTCCTCTGCCAGGCTGATCGTCTACATCTCGAGCTTCTTGCCCCGGGGTACCTCACAGGGTCAACCATGTACCCGTAAACGGTGCCTACCGCTCCTCGAATCGGGTATACTGACTGCTCAGAACCGAGAAAACTCATGGTGGACAGCTCGAAATATCATATCAAGATAAATCGCGTTTTAAAGCAATACATAATTCTCTTTAAAATATAACTGCGGTTATCAAATCCAGGGATCTCATAAAAACAGCAACTCAATGCATATAACCATAAAGTACGATGTACGTAACATAGAGTAGTAATATGAGCATATCGAGTATATCATGCAAGCATGTAAAGTGATAATACTGAACAATGAATTTACTTTTACTTTTAAGATTTTTCTCATAATAAGGCAGTTCTACTGTGCAAGTGACATAGTAATTATCGATGAAGAATGTGTGTGAGCTGGCAAAAATGTGTATGTGTAATATGCGCATCAACGGTAAGTGTGCAGGTGTACTAGCAAATGATATCATATAGCATTAAATACTGGCATGTTGTATGTACATCACGAGGGGTAATATCGTACACAACATGAACAATAAATGGGTGTATCTATCTACACAAGAATCATACGGTCACTTTTAAACGATACACATCGTCGCTTTGAAAATAGGTATGCTTCAGGTGGAAATCTTTATATCGGCGATCCCGCCTCATAACATCCGATATGACAATAATCCTCGATCATTATCCTCAAATCACCAGCACTGATCAATCATCTGGTACATCTCGTCACGTACGGTAATCCATCGTACAGGGTTATCAGACAGAATAAGAAATCTATCGACCTAAACAATAATAAGGGTACGGATCTAAATTCTCGTACGGCATATTACTCATTAATATACACACATATATCTCAAATCACATTTGTATAAACGTCATATCTTATTAATTTCACAACACCTCTATCTCAATCTCGTGTCGTGTTTATCGATCTCGATCTCATATCATACCATCATCAACTCATACTTGTTCTCTTTCAATTCGTACCTATCATGATTCACTTCCCATTTCATATTCTCATATATCACTATATTCATTTGTGTAAACTTTTATCATATCATCTTACGTTCGTAGCATATCCTTTATCAAAATATAATTATAAAATGATCTTCCATATCAATGGTTGCGGGGGTGCTATACGCCATTCACCCGACTTCCACCGTAGATATAAATCTACTCACCAGCAAATCTTCTCACTTAGCCGAAATCGATGTGCTTCATCGTCTCGGAAGTCCACGCGAAAGTACCTATAATCAATACACAATCACAATACTATTAAAATCAAGTTTGAAAACCGATATGGCACACGAATTGCTTATAGGTTAGAACATATAGCTTACGCATGCTAAAACAACCAAACAACCCTCATCGTTAACGTACAAACATCCAACGACGGAATCAAATCCAAATACCAAAACCACGAATTCACATATCGGAAAACATTAACCCAAGAACTCGCAACCAACTCCCAGATTTTGGCTCATGCAAATGGGATCTAAACAAGCAATTATAGAGGATATGTTATAGGGTAAGTGAGCTACAGGAAAAACCACATCACCAAATCCAATAGGGAGTCTGGCGACATCAAGAGGAAATCCGGCCTCGCCGGCCGTACTAGGGCAAATGGGTACGTACTTATATGGTGGACTTCTAGTGGTTTATCCAGGTCAGTCGATTTGCTTGATTTTCTTAGAAATAACCCAGGTTGCTCCAGATACCCTGTAGGCCTCTACGGTTCACAAAAACCGACACGGGAAAATTCTAACTTCGTGTATCGGGTTCTAAACTCATTTTCAGGCCATGAAATCTATCTTTAAGGTCTTGTAAACACCCACTATACCTCAATTAACCACTTAACAGCAACTTGCAATTTTCTAAGATCACATAACCTATTTATATCGATTTCTAACTAAACTTTGATATATAACATAAATACCAATCTAAAAGTGTATGGATTACCTCATTTGACTGTTGGATATAGTGCCCCCAGAGTCAATTATTGGATCACAGGCGCGTGATTGCAATGATTGAGGGAGGACCTATGCCGGTTGGAGAATCTTACTCAAGATGATAGTATGCTATCTGGTTTATCTTTATCATCGTGTACTGCTTTAGGTGACATTACTGATCACTATTGCACGTTGATAGAGCCCCTAGGATTCTTGCTTGACTACCAGCAGTATGAGGGCGATCATATACGTGGGAGCTAGGGTCTATAAGCACATCCTTAAAAGGTCCCTAGTCGAGAGAGTTTCGAGACAGGGCATCGATACTCCAGAGTAGACTAGTGTATACAGTCGAGACCCCGACGAGGGGCGGTGGCCGGTCTCACAAGCCACTGGTGTCCGTTGGTTCACCTAAAATGTATACAGGTGCTCATTGGGTTATGAGTACACCGGACAGGACTCGCCAGGAACCTGCTAGTTGGTATTATACCTGATGTCAGATAGCAGTTCCCAGGTGACATGTGTTCAGGTTAGTTCATCGACCTGAGATCGTCATTTGTCTCTTGTGAGTTCCAACTGTGCTTTGATTACTACCATACCACGCTCAAAGGAGACGTGCAAACAGGTTTTAGTTGGGTACAGTCCCGAGCCACATGGAGGCAGTGAGCGGATCTTCCGGGGTTCGTCTCTCCCGGTATTGGGGGTGAGGTCACGCTGTGTCTAGGAGAGCCAGTACATGAAAAGTCCTTGGCCAAGGCCGGAGATTTACTGGTAGGTATTCCAGTAGTATCTCAGGGTGTTCTGGGCTACACTCCGACACTACTTGTACCGCTATTGGGGGTCTGACTTTTACCAACCCCCTAGGCTCGCCATGCGATGCTCATAGACGAACGGACCGGACTGTACGGATATTGTCACTGACAGGCTCAGTAGGGTGTCAGGATGAGTTCGCTCATCGATGTCCCTTTTAGCTGGTGGCCCGTCACGTATGGCTGATACCTCTGACGTGCTAGTGGTTAAATCCACAGCCATAGTATTGACGAGTCTTTAGAGTCCACCACAGACACAGTTACTCAAGTTTCAGGCGAAACGCTGTAGAGGCTGTATGGAGATATGGTAGGGTTCGATCAGATACGTGCGGTATTGTACGTATCGTGATCGGACGGATTTTACTAGCCGTCTTTGGCTTAAGCCGGATCCTAGTATTAGACAGTATAGTTTTGTTTCTTTGCATTTGTGTTCAGTGGGAATACTAATGCGGGCATCTATATGCAGTAGCCGGGTTTTCCTGTAATTTATTACGGGATCAGTTTTCTGAGGTTGCCAGTTTGCAATCCGTTCCGGCCGGTTTTCCTTTGTTCCTTCGCGGCCGGACCTTTAGATGGATGGGGTAATTTGCAATTGTGCAAATTACTTATTGTGGAGGGGTTTCTTGCATTTGTAGCTTCATTATGATAGTCTTATCATCATGAGATTCCTTTTGGGTCATTCCTTGCATTTATTGAGAAGGGAAATGAAAAGATTGAGAGAAGAAATTGATGTGAGCATTTTTCCCTTTATCATTCTTTTTTTCCCTCCACTTGAGAGCACTTGTTTTTCTCTCCTCCACCATTCATTTTCATGGCCGGCCACTAGAGAGGGGAGTGAGAATGAGGTTTCATTTTTGGTGTGAAAAAAATTAATCTCATTGCTCATGTAGTATCAAAGTTCATAGCTCCATTTTCAAACCTTTCTCCAAAGTTCTTCTCTCCTCCATCACCAAGGAAACATAAACCCCTAAAAAGAGGCATAGCCTACTATACTACATCTACAGCAAATCTTGGACGCGTCAGCTAGCCAACTTTGCACCCGAGTTGCCTCGGTCCAGAGGTGGGAGCCCGTAAAAGAATCCGGCTACGTGGTGCCCTTTCCGACGAGGAGGTGACGGACGGAGATTCCGCGGGAGATCGGAGTGTAGACGAAGACCGAAGGACACGGATCGCTTGGTATAACTTCTCTACTCCTTTTCTTGTTTGCTAGTAGCTAGGTTAATGGCCCTATCCGGGATTTTTGTGCGTGGTGGTGTCGGTTTACTAGTTCGCAAAGTTTTTCGTTTCCGCGTTTCCGGCGTCGGATCGACGGCCGGGGTGCCGCCGTGCACTTACATTGGTATCAGAGCCACGCCATTAACCTAGGCTAGCTTTCTAACGTGTTTAGAACTCGATCGAACAAAAAGTCCCAAAAACCGTATTTTCAAAAGCACAGGTTTCTGTCGAAATATTTTAGCTCCAAAAATTTTTCAGGTTGTTTCAGAATGATGTGCAGAGAATTCTAAGACCTCTGTAGAAATTTGATCATGTGAACGCACTATACGACCGTGGAACTGTGGCCAAACCCATGCTTGGGCCGCGGTTCTGCCGCAGTATTCACTTTTCAGTGCATCAAAATTCTACAGAGGGCTTCTGGGTTGGAAATAGGGGTTTTGGGATATTCTTTTTGGGCCCAGATTTTCTGTGAGAGCTACAGTAGTGCTTGGGGCCCACTTTGATAAATTTGTTCGATCGGATATTTTAAACATGCTAGTTCACAGTATTTACATTATATCTACGACCGTGAATGTCATTTGATCGGTAAATCCTGTCTAACTGCTATAGCCCTTTTAGACGGATTTACGAACGTGACATTCACATTGATGTTCTGTGTTGTGCTATGATGTTGCGGATTGGTCGTGGGGGATAGCCTGGTTGCAATATTAGTACAGTTTTGTTTTATATGTACATTTGATATTGCGGGGCGAGCGTCCGACATGTGGACTGTCGTCACTGCCTGTTTGTATTATTCTTTTGCGGCACGACCAGGTCAAGGTCGATGTACCCGTTGTATGTATATTTTACTCTCTGTACTAGGATTACCCCGCGAAGGGGTGCACGGATAGCCGGATTCTAGAGGGCAACGGGCCCGCATCTCATGGCATTGAGACGGAGGGGGCTTCACTCTAGAATTGGCGGGCTATTCGCCGCACTCATAGGGAGTATAGGTTGACCCAGGAGGGGTGCCCAAGTTACCAGATTCCGTAAAGTGCTGGGTGGTCCATTCACGTTGCTGAAGAGGGCTGCCTCGCTTCAGGTTTTGGCGGGTAACTTGCCGCGCCCGTAGGGGTCTAGGATCTCATTGCACAGGCTATCCACACGACCAGGGGAACGTCGGGTTTCAGTAGCGGCTCTATAAAATCCGGGGATCCCAGATATCTGTATTGCTCTGTGATGCTGGTTACATTTCTGTGATGTTGCATTTTATCACGCCTTGAGCGAATATTATATATTGATATATATACTAGTAGATGTTGTATATGTTTTGCATCCGCGCTAGTCCAGTCTCCACTCTGTCGTTAGTTAGCTAACCTAACGGGTGATGACGGGACCCAGTGGCGAATGCGGATGGCATATACGTACGTCATTATTTTCGTTCTTTATTGGTGTGATCAATTGATGGGACTGCGTTGATTCGGATCAATGCAAGATAAACAAACCTATTCTGATGTTGTTGGAACATTTTTCAAAAAGCTGTTATTGCAAGGGCGTTCTCTTTTGTTTTGCATCGTGGTATTCAGTTGGAATATCCTGCTCCTCAGTCGACGAGGCAAAGGCCGAGATCCCTTCACCGGGAGTGACCCCTTGGACATAAGTTTGCGTCAGGGCAATAACTTCACTATAGCCGTTTACTTTTGCTTTGCATCGTGGTATTCAGTTGGAATATCCTGCACCCCATCCTATGGGGAAAGAGCCGAGATCCCTTCACCGGGAGTGACCTCTTTAGGAAAGGTTTTCGTTAGTATATTTTTATAAAGCTATCCGTTCATTCAATGATATCAAGTTCATTACGTTAGAGGTTTTCGCCAGAAACCATTCATAGCCCTCCGTCGTTTCATATGGATAGTCAATAGTATTCAAGCTGTGTTTGTTGGACATAGTCAAGGCACAGTTTTTGGTAGCTATTGGGTGTTCATATGCTGCATAGATAAATGCGTTGGTTTGGGACAGTCGTATAGCCTTGTTGGCCCTAATCAAGGGCTTGTACAGGTGGGTTCAAATCAACCTGGACAATGACGGGTAGAACTTGACATGTGACTTATGATTTGTTGGCCTTAGTCAAGGTCATAAGAGCATAGGGCAAAAATCCACATCGGGAGTTTCAAAAAAAACTGAAACTTGCCAGATATGCGCATACCTTCTGGAGTGTGATAACGTGAGCGGATTCCGTCACGTTATCATGCGATGATAGTTGGATCCCGATTCCCACTGATGAGTTGGTTTACTCCTCGGGTGATCCCGGCTAATTCTTCTTTCAGGTTTGGGGAAGAATTTGACGTTACAGTGGGAGGTTTTCAGATTAGATAAAGTGATAACCATTCTGATCTTGGTTAGGGTGCACGCTGAGTGTTTCTTTTCTCTCTCTCTTTGGCAGCGACCATTGACCCGACCCTAGACTATGACTCAGTGACCAAGATTAATCGAACCTTCTTTAACACTGGCTTTTGGATTGTCAGAGTTGCAAACCTCATTGCCACTCCTACTTTTACCCTTTTCTCCAGGACACCCCGTATTACTACGAGCGTCCACTTCCATTGGAAAAAACCATCGTATGGTTATATACGAACTCGAAGGAATTTATTCGAGGATGGTTTCTGGTTCTGGAGAAAACGAATAGGACTATTCAGTTGTCTTTTCCTTTTACCTTCTCTCAGGTTGCGAGTACACCTTGGTTTAGGAGATAGTATACCTATTATGCAAATTGGATAGTCTTCTTCCAAACCATAGGCAGGTGCCGACCGGTAGGGAATGAAGAAAACCAATTAGCCTAAACGGTGTACAGAAGGTATTATGTTAAGACAAAGAAAGGGATTAGAAGGAGGGCAAAGTAAATTGCGAATGATATTCACGACCAAACCAAGTATTTCATTACCACTCCCACTTCACCTTTGTATTTCTCCAGGACACTCCGTAACACTACGAAGATCCCAAGTTTATTGGATACTCCATCGTATGGTTATATACGAACTCGAAAGGAACTTGTCCCAGTTCGGGGATGGATCCTGGTTCAGGAGAAATAGGAATAAGGTTTATTCGGTTGTCTTTTATCTTCACCTTCTCTCGCATTGCGAGTGCTCCTAAGATTAGGACAGTACACCTATTATGCTTATTGGATAGTCTTCTTCCAAACCATAGGCTGGTGCCGAACGGTAGGGAAGGAAGAAAACCATTTGGCCTAAAGGGGTGTACAGAAGGTAATGACTAAAGACATATAAAGGGATTTGGAGAGATGGCAAAGAAATATACGGTTATAGTTGTGAATCTGGATAATGGAAGAGGCATTACTAGGAATACCGGGATACCCCATCGAAACATTTCAGTGTTTCAGTTTCACTGTGTACTGTGTACTGTTAAAAGAAAACTGATTTCCTAATTAGACACTTGCTCCACGGTATGTATTTACCAGGTTTGATTCTCTCATCTGTATGGTTTTACAGATGATGAGTGGGAGTAAGTTATTGGGAATTGGGTGATCATCCTCATTATATCGGAATTCGTTGTAATTGGTGATATTTGAGGAAGTCACCTGGGTTGTTTGCCGGTCGGCAAATATTTGGTTTTGAATATCCGTTGTTATGCACTAATTTCAAATTGATATATCTGTACGTCTATTTTCATAGAGTGAGATATACCTTTTTGAAATTATGTCCGTGACATTTACCTATATCAGTGGATGGTTAGGTAAGGAGCATTGAACAGCGGTGTAATTCTTCTTAACCATAAGTACAGTTTTCAACCTACGACACACAGTGAATGAGTCATTTGACTCAAGGGACTTATACAGAGTTTTGTGTATTGTCCAGTGTCAATTAGGACAGAGGGGTAGGTACTCGTACTATATTCGGTTTACTTATGACTTCTCTAGTTTTAGACAGGTGTTTCGTAGAAACACAGGGTCTAAGTTTTGAGAAGTTATTGGTATATGAGTAAAGTAGAGAACCAGGTATTGCAAGTATCGGGATTCTTCAAGGTTATCGAAGACGTAGATACTTGTGAATGGTATTCAGTTGATAGTAATGATTAAGAGAACTTGCTTCTCTTTCAGGTTACTCATAATTGGAAGTATTCCTAACTTGAGTAACGTTAATCGGCATCCTTCCATTGAGTTGACATGCACTGAAGACAGCTGCATGATTTGAATCTGGTTCAATTAAATCAGTGCCTCTGTTTCTATATTGGATATAGAACAGTTCATATCTAGGCATTGTTAAGGTACGGGGAGTTGTCCGGCTTATGCTTAAAACCAGACTCCGGATAACTCAAGGCACGTTTCTGTAATGGCTGTTTGTGGGTTGACCTGGGCTATGACGAGGGTTGACTTTCTACCATCTGGAAGATCAATAGTGATATTGTTCTTAACTCGCCACAGTTTTAATAAAAATGGATTTTTTTTTCAGAAAACAGTAGTGGGAGTATGGTAGAACTGGAAGTGATTCCAGAACCGCAAACGATTACTGAAAATTCTATAAGAACCTTAAGATTCAATCTGGTTTGACATTCCATTGGCCACTCCGCAGATATGGTGTGTAACCTCAGGCACCCGAGAGGTACTTCGGTATGCTCAAGGACGGTGGCAGGGAGGTTCTTGTTTACCCAGACTTGCCATTGCTGTTGTTCCAGACTGTGAGACCCGGCAGGAGGGTGAGTATAGCGTCGTTCTAAACTTGCTTTAGAAGTGCACGTGTATATGACTCTGCCAGAGGGTTATCGTAGTGAGTGGGAGCAGCGGAAGCATTGGTGGACAAGCGCTTATGTCTATTTATAGACTAAAGCAGATATAGCGGAGATAGATCATCTATTTCTGACGTGACGGTCATAGGTTTGACTTCATCAGAATAGGGGATGGATCTGTTAAGAAGGTAGTAGGGTGTGATGTCCTGGTATTTGGATGACATACACAGAGTAGGAAGTGATATTCCTATACTACGGTCGGTTATACATTGGTTGTCACACAGTAGTTTCTCCACATGGGACTTGGATATTATATCAGACATTCTGGTTACTGGATCTATGGTTTTAGATCTAGATTTGGGTGGTTTCCCAATCTGGGTACTTAGACAGCATTCTATGAGTATTTAGAATGGACGACTCCTGGCATGGTAGTATACCTGCAGGTGATGGAGTCACCCTCTCTAAAGGTGTCTTACAGACTAAAGTAGAGAGGGATGTGTCTGATTGGAAAATCACTTGCTTAGACAATTGAGTCAATCATGAGATGTCATGTGCCACACCAGATGTTGTTCTTGCAGTAGATGCAATAAGTTGATATTAATCCAATCCTGGAGAAACAATCGGAAGCAGTTTTAGAACATAAGTGGATGTTCTAGGGAAATGATAACGGCAGCCTCCTTTAGGAGATGGTTATCATTCCAGGCTTCCAAGGTGACCTGGACGGCAGAGTGACCGTCAGAGTTTTAGTTTTCCCTCTGACGAGGGGCAGTATTTTGGACAGGTGGTCCAGGCGGATACTGAGGGAAGGATGGCGCAGGATACTGATTATGTTCAGTTGACGATACAGTCTAAGAAGTTTGGATTTGGAGTTCATTTATGAGGTAGGTCCCATCAGACATCCAGACATTCTCAGACAGGTATTGCTCATTTCGGGAGATGGCTTTCTCCGCGAACATGAGATATAGAGAGACATAGAAAGAAACATTAAAGCGGATCCACTCACTGAGGTTATTCCTCGAACGCATTAGTTTCGCAAACGAGCTTTGTGAGACTGACTAGTAGAAGAGTTGGGTGTTCGGTATCACACGGGCTGTGAGTATGCGACATCGCAATAATTAGCCTTGAGTGCAAGTGGGAGATTGTTGGATATAGTGCCCTCAGAGTCAATTATTGGATCACAGGCACGTGATTGCAATGATTGAGGGAGGACCTATGCCGGTAGGACAATCTTACTCAAGATGATAGTATGCTATCTGGTTTATCTTTATCATCGTGTACTGCTTTAGGTGACATTACTGATCGCTATTGCACGTTGATAGAGCCCCTAGGATTCTTGCTTGACTACCAGCAGTATGAGGGCGATCATATACGTGGGAGCTGGGGTCTATAAGCACGTCCTTAAAAGGTCCCTAGTCGAGGGTGTTTCGAGACAGGGCATCGATACTCCAGAGTAGACTAGTGTATACAGTCGAGACCCCGACGAGGGGCGGTGGCCAGTCTCACAAGCCACTGGTGTCCGTTGGTTCACCTAAGATGTATACAGGTGCTCATTGGGTTATGAGTACACCGGACAGGACTCGTCGGGAACATGCTAGTTGGTATTATACCTGACGTCAGATAGCAGTTCCCAGGTGACATGTGTACAAGTTAGTTCATCGACCTGAGATCGTCATTTGTCTCGTGTGAGTTCCCACTGTGCTTTGATTACTACCCTACCACGCTCAAAGGAGACGTGCAAACAGGTTTTAGTTGGGTACAGTCCCGAGCCACATGGAGGCAGTGAATGGGTTGCAGGGGTTCGTCTCTCCAGGTATTGGGGGTGAGATCGCGCTGTGTCTAGGAGAGCCACTACATGAAAAGTCCTTGGCCAAGGCAGAAGATTTACTGGTAGATATTCCAGTAGTATCTCAGGGTGTTCTGGGCTACACTCCGACACGACTTGTACCGCTATTGGGGGTCTGACTTTTACCAACCCCCTAGGCCCGCCATGCGATGCTCATAAACGAACGGACCGGACTGTATGGATATTGTCACTGACAGGCTCAGTAGGGTGTCAGGATGAGTTCGCTCATCGACGTCCCTTTTGGTCAATAGCAGGTGGCCCGTCACGTATGGCAAATACCTCTGACGTGCTAGTGGTTAAATCCACAGCCATAGTATTGACGAGTCTTTAGAGTCCACCACACACACAGTTACTCAAGTTTCGGGCGAAACGCTGTAGAGGCCATATGGAGATATGGCAGGGTTCGATCAGATACGTGCGGTATTGCACGTATCATGATCGGACGGATTTTACTAGCCGGCTTTGGCTTAAGCCAGATCCTAGTATTAGACAGTGTAGTTTTGTCTCTTTGCATTTTTGTTCAGTGGGAATACTAATGCGGGCATGTATATGCAGTAGCGGGGTTTTCTTGTAATTTATTACGGGATCAGTTTTCTGAGGTTGCCAGTTTGCATTCCGTTCCGGCCGGTTTTCCTTTGTTCCTTCGCGGCCGGACATTTAGATGGAGAGGGTAATTTGCAATTGTGCAAATTACTTATTGTGGAGGGGTTTCTTGCATTTGTAGCTTCATTATGATATTCTTATCATCATGAGATTCCTTTTGGGTCATTCCTTGCATTTATTGAGAAGGGAAATGAAAAGATTGAGAGAAGAAATTGATGTGAGCATTTTTCCCTTTATCATTCTTTTTTTCCCTCCACTTGAGAGCACTTGTTTTTCTCTCCTCCACCATTCATTTTCATGGCCGGCCACTAGAGAGGGGAGTGAGAATGAGGTTTCATTTTTTGGTGTGAAAAAAATTAATCTCATTGCTCATGTAGTATCAAAGTTCATAGCTCCATTTTCAAACCTTTCTCCAAAGTTCTTCTCTCCTCCATCACCAAGGCAACTTAAACCCCTAAAAAGAGACATAGCCTACTACACTACATCCAAAGTTGCCTCGGTCCTGAGGTGGGAGCCCGTAGAAGAATCCGGCTAAGTGGTGCCCTTTCCGACGAGGAGGTGACGGACGGAGATTCCGCGGGAGATCGGAGTCGAGACGAAGAACGAAGGACACGGATCGCTTGGTATAACTTCTATACTCCTTTTCTTGTTTGCTAGTGTTAGTGTATATGCCCTAGAGGCCATAACTGTATCATACTAGTTTGTATATTACTTAATGGATGCTTGGGATATTCACCTTGTATATACAATCTTGCTCAAAATAGTAGTATGCTACTTGGTTTGTTTCTACTTCAATGTGTACATGTGTTTATTTTTGTATATCGCCTATACACATTAGTAGAGCCCTTAGGATCTTTGCTTGATTACCAGCGATGTGATGGCCGTCACACTAGTAGGGCTGGGTAATCTATAAGCACATCCTTATGCAGGTCCTTGGTCGCAGGACTATCGAGACAGGGCATCGATACTCCGGAGTAGACCAGCGCATGCGCTTCTCATCCCAGTGTGGGAGACGGTCTGTCCCACAGCCGTCAGTACGTCGTACTTGAGATAGTATGCGGGTGCTCGTTAGGTTACGGATACACTGGACAGGACTCGTCGGGAACTGACTATTTGGTATTATACCTATCGTCAGTTATCAGTTCCCAGGTGACATGAGTACAGCTTAGTCCGCTGACTTGACACTGTCACTTCGCCTCGGGTGTGTTCCCACTGTACTTTGATCACTACCCTACCACGGCTCAAAGGAGTCGTGCAAACAGGTGGTGGTTGGGTGCAGTCCCGAAGCACTTGGAGGCAGTGACGGTTAGACAGGATTCGTCTCTCCCGGTATTGGGGGTTGACATCGCGCTGTGTCTAGGAGAGCCATTACACGAGTAGTCCCTGGCCAGGGCAAACGAGATATACTGGTAGGTTTCCAGTGTTATCTCAGGGTGTATTGGGCTTCACTCCGGCACGACTTGTACCGCTATTGGGGGACTGACGTTTACCGCCCCCTAGGCCCGCCATGCGATGTATCAGACGAACAGACCGGACTGTACGGAGAATGTCACACTCAGGCTCAGTAGGAGTTCAGATGGGTTTCGCCTCGTCGGTCTTCTTGTCGGCATTACCTGGGGACCGTTACGCACAGCTAGTGCCGCTTACGGTCTGTGGTTAAACCCACTGCCAGCGTAGTGTCGAGTCTTTAGAGTCCCACACAGAAAGCTTTTCGCCTTTAGGCAAAAGAGTAGAGGTCGCATGGTATTGCGACAGGTCGCATGGTTTTGCGACAGGGTTCGGTCACATCCGTGCACTTGTGCACGTACAGTGTCCGGACAGTTTACACTAGCGGGCTTTGGTTTAAGCCAGATCCTAGTGTACCTTATGGGATTGGATTTATCCAGTTTGCATTCGTGTTCCTCGGAACGCGGATGCGGGTGTGTATGCACAGTTGACAGGGAGGCACAGACAGCGGATTCTCATTAGGGTTGTTGACAGTTGACCGTTGACTTTTTGACTTTATGCTCAACCCTAATGAGAATATGATATGTGATTAACTATTATATTAATTAAGTATTATGGTGATATGGTTGTTGACTTTTGTTGACTTGTTGACTTTGGTGACTTGTTGACTTTTGTTGACTTGTTGACCGGTTGACTAGGCTTGACTAGTTGACCATCATGATAACTATGGTTATCATTTCATGCCAAAGACTTTTACTTGCTTGTTCATTTGAGTAAAATGAGTGCATGACATGATAAGGTTATGGTTGCTTCTAACCATCACATAAGACTTTTTTGATATGATGAGTTATGATCACTTTGGATTATGAGAGGGTGAGAGAGAAAAGAGAGCCTCATTCTTTCTTGCTCATTCTCTCTCTTGTTCTTGATCTCTCCTCTTGCTCTCACCCTCAACCTCTTGCTCCCTCTCTTGATCTATGGTTCTCTTGTCTCATGAGTTGAGAATCAAGAACCATAGATAAAATCCCATTCTAAATCATCTCTACTCATTCTAGTTCACTAGGTTTAGCAAACCAAGTGAACTAGTTTCTTCAAAGAACGAAGAAGGAGCTAAAGGTCGGAGCTTTCAAGTGGATCTATCTTCGGCGTATGGAGACAACGAGAAGGAGCCATCGAACCACCATCGGAGCTTGAAGAGAAGGAGTTCAAGTTTAGGTATAACCATCTTCATCCGAGTAGCTAAATATCTTTAGCTTAGTATGCTAGTTTTAGTTTAGGTAAAGATCCCGACCTAGCTTAGTCCATGTTGCCACTTGCGTTAAAATTTTGATTTTATACCGTTTCCGCCTCCCCGTAAGAACCGGGGGTCGCAACGTGGAATTACAGCTAGTAGCTAGGTTAATGGCCCGATCCGGGATTTTTGTGCGCGGTGGTGCCGGTTTGCTAGTTCGCAAAGTTTTTCGTTTCCGCGTTTCCGGCGTCGGATCGACGGCCGGGGTGCCGCCTTGCACTTACATTGACAACCTAGGATAATTCTTGAGTTGCCCAAAGTCTTCAAAATCCAAACTTGAATGGTTCAAAGGTTTTAGAATAGGGTTGTGCATGTTTTTAATGAAGGAGGTGGTTGATCATTCTTTTGTGTGTAGTAAAATATAAAATTGATCACAACCAAAGAAATTTATACCGCAATCAATTAACGGTGTCGGTGTAACACGTTAATGAATATGGATCGTCCACTGAGATGTGTGTTTTGATCGATCTTGTTTTTGATGAGTCGAAATGAAAAGATAAAAGAAACTGCAAGAAAATTGATTCAAGATTTGTAATATTTGATTTCAAGAAACATCAAGAAAGTAGATCTAGAATCAAGAAATTTATAAATCAAGAAGATGTCCAAATTGAATGAATTATCAAGATTTGTAAAGTGGCTTGTAGGAACCGATCCAATTGATAGTGATGATGAATACTTATGATTACAAATTCTTATCTATTGAAGATTTATTGCTAGATCGATGACGATCAACGAGGATTAGGGGTCTCTTAAAGAAACTAGGGTTTCTCCATCATCATCCCTTGTCCTTTTGTTGATTAGCATTCAAATTCTAGCCTCTAAGAAATTCAATCATCGATCGTTGATCTCTAATTTGGAGTGAAAACATTCAATAAAGCATCTCGCTCAAAACTAGGACATCGTTGATTTAATTTCCTAAAGTTTACAAAACTCATAAGACTTATGAATCGTTCAACAATTTACTCATCGTCATCTACCTATTTTCTCGATTCCTCCACAAGCGGAGTTTTCACTCAAACATCATGACAAAGAAAACAATCAAGAATTGATAACTCTTCATAATGCTCAAATGTAAAGAAAAGCAAGATTAAGAATTTTCACATTTTATTAATCAACGTTTCATTACAATTCACTCAAAGATTACAAGATTTTTGATGAGAGAACTCAATCGTAGAAACTAGCTTAGCATCGTCTTCTTGAATCGCGGATCGTCGTGGATCTCTTACTCGGATGAAGATCGGCGTTGCTTCAAAAAGGCTCGTTGAATGCTTGCTCGATTTGGTACTCAATGAATCATGATTTGGATCACATTGTGTCACTCAATTTATTTTAGAATTCATTTGGATCTCACTAAATTTTTACCCTCAAATTATGAACAACAATCAACAACTAATCAACTAATGAACAACCCCCAAACCCTAGATCTAGATTCCTTTTTATAACCACTCATTTGAATCTTCCCTCTAAAGATAGGTTGTTAGAGAGAGTCTTCTAGAAGAAGTTTATTGGAGGGAATATTCTAGAATAAGGAATATTCTAGGATAAGGTTGTTAGGCCGAGCCTTCTGGATGAAGCCACGTGGTCTTTGGGGAGTCTTCTAGAAGCCTGGCCATTACGAGAAGCCATATGGAGGAATTTGGACCAATGAAGAGCTACTATAGCCGCGGATCCGCGGTGGATAGGCCGACTAGGCCGTGGATCCGCAGCCATGTGGTGGGCTCAGTGCATCATTTCTCTGGGCTGTTATGTGTTGGATTTTTGGC
Source organism: Agapanthus africanus (assembly GCA_030015575.1). Taxonomy (NCBI): domain Eukaryota; kingdom Viridiplantae; phylum Streptophyta; class Magnoliopsida; order Asparagales; family Amaryllidaceae; genus Agapanthus; species Agapanthus africanus. Next base: position 397,719,082 of record CM057341.1, on the reverse strand, counting down.
ACTTCATGGGATGCTTGGAATCTTTTTATTCTTTCAAAATCATTGCCATATTACAAGTCTTGGACTTGATCTATTTTATCAGCACTTTTAGCAGTTCCGGCTCTTTTACCTGGAGAATTTCCTGCACACAATCTCGAGACAAGGATTGATATATATAGATCAATGCAAGTAGTAATAAACACTTAATTTCCCTTTAGAATATCGATTATAACTTAACATAGGTTATTTTGTATTTTCCAGATGAATTCTTAATCTGTGTTACAATTAGAATAAGCACCTATATATGAATGATAAAAGTAGGGAAATTAGCGTATTGAGAATGCACTATTTTCGACTGAACAAATTCCCACAAACTTAATTTTGGTCGTCTCGAGCAAACGTCTTTTATTTAAAAAGAAGGAGAAAATAAAGAAAGAGAAAAACTAACTAGCACACTTTCGTAGGCAACACGATTGCACTGAGCACGTGCAACAAGCCTTTAAACCTTTAGGTGTCCCTAGTAGGAGGAGTGTTGTCTCCTGAGGGTTTTCAGCGGATTACACCCACAAAATACCATAATAAAAGGAAGTCCGTGAAAGTTACATATAAAGATAAGAATTATAAAAGAAAGACTTTGACAATTAAAGTTTCCAACTACACTAGCTTTTCGGTTGCTATGAGCCTTATGTTAGAAATCACATCATCCCTCAATAAAACATCGTCTTTATTCTTCATTCCTACCTTTCTTCCAAACATCGATCGTATGCCCCTACTTGTGTAAAAGACATCCCTATACTCGGAGAATTCAATTCAAGCTACATACTCTTGTTCATCTACCTCAGTACTTTTTAATCGGTTAATATTTAGATGGAATTGCTCACACATTTTTCATGCGACATTTAATACTTCTTGAGGTACTAACCGACCGATTACTCATGCGTTTGCTTATTAGGTGTATTTAATATTTTCCTCGTCTTGCAACACCTAAGGCTTAGCAGTGACTCCCAAACCAGTTGGTCTAAGGCACTAAGTGATGAAGCACCCTTGCTATATTTTTTTTTATTGCTGCCATGGTGATAACAAAGCCATTGTTCATTTCTCTTTTCACCATTTTATCTTTTCTTCATTTATTATTTCCTTTCTACTTTGGTTTTTAGATAAGAGCATTTCAAGGTATCCTCTACTATCCCGAGTTTCAAGACGTGTGTAAGTGCAAATAGTAGGGTATCAACATTCAAATGTTTGGCTTCCAGAATAGAAACTATTTTTCAGACTTATTTTTATCCTCAGATTAGTGACTTTTTTCATCTTACTAACCTTTGGGACAACGGCTCATAACTACTTATTACTAGTTTCGTTTAAGAAAACTTCTAACTTTCTTGGTTTTCTTTAACTTTTCCAATCTTTTGGATGTAATTTTTCATTATCTAATCTTTTATTATCTTATTTATGTACAATTATATATATATATATATATATATTTTATATGTTTTGTGCTTATGTAAAGTATGATTCAATGATGCGTAAATAAGCACAAACCTCCCCCAAATTTGTTTTCAACAGTGTCCTCAATGTTGCCATCTGTTAAAGCTCCAAAACCTGTAAGCGTGGGAGGACATTTATTAACGGGGGAAAAAATATATGAATCATGAAAAATCTCCCCCAAACTTATTTTTGGCTCACAATTTTTTGAGGACACATTTATGTTCAAGAACCAAAAATATAAACCCCCCCCCCAAACTTGAGTTAAACAATGTTAAGCTTTTAAAATCACAAGAGGGGGTAAAGTAATTGGTCAATGCCAAGCCTTACAAAGACCAAAAGTCAACACCAACCATTCAAAGATTTTATCAGGGAAACGGACCGATTGGTGAAAGAACAAGTTGTATAGAGTCAGGAAGAAGTGGGGAAGAGATAAGTGGTGTGATGCAATGGATTTGCGTCTCGTTCTGGAGAGACGACACAGGGATTGTGATGGATTACTTGCATTCTTGTGAATGATATGAAGAAGGGGTGGAGATTCAATTTCTTTATTTTGGAGATGATTCATCTCAACAACCATGTCTGCTAAGAATGCAAGTCTATCAGCGAACATTTCCTTGAAGCTTTCATCGATATCCTGAAGAATATTTTTATTTGAAAAAACAGGACGATACTCAGACTCCAGAAAAGGTTCATCATCGATGTTAGATGTTGACCCGGACAACTCGAAAGAAGGGTCCGTATGTATATGATACATATCTGGGTCAAACAACAACGCATAAAGGATGTCTGGATCTGTATCATGAAGCTGATCAAATTCACTGCTGTCGACATCCATTAATTCGACAGAACGTACTCGAGCATGAGGATCGGAGGGTTAACTTCCTAACTTGTAAATGATTAGCTCAATTGACCTATTCCCGAAAGATAGGTTCATAGAGCCGTTTCTACAATTGATTACAGCGTTGGAAGTAGCCAAAAAGGGACGACCGAGAATCACCGGAATTTGGTTCCGTGGGTTCGCTACAGGCTATGTATCAAGAACAATAAAGTCCACAGGGAATACAAATTCCCCGATTTTTATCAACACATCCTCAAGTTTACCCCTAGGTTTGGTGATTGATCGGTCGGCCATCTGGAGAGTTATGTTCGAGGGCTTTAACTCTTTGATACCTAATTGCTCATAAACCGAGTAAGGAAGTAAGTTAACACTAGCGCCTAAGTCGAGTAAAGCACGGTTAAGGTGTTTATCCCCAATGGAAATAGAAATAGTAGGACAGCCAGCGTCCTTACGTTTCCTTGGTAATTGTTGAGGAAAAGCTGTGTCAACAGTACTCGACATGAACACTTTTTCGGCACTTGAGTCTTCCTCTTCCTAGTGCACAAGTTCTTTAGAATTTTTGCATATGACGGAACTTGTTGTATAGCATCTAAGAGAGGGATGTTGATGTTAACATGCTTAAACATTTCCACAAGCTTCTCCATTTGGCCATTGGGTTTGTTGGGCCTCAATCTTTCTAGAAATGGAGCTTTATCAATAAGTGTTGGGTCCAACATTTGTGGAGAAGTTTGTGGGGGTGGAAAGGATGAAGTGGGTGGATGGTTCGAGCCTTTGGGAAAACGGAGAATAGGCTCAGAAGAAGAAGAAGGTAAATTGGGCGAAATAGGGTATGTAACACCCGAGCCCAATAATACTATTTACTGGTTGAGTGTTTGACATTGCTTATTTCATTTATTTTGCCTGTTTGGGTCTCGCTGTGAAATTTTAACCGGCTAGGTCAGTTTTGCATATAACAAATTTTAGCACCTAAAATGAAATTTAAAATATCCATATTGGCCTACTCGTCACTCCTAGCCGCGTGGTAGCGTCCGTGCGTCGAGTTTTCATCCCGTTCGGTGAAACGGGCGAGTTTGGACGGCTACGCGCGCGTGCAAGTGTCCGACTTGGGGGCATGCATTTTAATCATAAGACATCTCATTTTAAAATTTGGAACCCGTTTAAAATCCTATTATTTGAATTTCAAATTTTTGGGCGCAACCCGGGCGCGATTTGGAAATGTTTCATTTAGCGCCAAAATACCCATTTAATTAAATATACTGAAACTATATATTATATTCTTTCTGTTACTATTAAATCCTTTTTAAATCTTTTATATTTTTACCCACGAATATCCCTCAGCCAATCACGAGGGACTTAATCCCTCGTGGGCCCGCCTCCCTATCTCTCTCTACCTCTATCTCTCTCCTTCTCTGTCTCTCTCTCTCTCTTCCTATAATCTCTCTCTCTCTATCCTTATATTTTTCCCTCGTCCTTCGTCTTCACAGAAAACCCACGCGAGAAACCCCCACGAACCCACGCAGAACCCTAGCCGCCACCGTGCCCGTCGCCACCGCAGCCCCCGCGCCGACGCCACCACCACCATCACCCTTGCCTCCGCAGCCTCGACCGCACCTCCTTCCTCCTTTCTCCCTTTCTTCCAGCGCCTGCAGCCAGCGCCGTAGCCACCTGCATTGTCTCCGCTTGCCGTCGCCGCCGCATCTCGTCGCCGACGACGCCAGCTTCTCCCCTTCGCCCTCTTCCCGACCTCGCCACCTTCCTCCTCCTTCCCGTACGCCGGCGCCGCAACAGAACCCAAGCTGCTACCCTACCACCTCCTCTGGTTCGCCGGAAAACGCCGCCGTCGACTCTCGTCGTCGTCACCCGCGCCACCGCCGACCACCTCCTCTTCCCCTGCGACCAGAACCCGACCTTTACCTCCCCTCATCACAGCACCACCTGATCCAGCAACCTTTAGCCGGATCTGCCGCGTCCACTGCCCCTCGCCGGCGCCCCATCGCCGTCGACCCCGTCGCGGTTGCCACCCTTGCTATCCCTGTAAGCTTCTCTTTACCTTCTCCCTTCGTTTTACCCCCTCGCTGGTCGATCGTTGTCCATGCATCGTATTTTTCTAACTTTGTCGCTGTTTTGACATTTCGCCGGAATCCGGCCGTGCCGACGACTTGACCCGACATTCCAGCAAGGTACTCCGGTCCGTGCGGTTCCGCTGTTCGTTGTTTGGACTCGATCCGTGACCCGTGCATCCGTCGTGTGTTTTCCGCCGACGTTACGTCCGTTTTCCCGGTTCGCGAAACCGTCGAGGCAAGTATTACTTGCTACATGCTATGTTATACAAATTGAATGTGTTTGACTCATAAAACTTACAAAACTTAACTAAGTAGAGCTATTTTATGATTTGGACGCATTATGACATATATCATGATACTGTAACCTAGAATCACAATTGCCGCATTAACCCTAATAACGAAACTACCGGTTAATCATTTTTACTGTTTAAAGGACGATAGCCGTACACATGTAGCTTTATTACTTTCTGTTATTGATATTGCGCTACCTTGTGATTATTGCACCCCAAGGGTGCTCGAACCTGTTAATATGATAATACAATTGCACTATAGTAATGCTCCATTGTGATTAAATGAACTGTTATTGTTGTTTACTTTATTTCCTGCTGTTATTCCTTATTCGATTATATACCTGTTGTGAGCACACCCTCAATTGCGTCACATATTGACCTGACCTTGATACACATGACATATACATATATCGATGCACCGGACATGGTACCCTTTACTATCAACTCAACCTGTTGTACCATGACCTGACCTGTTACCTGATCTCATGCCTAATGCCAACAAACCTGACTTGGGGTCCTCATGGACCCTTCCTGTTGTCTATCCAGACAAACCTGACCTATTACCTGATCCTGTGTTGGCATTAGTCCTTGATTACTGAATACCGGACACGACATACATAACCTGGGGGTATGGGGAAATCAAAGGTGAAACCGACTTGTAACTCAACAGTTCGATACCTGTTCTGATCAGTCTTACGGGCTAGGCCAGCCCCGGAGTGATGATGCTGACATCACTCACCCATCCTGCTACTTGTTACTGCCTAGCGGCACGTCTCGGATTCAGCCCCGAGAATCTTGACCGTGGTCCCGGGCACGCACGGGATACTATTGAGTTACATCGACGAGTCATCAATTGATTTCAAAGACTTTAGAATAGAAACCTGATAGAACAGTTTAGTTACCCACTGCACACTACCCTGCACTGTTGTTTCATATTATTGCATTATTCATGTTTATCCCTGCATTGCTTATTACCATGTTCATATTATATTATTGGTTGACATGACGCGCTGACGTCTGGGTTTTGCATGGCCCAGATTCTTTACCACTGTCGCCGACCGAGCAGGAGTACTTCAGCCAGCAGGCTGATTTGTGAGTTCTGTAGTGATTATTTTATTTATTTCATTTTATTTCCAGATGTGAGCCCGCATTATGGGACGTACTTTTCTATTATTGTATTTGATCATTTGCTTCCGCACTTATTTTTCGTTGACTCTTGTTATTATGGATTTGGACATGTGTTAGATAGTTTATTTATCTTGTTCTTGATACCTCTACAGCCGTAATGTGACAGTGGATGGATACTTCCTACCCACAGTTAGCATGGTTGTCTATGTCACGTGCCCAATCTTGCGTACTCTGGGAAGCGGGGCGTGACATGGTTCTTTTGGTATCAGAGCCATAGGTTAGTTGGGTTGATTCTTTTGTAGTTGGGTATTGTACCCGATACACGAATCAGAATACCCGTGCTTAGGAAAACATGTCCTACCACCTTGACCGTTTTACCATTCTTGAATCACATTCTTCCGGATTATGTCGACGTGCAAACTTACTTTGCATGTTAACTCGAAAACCTGATTTCTTGTTATCTCTAGGACTTAGGCGACTTGGGTGGAGTTAAGTAATTGTGGCTATGATACCGCGGCATAGTTACAATGCGGTACTCTATTTAAGTATCTTGGAGTTCTAGCCTTTATTTATATATTGAATCTATCATCATGCTAATGTTGGGTGTTTTGATTTCAGGAATATGGCAGATAAGAATTTCAAGACGTATCAGAGGCGCGTGGATGAAGCCGCCATGTTGGGAGTGATACGTGGGATGTTGGAAAATCAGAAGAGGCAAACTGAGCTGATCCAGCAGCAAGCAGATTCATTTCAGGAGGGTTTGCAGGCCATTCGGCAGTCTGTAAACAACGCTGGAGCGAAACCAGTTGACCGAGTAGGGACCGTGGCAGATTTCAGACGTTTGGGTCCTACTACTTTCACTGGTCTGGAGGAGCCGTTGCCAGCCGAGCAGTGGCTAGTGGACACGGAGAATTTGCTGATTGCGGTACAAATCCCAGAGGACAAAAGAGTTGACGTAGTGCGCATTCAGCTGGTGGATTACGCCCGAGAGTGGTGGCTTGTGGAGGAGAACCGCTTGCCCAAGCCAATCAGTTGGGCGGATTTCTCTAAGAGTTTCCTGGAGAAATTCTTCCCGCGGACTGCACGGGAGGAAATGGAAGAGAAATTTATTGGGCTGAGGCAAAATGGAGCACCTGTGGACGTACATGCAGCGGAATGGACAAGACTCAACCGCTTCGCTGGACCCTTAGTCGCCAACGAGGCAGACAGGGCGAGAAGGTTCTTGCGCAGTTTGGATGTGGACATCCAGAGGCAGATTGTCTCCCTGGGTTTGACCACTTTCTCGCAGGTTCTTACGGCAGCCCGGGAGCAGCAGAGTTTATCTGGGATGAAAGGGAACCTACAGACGACAGCAGTTGCGGCCAGGAAGCCCGCATTTGTACCTAACCGAGATCATGGGCGCAGAGGTATTTCAGTGGATCGACGTGGGGTAGCACCCATGAAGAAGCCTGCGATCGTTGATCGAAGAAAGAGCGTGATTTGTGACTACTGCCGTTTACCTGGGCACGTGCAGAAGGATTGTCGAAGGAGACTGGGACTTTGTCTGGTTTGTAGAGCGGCCGATCACGCAGTTGGTACCTGTCCGTTGAAGCTTCGCACGAGAGATGATATACAGAAGCCTCCGCAGAGACCGTTCCAAGGACAGAAATAGCTGACTCAAGGACCTAATCAGGCTCGAGCTTTCACGTTGACAGCTGAGGAAGCTAAGGCATCAGGAGAAGTGGTTTCAGGTACTTTACTCGTTCATGGTTTTCCCGCATTGGCATTCTTTGATTCCGGAGCATCCCACTGTTTTATGTCATCCAAATTTATAACTACACACTCGATTACCTGCACGACCCTGTCTAGTTTTTGGGACATACACACTGGGAATGGGAAAATCATAGCTAGTAGGGAATGTAGAGATTGTACAGTTGTTGTGTGCGGACGGGAGCTCTTTACAGATTTCTTGGTAATAGATACGGGCAGCTATGAAGTTGTCTTGGGAATGGATTTTCTTGGTACTTTCCACGCCCACATTGACTGTAGGGCAAGGAAGGTAATTTTCCAGATTCCCGGACATCCTGAGTTTACCTTCACTGGGGGAAGCAGTTCTGTCGGGCCAGTCGAGTTTAGGGCTAGGCCGACAAACAGTGTTCTTGCAGCTATGGAAGTTGATAGTAATGAAGAGCCGGCAGTTGTTCGCGACTTTATGCACGTATTTGAAGATATATCGGGCTTACCGCCGAAGCGAGACGTGGAGTTCACGATTGACCTTATTCCGGATGCAGCGCCAGTATCTAAAGCTTATTATCCGATGGCACCAGTGGAATTAGAAGAAGTTAAGAAGCAAGTTGGTGAATTACTTGAGAAGGGTTGGATTCGAAGCAGCAACTCGCCTTGGGGAGCTCCAGTTCTTTTAGTAAAGAAGAAGGATGGCACGAGAAGGATGTGCATTGATTATCGAGAATTGAACCGGGTGACTATTAAGAACAAGTACCCGATCCCTCGCATTGGAGAACTTTTTGAGCAGCTTAGTGGCGCGAGGGTATTCTCGAAACTGGATTTGCGATCCGGATATCATCAGGTCCGAGTGAAAGCAGAAGACATTTGCAAGACGGCGTTTCGAACTCGATATAGACATTTCGAGTATCTGGTGATGCCCTTCGGAGTAACGAATACGCCGGCAATATTCATGGATTTGATGAACAGAATCTTTTCACCATTCTTGGACCAGTTTATTGTGGTATTCATTGACGATATTCTGGTGTACTCGAAGAGTCCGGAGGAGCATGCTGAGCATTTAAAGATCGCACTGCAGACGCTGAGACAGGAGAAATTGTATGCGAAGATGAGTAAGTGCGAATTCTGGCTGGAAGAAGTGAAGTTTCTGGGGCATGTTGTGTTGGGCGATGGAATCGCCGTCGATCCCGAAAAGATTGCAGCAGTTCGAGATTGGCCTATTCCAAGAAATGTGGCTCAGATAAGAAGTTTCCTTGGTTTGGCCGGATACTACAGGAGATTTGTGGAGGACTTCGCTCGTTTGGCAGAACCGTTGACCAAGCTTACGCGCAAGGAAGTACCTTTTATTTCGACGGATGGATGTGCATCGGCCTTCGAGACGTTGAAGCAGAAGTTGATAACCGCCCCTATCCTGACCGTACCAGATAATTCAGGAGGACTGGTGATTCACAGCGACGCATCTGGAAAAGGATTGGGATGTGTTTTGATGCAGAATGGGAAGGTCGTAGCTTACGCATCAAGACAACTGAAGACCCATGAGAAGAATTACCCGACTCATGACTTGGAGCTTGCGGCCGTGATCTTTGCCTTGAAAATTTGGAGACACTACCTTTTGGGCGTGAGAGTCGAAGTTTTTACAGATCACAAGAGTTTGAAGTATGTGTTCACTCAGAAGGAGTTGAACATGAGGCAACGCAGATGGTTGGAGCTGATGGCCGACTACGACCTTGATCTTAAGTACCATCCGGGAAAAGTTAACGTCGTGCCGGATGCGCTTAGTCGGTTACCAGCGATTCAGGTATTGACTGCACAGAGGGAGATCATTGCGGATTTTCGAAGATTTGACTTGGAGGTTGTGCTACCACATTCTACGGGACAGTTGATGCAGTTGCAAGTACAGTCTTCCTTAGTTGAGAAGATTAAAGCGGCACAATCGCAGGATCCTAGACTGCAAAGGTTTCGAGAGCAGGTTGAAGCCGGACTACGAACAGATTTACTGATCCACGAAGATGGTTCGTTGAGGTATGGTAGCCGTGTGTGTGTGCCAAAGGGAGATGCGCATGAAGAGCTTATGAAGGAAGCACACAGTTCAGCTTACTCTGTACATCCAGGAGGTACAAAGATGTACCGAGATATTCGGCAGCATTTCTGGTGGGAAGGCATGAAACGGGAGATTGCTCGCTTCGTGGCTAAGTGCTTGGTTTGTCAGCAAGTCAAGGCTGAACACCAAAGGGTTGCTGGTTTGTTGCAACCACTTCCGATTCCTCAGTGGAAGTGGGAACATATAACCATGGATTTCGTGACGGCTTTACCGCGGAGTCCATAGGGCAACAATGCAGTATGGGTGATTGTCGATCGGTTGACCAAGGCAGCTCACTTTATTCCTTTTCGGGTTGGTCAATCGACGGAGACTTTGGTAGAGCGGTACGTGCAGGAGATTATAAGATTGCATGGAGTACCGGTGAGCATCGTGTCCGATCGGGACACTCGGTTCTTGTCACACTTCTGGAGGAGTTTATAAGAAAGTTTGGGGACTCGATTGAAGTTTAGCACAGCTTATCATCCTCAAACTGATGGTCAGTCGGAGAGAACGATCCAAACTCTTGAAGATATGTTGAGAGCGTGCATGTTGGACTTCAAGGGTTCTTGAGAGGATCATCTACACTTGGTGGAGTTTTCTTACAACAATAGTTTCCAAGCGACTATTCAGATGGCTCCGTTTGAAGCTTTATATGGTCGTAAGTGCCGTTCACCTGTTTGTTGGGATGATGTTGGTGAACGAAGGTTACTAGGACCAGATTTGGTAGTACAGACAGTCGAGAAGGTGAATACAATCAGGAAGCATATGAAGGCAGCTCAAGACAGACAGAAAAGTTGGGCTGACACGTCAAGAAGACCTCTAGAGTTCGCCGTGGGTGATTTGGTATTATTGAAGATATCACCGACTAGAGGGGTGATTCGCTTTGGGAGTCGGGGAAAGCTTAGTCCTCGATTCGTTGGACCCTTCGAGATATTGGAGCGTGTTGGAGAGGTAGCGTACCGTTTGGCGTTACCACAGTCCTTGACAGGTGTGCACGATGTGTTTCATGTATCTCAACTACGGAGGTATGTTCGAGATGAAACCCACGTCTTGGATCATTCGGAGTTGACTGTACGGGAGGACCTAACTTTTGAGGAGCGACCGGTTGAAATCAAGGATCGAAGAGAAAAGGTTCTTAAGAACAAAGTTATCTCTCTTGTGCTAGTCTTTTGGGGTAATCGATCGCATGGAGAATCCACTTGGGAGCGAGAAGGAGAGATCCGGCAAAAGTTTCCTCACCTTTTCCTGTAGTTAGCTATCTTGTATTCTTGGAATTTCGAGGACAAAATTCTTTTTGTAGTTAGGTATGATGTAACACCCGAGCCCAATAATACTATTTCTATTACTGGTTGAGTGTTTGACATTGCTCATTTCATTTATTTTGCCTGTTTGGGTCTCACTGTGAAATTTTAACCGGCTAGGTCAGTTTTGCATATAACAAATTTTAGCACCTAAAATAAAATTTAAAATATCCATATTGGCCTACTCGTCACCCCTAGACACGTGGTAGCGTCCGTGCGTCGAGTTTTCATCCCGTTCGGTGAAACGGGCGAGTTTGGACGGCTACGCACGCGTGCAAGTGTCCGACTTGGGGGCATGCATTTTAATCATAAGACATCTCATTTTAAAATTTGGAACCCGTTTAAAACTTATTATTTGAATTTCAAATTTTTGGGCGCAACCCGGGCGCGATTTGGAAATGTTTCATTTAGCGCCAAAATACCCATTTAATTAAATATACTGAAACTATATATTATATTCTTTCTGTTACTATTAAATCCTTTTTAAATCTTTTATATTTTTACCCACGAATATCCCTCAGCCAATCACGAGGGACTTAATCCCTCGTAGGCCCGCCTCCCTATCTCTCTCTACCTCTATCTCTCTCCTTCTCTGTCTCTCTCTCTCTCTTCCTATAATCTCTCTCTCTCTCTCTATCCTTATATTTTTCCCTCGTCCTTCGTCTTCACAGAAAACCCACGCGAGAAACCCCCACGAACCCACGCAGAACCCTAGCCGCCACCGTGCCCGTAGCCGCCGCAGCCCCCGCGCCGACGCCACCACCACCATCACCCTTGCCTCCGCAGCCTCGACCGCACCTCCTTCCTCCTTTCTCCCTTTCTTCCAGTGCCTGCAGCCAGCGCCGTAGCCACCTGCACCGTCTCCGCTTGCCGTCGCCGCCGCATCTCATCGCCGACGACGCCAGATTCTCCCCTTCGCCCTCTTCCCGACCTCGCCACCTTCCTCCTCCTTCCCGTACGCCGGCGCCGCAACAGAACCCAAGCTGCAACCCTACCACCTCCTCTGGTTCGCCGGAAAACGCCGCCGTCGACTCTCGTCGTCGTCACCTGCGCCACCGCCGACCACCTCCTCTTCCCCTGTGACCAGAACCCGGCCTTTACCTCCCCTCAACGCAGCACCACCTGATCCAGCAACCTTTAGCCGGATCTGCCGCGTCCACTGCCCCTCGCCGGCGCCCCATCGCTGTCGACCCCGTCGCGGTTGCCACCCTTGCTATCCCTGTAAGCTTCTCTTTACCTTCTCCCTTCGTTTTACCCCCTCGCTGGTCGATCGTTGTCCATGCATCGTATTTTGCTAACTTTGTCGCTGTTTTGACATTTCGCCGGAATCCGGCCGTGCCGACGACTTGACCTGACATTCCAGCAAGGTACTCCGGTCCGTGCGGTTCCGCTGTTCGTTTTTTGGACTCGATCCGTGACCCGTGCATCCGTCGTGTGTTTTCCGCCGACGTTACATCCGTTTTCCCGGTTCGCGAAACCGTCGAGGCAAGTATTACTTGCTACATGCTATGTTATACAAATTGAATGTGTTTGACTCATAAAACTTACAAAACTTAACTAAGTAGAGCTATTTTATGATTTGGACGCATTATGACATATATCATGATACTGTAACCTAGAATCACAATTGCTGCTTTAACCCTAATAACGAAACTACCGGTTAATCATTTTTACTGTTTAAAGGACGATAGCCGTACACATGTAGCTTTATTACTTTCTGTAATTGATATTGCGCTACCTTGTGATTATTGCACCCCAAGGGTGCTCGAACCTGTTAATATGACAATACAATTGCACTATAGTAATGCACCATTGTGATTAAATGAACTGTTATTGTTGTTTACTTTATTTCCTGTTGTTATTCCTTATTCGATTATATACCTGTTGTGAGCACACCCTCGATTGCGTCACATATTGACCTGACCTTGATACACATGACATATACATATATCGATGCACCGGACATGGTACCCTTTACTTTCAACTCAACCTGTTGTACCATGACCTGACCTGTTACCTGATCTCATGCCTAATGCCAACAAACCTGACTTGGGGTCCTCATGGACCCTTCCTGTTGTCTATCCAGACAAACCTGACCTGTTACCTAATCCTGTGTTGGCATTAGTCCTTGATTACTGAATACCTGACTCGACATACATAACCTGGGGGTATGGGGAAATCAAAGGTGAAACCGACTTGTAACTCAACAGTTCGATACCTGTTCTGATCAGTCTTACGGGCTAGGCCAGCCCCGGAGTGATGATGCTGACATCACTCACCCATCCTGCTACTTGTTACTGCCTAGCGGCACGTCTCGGATTCAGCCCCGAGAATCTTGACCGTGGTCCCGGGCACGCACGGGATACTATTGAGTTACATCGACGAGTCATCAATTGATTTCAAAGACTTTAGAATAGAAACCTGATAGAACAGTTTAGTTACCCACTGCACACTACCCTGCACTGTTGTTTCATATTATTGCTTTATTCATGTTTATCCCTGCATTGCTTATTACCATGTTCATATTATATTATTGGTTGACATGACGCGCTGACGTCTGGGTTTTGCATGGCCCAGATTCTTTACCACTGTCGCCAACCGAGCAGGAGTACTTCAGCCAGCAGGCTGATTTGTGAGTTCTGTAGTGATTATTTTATTTATTTCATTTTATTTCCAGATGTGAGCCCGCATTATGGGACGTACTTTTCTATTATTGTATTTGATCATTTGCTTCCGCACTTATTTTTCATTGACTCTTGTTATTATGGATTTGGACATGTGTTAGATAGTTTATTTATCTTGTTCTTGATACCACTACAGCCGTAATGTGACTGTGGATGGATACTTCCTACCCACAGGTAGCATGGTTGGCTATGTCACGTGCCCAATCTTGCGTACTCTGGGAAGCGGGGCGTGACAGGGTAAGAATAGAAGTGGGAGTGGAAGTGGAAGTGGAAGTCGGGGTGTTAATGATCAATTCATCATTATCAATTTGTTCACCCACATGATTGTCTAGCACTCTTCCAGATCTCAATGTGGTAAGTGCGTTCACATTAGTGTAATGTGAAGGTCCAGGATCAGGTGTGGGTTGAGCTGGAAGATTCCCTTTCTCTATAGTGCTCATTTCGGCTGTTAACTGTGCAATTTGTGCTTCCATCGATTTAATAATCTCACCTTGGGAGGCGGAGTTTTTCTTTATATCATCGATAGAAGACTTAAAATCAGCCGACATTTGAATGGAATTTGTAAGAAGCAAACTCATGGTTTGTTCAAGTGCAGAGGTGCTATTGGTACCGGCAGAAAATGGATCAAAGTTGTTGGCCGGGTTTCGAAAATTTTGTAGTTGGTAGGGGTGCTGACTCATTTGTTGTGGTTGCTGTTGTGGTGGAGGGACCCATTGAAAGTTATTCTGGTTTGGATCCGTGAATTGAGTTTGATGTTGGATCCAAGAAAGATCAGGGTGATTCCTCCAATCTTGATTATATGAGGAAGAAGAATGAGCGTTTCTAGGTTGTTGTTGAAATGCAGCATTAGTGTGACCTTGAAACGGTACATTCAAAGGACATTCTTCCGTCAAATGTGATAGGTTTGAACAGCAACCACATACGTTTTTGGGAAGTGTGTATTGGTTTAGGGAGGCTGAAGAAATACTGTTTTCTATAGCATCGAGTTTCCTTTGTATTACGGCCATTTCGGCTCTCATTGTGACGAAAACATCGAGCCGATTGATACTTTCCCTAGACGATGGTGGTCTAACACTTTCCCATTGTAATGTGTTTTGAGCTAAATCTTCTAGGTATTTCCAAGCTTCACCATCATCTTTAGATAGGAATTGGCAATGACACATGGATTCAAGCATCTGTTTAGTCGTAAGATCAATACCCTCATAGATAACTCGAAACAGATCCCATCTAGGGATTCCATGATGAAGGCATTGTAAAAGAAGATCCTTGAACCGTTCAAAGCATTTCCAGAATGGTTCATTGGGAAGTTGGGTAAATTTGAAGATTTCGCTCCGAACACGGCTGGTCTTGTGATTGGGATAAAATTTCTTAAGGAATGCTGCAACAAATTCATCCTATTTTGAAATAGAATGTGCGGTTGTTTTATAAAGCCACTTCTCGGCTAAATCGCACAAAGTGAATGGGAGAAGACGTAAACGCAGAGCATCCAAAGGCAGTTGTGACGTTCCAATCATTGCGCATACGTTTTCGAATTTGGAGATAAAAACATATGCGTCTTCTGACTCAAGACCGTGAAATTTGGGTAACAGTTTGATAAACTGGGGATTGATTTCAAAATTTTCCCCGTTGGCAGGTGGAATAAAAAGACAGGTGGGAAGGGAAACACGTATAGGATAGCATCTCTCTTGGAGAGAAATGCGAGGAGGGTTCTGCACACCTGCGGGCGGTGGCAGAGTGGTGTTAAAGTGTGATGGATATCCGTCCATCGCGGTCGTGGTGGGTGGTGGAAAAGAAGACGAAGAATTACCGACTCTAGGGTCGATAAAAGAAATGCGAACAAGACGGGAAATAGAATCCCGTGTCAAGCCTAACATGTGCTAAACGGTTGTAGTACAAGTGGCAGCGTTGGTGATGATTAGAGGAAAAGTTAGTTTGGTGTTTGTTTTGAAAAATACGGAATTTGAAAAATCAAATCACAAAAAATGCACACACAACCCTAAATCTAATAGTCATCTAGGTCAAGTCACTAGACCGCTCCTAGACTTCCAGAAGACAAATCGCAGGATAAATGCTCTACTGCCTCTTTATCCCTTCTGTGGCCAGGTAAGTGGGAGGTTCTCCGCTGCGTAAGTAGCGGGCCAAATTAAATAACCACTTGCCTTAGACACCACAAAAGAAACGCGGATAAGCAATATAATACCCACGACCTCCTTCTGTCCTAAATGAGCGCGACGGTCCTTAGAGTCTTGTCTAGATTTCTTTTAATTAATGAGGGTAATGCGGATGTAAGTTTGTGATTTTTGGGGCTTAGGATGGGTAATGAAATCCCGACCTAATCTGAATTTTGGTCGTGCCCTTTAATTTCCGTGTTAAAAATATGCAAACAACCAAGATCAAACACGCAACAATTTTTCCTTTAGCGGCGCTGTGAATTTTGCAAAGAATCCTGCAAAAAATGGTTATTGGAGAAGATCAGAGAGGAAATAAGAAAGTCAGAGATATACCTGAGAAATTAGAACACCGAAGCGCCTAAACGGCGGTGGAACCGCCGCAAAAACCTACCCTTGGCCGCGGATCTGCGGTGGGAAGGAGGAGTTAGGGTTTTAAAATTTCTCTGTAGTTTCTGGTACTCCTCTGGAATTTGCAGAACTTCTCTGAATCTTGATCGCACTGCTACAATGATTCCAGATTCCCTCGCAAAAATTCATAACTAATCGTTAAATGCTTGATGTGAATTTGATCTAAAAAAATTCTGCTGGAATAATAATTTTTCAACTCAAATAACAAAAACGAACAAAATATCACACATCCCCGGCAACGGCGCCATTTAGTTGATCATTCTTTTGTGTGTAGTAAAATGTAAAATAGATCACAACCAAAGAAATTTATACCGCATTCAATTAACGGTGTTGGTGTAGCGCATTAATGAATACGGATCGTCCACTGAGATGTGTGTTTTGATCGATCTTGTTTTAGATGAGTCGAAATGAAAAGATAAAAGGAATTGCAAGAAAATTGATTCAAGATTTGTAATATTTGATTTCAAGAAACATCAAGAAAGTAGATCTAGAATCAAGAAATTTATAAATCAAGAAGATGTCCAAATCGAATGAATTATCAAGATTTGTAAAGAGGCTTGTAGGAACCGATCCAATTGATAGTGATGATAAATACTTATGATTACAAATTCTTATCTATTGAAGATTTGTTGCTAGATCGATGACGATCAACAAGAATTAGGAATCTCTTGAAGAAACTAGGGTTTCTGTTAGTTATATATATGCCCTAGAGGCCATTGTTGTACATATGATGTATATTATAATGGATGCTTGGATATATATAGAGATGACTTTCTTGCTCGTCATGATAGTATGCTATTTGGTTTCACTTTATCTTAACATGTTGACTTGTATTAGTTTACTGTCTTGTTCTCACATATTGATAAAGCCCTTAGGATATGTACTCGACTACCGGGACTATGATGAGATCATACTAGTGGGGCCAGGGTAGTCAGCGAGTACATCCTATAACTGTTCCTAGTCGAGGGTGTATCGAGACAGGGTATCGATACACCAGAGTAAACAAGCGTATACGTATTTTGACCCATATGATAGGCGATGGATGATCCCATATCCATCGGTGTTTGACATAAAAGAGAGTGTACGGGTGCTCAGTGGAGTCTGGGTACACTAAACGTACTCGCCGAGAACTCCCAGATGGTATTCTACCTCACGTCAGATGGCAGTTCTCTGGTGACACTGGTACAGATTAGTCTGTAGACCCGAGATCGTCATAGAGTCTTGTGTGATTCCCACTGTGCTTTGATTTCCATCATACTACGTCCAAGACGGCGTGCAAAACGGTGGCTTTTGGGTACTGTCTCGAATCACATGGAGGCAATGAGCGATAGGAGGGGATTCGTCACTCCCGGTATAAAGAAATGATGTTGTGCTGTGTTCGATTGGCTATAACTGGAAGTCCCTGGCCAGGGCGGATATTGAGTACTACTGGTAAGTGTTATTAGTAGGTTCTCGACCTGTTATGAACCTCACATCGACATGACTTATCGGTTACTGGGGTCTGACGTATACCACCACTAGACTAGATATGCAACATATCGGACGAAGAGACCGGACTGTATGGGGGTGTTACTGATTGGATTCACAGGAGAATGTACAGGCTTGCTTGTTGATCTTCTGATCGCTCAATACCTGGGTGGCTGTTACGTTTAGCTTACCGCTTGCAGCTTGTGGGTGTTTGATATGATCATCACCTGCTACCGGCGTATTGACGATTATTTAGAGTCCTACACAGAGGTTTCTTGACTCAGGAAAAACGGAGTAGGAGCACATATGTGATATGTGCGGATCGAGAATAAAACGATATGAGATACCGTATTATATTCTCGCGATATATGATATGGGCCGGCGATATTTGATATCAGCCGGGTAATCGGATCAAGTGTTGATTGGATGAATCGGTACATGATATATTAGTCGGTTATATACGATATAGCTGGATTGTCAGATCAAGTGTTAATTCGATAATTTAATGTATAATTATATATGTGATATATTACATTACATTATCTAATATTGGCTCGCTTTATTATTTCATTTTCTCACCGGATAATACATTGATATATATGCGATATATGTTAATTGTATTATTTTCTTTTGTTACAAAAATATATTATATATGTGATATATAATATTGTAACATGTTATGATTACAAATACAACATGATTAGTGGAGATTAAACATGGTTTGGGTTTGATTTGGGTTAATCTTTTCTAGAAGCTTCTAGAAGCTTTTATTTTGTTTCTTGCAAAGATATTTGTGTTGATATTTTGCTTGATATTTTCTAACCCAAACCAAACCCTTCACCCTTGGTTAAATCTCTGCATGAGTTAAAGTAACTCAAGGGTTGTATTTGTAACAATAGGTTTTATTCATTGTTCATCACAAAAGGGATTTCATTCTTCTTCTTCTTCCTTGAGCTCTAAAAAGCTTTCTAGGTTTTTCTTTTGTGATGATTTAGTATGAGATTATGAAAAAAATGAGAGCCAAATTCCTACCTCATTATCCTCATCTAATATAGCCAATTAAGATTAGGTTGTTCACTTCATTAGTGAGTGAGAGCATGAGTTAAAGAAATTTCAAGGTAGATCATCTTAGAAGAGGAAGACTTCAAGCAAGCATGGATCATTCGGGTTGTGGAGCTTCTCTTGAGTCCGGGAGATCATGGATCGCGGCGAAGGGACTTCTACTCGGAGCTTATGAAGCGAAGGAGTGTTAGTTATATGTATGCCCTAGAGGCCATTACTGTACATAGGATGTATATTGTAGTGGATGCTGGGACATATATAGGGAGGACTTTCTTGCTCAACATGATAGTATGCTATCTGGTTGTTCTTTACCTTAACGTGTATACTGATTGTCTCTCTGTTACATGTTGGTAAAGCCCTTAGGATCTGTACTTGACTACCTGGACTATGATGCGGATCATACTAGTGGGGACATGCTAGTCCATAAGTACATCCTTCAAAGTCCCTAGTCGTGGGTGTATCGAAACGGGGCATCGATATACCAGAGTAGACTAGCGTATACCTTCTCGACCCATACAGATGGGCGATGGATGATCCCATATCCCTTGGTGTTTGACATCAGAGATGATATACGGGTGCTCAGTGGAGACTGGGTACACTGGACGGACTCGCCGAGAACTCCCAGATGGTATTATACCTCACGTCAGATGGCAGTTCTCTGGTGACACTGGTACAAAGTAGTCTGTTGACCCGAGATCGTCATAGAGTCTTATGTGGTTCCCACTGTGCTTTGATTTCCATCTTACTACGTCCAAGAGGGCGTGCAAAACGGTTGTTTTTTGGTACAGTCCCGAGTCACATGGAGGCAATGAGCGATAGGAGGGGATTCGTCTCTCCCGGTATAGGGAGTTGATGTTGCACAGTGTTCGATTGGCTATAACAGGAAGTCCCTGGCCAGGGCTGATCAGAGAATTGCTGGTAAGTGTTACCAGTAGTTTCTCGACCCGTTATGAGCCTCATATCGACACGACTTATCGAGCTATTGGGGTCTGACGTTTACCACCCCTAGGCAAGATATGCGACATATCAGACGATCAGACCGGACTGTACGGTAGTGTTACTGGTCGGATTCACTGGAGTGTGAGCGGGCTTGCTCGTCGATCTTCAGATCGCTCAATACCCGGGTGGCCGTTACGTTTAGCAGACCGCTTGCGGCTTGTGGATGCTTGATATGATCATCATCTGCTGCCGGCGTATTGACGAGTCTTTAGAGTCCTACACAGAGGTTTCCTGGCTCAAGCGAAACGAAATAGGAGCGCATATGAGATATGTGCGGGACCGAGAATAATACGAGTATGTGATACTGTATTCGATTCTCGAGATGTGACATTGATCGGTTATATGCGATATAGCCGGGTTATCGGATCAAGTGTTGATTCGATAAGTTGTTACTAATGATACTAGTCGGTTGTGTGCGACATGACCGGATCATTGAATCAAGTGTTGATTTAATGATTTAATGCATAATTATATATTTGATATATTACTTTGCATTAACTAGTATCGGTTCACTTTAAATGGATTTTCTCACTCGGGTGTGCACATTGTATATTCGATATAGTTTTGTGCACTTGATTGTATCATGTTTGATGATACATGTTTACTTGTGTTTTGTGTAAAGTTTAAACCATGGTTATGTAATGGTTAGGGTTTACATTTTCATATCTATTTATTTATTCATTCATTCATTTTGGAAAATGAAAAGCAAATGAGAAAATGGTGGCTTCTTTTGTTTTGTTCATGAAGCTTCATGAAGACTTTGACCAAGTGACCATTTTGTCTCATGCTTAACCCTAACCATCCCACTAACCATGATTTATTCTCTACACTTGACCATGGTTCAATTATGATAAGTATTCTATTTTCTTTTCATTTTTATTATTCTTATCATAACTTTCTTCTTCTTCTTCTTCATCTTCTTCTTTGAAGAAGCTTGAGGTCATCAATGGTGGATTGATGATTTGAGTGAGAAATCCAATTCTAAAGTCTACCCACTTCCTATTTCTTCATCCTCTACCTCTTGCCAAGTAGTAGAGTGTGTTTCCTTCACAAGGTTTTAGGGCTTGGTGAAGGTGGAGCTTGATTTAGCGATACCTCGACGTAGATCATCTTCGGCATGGACATCGACGACCTAGCTCGCTTTTTCTCCGACGAAGCCGACTCTAGAGCCCGGATTTCTTTTGGACAGCGGATACGACTTCGTTGCGGAGCTATGGAGGTGGAGCACCGGATCTACAAAGGTTGTATTTCCGATATCCCATTAGTTAACTTGTTAACTAGATTGTCTTTCGCCTAGTTTTCTAGCAAACGATCCGTAGTCGGGTCTCTCGGCACCCGTAAATTTTTTATATTGGCATGCTCGATGCCTTGTGAGACCTTCATAGGGTGCCTAGGAACCCTACAGTGGTATCAGAGCCTAGCTAGAGCCTTAGGCGAAGTCCAGACGGAATTTGAAACCCGAACGAACCCGAAACCCACACCCGAGAATGCTCTCTGGACATTTTTGAAATATCTGGATTTTTCCAAATTAAAAATTCGTAAAAAATTCAGCAGGGAAAAATAAGAATTACGTTGCAAAAATTTTGTTATGAACAGTAATAACGGCGGCGGAACCGCGGCAGAAGCCTGGCTTCTACGGCGGTTCCGCGGCAAGATGATGACGTCATCACTCACTTTTTGCGCAGTAATTTCTATTTTAATATGCTGAGTTTTCTGGGAATTTTTAATATTCAGTCAACAGTTGAGTTTTCTATGGTTGTTTTGGGGATTCGTATGTTCGATCGGATTATCAAATTTTGTCTGTGTGGCTTTCCGGATAAATTTTAGAATATGTTAAAAAGTTCGACCGGATATAAATACCCAATTTTTCCCCTGTCGGGAAATTTCCAAGTGTTGGATTTTTCCATAGTTTAACGACGTTCTAAGTAGTGCAAGTAACGCGATGGTCCCTCTAGAAGACAACAAACCTTAACTCGATTATGTGACCGTCTTGAACTGCCCTTTGAACCTTCGGGTTTGGGGCAGTACGGCGTGCCACATGTGAGGCGTTGGCTTGACCCTTCTACGGCTGGACCGTTGGTACTGAGGCACGAACTGAATGTTGTTAGACTTATTTCATGTGTTGAGCTGTATCGGGAAAACTTGGGTGTTTGACTGTTCGATCGAAAAGTTTAACATTTTCTGTTTATCTGGAATGTGATACAATAATTAGAATTCACAAATAGTTATGAAATAACTGAATGAATGTTATAAACATAGCACTTTAGTCTCACTTGATCGGTTGCCACGGGATTTTGATGTGATCAAAAGTCCGTCGCAATCACGTAGCGTACGCGGGTACTCGCCGATAAACTTGATAGACAGCCTCACTCCATAGGCCCGACCAAGTGACTGTACGAGAACCCCGTCGCCAAAAGCATCCGTTCGGGTGCTCGCGGCAGCGGTGTTCCGCCTTGGTGCACTTCGTCGACGGCGTCGGGGGTGCGGCCGCCGACTGATGTTTGCGACGAGCATTCGATCAGGATGTCGGGAATCTTGTTGAATTGCCCGACTTGATATTGAAAAGAGTTTTCGATTTTGAGACTAAAATGCGGGGTTTATAATTGTTAGGCATGCGATGTCTAAGTAATTCATTTGGTCAGGCATGCGATGTCTGAGGTGGTTGCGGATTCCAACTGTTGTAGTTTTACACTTTCTTTTCTGTGACCGTAAGTGTAATATGTGATATCGTCGGTTTCGTTGCTATATGTCAACGACAATTGGGATGGACATATTTACTTACGTTGATGACATGTGATGTTATGTGTTGCTGGATATGTTATATTGGATCGTCGTGTTTGAATAGCCGGGGGTTTTTATGTGAGATGAGTGTTTTTCATTTTCATTCATGTAAAAACTTGTATGTAATATTCTTTTATTGGGCCACTTCCAGGTTGCGGAAGTTGTCACCGTTTGTATATTATTTACTTTTCCGCACTAGGATAGACCCAAGGAGGAGGGCACAAGTAACCGGGTTCTGGAGTCCAGTGGGAGACCAACTCGAGGAGTCGAGTCCGGGTCTCCTAACTCTAGAATTGGTAGGGTTGCTTGCCGCTCTCGTAGGGGTCTAGGGGTGTGAGTTTGGCTATTCATCGCGACCGTGGAATCCGTGTTTTATACTGGCTCGTATTGAAAACACGGACGTCCTAGTATATCCAATATTTCATATGTTTCTTCTGCTGCGATATCTGTGATGTGATCATGTGATGTTCTGTGATAGATACAGTATATAGTATATATGATATATTATATAGACGTTACTTATGTTTTACACCCGTGCTAGCCCTGCCCCGCTCTGCCGTTAGTTACCTAACCTAACGGTGCACGAAGGGACATCGAGGCGAATGCGGATGGCATAAGTGTACGTCGTATTTATCTGTGATGTTCAAGGTACTTAAATGATGGGGCTTCATTAATGTGATTAATGAAATAAAAGAAACCTAAGATGTTGTAGAATCGAATTTCAAAATAAAACAGGTAGCTACAGTTCTTGCTTTGCACAGCGGTGTATATGATATATCCTGCACCTTATTCGATGAGGAAAGGACCGAGATCCCTTCACCGGGAGTGACTCCTTTAGCAATAACTGGCAGATGCTACAACCCTCGGTTTGTCTTTGATCGCTTCTATAGTTTCCGCTTTGCACAGTGATATATATGATATATCCCGCACCTCATTCGACGAGGAAAGGACCGACGATCCCTTCACCGGGAATGACTCCTTTAGCAAAACTAGAAAAGCCTAAAAAACACTCCATTTCAAAATTCATTCGATCCTACAACGATATCAAGTTCATTACGCAATAGGTTTTCAGAAAAACCTGTCGTAGCCCTCCGTCATTTCAGATAAGTACTAGTTAGTATTCGTGCTATGTTTGTTGACTATGTTAAGGCGTAGTGTGCGGTAGCTAATTAGTGCTTATCTGCATAAGCATATGATGTGATTGGATTAGGGTAGTCGTGCGACTTTGTTGACTATGTTAAGGGTCGTGCGGGTGGGTTTAATTCAATCGGGAAATGACGGGTTGAACTTGACTAGCACTTATGAGTTGTTGACTATGTTAAGGTCATATAGCTGCTAGGGGCAAAATATTATCGGGAATTTCAAGTGTTGAAATTTGCAATGAGATTGCATACCTTCTATGAGATAGTTGGATCCCGATACCCGCTGCGAGTAAGTGTTACTCCTGGGAGAGTTTTATACATTACAATTAGCCGATCAAGTAGGTGTCTAGAAAGGTGTTAACGAGGTTACGCCTCTGGGAAAACGAGGTTTACATTAATTAGGTTCGTGCGAAAGCACGGGGGACCTCCCTCAAAGTACCGACATTGGCCTGGCTGAAAGATTGGCGAACTTGTAGTGTGTAATAAATCCCGGCTAGTCTTTCCTTTTAGGGTTTGAAGGAAGATTTGATAAAAAGCAGTGGGAGCCATCCTGATTAGATAAAATAAAAACCAATCTATTCTTGACAGAGCGCACGCTGAGTGTTTTCTTCTCTCTCTCTCCAGGTAGCGACCATATCACGCCTTAATCAAGATAATAATACGGAATATTGACCGAACCTGCTTGTTATACAGAGCTGGGGAACGTTGGTCCCGCTCCAACTTATAATTGTTATAAGACAGAGCAGGAAATTGGGGATTACCAGAATTCCCGTGCCGCCCAAACGAAGAGAGTGCATACTGATGCATCATCTTCGGGTGTGTTCATTACAAAGAACTGTTTCTCCGTATCCTCTACGTCCTGGGTATGTGATACCAGATCAGGATCCCAGATATGTAATCAGTTACATTGGGCTACAGAAAGGTAGAGAACTGAGAACGGGTGATAAGTTTCATGAGGCAGAAAACGGGGCAAGTGTTGCAGCCAAGTCTGTTGGTCACTGTCACCCTGTATTACTAGAATATATTGATTCTGAACAAATGTTATTAGATACCGAACCTGATATACAAAATCATATCACTCTCTTTATTAGTAAAGAAATGATAAAATTTAGTATTGTTGGATAATGTTTTGAAAATTTCCTATATCAAAAGTTGATCGGTTCAGGCACGTTGTCTAAAAGCATTGATGTTCTAAATCAAACTACAGTTCTTGGTATACGGATCACACACAAGTGGAAGAGTTCAGAAATGAACGAATTCTTCTTGAGGCATTGTAGACTAGGTCAAATCAATGTGACCCGACTAGCTAGAGTTACATATAGATGCATATTTAAATCAGTTTGAACTTACATCTTGTGAAACTCGCCAGTCATGTCACAAAGATATAATGACACTAGCTCTGTTTATTGGAAACAGAGAAAGAGTTAGTAAACTCTTGGGATGATACATGTTGATGTATGTAAGCTCCCCTGTCTACACATGCCAAGATCGGTTCTTTATACTTCATTACATTCTCTGATGATCTTTCGAGATTCAGACCTATGTTCCTGTTGAAACACAAGTCTGAACCTTTTGAGATATTCATAGAATATAAGTTAGAAGTAGAGAACCAGAATACGGGTAAAAGTATTATGTCCTTTGATGAGATCAAGGAGGAGAATACTTGAACACGGAAATCCTGGACTATTCTAAAGGAGAATGAGATTCTCTCTCAGCATTACTCCTCCGCATACACCATAGCACGATGGTATATCGGGGCGGAGCAGATACACCCTATATGATAAGGTGTGCTCTATGATGAGTACTACTGAGTTACCTATTTCCTTTTTAGGAGTTATGCACTTGAGAAGCTGCATACCTATTGAATAGGGTTCCAATCAAATCAGTTGCCTACCGCTTCATATGTGATATGGAAAGGGAAGAGCCCATATCTTAAGTTAGTTAAGATTTGTGGTTGTACGGCCTATGTCTAAAAGCAAAATCCGGACAAGCTCGAGGCAAATACTGTTATATAGAACAGGAATGGTTCCAGCTATACAAATTACAGCAGATGATTTGATAAAACCAAAGGATTCAATAGTTACCGACGAACCTCAGCCTCTCCGCCGATCTAGTAGGGTTCCTCACCCACCTGAGAGATACTTCGGTTTCTCTATGACAGTGGGAGCGAGGATTACATCATGAGATGATGACCCAACTAGTTTCGACCTGGCCATCAGGAGCAGGACTCTGTGAGAATGGCTGGATGTTTAGCGATCTGAGATGGAATCCTTATACACCAACAAAGTATGGACTTTGGTTGCTATATCTGAAGGGTTAAATCCCCATCAGGAGCAAGTATATCTTGAGAAGATTACTTGGTGTACATGGAAGAGTTGAGACTTTCAAAGCTAGACTTATTAAAGGTCTACATCATTGACCAGGTATGGATGATGATGAAACCTTTTCTAAGTAGCTATGCTTAAGTCCATCCAGATCCTACTTGCCACGGCTACATACCATGACTACGATCTCTGGTGGTTGGGTGTCTTGACTGCTTTTCTAAATGATGATTTGGAAGAGAGCGTCTATAAGTACACAGCCAGAGGGCCTCGTAGACAGTGGGAGCAGCGGAAACGTGTGCAAGATGCTTTATAGGATAAAGCAGGCATCGCGGAGTTGGAACATCTGTTTTGATGAATTAGTCAAAGAGTTTGACATCATCAAAATGGTAGATGAACCTTGTATATACAAAAAGGTAGTAGGGAGTATGGTGACGATCCTCGTAGAGTACGTGGATGACATACTCTTGATAGGGAAGGAGTTTCCTATGCTACGCTCGATCAATCTCCGTTTATCACAAAGATTCTCCGTATAGGATCAAAGTGATACCTACTAAATCCTGGATTTTGGATCTATGAGATAGATCTAATTGGATGTTAGGAAACTCACTAGCTGTAGTGAGATGGTATCAATCGATCCTGGGGAGAATCACTGGAAGGGTTCCAGGGTGATAAAGACGACTGAATGTCAGTCGCAGGCATTGTCTTTACCCTCAGTAAAGGGACGGTATGTTGGAAGAGTTCCAAGCTAGATACCGTGGCATACTAGACGATAAAGGCTTGATACATCGCTATTTAAGATGCTACCAAAGAGGCTGTTTGGGTATATATTGGTTCATAAGATGAACCATGTTCCTCCCATTGTGTGACAATGGAGTTGTGGCTTATGCCAAGGAACGCCGGTCCCATCAGTGATCCAGACATATTCTAAGGCAGTGTCACCTGATCATGGAGATGTTTGATCTCCAAGGGATCGAGGTTAGGAGATTAGACTAAGAGGACAACACAGCGGATCCACTCACAAAGGCCTGTTCCCAGAGAGAGACTTTCATGGGATGGTTGAGTATGAGATACTACAACCACTGCTACAGATGGCCCTAGTGCAAGTGGGAGATTGTTAGTTATATGTATGCCCTAGAGGCCATTACTGTACATAGGATGTATATTGTAGTGGATGCTGGGACATATATAGGGAGGACTTTCTTGCTCAACATGATAGTATGCTATCTGGTTGTTCTTTACCTTAACGTGTATACTGATTGTCTTTCTGTTACATGTTGGTAAAGCCCTTAGGATCTGTACTTGACTACCTGGACTATGATGCGGATCATACTAGTGGGGACATGGTAGTCTATAAGTACATCCTTCAAAGTCCCTAGTCGTGGGTGTATCGAAACGGGGCATCGATATACCAGAGTAGACTAGCGTATACCTTCTCGACCCATACAGATGGGCGATGGATGATCCCATATCCATTGGTGTTTGACATCAGAGATGATATACGGGTGCTCAGTGGAGACTGGGTACACTGGACGGACTCGCCGAGAACTCCCAGATGGTATTATACCTCACGTCAGATGGCAGTTCTCTGGTGACACTGGTACAGAGTAGTCTGTTGACCCGAGATCGTCATAGAGTCTTATGTGGTTCCCACTGTTCTTTGATTTCCATCTTACCACGTCCAAGAGGGCGTGCAAAATGGTGGTTTTTTGGTACAGTCCCGAGTCACATGGAGGCAATGAGCGATAGGAGGGGATTCGTCTCTCCCGGTATAGGGAGTTGATGTTGCACAGTGTTCGATTGGCTATAACAGGAAGTCCCTGGCCAGGGCTGATCAGAGAATTGCTGGTAAGTGTTACCAGTAGTTTCTCGACCCGTTATGAGCCTCATATCGACACGACTTATCGAGCTATTGGGGTCTGACGTTTACCACCCCTAGGCAAGATATGCGACATATCAGACGATCAGACCGGACTGTACGGTAGTGTTACTGGTCGGATTCACTGGAGTGTGAGCGGGCTTGCTCGTCGATCTTCAGATCGCTCAATACCCGGGTGGCCGTTACGTTTAGCAGACCGCTTGCGGCTTGTGGATGCTTGATATGATCATCATCTGCTGCCGGCGTATTGACGAGTCTTTAGAGTCCTACACAGAGGTTTCCTGGCTCAAGCGAAACGAAATAGGAGCGCATATGAGATATGTGCGGGACCGAGAATAATACGAGTATGTGATACTGTATTCGATTCTCGCGATGTGACATTGATCGGTTATATGCGATATAGCCGGGTTATCGGATCAAGTGTTGATTCGATAAGTTGTTACTAATGATACTAGTCGGTTGTGTGCGACATGACCGGATCATTGAATCAAGTGTTGATTTAATGATTTAATGCATAATTATATATTTGATATATTACTTTGCATTAACTAGTATCGGTTCACTTTAAATGGATTTTCTCACTCGGGTGTGCACATTGTATATTCGATATAGTTTTGTGCACTTGATTGTATCATGTTTGATGATACATGTTTACTTGTGTTTTGTGTAAAGTTTAAACCATGGTTATGTAATGGTTAGGGTTTACATTTTCATATCTATTTATTTATTCATTCATTCATTTTGGAAAATGAAATGCAAATGAGAAAATGGTGGCTTCTTTTGTTTTGTTCATGAAGCTTCATGAAGACTTTGACCAAGTGACCATTTTGTCTCATGCTTAACCCTAACCATCCCACTAACCATGATTTATTCTCTACACTTGACCATGGTTCAATTATGATAAGTATTCTATTTTCTTTTCATTTTTATTATTCTTATCATAACTTTCTTCTTCTTCTTCTTCATCTTCTTCTTTGAAGAAGCTTGAGGTCATCAATGGTGGATTGATGATTTGAGTGAGAAATCCAATTCTAAAGTCTACCCACTTCCTATTTCTTCATCCTCTACCTCTTGCCAAGTAGTAGAGTGTGTTTCCTTCACAAGGTTTTAGGGCTTGGTGAAGGTGGAGCTTGATTTAGCGATACCTCGACGTAGATCATCTTCGGCATGGACATCGACGACCTAGCTCGCTTTTTCTCCGACGAAGCCGACTCTAGAGCCCGGATTTCTTTTGGACAGCGGATACGACTTCGTTGCGGAGCTATGGTGGTGGAGCACCGGATCTACAAAGGTTGTATTTCCGATATCCCATTAGTTAAGTTGTTAACTAGATTGTCTTTCGCCTAGTTTTCTAGCAAACGATCCGTAGTCGGGTCTCTCGGCACCCGTAAATTTTTTATATTGGCATGCTCGATGCCTTGTGAGACCTTCATAGGGTGCCTAGGAACCCTACAAGGAGCGGCCTACAAAGGTTGTAATCTCTCACTCTTAGATGTTAAGATATTTACTTGCATGTTTAACCCTAATAATCTAGCAAAGATCCTCGCTTTGGGTTGTTCGGCACGTCTAATTTTTAAATCAGGCATGGTTGATACCTTATAGACCCTTGTAAGAGTGCCTACTAACCCTAGAGTGGTATCAGAGCCAAGCTAGAGCATTAGGCGACGTGTATACGAAGTTAAAAGTCCGATCGAACACCGAAACATCATATTTTGACCATTCTCTGGAATTTTTTTTAAAATTTGATTTTTTCTGTATTAAAAATACTCAAAAAATTCGGCAGGCAGTTTTAAGGATATCCGTAAAATACGAGCCCCCAACTCCTTCAAGTCGCCACGGAACAGCGGCAGGAACATGATTCCCGCGGCGGTTCCGCGGCCGAACTTGGGTGTTAGGGACACGTGTCTATAGATTATATCCGTAGGTGCTTCTACATACTTCTGGGAATTTTTAATCTTGCTCAAGTGTTGAGTTCTTTAGAGATCTATTGTATTCGTTGATTCGATCGGAAAGTTTAACTTCGTTTTGTTTTCCGGATAATTTAGAACGTGTTAAAATGTTCGAACGGATATCAATAACTTGCTTTTTCCCGGCAAGAAAATTTTTCAAGTTGTTGAATATTTCTTGAGTTTAAAACTTTCGGAAAAACATACAAGCAATATGTGGACCCTCTAGAAGAACGTAACCTTAACTCGATTATGTGACCGTCAAAACTTCCACTGAACCCTAGGGTTTGTGGTAGTTTGGCGTTGCCACTTGTGAGGCGTTGGTTTGACCCTTCTACGGCTGGCTCACTGGGGTGGTGACATGTTCTGGGTTTTTTGAACTCCGCTCAAGTGTTGAGCTATTTGGGAATTCTTGGGTGTTTGATTATTCGATCGGAAAGTTTAATATTGTCTATTTATCTGGAATGTGATACAATATGTGGAATTCATATAGTTAGGCATGAAATGCGAAGTATGGGATATTTCGGATTTATGATGTCTAAAGAAATTCTGGATTCCAAATGTTGTAGTTTTACACTTTCTTTTCTGTGACCGTAAGCGTAGTATGTGGTGTATCGCCGGTTTCGTTGCCATACATCAAAGACAATTGGGATACGCATACTTGCTTACGTTGATGATATGAGATATTATGTTTTGCTGTGATATGTTGTATTGGATCGTCGTGTTCTGAATAGCCGGGGGTTTTATGTGAGATGAGGGTTTTTATTTTTATTCATGTAAAATTCTTTTGTATGTAATATTCTTTTATTGGGGCACTTCCGGGATGAGGATGATGTCACCATTGTATATTATTTATTTTTCCGCATTAGGTAGACCCAAGGAGGGGAGCACAAGTAACCGGGTTCTAGGGTACAGTGGGAGGCCATCTCGAGGAGTCGAGACCGGGTCTCCTAACCCTAGAATTGGCAGTGTTGCTTGCCACTCTCGTAGGGGTCTAGGGATGTGGGTTTGGCTATTCATCGCGACCGTGGAATCCGTGTTTTATACAGGCTCGAAATAGAAAACGGACGTCCTAGTATATCCAATATTTCATATGTTATCTTCTGCTGCAATGTTCTGTGATGAGATCATATTACTAACCGAGACGAATGCTTATACTATATATATATATATGCTGATATATAAATATTACTGCCTTCGTTTCTTCTGTGATGCTTAGAAAGCATAATTGATGGGATTTTATTAATGAGATTAATAAAAGAAAAGAAACCTAAAAGATGTTGTAGAATCAAAACTTTATAAAAAGGCTAGCTACAGTTCTTGCTTTGCACAGCGGTATATATGATATACCCTGCACCTTATTCGATGAGGAAAGAGCCGAGATCCCTTCACCGGGAGTGCCCTCTTTAGCAAATCTGGCAGATGCTACAAACTCACGGTTTAGTTTTTGACAGCTTAAATAGTTCTTGCTTTGCACCACGGTATATATGATATACTCTACAACTTTTTCGATGGCGAAAGAGCCGAGATCCCTTCACCGGGAGTGACCACTTTAGCGAAACTGGAAAAGCCTCAAAAACACTCCTTTTCAAAATCAGTCGATTTTACGACGATATCAAGTTCATTACGCTCATGGTTTTCTAAAAAACCTGCGTAGCCCTCCGTCATTTCAGATAAAGATTACTTAGTATTCGTGCTGCGTTTGTTGGCCTTTGTCAAGGCATAGTGTACGGTAGCTGACTAGTACTTATCTGTTTAAGCATGTGATGCGATTGGATTAGGGTAGTCGTACGACCTTGTTGGCCTTTGTCAAGGGTCGTGCGGGTGGGTTTATTTCAATCAAGAAATGACGGGTTGAACTTAACTAGCTTCCTATGGTTTGTTGGCCTTTGTTAAGGTCATAAGGAGTTAGGGGAAAAAGCATTATCGGGAATTTCAAGTTTTGAAATTTGCAATGAGATTGCATACCATCTATGAGATAGATGGATCCTGATACCCACTACGAGTAAGAGTTACTCCTTGGAGAATTTTACACAGGACAATTAGCCGATCAAGTAGGTGTCTAGAAAGGTGTTAACGGGGTTATGCCTCTGGGAAAACGAGTTTTATTTTAATTAGGTCCGTGCGAAAACACGGGGAACCTGCCTCAAAGTACCAACACTGATCTGTCTGAAAGATTGACGAAACTGTAGGATGGAATTAATCCCGGCTAATCTTACCTTTTAGGTTTTGAAGGAAGATTTGATAAAAAAAGTGGGAAACATTCTGATTAGATAAGATAAATAACCAATCTAATCTTGCAAGAGCATACGCTAATGTGTTTCCTTCTCTCTCTCTCCAGGTAGCGACCATGTCAGGATTTAATCAAGATAATAATATGGATGTATTGAATGAACCTCCTTTTTATATTGAGCAGGGAAACGTTGGTCCCGTTCTTTCTTATAAGTGTTGTAAGACTGAACAGGGAATAGAAAAATATCTGGATTCTCACGCTGCCCAAACGAAGAACAAGTATGTTGATGCATCTTCTTCGGGTGTGTTAGTTATTGAGAACTGTTTCTAAGTTCACCCTACGTCCTGGGTATTAGATACCGGATCGGGATCTCACATATGTAAATTGTTACGTGGGCTACGTAAAGGTAGAGAACTGGGAAAGGGTGATCATTCCGTACAAGTAGGGAATGGTACAAATATTGCAGCCAAAGCAGTTGGCGAATATCACCTTGTATTACCAAGTAGTAATACATTGATTCTGAATGAGTGCTATTATATACCGAACATGATGTGCAATATTATATCAGTTTCTTTATTAAGTAAAGAAGGGTATAATTTTGTAATACAGGATAATGTTATGAACATCTTCCTAAATCAAAAGTTGATTGGATCAGGCTCGTTACATAATGGCATATTCATTCTCAATCAAAATACAGTCCTTAATATACAAAACACACACAAGGGAAAAAGTTCAGAAATGAACGAATTCTTCTTGTGGCATTGTAGACTTGGTCATATCAATGCGACAGGGCTAGCTAAGTTACATAAGGATGGATAATTGAATCCGTTCGAATTATCATCCTATGATACTAGCCATTCATGTCTCAATGGTAAAATGACCAAAACTCCGTTTAGTGGACACGGAGAAAGAGTTGAGGAACTCTTAGGACTAGTAAATAGTGATGTATGCGGTCCCATGTTTACAGATGCGAGGAACGGTTATTCTTACTTTTTTACATTCACTCTCTCTAGATACGGACATGTGTTCCTGATGAAACACAAGTCTGAAGCTTTTGAGAAATTCAGAGAATATAAGAAAGAAAGTAGAGAACCAAACAGGCAAAAGTATTAAGATCCTTCGATCTGATCGAGGAGGAGAATACTTGAGAAATAAGTTTCTAGACTATCTAAAAGAGAATGGGATTCTCTCTCAGCTTACTCCTTCTTATACACCACAGCACAACGGTGTATCGGAGCGGAGGAATCGCACCCTATTAGATATGGTGCGCTCTATGATGAGCACTGCTGAGTTACCTATTTCTTTCTGAGGACATGCACCGGAGACAGCTGCATACCTATTGAATCAAGTTCCATCTAAATCTGTACCTACCACACCATATGAGATATGGAGTGGGAAGAAACCATGTCTTAAACGAGTTAAGATATGGGGTTGTCTGGCCTATGTCAAAAAGCAAAATCCGAACAAACTCGAAGCACAGTCAGTTCTTTGTAAGTTTGTAGGATATCCTAAACATTCATATGGATATCTCTTCTACCACGGTGAGGAACAAAAGGTTTTTGTTTCTCGACATGCCACCTTTTTAGAAAAGGAATTTCATGCAAAAGAAATTAGTGGCGATGCAGTAAAGTTGGAAGAAGTTCCAACAGAACAAATTACAACTGAAGATTTAGTAGAACAAGATGACACGATAGTACCCAACGAACCCCAGCCTCTCCACCGATCTAGTAGGGTTTCTCATCCACCTAAGAGATACTACGGTTTTCTCATTGATGGTGGGAGCGAGGATTGCATCATGGAAGATGATGACCCGACAAGTTTTGAGCAGGCCATCACGAGTGGTGACTTTGTGAAATGGCTGGATGCAATGCGATCTGAGATGGAATCCATGTACACCAACAAAGTATGGACTTTGGAAGTTGCTCCTGAAGGGGTAAAACCCATTGGGAGCAAGTGGATCTTTAAGAAGAAACTTGGTGTACCTGGAAAAGTTGATAATTTCAAAGCTAGACTTGTTGCAAAGGGTTTTTGTCAACGACCAGGTGTGGATTATGACGAAACCTTTTCTCCAGTGGCTTTGCTTAAGTCCATCCGGATCTTACTTGCCATTGCTGCATACCATGATTATGAAATCTGGCAGATGGATATTAAGATCGCCTTTCTAAATGGTGATTTAGAAGAGCACGTGTACATGACTCAGCCAGAGGGCTTCATAGATAGTGGGAGCAGCGGAAAGGTATGCAAGCTGCTTAAATTCATCTATGGTTTAAAGCAAGTATCGCGGAGTTGGAACATCTGCTTTGATGTTGTAGTCAAAGAGTTTGACTTCATCAAAAACGTAGATGAACCTTGTATATATAAGAAGGCTGCAGAGAGTAAGGTTGTCTTCCTCGTATTATATGTCGATGACATACTCTTGATGGGAAATGATGTTCCAATGCTGCAATCGGTCAAGCTCTTCTTATCACAAAGATTCTCAAAGAAAGATCTAGGTGATGCCTACTGCATACTGGGAATAATGATCTATAGAGATAGATCTAAACGGATACTTGGTTTGTCCCAATCCAGGTACATTGACACCATACTAAAGAGGTTTAGTATGGAAGAATCCAAGCATGGGAACCTACCCATGATATCTGGACTCACTCTCTCCAAAGAGATGTCTCCCAAGACTGATTTAGATAGAGCTCGCATGCAAAGGATATCCTATGCTTCGGCCGTAGGCTCTATCATGTATGCGATGCTATGTACCAGACACGATGTAGCATACTCACTAAGTGTAATGAGTAGGTATCAAGCCGATCCTGGAGAGAGTCACTGGATAGCTGTAAAGAACATTCCTAAGTACTTGAGAAGAACTAAAGAGATGTTCTTAGTGTATGGTAACGGAGAACTCCAGGTGGAGTCCTTTACCGATTCAAGCTTCCAAAATGATAACGACGACTCTAAGTCGCACTTGGGATTTTTCTTTACCCCCAATAGAGGGGCGGTGTGTTGGAAGAGTTCCAAACAGAATACCGTTGCAGACTCGACGATGGAGGCTGAATACATCGCTGCCAACGATACTGCCAAAGAGACTGTCTGGATAAAGAAGTTCATTATTGAACTTGGTGTGGTTCCATCCATTGAGCATCCAATACCTTTATATTGTGATAACAATGGAGCTGTGGCTTTGGCCAAGGAACCCAGGTCCCATCAGAAGTCCAGACATATTCTGACGCGGTATCACCTGATCCGGGAGATAGTTGATCGCAGGGAGATCGAGGTCAGGAGAATTGACACGAAGGACAACACTGCGGATCCACTCACGAAGGCCATTCCCGAAACACAGTTTGAGAGACTCTTCGAGATGCTGGGTATGAGATACTACAACAGCTGGCCTTAGTGCAAGTGGGAGATTGTTAGTTATATATATGCCCTAGAGGCCATTGTTGTACATATGATATATATTATAATGGATGCTTGGATATATATTGAGAGTACTTTCTTGCTCGTCATGATAGTATGCTATTTGGTTTCACTTTATCTTAACATGTTGACTTGTATCAGTTTACTGTCTTGTTCTCACATGTTGATAAAGCCCTTAGGATATGTACTCGACTACTGATACTATGATGAGATCATACTAGTGGGGCCAGGGTTGTCAGCAAGTACATCCTATAACTGTTCCTAGTCGAGGGTGTATCGAGACAGGGCATCGATACACCAGAGTAAACTAGCGTATACGTATCTTGACCCATATGATGGGCGATGGATGATCCCATATCCATCGGTGTTTGATATCAAAGATAGTGTAAGGGTGCTCAGTGGAGTCTGGGTACACTGAACAGACTCGCCGAGAACTCCCAGATGGTTTTATACCTCACGTCAGATGGCAGTTCTCTGGTGACACTGGTACAGGTTAGTCTGTAGACCCGAGATCGTCAAAGAGTCTTATGTGATTCCCACTGTGCTTTGATTTCCATTATACCATATCCAAGACGGCGTGCAAAACGGTTGCTTTTGGGTAGAGTCTCGAATCACATAGAGGCAATTAGCGATAGGAGGAGATTCGTCTCTCCCGGTATAGGGAGTTGAAGTTGTGTTGTGTTCGATTGGCTATAACTGGAAGTCCCTGGCCAGGGCGGATATTGAGTACTACTGGTAAGTGTTATCATTAGGTTCTCGACCTGTTATGAGCCTCACATCGACACGACTTATCGGTTACTGGGGTCTGACGTATACCACCCCTAGACTAGATATGCAACATATCAGACGAAGAGACCGGACTGTACGGGAGTGTTACTGATTGGATTCATAGGAGAATGTACAGGCTTGCTTGTTGATCTTCTGATCGCTCAATACCTGGGTGGCTGTTACGTTTAGCTAACCGCTTGCAGCTTGTGGGTGTTTGATATGATCATCACCTGCTACGGGCATATTGACGATTCTTTAGAGTCCTACACAGAGGTTTCTTGACTCAGGCAAAACGGAGTAGGAGCACATATGTGATATGTGCGGGATCGAGAATAATACGATATGAGATACCGTATTCTATTCTCGCGATATATAATATCGGCCGGCGATATTTGATATCAGCCGGGTCATCGGATCAAGTGTCGATTCGATGAATCGGTACATGATATATTAGTCGGTTATATACGATATAGCCGGATTGTCGGATCAAGTGTTGATTCGATAATTTAATGTATAATTATATATGTGATATATTATATTATATTAACTAATATTGGCTCGCTTTATTATTTCATTTTCTCACCAGATAATACATTGATATATATACGATATATGTTAATTGTATTATTTTCTTTTGTTACAAAAATATATTATATATGTGATATATAATATTGTAGCATGTTATGATTACAAATGCAACATGATTTGTGGAGATTAAACATGGTTAGGGTTTGATTTGGGTTAATCTTTTCTAGAAGCTTCTAGAAGCTTTTATTTTGTTTCTTGCAAAGATATTTGTGTTGATATTTTGCTTGATATTTTCTAACCCAACCTAAACCCTTCACCCTAGGTTAAATCTCTACATGAGTTTGTTAGTGTTTATGCCCTAGAAGGCCATTACTGTATCATACTAGCTTGTATATTACTTAATGGAAGCTTGGGATATTCACATGTATATAACAGTCTTGCTAAACATGGTAGTATGCTACTTGGTTTTTTCTATCTTAATATGTTAGTGTACGTATTGATAGAGCTCTTAGGATCTTGCTTGTCTACCAGCGTTGTGATGGCAGTCACACTAGTGGGGGCTGGGTAGTCTACAAGCACATCCTTATTCAGGTCCCTGGTCGTTGGATTATCGAGACAGAGCATCGATACTCCGGAGTAGACTGGTGTGTACGCTTCTCATCCCAGTTGGGGAGATGGTCTGTCCCACAGCCGTCAGTACGTCGTACTGGAGATAGTATGCAGGTACTCGTTAGGTTACGGGTACACCGGACAGGACTCACGGGGAACTGTTGGTTGGTTTGATACCAGTCGTCAGTGAGCAGTTCCCAGGTGACATGAGTACAGCGTAGTCCGCAGACTTGACACTACTACTTCGCCTCGAGTGTGTCCCACTGTTCTTAGATTGCTACCCTACCACGGCTCAAAGGAGTCGTGCAAACAGGTAGCAGTTGGGTGCAGTCCCGAGCACTTGGAGGCAGTGGCGGTTAGACAGGATTCGTCCCTCCCGGTATTGGGAGTAGATATCGTGCTGTGTCAGAGAGCCATTACGCAAAGTCCCTGGCCAGGGCAAGCGAGATTTACTGGTAGGTTCCAGTAGTTTCTCAGGGTGTAATGGGCTTCACTCCAACACGACTTATACCGCTATTAGGGGACTGACGCTTGCCGCCCCCCTAGGCCCGATATGCGATAGTCTTGGACGAACGGACCGGACTGTATGGAGATTGTCACATCAGACTCAGTAGGAGTTCGGATGGGTTTCCTCATCGGCCTTCTTATCGACAACTACCTGGGGACCGTTACGTACAGCTAGTGCCGCTTACGGTCTGTGGTTAAACCCACTGCCAGCGTAGTAGTCGAGTCTCTAGAGTCCCACACAGAGAGTTTCCTACTCCAGGCGAAACGATATAGAGGTCGCATGGTTTTGCGACAAAGGGTTCGGACGCATACGTGCGTTTACGCACGTACGACTTTCGGACAGTTTTTACCAGTCGGCTTTGGTTTAAGCCAGTTACTGGTATCCGGTTATTGGATTTTTACAGTCTAAAGTTTTTCCGTATTTTTGCGGATTGGAGGGGCGTTCTCGTAATTATACGAGAAGCTTCTAGAAGATGTGACTAAGGAGGTTAAGGTGACATAAGCTTTGGATAAGATTAGTGAGTCATGAGGGTGATTCATCATGGTCATTAATGCACCATAAATGCTTAATGACTCATGTTAATGAATCACCTCTTTTCATTTATGAAGCATGCTTATTCATTTCTATTATTCATTATTCTAAAATAAGAATGCTTCATAATATATTATGATACACTCTCTCTCATCTCATTATCTTATCTCACATTCTCTCTCCTCAAGCTCTCATCTTCAAGAGACTAATCCTTAATCCTCATGTGTTGAGATCAAAGGTTTAGTTAGACTTAAACATCCATTACCTTCACTCTATATCATCCTCTCTTCTTTGATTAGCAATCAAAGTAGATTAGTTACCTCAAGTTAGAGGTTTAGCTTGGAGTTTTGCTCTCGGGTGGATCGTCTACTACCTAGAGAAGGCCGAGGAGAACAAGGAGATCGTAAATACGAAGGACTAGTATCGATAGGTATAATCCCTTAACACTATAGTTCAGTATAGCTATGTGTTCGGTTATTAGTTGTTTAGCTTCGATTTAAGCGGTTAGTCGATGTTCGTTCTTTAAACTTTATCGTTTTTGAAAATTCCGCCTCCCCATAAGTACTGGGGTGTACTACATCGACTTACAGTGGTATCAGAGCCTCGCTAAACACTAAATAACTTGATTGCAAATTTGTACGAATTTCGAACGGAAAAACGAAGCCGGAAAACCCTAAAAGTTACAAGTTTCTGTCGAATTTAAAATGATGTCCTAAAATTGTTCAGGTGATCTCAGAAAGCTTGTAAAGGGTCCAGAAGAACACCCAAGAAATTAGAGCCCATGAATCGGCTAAAGCGCTGCGGAAGGGCGGCGGATCGCACCGATCCGCCGCGCTTCCGCGGCCGAGTTGCCGATTCATGGACTCGTATTTCTTGTGTGGGTCCTCTCTGGTATTTGGGGTTCTCTGGAATGTTTAATTATTGCTCAGGTTACTGTTTAACAGAGCAGATTTTGGAGCAATATTGATGTTGTTTATTCGATCGAAATTGTACAGTATTTGCATATGGATTATATCTGTGATTGTTTAATGTGTTCGTAAACCTCCCCTAACTGCTAGTATGTCGGTTGGCAGGGGGTTGCACATTTCTGAAATGGTTATATCTGTTTGTGCATATAAACTGTATTGGACTGTTGTGGTGTATAGCCGGGGTTTGCAATGGGTTATTGTTTAATTCATTTGTTGTAAATGTAAATTGTTGTAATATTATTTTTGCGGGGCACTTCCAGGTTGCGGTTGTAGCCACCGTTGTATTATTTCATTTTACTGTTTTTGCTCCTAGGACTGACCCAAGGTGGGGTGCACAAACTGCCGGGCGGGTAGTTTGCCGTACCCGTAGGGGTCGAGGGTGGGGTAACGGCTATTCATCACAACTGTGTAATCTGTCTTTTCTTGCAGGCTCAAAAGAAATACAGATTGCTTGCAAATCCAATATTGTTTATCTGTGTTCTGGAATGAATATCATTGCGTCAGACGAATGTAAAATATCTATATATATTGTAGCTATTTAGACGTCACTTATGTTTTACACCCGCGCTAGCCCAGCCCCCGCTCTGTCGTTAGTTAAGTAACCTAACGGGTGATGACAGGACCCAGTGGCGAATGCGGATGGCATAAGAGGACGTTGTATTTTCGTTGTTTTCTGCAATGATAGGTTAATGATGGGACGCATTATCTATAATGCAAAGCAAAACAAACCAAAGTTTAAATCGTTGGAACAATTTAAAAGAAACCACTCGGTTATTTTTAAAACAGATATTTTTTAAATGCGGAGACTTAACCACTCCTTTTAAAAAGCTATCAAGGTTCCTTCGAATATATCAAGTTCACTACGTTCACGGTTTCGCCAAAACCAGTCGTAGCCCTCCGTGATTTCTTATGGATAGTCAGTAGTATTCAAGCTATGCTTGTTGGCATACGTCAAGGCATAGTGTTTGGTAGCTGCTGGGGTATTCATTTGTTGCATAGATAGATGTGTTGGTTTGGGACAGTCGCATTACCTTGTTGGCATACGTCAAGGGTATATACGGGTGGGTTCAAATTAACAAGATAATGATGGGCAGAACTTGACATGTGACTTATGATTTGTTGGCATACGTCAAGGTCATAAGAGCATGGGGCAAAAACTTATATCGGGAATTTCTAAAGAAACTGAAATTTGCAAAGAGATGCATACCATTTGGAGTTTGATGAATGTTGGTAGGATTCCTTCAACATTATCATACGATGATATTTGGATCCCGATCCTACTGTGAGTATATGCTACTTATCAGGATATTCGTCACTTAACGATCAATGCTATAAACCTAGTAGGTGTCCAGAAAGGTGTCAGCGGGGTTACGCCCCCAGAGAAAAGAGGTTATTTAATTAAGGAACTTCGCGAAAGCGTTGGAAAACCTCCCTCGAAGTATCGACACTGGCCTGGCTGAACGGTTAAGCAAGTATTGTACGGTGAGAATAGTCCTGGCTAATTCTTCTTTTATGGTTTGAGGAAGGATTCGAAAAACAGTGGGAGCCATCCAGTTTAGATAAACTAAAAACCACTCTAAACTTGCAAGAGCATCATGCTAAAGTGTTTTCTTCTCTCTATCCTAATTGCAGCGACCCTGAAAATGACTGGACTTAAGTTACTTTTAGAAAAGAATATACTGACGGGGCCAAACTATAAAGATTGGCTGCGGAATGTCAAAATGGCCTTGACCTATGACAAATTGGGGTACGTCCTCACCGCTACGGCACCTACTGTCCCTGGTCCCAAATCCAGCAATGCGGATAAGGAAATCCGCAAAACCTGGGATTTAGATTGCGCGAGAGCCAAGTGCATCGTGCTTGCCTCTATGAACAACGAACATCAGAGGAGGCACGAGGATATGTCTCTAGATGGCATATTTCTCCATACAAAGGAACTTTATGGAGAGCAATCTCGTATTGCAAGATACGAGACCTCGAAGAAATTATTTCGAGCGAGGTTGGCTGTCGGGTCATCGGTAGGTGAACATGTCCTACAGATGATCGGCTATATTGAGGAGCTCGCAGACCTTGGGACGACTTTGGATAATGAGCTCTATACAGACCTTATTCTCCAGTCCCTTCCTCCCACCTACGCCCAGTTTATCCTCAACTTCAACCTTCAAAGAAAAGAAGTTGAACTTGCGGAACTCCTGAACATGTTAAGGAGTGCAGAGGGCACCTTACAGAAGGTAAGGGAAACACCCGCTATGTTTGTTGGCAGTTCATCTTCTTCAGGGTCCAAGGCTAGGGCCAAAGGAAGGAAGAAGAAGGCCGCACCCAAACCTAGAGGAGGTGTTAGTAAGGTGGGAAAGAAGGGAAAGAAAAAGCTTGCAGCACCGGTAGTTGGCCAGGATGAGTGCTTCCACTGTCACAGGAAAGGGCACTGGAAGAAGGATTGCAAGGCGTGGAACGCCAAGAACCAGGAACCGAAGCAAGCTGTGGCTTCGACTTCAGGTGTGTTTGTAATTGAGAATTGTCTGTCAATCAACTCTACTTCCTGGGTATTGGATACCGGATCAGGATCTCATATTTGCAATTCATTGCAGGCACTGAGAAACCGTAGGGTGCTGAAGGAAGGTGATATGATCCTCAGGGTTGCTAACGGAGCTAGCGTGGGAGCTGCGTCCGTCGGGGATTATCACCTAGGATTGACGAGTGGACATATTTTGGTTTTGCATAACTGTTATTTTGTACCAAGCTTAACGTGTAATATCATATCAGTTTCCTTGTTGTCAAATAAAGGTTATGATTTCACGTTTGTAAGAGATGTTGTTAACATCCACCTTAATCATGGTTTGATTGGGTCCGGTACTCTAAATAACGGCATATATGTTCTAAACCAACTCCAAATTTTCAATGTCCAGAACACACTAAAAAGAAAGTCTCCAGATTTAAATAAAGCTTTCTTATGGCATTGTAGACTGGGTCACATCAATGAGAGAAGGTTGACCAAGTTGCATAGAGAAGGATATTTAGACACGTTCGAATATCAATCTTATGACACTTGTCAATCTTGTCTCAAAGGAAAGATGACAAAGACTCCATTTACTGGACAAGGAGTAAGAGCGAGCGAGCTCTTAGGACTCATACACAGTGATGTATGCGGTCCAATGTCTACACATGCAAGAGGTGGTTATTCCTACTTCATTACTTTTACAGACGATTTCTCTAGGTTTGGACATGTCTTCTTGATGAAGCATAAATCCGAGGCCTTTGAGAAATTCAAGGAGTACAAGAGTGAAGCGGAAAACCAAACAGGCAAAAGTATTAAGACACTGAGATCTGATCGAGGTGGAGAATACTTAAGTGCCGAGTTCCTAGGTTACCTAAAAGAGAATGGAATTCTCTCTCAGCTTACTCCTCCGTACACTCCACAGCATAATGGTGTATCGGAGAGACGGAATCGAACCCTATTGGATATGGTACGATCCATGATGAGTAATGCTGAGTTACCGCGATCTTTCTGGGGGTATGCGCTAGA
Source organism: Agapanthus africanus (assembly GCA_030015575.1). Lineage (NCBI taxonomy): Eukaryota > Viridiplantae > Streptophyta > Magnoliopsida > Asparagales > Amaryllidaceae > Agapanthus > Agapanthus africanus. The sequence goes on along the minus strand of CM057341.1, from coordinate 397,676,260 downwards.
ATCAGCGATACATCTTTTGAACAGAGTTCCAACCAAAACTGTGCCTACCACACCATATCAGATGTGGAGTGGGAAGAAACCCTATCTTCAGTACCTGAAGACATGGGGATGTCCAGCTTTTGTAAAAAAGCAGCATCCGGACAAGCTCGAGGCACGCTCAGTAGAGTGTAAGTTTGTGGGATATCCGAAGAACTTTACAGGATATTGTTTCTGTTACGCAGAGGAACAAAAGGTTTTTGTTTCTCGTCATGCCCGCTTCTTAGAAACTGAATTTTTGGAAAATCAGAAGAGTGGGAGCGTAGTAGAACTGGAAGAAATTCCAGAACCACAAACTGCTACTGAAAGTTTGGTAGAACCAGAGGTTCAAGAAGAACAGAACATTCCCGCACCCCTCCGCAGGAGTAGTAGGCCGTCTCATCCGCCTGAGAGATACTACGGTTTTCTCATTGATGGGGATAGAGAGGATTGCATCATAGATGATGATGAACCTACTGACTTCCGGCAGGCCATCCAGAGCGGCGACTCGGTACGATGGCTAGATGCAATGCGGACCGAAATGGAGTCCATGTACACCAACAAAGTATGGACTTTGGACTTTGCTCCAGATGGGGTAAAACCCATAGGATGCAAATGGATCTTCAAGAAAAAGATTGGTGTAGATGGACAGGTGGAAACCTATAAGGCTAGACTTGTTGCAAAGGGTTTTCGTCAAAGACCTGGTTTGGACTATGACGAAACTTTTTCTCCAGTGGCTATGCTCAAATCCATTCGGGTCCTTCTTGCTATTGCTGCCTTCCATGATTATGAAATCTGGCAGATGGACGTAAAGACGGCTTTTCTGAATGGAAATTTAGAAGAGAGCGTCTATATGGATCAGCCAGAGGGTTTCAATCAGAGTGGGAGCAGCGGGAAAGTATGCAAGCTGCTTAAGTCTATTTATGGACTAAAGCAGGCATCGCGGAGTTGGAACATCTGTTTTGATGAGACAGTCAAAGAATATGACTTTATCAAAAATCCAGATGAACCGTGCATATATAGTAAAGTTGTGGCCAGAAGTGTCGTATTCCCCGTCTTGTACGTGGATGACATTCTATTGATAGGAAATGACGTTCCTATGCTACAATCTGTCAAAGGATTCTTGTCACACAGGTTCTCCATGAAAGACCTGGGTGATGCCTCTTACATTCTGGGGATCCGGATCTATCGTGATAGATCCAAGAGGATGTTGGGACTTTCGCAGTCCAGGTATATCGACACTGTACTGAAAAGATTCAGTATGGAAGATTCTAAGCGCGGTAATCTACCAGCTTGTCACGGAATCACCCTCTCCAAAGAGATGTCTCCCAAGACTGATTTAGAAAGGGAACGCATGTCTATTATACCCTACGCTTCTGCGGTAGGCTCTATAATGTATGCGATGTTGTGTACCAGACCGGATGTAGCTTACGCACTGAGCGTGGTAAGCCGGTATCAGTCAGACCCAGGGGAGAAACACTGGATAGCAGTAAAGAACATTCTCAAGTACCTGAGGAGGACTAAGGAGATGTTCTTGGTTTACGGCGGAAAAGACCTCAGGTTGGAGGCCTTTGCTGATTCCGGCTTCCAGAGTGATAAGGACGATTCCAAGTCCATGTCGGGTTATGTCTTTACCCTCAATGGAGGGGCGGTGTGCTGGAAGAGCTCCAAGCAGGACACCGTTGCCGACTCGACGATGGAAGCGGAGTATATAACTGCTTGCGATGCCGCAAAAGAAGCAGTCTGGATGAAGAAGTTCCTAAAAGAACTTCAGGTGGTTCCTACCATAGTTGATCCAATACCTCTGTATTGCGACAACAACGGAGCTATAGCTTTAGCGAAGGAACCAAGGTCCCATCAGAAGTCCAGACACATCTTGAGGCGGTATCACCTGATCAGGGAGATCATTGATCGTCAGGAGATCGAGGTTCGGAGAGTTGCTTCAGAAGAGAACATTGCTGATCCATTCACGAAGGCCCTTCCTCAGATTCAGTTCGAGAGGCTACTCGAGATCATTGGTCTGCGATATGCCAGTACATGGCCCTAGTGCAAGTGGGAGATTGTTAGTGTTTATGCCCTAGAAGGCCATTACTGTATCATACTAGCTTGTATATTACTTAATGGAAGCTTGGGATATTCACATGTATATAACAGTCTTGCTAAACATGGTAGTATGCTACTTGGTTTTTTCTATCTTAATATGTTAGTGTACGTATTGATAGAGCTCTTAGGATCTTGCTTGTCTACCAGCGTTGTGATGGCAGTCACACTAGTGGGGGCTGGGTAGTCTACAAGCACATCCTTATTCAGGTCCCTGGTCGTTGGATTATCGAGACAGAGCATCGATACTCCGGAGTAGACTGGTGTGTACGCTTCTCATCCCAGTTGGGGAGATGGTCTGTCCCACAGCCGTCAGTACGTCGTACTGGAGATAGTATGCAGGTACTCGTTAGGTTACGGGTACACCGGACAGGACTCACGGGGAACTGTTGGTTGGTTTGATACCAGTCATCAGTGAGCAGTTCCCAGGTGACATGAGTACAGCGTAGTCCGCAGACTTGACACTGCTACTTCGCCTCGAGTGTGTCCCACTGTTCTTAGATTGCTACCCTACCACGGCTCAAAGGAGTCGTGCAAACAGGTAGCAGTTGGGTGCAGTCCCGAGCACTTGGAGGCAGTGGCGGTTAGACAGGATTCGTCCCTCCCGGTATTGGGAGTAGAAATCGTGCTGTGTCAGAGAGCCATTACGCAAAGTCCCTGGCCAGGGCAAGCGAGATTTACTGGTAGGTTCCAGTAGTTTCTCAGGGTGTAATGGGCTTCACTCCGACACGACTTATACCGCTATTAGGGGACTGACGCTTGCCGCCCCCCTAGGCCCGATATGCGATAGTCTTGGACGAACGGACCGGACTGTATGGAGATTGTCACATCAGACTCAGTAGGAGTTCGGATGGGTTTCCTCATCGGCCTTCTTATCGACAACTACCTGGGGACCGTTACGTACAGCTAGTGCCGCTTACGGTCTGTGGTTAAACCCACTGCCAGCGTAGTAGTCGAGTCTCTAGAGTCCCACACAGAGAGTTTCCTACTCCAGGCGAAACGATATAGAGGTCGCATGGTTTTGCGACAAAGGGTTCGGACGCATACGTGCGTTTACGCACGTACGACTTTCGGACAGTTTTTACCAGTCGGCTTTGGTTTAAGCCAGTTACTGGTATCCGGTTATTGGATTTTTACAGTCTAAAGTTTTTCCGTATTTTTGCGGATTGGAGGGGCGTTCTCGTAATTATACGAGAAGCTTCTAGAAGATGTGACTAAGGAGGTTAAGGTGACATAAGCTTTGGATAAGATTAGTGAGTCATGAGGGTGATTCATCATGGTCATTAATGCACCATAAATGCTTAATGACTCATGTTAATGAATCACCTCTTTTCATTTATGAAGCATGCTTATTCATTTCTATTATTCATTATTCTAAAATAAGAATGCTTCATAATATATTATGATACACTCTCTCTCATCTCATTATCTTATCTCACATTCTCTCTCCTCAAGCTCTCATCTTCAAGAGACTAATCCTTAATCCTCATGTGTTGAGATCAAAGGTTTAGTTAGACTTAAACATCCATTACCTTCACTCTATATCATCCTCTCTTCTTTGATTAGCAATCAAAGTAGATTAGTTACCTCAAGTTAGAGGTTTAGCTTGGAGTTTTGCTCTCGGGTGGATCGTCTACTACCTAGAGAAGGCCGAGGAGAACAAGGAGATCGTAAAGACGAAGGACTAGTATCGATAGGTATAATCCCTTAACACTATAGTTTAGTATAGCTATGTGTTCGGTTATTAGTTGTTTAGCTTCGATTTAAGCGGTTAGTCGATGTTCGTTCTTTAAACTTGATCGTTTTTGAAAATTCCGCCTCCCAACAAGTACTGGGGTGTACTACATCGACTTACAGAGTTAATGTAACTCAAGGGTTTTATTTGTAACCAAAGGTTTTATTCATTGTTCATCACAAAAGGAATTTCATTCTTCTTCTTCTTTCTTGAGCTCTAAAAAGCTTTCTAGGTTTTTCTTTTGTGATGATTTAGTGTGAGATTATGAAAACAAATGAGAGCCAAATTCCTACCACATCATCCTCACCTAATCTGGCCAATTAAGATTAGGGTGTTCACTTCATTAGTGAGTGAGAGCTTGAGTTAAAAAAATTTCAAGGTAGATCATCTTAGAAGAGGAAGACTTGAAGCAAGCATGGATCATTCGGGTTGTGGAGCTTCTCTTGAGTCCGGGAGATCATGGATCGCGGCGAAGGGACTTCTACTCGGAGCTTATGAAGCGAATGAGCAGACTACAAAGGTTGTAATCCCTCACTCTTAGTTGTAAAGATATTTACTTGCATGTTTAACCCTAATAATCTAGCAAAGATCCTCGCTTTGGGTTGTTCGGCACGACTAATTTTTAAATCGGGCATTGTTGATGCCTTATAGACCCTTGTAAGAGTGCCTAGTAACCCTACAGGTTCTCCACCATCATCCCTTGTCTTTTCGGTGATTAGCATTCAAATTCTAGCCTCTAGAAAATTCAATCATCGATCGTTGATCTCTAATTTGGAGCGAAAACATTCAATAAAGCATCTCGCTCAAAACTAGGTCATCGTTGATTCAATTTCCTAAAGTTTACAAAACTCAGAAGACTTAAGAATCGTTCAAGAATTTACTCATCGTCATCTACCTATTTTCTCGATTCCTCCACAAGCGGTGTTTTCACTCAAATATCATGACAAAGAAAACAATCAAGAATTGATAACTCTTCATAATGCTCAAATGTAAAGAAAAGAATGATCAATAATCTTCACCTTTTATTAATGAACGTTTCGTTACAATTCACTCAATGATTACAAGATTTTTGAGGAGAGAACTCAATCGTCGAATCTAGCTTCGCATCATCTTCTTGAGTCGCGGATCGTCATGGATCTCTTGCTCGAATGAAGATCGGCGTTGCTTCAAAAAGGCTTGTTGAATGCTTGCTCGATTTGGTACTCAATGAATCTTGATTTGGATCAAATTGTGTCACTCAATTTGTTTTAGAATTCATTTGGGTCTCACTAAATTTTTACCCTCAAATTATGAACAACAATCAAAAACTTATCAACTAATGAACAACCCCCTAACCATAGATCTAGATTCCTTTTTATAACCACTCATTTGAATCTTCCCTCCAAAGCTAGGTTGTTAAAGAGAGTCTTTTAGAGAAAGTTTATTGGAGGGAATATTCTAGAATAAGGAATATTCTCGGATAAGGTTGTTAGGCCGAGCCTTCTGGATGATGCCACGTAGTCTTTGGGGTGTCTTCTCCGTTACGAGAAGCCACGTGGAGGAATTTGGACCAATGAAGAGCTACTATAGCCGCGGATCCACGTCGGATAGGCCGACTAGGCAGCGGATCCGCGGCCGTGTGGTGGGCTCAGTGCATCATTTCTCTGGGCTGTTATGTGGTTGCTTTTTGGCACTTCATGGGATGCTTGGAATCTTTTTATTCTTTCAGAATCATTGCCAGATTACAAGTCTTGGACTTGATGTATTTTATCAGCACTTTTAGCAGTTCCGGCTCTTTTACCTAGAGAATTTCCTGCACATAATCTCGAGACAAAGATTGATATATACAAATCAATGCAAGTAGTAATAAACACTTAATTTCCCTTTAGAATGTCGATTATAACTATAACACATGTTATTTGATATTTTCCAGTTGAATTTGTAATCTGTGTTATAATTACAATAAGCACCTATATATGAATGATAAAAGTATGGAAATTAACGTGTTGAAAATGCACTATTTTCGACCGATCAGGAGGCATGAGGTTTTGAGAAGAAAATGAAGATGATGCATGGAGGTACTGTGGGAATGAAGGAGCATGGAGGAGATGAAGAAAACAATGGAGGATGAATGAAAAGGGGCAGCCAAGTCTCACTCTCCCTCTCTTATCCTCATTCTCTCAAGAAAATATATATTTTGTTTCTTTCTCAAAAAAATCTCATGGCATCAATTCTATTCCTTTCACACTTAAACTCTGTTCTCTTTTTCTTTTCTATTCTTTTCCTTTCTTTTTTCTTTTCTCATTCACACCACTCACAAACTCATAAGTCACAAACACAACACTTAACATGCACAAGACATGGTGCACAAGTCATGTAAAAAAATGTAAAAATACGGATTTGGCCAAAAATCCAATAAATATCATTAAAATAAATAAAATATTTAATCTCCGATTATTTTCCAAATATTGGTATATTCTTATACCGTTTTAAAAAAAATCCCTATTCGCAAATCGAATAGTTTTCACGAAATATATTATTTTAATATTAAATTTCCAAAAATAATATTTTATATTTCTGAAATGTTACAACCGGCACTGGCCTGGCTGAAAAATTGGCGAATTTGTAAGGTGTAATTATTCCCGGCTAGTCTTACCTTTTAGGGTATGAAGGAAGATTTGATAAAACCAGTGGGAGCCATCCTGATTAGATAAGATAATAACCAATCTAATCTTGTAAGAGCATACGCTAAAGTGTTTCCTTCTCTCTCTCTCTCCAGGTAGCGACCATGTCAGGCCTTAATCAAGATAATAATATGGATGTATTGACCGAACCCGCTTGTTATACTGAGCAAGGGAACGTTGGTTCCGTTCTTTCTTATAATTGTTATAAGACTGAACAGGAAATAGGGGAATATCCAGATTCCTACGCCACCCAAATGAAGAATAAGCATGTTGATGCATTTTCTTCGGGTGTGTTAGTTACCGAGAATTTTTTCTCAGTTCACTCTGCGTCCTGGGTATTAGATACTGGATCAGGATCCCACATATGTAATATGTTGCATGGGCTAAGGAAAGGTAGAGAACTGGGAATGGGTGATCATTCCGTAAGAGTAGAAAATGGTGCAAATGTTGCAGCCAAAGCAGTTGGCGAATATCACCTTATATTACCAAATGGTAATACATTGATTCTGAACGAATGCTATTACATACCGACCCTGATATGCAATCTTATATCAGTTTATTTATTAAGTAAAGAAGGATATAATTTTGCGGTACAGGATAATGTTATGAATATCTTCCTGAATCAAAAGTTGATTGGATCAGGCTCGTAAAATAATGGCATATACGTTCTAAACCAAACCACAGTTCTTAACACACAAAACACACATAAGAGGAAGAATTCAGAAATGAACGAATCCTTCTTGTGGCATTGTAGACTAGTTCATATCAATACGACACGACTAGCTAAGTTGCATAAGGATGGATATTTGAATCCCTTCGAATTTTCATCTTATGACACTTGTCAGTCATTTCTCAAAGGGAAGATGACCAAAACACCGTTTAGTGGACACAGAGAAAGAGTTACGAAACTCTTGGGACTGATATATAGTGACGTATACAGTCCCATGTCTACACATGCCAGCAATGGTTTCTCATACTTCATTACATTCACTGAAGATCTCTCAAGATAAGGACATGTGTTCCTGTTGAAATTCAAGTCTGAGGCTTTTGAGAAATTCAAACAATATAAGCACGAAGTCGAGAACCAGACGGGTAAAAGTATTAAAATCCTTCGATCTGATCGGGGAGGAGAATACTTGAGCACGGGATTCCGTGACTATCTAAAAGAGAATGGGATTCTTTCTCAGCTTACTCTTCCGTATACACCACAACACAATGGTGTATCGGAACAGAGGAATCGCACCCGATTAGATATGGTGCACTCTATGATGAGCACCGCTGAGTTACCTATTTCCTTTTGGGGGTATGCTCTTGAGACAGCCATGCACCTATTGAATATGGTCCCTACCAAATCAGTGCCTAGCACTCCATATGAGATATGGAAGGGGAAGAGACCATGTCTTAATTATGTTAAGATATGGGGTTGTCCGGCCTATGTAAAAAGGCACAATCTGGACAAACTCGAGGCAAGGTCTGTTCTGTGCAAGTTTATAGGCTATCCCAAAAACTCACAAGGGTATATCTTCTACCGCACCGAGGAACAAAACGTGTTTGTTTTTCGACATGCCACCTTTTTAGGAAAGGAATTTCTTATGAAAGAAATTTGTGGCAAGAAGGTAGAACTGGAAGAAGTTCCTGCGATACAAACTACGGCAGAAGATTTGGTAGAACCAGAGAATTCAGTAGTCTCCAACGAATCCCAGCCTCTCTGCCAATCTAGTAGGGTTCCTCATCCACCTGAGAGATACTACGGTTTTCTCATTGATGGTTGGAGCGAGGATTGCATCATGGAAGATGATGACCCAACTGGCTTCGAGCAGGCCATCACGAGTGGGGACTCTGTGAAGTGGCTGGATGCAATGCGATCTGAGATGGAATCCATGTACACCAACAAAGTATGGACTTTGGAAGTTGCTCCTGAAGGGGTAAAACCAATTGGGAGCAAATGGATCTTTAAAATGAAACTTGGTGTAGATGGAAAAGTTGAGACTTTCAAAGCTAGACTTGTTGCAAAGGGTTTTTGTCAACAACCAGGTGTGGATTATAATGATAACTTTTCTCCAGTGGCTATGCTTAAGTCCATCCGGATCCTACTTGCCATCGCTGCATACCATGACTACGAAATCTGGTAAATGGATGTTAAGATCGCTTTTCTAAATGGCGATTTAGATGAGTGTGTGTACATGACTCAGCCAGAGGGCTTCGTTGATAGTGGGAGCAGCGGAATGGTGTGCAAGCTGCTTTAATCAATCTACAGGTTGAAGCAGGCATCACGGAGTTGGAACATCTGTTTTGATGTGGTTGTCCAAGAGTTTGACTTCATCAAGAACGTAGATGAACCTTGTATATACAAGAAGGTGGCAAAGAGTAAGGTTGTCTTCCTGGTATTGTACATGGATGACATACTCTTGATAGGAAATAATGTTCCTGTGCTGCACTTGGTCAAGCTCTTCTTATCACAAAGATTCTCAATGAAAGATCTAGGTGATGCCTCCTACATCTTAGGGATTAAGATCTGTAAGTGCACGGCGGCGCCCCGGCCGTCAATCCGACGGCCAAATACGGAAACGGTGATAAACTTTAATTTTTGCGGACTTAGCAAACCGGCACCACCGCGCACTAAACATCCGGATCGTAACCATTACCAAGTCTAAGCTACTAACAAGAAAGGGAAGAGAAGTATACCGAGAGATCCGAGTCCTCCGGTCTTCTCGTCATCGTCCCGATCTCCCGCGGAAAGTCTTGCCTCCACATCGTCGCCTCCTCGCCGGAAGGGTACCACATCGCCTGCGTCTTTTACGGGCTCCCGCCTCAATACCGAGGCAACTCGGGCATGAAGCCGGCAACTCGACATGCTCAAGATATGCTGTGGAATGTAGTGTAGAAGATGCTTGTCTCTTTGGGGTTATGTTGTTGCCATTGAGGATGATGGAGAAAACAAGGATTAGAAAAATGGCGCTTGCATTTTTCTAGCATGAAAATGAGATCAAGAAAGAAACTCTCAAGAATGAAGCTCTCTTCTTCTTCTTTTTTCAACCATGAAAAACTTATATTCTCTAAATAAATGGTGGAGGAAAGAATGTATATCAAACAAGAGGGAGGTGAGTGTAGGAGAGCATGAAGGGTGACCATATCCTAAACCTCATCATCACAACCTCACATCAACTCTAATCCTTTCTCATCAACTTTCAACTCACTTCAAATCATAATAAAGCATGAAAAGAAAAGATGCTATCATGATAAATACATATGCAAGAAAATCCTCCACAAAGTGTAATTTGCAAAACTGCAAATTACCCCCTCCATCGGAAAAGTCCGGCCGGGAAAGAACAAAGGAAAACCGGCCGGAACGGAATGCAAACTGGCAACTCCAGAAAACTGGTCCCGTAATAAATTACAGGAAAAACCCCGATACTGTGCATACACACTTGCATCTGTATTCCGTCCGGATACAAATGCAATGAGACAAAATCTACACTGTACTAAACTAGGATCCGGCTTAAACTAAAGCTGGCTAGTAAAATCCGTCCGATCCTGATCCGTGCAATACCGCACGTATCTGATCGAACCCTGCCATATATCCATACGGCCTCTAGTACAAACCGTCCGATCCTGATCCGTGCAATACCGCACGTATCTGATCGGACCCTGCCATATCTCCATACGGCCTCTACAGCGTTTCGCCCGAAAGCTTGAGTAACTGAAAGTGTGGTGGACTCTAAAGACTCATCAATACTATGGTTGTGGATTTAACCACTAGCACGTCAGAGGTATAAGCCAATACGTGACGGGCCACCATCTATTGACTAAAAGGGAAGTCGATGAGCGAACTCATCCTGACACCCTACTGAGCCTGTCAGTGACAATATCCGTACAGTCCGGTCCGTTCGTCTATGAGCATCGCATGTCGGGCCTAGGGGGTGGGTAAAAGTCAGACCCCCAAAAGCGGTACAAGTCGTGTCGGAGTGAAGCCCAGAACACCCTGAGATACTACTGGAATACCTACCAGTAAATCTCCTGCCTTGGCCAAGGACTTCGTGTAATGGCTCTCCTAGACACAGCGCGACCTCACCCCCAATACCGGGAGAGACGAACCCCTGAAGATCCGCTCACTGTCTCCATGTGGCTCGGGACTGTACCCAACTAAAACCTGTTTGCACGACTCCTTTGAGCCGTGGTAGGGTAGTAATCAAAGTACAGTGGGAACTCACACGAGACAAATGATGATCCCCAGGTCGATGAACTAACCTGTACACATGTCACCAGGGAACTGCTATCTGACGTCAGGTATAAGACCAACTAGCATGTTCCCGGCGAGTCCTGTCCGGTGTACTCATAACCCAATGAGTACCTGTATACATCTTAGGTGAACCAACTGACACCAGTGGCCTGTGAGACCGGCCACCGCCCCTCGTCGGGGTCTCGACTGTATACACTAGTCTACTCTGGAGTATCGATGCCCTGTCTCGAAACTCCCACGACTAGGGACCTTTTAAGGATGTGCTTATAGACTACTAGCTCCCACGTATATGATCGCCCTCATACTGCCGGTAGTCAAGCAAGAATCCTAGGGGCTCTATCAACGTGCAATAGCGACCTGTCAGGTCACCTAAAGCAGTACACGATGATAAAGGTAAACCAGATAGCATACTATCATCTCGAGTAAGACTGTCCTACCGGGATAGGTCCTCACTCAATCATTGCAATCACGTGCCTGTGATCCGATAATTGACTCTGAGGGCATTATCTCCAACAATCTTCCACTTGCACTCAAGGCTAATTATTGCGATGTCGCATACTCACAGCCCGTGTGATACCGAACACCCAACTCCTCTACTAGTCAGTCGCACAAAGCCTGTTTGCGAAACTATTGCGTTCGGAGAATAGCCTCAGTGAGTGGATCCGCCTAGATGTTTCTTTCTATGTCTCTCTATATCTCAAGTTCACGGAGAAAGCCATCTCCCGAAATGAGCAATACCTGTCTTAGAATGTCTGGATGTCTGATGGGACCGAGCTCATAAATGAACTCCAAATCCAAACTTCTTAGACTGTATCGTCAACTGAACTTAATCAGTATCCTGCGCCATGCCTCCCTCAGTATTGCCTTGGACCACCTGTCCAGAATACTGCCCCTCGTTAGAAGGAAAACTATAACTCTGACAACCTCCTTGTCGTCCAGGTCACCTTGGAAGCCTGGAATGATAACTGTCCCCCGAATGAGGCCGTCGTTATCATATCCCTAGAACATCCACTTATGTTCTAAAACTGCTTCCGACTGTTTTTCCAGGATTGGGTCAATGTCAACTTATTGCATCTAGTGCAAGAACAACATCTGGTGTGGTACTTGACATCTCATGATTGACTCAATTGCCTAAGCAAGTGATCTGCCAATCATGCACATCCCTCTCTACTTTAGTCTATAAGACACCTTTAGAGAGGGTGACTCCATACCCTGCAGGTACACTACCGTGCCAGGAGTCGTCCATTCTAAATACTCTTAGAATGCTGTCAGAGTACCCTCATTGGGAAACCACCCAAATCTAGATCTAAAACCATAGATCTAGTAACCAGTATGTCAGATATAATGACCAAGTCCTTTGTGGAGAAACCACCGTGTGACGACCAAAGTATAACCGATCGTAGTATAGGAATATCACTTCCTACTCTGTGTATGTCATCCAAATACCAGGATATCACACCCTACTACCTTCTCAATAGATCCATCCCCTATTCTGATGAAGTCAAACCTATGACTGTCACATCAGAAATAGATGATCTATCTCCGCTACATCTGCTTTAGTCTATAAATAGACATGAGCCTGATATCCACCAATGCTTCCGCTGCTCCCACTGACTACGACAACCCTCTGGCAGAGTCATATAGACATGCACTTCTAAAGCTAGTTTAGAACGACGCTATACTCATCCTCCTGCCGGGTCTCGCAGCCTGGAACAACAACAATGGCAAGTGTGGGTAAACAAGAACTTCCCTGTCACCGTCCTTGAGGCTACCGGAGTACCTCTCGGGTGCCTGAAGTTACCCACCTTATCTGCGGGGTGGCCAATGGAATGTCAAATCAGATTGAATCTTTAGGTTCCTTATCAAATCTTCAGTAATCGTTTGCGGTTCTGCAATCACTTCCAGTTCTACCATACTCCCACTTCTGTTTTTGAAAAAATCCATTTTTAATAAAACTGTGGCGAGTCCAGAACAATATTTCTATTGATCTGCCAGATGGTAGAAAATCAACCCTCGTCATAGCCTGGGTCAACCCACAAACAGCCATTACAGAAACGTGCCTATGAGTTATCCGGAGTCCGGTTTTAAGCATAAACCGGACAACTCCCCGTACCTTAACTTCGTTAAGATATGAACTGTTCTATATCCAATATAGAACCAGAGGCACTGATTTAATTGAACCAGATTCAAATCATGCAGCTGTCTCCAGTGCATGTCAACCAAATGGAAGGAGGCCGATCAGCGTTACTTAACTTAGGAATGCTTCCAATTATGAGTAACCTGAAAAGAGAAGCAATTTCTCTTTATCTTTACCATCAACTGAATACCATACACAAGTATCTACATCTTCGATCACTTTGAAGAATCCCGATACTTGCTACACTTGGTTCTCTACTCTATTCAAATACCTATAACTCCTCAAAACTTAGACCCTGTGTTTCTACGAAACACATGTCTAAGAACTAGAGAAGTTAAAAGTAAACAGAATATAGTATGAGGACCAACCCCTCTGTCCTAATGGACACTGGACAACATACAATACTCTGTATAAGTCCGCCGAGTCTAACAACTCTTTCACTGTGTGTCGTAGGTTGAATACTGTACTTATGGTTAAGAAGAATTACACCGCTGTTTAATGCTCCTTACCTAACCATCCACTGATATAGGTAAATGTCATCGACATAATATCAAAAGGTATATCTCACTCTATGAAAATAGACGTACAGATATATCAATTTGAAATTGGTGCACAACAGCGGATATTCAAAACCAAATATTTGCCGACCGGCAAACAGCCCAGGTGATCTCCTCAAATATCACCGATTACAACGAATCCCGATATAATGAGGATGATCACCCAATTCTCAATAACTTACTCCCTCTCATCATCTGTAAAACCATACAGAAGTGAGAATCAAACCTGGTAAATACATACCCTGGAGCAAGTGTCTAATCGGGAAGTCAGTTTTCTTTTAACAGTACACAGTGAAACTGAAACATTGAAATGTTTCGTTGGGGTATCCCGGTATTCCTAGTAATGCCTCTACCATTATCCAGATTCACAACTATAACCGTATAATTCTTTGCCACCTCTCCAAATCCCTTTATATGTCTTTAGTCGTTACCTTCTGTACACCCCTTAGGCCAAATGGTTTTCTTCCTTCCCTACCGTTCGGCACCAGCCTATGGTTTGGAAGAAGACTATCCAATAAGCATAATGGGTGTACTGTCCTAATCCTAGGAGCATTCGCAATGCGAGAGAAGGTGAGGATAAAAGACACCTGAATAAACCTTATTCCTATTTCTCCTGAACCACAATCCATCCCCGAACTGGAACAAGTTCCTTTCGAGTTCGTATATAACCATACGATGGAGTATCCAAATAAACTGTGGATCTTCGTAGTGATACGGAGTGTCCTGGAGAAATACAAAGGTGATTTAGGATTGGCGAAGAAATACTTGGTTTGGTCGTGAATACCAGTCGCAATTTACTTTGCCCTCTTACTAATCCCTTGCTTTGTCTTAATCTTAATACCTTCTGCACACCGTTTAGGCTAATTGGTCTTCTTCATTCCACACTGTTCGGCACCAGCCTAAAGTTTGGAAGAAGACTATCCAATTTGCATAATAGGTGTACTATCTCCTAAACCAAGGAGTACTCACAACTTGAGGGAAGGTAAAAGGGAAAAGACAACTGAATAATCCTATCCCTTTTCTCCAGAACCGGAAACCGTCCTCGAATTCCTTCGAGTTCGTATCTAACCATACGATGGTTTTGTCCAATGGAAGTGGACGTTCGTAGTAATACGGGGTGTCCTGGAGAAAAGGGTAAAAGTAGGAGTTGCAATGAGGTCTACAACTCTGACAATCCAAAAGCCAGTGTTAAGAAGGTTCGGTCAACTTGGTCACTGAGTCAAAGTCTTAGGGTCGGGCCAATGGTCGCTGCCAGAGAGAGAGAGAAAAGAAACACTCAGCGTGCACTCTATCCTAGATCAGAATGGTTACCAATTTATCTAATCTGGAAACCTCCCACTGTACCTCAAATTCTCCTCCAAACCTGAAAGAAGAATTAGTCGGGGTCACCCGAGGAGTAAACCAACTCATCAGTGGGAATCGGGATCCAACTATCATCGCATGATAACGTGACGGAATCCGCTCACGGTACCACACTCCAGAAGGTATGCGCATATCTGGCAAGTTTCAGTTCTTTTGAAACTCCCGTTGTGATTTCTGCCCCATGCTCTTATGACCTTGACTTTGGCCAACATATCATAACATGTCAAGTTCAACCCGTCATTCTCCAGGTTAATTTGAATCCACCCGTACCTACCCTTGACTTTGGCCAAAATGGCAGTACGACTGTCCCAAACCAACGCATCTATCTATGCTGCATATGAATACCCAATAGCTACCAATCACTGTGCCTTGACTTTGGCCAACATACACAGCTTGAATACTATTGACTACCCATATGAAACGACGGAGGGCTACGAATGGTTTCTGGCGAAAACCTTTAACGTAATGAACTTGATATCGTTGAAGGAACGGATAGCTTTTTAAAAAAATATAGTGACGAAAACCTTTACTAAAGAGGTTACTCCCGGTGAAGGGATCTCGGCTCTTTCCCCGTAGAATAGGGTGCAGGATATTCCAAATGAACACCACGATGCAAAGCAAAAGCAATCGGCTATAGTGAAGTTAGTGCCCTGACGCAAACTTCTGTCCAAGGGGTCACTCCCGGTGAAGGGATCTCGGCCCTTGCCTCGTCGACTGAGGAGCAGGATATTCCAAATGAATACCACGATGCAAAACAAAAGTGAACGTCCTTGCAATAACAGCTTTTTGAAAAGTGTTCCAACAACATCAGATTAGGTTTGTTTAACTTGCATTGATCCGAATCAACGCAGTCCCATCAATTGATCACACCACAAAGAACGAAAATATACTGACGTACGTATATGCCATCTGCATTCGCCACTGGGTCCCGTCATCACCCGTTAGGTTAGCTAACTAACGGCAGAGCGGGGACTGGACTAGCGCGGATGAAAAACATATACAACATTTACTAATATATATACCAATATATAGTATTTCGCTCAAGGCGTGAATAAAATGCAACATCATAGAAATGTACAGCATCACAGAACAATACAGATATCTGGGATCCCCGGGTTTCACAGAGCCACTACTGAAACCCGACGTTCCCCTGGTCGTGTGGATAGCCTGTGCAATGAAATCCTATACCCCCTACGAGTGCGGCGAATAGCCAGCCAATCCTGGAGTGAAGCCCCCTCCGTCCCAATGCCATGAGATGCGGGCTTGTTGCCTTCTAGAACCCGGCTATCCGTGCACCCCTCCGCGGGGTAATCCTAGTACAGAAAGTAAAATATACATACAACGGGTACATCGACCGCAACCTGGTCGTGCCCCAAAAGAATAATACAAACAGGCAGTGACGGCAGTCCACATGTCGGACGCTCGCCCCGTAATAACAAATGTACATAATACAACAGCACTGTACTAGCATTGCATCCAGGCTATCCCCACGACCGATCCGCAACATCACAGCATAAACATAGAACATCAACGTGAAAATCACATTCGCAAATCCGTCTAACCGGGCTATAGCAGCTAGACAGGATTTACCGATCGAGTGACATTCACGGTCGCAGATATAATATAAATACTGTGAAAAATGTGTTTAAAATTTTCCGATTGACCAAAATTAACAAGTGGGCCCCCAAACAATACTGTAGCACTCACAGAAATAATTGGCCCAATTTTAATATTCCAAAACCCCTAATTACTACCCTGAAGCCCACTGGAAAAAGATGGCGCACTGACCTCTCTACACTGCGGCGGATCCGCGGCCCAATAGAGAGCTGAGGCCGCGGTTCCGCGCTCTTGGTGAGAGATCACTGTGTCGAATTTTCCCAGAGTTCTTAGAACTCCCTGCACATCATTCTGAGACCACCTGAAAAAATTTTAGACTTCAAAAAATTTCAACAGAAACTGATGTGAAGGAAAAATACGGTTTTTGGAATTTTGGTCGATCGGAAATGCAAAACACATCAAACGAAGCTAGACGAAGTTAATGGCGAGGCTCTGATACCACTATAAGTGCACGGCGGCGCCCCGGCCGTCAATCCGACGGCCAAATACGGAAACGGTGATAAACTTTAATTTTTGCGGACTTAGCAAACCGGCACCACCGTGCACTAAACATCCGGATCGTAACCATTAACAAGTCTAAGCTACTAACAAGAAAGGGAAGAGAAGTATACCGAGAGATCCGAGTCCTCCGGTCTTCTCGTCATCGTCCCGATCTCCCGCGGAAAGTCTTGCCTCCACATCGTCGCCTCCTCGCCGGAAGGGCACCACATCGCCTGCGTTTTTTACGGGCTCCCGCCTCAATACCGAGGCAACTCGGGCATGAAGCCGGCAACTCGACATGCTCAAGATATGCTGTGGAATGTAGTGTAGAAGATGCTTGTCTCTTTGGGGTTATGTTGTTGCCATTGAGGATGATGGAGGAAACAAGGATTAGAAAAATGGTGCTTGCATTTTTCTAGCATGAAAATGAGATCAAGAAAGAAACTCTCAAGAATGAAGCTCTCTTCTTCTTCTTTTTTCAACCATGAAAAACTTATATTCTCTAAATAAATGGTGGAGGAAAGAATGTATATCAAACAAGAGGGAGGTGAGTGTAGGAGAGCATGAAGGGTGACCATATCCTAAACCTCATCATCACAACCTCACATCAACTCTAATCCTTTCTCATCAACTTTCAACTCACTTCAAATCATAATAAAGCATGAAAAGAAAAGATGCTATCATGATAAATACATATGCAAGAAAATCCTCCACAAAGTGTAATTTACAAAACTGCAAATTACCCCCTCCATCGGAAAAGTCCGGCCGGGAAAGAACAAAGGAAAACCGGCCGGAACGGAATGCAAACTGGCAACTCCAGAAAACTGGTCCCGTAATAAATTACAGGAAAAACCCCGATACTGTGCATACACACTCGCATCTGTATTCCGTCCGGATACAAATGCAATGAGACAAAATCTACACTGTACTAAACTAGGATCCGGCTTAAACTAAAGCCGGCTAGTAAAATCCGTCCGATCCTGATCCGTGCAATACCGCACGTATCTGATCGAACCCTGCCATATATCCATACGGCCTCTAGTACAAACCGTCCGATCCCGATCCGTGCAATACCGCACGTATCTGATCGGACCCTGCCATATCTCCATACGGCCTCTACAGCGTTTCGCCCGAAAGCTTGAGTAACTGAAAGTGTGGTGGACTCTAAAGACTCATCACTACTATGGTTGTGGATTTAACCACTAGCACGTCAGAGGTATAAGCCAATACGTGACGGGCCACCATCTATTGACTAAAATGGAAGTCGATGAGCGAACTCATCCTGACACCCTACTGAGCCTGTCAGCGACAATATCCGTACAGTCCGGTCCGTTCGTCTATGAGCATCGCATGTCGGGCCTAGGGGGTGGGTAAAAGTCAGACCCCCAAAAGCGGTACAAGTCGTGTCGGAGTGAAGCCCAGAACACCCTGAGATACTATTGGAATACCTACCAGTAAATCTCCTGCCTTGGCCAAGGACTTCGTGTGATGGCTCTCCTAGACACAGCGCGACCTCACCCCCAATACCGGGAGAGACGAACCCCTGAAGATCCGCTCACTGTCTCCATGTGGCTCGGGAATGTACCCAACTAAAACCTGTTTGCACGACTCCTTTGAGCCGTGGTAGGGTAGTAATCAAAGTACAGTGGGAACTCACACGAGACAAATGACGATCGCCAGGTCGATGAACTAACCTGTACACATGTCACCAGGGAACTGCTATCTGACGTCAGGTATAAGACCAACTAGCATGTTCCCGGCGAGTCCTGTCCGGTGTACTCATAACCCAATGAGCACCTGTATACATCTTAGGTGAACCAACTGACACCAGTGGCTTGTGAGACCGGCCACCGCCCCTCGTCGGGGTCTCGACTGTATACACTAGTCTACTCTGGAGTATCGATGCCCTGTCTCGAAACTCCCACGACTAGGGACCTTTTAAGGATGTGCTTATAGACTACTAGCTCCCACGTATATGATCGCCCTCATACTGCCGGTAGTCAAGCAAGAATCCTAGGGGCTCTATCAACGTGCAATAGCGACCTGTCAGGTCACCTAAAGCAGTACACGATGATAAAGGTAAACCGGATAGCATACTATCATCTCGAGTAAGACTGTCCTACCGGGATAGGTCCTCCCTCAATCATTGCAATCACGTGCCTGTGATCCAATAATTGACTCTGAGGGCACTATCTCCAACAAGATCTATAGAGATATATCTAAATGGATACTGGGATTGTCCCAATCCAGGTACATTGACACCATATTAAAAAGGCTTAGTATGGAAGAAACCAAGCGTGGGAATTTACCCACGATCACAGGACTCACTCTCTCCAAAGAGATGTCTCCCAAGACTGATTTGGAGAGAGCTCGCATGTAAGGGATACCCTATGCTTCGGCAGTAGGCTCTATCATGTATGCGATGTTATGTACCAGACTCGATGTAGCATACTCACTAAGTATATTTAGTAGGTATCAAGCAAATCCAGGAGAGAGTCACTGGACAGCTGTGAAGAACATTCTCAAGTACATAAGAAGGACTAAAGAGATGATCTTGGTGTATGGTAACGGAGAACTCCAAGTGGAGTCCTTTACCAATTTGAGCTTCCATAGTGATAAGGATGACTCAAAGTTGGTCTCGGGATTTTTCTTTACCCTTAATGGAGGGGCGGTTTGTTAGAAGAGTTCCAAACAGGAAACCATGGCAGACTCGATGATGGAGGCTGAATACATCGCTGCCAACGATGCAGCCAATGTGGCTGTCTGGATGAAGAAGTTCATAAACGAACTTGGTGTGGTTCCATCCATCGAGCATCCAATACCTTTGTATTGTGATAACAGTGGAGCTGTGGCTTTGTCCAAGGAACCCAGGTCCCATCAGAGATCTAGGTATATTCTGAGGCAGTATCACCTGATCCGGGAGATAGTTGATCGCCGGGAGATCGAGGTCAGGATAGTTGACACGAAGGACAACACAGCGGATCCACTCACAAAGGCCATACCTCAGATACAATTTGAGAGACTCTTCGGGATGTTGGGTATGAGATACTACAACAACTGGCCTTAGTGCAAGTTGGAGATTGTTAGTTATGTATATGTCCTAGAGGCCATTATTGTACATATGATGTATATTATAGTGGATGCTTGGATATATATAGAGAGGACTTTCTTGCTCTACATGATAGTATGTTATCCGGTTACTCTTCGTCTTAACATGTTGACTTGTATTGTGATACTGTCTTACTCTCATATGTTGATAAATCCCTTAGGATGTGTACTTGACTACTACGACAATGATGGAGATCATACTAGTGCGGCCTGGGTTGTCCACAAGTACATCCTATAATTGTTCCTAGTCGAGGGTGTATCGAGACAGGGCATCGATATTCCAGAGTAGACTAGAGTATACGCTTCTTGACCCATATGATGGGCGATGGATGATCCCACATCCATTGGTGTTTGCATCAAAGATTGTATACGGGTGCTCAGTAGAGACTGGGTACACCGAACGTACTAGCCGAGAACTCCTAGTTGGTATTATACCTATCGTCAGATAGCAGTTCTCTGGTGACACTGGTAGAGGTTAGTCTGTAGATCCGAGATCGTCATAGAGTCTTGTGTGATTCCCACTGTGCTTTGATTTCCACCTTACCACGTTCACAAGATCTTGCAAAACGGTGGCTTTTGGGTACAGTCCTGAATCACATGAAGGAAATGAGCGATAGGAGGGGTTTCGTCTCTCCCGGTATTGGGGGTTGATGTTGCGTTGTGCTCGATTGGCTATAACAGGAAGTCCCTGGCCAGGGCTGATACGGAGATCTACTGGTAAGTGTTATCAGTAGTTTCTCGACCCGTTATGAGCCTCACATCGGAATGACTTATCGGTTACTGGGGTCTGACATTTACCACCCCTAGACTAGATATGTGACATATCAGACGAAGAGACCGGACTGTACGGTAGTGTTACTTACAGGCTTTATAGGAGTATGAGCAGACTTGCTTGTTTATCTTCTGATCGCTCAATACCCAGGTAGCCGTTACATCCATCTAGTACCGCGGACGGCTTGTGGGTGTTTGATATGATCATCACCTACTGCTGGCGTATTGATGATTCTTTAGAGTCCTACACAGAGGTTTCCTGGCTCAGGAGAAATGAAGTAGGAGCACATATATGATATGCGCGGGACCGAGAATAATACGAGTATGTGATACCGTATTCTGTTCTCTCGATATGCGATATCGGTCGATTATATGTGATATAGCCGGGTTATCGAATCAAGTTTTGATTGGATAAGATGATACATATTATTCGGTTATATGTGATATAGCCGGATTATTAAATCAAATGTTGATTTGATAATTTAATGTATAAGTGTATTTGATATGCTAATTTACATTAACTAATATCTCACATGTACATACTTAATATATATGTGATATATATTATTTGTGTTTTCTTTTTGTGTCATACTTAATGATACACGCTACATGCGTGTATGAGACTTATACCATGCAATTAGATTATTAAGGTTTTTATTTATTTAATGCAAATATAAATTGGTGGAAATTGAGCATGGTTGCAAGCTTTGGATGCTTATAGAAACCCTTGACTTAGTCCACTACATTTGTCTTGCATTAGATATTTATCAACCTAACCAAAATCTTTAACCATGGTATATTCTCTACAAGAATTATATGATATATTTCTCATCCATGGTTGCCATTCACTCTCTCATCTATTATCTTCATCATCTTCATCTTCATCAAGAGCCAAGCTCTCTAGCTCTTAAAAAAGTGAGAAAAAATAGTGAGAAAAAGAATTCTAAAGTGAGCAAAGTTCCTACTTCATCATCCTCTACTAGATTAGCCATTAAGTTTGGGGAGTTAGCTTCACTAATCCCTAATTAGTGAAGAGGTAGCTTGGGCTAGTGTCTCCTCGACGTAGATCATTTTCGGCCTCGAAGACTTCATGCAAGCTTGTTTCATTCTTCTTGTGAAGCCATTCTAGAGTCCGGAAGATCACTACTTGGAGCGAAGGGACTTCTACACAGAGCATTTGAAGTGAAGGACCGGTCTACAAAGGTTGTATTCCATATTCACTTAGTTGTAAAGTTGTTTACATATGCTTTTGTCTAAATCTCTAGTTAATATTCTAGGGTTAGGGTTAAGTAGCATGGCAAAAATTTGAAAATGGCATGGACGATGCCTCCCGAAACCTTGCTGTTGTGCTAAGTAATCCTATAGACTACCGCGCTTAGAATCTTCCATACTAAATATTTTCAGTATGGTGTTGATGTACCCTGTCTATGAAAGTCCTACCATCCTCTTTGATCTATAACGATAGATTTGGATCCCCAGAATGTAGTTGGCATCACCCAGGTCAATCATGGAGAACCTTTGTGATAAGAATCCTTTGACTGATTGTAGTATAGGAGTGTTATTTCCTATCAACAAAATGCCATCAACGTACTACACGAGGAATCCCACAGTTCTCCCTACAATCTTACTATAGGTGTATGGTTCATCTGGATCTTTGATAAAGTCGAATTCTTTGACCGTCTCATCAAAACAGATGTTCCAACTCCGCGATGCCTGCTTTAGTCCACAAATGGACTTATGCAACTTGCACATTTTCCTGCAGCTCCGACTCTGATTGAAACCCTCTGGGTGATCCATATAGACACACACTTCCAAATATCCATTTAGGAAAGAGGTCTATACGACCATCTCCCAAAACCTACAATCATGGAAGGTAGTAATGGCAAGTAGGATCCGAATAGATTTGCACATAGCCACTGGAGAAAAGGTTTCATCATTGTCCAAACCAGGTCTTTGACGAAAACCTTTTGCAACAAGTCTAGCCTTATTGGTTTCAACCTGTCCATCTACACCAATCTTCTTTCCGAAGATCCATTTGCACCCTACGGGTTTTACCCTTTCTGGAGCAATGTTCAAAGTGCATACTTTGTTGGTGTTAGATGGACTCCATTTCGGTTCGTAATGCATCCAGCCATTTAACCGAGTCACCGCTCTAAATGGCTAGCTGGAAGCTAGTTGGCTAATCATATATAATGATGCAATCCTTTCTATCCCCGTCTATGAGAAAACCATAGTATCTCTCGGGCTGATGAGACTGCGTACTAGTCTTGCAGAGTGGCGCGGGGATGTCCGGTTATTTTGAAACCTCTGTTTCTACCATGCTTTGAGTAATAGTTTGTGGTTCTGGAATTTCTTCCAGTTCTATTGCACTCCGACTATCATTTTTTCTAAAATATTGATTTTCTAAAAAATGGGCATGACGAGAGACAAAAACCTTTTGTTCCTCTGTGTAATAGAAAAGATACCCCCTGGAGTTTTTTGGGTATCCTACAAACCTACACGGTACTGAGTGTGCCTCGAACTTGTCCGCATGCTGCTTTTAACAAAAGCTGGACATCCCTAAATCTTCAGGTACTGAAGGCAGGGTTTCTTCCTCTCCATATCTGATATGGTGTGGTAGGCACAGTCTTGGTATGAACCTTTTTCAAAAGATATGCATCTAATCCTAGTGCATAACCTTTAGAAGGATCGCGGTAACTCAGCGTTTACTCATCATGGAACGAACCATAACCAATAGGATTCTGTTCTGCCGTTCCAATACACTACTGTGTTGTGGTGTGTATGGAGGAGTAAGCTGAGAGAGAATTCCATTCTCTTTTATCTAATCCAGAAACTCGGCATTTATGTATTCACCACATCGATCAGATCTCAGTGTCTTGATACTTATGCATGTTTGTTTTTCCGCTTCATTGTTATATTCTCGGAATTTCTCAAAGGCCTCGAATCATTGTTTCAACAATGAAACATGTCCATACCTAGAGAAAACATCCCTAAAAGTAATGAAATATGAATAACCAATTCTTGCATATGTAGACATCGGACCACACACGTCGCTGTGTATGAGTCCAAAGAGCTCGCTCGCTCTTACTCCGTGCTCAGTGAACGGAGTCTTTGTCATTTTTCTATGAGACATGATTGACAAGTTGCATAAGACTGATACTCGAACGGATTCAAATAACCCTCTCTATGTAACTTCGTCAACTTTGTTTCAATGATGTGACCCAGTCTATAATGCCATAAGAAAGCCATATATGATACTGGAGACTTTCTTTTAAGTGTGTTCTGGACGTTGAAAATCTGAGCTTGATCTAATACGTATATACTGTCCTCTAGTGTACTTGACCAAATCAAACATTGATTTAGGTTGATGTAGACCACATCGCTTACAAACTAGACTAGGTACACACAAACAGTTACGTAAAATCAATATCTTCCCATTTGTCAATTCTAGGTGATATACCCTACGGATACAGCGTCCATGCTCAATCCATTAGTAACACTGAGAGTCATATCACCTGCCCTGATAACTCTACGGTTTCTCAAAGCCTGTAAAGAGTTAAAGAAATGAGATCCTGATCTGGTATCTAGTACCCAGGAAGTAGAGTTAATTGACACACAGTTTTCAATCATAAACACACCCGAAGTCGAAGACACAACATTCTTCGAATCCTGGATTCTAGATTTCCAAGCCCTGCATTCCTTCTACAAATGTCATTTCCCGTAACAATAGGAACACTTCTCCTTCCCTACCGTTAGCCCGGAACTTTTGCGCTTCCCTTTTCTTCTACCTTACTCACACCGCCTATCGGCTTTGTGGAGGTCTTCTTCTTCTCATCCTTGGCATTCGCTTTGGATCTAGAAGAGGAAGATTCCCCAATAAGCAAAGCGGGTGTCTCCCTGGTTTTCTTCAGGGTGCCCTCAACTGGAAGTATAACTTTCTTCCCCTGGGTATAAGTAGAAGGTAGGGACACTAGAATTAAGTCAGCATATGACTCGTTCTCCAACGTGGTCTTCAGGTCCGTGAGCTGTTTTAATACATCTGATCATTGTAGGGACGTGGTCCCCTACAGATGACCCGACAGCTAACCTTGCTTGAAGCAATTCCTTTGAGGTCTCATATCTTGCGATACGAGGTTGCTCTCCATATAAATCTTGTTATGGAAGAAGATGGAAGCTAAGTCCATCTTCTCGTGTTCCCTCTGGTATACATCATCAACTGAGACCAACATAAGGCACTTGGCATTCGCACTGTCTTTTTCCCTTGTCTTACGGATATCACCCGCGACGGTGGAATCTTACCTGGGACGGCGGGGCTTTTGTAGTAAGAAGGTGGTCTAGCTTATCGTAAGTAATAGAGATCTGGACAAACCTTTTCCAGTCAATATAGTAAAAAATCGGTCATGTTATTATCTAACTGTAACCTATTTCTGGTCACCTGGTCACTGCAATTAGAAGAGAGAGAAGAAACACTCAGCATGATGCTCTTGCAAGTTTAGATTAGTTTTTAGTTTATCTAAATAGGATGGCTCCCACTGTTTCTCGAATCCTTCCTCAAACTATAAAGGAAGAATTAGTCAGGATTAATCTCACCCTATAATACTTGCTTAACCTTTCAGCCAGGCTGGTGTTGGTACTTCGAGGGAAGTTTTCCAATGCTTTCGCAAAGTTATTTAATTATATAACCTCTTTTCTCTGGAAGCGTAGCCCCACTAATACCGTTCTAGACACCTACTTAGTTTATAGCATTGATCGTTAAGTGAAAAATCTCCCGATGAGTAGCAGATACTCACAGTAGGATCGGGATCCAAATATCATTGTGTGATAATCCTAAAGGAATCCTACCAACATTATCACATTCCAAATGGTATGCAGCACTAGCAAGTTTCAGTTTCTTTAGAAACTCCCGATGTGGATTTTTGCTCCATGCTCTTATGACCTTGACGAAAGCTAATAAATCATAAGTCACATGTCAAGTTCTACCCATCATTGTCCAGGTTAATTTGAACCCACCCGTATATAACCTTGACGAAGGCCAACAAAGTAATACGACTGTCCCAAACCAACGCATCTATCTATGCTAGATATGAATACGCAGCAGCTACCAATCACTATACCTTGACGAAAGCCAACAAACATAGCTTGAATACTATTGAATATTCATATGAAATGACGGAGCGCTACGGCTGGTTTTGGCGAAACCGTGAACGTAATGAACTTGATTTAATCGAAGGAACCTGATAGCTTTTAAAAGTAGTGGTTTAAGCTCAGCATTTAAAAGTCTGCTGTTTTTGAAAAAAAAAACCGAGTGGTTTTAAAAAAATTTCCAATGATTCAGCTTTGGTTTGTTTGCTTTGCATTAATAATGCAGTCCCATCTTTTACACCTATCGTTACAGAGAGAAATGAAAATATGACGTATGTTTATGCCATCCGCATTCACCACAGGACCACGTCTAACACCGTTAGTTTACTTAACTAACGCCAAAGCGGGGGCAGGACTAGCATGGATTCCACGGTCGTTTAAGCCTGTAACGAAAAACGGATTCCACGGTCGTGATGAATAGCCAAACCCCACCCCAGACCATTGCGGGTACGACAAACTACCCGCCAAATTCCCGAAGCGAAGCAACCTCCCTCAGTAAAGTAAGTAGGCCATTAAGGACTTCAAAGAACCCGGTAGTTTGTGCACCCCACCTTCGGTCTATCCTAGGTGCAGAAAATAGTAAAAAGAAATAATACAACGGTGGCTACAAGCTTAACCCAGATGTGCTCCGCAAAATAATATTACATCAAATTACAATTTATATCGAATGAAAGAAAAACAACTCACTTCTCACATTCCCGGCTATTCATCCATGACGATCCAACAAAGTTCATAAATACAAGCCAACAGATATGTGCAACTTCAAACTAATCGACATATAGCAATTAGGTGAAGTTTAAAAACACGTATAAACAATACAGAAGATCCGGTTAGCCAAGAACAATTAGAATTTCGATCGAAATATATTTTCCGTGTCTACCCCAAGTGCAAACCAGCACACCAAAAACCAATGGGTAGAAACCAAATATTCCAGAAGACTAAACACCATAATTAAGAAATAACAGAATAAAATTGACCTGAATTGGCCTTGACTCAGCCGCCGGTCTCCGAGGCGGAACGGACCGATCCTCCGCACTTCTGCGACCATCTTCGCTATTCAGGGGCTCAATTTTCTTCTGTGTTCTTAGAATACCCTGCAATTAATTTTAATACATCTGAAATAATTTTTTCGACGGTTATCAAAATCGAAAGAAACTAGGGTATCGAGTGTTTTGTTTTCCGGTTTTTCCGATGATCGAACTTCTAACACTTGCTAACGAGCTAGTAAAGGGTTTAGTAGGCTCTGATACCACTGTAAGTCGATGTCGCGCAACCCGCGGGTCCGGGGGCAGGCGGAATATTTAAAAAATAGATTTTACAAAGATCGCAACACCGACTTGAACTCTAGGATCGATCCTAAACCCTAACTAGCAAACTTGCAAAGAGGTTAACTACTCGAAAAGAAGTTTTACCTCTTGAAAACATGCCCTTCGGGTATTCTTGTCGCTGTCCTCCTCATCGTCATAGACGCCATGGATCATTCGGATCGGGCCTCCTCGTCGGTCCTCTCATGTCGAAGATGATCCACCCGAGAGTCTGTGCATCGAACTCCCACCTCAACTGAAGCAACTAGGGCACCTAGTTCGCTACACTAGATGTTGTAGACGATGTAGAGAATGTAGATGGAATACTTTGTCTCTCATAGCCATAAGATTCTTAACTCATGAGACAAGAATGGCTTGAGGTAAGTAGAAGAAGACTTGAGGAGAATGCTAGTGAAGACTTAGCATGAAAATGGAGTGTGAGCTCTTGTTGTGAACTGAACCAAACTAATTCTACATGGAATAAATCTCGTGAATAATCCTAATTAGGTTCAATTTACAACCTGATGAGTCATGGCTTGAAAACTCACCATGTGTCACTAAAAGCTATGCTCAATATCATGCATAATCCACCTCATTTCCTCCATGACATAATGTATTTATCATTTAATCTAAAATGAATAATATAATTATGATGTGTCATCCTCTAGAAGCATCTTTTAACAAATTACAAAAATTCCCCTCCTCCGTATATACATTCCCGTATCTGTATTCAGAAAAATTCAAATACAATAGAGACGAAAACTGTCCATCAGTATAATACTAGGATCTGGCTTAAATCAAAGCCCACTAGTATTATCTGTCCGAATCGTCATCCTTGAACAAGTACACGTATGCGATCGAACCCTATCGTAAAACCATACGACCTCTACATCTTTTGGTCGATGCAGGGAAACCCTCTGTGTGGGACTCTAAAGACTCGACACTACGCTGGCAGTGGGTTTAACCACAGACCGCAAGCGGTACTAGCTGCACATAACGGCCTACAGGTATGTGTCGATAATAAGGCCGATGAGAATAACTCATCCGAACTCCTACTGAGCCTGTCTGTGATAATCTTCGTACAGTCCGGTCTGTGGCATATCGGGCCTAGGGGGCGGTAATCGTCAGACCCCTAATAGCGCAATAAGTCGTGTCGGAGAGTAGCGCAATAAGTCGTGTCGGAGAGTAGCCCAAAACACCCTGAGAAACTACTGGAGTACCTAACAGTAAATCTCGCTTGCCTTGTCCAAGGACTTTGTGTAATGGCCTTCCGAACAAAGCGCGATATCAACCCCCAATACCGGGAGAGACGGATCCTGTCTAACAGCCACTGCCTCTAAGTTCTTCGGGACTCCACCCAACTACTACATGTTTGCACGACTCCTTCGAGCCGTAGTTGGGTAGTAATCAAAATACAGTGGGAACACACTCGAGGCGAAGTAGCAGTGTCAAGTCGACGGACTAAGCTGTACTCATGTCACCTGGGAACTGCTACCCGACGATAGGTATAATACCCACCAGCAGTTCCTGACGTGTCATGTCCAGTGTACTCATAACCTAATGAGCACCTGCATACTATCTCCAATACGACGTACTAATGGCTGTGGGACAGACCATCTCCCCTGTTGGGATGAGAAGCGTATACACTAGTCTACAATGGAGTATCGATACCCCGTCTCGATAATCCTACAACTAGAGACCTATATAAGGATGTGCTTATAGACTACCCAGCCCCCACTAGTGTGACTGCCATCACAACGCTGGTGATCAAGCAAAGATCCTAAGGGCTCTACCAATACGTATAAGCGATATGCTATGAAACACATGCACATATTGAGGTATAAACAAACCAGGTAGCATACTACCATTTTGAGAAAGACTGTTACTATATCCGTGTATATCCCAAGCTTCCATTAAGTAATATACAATCCAGTATGATACAATAATAGCCTCTAGGGCATATATCACTAACAGGTTTTGACGAAACCGTGAATGTAGTGAACTTGATATAGTCTAAGGAACCATAATAGCATTTTAAAAGGAGTGGTTTAAGCTCCGCATTTAAAATTTCTTTTTGAAGAAAACCGAGTGGTTTTGAAATTGTTCCAACGATTTAGCTTTGGTTTGTTTTATCATTGCATTAATCAATGTTAATGCGGTCCCATCATTCACAACCTATCATTGCAGCAAAAGAAACAAAAATACAACGTACGCTTATGCCATCCGCATTCACCTCGGGGCCTCATCATGCACCGTTAAGTTACTTTACTACCGGCATAGCGGGGTCTACACTAGCGCGGGTGCAAAACATAAGCAACGCCTACTAGATATAATATATATATATAGCCATTCGTCTCATGCAATAATAGGCATTCCAGATCACAGATGAATATATTGGATATACTAGGAATTCTGCGTTTCGTTTAAGCCTGTAACGAAAGACGAGTTCCACGGTTGTGATGAATAGCCAAACCCTACCCTAGAGCCCTACGGGTGTGGCAAACTACCCGCCAAATTCCCGTAGTGAAGTATCCCCCCTCTGTTAAATGAGTAGGCCACTCGGCACTTCAAAGAACCCGGTAATTTATGCACCCCACCTTCGGTCTATCCTAGGAGCAGAAAACAGTAAAAAAAATAATATATAATGGTGGCTACAACCTCAACCCGGATGTGCCCCGCAAAATAATATTACATCAATTTTACAAATTACATGAATGAAAGAAAAGAATACAGTCTTCTCAGATCCCCCCGGCTATTCATCCATGACGATCCAATAAAATTTATATCCACAAACTAACATAGATCACAAATATGTGCATCCCCCTACTAATCAATGTATAGCAATTAGCGGAGGTTTACGAACACATATATCAAACACAGAAAACCCAATTAGCCAAAGTACTTAGAATTTCGATCGAATAACCAGATTTGAATCTACCCAAAGTACAACACTGTACACAAAATATCCTGGGCAGAAAAAAAATATCCTAAAAATTACAACACAGACAAATAGACCAACAGAGCAAATTTGGACCGATTCTGCCTTGAATCGGCCGCGGAAAGGCGGCAGAACGGTCCGTTTAAAACCCTATGGCTACGCAACACTGGCTGAAACTCCAGGATTTTTACTAAATCCTTAACTAGCTAATATATCTAGAGGTTTAACTACTCTCTTAAAATGTTATACCTCCAAGATACGGTCCTTCGGGTCTTCTAGTGCTCCTCTCCAAGTCTCCTCGGTGATCGGATCGGGCTAGCTCCAACGGCCTTCTTGCGTCAAAGATGATCCACCGCGAGAGAATGTGCTCCAAGCTTCAACCTCTAAATGAGGTAACTAAGGTAGATGGTTCACTAAACCAACTAGCCTAGAAGATATAGAATGTCTAAAGGGTTGTTTAGTCTTACTAAACCCTATGGCCACAACACATGTGAAGGATTAAGGTTTAGTTTAGAGGAAGAAGGAGATGGAGAAATTCAAGAGAGTATGAAAGGAGAACAACACAAGAAATGAGCTCAAGAAAATAAAATGACTAAGTGTGAAGCATTGTGTATTGAGTGGCTAAAGGTATATGAGCTCAATTATTCAGGCATGCAATAAAATACAATAGAATAAAGCACCCATGCTTGAATAGTGAGTCAAGACCAAATAAAATAATCCATGGCCAACCTTTACACCATGCGTTCAAAGTCTCCTCCATTTCCACCTCATTAATCCATTTATGTAAATGGATAAAACCAATAATAAGGCGGCTCCTTCTAGAAGCATGCTTTGCCAAATTACTAGAATGCCCCTCACCATATATACATACCCGTATCCGTATTCCAAAAAATACGGATACACAGAGACGATAACAATCCAATAATACAATACTAGGATCCGGCTTAAACCAAAGCCCACTAGTATTGTCCGCCAGATCAGCATCCGTGTATAAGTACACGTACATGATCGAAGCCTAGTCGTAAAACCATACGACGTCTACAACAATTGCCTGAAGCGGGAAAACCCTCTGTGTGGGACTCTAAAGACTCGACAGTACGCTGGCAGTGGGTTTAACCACAAGCCGTCAGCGGTACTAGCTGCACGTAACGGCTACCCAGGTATCTGTCGATAAGAAGACCGATGAGCAAACTCACCCGGACTCCCACTGAGCCTATCGGTGGCAATCTCCTTACAGTCTGGTCCGTTCGTCTGAGATACTCGCATATCGGCCTAGGGGGATGGTAAACGTCAGACCCCTAACAGGGCGATAAGTCATGTCGGTGGAGAGCCTAATACACCATAAGAAACTACTGGAGTACCGTACCAGTATTTCTCGACTGCCCTAGCCAGGGACTTTGTGTAATGGCTTTCCGAACACTGCGCGATATCAACCCCCAATACCGGGAGAGACGAATCCTATCTGATCGCTACTGTCTCTAAGTGCTTCGGAACTACACCCAACTACTACCTGTTTGCACGACTCCTTTGAGCGTGGTAGGGTAGTAATCAAAGTAGAGTGGGAACAAACTCGAGACGATGTAGCGATGGAAGTCAATGGACTAAGCTGTACTCATGTCACCTGGGAACTGCAACCTGACGATAGGTATAATACCAACCAGCAGTTTCCGGCGAGTCCTGTCCAGTGTAACTCACAACCCAATGAGCACCTGCATACTTTCTCCAGTATGGCGTACTAATGGCTGTGGGACAGACCATATCCCCTGCTGAGATGAGAAGCGTATACACTAGTCTACTCCGGAGTATCGATGCCACGTCTCGATAATCCAACGACAAGGGACCTGTATAAGGGTGTGCTTATAGACTACCCAACCCCCACAAGTATGACTACCATCACAACGCTGGTAGTCAAGCAAAGATCTTATGGGCTCTACCAATTTGTATAAGCAATATGCTAAATGAAACACATGCACATATTGAGGTAGAATCAAACCAGGTAGCATACTACCATATCGAGCAAGACTGTTATTATAACTGTGAAATATCCCAAGCATCCAATATATAATATACAATCCAGTATGATACAATAATGTCCTCTAGGGCATATATCACTAACATGATTATTATATATATCATATATATATAGCATTTGTCTCACGCAGTTATATGATCACATCACAGAACCAAGCAGAAGAAGTCAACATATGAAATATTGGATATACTAGGAGGTCCGTGTTTTAAATTAAGACAATAATGAAAAACACGTATTCCATAGTCATGATGAATAGCCAAACCTACATCCCTAGACCCCTATGAGAGTGGCAAGCAACCCTGCCAATTCTAGAGTTAGGAGACCCGGTCTCGACTCCTCCAAATGGTCTCCCACTGGACTTTAGAATCCGGTTACTTGTGCTCCCCTCCATGGGTCTATCCTATTGCGGAAAAGTGAAAAACATACATCAATGGTGACATCATCCTCTACCCGGAAGTGTCCAAATAAAAAAATATTACATACAAATTTTACATGAATGAAAATTGAAAAACTCTCATTTCACGCAAAACCCCCCGGCTATTCATTCACAACGATCCAATATAACATATCACAGCAACACATAAAATTACATGTCATCAACGTAAGTAAAAATGCGTATCCTAAATTCCGTTGACATATAGCAATGAGATCGGGGATACACCACATATTACACTTACGGTCGCAGAAAAGAAAAGAAAAACTACAATAATTAGAATCCGCATTATGCTTAGACATCATAAACCCGGAATATCTCATATTCCGGATTTCATGCCTAACCCTATAAACCTTGCGTTTTAGTCTCATATCGAAAACACTTTTCAATAACTTAGTCGGGTAATTCAACAAGATTCCCGACTACCCGATCGAATACTCGTCGGGAACTTTAGTAGATGGCCGCACCCCCGATGCCGTCGACCAAGTGAACTTAGGCGGAACAACGTGGCTGTGAGCACCCGAGTGGATGCTGTTA
Source organism: Agapanthus africanus (assembly GCA_030015575.1). Lineage (NCBI taxonomy): Eukaryota > Viridiplantae > Streptophyta > Magnoliopsida > Asparagales > Amaryllidaceae > Agapanthus > Agapanthus africanus. The sequence continues at coordinate 397,643,089 of CM057341.1, read as the reverse complement.
GCAACGGGGATCTCCTAAAGTCACTTGGTCGGGGCTATAGGGTGTGGCTACCTAGTAAAGTTATCTTGCAAGTTTTCGCGTACGATACGCGATTACGCCGGAGTTTCGATCCGAATCGAAATTTCGTGGCAATCGATCAATAGAGACTAACATGCTAGATTAACAAACAAACTAGTTTTCACAAAAATAATTTAATGTAGATTCCAACTACTGTATCACATATCAAACTTAAACACGAAACTATGTAAAAATTACGACGACGAAACACTCCGTATTAGCCCCTTTACAAAATTAACATCACATGCAATTTTGGGCTAATCAAACATAACCTGAAACCCCAAAACTAAGCCTACAGAACACCAAACAAATTCGAGACAAAAAGAAGCATGGGGGGCCGGCGAGGCCGGTTTTTTTTATGATCTCACCAGGTTAATCAAGGAATTTTGGTCTCGAATTTCTATGGTGTTCTACTTATATCATATGCAACATTCTGCAGTTGTTTAAAAAATTTTTAGAGATCATTTTGAAATCGACAGAAACTTGATGTTTTGGGTTTCGGTTTCAGAGTTTCGTTTTCGTAATCTAGCTAATATCGTCTAATCTTCTAGCTTTGGCTCTGATACCATGTAGGTCAGGCAGCCACCCTGTCCAATGGGGTCGCCGTGGCACCTATGAGTCCCTCAGCAGCTAATTTTTATGCATGCTCCCTAGTGAGGACTACAACCCGCCAGAACACCTTCCGGTCTCGAGACACCCTCAGGGTAAGAGCCTATGCTTCGCCACACTGTCACGCAGTGAGAACCCCCATAGGTCGACATCTAATGCACAGTATCTCTGATACCATGAAAGTGTTTATTACCACCACTACTGGGTTTTACTAGTATCATGCATGCCAATTTAAAAAATTTCAGGGTGCTAATTAACACTAAACAAGATCTTAAACTAGATGATTTGGGTTTTTGCTTGATCTTAAGAAAACTACTTAAAGAGAATAAGGCTACAACCTTTGTTGACCATGACCTTCTCTTCAAAAGCTCTGTGTAGTAGTCCACGCGACTCCACTAGGCACCACTTGAAGTTGGATTGAGCTTTCTTTGCGATCTTCGTGCCGAAGATGATGCACCCGAAGCCCCGCTAATCCAAGCTACCTCTTCACTAAACTCTTTAATGAAGTAAATACACTACAATTAATTGCTAATCAAGTGTAGGGTGGTGAAGTAGGATGGTGAAGTAGGGGTTTTGTTTACACACTAGGGTTCTCATAAGCTCAAGGTTTCATAACTCATGTGAGGGATTGAGCTTGGAGGAGGTGAGGAGGAAGTTGAAGAGAGCTAGAGAGCAAGGAGCTCAAGTGAGAAAAAATAACTCAAGTCTTGTGAAAAATGAAGAATGTCTTATCAATATACCTCACTCGAAGCATCAATAATTTACAAATAAACAATTGGAACCATGCTTCAATAGTGTGTCAAGACCAATATAATAAACATCAAAACCTTGCTTCACTATTTCACAAAAGTCTCCCCATTTTCCACCTCTTTTTCTATTTTCTAGAAATAGAAAATATTAATACATATATAATATATATATATATATATCACATATGTATTAATATATATATATATATATATATATATAAAGATAAGCAAATAATTAGTGAGAAATAATATTAGTTAATATATAATTATATCAAATATAAATATATATCATATTATTAAATCAACACTTGATTTAATAATCCGGTTATATCACATATAACCGACTAATATCATTTATCTGTATATCACATTATCAAATCAACACTTGATTCAATAATCCGGTTATATCACATATAACCTAACTGATATCAAATAACTGCCAGATTAGAATACGGTATCACATACACGTATTTAATCAGGACCCCACACATATCACCATATGTGCCATACTTCGTTGCGCTAGAACTAGGAAACTTCTGTGTGGGACTCTAAAGACTCATCAATACGCCAGCAGTAGGTAATGTTCACATCAGTTACCCACAAGCCGTCAGCGGTACTAGCTGGACCTAACGACTATCCAGGTATTAAGCGATTAGAAGATCAACAAGCAAGCTTGTACAAACTCCAATGAAGCCTATAAGTAATACTTACCGTACAGTCCGGTCTCTTCATCTGATATGTCACATATCGAGTCTAGGGTGGAATTGTCAGACCGCAATAACTGATAAGTCATACCGATATGTGGCCTATAACGGTACGAGAAACTACTCATAACTCATACCAGTAAATCTCATCAAGAGCCCTGCCCAGGGACTTTCTGGTATAGCCAATCAAGCAAAGCGCTGAACGTGTACGTTACCACCCCATTGGGTTTTACAAGCATAAAGCATGCCATTTTAAAAAAATTTCGGGGTGCTAACTAACACTAACCTAGATCGTTAACTAGATAATTAGGGTTTTAGGTTTTATATCTACTAAACTATAGGAAGGGAAAGATAACTATACCCTCGTAGATCGAGTCCTTCACTTCACATGCTCCGTGTAGTAGTCCCGCGACTCCACTAGGCTCCACTTGAGGGTTTGGACGACCTTCCTCTGAAGACCTTCGTACCGAAGATGATCCACGCGAAGTCCCTTCAACTCAAGCTACCTTTACACTAAACTATTTTAGTGTAGGAAACACGCTACACTTGATCGCTGGTCAAGTGTAGGATGGTGAAGTAGGGGATTTGGTGCTCACAAATTTATGTTCTGTAGGGTTACTAGGCACACTAACAAGCTCTAGAAGGCATCGACCATGCCAAAATTAAATTTTTATGTGCCGAATAACACTAAGCAAGATCGTATACTAGAGTTTAGGCGAATCGAAAGGCAAGTAAACAACTTTACTCCAAGAGATCACGAAATACAACCTTTGTAGATCGGTCCTCCACTTCTTTAGCTCCTTGATGAAGTCCCTCCGCTGCGATCGTGGTTCTCCCGGACCCTTGCATGGCTTCACGAGGCGAAAAGGTGCGACCTTGCTTGAAGTCTCCGAGGCCGAAGATGATCTACGTCGAGGGAATTCCGACTCAAGCTCCTACTTCACTAACTAGAGAATTAGTGAAGTAAACACCCTAAACTAAAGTGCTAGTCTAGTAGAGGATGGAGAAATAGGAAGTGTGTTCTCTTTAGGATTTTGTTTCTCACTTTGTTTCTCACTTTTGATCAAACCCTAGCAAGCTTTTCTTTTGAACTAAAGAAAGAAGATGATGAACAAAAGAAAAGAGATGAGGATAATGATTAAGTGAGAATGCTAACCATGGTGAGTGAGTATCATATACTAACTCATGGTGGGACATAACCATGGCTAAGTCTAGATGGTTAGGTTAAACAAAGATCTAAGGTAAAACAAAACAAGTGGACTTTTTCAAAGCAACCACAAGCTTCTATAAGCTTCATGCTTATGAAAAATTCCACTAATTTGTAATTACCTTAAATAAATGTAAACCACCATTTAAATATAGAATGTTGTGTGTCTTGTACACCCATGTTTAGTGTATCATCAACCATGATACAAAAGAAAACACTTTTAATATATATATCATATATATATATATATATATATATTCAAGTGTGCAATTGTGAGAAAAACCCTAAAGTGAACAAGTGTTAGTAAATGTAAACTAGTATATCTAATATACAATTATACACTTAATCATTAAATCAACACTTGACTTAATAATCCGGTCATATCTCATATAACCGACTAACATTCATCGTATCGACTTATCGAATCTAACACTTGATTCGATAACCCGGTCATATCATATATAACCGACCGATACAAAAAGTCACGAGAATAAAATACGTTATCACATACACGCATTATTCTCGGTCCCGCACATATCACATACGTGCTCCTATTTCATTTTGCCTGAGCCAGAAAAACCTCTATGTAGGACTCTAAAGACTCGTCAATACGTCGGCAGTAGGTGATGATCACATCAAGCACCCACAAGCCGTCAGCGGTACTAGCTGGACGTAACGGCTACCAGGGTATTGAGCGATCAGAAGATCAGCAAGCAAGCCCGCTCCAACTCCTGTAAAAAGCCTGCCGGTAACACTTCCCGTACAGTCCGGTCTCTTCATCTGATATGTCCCATATCAAGTCTAGGGGTGGTAAACGTCAGACCCCAGTAACCGATAAGTCGTGCTGATGTGAGGTTCATAACGGGTTGAGAAACTACTGGTAACACTTACCAGTAAATCTCTGAATCAGCCCTGGCCAGGGACTTCCATGTTACGGCCAATCGAGCACAGCGCAACATCAACCCCCAATACCGGGAGAGACGAAACCCCTCCAATCGCTCATTGCCTCCATGTGACTCGGGACTGTACCCAAAAACCACCGTTTTGCATGCCTTCATGGACGTGGTAAGGTGGAAATCAAAGCACAGTGGGAATCACACGAGACTCTATGACAATCTCGGGTCTACAGACTAACCTGCATAAGTGTCACCAGAGAACTGCCATCTGACGTGAGGTATAATACCATCTGGGAGTTCTCAGCGAGTCCGTCTAGTATACCCAGTCTCCACTGAGCACCCGCATACCATCTCTGATGTCAAACACCAATGGATATGGGATCATCCATCGCCTATCTCATGGGTCGAGAAGCGTATACGCTAGTCTACTCTGGTATATCGATGCCCTGTCTCGATACACACTCGACTAGGGACCCTGAAGGATGTACTTATGGACTACCATGTCCCCACTAGTATGATCCGCATCATAGTCCAGGTACTCAAGTACACATCCTAAGGGCTTTATCAACATGTAGCCATCAGACAGTATAAAGGGACAAGTATACATGTTAAGATAAAAAGCAACCTGATAGCATACTATCATATTGAGCAAGAAAGTCCTCTCTATATATGTCCAAGCATCCAATATAATATACATCATCTGTACAATACTGGCCTCAAGGGCATACATACAACTAACAATCTCCCACTTGCACTAGGGCCAGCTGCTGTGGTATCGCATACCGAGCATCCCGAAGCGTCTCTCAAACTGTATCTAGGGAATGGCCTTCATGAGTGGATCAGCTGTGTTGTTCTTCGTGTCAACCCTCCTGACCTCGATCTCCCGGCGATCAACTATCTCCCGGATCAGGTGATACCGCCTCAGAATATGCCCGGATTGCTGATGGGACCTGGGTTCCTTGGCCAAAGCCACCGCTCCATTGTTATCGCAATACAAAAGTATTGGATGCTCAATGGATGGAACCACTCCAAGTTCAGTAATGAACTTCTTGATCCAGACAGCCTCTTTGGCAGTATCGTTGGCAGCGATGTATTCAGCCTCTATCGTCGAGTCTACCACGGTTTCCTGCTTGGAACTCTTCCAGCTAACCACCCCTCCGTAAAGGGTAAAGACAAATCCCGACTGCGACTTAGAGTCGTCCTTATCACTCTGGAAGCTCGAATCGGTAAAGGACTCCACTTGGAGTTCTCCGTTAACATACACCAAGAGCATCTCTTTAGTCCTTCGTAAGTACTTGAGAATGCTCTTCACAGCTGTCCAGTGACTCACTCCAGGATCAGCTTGATTCATACTCACTACACTTAGTGAGTATGCTACATCGGGTCTGGTACATAGTATCGCATACATGATAGAGCCTACTGCCGAAGCATAGGGTATCCCTTTCATGCAAGCTCTCTCCAAATCAGTCTTCGGAGACATCTCTTTGGATATAGTGAGCCCTGAGATCGTGGGTAAAAACCCACATTTAGACTCTTCCATACTAAACCTCTTTAGTATGGTGTCAATGTACCTGGACTGGGACAATCCCAATATCCTTTTAGATCTATCTCTATAGATCCTGATTCCCAATATGCAGGAGGCATCACCTAGATCTTTCATTGAGAATCTTTGTGATAAGAAGAGCTTGACCGATTGCAGCATAGGAATATCATTTCCTATCAAGAGTATGTCATCCACGTACAATACGAGGAAGACAACCTTACTCTCTGCCACCTTCTTATAGATACAAGGTTCATCTACGTTTTTGACGAAATCAAACTCTTTGATAACGACGTCAAAGCAGATGTTCCAACTCCGCGATGCTTGCTTTAATCCATAAATGGATTTAAGCAGCTTGCACACCTTCCCGCTGCTCCCACTATCTACGAAGCCCTCTGGCTGAGTCATGTACACGCACTCTTCTAAATCAATGTTTAGAAAGGCGGTCTTAACATCCATTTGCCAGATTTCGTAGTCATGATATGCAGCGATGGCAAGCATGATCCGGATGGATTTAAGCATAGCCACTAGAGAAAAGGTTTCGTCATAGTCCACACCTGGTCTTTGACGAAAACCCTTTGCAACAAGTCTAGCTTTGAAAGTCTCCACTTTCCCATCTACACCAAGTTTTTTCTTGAAGATCCACTTGCTCCTAATGGGTTTTACCCCTTCAGGAGCATCTTCCAAAGTCCATACTTTGTTGGTGTACATGGATTCCATCTCGGACCGCATTGCATCCAGCCATTTCACTGAATCTCCACTCGTGATGGCCTGCTCGAAGCTAGTTGGGTCATCATCAACCATGATGCAATCCTCGCTCCCACCATCCATGAGAAAACCGTAGTATCTCCCAGGTGGGTGAGGAACCCTACTAGATCCGCATAGTGTCCGGGGTTCATCGGGAACTACCGAATCCTCTGGTTCCACTAAATCTTCAGTTTGAGTTTGTGTAGCCGGAATTTCTTCCAATTCTACCTCACTGCCACTAATTTCTTTTGCAAGAAATTCCTTTTCTAAAAAGGTGGCTTGTCGAGAAACAAACACTTTTTGTTCCTCAGTATGGTAGAAAAGATATCTATGTGAATGTTTGGGATATCCCACAAACTTGCATAGAACTGACCGTGCCTCGAGTTTGTCCGGATTTTGCCTTTTGACATAGGCCGGACAACCCCATATCTTAACTCGTTTAAGACATGGTCTCTTCCCACTCCATATCTCATATGGTGTGGTAGGTACAGATTTAGATGGAACTTGATTCAATAGGTATGCTGCTGTCTCCAGCGCATACCCCCAGAAGGAAATAGGTAACTCAGCTGTGCTCATCATAGAGTGCACCATATCTAATAGGGTGCTGTTTCTCCGTTCTGATACACCGTTGTGCTGTGGTGTATATGGAGGAGTTAGCTGAGAGAGAATCCCATTCTCTTTTAGGAAGTCCAAGAATTCATTGCTCAAGTATTCACCTCCTCGATCAGATCGAAGGATTTTAATACTTTTCCGGGTTTGGTTCTCGACTTCTTGTTTATATTCTCTGAATTTCTCAAAAGCTTCTGATTTGTGTTTCATCAGGAACACATATCCGAATCTAGAGAGATCGTCAGTGAATGTAATGAAGTATGAAGAACCATCCCTGGCATGTGTAGACATAGGACCGCATACATCACTATGTATCAGTCCTAAGAGTTCGTTAACTCTTTCTCCGTGTCCCGTAAACGGAGTTTTGGTCATCTTGCCTTTGAGACATGACTGGCAAGTATCATAAGATGAAAGTTCAAACGGATTTAAATATCCATCATTATGCAACTTAGCTAGTCGTGTCGCATTGATGTGACCCAGTCTACAATGCCACAAGAAGGATTCGTTCAGTTCTGAACTCTTCCTCTTGTGTGTGTTTGTTATGCTCAGAAATGTTGATTGATTTAGAATATAAATGCCATTGCATAACGTGGCTGATCCAACCAACTTTTGGTTAAGGAAAATGTTCATAACATTATCCTATAATACAAAATTATATCCCTCTTTATTTAGTAAAGAAACCGATATAATGTTGCATATCAGGTTCGGCATGTAATAACATTCGTTCAGAACCAATGTATTACCAGTTGGCAATACAAGGTGGTATTCCCCGATGGTTTTAGCTGCAACAATTGCACCATTTCCAACCCTTATGTCTTTATCGCCTTCTCCAAGTTCTCTACCTTTTCTAAGCCCATGTAACTGATTACATATATGGGATCCTGACCCGGTATCTAATACCCAGGACGTAGAGGAAATGGAGAAACAGTTCTCTGTAACGAACACACCTGAAGAAAATGCATCAACAAGTACTTTCTTCATACGAGTGGCATGGGAATCCTGGTATTCCCCAAAATCCTGTTCAGTCTTATAACTCTTATAAGAAAGAACGGAACCAACGTTCCCCAGCACAGTATAACATGCGGGTTCGGTCAATACATCCATATTATTATCTTGATTAAGGCATGATATGGTAGCTACCTGGAGAGAGAGAGAAGAAAACACTTTAGCGTATGCTCTTGCAAGATCAGATTGGTTATTATTTTATCTAATCAGGATGGCTCCCACTGCTTATATCAAATATTCCTTCAAATCCTAAAAGGAAAGACTAGCCGGGATTAATTACACCCTACAACTTCGCCAATCTTTCAGCCAGGCCAGTGTCGGTACTTTGAGGGAGGTTCCCCGTGCTTTTGTACGGACCTAATTAAAGTAAACCTCGTTTTCCCAGAGGCGTAACCCCGTTGACACCTTTCTAGACACCTACTTGATCGGCTAAGTGTCCTGTGTAAAACTCTCCCAGGAGTAACAATTACTCGCAGTGTGTATCGGGATCCAACTATCTCATAGAAGGTATGCAATCTCATTGCAAATCTCAACACTTGAAATTCCCGATAATATTTTGCCCCTAACTCCTATGACCTTGACAAAGGCCAACAAATCATAGGATGCTAGTCAAGTTCAACCCGTCATTTCTTGATTGAATCAAACCCAGCCGCACGACCCTTGACAAAGGCCAACAAGGTCGTACGACTACCCTAAAACAATCTGCATCATATGCATAAGAAGATAAGCACTATTTAGCTACCGCACACTACGCCTTGACAAAGGCCAACAAACGTAGAACGAATACTAAACTGTTCTTATCTGAAATGACGGAGGGCTATGGCAGGTTTTTCTGAAAACCTATTGCGTATCGAACTTGATATCGTTGTAGAATCGAGTGAATTTTTGAAATGGGGTGATTTTGAGGCTTTCATTAGTTTTGCTAAAGAGGTCACTCCCGGTGAAGGGATCTCGGCTCTTTCCTCATCGAATAAGGTGCGGGATATATCATATACATCACTATGCAAAGCAAAACTCCAAAAGCAATCAAAAACAAACCGAGTGTTGTAGCATCTGCCAGTTTCGCTAAAGAGGTCACTCCCGGTGAAGGGATCTCGGCTCTTTCCTTATCGAATAAGGTGCAGGGTATATCATATATACCGCTATGCAAAGCAAGACTGTAGCTACCCTTTTTGAAAAAAATTGATTCTACAACATCTTTTAGGTTTCTTTTCTTTCGTTAATCACATTAATGAAGTCCCATCATTTAAATCACCTAAACATCACAGATAAATACGACGTACACTTATGTCATCCGCATTCGCCTCGATGTCCCCTCGTGCACCGTTAGGTTAGGTAACTAACGGCAAAGCAGGGCAGGGCTAGCATGGGTGTAAAACATAAGTAACGTCTATATAATATATCACATATACTATATACAGTATTTATCACAGAACATCAAATGATCACATCACAGATATCGCAGCAGAAGAAACATATGAAACATTGGATATACTAGGACGTCCGTGTTTTATTTTGAGCCTCTATAAAACACGGATTCCACGGTCGCGACGAATAGCCAAACGCACACCCCTAGACCCCTACGAGAGCGGCAAGCAACCCTACCAATTCTAGGGTTAGGAGACCCGGACTCGACTCCTCGAGTTGGTCTACCACTGGACCCTAGAACCCGGTTACTTGTGCTCCCCTCCTTGGGTCTATCCTAGTGCGAAAAAGTAAATAATATACAAAAGGTGATATCAACCTCATCCCGGAAGTGCCCCAATAAAAGAATATTACATACATTTTAATTTTACATGAATGAAAATAAAAACTCTCATCTCACATAAAACCCCCGGCTATTCGGAACGCGACTATCCAATATAACATATCCAGCAACACAGAACATCACATGTCATCAACGTAAGTAAATATGCGCATCCCAATTGTCGTTGACATATAGCAACGAAACCGGTGATTTCACATATTACACTTACGGTCGCAGAAAAGAAAGTGTAAAACTACAACATTTGGAATCCATAATCTCTTTAGACATCGTAAATCCGAAATATCACATATTTCGCATTTCATGCCTAACGGTATGAATTCCACATATTGTATCACATTCAAGATAAATAGACTGTATTAAACTTTCCGAACTGATCATCAAACACCCAAGATTTCCTAAATAGCTCAACACTTGAGCGGAGTTCAAAAATTCCAGAATACATCACAGTAGCAACGGTCCAGCCGTAGAAGGGTCAAGCCAACGCCTCACATGTGGCATGCCGTACTGCCCCAAACCCTAAGGTTCAAAGGGCAGTTCAAGATGGTCACATAATCGAGTTAAGGTTTGTTGTCTTCTAGAGGGTCCATCACATCACATGCACGTTTTTCCGAAAGATTCAAACTCGGTAAAAATTCAACACTTGAAACTTTTTCGTGCCGGGAAAAATTGAGTTAATGATATCCGTTCGAACATTTTAGTACTTTCAAAATTATCCGGAATAACAAAACAAAATTAAATTCTCCGATCGAATCGACGATTACACAATGAACCCCTGAATACTCAACACTTGAGTCAGTTTAAAAATACCCATAAAATAGAACAATCAGATACAAGAATTACTGTGCAAACCAACTGTCAAAGTCTCACTGAACGGCCGCAGTTCCGCGGCACAAGAAGGGTATTGCGGCGGAACCGCGGCGGTCCGTACATATTACGTCATCATTTTTGCGTCGTAATTCTTAGAAATCCCTGCTGTATTTTTTAAGTATTTTTAATTCTGAAAAACCCAGATTTTGAAAAAAGTCCAGAGAGGGGTTGATTTCGACGTTGTCGGGTTCGTTCGGAGTTTTAACTTCGTTAACATATCGCCTAATGCTCTAGCTAAGCTCTGATACCACTGTAGGGTTACTAGGCACACTAACAAGGCTCTACAAGGCATCGACCATGCCAAAATTAAATTTTTATGTGCCGAATAACACTAAGCAAGATCGTATACGAGAGTTTAGGCGAATCGAAAGGCAAGTAAACAACTTTACTCTAAGAGATCACGAAATACAACCTTTGTAGATCGGTTCTCCACTTCTTTAGCTCCTTGTTGAAGTCCCTCCGCTGTGATCATTGTTCTCCCGGACCCTTACATGGCTTCACGAGGCGAAAAGGTGCGACCTTGCTTGAAGTCTCCGAGGCCGAAGATGATCTACATCGAGAGAATTCCGACTCAAGCTCCTACTTCACTAACTAGAGAATTAGTGAAGTAAACACCCTAAACTAAAGTGCTAGTCTAGTAGAGGATGGAGAAATAGGAAGTGGGTTCTCTTTAGAATTTTGTTTCTCACTTTGTTTCTCACTTTTGATCAAACCCTAGCAAGCTTTTCTTCTGAACTAAAGAAAGAAGATGATGAACAAAAGAAAAGAGATGAGGATAATGATTAAGTGAGAATGCTAACCATGGTGAGTGAGTATCATATACTAACTCATGGTGGGACATAACCATGGCTAAGTCTATATGGTTAGGTTAAACAAAGATCTAAGGTAAAACAAAACAAGTGGACTTTTTCAAAGCAACCACAACCTTCTACAAGCTTCATGCTTATGAAAAATTCCACTAATTTGTAATTACCTTAAATAAATGTAAACCACCATTTAAATATAGAATGGTGTGTGTCTTGTACACCCATATTTACTGTATCATCAACCATGATACAAAAGAAAACACTTTTAATATATATAACATATATATATATATATATATTCAAGTGTGCAAGTGTGAGAAAAACCCTAAAGTGAACAAGTGTTAGTAAATGTAAACTAGTATATCTAATATACAATTATACACTTAATCATTAAATCAACACTTGACTTAATAATCCGGTCATATCTCATATAACCGACTAACATTCATCGTATCGACTTATCGAATCTAACACTTGATTCGATAACCCGGTCATATCATATATAACCGACCGATACAAAAAGTCACGAGAATAAAATATGGTATCACATACACGCATTATTCTCGGTCCCGCACATATCACATACATGCTCCTATTTCGTTTTGCCTGAGCCAGAAAAACCTCTATGTAGGACTCTAAAGACTCGTCAATATGCCGGCAGTAGGTGATGATCACATCAAGCACCCACAAGCCGTCAGCGGTACTAGCTGGACGTAACGGCTACCCGGGTATTGAGCGATCAGAAGATCAGCAAGCAAGCCCTCTCCAACTCCTGTAAAAAGCCTGCCGGTAACACTTCCCGTACAGTCCGGTCTCTTCGTCTGATATGTCGCATATCAAGTCTAGGAGTGGTAAACGTCAGACCCCAAAGTCGTTCCGTTGTGAGGCTCATAACGGGTCGAGAAACTACAGGTAACACTTAGCAGTAAATTTCTGAATCAGCCCTGGCCAGGGACTTCCCTGTTACGGCCAATCAAGCATAGCGCAACATAAACACCTAATACCGGGAGAGACGAAACCCCTCCTATCGCTCATTGCCTCCATGTGACTCGGGACTGTACCCAAAAACCACCGTTTTGCACGCCCTCATGGACGTGGTAAGGTGGAAATCAAAGCACAGTGGGAATCACACGAGACTCTATGACGATCTTGGGTCTACAGACTAACCTGCACAAGTGTCACCGGAGAACTGCCATCTGACGTGAGGTATAATACCATCTGGGAGTTCTCGGCGAGTTCGTCCAGTGTACCCAGTCTCCATTGAGCACCCGCATACCATCTCTGATGTCAAACACCAATGGATATAGGATCATCCATCGCCGATCTCATGGGTCGAGAAGCGTATACGCTAGTCTACACTGGTATATCGATGCCCTGTCTCGATACACCCTCGACTAGGGACCTTGAAGGATGTACTTATGGACTACCATGTCCCCACTAGTATGATCTGCATCATAGTCTAGGTAGTCAAGTACATATCCTAAGGGCTTTATGAACATGTAGCCATCAGACAGTATAAAGAGACAAGTATACATGTTAAGATAAAGAGCAACCAGATAGCATACTATCATATCGAGCAAGAAAGTCTTTTCTATATATGTCCAAGCATCCAATATAATATACATCATCTATACAATACTGGCCTCTAGGGAATACATACAACTAACATGTTCAAGCTTCATGATTCACATCAAATGTGAGGGTTGAAGCTTGAAGCATGATAATGAGGAAGACGAAGAAGGTACAGAACAAAAATGGGAGCAAGACTTGAAAAATAGCTAAGTCTTGGAATGAGATGAAGAATAGCATGATAAATCCTCACACTCATTGAAGCATATGCGCATTTTAACAATAAACAAATGTGACCATGGTTCTATAGTGTCAAATAAATCAATATTGAAATGATCAAGCCATGCCTCATCTCTCAACAAATTCCACCTCATTTCTATTTTCACAAAATAGAATTTCATGCCATGCTTCATTATTATATATATATAAATATATCATATATATTAATATATATATTATGAAGAATAATTAGTGAGCTAATGATATTAGTTATGATATAATTATATCACATATAATATATATTACATTATTAAATCAACACTTGATTTAATAATCCGTCTATATCATATATAACCGACTAATATCATTTATTTGTGTATCAGATTATCAAATCAAAACTTGTTTTGATATTCTGGTTATATCACATATAACCGAACTTAATGACCGATAACTACCAGATTACAATACGGTATCACATACTCGTATTTAATCTGGCCCACGCACATATCTCATATGTGTCCTACTTCGTTTTGCTTGAACCAGGGAGCTTATGTGTGGGACTCTGAAGACTCGTCAATACGCCAGCAGTAGGTGATAATCACATCAGTCACCTACCAGCCGTCAGCGGTACTAGCTGGACGTAACGGCTACCCGGGTATTGAGCGATATGAAGATCAACAAGCAAGCTTGTCCATACTCTCCAAGAAGCCTATCAGGAACACTACCGTACAGTCCGGTCTCTTCGTCTGATATGTCGCATATCAAATCTAGGGGTGGTAAACGTCAGAGCCCAGTAATGTGATAAGTCATGCCGATGTCTGGCCTATAACGGTTCGAGAAACTACTGATAACTCTTATCAGTAAATCTCAGCAGCAGCCCTGGCCAGGGAATTCTAGTTATATCCAATCGAGCATAGCGCAACATCAACCCCCAATATCGGGAGAGACGAAACCCCTCCTATCGGTCCTTGCCTCCATGTGACTCTGGACTGTACCCAAAATCCATCTGTTTGCACAACTCATCTTGAGCGTGGTATGGAGGAAATCAAAGCACAGTGGGAGCCACACAAGACTCTATGACGATCTTAGGTCTACGGACTAACATGTACATGTTTCACCAGAGGACTGCTATCTGACGATAGGTATACTACCAACTAGGAGTCCTCGGCGAGTCCGTTTAGTGTACCCATTCTCTAATGAGCACCTGTGTACAATCTTTGATGTCACACACCAATGGTTGTAGGATCAACCATCACCCTCCATAGGACAAGAAACGTACACACTAGTCTACTCTGGAATATCGATGCCCTAGTTTCGATATCCTCTCGACTAGGAACTGATTAAAGGATGCACTTTTGGACCACCATGGCCCCACTAGTATGATCTCATCATAATCCTGGTATTCAAGTTCATATCCTAAGGGCTTTACCAACATATGAAAGAAAGACAGTAAAGAATACCAGTCAACATGTTATGATAAAGGTAACCAGATAGCATACTATCATGTCGAGCAAGAAAGTTCTCTATATATATCTCCAAGCATCCACTATATCAACAATAATGGCCTTTTGGGCATACATATTCCGGACAATCTCCCACTTGCACTAAGGCCGGTTGTTGTACTATCTCATACCCAACATCCCAAAAATCTCTGGAATCGCATTTGGGTGTTGGCCTTTGTGAATGGATCCGCTGTGTTATCCTCTGTGTCAACTCTCCTGACCTCGATCTCCTGGAGATCAACTATCTCCCTGATCAGGTGATACCACCTAAGAATATGTCTGGATCACTGATGGGACCGGGGTTCCTAGGCTAAAGCCACAACTCCATTGTTATCATAATACACAGGTATTGGATGCTCAATGGTAGGAACCAAGTTCATCTTATGAACATATTCATCCAGACAGCCTCTTTGGCAGATCGTTGGTAGCGATGTAATCAGCCTCTATCAACGAGTCTGCTATGGTATATAGCTTAGAACCCTTCCAACATACCGTCCCTCCACTGAGGGTGAAGACAAAACCTGAGACTGACTTTCCGTCGTCTTTATCACTCTGGAAGCTCGAATCGGTAAAGGAATCCACTTGGAGTTCACCGTTACCATACACCAACAACACCTCTTTAGTGCTTCTCAAGTACTTAAGAATGTTCTTCACAGCTGTCCAGTGCAATTCCCCAAGATCTGATTGATACCTACTCACTACACCTAGTGAGTAATCTACATTTGGTCTGGTACATGATAAGCCCGACTGCCGAAGCATCGGGTATCCCTTGTATGCGAGCCCTCTCCAAATCAGTCTTGGGAGACATCCCTTTGGAGAGAGTGATTCTTGAACAAGCGGGTACATTGCCACGCTTAGAATCTTCCATACTAAACCCCTTTAGCATGGCGTCTATGTACCTGGATTGGGACAATCCTAACATCCGGTTAGATCTATCTCTTTAGATCTATCTCTATAGATCTATATCCCCAGAAGTAGGAGGAATCAGTTAGATCTCTCACGGAGAACATGTGTGAGAAGAGGAGCTTGACCAAGTGTAGCAAAGGAACAACGTTTCCTATCAAGAGTATGTTATCCACGTACAATACGAAGAAGACAACCACACTCTCTACAACCTTCTTATGTATTCATGGTTCATCTACATTTTTGATGAAGTCAAACTCTTTGACAGCTTCATCTCCGCGATGCCTGTTTTAATCCGTAAATGGATATAAGAAGCTTGCACACGCTTCCGCTGCTCCCACTGTCTACGAAGCCCTCTGGCAGTGTCATATACACGCTTTCTTCTAAATAACCATTTAGAAAAGCTGTTTTGGCATACAGTCTACCAGATTTCGTAGTTATGGTATGTAGCAATGGCAAGTAGGATCCTGATGGACTTAAGCATAGTGACAGGAGCAAAGGTTTCATCATAGTCCACACTTAGTCTTTGACGAAAACCTTTTGCTACAAGTCTAGCTTTGACAGTCTCAACTTTTCCATCTACACCAAATTATCTTTCTCAAAGATCCTCTTGCTCCCAATGGGATTTACCCCTTCAGGAGCAACATAAAAAGTCAATACTTTGTTGGTGTACATGGATTCCATCTCAGATCGCATAGCATCCAGCCATTTCACAGAGTCCCCACTCGTGATGGCCTGCTCAAAACTAGTTGGGTCATCATCTATCATGATGCAATCCTCGCTCCCACCGTCTATGAGAAAACCGTAGTATCTCTCAAATGGATGAGGAACCCTACTAGATTTACGGAGTGGCTGCGGTTCATTGGGGACTATTGAATCCCCCGGTTCCACCAAATCGTCAGTTATAGTTTATATTGCTGGAACATTTTCCAGTTCCACCTCGTTACCACTAATTTCTTTCACAAGAAATTCGTTTTCTAAAAAGGTGGCAGTTATGAGAAACTTAACACGTTTTGTTTCTCGGTGTGGTAGAAGATATACCCTCACGAATGATCGGGATATCCTACAAACTTGCACAGAACTGACCTTGCCTTGAGCTTTTCCGGATTTTGCTTTTCAACATATGTCGGATAACCCCATATCTTAACTTGTTTAAGAGATGGTCTTTTCCCATCCATATCTCATATGATGTGGTAGGCAACAGATTTGATCGAAACTCTATTCAATAGGTATGCAGCTCTCTCAAGTGCATATCCCCAAAAGGAAATAGGCATCTCAGCATTACTCATCAAAGAGCGCACCATATCTAATAGGGTGCGATTCCTCCGCTCCGATATACCGTTGTGCCGTGGTGTATACGGAAGAGTAAGCTGAGAAAGAATCCCATTCTCTTTTAAAGAGTCACGGAATTCCGTGCTTAAGTATTCTCCTCTTCGATCGTATCGAAGGATTTGAATACTTTTACTCAACTAGTTCTCAATTTCGTACATATATTCCTTCAAATTCTCAAAAGATTCAGATTTTTGTTTCAACAAGAACACACGTGCACATCTTGAGAGAACATCGCTGAATGTAATAAATTACGCGGAACCATCCCTGGCATGTGTAGACATAGGACCGCATACATCACCATGTATATGTCCAAGAGTTCAGTAGCTCTTTCTCGGTTTCCAGTAATCGGAGATTTGGTCACCTAGTCTTTGAGACATGACTGGCAAGTTTCATAAGATGTAAATTCGAACGGATTCAAATATGCATCTTTATACAACTTTAGCTAGTCTTTTCGCATTGATATGACCTAGTCTACAATGCCACAAGAAGTGTTCGTTCATTTCTGAACTGTTCCTCTTGTGTGTGTTCTGTACGTTTAGAACTGTGGTTTGATTCAGAACGTGTATACTGTTATACACCGTACCATACCTAATCAACACTTGATTCAGGGAAATATTCATAATATTTTGGTACGGAATAACAATCGCTTAGAATCAATGTATTACCAGTTGGTAACACCAGGTGATATCTACCAACTGCTTTGGCTGCAACAATTGCACCACTCTCTACTACTTAGAGACATATCACTCTTTTCCAGTTCTCTACCTATCTTTAGCCCATGTAACAAATTACATATATGGGATCCTGATTCGGTATCCTATACCCAGGACGTAGAAACAACTGAGAAGTAGTTCTTGGTAACGAACATACCTGAAGACGATGCATCAATATGCTTATTTTTCGTTTGTGTGGCTTGGGAATCCGGATATTCCCCTATTTCTTGCTCAGACTTTTGGCAATCATAAGATAGAGTGGAACCTAGCCCAGTATAATAAGTAGGTTCAATCAATACATCCATATTATTATCTTGATTAAGGCATTTCATTGGTCGCTACCAGGAGAGAGAGAAAGATAATCACTTTGCGTGCGCTATTTGCAAGATTAGATTGGTTTTTATCTAATCGGGATGGCTCCCACTGTTTTTATCTAATCTTCCTTCAAACCCTAAATCCTAAGATTAGCCGGGATTAATTACACCCTACAGGTTCGCCAATCGATCGGCCAGGCAGGCATCGGTACTCCGAGAGAGGTTCCCCGCGCTTTCGCGCGGACCTAATTAAAGTAAACCTCGTTTCCCTAAAGGCATAACCCCATTGAAACCTTTCTAGACACCAATTAGATTAGCTAATTGTAAAGTGCAAAACTCTCCCAGGAGTAACTCTTAATCGGAGTGGGTATCGGGATCCAACTATCATATAGAAGGTATGCAATCTCATTGCAAATTTCAACACTTGAAATTCCCGATAATGTTTTGCCCCTAACGTCCTATGACCTTGACAATGGCTAACAAATCTTAGGGTGCTAGTCAAGTTCAACCCGTCATTTCCTGATTAAATTAAATCCACCCGCATAACCCTTGACAAAGGCTAACAAATTCGTACGACTACCCTAATCCAATCGCATCATATGGTTATAGATAAGCATCAATCAGCTACCGCACACTACGCCTTGACAAAGGCCAACAAACGCAGCACGAATACTAAATAGCACTTATCTGAAATGACGGAGGGCTACACAGGTTTTTAAGAAAATCATAAGCGTAATGAACTTGATATCGTTGTAGAATCAGGTGATTTGGAGTGTTTTAAGCTCCGTTTAAAAAATTGAATAGTTTTGTAGCGTTTGCTAGTTTTGCTAAAGAGGTTACTTCCGGTGAAGGGATCTCGGCTCTTTCCTCATCGAATGAGGTGATGGATATATTGGATATGTATGCCCTAGAGGCCATTATTGTATATGTATACATTTGGATGCTTGGACTTATATATGTACAGGACAGTCTTCCCCGATATGATAGTATGTTGTCTGGTTTGTCTTTATCTTAACATGTGTACGTTTTACTTGCTATTACATATCTTTTTTACATGTTGATAAAGCCCGTACGATCATTTGCTAGACTACCCGCGTTGTGATGGCGATCATACTTGTAGGAGTTGGGTAGTCGGTACGCACATCCTTAAATGGTCCCTAGTCGTAGGAGTATCGAGACTGGGCATCGATATTCCGGAGTAGACTAATGTATACGTTTCTAGACTCCGATGAGGGGCAATGGTACGGTCCCGCAACCATTGGTCTTTCGCACCTAAGATCATATACAGGTGCTCACTGGGGGTGAGTACACTGGACGGACTCGCCGAGAACTTTCAGATGGTACTATACCTATCGTCAGGTAGAAGTTCTCAGGTGACATGTGTACATGTTAGTCTTTAGACCTAGGATCGTCATTTGTCTCGTGTGAGTTCCCACTGTGCTTTGATCACTAACCTACCATGGCTCTACTGAATCATGCAAACAGGTTTTGGTTGGGTACAGTCCTGAGCCACATGGAGGCAGTGAGCGATTGTCGGGGATTCATCTCTCCCGCTATAGGGAGTCGATATTTCACTGTGTTCGATTGGTAAGGACCATAAGATCTTGGCCAAGGAAGTTGGGATTTACTGATAGGCAGATCAGTAGTTTCCCGGATTCGTCTTGAACCGCATCAACACGAATTACTAGGTTATTAGTGTTGGAGACAGTGCCCTCAGAGTCAATTATTGGATCCCAGGAACGTGATTGCAATGATTAAGAGAGGACCTATGCCGATAGGAAGTCTTACTCAAGATGATAGTATGCTATCTGGTTTATCTTTATCATCGTGTACTGCTTTAAGTTACCTTACAGGTCGCTATTACACGTTGATAGAGCCCTTAGGATTCTTGCTTGACGGCCAGCAGTATGATGGCAATCATATATGTGGGAGCTGGGGTCTATAAGCACGTCCTTAAAAGGTCCCTTGTCGTGGGTGTTTCGAGACAGGGCATCGATACGTTAGAGTAGACTAGTGTATACAGTCGAGACCCCGACGAGGAGCGGTGGCCGGTCTCACAAGCCACTGGTGTCAGTTGGTTCACCAATGAGTACACCGGACAGGACTCGCCGGGAACATGCTAGTTGGTCTTATACCTGACGTCAGATAGCAGTTCCCTGGTTACATGTGAACAGGTTAGTTCAACGACCTGAGATCGTCATTTGTCTCGTGTGAGTTCCCACTGTACTTTGATCACTACCCTACCACGGCTCAAAGGAGTCGTGCAAACAGGTTTTAGTTGGGTACAGTCCCAAGCCACATGGAGGCAGTGAGCGGATCTGCAGGGGTTCGTCTCTCCCGGTATTGGGGGTGAGGTCGCGCTGTGTCTAGGAGAGCCATTACACAAAGCCCTCGGCCGAGGCAGGAGATTTACTGGTAGGCATTCCAGTAGTATCTCAGGGTGTTCTGGGCTACACTCCGACACGACTTGTACCGCTTTTAGGGGTCTGACTTTTACCAACACCCTAGGCCCGCCATGCGATGCTCATGGACGAACGGACAGGACTGTACGGATATTGTCACTGACAGGCTCAGTAGGGTGTCAGGATGAGTTCGCTCATCGACGTCCCTTTTGGTCAATACCTGGTAGCCCGTTACGTATGGCTAATACCTCTGACGTGCTAGTGGTTAAATCCACAGCCAAAAGTATTGACGAGTCTTTAGAGTCCCCCACAGACAGTTACTCAAGTTTCGGGCGAAACGCTGTAGAGGCCGTTTGGAGATATGACAGGGTTCGATCATATACGTGCGGTATTGCACGGATCATGATCGGAAGGATAATACTAGCGGGCTTTAGTTTAAGCCGGATCCTAGTATCGTACTGTGTAGATTTTGTCTCTTTGCATTTGTATTCGGTTGGAAAACAAATGCGGGTATGTATATACAGTCGCGGGGTTTTCCTGTAATTTATCACGAGATCAGTTTTCTGAAGTTGCCAGTTTGCTTTCCGTTTCGGCCATTTTCCTTTGTTTCTTTCATTGGCTGAAAATTGGTGGAGGAGGGCTTATTTGCAAATGTGCAAATTAGCATTTTGGAGGGTGTTTCTTGTTAATAGTTGCATCATGATGATTCTAGCTTCCTTTGACTTCATTAGTTCATGATTGCTTGACTTTTGGAGTAAAGATGGTTGATGGAAATGGGTTATTGTTTTTGGACTTGGTTTGTGATCATTATTCTTCATGATAACCCTTTCTCTCTCTTGCATTTTTTGCTCACTCTCTCATCTCATTCCATGGGGGTCTTGGCCGGCCATTCTTTGGGGAAGAGGGCTGTCCAAATTTTTGAAGGGGAATTGATCTCATTTCCTTGCTACAAAAATTCCCAAGTTCATCTAAAATGTTTACATCTCATTCCTCCACCAAAATGGCAACTTGATATAAACCCCATGAGACATATAGTTCTACACTTAGCCTACAGCATTCTTGGACATGTAGACTCGCTAACTTCGTGCCCGAGTTGCCTCGGTCCAGAGGTGGGAGCCCGTAAAAGAACCCGGGTTGTGGTGCCCTTCCGGCGAGGAGGTGAAGACCGGAGATTCCGCAGGGAGATCGGGATGACGACGAGAAGACCGATGGACACGGATCGCTCGGTATATCTCACTACACCTTCTCTTGTTAGATAGGAGTAGGTTAATGGTCACGGTCCTGGTTAAAGTCCGCGGTAGCGCCGGTTTCTAGTTTGAAAATTTTTTTGTTTTCCGCATTTTGGCCTCGTTCTGACGGCCGGGGCGTTGCCGTGGCCTAACATGGTATCAGAGCCACGCCATTAACCTAGTCTAGCTTGCTGTAACGTGTTTACATTTTCGATCGAACAAAATTCCAAAACCGCGTTTCCATTTGCATCAGTTTCTGTCGATTTTTTGCAGTGGTCAAAAAATTTTTCAATGTACTGCAGAAATTCAGGCAGGGTATTTTATGAGTTCTGTAAAAATTTGGTCGCCTAATGACACCTTTCCACCGCGGAACCGCGGCCAAACCCATGCATTGGCCGCGGTTCCACGGCTATTATATGTCTTTGCTGCACTAAATTTGTACAGAGGCTCTCTAGAAGGGAAATTGGGGTTTTGGAATGTTCTGTTTGGACCCAGACTTATTTTGAGTGCTACAGTTGTGCTTGGGGCCCACTTCGGAAAATTCAGTCGATCGAAAATTTTAAACATGTTAGTTCACAGTATTTACATTATATCTGCGAGCGTGAATGTCACTTGATCGGTAAATCCTGTCTAACTGCTATAGCCTTTTTAGACGGATTTGCGAACGTGACATTCACGTTGATGTTCTGTGTTGTGCTGTGATGTTGCAGATTGTCGTGGTGGATAGACTGGATGCAATGCTAGTACAATTTGGTTTATTATGTACATTTGATATTGCGGGGCGAGCGTCCGACATGTGGACTGCCGTCACTGCCTGTTTGTATATTATTCTTTTGGGGCACGACCGGGCTGAGATCGATGTACACGTTGTATGTATATTTTTACTTTCTGTACTAGGATTACCCCGCGGAGGGGTGCACGGGTAGCCGGGTTCTAGAGGGCAACGAGCCCGCATCTCATGGCGTTGAGACGGAGGGGGCTTTACTCTAGAATTGGCAGGCTATTCGCCGCACTCGTAAAGGGTACAGGTTGACCCAAGGAGGGGTGCCCAAGTTACCGTATTCTGTGAAGTGCTGGGTGGTCTATTCACGTTGTTGAAGGGGGCTGCCTCGTTTCAGGTTTTGGTGGGTAACTTGCCGCGCCCGTAGGGGTCTAGGATTTCATTGCACAGGTTATCCACGCGACCAGGGGAACGTCGGGTTTCAGTAGCGGCTCTATGAAACCCGGGGATCCCAGATATCTGTATTGTTCTGTGATACTTATTACATTTCTGTGATATTGCATTTTATCACTGATCAGTCGAAAATACTGCATTTTTAACACGGCAATTTCCCTATCATTTGCACTCATCTAGAAGTGTTCGGTATTCATATTACACATATTAGCAAAACATCTCTGAAATACCAGAATGCATGTGTTAGACTTTAAAACCGGCACTTTAAAGGAAATTGACTGTTTATCATGGCATCGCAGCATTCTTGTATAGCGCAACTCTTGTCTCGAGAAATTGTGCAGGAAATTGCAGAAACAAAGCCAAAATTGGGAAAAGAGCTGATAAAAAATACACCAACTCCAAGATTTGAGATCTGGTAGTGACACAGAAAGCCAAATAAAATTCAACATATCAGAAAAAGGCCCAAGTGTCAGCACAAACGAGTACCAGAAAGCTCAAGCACCAAGGCCCACATAGCGCCGCGGTTCCGCGGCGGGAGCCCGCTTGCGCCGCGGAACCACGGCGTCTTGACGGCGCAATTGCTCAAATTTTGCCACGTGCCTATCTCTAATGGTCCAAGCTTCCAGAAGACTCCCAATTCTCCACGTGGCTTCATCTAGAAGGCTCGGCTTAACAAACTTCATCTAGAAGGCTCATTTTAACAAACTTTTGCAGGGAAATTTGAAATTTGAAATCCTAGATCTAGGGTTTTGAGGTCTATAAAAGAAGCCTAGATCTAGGGTTGAGGTGGTTCAAGAAATTCTCCATCATCTTCTACCCACAAGTTGAGTGACACGACTTGTGCCTCAAAACCCTAACCCTAATTCCAATTCCAAAATCAAGATCAAGATTCCGAGTACCATTCAAGCGAGAAGCCTTCGATCCTTTAGAAAGCGATGCCGGATTTCATCGGAGCAAGAGATCCAAGGAGATCCGCGACTCAAGGAGCCGAACGAAGCCGAAATCGACGATCTAGTTCCTTCCTTTTGTAAATTTCAAAAGAGTTGTAAGGAAATTTGTCGATAAATAAAGGTGAAATTTCTATATTTTGCTTATCTTTTAATTCAAGCATTATGATTCGATCTCAATTTGTGATTGTGTTTGATATTATGATGTTTGAGTAAAACTCCGCTCGTGTAGGAGTTGTGACGATCAATAGATGATGATGATTTAAACTCTTTTACAATTCCTAAATCTTATAACGTTTGTAAATTCTTGTGAATCTAATGATCGATGATCTAGTTTCGAGACGATGCTTTCTTGATTGTGTTCGCTCGAAACTAGAGATCAACGATCGATCATTAGATTTACTAGAAGCTAGATCTTGAATGAGATTCATCGAAAGGACAAAGGATGAGATGAAGAATCCCTAATTTCTTTGCAAGATCCTTAACCCTCAATAAATTTTCATCGATCTAGTATCAATTCGTTAATGGATAAGAATATGTAATTATTAGATCTCATCAAATCTGTAGATCCGATCTACTCCTACGAGCCACACTTCGAATCTTGATTGTTGGTTTGGAAATCATCACACATCTCTATTCTTGATTTTAAAGTTTTCTTAGATCTAGATTTTTCTAATTCTTGATATTCAATTTTACAAATCATGAATTGTTTTCTTTTCTTTTCTTCAAATTTTCGACTCATCTAATTCGAAAAGTGAACGAATCTCACTTTCCCTGTGGACGATCCGCACTTACTAACGTGCAAAATCCGACACCGTTATTGATTGCGGTTAAATATTTTTGGTTGTGATTTCTATAAATTTTCTAAAACATACACAACAAGAATTCGTTTCAATCAAATGGCGCCAATGCCGGAGATAGTGTGCTAATTTGTTCATTTTTTTTTACATTTGAGTTGAAAGATTTATTCCATCATACTTTTGAGATCAAAATTCGCGCAAAACACTAAACGATTTGTTGTGGTTAATTGCAAGGAAATCTGGAGCTTGCTGTGCAATTGAAAAATTATTTGGAGAATTCCAGAGGACTCAGGGGCTAAAGAGAAGCTCTCAAAATTCATGTGCAGAGAGGAGCTTGAGGTGCGGCGGAACCGCGGCATAAGGCTACTCGTGCGGCGGAACCACGGCTTGGTGGGAGCTTCTCAGTACCCAATTTCTCTCAGGTTCTCTAAAACTTTCTTATCTCCTTCCTCATCTGCTCCAATTAACAATTTTCTGCAGGCTTCTTTGCAAAAAAATCGCAGCGCCGCAAAAAGCAAAATAAATTGTGCGTGTTTTTGATTTTGTGGTTGTTTGCATATTAATACGGACATTAAGGGGCACGGCCAAATCCAGATTAGGTGGGGAGTTCATTACCTTTCCTAAGCCCCAAAAATCACAAACTTGCATCCGCATTACTCTCATTAACTAAAAAATATCTAGAGATGACTCTAAGAACCGTCGCGCTCACTTAGGACAGAAGAAGGCCGTGGGTAATTAATTGCTTATCCGCGTTCCTATTGTGGTGTCTAAGGCAAGTGTGTCGAAGGCTAGTGGTTACTTTATTAGGCCCACTACTTACGCAGTGGAGAACCTCCCACTTACCTGGCCACTGGAGAGACAAAGAGGCAGTGGATGATTTATCCTGCGACTTGTCTTTTGGCAGTTAGGAGCGGTCTAGAGCTTTGACCTAGGTGACCACTAGATTTTAGGGTTGCTTGTTGCATTTGTTGTGATCGCATCATATTTTCAAAAATCTGTTTCATTTTTCAAAACAAACACCCCATTCATTCATTTCCCCTAATTATAAGTCACGCTGGCACTTGTACTAACCCTTTTTAGTACAAGATAGGCTGGACACGGGATTCTAGTGCCCGTTTAGTCTGCGTCCCCCCGATGGACTCCGAAGTCGGTATTTCTACATTTACCTCTTCTTTACCCACCACCACACCTACACCGATGGATCCGACTCCATCAAATCTCTTTACCACTACTCTGCCGCCGTCCGTAGGTGCGCAGAATCCACCCCGCATCTCTCTCCAAGAGAGGTGCTATCCTTTGCGAGGTCCTCTTTCGACCTACTTATCCATTACACCAGCCAACGGGGATAATTTTGAAATTAAACCCCAATACATCAACCTTGTACCCAAATTCCACGGTCTCGAGACTGAAGACGCATACGTCTTTATCACCAAATTTGAAAATGTATGCGCAATGATGGGTACGTCACAACTTTCAGTGGATGCTATGCGTCTACGTCTTCTTCCATTTACTTTGTGCGATATAGCCGAGAAGTGGCTATATAACACTACCGCACATTCCATTACGAATTGGGAAGAATTCGTTGCGGCATTCCTTAAGAAATTTTACCCTATGCAAAAGACAGCTCGAATCCGTAGCGAACTAAATCAATTCACCCAGCTTCCGACTGAACCATTCTCGAAATGCTTTGAAAGTTTCAAGGATCTTTGGGTTCAATGTCCACATCACGGCATCCCAAGATGGGATCTTTGCCGAATCATATATGAGGGCATTAACCCTACCATTAAAAAAAACCTTGAAAGCATGTGTCAAGGCACCTTTATGACCAAGGATGATGGGGAAGCTTGGAAATTTTTAGAAGAGTTCGCTGAAAAATCCTTACAGTGGGAGAGTGGAACCCAGTCATCATCTAGGGGTGGCGTACACCAAATTGATGTGTCCATAGGTGTTCAAACTGAGATGGTAGCAATGCAAAAGAAGCTCGAAGTTATGGAACACAAATTTTTAGCAGCCTCCCTAAACCCGATGTCGCTCCCCAAAACAGTATGTGGGTACTGTTCTGATCCTTCTCACTTAACGAAAGAATCTCCATTAAAGTCTCCATTTCAAGGTCACGAGCATACCAATGCCGCATTTCAAAGACCTAGAAACGATCCATATTCTTCCACGTACAATCAGGGTTGGAGGAATCACCCGAACTTTGCTTGGAATCAATCCCAATCTCAAAACACGGTTCCAAATCCGAATCATTTCCAAAGGGTCCCTCCACCACAACAGCAACCACTTCAACTCACTCAGCACCCCTACCAGTCATAAAATTTTCAAAATCAGGTCAACCCTCTTGCACCGTCTAATCCTATGCAGTTAACCTGTTCTGACGAGTTCTCTCAATTCACTCAAACCATGAAATCACTCTTGTCAAATTTCATGGAAGTGTCGGCTGAGGTTAGGTCTTCCGTCAGTGAGATAAAGAAAAACTCAGCGTCCCAAGCTGAGAGTACCAGAACGATGGAAGCGGAAATTGCACGACTTAAAACCGAAATGTGTGCGAGAGAAAAAGGGAAACTTTCGTCTCAACCCCTACCGAATCCTGGTCATTACAATGTCAATGCCGTCACAACGTTGAAATCAGGAAGAGTGCTGAATAACCATGTTGGGAAAGAAATTGATGATACTGATCAATCTATTAATAACACCCCGGCTGAGATTTTTCCTCACACACACACTTCTACTTCTGATCCTTGTTCTTCTACCCCACCGCTTTCTCGCGAGCCTATTCTCCATTTCCCACTAGGCTCGACACCTCAGTACAGCTCTTCTAGTTCTCCACAGACGATCCCCACTCCTCTTTTGGGATCACGTCTATCCCCACTTCCTTCTCCTATGATGGACCCAGCACTTATTGATAAAGCTCCTTACCTGAATCGGTTAAGGGCTAACAAATCGAGTCCACATATGGAGAAAATTATGGAAATGTTCAAACATGTTAACATCAACATCCCTCTCCTAGATACGATTCAACAAGTCCGCGCTTATGCGAAAATTCTTAAAGACTTGTGCACTAGGAAGAGGAAGACTCAAGTGCCGAAAAGGTCTTCATGTCTAATAACATTAGCACTGCTTTTATCCCACAGCTACCAAAGAAACGTAAGGACCCATGATGTCCTACGATATCGATTTCTATTAGGGGTAAAAACATCAACCGTGCTCTTTTAGACCTTGGCGCAAGTGTTAACCGACTTCCATATTCTGTATATGAGCAGCTAGGGATTGGAGAGTTGAAACCAGCTCACTACACTCTCCAAATGGCAGACCGTTCGATCACCAAACCTAGAGGTGAACTAGAGGATGTATTGATAAAGGTCGGGGAATTTGTATTCCCTGTAGAATTCATTATTCTCGATACACAAACTGTAGCAAACCCCCGGAGCCAAATTCCGGTAATTTTGGGTCGACCATTCCTTGCCACTTCCAATGCGGTCATTAACCGTAGAAATGGTTCAATGAACTTATCATTTGGAAATATGACCATTGAACTACACATCTACAAAATTGGAAGTCGGCCATCAGAACCCTCTGCTCATATCCTTGATGTGTGCTTTGTCCACGAGATTGCTCCCGAAAGTTGCGGAGTTGAGGAACTTTGCTTTGAAGATCTCGACGACACTACCACATCACTGTTTGATCTTGCACACTATCTTAGTGAGGACACCATTTCCACGCCTGAGTCTGACACTCCTGACTCATCACCATCTGAGTCTGTATCTTTTACAGGCTATGAGCTTCTTTGTGACTCCGAAAATCACTCGATGATCCCACCTTCTATTATTTCTCCGCCAGCATTAGATCTCAAAATTTTACCTTTTCATCTTAAATATGCATATTTAGGTGAGAATGAGTCTTTACCGGTTATCATATCCGCTTCTCTAGCATCAGAGCAAGAAAATGCACTTTTATCGGTATTGAGATCTAATAAGGAGGCGTTTGGTTGGACCATGGCGGATATCAAAGGGATTAGTCCCTTGATTGTAGAACATCATATACACTTGATGGATGATGCCAGACCAACCCGAGAACCACAGAGACGGTTGAACCCCGTCATGAAGGAAGCGGTGATGAAAGAGATCGTCAAATGCCTTGATAGTGGTATCATATACCAAATCTCCGATAGCCAATGGGTGAGTCAAATACATGTCGTCCCTAAGAAAACTGGTGTCACTGTTATTACCAATGAGGCAAATGAGTTGATTCAGACACGCGCCCAAACTGGGTGGCGTGTATGTATTGATTACAGAAAACTCAATGCCGCCACGAGGAAAGACCACTTTGCTCTACCTTTCATTGATCAGATGCTGGAACGCTTAGCTGGACGTGAGTATTATTGCTTTATAGTGTAAGTCCGTGTTGCCCACCCCGGTGCTTACGGGGAGGCGGAAAACATAATAAAAATCGGATTTTTAATGACTTAGGCAACATGGACTATCCTTGTGAGGATCTTTGCTAAACATAAACTAGCTAACCCTAACTACAAAGTAGCGAAGTGAAGAAAGGTTATACCTTTGGTCTTTAGTCCTTCTCTCCTTGCTCCTAGGTATGGTAGAAAGAGTTCACCTTGCTTGTCTTCTCCCGTCAAAGAAGGATCCACTTGAAAGCCACCACCTTTAGCTTCAACTCCAAGCTAGGAGTAACTAGAGTGCAAGAAATGCTAAGACTTGAACCCTAGAAGTGAGAAGAGAAGATCAAGAGAGGGTTTTTCTCAAGCTTTTTGTTTCTCAACACATGAGAGGGAGAGAGCTTGAGGGAGAGGATGAGCAAGATGGAGAAATAGAATGAGAGAATGAGAAAATAGTGAGCCATTCTCACTAATATGTGAGGATAATTTTAATTAGATAATTAGCTTGAAAATTGTCATGATAAATCATGAATTGACCATTATCATTTCATTTTTGCAAAGATCAAAGAGCATCTTCCAAATGAAATGATTATGGTCAAGTTGTCAACATGGTCAACAAGTCAATGAAGTCAAATTGTCAACAACAACAACCATGCACAATAATTAAGCTAATTATCAATTAACAATAATCCACACAAAATCAATAGGGTTAATAAAATGACAAAAGCCATTAACCCTAAACAAGGTCCTCTCCCCCAATCTCAAGCAACTGTGCATACGCACCCGCATTCGTGATCCGAGGAACACGAACACAATGAGAAAAACCAATCTCAAATCATATACTAGGATCCGGCTTAAACCAAAGCCCGCTAGTATAAACTGTCCGGACAGCAAACGTGCACAAGTGCGCGGATGCGAACGAACCCTGTCGCAAAACCATGCGACCTCTACTAGTTTTGCCTAAAGGCGAATAGCTCTCTGTGTGGGACTCTAAAGGTTCGACACTACGCTGGCAGTGGGTTTAACCACAGACCGCAAGCGGCACTAGCTGTACGTAACGGTCCCCAGGTAGATGTCGATAAGAAGACTGACGAGGTGAACCCCATCTGCACTCCTACTGAGCCTGTATGTGACAGTCTCCGTACAGTCCGGTCTGTTCGTCTGATACATCGCATGGCGGGCCTAGGGGGGCGGTGAACGTCAGTCCCCTAATAGCGGTACAAGTCGTGTCGGAGTGTAGCCCAGAACACCCTGAGATAACACTGGAAACCTACCAGTATATCTCGCTTGCCCTGGCCAGGGACTACTCGTGTAATGGCTCTCCCAGACACAGCGCGATGTCAACCCCCAATACCGGGAGAGACGAATCCTGTCTAACCGTCACTGCCTCCAAGTGCTTCGGGACTGCACCCAAAAACTACCTGTTTGCACAGCTCCTTTGAGCCGTGGTAGGGTAGTAATCAAAGTGCAGTGGGAACACACTCGAGGCGAAGTGACAGTGTCAAGTCAGCGGACTAAGCTGTACTCATGTCACCTGGGAACTGATAACTGACGATAGGTATATTACCAACCAACAGTTCCCGACGAGTCCTGTCCAGTGTACTCGTAACCTAACGAGCACCCGCATACTATCCCAAGTACGACGTACTAACGGCTGTGGGACAGACCGTCTCCCACACTGGGATGAGAAGCGCATACGCTAGTCTACTCCGGAGTATCGATGCCCTGTCTCGATAGTCCAACGACCAGGGACCTGTATAAGGATGTGCTTATAGATTACCCAGCTCCCACGAGTGCGAGCGCCATCATAACGCTGGTAATCAAGCAAAGATCCTAAGGGCTCTACTAATATGTATACCAGCAATATGCTAAAAGAAACACATGCACATATTAAAGCAGAGACAAACCAAGTAGCATACTACCATTTCGAGCAAGATTGTATATACAACTGTGAATATCCCAAGCTTCCATTAAGTAATATACAAGCTAGTATGATACAGTAATGGCCTCTAGGGCATATACACTAACAATCTCCCACTTGCACTAAGGCCATGTACTGGCGTATCGAAGACCTATCATCTCGATCAGCCGCTCGAACTGAGTCTGGGGCAAGGCCTTGGTGAATGGATCTGCTGTGTTATCCTCTGATGCAACTCTCCGGACCTCGATCTCCTGGCGATCCACGATCTCCCTGATCAGGTGATACCGCCTTAAGATGTGTCTGGATTTCTGATGGGACCTGGGTTCCTTCGCTAAAGCTATAGCCCCGTTGTTGTCGCAATACAGAGGTATTGGGTCAACAATGGACGGAACTACCTGAAGTTCTTTCAAGAACTTCATCATCCAGACAGCTTCTTTTGCGGCATCAGATGCAGCGATGTATTCCGCTTCCATAGTCGAGTCAGCAACGGTTTCCTGTTTGGAGCTCTTCCAACACACCGCCCCTCCATTGAGGGTAAAGACAAAACCCGACATGGACTTGGAATCATCCTTGTCACTCTGGAAGCTGGAGTCAGCAAAGGCCTCAATCTGCAGGTCTTTTCCGCCATACACCAAGAACATCTCCTTAGTCCTTCTCAGGTACTTGAGAATGTTCTTTACTGCTATCCAATGTTTCTCCCCAGGGTTTGACTGATACCTGCTTACCACACTCAGTGCATAAGCCACATCCGGTCTGGTACACAACATCGCATACATTATAGAGCCTACCGCAGAAGCGTAGGGTATAATAGACATGCGATCCCTCTCCAAATCAGTTTTGGGAGACATCTCTTTGGAGAGGGTGATCCCGTGACAAGCCGGTAGATTACCGCGCTTGGAATCTTCCATACTGAATCTCTTCAGTATGGTGTCGATGTACCTGGACTGCGAGAGTCCTAATATCCTCTTGGATCTGTCACGGTAGATCCGGATACCCAGAATGTAGGAGGCATCACCCAGGTCTTTCATGGAGAACCTGTGTGACAAGAACCCCTTGACAGATTGTAGCATAGGAATGTCATTTCCTATTAAGAGAATGTCATCCACGTATAAAACGAGGAATACTACAGTTCTCGCTACAAATCTACAATAGATGCATGGTTCATCTGGATTTTTGATAAAGCCAAATTCTTTGACCGTCTCATCAAAACAGATGTTCCAACTCCGCGATGCCTGCTTGAGTCCATAAATGGACTTGAGCAACTTGCACACCTTTCCGCTGCTCCCACCCTGAATGAAACCCTCTGGCTGGTCCATATAGACACACTCCTCTAAATGACCATTTAGAAAAGCTGTCTTTACGTCCATCTGCCAAATCTCATAATCGTGGAAAGCAGCGATGGCAAGAAGGATCTGAATGGATTTCAGCATAGCTACTGGAGAAAAGGTTTCGTCATAGTCCAAACCAGGTCGCTGACGAAAACCCTTTGCTACCAGTCTAGCTTTATAGGTCTCAACCTGTCCATCTACACCAATCTTCCTTTTGAAGATCCACTTGCATCCTACGGGTTTTACCCCGTCTGGAGCAATGTCCAACGTCCATACTTTGTTGGTGTACATGGACTCCATCTCGGTCCGCATTGCATCCAGCCATTTTACCGAGTCGACGCTCTGAATGGCTTGCTGGAAGCTAGTAGGCTCATCACAATCTAGGATGCAGTCCTCTCTATCCCCGTCAATGAGGAAACCGTAGTACCTCTCGGGCGGATGAGACTGCCTACTACTCCTGCGGAGCGGCGTAGGAATGTCCTGTTCTTTTGAACCTTCTGGTTCCACTAAACTTTCAGTAATAGTTTGTGGTTCTGGAATTTCTTCCAGTCTATTGCGCTCCCACTTAATTCTTTTTCTATGAACTGATGTTCTAGAAAGTGGGCATGGCGAGAAACAAGGACTTTTTGTTCCTCTTCGTAATAGAAGTAATATCCCTTGGAGTTCTTTGGATATCCCACAAACTTGCACTGTACTGAGCGTGCCTCGAGCTTGTCCGCATGCTGCTTTTTTACAAAAGCTGGACATCCCCATGTCTTAATGTGATTAAGATAGGGTTTCTTTCCACTCCATAACTCATATGGTGTGGTAGGCACAGTCTTAGTGGGAACACGGTTCAACAGATATGCAGCTGTTTCTAGCGCATACCCCCAGAACGATCGCGGTAACTCAGCGTTACTCATCATGGACCGTACCATATCCAATAGGGTTCGGTTCCGTCTCTCCGATACACCGTTATGTTGCGGAGTGTATGGAGGAGTAAGCTGAGAGAGAATTCCATTCTCTTTTAAGTAATTCAGGAATTCGGCACTTAAGTATTCTCCTCCTCGATCCGATCTTAGGATCTTGATACTTTTGCCGGTCTGTTTTTCTACTTCACTCTTATATTCCTGGAATTTTTCAAAAGCCTCGGATTTATGTTTCATTAAGAAGACATAACCGTACCTTGAAAAATCATCCGTAAAAGTTATGAAGTAAGAAAAACCGCTTCGCGCATGTGTAGACATTGGACCGCACACGTCGCTGTGTACGAGTCCCAAGAGCTCGCTCGCTCTTTCTCCGTGTCCAGAAAACGGAGCCTTTGTCATCTTTCCTCTGAGACAGGATTGACAAGTTGCATACGATTGATATTCGAACGAATCTAAATATCCTTCAGTATGTAACTTAGTCAATCTTCTCTCGTTGATGTGACCCAGTCTACAATGCCATAAGAAAGTTTTATTAATTTCTGGAGACTTTCTTTTGTGTGTATTCTGGATATTGAAAACCTGTGGTTGGTTTAAAACGTAAATACCGTTGTTCAATGTACCTGACCCAATCAACACTTGATTAAGGTGAATGTTCACTACATTACTTACAAATGCAAATTCATAACCTTCTTTAGATAATAAAGATACAGAAATGATATTACAGGTTGCATTTGGTACATAATAACAACTACGCAAAACCAAAAAGTGTCCATCTGATAATCCCAGGTGATAGTCCCCCACGGCCTCAGCATCCATGCTAGCACCGTTCGCAACTCTGAGGGTCATGTCACCTGTCTTCAAAACTCTACGCTTTCTCAACGCCTGCAAAGAATTACAGATATGAGATCCTGATCCGGTATCCAATACCCAGGATGTAGAGTTTATTGATAGACAATTTTCAATAACATACACACCTGAAGCTGAAGCTGCAACTCGCTTCAAATCCTGTGTTCTGGCTTTCCAAGCCTTGCAATCTTGTTTCCAGTGACCACTTTTGTGACAATAGAAGCATTCTTCCTTCCCCACCAGCTTTCCCGCTACCTTTGTTGCTTTACCCTTTCCCTTCGTATCCACTTTACCGACACCGCCTCTTGGTTTGGCGGGGGCTTTCTTCTTCTTGCCCTTGGCTTTCGCCCTGGACCTAGAAGAGGAAGATCCTCCTACAAACAAAGTGGATGTCTCCCTACCCTTCTGTAGGGTGCCCTCAGCAGTCCTCAACATGTTCAGAAGCTCGGCAAGTTCAACCTCCTTTCCTTGCATGTTGAAGTTAAGAATGAACTGGGCGTAAGTGGAAGGAAGGGACTGGAGAATCAGATCAGTATAGAGTTCATTCTTCAACGTGGTCCCAAGGTCCGCGAGCTCCTCTATGTAGCCGATCATCTTAAGCACGTGGTCCGCTACCGATGATCCGACGGCCAACCTTGCCGAAAAGAGCTTCTTCGACACTTCGTATCTTGCGATACGAGACTGCTCTCCATACAGTTCTTTTGTATGGAGAAATATGGACTCTAGGTCCATATTCTCGTGCCTCCTCTGATGGTCATTGTCCATCGAGGCTAGTACGAGGCATTTGGCCCTCGCGCAATCTATCTCCCATGTCTTACGGATTTCTACATCCGCGACGCTGGAGGTGGGACCTGGGACGGGGGGAGCTTTGGTGGTAAGTATATACACCAGCTTGTCATAAGTGATAGCCATCTTGACATTCCTGAGCCAATCTTTGTAGTTTGGCCCTGTCAATATGTTTTTATCTAATAGTAACTTAAGTCCGGTCATCTTGAATGGTCGCTGCAATTAGGAGAGAGAAAAGAAACACTTTAGCATGATGCTCTTGCAAGTTTAGAGTGGTTTTTAGTTTGTCTAAACTGGATGGCTCCCACTGTCTCTCGAATCCTTTCTCAAACCATAAAGAAAAGGATTAGCCGGGATCATTCTCACCGTACAATACTTGCTTAACCGTTCAGCCAGGCCAGTGTCGGTACTTCGAGGGAGGTTTTCCAACGCTTTCGCGAAGTTCCTTAATTAAGTAACCTCTTTTCCCTGTGGGCGTAGCCCCGCTAACACCTTTCTAGGCACCTACTAGGTTTATAGCATTGATCGTTAAGTGAGAGTTTTCCCGAGGAGTAGCATATACTCACAGTAGGATCGGGATCCAAATATCATCGCGTGATAAAACCGAAGGAATCCTACCAGAATCATCACACTCCAAATGGTATGCAACGCTAGCAAGTTTCAGTACTTATGAAACTCCCGATGTGGATTTTTTCCCCATGCTCTTATGACCTTGACTTTGGCCAAAATATCATAAGTCACATGTCAAGTTCTACCCGTCATTCTCCTGGTTAATTTGGACCCACCCGTACCTACCCTTGGCTTTGGCCAAAATGGCAGCACGACTGTCCCAAACCAACGCATCTATCTATGCTGCACATGAATACCCAAACGCTACCAATCACTATGCCTTGACTTTGGCCAAAATACATAGCTTGAATACTTTTGACCATTCATGTGGAATGACGGAGGGCTACGGATGGTTTTGGCGAAACCGTGAACGTAGTGAACTTGATATAATCGATGGAACGAGATAGCTTTTAAAAGGAGTGGTTCAAGCTCCGCGTTTAAAAGTTTTAGTTTTGAAAAGAACCGAGTGGTTTTCAAAGTGTTCCAATCGACTTTTACTTGGTTTATTTCTTGCATTAGTTCTTTTAATGCGTCCCATCATTTAATCCTACCATTGCAGAAAACAACCAAAATATGACGTACGCTTATGCCATTCGCATTCGCCACGGGGCCCCGTCATCACCCGTTAGGTTACTTAACTAACGACAGAGCGGGGGCTGGGCTAGCGCGGCTGTAAAACATAAGCAACGCCTAAATAGTTATTATATATAAATATATAGCAATGATAGACATTACAGATCACAGATGAATACATTGGATATACTAGGAATCCGCAATGCGTTCGAGCCTGCAACGCAAAGCGGATTACACGGTCGCGGTGAATAGCCAAAACCCCACCCAAGACCCCTACGGGTGCGGCAAACTACCCGCCAAGCACCCGAAGCGAAGCAACCTCCCTCACCACCGTGAGTAGGCCACTCGGCACTTCGAGATACCCGGTAGTTTGTGCACCCCCTCCATGGGTCTATCCTAGGAGCAAAAACAGTAAAAAGAATTATACAATGACGGCTACAACCCCGACCCGGTTGTGCGGCCATACAAAGAATATTATTACATCAATTTACATGTTACAAATGAATGAAAGAAAAAACAACGCTCATCTCACATCCACCCCGGCCATTCACCCGCGACAATCCAATCCATTCATATCCACAAACCAATAACAATCACAGATCATGTATAACCCCGACTAATCGTCTTATAGCGATTAGCCGACGTTCAATACATGCAAGCATTACAGATATAACCGATATAGTTAAAGTGCAGTGAAGTTCGGAAAAATACGGAATTATAGGACCCCAAAAGGAAATTTCTTTTCTGTAAAATCTGGGTACATATAATATATCCTAAAAATCCCAAAACCAACAAAAACACACTCTGCACGAAAAAAGATGCGCCGATCACGACAATCCGCGGTGGTTCCGCCGCATAAACCTACTTCATGCGGCGGAAGGGCGGCGACTTGAAGGAATTGGGGTATCGTTTTTCTTGGGTGTATTTACAAAACCCTGAGACGATTTTACATGTATACAGTTTTTCATTTTGAGCAGAAATAATTTTAACAGAAACTTGGATTTTGTAA
Source organism: Agapanthus africanus (assembly GCA_030015575.1). NCBI lineage: Eukaryota > Viridiplantae > Streptophyta > Magnoliopsida > Asparagales > Amaryllidaceae > Agapanthus > Agapanthus africanus. The sequence continues at coordinate 397,606,048 of CM057341.1, read as the reverse complement.
AAGTTTGGTTTTGTGATTTTTCCGGTTCCGAACTTCGTTACACTTAACTACTTAACTAGTTTAGGTTTAGTTAGGCTCTGATACCACTGTAAGTCCGTGTTGCCCACCCCGGTGCTTACGGGGAGGCGGAAAACATAATAAAAATCGGATTTTTAATGACTTAGGCAACATGGACTATCCTTGTGAGGATCTTTGCTAAACATAAACTAGCTAACCCTAACTACAAAGTAGCTAAGTGAAGAAAGGTTATACCTTTGGTCTTTAGTCCTTCTCTCCTTGCTCCTAGGTATGGTAGAAAGAGTTCACCTTGCTTGTCTTCTCCCGTCAAAGAAGGATCCACTTGAAAGCCACCACCTTTAGCTTCAACTCCAAGCTAGGAGTAACTAGAGTGCAAGAAATGCTAAGACTTGAACCCTAGAAGTGAGAAGAGAAGATCAAGAGTGGGTTTTTCTCAAGCTTTTTGTTTCTCAACACATGAGAGGGAGAGAGCTTGAGGGAGAGGATGAGCAAGAGAGAGAAATAGAATGAGAGAATGAGAAAATAGTGAGCCATTCTCACTAATATGTGAGGATAATTTTAATTAGATAATTAGCTTGAAAATTGTCATGATAAATCATGAATTGACCATTATCATTTCATTTTTGCAAAGATCAAAGAGCATCTTCCAAATGAAATTATTATGGTCAAGTTGTCAACATGGTCAACAAGTCAATGAAGTCAAATTGTCAACAACAACAACCATGCACAATAATTAAGCTAATTATCAATTAACAATAATCCACACAAAATCAATAGGGTTAATAAAATGACAAAAGCCATTAACCCTAAACAAGGTCCTCTCCCCCAATCTCAAGCAACTGTGCATACGCACCCGCATTCGTGATCCGAGGAACACGAACACAATGAGAAAAACCAATCTCAAATCACATACTAGGATCCGGCTTAAACCAAAGCCCGCTAGTATAAACTGTCCGGACAGCAAACGTGCACAAGTGCGCGGATGCGAACGAACCCTGTCGCAAAACCATGCGACCTCTACTCGTTTTGCCTAAAGGCGAATAGCTCTCTGTGTGGGACTCTAAAGACTCGACACTACGCTGGCAGTGGGTTTAACCACAGACCGCAAGCGGCACTAGCTGTACGTAACGGTCCCCAGGTAGATGTCGATAAGAAGACTGACGAGGTGAACCCCATCTGCACTCCTACTGAGCCTGTATGTGACAGTCTCCGTACAGTCCGGTCTGTTCGTCTGATACATCGCATGGCGGGCCTAGGGGGGCGGTGAACGTCAGTCCTCTAATAGCGGTACAAGTCGTGTCGGAGTGTAGCCCAGAACACCCTGAGATAACACTGGAAACCTACCAGTATATCTCGCTTGCCCTGGCCAGGGACTACTCGTGTAATGGCTCTCCTAGACACAGCGCGATGTCAACCCCCAATACCGGGAGAGACGAATCCTGTCTAACCGTCACTGCCTCCAAGTGCTTCGGGACTGCACCCAAAAACTACCTGTTTGCACAGCTCCTTTGAGCCGTGGTAGGGTAGTAATCAAAGTGCAGTGGGAACACACTCGAGGCGAAGTGACAGTGTCAAGTCAGCGGACTAAGCTGTACTCATGTCACCTGGGAACTGATAACTGACGATAGGTATATTACCAACCAACAGTTCCCGACGAGTCCTGTCCAGTGTACTCGTAACCTAACGAGCACCCGCATACTATCCCAAGTACGACGTACTAACGGCTGTGGGACAGACCGTCTCCCACACTGGGATGAGAAGCGCATACGCTAGTCTACTCCGGAGTATCGATGCCCTGTCTCGATAGTCCAACGACCAGGGACCTGTATAAGGATGTGCTTATAGATTACCCAGCTCCCACGAGTGCGAGCGCCATCACAACGCTGGTAATCAAGTAAAGATCCTAAGGGCTCTACTAATATGTATACCAGCAATATGCTAAAAGAAACACATGCACATATTAAAGCAGAGACAAACCAAGTAGCATACTACCATTTCGAGCAAGATTGTATATACAACTGTGAATATCCCAAGCTTCCATTAAGTAATATACAAGCTAGTATGATACAGTAATGGCCTCTAGGGCATATACACTAACATATAGAAGGATACTCTGGCTATAATCAGGTCCCCATAGCCAAAAAGGATCAAGATAAAGCCACTTTTACTTGTCCTTTTGGTACCTTTGCTTATAGACGCATGCCCTTTGGGTTATGCAATGCTCCCGCTACCTTTCAGCGGTGTATGATGGGGATATTCTCTGACATGGTCGAGAATTTTTTGGAGATTTTCATGGACGATTTCTCGATTTTCGGAGACTCTTTTTCTGACTGCCTATCGAATCTTGACGCAGTTCTTACTCGTTGCAAAGAGAAGAACTTAACCTTGAATTGGGAAAAATGCCATTTCATGGTCCAAGAGGGAATTGTGCTTTGACATGTTATTTCACAGAAAGGCATTGAGGTTGACAGAGCTAAGATAGATGTCATTCAAAACCTTCCTCATCCCAAAAACGTCAAGGATATCCGATCATTTCTTGGCCATGCGGGCTTTTATAGGAGATTCATTAAGAATTTTAGCAAAATAGCTAGACCTTTAACTCTTCGCTTGGCCAAAGATACGACCTTCCACTTTGACTCAGATTGTGAGGCAGCATTCGACTCACTCAAGCACTCCCTTACTACAGCCCCAGTTCTATCATCTCCAAATTGGGACTACCCCTTTGAGCTTATGTGTGATGCATCAGATTTTGCAGTTGGTGCAGTCTTAGGACAGCACATTGAAAAGATGCCGCACGTGATCTATTATGCAAGTAAGACCCTGAATAATGCTCAAATCAACTATACAACTACCGAAAAAGAACTTTTGACAGTTGTATTTGCATTAGAAAAATTCAAGCCTTACTTGATTGGCTCACCAATAGTTGTGTACACTGACCACTCAGCCCTGAAACATCTTCTGGCGAAGAAGGTTGCTAAAGGTAGGCTAATACGTTGGATCCTTCTATCAGAAGAATTTGATCTTGTTATCAAAGATAAGAAAGGATGTGAAAACGTTGTAGCTGACCATCTTTCACGCATCTCTTCTTCCCCTGTGACCCTGCCGATCAATGATTCTTTTCCAGACGAACAACTCTTGAGCGTATCCAATGAACCTTGGTTCAGGGATATTGTGAACTATCTTGTCACGGGACTGATACCGAGTGATTGGTCAAAACAGGACAAACACCGTTTTCTATCCCAAGTAAAACACTTTTACTGGGATGATCCATATCTGTTTAAGTATTGTCCTGACCAGATCATTCGCCGGTGTGTCCCGAATGAGGAGTTCAAGAGTGTTCTATCTTTTAGTCATGATCAGGCCTGTGGGGGTCACTTCGGTCCTAAACAGACGGCGGAGAAGGTTTTGCAATGCGGTTTTTATTGGCCGACCTTGTTCAAGGACGCATTTGATTATTGCAAAACTTGTACACAGTGTCAACACACCGGTTGGATTTCCCGGAGAAATGAAATGCCTCAGCAACCCATCTTAGTGGTTGAAATTTTCAATGTTTGGGGCATTGACTTTATGGGTCCCTTTCCCAACTCCTTTGGGAATTTGTACATACTGCTTGCGGTTGATTACGTCTCAAAGTGGGTTGAAGCCATTCCATGTCGTACTAATGACAAAAAGGTTGTCATTAAGTTCTTAAAAGAAAACATCTTTTCGCGATTTGGACACCCACGCGCTATCATTAGCGATAACGGGACACATTTCTGCAACAGGTCTTTCGAGACTCTGATGCGGAAATACGCAATCAACCAAAGACTTTCTACACCCTATCATCCCCAAACGAGCGGGTAGGCTGAGATTTCGAATAGACAGATCAAACAAATCCTGGAAAAAACTGTTGCGAAAAATAGAAAAGATTGGTCGACCAAACTGACGGATGCTCTTTGGGCATTCCGAACTGCATTTAAAACCGATCTAGGGATGTCTCCATATAGGCTAGTGTTTGGGAAGGCAAGTCACTTACCGGTCGAGATTGAGCATAAAGCATTGCGGGCTATTAAGGAAATCAACTTTGACTTAAACCAAGCCTGCAACTTTCGGAAGCTGCAATTAAATGAGCTAAGCGAACTCCGCGATGAAGCTTATGATAACGCTGTAATCGTAAAGAATAGGACCAAGATTTTTCACGATAAAAACATTTTGAGGAAAACGTTTACACCTGGTCAGCATGTCCTTCTTTATGATTCACGACTACACCTTCACGCGGGTAAGCTTCGATCTTGGTGGAAGGGACCTTTTGTTGTACGGTCTGTATACCCGCACGGGGCAGTAGAGGTAGAAAATGTTAAAAACGGCACATTTTCAAAGTGAACGGACATAGACTAAAACCGTATTTTTCCACTGACCCCATGGAGGAGCTCATGTTCTTACAGGAGGCATTTTACCTTGATTAAAATTCCTCCGTCTCACATCCATGTCCTCTATATTACTGCATCATCTTTTTGAATGGATGTGAGTGAAAAGAATAAGTTTGGGGGAGGAACTTCACTTATTTATTTTGCCCCCACTAATAAATTCCTCCCAGGCTTATAGGTTTTGTAGATATAGCGGTTAGCAACAGTGAGGACACTGTTGAAAACAAGTTTGGGGGAGGTTTGTGCTTATTTTTGCATCATTTGCATATCATTTGCATAAACACAAAACATTTCTTTAAAAAAATCTGTAAAAATTTTAAAACCCATAAAATTTTTCAAAACCTATAAAAATTTAAAAAATTTATAAAAAAAACCCTATAAAAATTTAAATTTTTCAAAACCCATAAAAATTTAAAAAAAATTTAAAAATTTAAAAATATTTAATATTTAACTTTTTTTGTACATAAATAAGATAATAAAAGATTAGATAGTGAAAAATTACATCCATGAGATTAGAAAAATTTAAGAAAACCAAGAAAATTAGAAGTTTTCTTATACGAGCTAGTAATAAGTAGTTATGAGACATTGTCCCAAAGATTAGTAAGATGAAGGAAGTCACTAATCTGAGAATAAAAATAAGTTTGAAAAATAGTTTCTATTCTGAAAGCCAAACATTTTGAACGTTGATACCCTGCTATTCGCACTTACACACGTCTTGAAACTCAGGATAGTAGAGAATACCTTAAAATGCTCTTGTCTTAAAGCCAAAGTATGAAGGAAATAAAATGAAAAATGAATAAAATATAAAATGGTGAAAAAAAAATGAACACTGGTTTTGTTATCGCCAAGGCAACAATAAAAAAATATAGCGAGGGTGCCTCTTCACCTAGTGCCCTAAGGCCAACTGGTCTGGGAGTCACTGCTAAGCCTTAGGTGGTGCAAGACGAGGAAAAACACCAAATAAGCAAGCACAGGAGTAATCGGTCGGTTAGTACCTCAAGAAGTATTAACGGTCGCATGAAAGTGTGTGAGCAACTTCATCTAAATATTCATTAATTAAAAAGTACTGAGGTGGATGGACAAGAGTATGATAGCTTGAATTGAATTCTCCGGGTGTAGGGATGTTTATTACACACACGTAGGGTGATATGATCGATGTTTGGAATAAAGATAGGAATGAAGAATAAGACGATGTTTTATTGAGGGATGACGTGATTTCTAGCATCTTTTCATGACTATTAAGATAGGGCTCATGACAACCGAAAGGCTAGCTTAGTTGGAAACCCTAATTTTCAAGGCTTTTCTTTTACAATTCTTTTCTTTAAATGTAATATTCATGATCTTCCTTTTATTATTGGATTTTTTGGGTGCAATCCGCTGAAAACCCTCAGGAGACAACACTCCTCCTACTAGGGACACCTAGAGGTTTAAAGGCTTGTTGTACGTGCTCAGTGCAATCGTGTTGCCTACGAATGTGTGCTAGTTAGTTTTTCTCTTTCTTTATTTTCTCCGTCTCTTTTTAATAAAACAGTTCGCTCGAGACGATCCAAAATAAGTTTGGGGGAATTTGATCAGTCGAAAATACTGCATTTTTAACACGGCAATTTCCCTATCATTTGCACTCATCTAGAAGTGTTCGGTATTCATATTGCACATATTAGCAAAACATCTCTGAAATACCAGAATGCATGTGTTAGACTTTAAAACCGACACTTTAAAGGAAATTGGTTGTTTATCATGGCATCGCATCATTCTTGTATAGCGCGACTCTTGTCTCGAGAAATTGTGCAGGAAATTGCAGAAACAAAGCCAAAATTGGGAAAAGAGCTGATAAAAAATACACCAACTCCAAGATTTGAGATCTGGAAGTGATACAGAAAGCCAAATAAAATTCAACATATCAGAAAAAGGCCCAAGTGTCAGCACAAACGAGTACCAGAAAGCTCAAGCACCAAGGCCCGCATAGCGCCGCGGTTCCGCGGTGGGAGCCCGCTTGCACCGCGAAACCGCGGCGTCTTGATGGCGCCAATTGCTTAAATTTTGCCAGGTGCCTATCTTTAACGGTCCAAGCTTCCAGAAGACTCCCGATTCTCCAAGTGGCTTCATCTAGAAGGCTCGGCTTAACAAACATCATCTAGAAGGCTCTCTTTAACAAACTTTTGGAGGGAAAATTGAAATTTGAAATCCTAGATCTAGGGTTTTGAGGTCTATAAAAAGGAGCCTAGATCTATGGTTGAGGTGGTTCAAGAAATTCTCCATCATCTTCTACCCACAAGTTGAGTGACACGACTTGTGCCTCAAAATCCTAACCCTAATTCCAATTCCAAAATCAAGATCAAGATCCTGAGTACCATTCAAGCGAGAAGCCTTCGATCCTTTAGAAAGCGACGCCGGATTTCATCGGAGCAAGAGATCCAAGGAGATCCGCGACTCAAGGAGCCGAGCGAAGCCGAAATCGACGATCTAGTTCCTTCCTTTTGTAAATTTCAAAAGAGTTGTAACGAAATTTGTCGATAAATAAAGGTGAAATTTCTATATCTTGCTTATCTTTTAATTCAAGCATTATGATTCGATCTCAATTTGTGATTGTGTTTGATATTATGATGTTTGAGTAAAACTCCGCTCGTATAGGAGTTGTGACGATCAATAGATGATGATGATTTAAACTCTTTTACAATTCCTAAATCTTATAACGTTTGTAAATTCTTGTGAATCTAATGATCGATGATCTAGTTTCGAGACGATGCTTTCTTGATTGTGTTCGCTCGAAACTAGAGATCAACGATCGATCATTAGATTTACTAGAAGCTAGATCTTGAATAAGATTCATCGAAAGGACAAAGGATGAGATGAGGCATCCCTAATTTCTTCGCAAGATCCTTAACCCTCGATAAATTTTCATCGATCTAGTATCAATTCGTTAATGGATAAGAATATGTAATTATTAGATCTCATCACATCTATAGATCCGATCTACTCCTATGAGCCACACTTCGAATCTTCATTGTTGGTTTGGAAATCATCACACATCTCTATTCTTGATTTTAAAGTTTTCTTAGATCTAGATTTTTCTAATTCTTGATATTCAATTTTACAAATCACGAATTTTTTTCTTTACTTTTCTTTAAATTTTCGACTCATCTAATTCGAAAAGTGAACGAATCTCACATTCCCTGTGGACGATCCGCACTTACTAACGCGCTACATCCGACACCGTTATTGATTGCGGTCAAATATTTTTGGTTGTGATTTCTATAAATTTTCATAAACATGCACAACAAGAATTCGTTTCAATCAATCATGCCTTGAGCGAATATTATATATTGATATATATATTAGTAAATGTTGTATATGCTTTGCATCCGCGCTAGTCCAGTCCCCGCTCTGTCGTTAGTTAAGTAACCTAACGGGTGATGACGGGATCCAGTGGCTAATGCGGATGGCATATACGTACATCATTATTTTCGTTCTTTATTGGTGTGATCAATTGATGGGACTGTGTTGATTCGGATCAATGCAAGCTAAACAAATCTATTTTGATGTTGTTGGAACAATTTTTCAAAAAGCTGTTATTGCAAGGACGTTGTCTTTTGTTTTGCACAGTGGTATTCGGTTATGAATATCCAGCACCTCAGTCGACGAGGCAAGGGCCGAGATCCCTTGACCAGGAGTGAACCCTTGGACAAAAGTTTGCGTCAGGGTAATAACTTCACTATAGCTGATTTCCTTTTTCTTTGCATCGTGGTATTCAGTTGGAATATCCTGCACCTCATTCTACGGGGAAAGAGCCGAGATCCCTTCACCGGGAGTGACCTCTTTAGCAATAGTTTTCGCCACTATATTTTTTATAAAAAGCTATCCGGTTTCTTCAACGATACCAAGTTCATTACGTTAAAGGATTTTCGCCAAAAACCAACCGTAGCCCTTCGTCATTTCAGATTAGTATTGCTTAGTATTCGTGCTACGTATGTCGTGCTCAGCCGAGGCGTAGTGTGCGGTAGCTCTGTAATGCTTTTCTGTCTTATGGATATGTGATTGATTAGGACAGTCGTACGGTCATTTTGGCTCAGTCAAGGACTCATGCGGGTGGGTCTAATGCAATCAAGATAATGACGGGTTGAACTTGGCTAGGATCCTTTGATATGTTGGCTCAGTCAAGCTCACTTGGGTCCTAAGGGTAAAAACACATCTCGGGAGTTTCTAAAGAAACTGAAACTTTCCAGGCATGCGCATACCTTCTGGAGTGTGGTGACGTGAGTGGATTCCGTCACGTTATCATGCGATGATAGTTGGATCCCGATTCCCACTGATGAGTTGGTTTACTCCTCGGGTGATCCCGACTAATTCTTCTTTCAAGTTTGGAGGAGAATTTGACGATACAGTGGGAGGTTTCCTGATTAGATAAAATGATAACCATTCTGATCTATATTAGAGTGCACGCTGATTGTTTCTTTTCTCTCTCTCTCTTTGGCAGCGACCATGACCCGACCCGTGACTATGACTCAGTGACCAAGTTGACTGAACCTTCTTATAAGACTGGCCTTTTAGATTGTCTGAGTTGCATACCTCATTGCCACACCTACTTTTACCCTTTTCTCCAGGACCCCCCGTATTACTACGAACGTCCACTTCCATTGGATAAAACCATCGTATGGTTATATACAAACTCGAAGGAATTTATTCGAGGATGGTTTCCGGTTCTGGAGAAAACGAATAGGACTATTCAGTTGTCTTTTCCTCTTACCTTCTCTTAGATTTCCAGTGTTCCTTGGATTAGGACAGTACACCTATTACGCAAACTGGATAGTCTTCTTCCAAACCATTGGTAGGTGCCGACCGGTAGGGAATGAAGAAAACCAATTAGCCTAACGATGGTGTGCAGAAGGTAATAAGTTAAGACAAATAAAGGGATTAGAAGGAGGGCAAAGTAAATTGCGACTCCTATTCACGACCAAACCAAGTATTTCATTACCACTCCCACTTCACCTTTGTATTTCTCCAGGACACTCCGTATCACTACGAAGATCCACAGTTATTTGGATACTCCATCGTATGGTTATATACGAACTCGAAAGGAACTTGTTCCAGTTCGGGGATGGATTCGGGTTCAGGAGAAATAGGAATAAGGTTTATTCTGTTGTCTTTTATCTTCACCTTGTCTCGCATTGCGAGTGCTCCTAGGATTAGGACAGTACACCTGTTACGCTTATTGGATAGTCTTCTTCTAAACAATAGGCTAGTGCTGAACGGTAGGGAAGGAAGAAAACCATTTGGCCTAAAGGGGTATGCAGAAGGTAATGACTAAAGACATATGAAGGGATGTGGAGAGATGGCAAAGAAATATACGGTTGCAGTTGTGAATCTGGATAATGGAAGAGGCATTACTAGGAATACCAGGATACCCCAATGAAACATTTCAATGTTTCTGTTTCACTGTGTACTGTTAAAAGAAAACTGATTTCCCAATTAGCCCTTGCTCCAGGGTATGTATTTACCAGGTGTGATTCTCACATCGGTATGGTTTTACAGATGATGAGTGGGAGTAAGCTATTGGGAATTAGGTGATTATCCTCATTATATCAGAATTCGTTGTAATTGGTGATATTTGAGGAAATCGCCTGGGTTGTTTGCCGGACAGCAAATATTTGGATTTGGATATCCGCTGTTATGCACCAATTTCAAATTGATATATCAGTACGTCTATTTTTATAGAGTGAATTATGTCCATGACATTTACCTATATCAGTGGATGGTTAGGTAAGGAGCATTAAACCGCGGTGTAATTCTTCTTAACCATAAGTACAGTTTTCAACCTACGACACACAGGGAAAGAGTTATCAGACTCAAGGGACTTATACAGAGTATAGTATATTGTCTAGTGTCCATTAGGACAGAGGGGTTGGTTCTCGTACTATATTCGGTTTACTTATGACTTCTCTAGTTTCTTAGACATGTGTTTCGTAGAAATGCGAGGTCCATGTTTTGAGAAGTTATAGGTATAAGAATAAAGAAGAGAACCAGGTATTAAAGTATCAGGATTCTTCAAGGTGATCAAAGATGTAGATACTTGTGTATGGTATTCAGTTAATAGTAATGGTTTTAAGAGAACTTGCTTCTCTTTCAGGTTACTCATAATTGGAAGCACTCCTAATTTGAGTAATGCTGATCGGCCTCTCTCCATTTAGTTGACATGCACTGGAGACAGCTGCATGATTTGAATCTGGTTCCAATTAAATCAGTGCCTATGTTTCTATATTGGATATAGAACGGTTCATATCTTAACGATGTTAAGGTACGAGGAGTTGTCCGGCTTATGCTTAATACCAGACTCTGGATAACTCAAGGCACGTTTCTGTAATGGCTGTTTGTGGGTTGACCCAGGCTATGACGAGGGTTGACTTTCTACCATCTGGAAGATCAATAGTGATATTATTCTAGACTCGCCACAGTTTTAATAAAAATGGATTTTTCCAGAAAAATAGTAGTGGGAGTAGCGGACACTGAGGGAGGCATTGCGCAGGGTACTGATTATGTTCAGTTGACGATACAGTCTAAGATGTTTGGATTTGGAGTCAATTTGTGAACTAGGTCCCATCAAACATCCAGACATATTCTAAAACAGGTATTGCTCTTTTCGGGAGATGGCTTTCTCCGCGAACTAGAGATATAGAGAGATATAGAAAGAAACATCAAGGTGGATCCACTCACTGAGGCTATTCCTCGAACGCAATAGTTTCGCAAACGAGTTTTATGAGACTGATTAGTAGAGGAATTGGGTGTTCGGTATCACACGGGCTGTGAGTATGCGACATCGCAATAATAAGCCTTGAGTGCAAGTGGGAGATTGTTGGACATAGTGCCCTCAGAGTCAATTACTGGATCACAGGCACGTGATTGCAATGATTGAGGGATGACCTATGCCGAGAGGACAGTCTTACTCATGATGATAGCATGCTATCTGGTTTATCTTTATCATCGTGTACTGCTATTGGTGACCTTACAGGTCGCTTTTACACTTTGATAGAGCCCTTAGGATTCTTGCTTGACGGCCAGCAGTATGATGGCGATCATATACGTGAGAGCTGGGGTCTATAAGCACATCCTTAAAAGGTCCCTAGCCGTGGGAGTTTCGAGACAGGGTATCGATACTCCAGAGTAGACTAGTGTATACAATCGAGACCCCGACGAGGAGCGGTGGCCGGTCTCACAAACTACTGGTGTCAGTTGGTTCACCTATGAGTACACCGGACAGGACTCGCCGGGAACATGCTAGTTGGTCTTATACCTGACGTCAGATTGCAGTTCCCTGGTGACATGTGTACAGGTTAGTTCATCGACCTGAGATCGTCATTTTTCTCGTATGAGTTCCCACTGTACTTTGATTACTACCCTACCACGGCTCAAAGGAGTCGTGCAAACAGGTTTTAGTTGGGTACAGTCCCGAGCCACATGGAGGCTGTGAGCGGATCTGCAGGGGTTCGTCTCTCCCGGAATTGGGGGTGAGGTCGCGCTGTGTCTAGGAGAGCCATTACACAAAGCCCTCGGCCGAGGCAGGAGATTTACTGGTAGGCATTCCAGTAGTATCTCAGGGTGTTCTGGGCTACACTCCGACATGACTTGTACCGCTTTTAGGGGTCTGACTTTTACCAACACCCTAGGCCCGCCATGCGATGCTCATGGACGAACGGACCGGACTGTACGGATATTGTCACTGACAGGCTCAGTAGGGTGTCAGGATGAGTTCGCTCATCGACGTCCCTTTTGGTCAATACCCGTTAGCCCGTTACGTATGGCTAATACCTCTGACGTGCTTGTGGTTAAATCCACAGCCAAAAGTATTGACGAGTTTTTAGAGTCCCCCACAGACAGTTACTCAAGTTTCGGGCGAAACGCTGTAGAGGCCGTTTGGAGATATGACAGGGTTCGATCATATACGTGCGGTATTGCACGGATCATGATCGGACGGATAATACTAGCGGGCTTTAGTTTATGCCGGATCCTAGTATTGTACTGTGTAGATTTTGTCTCTTTGCATTTGTATTTGGTCGGAAAACAAATGTGGGTATGTATATACAGTCGCGGGGTTTTCCTGTAATTTATCACGGGATCAGTTTTCTGAAGTTGCCAGTTTGCTTTCCGTTACGGCCATTTTCCTTTGTTTCTTTCCTTGGCTGAAAATTGGTGGAGGAGGGCTTATTTGCAAATGTGCAAATTAGCATTTTGGAGGGTGTTTCTTGTTAATAGTTGCTTCATGATGATTCTAGCTTCCTTTGACTTCATTAGTTCATGATTGCTTGACTTTTGGAGTAATGATGGTTGATGGAAATGGGTTATTGTTTTTGGACTTGGTTTGTGATCATTATTCTTCATGATAACCCTTTCTGTCTCTTGCATTTTTTGTTCACTCTCTCATCTCATTCCATGGGGGTCTTAGCCGGCCATTCTTTAGGGAAGAGGGCTGTCCAAATTTTTGAAGGGGAATTGATCTCATTTCCTAGCTACAAAAATTCCCAAGTTCATCTAAAAAGTTTACATCTCATTCCTCCACCAAAATGGCAACTTCATATAAACCCCATGAGACATATAGTTCTACACTTAGCCTACAGCATTCTTGGACACGTCGACTCGCAAACTTCGTGCCCGAGTTGCCTCGGTCCAGAGGTGGGTGCCCGTAAAAGAACCCGGCGTTGTGGTGCCCTTCCGGCGAGGAGGTGAAGACCGAAGATTCCGTAGGGAGATCGGGACGACGACGAGAAGATCGAAGGACACGGATCGCTCGGTATATCGCTCTACCCCTTCTCTTGTTAGCTATGAGTAGGTTAATGGTCACGATCCGGGTTAAAAGTCCGCGGTAGCGCCGGTTTCTAGTTTGAAAAAGTTTTTTTTTCCCGCATTTTGGCCTCGTTCTGACGGCCGGGGCGTTGCCGTGGCCTAACATGGTATCAGAGCCACGCCATTAACCTAGTCTAGCTTGCTGTAACATGTTTACATTTTCGATCGAACAAAATTCCAAAACCGCGTTTCCATTTGCTTCAGTTTCTGTCGATTTTTTGCAGTGGTCAAAATTTTTTTCAGCGTATTGCAGAAATTCAGGCTGGGTATTTTATGAGTTCTGTAAAAATTTGGTCGCCTAATGTGACCTTTCCACCGCGGAACCGCGGCCAAACCCTTGCATTGGCCGTGGTTCCGCGGCCATTATATGTCCTTGCTGCACCAAATTTGTAGAGAGGCTCTCTAGAAGGGAAATTGGGGTTTTGGAATGTTCTGTTTGGACCCAGACTTATTTTGAGTGCTACAGTTGTGCTTGGGGCCCACTTCGGAAAATTCAGTCGATCGAAAATTTTAAACATGTTAGTTCACAGTATTTACATTATATCTGCAACCGTGAATGTCACTTGATCGATAAATCCTGTTTAACTGCTATAGCCCTTTTAGACGGATTTGCGAACGTGACATTCACGTTGATGTTCTGTGTTGTGCTGTGATGTTGCGGATTGTCATGGTGGATAGCCTGGATGCAATGGTAGTACAGTTTGGTTTATTATATACATTTGATATTGCGGGGCGAGCGTCCGACATATGGACTGCCGTCACTGCCTGTTTGTATATTATTCTTTTGGGGCACGACCGGGCTGAGGTCGATGTACCCGTTGTATTTATATTTTTACTTTCTGTACTAGGATTACCCCGCGGAAGGGTGCACGGGTAGCCGGGTTCTAGAGGGCAATGAGCCCGCATCTCATGGCATTGAGACGGAGGGGGTTTCACTCTAGAATTGGCGGGCTATTCGCCGCACTCGTAGGGGGTACAGGTTGACCCAAGGAGGGGTGCCCAAGTTACCGGATTCCGTGAAGTGCTGGGTGGTCCATTCACGTTGTTGAAGGGGGCTGCTTTGCTTCAGGTTTTGGCTGGTAACTTGTCGCGCCCGTAGGGGTCTAGGATTTCATTGCATAGGCTATCCACATGACCAGGGGAATGTCGGGTTTCAGTAACGGCTCTATGAAACCCGGGGATCCCAGATATCTGTATTGTTCTGTGATGCTTATTATATTTCTGTGATGTTGCATTTTATCACGCCTTGAGCGAATATTATATATTGATATACATACTAGTAGATGTTGTATATGTTTTGCATCTGCGCTAGTCCAGTCCCCGCTCTGTCGTTAGTTAAGTAACCTAACGGGTGATGACGGGACCCAGTGGCGAATGCGGATGGCATATACGTACATCATTTTTTTCGTTCTTTATTGGTGTGATCAATTGATGGGACTGCGTTAATTCGGATCAATGCAAGCTAAACAAACCTATTCTGATGTTGTTGGAACAATTTTTCATAAAGCTGTTATTGTAAGGACGTTCTCTTTTGTTTTGCACAGTGGTATTCGGTTATGAATATCCAGCACCTCAGTCGACGAGGCAAGGGCCGAGATCCCTTCACCTGGAGTGACCCCTTGGACAAAAGTTTGCGTCAGGGTAATAACTTCACTATAGCCGATTTCCTTTTGCTTTGCATCGTGGTATTCAGTTGGAATATCCTACACCTCATTCTACGGGGAAAGAGCCGAGATCCCTTCACCGGGAGTGACCTCTTTAGCAAAGGTTTTCGCCACTATATTTTTTATAAAAAGCTATCCGTTTCATTCAACGATACCAAGTTCATTACGTTAAAGGTTTTTCGCCAAAAACCAACCATAGCCCTCCGTCATTTCAGATTAGTATTGCTTAGTATTCGTGTTATGTATGTCGTGCTCAGCCGAGGCGTAGTGTGCAGTAGCTCTGTAATGCTTTTCTGTCTTATGGATATGTGATTGATTAGGACAGTCGTACGGTCATTTTGGCTCAGTCAAGGACTCATGTGCGTAGGTCTAATGCAATCAAGATAATGACGGGTTGAACTTGGCTAGGATCCTTTGATATGTTGGCTCAGTCAAGGTCCTAGGGGTAAAAACACAACTCGGGAGTTTCTAAAGAAACTGAAACTTGCCAGTCTTGCGCATACCTTCTTGAGTGTGGTGACGTGAGTGGATTCCGTCACGTTATCATGCGATGATAGTTGGATCCCCACTGATGAATTGGTTTACTCCTCGGGTGATCCCGACTAATTCTTCTTTCAGGTTTGGAGGAGAATTTGGCAATACAGTGGGAGGTTTCCTGATTAGATAAAATGATAACCATTCTGATCTAGCTTATAGTGCACGCTGAGTGTTTCTTTTCTCTCTCCCTTTGGCAACGACCATGACCCGACCCGTGACTATGACTCAGTGACCAAGTTGACCGAACCTTCTTATAAGACTGGCCTTTAGGATTGTCTGATTTGCATACCTCATTGCCACTCCTACTTTTACCCTTTTCTCCAGGACACCCCGTATTACTACGAACGTCCACTTCCATTGGATAAAACCATCGTATGGTTATTTACGAACTTGAAGGAATTTATTCGAGGATGGTTTCCGGTTATGGAGAAAACGAATAGGACTATTCAGTTGTCTTTTCCTCTTACCTTCTCTCAGGTTTCGAGTATTCCTTGGATTGGGACCGTATACCTATTACACAAATTAGATAGTCTTCTTCCAAACCGTAGGCAGGTGCCGACCGGTAGGGAATGAAGAAAACCAATTAGCCTAACGATGGTGTGCAGAAGGTAATAAGTTAAGACAAATAAAGGGATTAGAAGGAGGGCAAAGTAAATTGCGACTCCTATTCACGACCAAACCAAGTATTTCATTACCACTCCCACTTCACCTTTGTATTTCTCTAGGACACTCCATATCGCTACGAAGATCCACAGTTATTTGGATACTCCATCGTATGCATATATACTAACTCGAAAGGAACTTGTTCCAGTTCGGGGATGGATTCTGGTTCAGGAGAAATAGGAATAAGGTTTATTTGGTTGTCTTTTATCTTCACCTTCTCTCGCATTGCGAGTGCTCCTAGGATTAGGACAGTACACCTGTTACGCTTATTGGATAGTCTTCTTCCAAACCATAGGCTGGTGCCGAACGGTAGGGAAGGAAGAAAACCATTTAGCCTAAAGGGGTGTACAGAAGGTAATGACTAAAGACATATGAAGGGATGTGGAGAGATGGAAATGAAATATACGGTTGTAGTTGTGAATCTGGATAATGGAAGAGGCGTTACTAGGAATACCAGGATACCCCTATGAAATATTTCAATATTTCAGTTTCACTGTGTACTGTTAAAAGAAAACCGATTTCCCAATTAGCCCTTGCTCCAGGGTATGTATTTACCAGGTGTGATTCTCACATCTGTATGGTTTTACAGATGATGAGTGGGAGTAAGCTATTGGGAATTAGGTGATTATCCTCATTATATCAGAATTCGTTGTAATTGGTGATATTTGAGGAAATCGCTTGGGTTGTTTGCCAGACGGTAAATATTTGGTTTTGGATATCCGCTGTTATACACCAATTTCAAATTGATATATCTGTATGCCTATTTTTATAGAGTGAATTATGTCCATGACATTTACCTATATTAGTGGATGGTTAGGTAAGGAGCATTAAACAGCGGTGTAATTCTTCTTAACCATAAGTACAGTTTTCAACCTACGACACACAGGGAATGAGTTATCAGACTCAAGGGTCTTATACAGATTATTGTATATTGTCCAGTGTCCATTAGGACAGAGGGGTCGGTCCTCGTACTATATTCGGTTTACTTATGACTTCTCTAGTTTCTTAGACATGTGTTTCATAGAAATGCGAGGTCCAAGTTTTGAGAAGTTATAGGTATAAGAATAAAGTAGAGAACCAGGTATTACAAGTATCGAGATTCTTCAGGGTGATCGAAGATGTAGATACTTGTGTATGGTATTCAGTTAATAGTAATGGTTTTAAGAGAACTTGCTTCTCTTTCAGGTTACTCATAATTGGAAGAACTCCTAAGTTGAGTAATGCTAATCGGCCTCTCTCCATTTAGTTGACATGCACTGGAGACAGCTGCATGATTTGAATCTGGTTCCAATTAAATCAGTGCCTCTGTTTCTATATTGGATATAGAACGGTTCATATCTTAACAATGTTAAGGTACGAGGAGTTGTCCGGCTTATACTTAAAACCAGACTCTGGATAACTCAAGGCACGTTTCTGTAATGGCTGTTTATGGGTTGACCCAGGCTATGGCGAGGGTTGACTTTCTACCATCTGGAAGATCAATAGTGATATTGTTCTAGACTCACCACAGTTTTAATAAAAATGGATTTTTCCAGAAAAATATTAGTGGGAGTATGGTAGAACTGGAAGTGATTCCAGAACCGCAAACGATTACTGAAGATTTGATAAGAACCTAAAGATTCAATCAGGTTTGACATTCCATTAGCCACTCCGCAGATATAGTGGGTAACCTCAGGCACTCGAGTGGTACTTAGGTATGCTCAAAGACGGTGACAGGGAGGTTCTTGTTTACCCAGACTTTCTATTACCGTTGTTCCAGATTGTGAGACCCAGCAGGAGGATGAGTATAGCGTCATTCTGAACTAGCTTTAGAAGTATACGTGTATATGATTCTGCCCAAGGGTTATCGTAGTCAGTGGGAGCAGCGGAAGCATAGTGGACAAGTGGCTTATGTCTATTTATAGACTAAAGCAGATATAGCGGTGATAGATCGTCTATTTTTAATGTGACAGTCATAGGTTTGACTTCATCAGAATAGGGGATGGATCTGTTAAGAAGGCAGTAGGGTGTGATGTCCTGGTATTTAGATAACATACACAGAGTAGGAAGTGAAATTCCTATACTACGGTCGGTTATACTTTGGTTGTCACACAGTAGTTTCTCCACATAAGGCTTGGATATTATATCAGACATTCTGGTTACTAGATCTATGGTTTTAGATCTAGATTTGGGAAGTGTCCCAATCGGGGTACTTAGACTGCATTCTAAAGGTGTTTTTAGAATGGACGACTCCTGGCACGGTAGTATACCTGCAGGTGAGGGAGTCACCCTCTCTAAAGGTTTCTTACAGACTAAAGGGAAGAGGGATGCGCATGATTGGCAGATCACTTGCTTAGGCAATTGGGTCAATCATGAGATATCAAGTACCACACCAGATGTTGTTTTTGCAGTAGATGCAATAAGTTGATATTGATCCAATCCTGGAGAAACATTAAGAAGCAGTTTTAGAATATAAGTGCATGTTCTAGGGATATGATAACAACCGCCTCTTTTAGGAGACAGTTATCGTTCCAGGCTTCCAAGGTGACCTGGACGATAGGGTGGCCGTCAGAGTTATAGTTTTCCCTCTGACGAGGGGCAGTGTTTTGGACAGGTGATCCAAGCGGACACTGAGGGAGGCATGGCGTAGGGTACTGATTAAGTTCAGTTGACGATACAGTCTAAGAAGTGTTAGTTATATGTATGCCCTAGAGGCCATTACTGTACATTGGATGTATATTGTAGTGGATGCTGGGACATATATAGGTAGGACTTTCTTGCTCGACATGATAGTACGCTATCTGGTTGCTCTTTGTCTTAACATGTATACTTTCTGTCTCTCTGATTACATGTTGATAAAGCCCTTAGGATGGGTACTCGACTTCCAGGACTATGATGCAGATCATACTAGTGGGGCCTGGGTAGTCAATGAGTACATCCTTCATTGTTCCTAGTCATGGGAATATCGAGACGGGGCATCGATATTCCAGAGTAGACTAGCGTATACCTTCTCGACCCATGTGATGGGCGATGGATGATCCCATACCCATTGGAGTTTGGCATCGAAGATGGTATGCGGGTGCTCAGTGGAGACTGGGTACACTGAACGGACTCGCCGAGAACTCCCAGATGGTATTATACCTCACGTCAGATGGCAGTTCTCTGGTGACACTGGTACAGCTTAGTCTGTTGATCCGAGATCGTCATAGAGTCTTGTGTGTCTCCCACTGTGCTTTGATTTCCACCCTACCACGGCTCTACTGAGTCGTGCAAACAGGTGGTTTTTGGGTACAGTCCCGATTAACATGGAGGCAATGAGCGATAGGAGGGGATTCGTCTCTCCCGGTATTGGGGGTTGATGTTGCGCTATGCTCGACTGGCCATAACAGGAAATCCCTGGCCAGGGTTGCAGTGATATACTGGTAAGAGTTATCAGTAGTTTCACGAATGTTATGGACCTCAAGTCGGCATGACTTATCGAGCTACTGGGGTCTGACGTTTACCACGCCTAGGCGAGATATGCGACATATCAGACGAACAAACCGGACTGTACGGTAAGTGTTACTGGTTGGATTCACAGGAGTGTGAGCGGGCTTGCTCGTCGATCTTCTGATCGCTCAATACCCGGGTGGACGTTACGTTTAGCAGACCGCTTGTGGGTGTTTGATATGATCATCACCTGCTGCCGGCGTATTGACGAGTCTTTAGAGTCCTACACAGAGATTTCCTGGCTCAAGCGAAACGAAATAGGAGCGCATATGAGATATGTGCGGGACCGAGAATAATGCGTGTATGTGATACCATATTTCATTCTCGCGATGAATGTGTCGAATGGTTGTATGCGATATAACCTAGTTATCGAATCAAGGATTGATTCGATAAGCCGATACATTGGATACTAGCCGGTTATATGCGATATAACCGGATCATTGAATCAAGTGTTGATTTAATGATTTAATGTATAATTATATATTTGATATATTACTTTGCATTAACTAGTATTGGTTCACTTTAAAAGGATTTTCTCACTTGAATTGTGCAAGTTGTATATGTGATATACTTTTGTGCACAAGATTGTATCATGTTTGATGATACTTGCTCTTTTGGGTTTGTGTAAAGATTAAACCATGTTTAGTGAATGGTTAGGGTTTCTTTTCTCTTATTTATTTATCCATTTATTATTGTTTTGGAAAAGATAAAGAGAAAAAGAAATGGTGGCTTATTTTGTTTTTTCTTTGAAGCTTCTTGAAGCTTTGAACATGTCTACCATTCTTGTCTCTTCTTTAACCCTAACCACTCATCTAAACCTTAGTTAAATCTCTACACTAAACCATGGTTGAAGTTATGATAATTATTCTTTTTATATTTTCCTTTTTAATTAACTTATCATATCTTCTTCTTCTTCTTCATCTTCTTCTTCCATGAAGAAAGCTAGTGACCATCAATGGCAACTAGTGAAATTGAGTGAGAAATCCAAATCTAAAGTCTACCCACTTCCTATTTCCTCATCCTCTACCTCTTGCCAAGTTGTATAGGGTGTTTACTTCATAAGTTTTCAAAGCTTGGTGAAGTTGGAGCTTGTTCTTGTGATACCTCGACGTAGATCATCTTCGGCATCGAACCGACGATCAAGCCCGCCCATTCTTCGATGATGCCAATGATAGAGTCAAGGGTTCGATTTGGACAGCGGAGGGAGATCATCGCGGAGCTTAGGAAGTGGTGGACCGGATCTACAAAGGTTGTAGCCCCTTCCCTTTAGCTATATTTCCGTTTACTTTCTTGCTTCGCCTATTTATCTAGTTAACGATCCGTATTAGGGTTTATAGGCACTTGTAAAATTTCAATTGGCCATGTTTGATCACTTGTGAGACTTCATTAGAGTGCCTAGGAACCCTACAGTTGTATCAGAGCTACTAGGCATTGGATGTCGACCTATGGGGGGTTCTCTCTGTGTGACAGTGTGGCGAAGCATAGGCTCTTACCCCCAGGGTGTCGCAAGACCGGAAGGTGTTCCGGCGGGTTATAGTCCTCGCGAGGGGGCATGCGTAAAAAGTAGCGGCTGAGGGACCCGTTGGTGCCACGGCGACCCCATTGGATGGGGTGGCTGCCTGACCTACAGTGGTATCAGAGCCTAGCTAGAGCCTTAGGTGAAGTCCCGACGGAATTAGAAGTCCGATCGACCCAAAACCCCAATATTTAACATGCTGTCTGGACATTTCTGTAAAATGTGGATTTTTGTGAATTAAAAATATTCAGAAAATTCAGCAGGGAATTTTAAGAAAAACTGTGCAGCACGTGCCCGTGATTCAACTAAAGTGCGGCGGAACCGCGGCATGAGCTTGCTCATGCGGCGGTTCCGCGGCCCGTTTGTCGTTTTGTGCATCCAATTTTGCACAGTAGTTCTTAGTTGTCTGTGCTGGTTTTCCTGAGGATTTTTAATATTTTTTCCAGAGTTTTATTTTCTGGGTTGTATTGGGGACTCAGTGTATCGATCGAATTGTCTAATTTTGTCATTGTGTTCTTCCGGATAAATTTTAGAATATGTTAAAAAGTTCGACCGGATATAAATACCCAATTTTTCCCCTGCCGGGAAATTTCCAATTGTTGGATTTTTCCGTAGTTTAACGACGTTCTAAGTAGTGCAAGTAACGCGATGAACCCTCTAGAAGACAACAAACCTTAACTCGATTATGTGACCGTCTTGAACTGCCCTTTGAAACTTCGGGTTTGGGGCAGTACGGCATGCCACATGTGAGGCGTTGGCTTGACCCTTCTACGGCTGGACCGTTGGTACTGAGGCACGAACTGAATGTTGTTAGACTTATTTCATGTGTTGAGCTGTATCGGGAAAACTTGGGTGTTCGATTGTTCGATCGGAAAGTTTACCATTTTCTATTTATCCGGAATGTGATACAATACTTGGAATTCGCAAATAGTTATGAGATAACTGAATGAATGTTATAAACATAGCACTTTTGTTTCAAATGATCGGTTGCCACGGAATTTTGATATGATCAAAAGTCCGTCGCAATCACGTAGTGTACGCGGATACTCGCCGGGTAAACTTAATAGACAGCCTCACTCCATAGCCCCGACCAAGTGACTGTAGGAGAACCCCGTCGCCGAAAGCATCCGTTTGGGTGCTCGCGGTAGCGGTGTTCCGCCTTGGTGCACTTCGTCGACGGTTTCGGGGGTGCGGCCGTCTACTAAAGTTTGCGACGAGCACTCGATCAGAATGTCGGGAATTCTGTTGAATTGCCCGACTTGATATTGAAAAGAGTTTTCGATAATGAGACTAAAATGCGGGGTTTATAATTGTTAGGCATGCGATGTCTAAGTATTTCATTTGGTCAGGCATGCGATGTCTGAGGAGGTTGCGGATTCCAACTGTTGTAGTTTTACACTTTCTTTTCTGTGACCGTAAGTGTAATATGTGATATCGCCGGTTTCGTTGCTATATGTCAACGACAATTGGGATGCGCATATTTACTTACGTTGATGACATGTGATGTTATGTATTGCTGGATATGTTATATTGGATCGTCGAGTTTGAATAGCCGGGGGTTTTTATGTGAGATGAGTGTTTTTTCATTTTCATTCATGTAAAAACTTGTATGTAATATTCTTTTATTGGGGCACTTCCAGGTTGCGGATGTTGTCACCATTTGTATATTATTTACTTTTCTGCACTAGGATAGACCCAAGGAGGGGAGCACAAGTAACCGGGTTCTGGGGTCCAGTGGGAGACCAACTCGAGGAGTCAAGTCCGGGTCTCCTAACCCTAGAATTGGTAGGGTTACTTGCCGCTCTCGTAGGGGTCTAGGGGTGTGGGATTGGCTATTCATCACAACCGTGGAATCCGTGTTTTATACTGGCTCGTATTGAAAACACGGACGTCCTAGTATATCCAATATTTCATATGTATCTTCTGCTGTGATTTATCTGTGATCATGTGATGTTCTGTGACAGATATTGTAGATAGTATATATGATATATTATATAGACGTTGCTTATGTTTTACACCCGCGCTAGCCCTGCCCCGCTCTGCCGTTAGTTACCTAACCTAACGGTGCACGAGGGGACATCGAGGCGAATGCGGATGGCATAAGTGTACGTCATATTTATCTGTGATGTTTAGGTAATTTAAATGATGGGATATTCATTAATGAGATTAATGAAAGAAAATAAACCTAATTGATGTTGTGGAATCGAATTTCAAAATAAAAACAGGTAGCTACAGTTCTTGCTTTGCATCGCGGTGTTCATTATAGAACATCCTGCACCTTATTCAATGAGGAAAGGACCGAGATCCCTTCACCGGGAGTGACTCCTTTAGCAATAACTGGCAGATGCTACACACTCGGTTTGTCTTTGATCGCTTCTATAGTTTTCGCTTTGCACAGTGATATATATGATATATCCCGCACCTCATTCGACGAGGAAAGGGCCGACGATCCCTTCACCGGGAGTGACCCTTTTAGCAAAACTAGAAAAGCCTCAAAAACATTCCATTTAAAACCATTTGATTCCGCAACGAGATCAAGTTCAAAGCGTTAAAGGTTTTCACAAAAAGCATTCGCAACCCTCCGTCATTTTAGGAAGTAGAGTACTTAGTATTCGTGCTGTGTTTGTTGACCATAGTCAAGGCACAGTGTACGGTAGCTAAGTGATGTCTTCCTACACCGCATATGATGCGATTAGTTAGGACAGTCGCGAGACTTTGTTGACCTTAGTTAAGGGTCATGTGGGTAGGTCTAATTAATCACGAAATGACGGGTAGAACTTGACTAGTACTTATGATTTGTTGACCATAGTTAAGGTCATAGGTGCTAGGGGTAAAAACCTTTATCGGGAGTTTCAAGTGTTGAAATTTGCAATGAGATTGCATACCTTCTATATGATAGTTGGATCCCGATACCCACTGCGAGTAATTGTTACTCCTAGGAGATTTTTGCACTTTACAATTAGCCGATCAAGTAGGTGTCTAGAAAGGTGTCAACGGGGTTACGCTTCTGGGAAAACGAGGTTTACTGTAATTAGGTCCGTGCGAAAGCACGGGGAACCTCCCTCAAAGTACCGACACTGGCCTGGCTGAAAGATTGGCGAACTTATAAAGTGTAATTAATCCCGGCTAGTCTTTCCTTTTAAGGTTTGAAGGAAGAATTGATAAAAACAGTGGGAGCCATCCTGATTAGATAAAATATATAACCAATCTGATCTTGCAAGAGCGCACGCAGAGTGTTTTCTTCTTTCTCTCTCCTGGTAGCGACCATATCACGCTTTAATCAAGATAATAAAATGGATGTATTGACCGAAACCGCTTGTTATACTGAGCTGGGGAACGTTCGTCCCGCTCCAACTTATAATTGTTATAAGACAGAGCAGGAAATTGGGGAATACCAGAATTCCTATGCCGCCCAAACGAAGAAAGTGCATATGATGCATCTCCTTCGGGTATGTTCATTACAAAGAACTATTTCTCAGTATCCTCTGAATCCTGGGTATGTGATACCGGATCAGGATCCCAGATATGTAAGCTGTTACATAGGGCTACAAAAAGGTAGAAAAACTGAGAAAGGGTGATAAGTTTCATGAGACAGAAAACGGGGCAAGTGTTGCAGCCAAGTCTGTTGGTCACTGTCACCCTGTATTACGAATACATTGATTCTGAACAAATGCTATTAGATACCGAACCTGATATACAAAATCATATCAGTCTCTTTATTAGTAAAGAAATGATATAATTTTGTATTGTTGGATAATGTTTTGAACATTTCCTATATCAAAAGTTGATCGGTTTAGGCGCGTTATCTAAAAGCATTAACGTTCTAAATCAAACTACAGTTCTTAGTATTCAGAACACACACAAGAAGAAGAGTTCAGAAATGAACGAATCCTTCTTGAGGCATTGTAGACTAGGTCACATCAATGCGACCCGACTAGCTGAAGTTACATTTTAGATGCATATTTAAATCAGTTTGAATTTACATCTTATGAAACTTGCCAGTCATGTCACAAAGATTAGATGACCATAGCCCTGTTTATTGGAAGCAGAGGAAGAGTTAGTAAACTCTTGGGACTGATACATGATGATGTATGTAAGGTCTCCTGTCTACACATGCCAGGACTGGTTCTTTATACTTCATTATATTCTCTGATAATCTCTCAAGATTCAGTCGTATGTTCCTGTTGAAACATAAGTCCGAACCTTTTGAGGTATTCACAGAATATAAGTTAGAAGTAGAGAACCAAAATACGGGTATAAGTATTATGTCCTATGATGAGATCAGGGAGGAGAATACTTGTGCATGGCATTCCTGGACCATTCTAAAGGAGAATGAGATTGTCTCTCCGTATTACTCCTCTGAATACACCACAGCACAACGGTGTGTCAGGGCGGAGCAATCACACGATATTAGATATGGTGTGCTCTATGATGAGTACTACTGAGTTTTCTATTTCCTTTTGGGAGTTATGCACTTATGAAGTTGCATACCTATTGAATAAGGTTCGATTCAAATCAGTGCCTACCACTCCATATAAGATATGGTGTGGGAAGATCCTATCTCTTAAAGTAAGTTAAGATTTGGGATTGTCCGGCCTATGTCAAAAGCAAAATCCGGACAAGATCGAGGCAAGGTCAGTTCTGTAGAACTGGAAAGGTTCCAGCTATACGAAACTACAGCTGAAGATTTGACAGAACCAAAGGATTCTATAGTCCCCGACGAACCTCAGCCTCTCCGCCGATCTAGTAGGGTTCCTCACCCACCTGAGAGATACCTCGGTTTCTCGATGACAGTGGGAGCGAGGATTGCATCATGAGATGATGACCCAACCAGTTTCGAGCAGGCCATCGAGAGTAGGGACTCTGTAAGAATGGCTGGATGCTTAGTGATCTGAGATGGAATCCTTATACACCAACAAAGTATGGACTTTGGTTGCTATAACTGAAGGGTTAAATCCCCATCAGGAGCAAGTATATCTTGAGAAGATTGCTTGGTGTACATGGAAAAGTTGAGACTTTCAAAGCTAGACTTGTTAAAGGTTTTCGTCATCAACCAGGCACGGATAATGATGAAACCTTTTCCAGGGACTATGTTTAAATCCATCCAGATCCTACTTGCCACGGCTACATACCACGACTACAATATCTGGTGGTTGGGTGCCATGACTACTTTTCTAAATATTGATTTAGAAGAGAACGTCTATAAGAACACAGCCAGAGGGCCTCGTAGACAGTGGGAGCAGCGGAAACGTGTGCAAGATGCTTTATAGGATAAAGAAGGCATCGCGGAGTTGGAACATCTGTTTTGATGGATAAGTCAAAGAAGTTGACATCATCAAAATGGTAGATGAACCTTGTATAAACAAAAAGGTAGTAGGGAGTATGGTGACGATCCTCGTAGAGTACGTGGATGACATACTCTTGTTAGGGAAGGAGTTTCCTATGCTACGCTCGATCAATCTCCGCTTATCACAATGATTCTCTATATAGGATCAAAGTGATACCTACTATATCCTAAGCTTTGGATCTATGAGATAGATCTAATTGGATGTTAGGATACTCACTAGTTGTAGTGAGATGGTATCAATCGATCCTGGGGAGAATCACTGAAAGAGTTCCAGGGTGATAAAGACGACTGAATGTCAGTCACAGGCATTGTCTTTACCCTCAGTAAAGGGACGGTACGTTGGAAGAGTTCCAAGCTAGATACCGTGACAAACTAGACGATAAAGGCTGGTAACATCGCTATTAAAGATACTACCAAAGAGGCAGTTTGGGTGTATATTGGTTCATAAAATGAACTAGGTTCCTACCATTGTGTGACAATGGAAGTGTGGCTTCGACCCTGGAACCCTGGTCCCATCAGTGACCCAGACATATTCTGAGGCAGCATCACCTGATCATGGAGATAGTTGATCTCCAGGATGATCGAGGTTAGGAGAGTGGACTTAGAGGACAACACGGCGGATCCACTCACGAAGGCCTTTTCCCAAAGAGAGACTTTATGGGATGGTTGAGTATTAGATAGTACAACCACAGCTACAGATGGCCCTAGTGCAAGTGGGAGATTGTTAGTAATATGTATGCCCTAGAGGCCATTACTGTACATTGGATGTATATTGTAGTGGATGCTGGGACATATATAGGTAGGACTTTCTTGCTCGACATGATAGTACGCTATCTGGTTGCTCTTTGTCTTAACATGTATACTTTCTGTCTCTCTGATTACATGTTGATAAAGCCCTTAGGATGAGTACTCGACTTCCAGGACTATGATGCAGATCATACTAGTGGGGCCTGGGTAGTCAATGAGTACATCCTTCATTGTTCCTAGTCGTGGGAATATCGAGACGGGGCATCGATATTCCAGAGTAGACTAGCGTATACCTTCTCGACCCATGTGATGGGCGATGGATGATCCCATATCCATTGGTGTTTGGCATCGAAGATGGTATGCGGGTGCTCAGTGGAGACTGAGTACACTGAACGGACTCGCCGAGAACTCCCAGATAGTATTATACCTCACGTCAGATGGCAGTTCTCTGGTGACACTGGTACAGCTTAGTCTGTTGACCCGAGATCGTCATAGAGTCTTGTGTGTCTCCCACTGTGCTTTGATTTCCACCCTACCACGGCTCTACTGAGTCGTGCAAACAGGTGGTTTTTGGGTACAGTCCCGATTCACATGGAGGCAATGAGCGATAGGAGGGGATTCGTCTCTCCCGGTAATGGGGGTTGATGTTGCGCTATGCTCGACTGGCCATAACAGGAAATCCCTGGCCAGGGTTGCAGTGATATACTGGTAAGAGTTATCAGTAGTTTCACGAATGTTATGGACCTCAAGTCGGCCTGACTTATCGAGCTACTGGGGTCTGACGTTTACCACCCCTAGGCGAGATATGCGACATATCAGACGAACAGACCGGACTGTACGTTAAGTGTTACTGCTTGGATTCACAGGAGTGTGAGCGGGCTTGCTCGTCGATCTTCTGATTGCTCAATACCCGGGTGGACGTTACGTTTAGCAGACCGCTTGCGGCTTGTGGGTGTTTGATATGATCATCACCTGCTGCCGGCGTATTGACGAGTCTTTAGAGTCCTACACAGAGGTTTCCTGGCTCAAGCGAAACGAAATAGGAGCGCATATGAGATATGTGCGGGACCGAGAATAATGCGTGTATGTGATACCATATTTCATTCTCGCGATGAATGTGTCGAATGGTTGTATGCGATATAACCTAGTTATCGAATCAAGGATTGATTCGATAAGCCGATACATTGGATACTAGCCGGTTATATGCGATATAACCGGATCATTGAATCAAGTGTTGATTTAATGATTTAATGTATAATTATATATTTGATATATTACTTTGCATTAACTAGTATTGGTTCACTTTAAAAGGATTTTCTCACTTGAATTGTGCAAGTTGTATATGTGATATACTTTTGTGCACAAGATTGTATCATGTTTGATGATACTTGCTCTTTTGGGTTTGTATAAAGATTAAACCATGTTTAGTGAATGGTTAGGGTTTCTTTTCTCTTATTTATTTATCCATTTATTATTGTTTTGGAAAAGATAAAGAGAAAAAGAAATGGTGGCTTATTTTGTTTTTTCTTTGAAGCTTCTTGAAGCTTTGAACATGTCTACCATTCTTGTCTCTTCTTTAACCCTAACCACTCATCTAAACCTTAGTTAAATCTCTACACTAAACCATGGTTGAAGTTATGATAAGTATTCTTTTTATATTTTCCTTTTTAATTAACTTATCATATCTTCTTCTTCTTCTTCATCTTCTTCTTCCATGAAGAAAGCTAGTGACCATCAATGGCAACTAGTGAAATTGAGTGAGAAATCCAAATCTAAAGTCTACCCACTTCCTATTTCTTCATCCTCTACCGCTTTCCAAGTTGTATAGGGTGTTTACTTCACAAGTTTTCAAAGCTTGGTGAAGTTGGAGCTTGTTCTTGTGATGCCTCGACATAGATCATCTTCGGCATCGAACCGACGATCAAGCCCGCCCATTCTTCGATGATGCCGATGCTAGAGTTGTAAGTTCACGGCGGCGTCCCGGCCGTCAATCAGACGCCGGAATGCGGAAGCGGTAAAAAACTTTAATTTTGCGGACTTAGCAAACCGGCACCACCGCGCACTATAACCGGGATCGAACCACTAACTAGTCTAAGCTACAAACAAGATAGGGAATAGAGATATACCGACGATCCAAGTCCTCCGGTCTTCTTGTCATGCTCCCGATCTCCTGCGGAAAAATCCCGTCTCCTCCTCGTCGCCGGAAGTGCACCACATCGCCTACTTTGTTTACGGGCTCCCACCTCAATGCCGAGGCAACTCGGGCACGAAGCCGGCTACTCGACGTGCCCAAGGTTCGTTGTAGAATGTGTAGTAGAGGATTGTGTCTCATTTGGGGTTATGGAGTTGTGCCATTTTGTGGAGGAAAAGAGAGGAACTTTTGGAGAGGGTTCTTGTGTGATTTTTGGAGAATGAAGAGAACCAAAAATTGCCACACCAAAATCAATCACCCACCACCCTAAAGAATGGCCGGCCCTCTTTGTGAAT
Organism: Agapanthus africanus; assembly: GCA_030015575.1. Taxonomy (NCBI): domain Eukaryota; kingdom Viridiplantae; phylum Streptophyta; class Magnoliopsida; order Asparagales; family Amaryllidaceae; genus Agapanthus; species Agapanthus africanus. The sequence goes on along the minus strand of CM057341.1, from coordinate 397,576,363 downwards.
TGGGAGAGAGTGTGAGTGAGGGGAGAGCCAAGGATTAATCAATCACCACCATAATGCAAGGGAGAGAGAAAAGCTCATGATATCAAGAAATGATTGCAAGTAAATAACCTCACTCCAACTACCAAATCATCAACAACCATCATGTCCCTCCATCATCATACAAAAGTCAAGCCATGATGAGGTTAACAAGTCAAAAGATGGTGCTATCATGATACAACAAAAATGCAAAGACCCCCTCCACAAATGCCTATTTGCAACAATGCAAATAAGCCCTCCTCCACCAATCTTCGGCCAATGAACGGAACAATGGAAATTGGCCGAAACGGAAAGAAAACTGGCAACTCCAGAAAACTGGTCCCGTAATAAATTACAGGAAAACCCCGATACTGTGCATACACACCCGCATCTGTATTTCGACCGAAATACAAATGCAATGAGACAAAATCTACACTGTACTATACTAGGATCCGGCTTATACCAAAGCCGGCTAGTAATTTCCGTTCGATCCTGATCCGTGCAATACCGCACGTATCTGATCGAACCCTGCCATATATGCATACGGCCTATAGTACAGACTGTCCGATCCTGATCCGTGCAATACCGCACGTATCTGATCGGACCTTGCCATATCTCCATACGGCTTCTACAACGTTTCGCCCGAAAGCTTGAGTAACTGAAAGTGTGGTGGACTCTAAAGACTCGTCAATACAATGGCTGTGGATTTAACCACTAGCACGTCAGAGGTATAAGCCAATACGTAACGGGCCACCAGCTATTGACCAAAAGGGACGTCGATGAGCGAGCTCATCCTGACACCCTACTGAGCCTGTCAGTGACAATATCCGTGCAGTCCGGTCCGTTCGTCTATGAGTATCGCATGGCGGGCCTAGGGGGTTGGTAAAAGTCAGACCCCCAAAAGCGGTACAAGTCGTGTCGGAGTGTAGCCCAGAACACCCTGAGATACTACTGGAATACCTACCAGTAAATCTCCTTGCCTTGGCCAAGGACTTTGTGTAATGGCTCTCCTAGACACAGCACGACCTCACCCCCAATACCGGGAGAGACGAACCCCTGAAGATACGCTCACTGCCTCCATGTGGCTCGGGACTGTACCCAACTAAAACCTGTTTGCACGACTCCTTTGAGCCGTGGTAGGGTAGTAATCAAAGTACAGTGGGAACTCACACGAGACAAATGATGATCCCCAGGTCGATGAACTAACCTGCACACATGTCACCAGGGAACTGCCATCTGACGTCTGGTATATGACCAACTAGCATGTTCCCGGTGAGTCCTGTCCGGTGTACTCATAACCCAATGAGCACCTGTATACATCTTAGGTGATCCAACTGACACCAGTGGCTTGTGAGACCGGCCACCGCCCCTCGTCGGGGTCTCGACTGTATACACTAGTCTACTAATGGAGTATCGATGCCCAGTCTCGAAACTCCCACGACTAGGGACCTTTTAAGGATAAGCTTATAGACCCCCAGCTCCCACTTATATGATCGCCCTCATACTGCTGGTGGTCAAGCAAGAATCCTAGGGGCTCTATCAACGTGTAATAGCGACGTGTCAGGTCACCTAAAGCAGTACACGATGATAAAGGTAAACCAGATAGCATACTATCATCTCGAGTAAGACTGTCCTACCGGGATAGGTCCTCCCTCAATCATTACAATCACGTACCTGTGACCTAATAATTGACTCTGAGGGCACTATCTCCAACAATCTCCCACTTGCACTCAAGGCTAATTATTGCGATGTCGCATACTCACAGCCCGTGTGATACAGAACATCCAACTCCTCTACTAGTCAGTCTCACAAAGCTCGTTTGCGGAACTATTGCGTTCGAGGAATAGCCTCAGTGAGTGGATCCGCTTAGTTGTTTCTTTCTATGTCTCTCTATATCTCAAGTTCGTGGAGAAATCCATCTCCCGAAATGAGCAATACCAGTCTTAGAATGTGTCTGGATGTCTGATGGGACATAGCTCATAAATGAACTCCAAATCCAAACTTCTTAGACTGTATCGTCAACTGAACTTAATCAGTATCCTGCGCCATGCCACCCTCAGTATTGCCTTGGACCACCTGTCCAAAATACTGCCCCTCATCAGAAGGAAAACTATAACTCTGACAACCTCCTTGTCGTCCATGTCACCTTGGAAGCCTGGAATGATAACTGTCTCCTGAATGAGGCTGTCGTTATCATCTCCCTAGAACATCCACTTATGTTCTAAAACTGCTTCCGACTGTTTCTCCAGGATTGGATTAATGTCAACTTATTGCATCTAGTGCAAGAACAACATCTGGTGTGGTACTTGACATCTCACGATTGACTCAATTGCCTGAGCAAGTGATCTGCCAATCATGCCCGTCCCTCTCCCCTTTAGTCTGTAAGACACCTTTGGAGAGGGTGACTCCATTACCTGCAGGTACACTACCGTGCCAGGAGTCGTCCATCCTAAATACTCTTAGAATGCTGTCAAGTACCCTGATTGGGAAACCACCCAAATCTAGATCTAAGACCATAGATCTAGTAACCAGTATGTCTGATATAAAATCCATTTCCTTTGTGGAGAAACAACTGTGTGACGACCAAAGTATAACCGATCGTAGTGTAGGAGTTTCTTTTCCTACTCTGTGTATATCATCCAAATACCAGGATGTCACACCCTACTACCTTCTCAACAGATCCATCCCCTATTCTGATGAAGTCAAACCCATGACTGTCACGTCAGAAATAGATGATCTATCTCCGCTACATCTGCTCTAGTCTATAAATAAACATAAGCAACCTGTCCACCAATGCTTCCGCTGCTCCCACTGACTACGACAACCCTCTGGCAGAGTCATATAGACGTACAATTCTAAAACTGGTTTAGAACTACGCTATACTCATCCTCCCGCCGGGTCTCGTAACCTGGAACAACAGCAATGGCAATTGTGGGTAAACAAGAACTTCCCTGTCACCGTCCTTGAGGCTACCGTAGTGCCTCTCGGGTGCCTGAAGTTACCCACCTTATCTGCGGAGTGGCCAATAGAATGTCAATCCAGATTGAATCTTTAGGTTCCTTATCAAATCTTCAGTAATCGTTTGTGGTTCTGGAATCACTTCCAGTTCTACCATACTCCCACTACTGTTTTCTGAAAAAATCCATCTTTAATAAAACTGTGGCGAGTCTAGAACAATATCGCTATTGTTCATCCAGATGGTAGAAAGTCAACCCTCGTCATAGCCTGGGTCAACCCACAAACAGCCATTACAGAAACGTGCCTTGAGTTGTCCAGTGTCTGGTTTTAATCATAAACCGGACAACTCCCCGTACCTTAACAATGTTAAGATATGAACTGTTCTATATCCAATACAGAAACAGAGGCACTGATTTAATTTGAACCAGATCCAAATCATGCAACTGTCTCTAGTGCATGTCAACTAAATGGAAGGAGGCCGATCAGCGTTACTCAACTTAGGATTGCTTCCAATTATGAGTAACCTGAAAGAGAAGCAAGATCTCTTTATCATTACTATCAACTGAATACCATACACAAGTATCTACATCTTCGATCTCTTTGAAGAATCCCGATACTTGCTACACCTGGTTCTCTACTCTATCCAAATACCTATAACTCCTCAAAACTTAGACCCTGTGTTTCAACGAAACACATGTCTAAGAACTAGAGAAGTTAAAAGTAAACAGAATATAGTATGAGGACCAACCCCTCTGTCCTAATGGACACTGGACAACATACAATACTCTGTATAAGTCCCTTGAGTCTGATAACTCTTTCACTGTGTGTCGTAGGTTGAAAACTGTACTTATGGTTAAGAAGAATTACACCGCTGTTTAATGCTCCTTACCTAACCATCCACTGATATAGGTAAATGTCGTAGACATAATTTCAGAAAGGTATATCTCACTCTATGAAAATAGACGTACAGATATATCATTTTGAAATTGGTGCATAACAGCGGATATTCAAAACCAAATATTTGCCGACCGGCAAACAGCCCAGGTGATTTCCTCAAATATCACCGATTACAACGAATCCCGATGTAATGAGGATGATCACCCAATTCCCAATAATTTACTCCCACTCATCATCTGTAAAACTATACAGATGTGAGAATCATACCTGGTAAATACATACCCTGGAGTAAGTATCTAATCGGGAAATCAGTTTTCCTTTAACATTACACAGTGAAACTGAAACATTGAAATGTTCCGATGGGGTATTCTGGTTTTCCTAGTAATGCCTCTTCCAGATTCACGACTGTAACCGTATAGTTCTTTGCCACCTCTCCAAATCCCTTCATATGTCTTTAGTCTTTACCTTCTGCACACCCTTTTAGGCCAAATGATTTTCTTCCTTCCCTACCGTTCGGCACCAACCTATGGTTTGGAAGAAGACTATCCAATAAGCATAATGGGTGTACTGTCCCAATCCTAGGAACACTCGCAATGAGAGAGGGTGAAGATAAAAGACAACCGAATAAACCTTATTCCTATTTCTCCTGAACCAGAATCCATCCCCGAACTGGAACAAGTTCCATTCGAGTTCGTATATAACCATACGATGGAGTATCCAAATAAACTGTGGATCTTCGTAGTGATACGGAGTGTCCTGGAGAAATACAAAGGTGATGTGGGAGTGGTAACGAAATATTTGGTTTGGTCGTGAATATCTGTTGCAATTTACTTTGCCCTCTTACTAATCCCTTGCTTTGTCTGAACTTAATACCTTCTGCACACCATCGTTATGCTAATTGGTTTTCTTCATTCCCTACCTGTCGGCACCAGCCTAAGGTTTGGAAGAAGACAATCCAATTTGCGTAATAGGTGTACTACCCCTAAACCAAGGAGTACTCGTAACCTGAGAGAGGGTAAAAGGAAAAGACAACTAAATAATCCTATCCGTTTTCTCCAGAACCGGAAACCATCCTCGAATAAATTCTTTCGAGTTCGTATCTAACCATACGATGGTTTTGTCCAATGGAAGTGGACGTTCGTAGTAAAACGGGGTGTCCTGGAGAAAAGGGTAAAAGTAGGTGTGGCAATGAGGTTCGCAACTCTGACAATCCAAAAGCCAGTGTTAAGAAGGTTCGGTCAACTTGGTCACTGAGTCATAGTCTTAGGGTCGGGTCAATGGTCGCTGCCAAAGAGAGAGAGAAAAGAAACACTCAGCGTGCACTCTAACCTAGATCAGAATGGTCACCAATTTATCTAATCTGGAAACCTCCCACTGTACCTCAAATTCTCCTCCAAACCTGAAAGAAGAATTAGTCGGGGTCACCCGAGGAGTAAACTAACTCATCAGTGGGAATCGGGATCCAACTATCATCGCATGATAACGTGACGGAATCCGCTGACATCATCATACTCCAGATGGTATGCGCATATCTGGCAAGTTTCAGTTCTTTTGAAACTCCCGATGTGATTTCTGCCCCATGCTCTTATGACCTTGACTTTGGCCAACATATCATAAGTCACATGTCAAGTTCTACCCGTCATTCTCCAGGTTAATTTGAATCCACCCGTACATACCCTTGACTTTGGCCAACATGGCAGTACGACTGTTCCAAACCAACGCATCTATCTATGCTGCATATGAATAACCAATAGCTACCAAACACTGTGCCTTGACTTTGGCCAACATACACAGCTTGAATACTACCGACTATCCATATGAAACGACGGAGGGCTACGAATGGTTTCTGGCGAAAACCTTTAACGTAATGAACTTGATATCGTTGAAGGAACGGATAGCTTTTTAGAAAATATAGTGACGAAAACCTTTACTAAAGAGGTCACTCCCGGTGAAGGGATCTCGGCTCTTTCCCCGTAGAATGAGGTGCAGGATATTCCAAATGAATACCACGGTGCAAAGCAAAAGTAATCGGCTATAGTGAAGTTAATGCCCTGACGCAAACTTCTGTCCAAGGGGTCACTCCCGGTGAAGGGATCTCGGCCCTTGCCTCGTCGACGGAGGAGCAGGATATTCTAATGAATACCACGATGCAAAACAAAAGTAAACGTCCTTGCAATAACAGCTTTTGAAAAAGTGTTCCAACAACATCAGAATAGGTTTGTTTAACTTGCATTGATCCGAATCAACGCAGTCCCATCAATTGATCACACCACAAAGAACAAAAATATACTGATGTACGTATATGCCATCCGCATTCGCCACTGGGTCCCGTCATCACCCGTTAGGTTAGCTTACTAACGGCAGAGCGGGGACTGGACTAGCGCGGATGAAAAACATATACAACATCTACTAATATATATACCAATATATAGTATTTCGCTCAAGGCGTGAATAAAAATGCAACATCACAGAAATGTACAGCATCACAAAACAATACAGATATCTGGGATCCCCGGGTTTCACAGAGCCACTACTGAAACCCGACGTTCCCCTGGTCGTGTGGATAGCCTGTGCAATGAAATCCTAGACCCCTACGGGCGCGGCAAGTCACCCGCCAAAACCTGAAGCGAGGCAGCCCCCTTCATCGCCGTGAATGGACCACCCAGCACTTCACGGAATCCGGCAACTTGGGCACCCCTCCTGGGTCAACCTGTACCCCCTACGAGTGCGGCGAATAGCCCGCCAATCCTAGAGTGAAGCCCCTTCCGTCTCAATGCCATGAGATGCGGGCTTGTTGCCCTCCAGAACCCGGCTATCCGTGCACCCCTCCGCGGGGTAACCCTAGTACAGAAAGTAAAATATACATACACCGGGTACATCGACCGCAACCAGGTCGTGCCCGAAAATAATAATACAAACAGGCAGTGACGGCAGTCCACATGTCGGACGCTCGCCCCGCAATATCAAATGTACATATTACAACAAAACTGTACTAGTATTGCATCCAGGCTATCCCCCACGACCGATCCGCAACATCACAGCAAATACATAGAACATCAACGTGAAAGTCACGTTCGCAAATCCGTCTAACCGGGCTATAGCAGTTAGACCGGATTTACCGATCGAGTGACATTCACGGTCGCAGATATAATGTAAATACTGTGAAAAATGTGTTTAAAATATTCCGATTGATCAAACTTTAACAAGTGGGCCCACAAAGAATACTGCAGCAGTCACAGAAACAGTTGGCCCAACTTTAATATTCCAAAGCCCATATATTAAACCCAGAAAACATCTGAAAAAAAATGGTGCAGTAATGTGAACAGTATGCCGCGGAAGAGCGGCGGAATGGGGGTTTTGGCCGCCCTTCCGCGGTCGTACGGACGAATTGTGCTACCAAATTTTTTCTGTGTTCTTTGTACTCCCTGCACATCATTCTGTGACCACCTGAAAAATTTTTAGACTCCAAAAAAATTTCGACAGAAACTGATGCGAAGGGAATACGGGTTTTGGAACTTTTTGATCGATCGGAAATGCAAAACACATTACACAAAGCTAGACGAAGTTAATGGCGAGGCTCTGATACCACTGTAAGTGCACGGCGGCGCCCCGGCCGTCAGTCCGACGGCCAAATGCGGAAACGGTGATAAACTTTAATTTTGCGGACTTTGCAAACCGGCACCACCGCGCACTAAACCCCGGATCGGGCCATTAAACTAGATCTAGCTAACAACAAGACGGGTTAGAGATATACCGACGATCCAAGTCCTCCGGTCTTCTCGTCATGCTCCCGATCTCCTGCGGAAAAATCCCGTCTCCTCCTCGTCGCCGGAAGTGCACCACATCGCCTACTTTGTTTACGGGCTCCCACCTCAATGCCGAGGCAACTCGGGCATGAAGCCGGCTACTCGACGTGCCCAAGGTTCGTTGTAGAATGTGTAGTAGAGGATTGTGTCTCATTTGGGGTTATGGAGTTGTGCCATTTTGTGGAGGAAAAGAGAGGAACTTTTGGAGAGGGTTCTTGTGTGATTTTTGGAGAATGAAGAGAACCAAAAATTGCCACACCAAAATCAATCACCCACCACCCTAAAGAATGGCCGGCCCTCTTTGTGAATGGGGAGAGAGTGTGAGTGAGGGGAGAGCCAAGGATTAATCAATCACCACCATAATGCAAGGGAGAGAGAAAAGCTCATGATATCAAGAAATGATTGCAAGTAAATAACCTCACTCCAACTACCAAATCATCAACAACCATCATGTCCCTCCATCATCATACAAAAGTCAAGCCATGATGAGGTTAACAAGTCAAAAGATGGTGCTATCATGATACAACAAAAATGCAAAGACCCCCTCCACAAATGCCTATTTGCAACAATGCAAATAAGCCCTCCTCCACCAATCTTCGGCCAATGAACGGAACAATGGAAATTGGCCGAAACGGAAAGCAAACTGGCAACTCCAGAAAACTGGTCCCGTAATAAATTACAGGAAAACCCCGATACTGTGCATACACACCCACATCTGTATTTCGACCGAAATACAAATGCAATGAGACAAAATCTACACTGTACTATACTAGGATCCGGCTTATACCAAAGCCGGCTAGTAATTTCCGTTCGATCCTGATCCGTGCAATACCGTACGTATCTGATCGAACCCTGCCATATATGTATACGGCCTATAGTACAGACTGTCCGATCCTGATCCGTGCAATACCGCACGTATCTGATCGGACCTTGCCATATCTCCATACGGCTTCTACAACGTTTCGCCCGAAAGCTTGAGTAACTGAAAGTGTGGTGGACTCTAAAGACTCGTCAATACAATGGCTGTGGATTTAACCACTAGCACGTCAGAGGTATAAGCCAATACGTAACGGGCCACCAGCTATTGACCAAAAGGGACATCGATGAGCGAGCTCATCCTGACACCCTACTGAGCCTGTCAGTGACAATATCCGTGCAGTCCGGTCCGTTCGTCTATGAGTATCGCATGGCGGGCCTAGGGGGTTGGTAAAAGTCAGACCCCCAAAAGCGGTACAAGTCGTGTCGGAGTGTAGCCCAGAACACCCTGAGATACTACTGGAATACCTACCAGTAAATCTCCTTGCCTTGGCCAAGGACTTTGTGTAATGGCTCTCCTAGACACAGCACGACCTCACCCCCAATACCGGGAGAGACGAACCCCTGAAGATACGCTCACTGCCTCCATGTGGCTCGGGACTGTACCCAACTAAAACCTGTTTGCACGACTCCTTTGAGCCGTGGTAGGGTAGTAATCAAAGTACAGTGGGAACTCACACGAGACAAATGACGATCCCCAGGTCGATGAACTAACCTGCACACATGTCACCAGGGAACTGCCATCTGACGTCTGGTATATGACCAACTAGCATGTTCCCGGCGAGTCCTGTCCGGTGTACTCATAACCCAATGAGCACCTGTATACATCTTAGGTGATCCAACTGACACCAGTGGCTTGTGAGACCGGCCACCGCCCCTCGTCGGGGTCTCGACTGTATACACTAGTCTACTAATGGAGTATCGATGCCCAGTCTCGAAACTCCCACGACTAGGGACCTTTTAAGGATAAGCTTATAGACCCCCAGCTCCCACTTATATGATCGCCCTCATACTGCTGGTGGTCAAGCAAGAATCCTAGGGGCTCTATCAACGTGTAATAGCGACGTGTCAGGTCACCTGAGCAGTACACGATGATAAAGGTAAACCAGATAGCATACTATCATCTCGAGTAAGACTGTCCTACCGGGATAGGTCCTCCCTCAATCATTACAATCACGTACCTGTGACCTAATAATTGACTCTGAGGGCACTATCTCTAACAAGAGTCAAGGGTTCAATTTGGACAGCGGAGGGAGATCATCGCGGAGCTTAGGAAGTGGTGGACCGGATCTACAAAGGTTGTAGCCCCTTCCCTTTAGATATATTTCCGTTTACTTGCTTGCTTCGCCTATTTATCTAGTTAACGATCCGTATTAGGGTTTATAGGCACTTGTAAAATTTCAATTGGCCATGTTTGATCACTTGTGAGACTTCATTAGAGTGCCTAGGAACCCTGCAAGAAGTTTGGATTTGGAGTTCATTTGCGAACTAGGTCCCATCAGACATCCAGACATATTCTAAGACAGGTATTGCTCTTTTCGGGAGATGGCTTTCTCCACGAACTTGAGAGATAGAGAGACATACGAAGAAACATCAAGGCGGATCCACTCACTGAGGCTATTCCTCGAACGCAATAGTTTCGCAAACGGGTTTTATGAGACTGATTAGTAGAGGAATTCGGTGTTCGGTATCAAACGGGCTGTGAGTATGCGACATCGCAATAATTAGCCTTGAGTGCAAGTGGGAGATTGTTGGAGATAGTGCCCTCAGAGTCAATTATTAGATCACTGGCATGTGATTGCAATGATTGAGTGAGGACCTATGCCGATAGGACAATCTTACTCAAGATGATAGTATGGTATCTGGTTTATCTTTATCATCGTGTACTGCTTTAGGTGACCTTACAGGTCGCTATTACACGTTGATAGAGCCCTTAGGATTCTTGCTTGACGGCCAGCAGTATGGTGGCGATCATATACGTGGGAGCTGGGGTCTATAAGCACATCCTTAAAAGGTCCTAGTCATGGGAGTTTCGAGACAGGGCATCGATACTCCAGAGTAGACTAGTTTATACAGTCAAGACCCCGACGAGGGGCGGTGGCCGGTCTCACAAGCTACTGGTGTCAGTTGGTTCACCTAAGATGTATACAGGTGCTCATTGGGTTATGAGTACACCAGACACGACTCGCCGGGAACATGCTAGTTGGTCTTATACCTGACGTCAGATAGCAGTTCCCTGGTGACATGTGTACAGGTTAGTTCATCGACCTGAGATCGTCATTTGTCTCGTGTGAGTTCCCACTGCACATTGATTACTATCCTACCATGGCTCAAAGGAGTCGTGCAAACAGGTTTTAGTTGGGTACAGTCCCGAGCCACATGGAGGCAGTGAGCGGATCTACAGGGGTTCGTCTCTCCCGGTATTGGGGGTGAGGTCGCGCTGTGTCTAGGAGAGCCATTACACAAAGCCCTCGGCCGAGGAAGGAGATTTACTGGTAGGCATTCCAGTAGTATCTCAGGGTGTTCTGGGCTACACTCCGACACGACTTGTACCTCTTTTGGGGGTCTGACTTTTACCAACCCCCTAGGCCCGCCACGCGATGCTCAATGACGAACGGACCGGACTGTACGAATATTGTCGCTGACAGGCTCAGTAGGGTGTCAGGATTAGTTCGCTCATCGACGTCCCTTTTGGTCAATACCTGGTAGCCCGTTACGTATGGCTAATACCTCTGACGTGCTAGTGGTTAAATCCATAGCCATAATTATTGACGAGTCTTTAGAGTCCCCCACAGACAGTTACTCAAGTTTCGGACGAAACGCTGTAGAGGCCGTATGGAGATATGGCAGGCTTCGATCATATACGTGCGGTACTGCACGGATCATGATCGGACGGAAAATACTAGCGGGCTTTGGTTTAAGCCGGATCCTAGTATTGTACTGTGTAGATTTTGTCTCTTTGCATTTGTATTCAGTCGGAAAACAAATGCGGGTATGTATATACAGTCGTGGGGTTTTCCTGTAATTTATTAAGGGATCAGTTTTCTGAAGTTGCCAGTTTGCATTCCGTTTCGGCCATTTTCCTTTGTTTCTTTCCTTGGCTGAAAATTGGTGGAGGAGGGCTTATTTGTAAATGTGCAAATTAGCATTTTGGAGGGTGTTTCTTGTTAATAGTTGCTTCTTGACGATTCTAGCTTCCTTTGACTTCATTAGTTTATGATTGCTTGACTTTTGGAGTAATGATAGTTGATGGAAATGGGTTATTGTTTTTGGACTTGGTTTGTGATCATTATTCTTCATGATAACCCTTTCTCTCTCTTGCATTTTTTGCTCACTCTCTCATCTCATTCCATGGGGGTCTTGGCCGGCCATTCTTTAGGGAAGAGGGCTGTCCAAATTTTTGAAGGGGAATTGATCTCATTTCCTTGCTACAAAAATTCCCAAGTTCATCTAAAAAGTTTACATCTCATTCCTCCACCAAAATGGCAACTTCATATAAACCCCATGAGACATATAGTTCTACACTTCATATAAACCAAAATAGCATTCTTGGACATGTCGACTCGCCAACTTCGTGCCCGAGTTGCCTCGGTCCAGAGATGGGAGCCCGTAAAAGAACCCGGCGTTGTGGTGCCCTTCCGGCGAGGAGGTGAAGACCGGAGATTCCGCGGGGAGATCGGGACGACGATGAGATGACCGAAGGACACGGATCGCTCGGTATATCTCTCTACCCCTTCTCTTGTTAGCTAGGAGTAGGTTAATGGTCTTGATCCGGGTTAAAAGTCCGCGGTAGCGCCTGTTTCTAGTTTGAAAAAGTTTTTGTTTTCCGCATTTTGGCCTCGTTCTGACGGCGCTGCCGTGGCCTAACAATTAGGGTCTGACGTTTACCACCCCCTCGACCCGGTATGCGATACTATCAGACGAAGAGACTGGACTGTATGAAGATTGTCACGGATAGGCTCAGTAGGGATCCGGATAAATTTGCTTGTCGGCCTTCCTTTTCGACAGGTACCTGGGTAGCCGTTACGTACAGCTACTGCCGCTGACGTGCTTGTGGTTTTGGATTTATCCAGTAACTCTCTATGGGCGTACTGTCGAGTCTTTAAAGTCCCACACAGAGGGTTTCCCTGGTTAAGGAGAAATGATGTAGTAGCCGTATTGGATACGTGCAGGGTTCCGATCGATTGATGTACTTTGTACCCGGACTTTCGATTGGACAGTTGGTAATACAAGCGGACTCGTGTTTGAGCCGGATTATTAATTCACGTATTGATTTGATTATTTACATATATGTATTTCGATATGTATATTCTAGTATTACATTCTTCATGTTATTCTATCTCTTTGGGCATTCGTGTTCATATCCGAATGCAAGTTTGTATATACAGCAGACTGTAATCCGCATTTTATTACAGATCACCTTCTACAAGGTGGACACCTCATCATAGACTTTTCCATTTATTGATAAATGGAAATGATGTGGAAATTAAGGAGAAGGGCGGCATAGTGAGAGGAATGGCTTCAATAGTTGACAAATGAATTCTTTGTCCACTTGTGGTTACTATTGAAGCATGGCTACACTTGTTTATTCATGGAAATTGATACAAAAAACCATGGTGTTGGTTTTTCTCTCACATGGATGGTTCATTATTTTGAGCTCCCATTTTTGCTTCACTCTCCTCCCTCCTCTTGAGTTTCCTCCACCTTCATCATATTCCTCTTCACTACCCTAATCGATCAATTGGTTGTCTCGATAAGTACGCACTAGTCTATAAACACATACTTAAATGTCTCTAGTCGTGGGAGTATCGAGACTGGGCATCGATACTCTAAAGTAGACAAGTGTGTACTTCTCGAGACCCCGACGAGGGGCGGTGGCTAGGTCTCACAAGCTATTGGTGTTAGAATGTTCATATAAGATAGTATACAAGTGCTCATTTGTTTATGAGTACACTGGACGGACTCGCCGGGAACATGCTAGTTGGTATTATACCTATTGTCAGATAGCAGTTCCTAGGTAATATGTGTACAGATTATTCTGTTGACAGAGATCGTCATTTGTCTCGTGTGAGTTCCCACTTTGCTTTGATTACTATCCTACCATGGCTTAAAGGAGTCGTGCAAACTGGTTTTAGCTGGGTACAGTCCTGAACTATATGGTGGCAGAGAGCAGATCGTCGGGATTCATCTCTCCCAGTATTGGTGGTTGATGTCGCGTGGTGAACGGGTGGCCATCACCTGAAATCCTTGAACAACGTAGTCAGAATTACTGATTTGGATCGGTAGTTTCTCAGGTTGTTATGGGCTTCATACCGACACGAAATGTCGCGTTTTTAGGGGTCAGACTTTTTCCACCCCCTAGGCTCGATATGAGATACTCTTAGACGAACAGACCGTACTGTACGGAGATTGTCACGGACAGGCTCAGTAGGGGTTGGGATGAATTTGCACGTCGGCCTTCCCTTCGCTCAATACCTGGGTAGCCATTACGTACAGTTAGTGCCGCTGACGTGCTTGTGGTTAAACCCACTGCTAGCATATTGATGAGTGTTTAGAGTCTCACACGGAGGGTTTCCCTGCTTCGAGCGAAACTGTCATGACGTGGAAAAGGCAGGTGACTGGCACCTGAATCATGTGAAGTCTATAGGACCCCACCTAATTCAAGTAAGCCAAAATCCCAGAAATCTAAACCTTTTTTGGGAAAATAGGGGAGGTGCAGTTTTGAAATAAGGTTAATGAAATCAAGTTCTTTCTACAAAACATAGATAATAGTATACGAAAACACAATGTTTATATTTAACATGAAAAAATTTTCGTCATTGAAAATTTGGGAAACGCCTCCTTTGTAAAACTTAACCCGAAAACGGTACAAACAGTATAATATAAGGCATCCCCAAGCGGAAGCTAGCTCTTCGCCAATTGGCGGAAACAACCACACATGTAATGCAAATATACAACGCCGAAGGTGAGGATCGAAACTCAGAAAGTAAGCAAGAAAACTAAACATCAGGAAAACCAGAAACAACAATAAATACATAGGCGTGACTCTATGGCCGAAAGAATATACAAACTGTGGTTATCTAAGTCAACAAAATAAAAAAGTCTGGTTGATAGAGCTTTAACTAGATACAACTGAAATAAATAACAAATACAACTGAAATATAAAGTACAAGTACAACGGTGGTCACGATGTAAGTGAAACCACCTACCAAGCAATCACCCGGAAGAAAGTGGAGTGCCAGCAAGACACTATGGAATTTGTACGGCTAAACCTGCAAGAACTGTGGCACAACGGGGGTGAGTTGCCAACTCGTGAGTAGAAGACATCACCGAGTAGAAACCGAATGTATGTCGATCTCTTAGGTCATACAATACAGTACAATAATTATAGCAGCACGATAACATCGAGTAACGGTAAAGGTGATAATATAGACATGTGTGTAAGGTCAGGTACTCGTGTCCGTGTAATAAAATAACTACATGTCACATGTCTGATGTATGAACGCATCACTTGTTAGTTATATGTATGCCCTAGAGGCCATTACTGTACATAGGATGTATATTGTAGTGGATGCTGGGACGTATATAGGGAGGACTTTCTTGCTCGACATGATAGTATGCTATCTGGTTGAACTTTACCTTAACGTGTATACTGATTGTCTCTCTGTTACATGTTGGTAAAGCCCTTAGGATCTGTACTTGACTACCTGGACTATGATGCGGATCATACTAGTGGGGACATGGTAGTCCATAAGTACATCCTTCAAAGTCCCTAGTCGTGGGTGTATCGAGACGGGGCATCGATATACCAGAGTAGACTAGCGTATACCTTCTCGACCCATACAGATGGGCGATGGATGATCCCATATCCATTGGTGTTTGACATCAGAGATGATATACGGGTGCTCAGTAGAGACTGGGTACACTGGACGGACTCGCCGAGAACTCCCAGATGGTATTATACCTCACGTCAGATGGCAGTTCTCTGGTGACACTGGTACAGAGTAGTCTGTTGACCCGAGATCGTCATAGAGTCTTGTGTGGTTCCCACTGTGCTTTGATTTCCATCTTACCACGTCCAAGAGGGCGTGCAAAATGGTGGTTTTTGGGTACAGTCCCGAGTCACATGAAGGCAATGAGCGATAGGAGGGGATTCGTCTCTCCCGGTATAGGGAGTTGATGTTGTGCTGTGTTCGATTGGCTATAACAGGAAATCCCTGGCCAGGGTTGCTGAGATTTACTGGTAAGTGTTACCTGTAGTTTCTCGAATAGTTATAGACCTCATATCGACACGACTTATCGAGCTAATGGGGTCTGACGTTTACCACCCCTAGGCGAGATATGCGACATATCAGACGATCAGACCGGACTGTACGGTAGTGTTACTGGTCGGATTCACTGGAGTGTGAGCGGGCTTGCTCGTCGATCTTCAGATCGCTCAATACCAGGATGGCCATTACGTTTAGCAGACCGCTTGCGGCTTGTAGGTGTTTGATATGATCATCACCTGCTGCCGGCGTATTGACGAGTCTTTAGAGTCGTACACAGAGGTTTCCTGGCTCAAGCGAAACGAAATAGGAGCGCATATGAGATATGTGCGGGACCGAGAATAATGCGTGTATGTGATACCGTATTTCATTCTCGCGATGAATGTGTCGTATGGTTATATGCGATATAACCTAGTTATCGAATCGAGGGTTGATTCGATAAGCCGATACATTGGATACTAGTCGGTTATATGCGATATGACCGGATCGTTAAATCAAGTGTTGATTTAATGATTTAATGCATAATTATATATTTGATATATTACTTTGCGTTAACTAGTATTGGTTCACTTTAAATGGATTTTCTCACTCGGATTGTACACATTGTATATGTGATATACTTTTGTGCACTTGATTGTATCATGTTTGATGATACATGTTATGCTAGGGTTTTTGTGTAAAGATCAAACCATGGTTACATGATTATGGTTAGGGTTTTGTTTTATTCACTTATTTATTTATTTATTGATTTTTGGAAAATAAAAGGCAAGAGAAAAGAATGGTGGCTATTTTTGTTTTATGTTGAAGCTTCTTGAAGCTTTGATCAAGTCAACCATTCTTATCTCATCCTTAACCCTAACCATTCCCACTAACCCTAGTTTAATCTCTACACTTTACCATGGTTACCTTTATGATAAGAATTATTATTCTTTTCTTTTTTAATTATTCTTATCATATCATTTCTTCTTCTTCTTCCTTCAACTCAAGAAGAAAAACCAAGCTCCATCAATGGTGATTGTTGGAAAAGAGTTAGAAATCCAAAACAAAAGTCTACCCACTTCCTATTTCTTCATCCTCTACCTCTTGCCATGTAGTAGAGTGTGTTTCCTTCACAAGTTTTCAAGACTTGATGAAGGTGGAGCTTGATTTAGCGATGCCTCGACGTAGATCATCTTCGGCATGGACATCGACGACCTAGCTTGCCCATTCTCCGACGAAGCCGACGCTAGAGCCCGGATTTGATTTGGACAGCGGAGAGGACCTCATCTCGGAGCCGTGGAGGTGGAGGACCGGATCTACAAAGGTTGTATTTCCGTATCTCTTAGTTAAGTGTTAACTAGTTAGCTTTTTCGCCTAGTTTTCTAGCAAACGATCCGTAGTCGGGTCTCTCGGCACCCGTAAAATTTTATATTGGCATGTTCGATGCCTTGTGAGACCTTCATAGGGTGCCTAGGAACCCTACAGTGGTATCAGAGCCTAGCTAGAGCCTTAGGCGAAGTCCAGACGGATTTTGAATTCCGAACAAACCCGAAACCCTATTACAAATTGCTCTCTGGACTTTTTCCGAAAATGAGGATTTTTGTGTATTAAAAATGCCTAAAAAATTCAATAAATAATTATAAGAATTACTGTGCAAACTCAGGCGAAAGATTCATCCAACAAGGCGCGGAACCGCGGCAGAAGCCCAGATTCTGCGGCGGTTCCGCGGCTAGGTAGTGACGTCATCACATATTTTCTGCACAGTAATTCCTATTTAATTATTCTGGATTTTATGGGAATATTTAAAATTTATTCCAGAGTTGAATGTTCTGGGTTGTTTTGGGGATTCGGTGTATCGATCGGAGTATCAAATTTTGTCTGTGTGGCTTTCCAGATAATTTTAGAATATGTTAAAAAGTTCGACCGGATATAAATACCCAATTTTTCCCCTTTCGGGAAGTTTCCAAGTGTTGGATTTTCCGTAGTTTAACGACGTTCTAAGTAGTGCAAGTAACGCGATGGTCCCTCTAGAAGACAACAAACCTTAACTCGATTATGTGACCGTCTTGAACTACCCTTTGAATCTTCGGGTTTGGGGCAGTACGGCGTGCCACATGTGAGGCGTTGGCTTGACCCTTCTACGGCTGGACCGTTGGTACTGAGGCACGAACTGAATGTTGCTAGACTTGTTTCATGTGTTGATATGTATTGGGAAAAGTTGGGTGTTCGATTGTTCGATCGGAAAGTTTGACATTTTCTATTTATCCGGAATGGGATACAATAATTGGAATTCACAAGTAGTTATGTGATAACTAAATGAATAATATAAACATAGCAGTTTAGTCTCACTTGATCGGTTGCCACGGAATTTTGATGTGATCAAAAGTCCGTCGCAATCACGTAGCGTACGCGGATACTCGCCGGGTAAACTTAATAGACAGCCTCACTCCATAGCTCCGACCAAGTGACTGTAGGAGAACCCCGTCGCCGAAAACATCCGTTCGGGTGCTCGCGGTAGCGGTGTTCCGCCTTGGTGCACTTAGTCGACGGTATCGGGGGTGCGGCCGTCTACTGAAGTTTGCGACGAGCATTCGATCAGGATGTCGGGAATCTTGTTGAATTACCCGACTTGGTATTGAAAAGTGTTTTCGATAAAGAGACTAAAATGCGGGGTTTATAATTGTTAGGCATGCGATGTCTAAGAAATTCATTTGGTCAGGCATGCGATGTCTGAGGTGGTTGCGGATTCCAACTGTTGTAGTTTTACACTTTCTTTTCTGTGACCGTAAGTGTAATATGTGATATCGCCGGTTTCGTTGCTATATGTCAACGACAATTGGGATGCGCATATTTACTTACGTTGATGACATGTGATGTTATGTGTTGCTGGATATGTTATATTGGATCGTCGTGTTTGAATAGCCGGGGGTTTTTATGTGAGATGAGTGTTTTTCATTTTCATTCATGTAAAAACTTGTATGTAATATTCTTTTATTGGGGCACTTCCAGGTTGCGGAAGTAGTCACCGTTTGTATATTATTTACTTTTCCGCACTAGGATAGACCCAAGGAGGAGGGCACAAGTAACCGGGTTCTGGAGTCCAGTGGGAGACCAACTCGAGGAGTCGAGTCCGGGTCTCCTAACTCCAGAATTGGTAGGGTTGCTTGCCGCTCTCGTAGGGGTCTAGGGGTGTGGGTTTGGCTATTCATCACGACCGTGGAATCCGTGTTTTATACTGGCTCGTATTGAAAACACGGACGTCCTAGTATATCCAATATTTCATATGTTTCTTCTGCTGCGATATCTGTGATGTGATCATGTGATGTTCTGTGATAGATACAGTATATAGTATATATGATATACTATATAGGCGTTACTTATGTTTTACACCCGTGCTAGCCCTGCCCCGCTCTGCCGTTAGTTACCTAACCTAACGGTGCACGAGGGGACATCGAGGCGAATGCAGATGGCATAAGTGTACGTCGTATTTATCTGTGATGTTTAGGTACTTAAATGATGGGACTTCATTAATGAGATTAATGAAATAAAAAGAAACCTAAGATGTTGTAGAATCGAATTTCAAAATAAAACAGGTAGCTACAGTTCTTGCTTTGCACAGCGGTATATGTGATATATCCTGCACCTTATTCGATAAGGAAAGGACCGAGATCCCTTCACCGGGAGTGACTCCTTTAGCGATATCTGGCAGATGCTACACACTCGGTTTGTCGTTTGATTGCTTTTAAGAGTTTTTGCTTTGCTCAGTGATATATATGATATATACCGCACCTCATTCGACGAGGAAACGACCGACGATCCCTTCACCGGGAGTGACTCCTTTAGCAAAACTAGAAAAGCCTCAAAAGCACTCCATTTTAAAATCATTTGATTCTACAACGATATCAAGTTCATTACGCAATAGGTTTTCAGAAAAACCTGTCGTAGCCCTCCGTCATTTCAGATAAGTCCTATTTAGTATTCGTGCTACGTTTGTTGACCTCCGTCAAGGCGTAGTGTGCGGTAGCTAACTAGTATTTATCTGTTTATGCATATGATGCAGATTGAGTTAGGGTAGTCGTGCGGCCTTGTTGACCTCCGTCAAGGGTCGTGCGGGTGGGTTTAATTCGATCAAGAAATGACGGGTTGAACTTGACTAGTAGCCTATGGTTTGTTGACCTTCGTCAAGGTCATAGGGTGCTGGGGGCAAAATATTATCGGGAATTTCAAGTGTTGAAATTTGCAATGAAATTGCATACCTTCTATGAGATAGTTGGATCCCGATACCCGCTGCGAGTAAGTGTTACTCCTGGGAGAGTTTTATACATTACAATTAGCTGATCAAGTAGGTGTCTAGAAAGGTGTCAACGGGGTTACGCCTCTGGGAAAACGAGGTTTACATTAATTAGGTTCGTGCGAAAGTACGGGGGACCTCCCTCAAAGTACCGACACTGGCCTGGCTGAAAGATTGGCGAACTTGTAGTGTGTAATTAATCCCGGCTAGTCTTTCCTTTTAGGGTTTGAAGGAAGATTTGATAAAAAGCAGTGGGAGCCATCCTGATTAGATAAAATAATAACCAATCTATTCTTGAAAGAGCGCACGCTGAGTGTTTTCTTCTCTCTCTCTCCAGGTAGCGACCATATCACGCCTTAATCAAGATAATAATACGGATATTTGACCGAACCCGCTTGTTATACTTAGCTGGGGAACGTTGGTCCCGCTCCAACTTATAATTGTTATAAGACAGAGCAGGAAATTGGGGAATACCAGATTTCCCGTGCCGCCCAAACGAAGAGAGTGCATGCTGATGCATCATCTTCGGGTGTGTTCGTTACAAAGAACTGTTTCTCAGTATCCTTTACGTCCTGGGTATGTGATACCAGATCAGGATCCCAGATGTGTAATCTGTTACATAGGGCTACAGATAGGTAGAGAACTGAGAACGGGTGATAAGTTTCATGAGGCAGAAAATGGGGCAAGAGTTGCAGCCAAGTCTGTTGGTCACTGTCACCCTGTATTACAATACATTGATTCTGAACGAATGTTATTAGATACCGAACCTGATATACAAAATCATATCTGTCTCTTTATTAGTAAAGAAACGGTAAAATTTTGTATTGTTGGATAATGTTTTGAACATTTCCTATATCAAAAGTTGATCGGTTCAGGCACGTTATCTAAAAGCATTAATGTTCTAAATCAAACTACAGTTCTTCGTATACAGAACACACACAAGAGGAAGAGTTCAGAAATGAACGAATCCTTCTTGAGGTTTTGTAGACTAGGTCATATCAATGCGACCCGACTGGCTGAGTTACATTTAGATGCATATTTTAATCAGTTTGAATTTACATCTTGTGAAGCTCGCCAGTCATGTCACAAAGATAAGATGACCACAGCTCCGTTTACTGGAAACAGAGAAAGAGTTAGTGAACTCTTGGGATGATACATGTTTATGTATGTAGGTCCCCTGTTTACACATGCCAGGACTGGTTCTTTATACTTCATTACGTTCTCTGATAATCTCTCAAGATTCAGACATATGTTCCTGTTGAAACACAAGTCTGAACCTTTTGAGATATTCACAGAATATAAGTTAGAAGTAGAGAACCAAAATACGGGTATAAGTATTATGTCCTTTGATGAGATCGGGGAGGAGAATACTTGTGCATGGAATTCCTGGACTATTCTAAAGGAGAATGAGATTCTCTCTCAGTATTACTCCTCCGTATACACCATAGCACGATGGTATATCGGGGCGGAGCAATTGCACCCTATATGATAATGTGTGCTCTATGATGAGTACTACTGAGTTACCTGTTTCCTATTAGGGGTTATGCACTTATGAAGTTGCATACCTATTGAATAGGGTTCCAATCAAATCAGTTGCCTACCACTTCATATATGATTTGGAAAGGGAAGAGCCCATATCTTAAGATGGTTAAGATTTGGGGTTGTCCGGCCTATGTCTAAAAGTAAAATCTGGGCAAGCTCGAGGCAAAGTCTGTAATGTAGAACTGGAAAGGTTCCAGCTATACAAACAACAGCAGATGATTTGGTAGAACCAAAGGATTCAGTAGATACCAACGAACCTCAGCCTCTCCGCCGATCTAGTGAGGTTCCTCACCCGCTTGAGAGATACTTCGGTTTCTCTATGACAGTGGGAGCGAGGATTGCATCATGAGATGATGACCTAACTAGTTTCGAGCTGGCCATCAGGAGTAGGACTCTGTAAGAATGGCTGGATGCTTAGTGATCTGAGATGGAATCCTTATACACCAACAAAGTATGGACTTTGGTTGCTATATCTCAAGGGTTAAATCCCCATCAGGAGCAAGTATATCTTGAGAAGATTACTTGGTGTAGATGGAAAAGTTGAGACTTTCAAAGCTAGACTTGTTAAAGGTTTTCGTCATCAACCAGGCGTGGATAATGATGAAACCTTTTCCAGTACCTATGCTTAAGTCCATCCAGATACTACTTGCCACGGCTACATACCATGACTACGATATCTGGCGGTTGGGTGTCATGACAGCTTTTCTAAATGATGTTTTGGAAGAGAGTGTCTATAAGTACACAGCCAGAGGGCTTCGTAGACAGTGGGAGCAGCGGAAACGTGTACAAGATGCTTTATTTGATAAAGCAGGCATCGCGGAGTTGGAACATCTGTTTTGATGAAGTAGTCAAAGAGTTTGACATCATCAAAATGGTAGATGAACCTTGTATATACAAAAGGGTAGTAGGGAGTATGGTGACGATCCTCGTAGAATACTTGGATGACATACTCTTGATAAGGAAAGAGTTTCCTATGCTACGCTCAGTCAATCTCCGCTTGTCACTGTTAGTGTATATGCCCTAGAGGCCATTACTGTATCTTACTAGTTTGTATATTACTTAATGGATGCTTGGGATATTCACCTTGTATATACAATCTTGCTCAAAATAGTAGTATGCTACTTGGTTTGTTTCTACTTCAATGTGTACATGTGTTTATTTTTGTATATCGCCTATACACATTAGTAGAGCCCTTAGGATCTTTGCTTGATTACCAGCGATGTGATGGCCGTCACACTAGTGGGGCTGGGTAATCTATAAGCACATCCTTATGCAGGTCCCTGGTCGCAGGACTATCGAGACAGGGCATCGATACTCCGGAGTAGACCAGCGCATGTGCTTCTCATCCCAGTGTGGGAGACGGTCTGTCCCACAGCCGTCAGTACGTCGTACTTGAGATAGTATGCGGGTGCTCGTTAGGTTACGGGTACACTGGACAGGACTCGTCGGGAACTGACTAGTTGGTATTATACCTATCGTCAGTTATCAGTTCCCAGGTGACATGAGTACAGCTTAGTCCGCTGACTTGACACTGTCACTTCGCCTCGAGTGTGTTCCCACTGTACTTTGATCACTACCCTACCACGGCTCAAAGGAGTCATGCAAACAGGTAGTGGTTGGGTACAGTCCCGAAGCACTTGGAGGCAGTGACGGTTAGACAGGATTCGTCTCTCCCGGTATTGGGGGTTGACATCGCGCTGTGTCTAGGTGAGCCATTACACGAGTAGTCCCTGGCCAGGGCAATCGAGATATACTGGTAGGTTTCCAGTGTTATCTCAGGGTGTTTTGGGCTTCGCTCCGGCACGACTTGTACCGCTATTGGGGGACTGACGTTTACCGCCCCCTAGGCCCGCCATGCGATGTATCAGACGAACAGACCGGACTGTACGGAGAATGTCACACTCAGGCTCAGTAGGAGTTCAGATGGGTTTCGCCTCGTCGGTCTTCTTGTCGGCATTACCTGGGGACCGTTACGCACAGCTAGTGCCGCTTGCGGTCTGTGGTTAAACCCACTGCCAGCGTAGTGTCGAGTCTTTAGAGTCCCACACAGAAAGCTTTTCGCCTTTAGGCAAAAGAGTAGAGGTCGCATGGTATTGCGACAGGTCGCATGGTTTTGCGACAGGGTTCGGTCACATCCGTGCACTTGTGCGCGTACAGTGTCCGGACAGTTTACACTAGCGGGCTTTGGTTTAAGCCAGATCCTAGTGTACCTTATGGGATTGGATTTATCCAGTTTGCATTCGTGTTCCTCGGAACTCGGATGCGGGTGTGTATGCATAGTTGACAGGGAGACAGAGGCAGTGGATTCTCATTAGGGTTGTTGACAGTTGACCGTTGACTATTTGACTTTTTGCTCAACCCTAATGAGAATATGATATGTGATTAACTATTATATTAATTAAGTATTATGGTGATATGGTTGTTGACTTTGTTGACTTGTTGACTTTTGTTGACTTGTTGACTTTGTTGACTTGTTGACTTTTGTTGACTTGTTGACCGGTTGACTAGGCTTGACTAGTTGACCATCATGATAACCATAGCCATCATTTCATGGCAAAGACTTTTGTTTGCTTGCTCATTTGTGCAAAATGAGTGCATGAAATGATATGGTTATGGTTGCTTCAACCATCACATAAGACTTTTGTTAGTATGATGAGTTATCATGACTTTGGATTATGAGAGGGTGAAAGACAAAAGAGAGCCTCATTCTTTCTTGCTCATTCTCTCTCTTGTTCTTGAGCTCTCCTCTTGCTCTCACCCTCAACCTCTTCCTCCCTCTCTTGATCCTATGGTTCTATTGTCTCATGAGTTGAGAATCAAGAACCATAGATAAAATCCCATTCTATTTCTTCTCTACTCATTCTAGTTCACTAGGTTTAGAAAACCAAGTGAACTAGTTTTTTCAAAGAACGAAGAAGGAGCTAAAGGTTGGAGCTTTCAGGTGGATCTATCTTCGGCGTACGGAGACGACGAGAAGAAGCCATCGGACCACCATCGGAGCTTTGAAGACGAAGGAGTTCAAGACAAGCAAGGTATAACCCCCTAACCGAGTAGCTAGAAACTTATAGTTAGGATGTTAGATAGATGTTTAACCAAGATCCGGGTTTTAGGTCCATGTTACCACCTCCGTAAAAAAAGTTTTTTACCAAATTCCGCATTCCCGAAAGTACCGGGAGAGGTAGCATGGACTTACAGTGGTATCAGAGCCTAGTTAAACTCTATCTAACATGTTAGCAAGTAACTAGAAGATCGATCAAAGAAAAAGTCCCGAAAACAAAACCCCAAAAATTCGAGTTTCTGTCGATTTTTCTACTGTTCAAAAGTTGATTATTTTCACACCTAAAATCGGCTCAGGCTTTTCTGTGAACACCCTCCAAAATTGGTCCCACGATCGAGTCAAAGCGCCGCGGATCCGCGGCGGGAGCACGCTCCCGCCGCGGATCCGCGGCCGAGTTGACTCGGCCGTGGTCCCTTTTTGGTGCAGTGTTCTTCTGGGGGTATTTTGGGATTTTTGGAATATATATTTTCTGCCCAGATTTTCGAGAACGAAAATTTTATTTTGGGGTCC
This sequence comes from Agapanthus africanus, assembly GCA_030015575.1. NCBI lineage: Eukaryota > Viridiplantae > Streptophyta > Magnoliopsida > Asparagales > Amaryllidaceae > Agapanthus > Agapanthus africanus. Next base: position 397,551,223 of record CM057341.1, on the reverse strand, counting down.
CGAAAATCCGTATTTTTGATCGAACTTCTAAAAGACTTAAGCTAACGGGTTTTCTGTAATGTGATATTTGTATTGAACGTCTACTAATCGCTATATGTCGATTAGTGGGGGTTATACAATTCTGTGATCTGTAATGTGCTGGAATGTGTATATGAATATGTTGGATTGTCGCGGGTGAATAGCCGGGGGTTGTGAGACGAGAGTTTTCTTTTCTTTCAATTCATGTAAATTTGTAAATTGATGTAATAATTATTTGTGTGGCCGCACAACCGGGTCGGGGTTGTAGCCGTCATTGTATAATTTCTTTTTACTGTTTTTGCTCCTAGGATAGACCCATGGAGGGGGTGCACAAACTACCGGGTATGCCGAAGTGTCGAGTGGCCTACTCATGGAGATGAGGGAGGTTACTAAGCTTCGGGTACTTGGCGGGTAGTTTGCCGCACCCGTAGGGGTCTTGGGTGGGGTTTTGGCTATTCACCGCGACCGTGTAATTTGTCTTTCGTTACAGGCTCGTACGAATTACAGATTCCTAGTATATCCAATGTATTCATCTGTGATCTGAAATGTTTATCATTGCAGTATATCTATATATGATATTATTTAGGCGTTGCTTATGTTTTACAGACGCGCTAGCCCAGCCCCCGCTCTGTCGTTAGTTAAGTAACCTAACGGGTAATGACGGGGCCCCGTGGCGAATGCGAATGGCATAAGCGTACGTCATATTTTGGTTGTTTTCTGCAATGGTAGGATTAAATGATGGGACGCATTAAAAGAACTAATGCAAGAATATCACGCATTAAAAGAACTAATGCAAGATAATAAACCAAGTTAAAGTCGTTGGAACACTTTCGAAAAACCACTCGGTTCTTTTCAAAACAAACTTTTAAAATACGGAGTTTGAGCCACTCCATTTAAAAGCTATCTCGTTCCATTGACCAAATCAAGTTCACTACGTTCACGGTTTTGCCAAAACCATCCGTAGCCCTCCATCATTTCAGTTAAATATTCGGTAGTATTCAAGCTATGTATTTTGACCTCACGCCAAGGCATAGTGATTGGTAGCTGCCGGATATTTATCTGTTGCATAGATAGAATGCGTTGGTTTGAGACAGTCGTACTGCCATTTTGGCCTACGTCAAGGGTATGTACGGGTGGGTTCAAATTAACCTGGATAATGATGGGAAGAACTTGACATGTGACTTATGACATTTTGACCTCACGCCAAGGTCATAAGAGCATGGGGCAAAAATCCACATCGGGAGTTTCATAAGTACTGAAACTTGCTAGATTTACATACCCTTTGGAGTGTGATGATTCTGGTAGGATTCCTTCAGTTTCGTCACGCGATGATATTTGGATCCCGATCCTACTTTGAGTATATGCTACTCCTCGGGAAATTTCTCACTTAACGATCAATGCTATAAACCTAGTAGGTGCCTAGAAAGGTGTTAGCGGGGCTACGCCCCCAGGGAAAAGAGGTTCTTTAATTAAGGAACTTCGCGAAAGCGTTGGAAAACCTCCCTCGAAGTACCGACACCGACCTGGCTGAACGGTTAAGCAAGTATTGTACGGTGGGATTGATCCTGACTAATTCTTCCTTTATGGTTTGAGGAGGGATTCGAGAAACCGTGGGAGCCATCCTGTTTAGACAAACTAAAAACCACTATAAACTTGCAAGAGCATCATGCTGAGTGTTTCTTCTTCTCTCTCCTAATTGCAGCGACCAATCAACATGACTGGACTTAAGTTACTCCTAGATAAAAACAAACTGACAGGGCCAAACTACAAAGATTGGCTCAGGAATATCAAGATAGCAATCACTTACGACAAGCTGGGGTATCTTCTTACCACCAAAGCTCCCCCTGTCCCTGGTCCAACTTCCAGCGGCGCGGATAAGGAAATCTGCAAGACTTGGGAGATTGATAGCGCGAAGGCCAAATGCCTCCTGCTTGCCTCGATGGACAACGAACATCAGAGGAGGCACGAGAATATGGACATGGAATCCATATTGCTTCATACAAAAGAACTGTATGGAGAGCAATCTCGTATCGCAAGATACGAAGCGTCGAAAAAGTTATTTTCGACAAGAATGGCCGTCGGATCATCAGTAGCCGAGCACGTGCTAAAGATGATCGGCTTCATTGAGGAGCCCGCTGACCTAGGGATCACATTGGAGAGTGAGCTATATACGGATATAGTTCTCCAGTCCCTTCCTTCCACTTACGCCCAGTTTATATTGAACTTCAACTTACAAGAAAAAGAGGTTGAACTTTCAGAGCTCCTCAACATGCTGAGGAGCGCAGAGGGCACCCTACTGAAAGGTAGGGATACATCCACTTTGTTTGTAGGAGGATCACCTTCTTCTAGATCCAAGGCGAAAGCCAAGGGAAAGAAGAAGAAGGCCCCCGCCAAACCAAAGGGCGGTGTTAGTAAGGCGGATACGAAGGGAAAAGGTAAAGCAACAAAGATAGCGGGGAAGCTTGTGGATAAGGAAGAATGCTTCTATTGTCATAAGAAAGGACACTGGAAGAATGATTGCAGGGCCTGGAAGGCCAGAACACAGGAATTGAAGCAGGTTGCAGCTTCAGCTTCAGGTGTATATGTTATTGAAAACTGTCTTTCAATAAACTCTACTTCCTGGGTATTGGATACCGGATCAGGATCTCATATCTGTAATTCTTTGCAGGCGTTGAGAAACCGTAGGGTTTTGAAGGCAGGTGACATGACCCTCAGAGTTGCGAACGGAGCTAGCATGGATGCTAAAGCCGTGGGGGACTATCACCTGGGAATGTCAGATGGACATGTTTTGGTTTTGCGTAATTGCTTTTTTGTACCCAACGCAACTTGTAATATCATTTCTGTATCCTTAGTTTCTAAAGAAGGTTATGAATTTGCGTTTGTAAGTAATGTTGTAAACATTCACCTTAATCAAGTTTTGATTGGGTCAGGTACATTGAGTGATGGTATATACGTGTTAAACCAACCACAGATTTTTAATGTCCAGAATACACACAAGAGAAAGTCTCCAGAAATAAATCAGACTTTCTTATGGCATTGTAGATTGGGTCACATCAATGAGAGAAGGTTGACGAAGTTACATACAGAAGGGTATTTGAATGCGTTCGAATATCAGTCGTATGCCACTTGTCAATCCTGTCTCAAAGGAAAGATGACAAAGACTCCGTTTACTGGACATGGAGTAAGAACGAGCGAGCTCTTGGGACTCGTACACAGTGACGTGTGCGGTCCAATGTCTACACATGCCCGAAGCGGACATTCTTACTTCATTACTTTTACGGATGACTTCTCAAGGTACGGTTATGTCTTCTTAATGAAACATAAGTCCGAAGCCTTTGGAAAATTCCAGGAGTATAAGAATGAAGTAGAGAAACAGACCGGCAAAAGTATTAAGATTCTAAGATCGGATCGAGGTGGAGAATACTTAAATGCCGAGTTCCTGGACTACTTAAAAGAGAACGGAATTCTCTCTCAGCTTACTCCTCCATACACCCCGCAACATAACGGTGTATCGGAGAGACGGAACCGCACCCTATTGGATATGGTGCGGTCCATGATGAGTAACGCTGAGTTGCCGCGATCATTCTGGGGATATGCGCTAGAATCAGCAGCATACCTTTTGAACCGAGTTCCGACTAAGACTGTGCCTACCACCCCATATGAAATGTGGAGTGGGAAGAAACCCTATCTTCAATATCTGAAGATCTGGGGATGTCCAGCTTTTGTCAAAAAGCAGCATGCGGACAAACTCGAGGCACGCTCAGTACTGTGCAAGTTTGTGGGATACCCAAAGAACACCAGGGGGTATCTTTTCTACTACGCAGAGGAACAAAAAGTACTTGTTTCTCGTAATGCCCACTTTCTAGAACACCAGTTCTTGGAAAAGGAAATAAGTGGGAGCGCAGTAGAACTGGAAGAAATTCCAGAACCACGGACTATTACTGAAAGTTTAGTGGAACCAGAGGGTTCGGAAGAACAGGACATTCCTACGCCGCTCCGCAGGAGTAGTAGGCAGTCTCATCCGCCCGAGAGATACTGCGGTTTTCTCATAGACGGGGATAGAGAGGATTGCATCATAGATTATGATGAGCCTACTAGCTTCCAGCAGGCCGTTCAGAGCATTGACTCAGTGAAATGGCTGGATGCAATGCGGACCGAAATGGAGTCCATGTACACCAACAAGGTATGGACGTTGGACATTGCTCCAGACGGGGTAAAAGCCGTAGGATGCAAGTGGATCTTCAAAAGGAAGATTGGTGTAGATGGACAGGTTGAGACCTATAAAGCTAGGCTGGTAGCAAAGGGTTTTCGTCAAAGACCTGGCTTGGACTATGACGAAACCTTTTCTCCAGTAGCCATGCTGAAATCCATTCGGATCCTTCTTGCCATTGCTGCCTTCCACGATTATGAGATCTGGCAAATGGACGTAAAGACAGCTTTTCTAAATGGAAATTTAGAGGAGTGTGTCTATATGGACCAGCCGGAGGGTTTCATTCAGAGTGGAAGCAGCGGAAAGGTGTGCAAGTTGCTTAAGTCCATCTATGGACTAAAGCAGGCGTCGCGGAGTTGGAACATCTGCTTTGATGAGACGGTCAAAGAATTTGGCTTTATCAAAAATCCAGATGAACCATGCATCTATAGTAGATTTGTAGCGAGAACTGTAGTATTCCTCGTTTTATACGTGGATGACATTCTCTTAATAGGAAATGACATTCCTACGCTACAATCTGTCAAGGGGTTCTTGTCACACAGGTTCTCCATGAAACACCTGGGTGATGCCTCATACATTCTGGGTATCCGGATCTACCGTGACAGATCCAAGAGGATATTAGGACTTTCTCAGTCCAGGTACATCGACACCATACTGAAGAGATTCAGTATGGAAGATTCCAAGCGCGGTAACCTACCGGCTTGTCACGGGATCACCCTCTCTAAAGAGATGTCTCCCAAGACTGATTTGGAGAGGGATCGCATGTCTATTATACCCTACGCTTCTGCGGTAGGCTCTATAATGTATGCGATGTTGTGTACCAGACCGGATGTAGCTTATGCACTGAGTGTGGTAAGCCGGTATCAGTCAAACCCTGGGGAGAAACACTGGATAGCGGTAAAGAACATTCTCAAGTACCTAAGAAGGACTAAGGAGATGTTCTTGGTGTATGGCGGAAAAGACCTCCAGATCGAGGCCTTTGCTGACTCCAGCTTCCAGAGTGACTAGGATGATTCCAAGTCCATGTCGGGTTTTGTCTTTACCCTCAATGGAGGGGCGGTGTGTTGGAAGAGTTCCAAACAGGAAACCGTTGCAGACTCGACGATGGAAGCGGAATACATCGCTGCATCTGATGCCGCAAAAGAAGCTGTCTGGATGAGGAAGTTCTTGAAAGAACTTCAGGTGGTTCCGTCCATTGTTGATCCAATACCTCTGTATTGCGACAACAACGGGGCTATAGCTTTAGCGAAGGAACCCAGGTCCCATCAGAGATCCAGGCACATCTTGAGGCGGTATCACTTGATCAGGGAGATCGTGGATCGCCAGGAGATCGAGGTTCGGAGAGTCGCTTCAGAAGATAACACTGCAGATCCATTCACCAAGGCCCTGCCCCAGACTCAGTTCGAGCGGCTGATCGAGATGATAGGTCTTCGATACGCCAGTACATGGCCTTAGTGCAAGTGGGAGATTGTTAGTGTATATGCCCTAGAGGCCATTACTGTATCATACTAGTTTGTATATTACTTAATGGATGCTTGGGATATTCACCTTGTATATACAATCTTGCTCAAAATAGTAGTATGCTACTTGGTTTGTTTCTACTTCAATGTGTACATGTGTTTATTTTTGTATATCGCCTATACACATTAGTAGAGCCCTTAGGATCTTTGCTTGATTACCAGCGATGTGATGGCCGTCACACTAGTGGGGCTGGGTAATCTATAAGCACATCCTTATGCAGGTCCCTGGTCGTAGGACTATCGAGACAGGGCATCGATACTCCGGAGTAGACCAGCGCATGCGCTTCTCATCCCAGTGTGGGAGACGGTCTGTCCCACAGCCGTCAGTACGTCGTACTTGAGATAGTATGCGGGTGCTCGTTAGGTTACGGGTACACTGGACAGGACTCGTCGGGAACTGACTAGTTGGTATTATACCTATCGTCAGTTATCAGTTCCCAGGTGACATGAGTACAGCTTAGTCCGCTGACTTGACACTGTCACTTCGCCTCGAGTGTGTTCCCACTGTACTTTGATCACTACCCTACCACGGCTCAAAGGAGTCGTGCAAACAGGTAGTGGTTGGGTGCAGTCCCGAAGAACTTGGAGGCAGTGACGGTTAGACAGGATTCGTCTCTCCCGGTATTGGGGGTTGACATCGCGCTGTGTCTAGGAGAGCCATTACACGAGTAGTCCCTGGCCAGGGCAATCGAGATATACTGGTAGGTTTCCAGTGTTATCTCAGGGTGTTTTGGGCTTCGCTCCGGCACGACTTGTACCGCTATTGGGGGACTGACGTTTACCGCCCCCTAGGCCCGCCATGCGATGTATCAGACGAACAGACCGGAATGTACGGAGAATGTCACACTCAGGCTCAGTAGGAGTTCAGATGGGTTTTGCCTCGTCGGTCTTCTTGTCGGCATTACCTGGGGACCGTTACGCACAGCTAGTGCCGCTTGCGGTCTGTGGTTAAACCAACTGCCAGCGTAGTGTCGAGTCTTTAGAGTCCCACACAGAAAGCTTTTCGCCTTTAGGCAAAAGAGTAGAGGTCGCATGGTATTGCGACAGGTCGCATGGTTTTGCGACAGGGTTCGGTCACATCCGTGCACTTGTGCGCGTACAGTGTCCGGACAGTTTACACTAGCGGGCTTTGGTTTAAGCCAGATCCTAGTGTACCTTATGGGATTGGATTTATCCAGTTTGCATTCGTGTTCCTCGGAACGCGGATGCGGGTGTGTATGCACAGTTGACAGGGAGACAGAGGCAGTGGATTCTCATTAGGGTTGTTGACAGTTGACCGTTGACTATTTGACTTTTTGCTCAACCCTAATGAGAATATGATATGTGATTAACTATTATATTAATTAAGTATTATGGTGATATGGTTGTTGACTTTGTTGACTTTTGTTGACTTGTTGACTTTGTTGACTTGTTGACTTTTGTTGACTTGTTGACCGGTTGACTAGGCTTGACTAGTTGACCATCATGATAACCATAGCCATCATTTCATGGCAAAGACTTTTGTTTGCTTGCTCATTTGTGCAAAATGAGTGCATGAAATGATATGGTTATGGTTGCTTCAACCATCACATAAGACTTTTGTTAGTATGATGAGTTATCATGACTTTGGATTATGAGAGGGTGAAAGACAAAAGAGAGCCTCATTCTTTCTTGCTCATTCTCTCTCTTGTTCTTGAGCTCTCCTCTTGCTCTCACCCTCAACCTCTTCCTCCCTCTCTTGATCCTATGGTTCTATTGTCTCATGAGTTGAGAATCAAGAACCATAGATAAAATCCCATTCTATTTCTTCTCTACTCATTCTAGTTCACTAGGTTTAGCAAACCAAGTGAACTAGTTTCTTCAAAGAACGAAGAAGGAGCTAAAGGTTGGAGCTTTCAGGTGGATCTATCTTCGGCGTACGGAGACGACGAGAAGAAGCCATCGGACCACCATCGGAGCTTTGAAGACGAAGGAGTTCAAGACAAGCAAGGTATAACCCCCTAACCGAGTAGCTAGAAACTCATAGTTAGGATGTTAGACAGATGTTTAACCAAGATCCGGGTTTTAGGTCCATGTTACCACCTCCGTAAAAATCGTTTTTTACCAAATTCCGCATTCCCGAAAGTACCGGGAGAGGTAGCATGGACTTACAGTCACAAAGATTCTCCGTATAGGATCAAAGTGATACCTCCTAAATTCTGAGTTCTCATCTATGAGATAGATGTAATTGGATGTTAGGATACTCACTAGATGTAGTGAGATGGTATCAACCAATCCTGGGGAGAATCACTGGAAGGGTTCCAGGGTGATAAAGACGACTGAATGTCAGTCACAGGCATTGTCTTTACCCTCAGTGAAGGGACGGTATATTGGAAGAGTTCCAAGCTAGATACCGTGGCATACTAGACGATAAAGGCAGGATACATTGCTACTTAGGATGCTACCAAAGAGGCTGTTTGGGTGTATATTGGTTCATAAGATGAACTTTGTTCCTCCCATTGTGTGACAATGGAGTTGTGGCTTATGCCAAGGAACGCCCGTCCCATCAGTGATCCAGACATATTCTAAGGCAGTATCACTTGATCATGGAGATGATTGATCTCCAGGATGATCGGGGTTTGGAGAGTAAACTCAGAGGACAACACAGCGGATCCACTCACAAAGGCCTGTTCCCAGAGAGAGACTTTTATGGGATGGTTGAGTATGAGATACTACAACCACTGCTATCAGATGGCCCTAGTGCAAGTGGGAGATAGTTAGTTATATGTATGCCCTAGAGGCCATTACTGTACATAGGATGTATATTGTAGTGGATGCTGGGATGTATATAGGGAGGACTTTCTTGCTCGACATGATAGTATGCTATCTGGTTGAACTTTACCTTAACGTGTATACTGATTGTCTCTCTGTTACATGTTGGTAAAGTCCTTAGGATCTGTACTTGATTACCTGGACTATGATGCGGATCATACTAGTGGGGACATGGTAGTCCATAAGTACATCCTTCAAAGTCCCTAGTCGTGGGTGTATCGAGACGGGGCATCGATATACCAGAGTAGACTAGCGTATACCTTCTCGACCCATACAGATGGGCGATGGATGATCCCATATCCATTGGTGTTTGACATCAGAGATGATATACGGGTGCTCAGTAGAGACTGGGTACACTGGACGGACTCGCCGAGAACTCCCAGATGGTATTATACCTCACGTCAGATGGCAGTTCTCTGGTGACACTGGTACAGAGTAGTCTGTTGACCCGAGATCGTCATAGAGTCTTGTGTGGTTCCCACTGTGCTTTGATTTCCATCTTACCACGTCCAAGAGGGCGTGGAAAACGGTGGTTTTTGGGTACAGTCCCGAGTCACATGAAGGCAATGAGCGATAGGAGGGGATTCGTCTCTCCCGGTATAGGGAGTTGATGTTGTGCTGTGTTCGATTGGCTATAACAGGAAATCCCTGGCCAGGGTTGCTGAGATTTACAGGTAAGTGTTACCTGTAGTTTCTCGAATAGTTATAGACCTCATATCGACACGACTTATCGAGCTATTGGGGTCTGACGTTTACCACCCCTAGGCGAGATATGCGACATATCAGACGATCAGACCGGACTGTACGGTAGTGTTACTGGTCGGATTCACTGGAGTGTGAGCGGGCTTGCTCGTCGATCTTCAGATCGCTCAATACCCGGGTGGCCGTTACTGTAAGTCCATATTGCGACCCCCGGTTCTTACGGGGAGGCGGAAACGGTATAAAATCAAAATTTTTATCGCAAGAGGCAACATGGACTAACTTATGGTCGGGATCGTTACCTAAACTAAAACTAGCAAACTAAGCTAAAGATGTTTAGCTACTCGGATGAAGATGGTTATACCTAAACTTGAACTCCTTCTCTTCAAGCTCCGGTGGTGGTCCGATGGCTCCTTCTCGTCGTCTCCGTACGCCGAAGATAGATCCACTTGAAAGCTCCAACCTTTAGCTCCTTCTTCGGTCTTTGAAGAAACTAGTTCACTTGGTTTGCCAAACCTAGTGAACTAGAATGAGTAGAGAGGAAGTAGAATGGGATTTTATCTATGGTTCTTGATTCTCAACTCATGAGACAAGAGAACCATAGATCAAGAGAGGGAGCAAGAGGTTGAGGGTGAGAGCTCAAGAACAAGAGAGAGAATGAGCAAGAAAGAATGAGGCTCTCTTTTCTCTCTCACCCTCTCATAATCCAAAGTGATCATCACTCATCATATCAAAAAAGTCTTTTGGTGATGGTTAGAAGCAACCATAAGGTTATCATATCATGCACTCATTTTACTCAAAAAGCAAGCAAGAAAAAAGTCTTTGGCATGAAATGATAACCATGGTTATCATGATGGTCAACTAGTCAAGCCTAGTCAACCGGTCAACAAGTCAACAAAAGTCAACAAGTCACCAAAGTCAACAAGTCAACAAAAGTCAACAAGTCAACAACCATATCACCATAATACTTAATTAATATAATAGTTAATCACATATCATATTCTCATTAGGGTTGAGCAAAAAGTCAAAAGTCAACGGTCAACTGTCAACAACCCTAATGAGAATCCACTGCCTCTGCCTCCCTGTCAACTGTGCATACACACCCGCATCCGCGTTCCGAGGAACACGAATGCAAACTGGATAAATCCAATCCCATAAGGTACACTAGGATCTGGCTTAAACCAAAGCCCGCTAGTGTAAACTGTCCGGACACTGTACGCGCACAAGTGCACGGATGTGACCGAACCCTGTCGCAAAACCATGCGACCTGTCGCAATACCATGCGACCTCTACTCTTTTGCCTAAAGGCGAAAAGCTTTCTGTGTGGGACTCTAAAGACTCGACACTACGCTGGCAGTGGGTTTAACCACAGACCGCAAGCGGCACTAGCTGTGCGTAACGGTCCCCAGGTAATGCCGACAAGAAGACCGACGAGGCGAAACCCATCTGAACTCCTACTGAGCCTGAGCGTGACATTCTCCGTACAGTCCGGTCTGTTCGTCTGATACATCGCATGGCGGGCCTAGGGGGCGGTAAACGTCAGTCCCCCAATAGCGGTACAAGTCGTGCCGGAGTGAAGCCCAATACACCCTGAGATAACACTGGAAACCTACCAGTATATCTCGTTTGCCCTGGCCAGGGACTACTCGTGTAATGGCTCTCCTAGACACAGCGCGATGTCAACCCCCAATACCGGGAGAGACGAATCCTGTCTAACCGTCACTGCCTCCAAGTGCTTCGGGACTGCACCCAACCACCACTTGTTTGCACGACTCCTTTGAGCCGTGGTAGGGTAGTGATCAAAGTACAGTAGGAACACACTCGAGGCGGAGTGACAGTGTCAAGTCAGCGGACTAAGCTGTACTCATGTCACCTAGGAACTGATAACTGACGATAGGTATAATACCAACTAGTCAGTTCCCGACGAGTCCTGTCCAGTGTACCCGTAACCTAACGAGCACCCGCATACTATCTCAAGTACGACGTACTGACGGCTGTGGGACAGACCGTCTCCCACACTGGGATGAGAAGCGCATGCGCTGGTCTACTCCGGAGTATCGATGCCCTGTCTCGATAGTCCTGCGACCAGGGACCTGAATAAGGATGTGCTTATAGATTACCCAGCCCCCACTAGTGTGACTGCCATCACAACGCTGGTAATCAAGCAAAGATCCTAAGGGCTCCACTAATGCGTATAAGTGATATACTGAAATAAACACAAGTACACATTGAAGTAGAAACAAACCAAGTAGCATACTACTATTTTGAGCAAGATTGTATATACAAGGTGAATATCCCAAGCATCCATTAAGTAATATACAAACTAGTATGATACAGTAATGGCCTCTAGGGCATATACACTAACAATCTCCCACTTGCACTAAGGCCATGTACTGGCGTATCGAAGACCTATCATCTCGATCAGCCGCTCGAACTGAGTCTGGGGCAGGGCCTTTGTGAATGGATCAGCAGTGTTATCTTCTGAGGCGACTCTCCGAACCTCGATCTCCTGGCGATCTACGATCTCCCTGATCAGGTGATACCGCCTTAAGATGTGCCTGGATCTCTGATGGGACCTGGGTTCCTTCGCTAATGCTATAGCCCCGTTGTTGTCGCAATACAGAGGTATTGGATCAACAATGGACGGAACCACCTGAAGTTCTTTCAAGAACATCCTCATCCAGACAGCTTCTTTTGCGGCATCAGATGCAGCGATATATTCCGCTTCCATCGTCGAGTCTGCAACGGTTTCCTGTTTGGAACTCTTCCAACACACCGCCCCTCCATTGAGGGTAAAGACAAAACCCGACATGGACTTGGAATCATCCTTGTCACTCTGGAAGCTGGAGTCAGCAAAGGCCTCGATCTGGAGGTCCTTTCCGCCATACACCAAGAACATCTCCTTAGTCCTCCTCAGGTACTTGAGAATGTTCTTTACCGCTATCCAATGTTTCTCCCCAGGGTTTGACTGATACCGGCTTACTACACTCAGTGCATAAGCTACATCCGGTCTGGTACACAACATCGCATACATTATAGAGCCTACCGCAGAAGCGTAGGGTATAATAGACATGCGATCCCTCTCCAAATCAGTCTTGGGAGACATCTCTTTAGAGAGGGTGATCCCGTGACAAGCCGGTAGGTTACCGCGCTTGGAATCTTCCATACTGAATCTTTTCAGTACGGTGTCGATGTACCTGGACTGAGAAAGTCCCAATATCCTCTTGGATCTATCACGATGGATCCGGATCCCCAGGATGTATGAGGCATCACCCAGGTCTTTCATGGAGAACCTTTGTGACAAGAACCCCTTGACAGATTGTAGCATAGGAATATCATTTCCTATTAAGAGAATGTCATCCACGTATAAAACGAGGAATACTACAGTTCTCGCTACAAATCTACTATAGATGCATGGTTCATCTGGATTTTTGATAAAGCCAAATTCTTTGACCGTCTCATCAAAGCAGATGTTCCAACTCCGCGATGCCTGCTTTAGTCCATAGATGGACTTAAGCAACTTGCACACCTTTCCGCTGCTCCCACTCTGAATGAAACCCTCTGGCTGGTCCATATAGACACACTCCTCTAAATTTCCATTTAGAAAAGCTGTCTTTACGTCCATTTGCCAGATCTCATAATCGTGGAAGGCAGCAATGGCAAGAAGGATCCGAATGGATTTCAGCATGGCTACTGGAGAAAAGGTTTCGTCGTAGTCCAAGCCAGGTCTTTGACGAAAACCCTTTGCTACCAGCCTAGCTTTATAGGTCTCAACCTGTCCATCTACACCAATCTTCCTTTTGAAGATCCACTTGCATCCTACGGGTTTTACCCCGTCTGGAGCAATGTCCAACGTCCATACCTTGTTGGTGTACATGGACTCCATTTCGGTCCGCATTGCATCCAGCCATTTCACTGAGTCAACGCTCTGAACGGCCTGCTGGAAGCTAGTAGGCTCATCATAATCTATGATGCAATCCTCTCTATCCCCGTCTATGAGAAAACCGTAGTATCTCTCGGGCGGATGAGACTGCCTACTACTCCTGCGGAGCGGCGTAGGAATGTCCTGTTCTGTTGAACCCTCTGGTTCCATCAAGCTTTCAGTAACAGTCTGTGGTTCTGGAATTTCTTCCAGTTCTACTGCGCTCCCACTTATTTCTTTTTCTATGAACTGGTGTTCTAGAAAGTGGGCATGTCGAGAAACAAGAACTTTTTGTTCCTCTTCACAGTAGAAGAAATATCCCTTGGAATTCTTTGGATATCCCACAAACTTGCACAGTACTGAGCGTGCCTCGAGCTTGTCCGTATGCTGCTTTTTGACAAAAGCTGGACTTCCCCATATCTTAATGTGATTAAGATGGGGTCTCTTCCCACACCACATCTCAAATGGCGTGGTAGGCACAGTCTTAGTGGGAACTCGGTTCAAAAGGTATGCGGCTGATTCTAGCGCATACCCCCAGAATGATCGCGGTAACTCAGCGTTACTCATCATGGACCGCACCATATCCAATAGGGTGCGGTTCCGTCTCTCCGATACACCGTTATGTTGCGGGGTGTATGGAGGAGTAAGCTGAGAGAGAATTCCGTTCTCTTTTAAATAGTCCAGGAACTCGGCACTTAAGTATTCTCCACCTCGATCCGATCTTAGAATCTTAATACTTTTGCCGGTCTGTTTCTCTACTTCATTCTTATACTCCTGGAATTTTCCAAAGGCCTCGGACTTATGTTTCATTAAGAAGACATAACCGTACCTTGAGAAGTCATCCGTAAAAGTAATGAAGTAAGAATGTCCGCTTCGGGCATGTGTAGACATTGGACCGCACACGTCACTGTGTACGAGTCCCAAGAGCTCGCTCGCTCTTACTCCTTGTCCAGTAAACGGAGTCTTTGTCATCTTTCCTTTGAGACAAGATTGACAAGTGGCATACGATTGATATTCGAACGCATTCAAATATCCTTCTGTATGTAACTTAGTCAACCTTCTCTCATTGATGTGACCCAATCTACAATGCCATAAGAAAGTCTGATTTATTTCTGGAGACTTTCTTTTGTGTGTATTCTGGACGTTGAAAATCTGTGGTTGGTTTAACACGTATATACCATTACTCAATGTACCTGACCCAATCAAAACTTGATTAAGGTGAATGTTTACAACATTACTTACAAACGCAAATTCATAACCTTCTTTAGAAACTAAAGATACAGAAATGATATTACAAGTTGCGTTGGGTACAAAAAAGCAATTACGCAAAACCAAAACATGTCCATCTGACATTCCCAGGTGATAGTCCCCCACGGCTTTAGCATCCATGCTAGCTCCGTTTGCAACTCTGAGGGTCATGTCACCTGCTTTCAAAACACTACGGTTTCTCAACGCCTGCAAAGAATTACAGATATGAGATCCTGATCCGGTATCCAATACCCAGGAAGTAGAGTTTATTGAAAGACAGTTTTCAATAACATACACACCTGAAGCTGAAGCTGCAACCTGCTTCAATTCCTGTGTTCTGGCCTTCCAGGCCCTGCAATCATTCTTCCAGTGTCCTTTCTTATGACAATAGAAGCATTCTTCCTTATCCACAAGCTTCCCCGCTATCTTTGTTGCTTTGCCTTTTCCCTTCGTATCCACTTTACCAACACCGCCCCTTGGTTTGGCGGGGGCCTTCTTCTTCTTTCCCTTGGCTTTCGCCTTGGACCTAGAAGAAGATGATCCTCCTACAAACAAAGTGGATGTTTCCCTACCTTTCTGTAGGGTGCCCTCTGCGCTCCTCAGCATGTTGAGGAGCTCTGATAGTTCAACCTCTTTTTCTTGTAGGTTGAAGTTCAGTATAAACTGGGCGTAAGTGGAAGGAAGGGACTGGAGAACTATATCCGTATATAGCTCACTCTCCAATGTGATCCCTAGGTCAGCGAGCTCCTCAATGAAGCCGATCATCTTTAGCACATGCTCGGCTACTGATGATCCGACGGCCATTCTTGTCGAAAATAACCTTTTCGACGCTTCGTATCTTGCGATACGTGATTGCTCTCCATACAGTTCTTTTGTATGGAGCAATATGGACTCCATGTCCATATTCTCATGCCTCCTCTGATGTTCGTTGTCCATCGAGGCAAGCAGGAGGCACTTGGCCTTCGCGCTATCAATCTCCCAAGTCTTGCGGATTTCCTTATCCGCGACGCTGGAAGTTGGACCAGGGACAGGGGGAGCTTTGGTGGTAAGAAGATACCCCAGCTTGTCATAAGTGATTGCTATCGTGACATTCCTGAGCCAATCTTTGTAGTTTGGCCCTGTCAGTTTGTTTTTATCTAGGAGTAACTTAAGTCCAGTCATGTTGATTGGTCGCTGCAATTAGGAGAGAGAAGAAGAAACACTCAGCATGATGCTCTTGCAAGTTTAGAGTGGTTTTTAGTTTGTCTAAACAGGATGGCTCCCACTGTTTCTCGAATCCCTCCTCAAACCATAAAGGAAGAATTAGTCAGGATCAATCCCACCGTACAATACTTGCTTAACCGTTCAGCCAGGCCGGTGTCGGTACTTCGAGGGAGGTTTTCCAACGCTTTCGCGAAGTTCCTTAATTAGAGAACCTCTTTTCCCTGGGGGCGTAGCCCCGCTAACACCTTTCTAGGCACCTACTAGGTTTATAGCATTGATCGTTAAGTGAGAAATTTCCCGAGGAGTAGCATATACTCACAGTAGGATCGGGATCCAAATATCATTGCGTGACGAAACTGAAGGAATCCTACCAGAATCATCACACTCCAAATGGTATGCAAATCTAGCAAGTTTCAGTACTTATGAAACTCCCGATGTGGATTTTTGCCCCATGCTCTTATGACCTTGACTTTGGCCAAAATATCATAAGTCACATGTCAAGTTCTACCCGTCATTATCCAGGTTAATTTGGATCCATCCGTACCTACCCTTGACTTTGGCCAAAATGGCAGTACGACTGTCCCAAACCAACGCATCTATCTATGCTACACATGAACACCCAATAGCTACCAATCACTGTGCCTTGACTTTGGCCAACATACACAGCTTGAATACTATTGACTATTCATGTGAAACGACGGAGGGCTACGGATGGTTTTGGCAAAACCGTGAACGTAGTGAACTTGATATGGTCGATGGAACGAGATAGCTTTTAAATGGAGTGGCTCAAACTCCGTATTTTAAAAGTTTGTTTTGAAAAGAACCGAGTGGTTTTTCGAAAGTGTTCCAACGACTTTAACTTGGTTTATTATCTTGCATTAGTTCTTTTAATGCGTGATATTCTTGCATTAGTTCTTTTAATGCGTCCCATCATTTAACCCTACCATTGCAGAAAACAACCAAAATATGACGTACGCTTATGCCATTCGCATTCGCCACTGGGCCCCGTCATTACCCGTTAGGTTACTTAACTAACGACAGAGCGGGGGCTGGGCTAGCGCGTCTGTAAAACATAAGCAACGCCTAAATAGTAAGCAATGATAGACATTACAGATCACAGATGAATGCATTGGATATACTAGCAATCCGCAATCCTTTCGAGCCTGAAACGAAAAGCGGATAACACGGTCGCGGTGAATAGCCAAATACCCCACCCAAGACCCCTACGAGTGCGGCAAACTACCCGCCAAGTACTTGGTAGTTTGTGCACCCCTCCATGGGTCTATCCTAGGAGCAAAAACAGTAAAAAGAATTATACAATGACGGCTACAACCCCGACCCGGTTGTGCGGCCAAACAAATAATAATTATTACATCAATTTACATTTACAATGAATGAAAGAAAAACAAAAGCTCATCTCACATCCACCCCGGCTATTCACCCGCGACAGTCCAACACATTCATATACACATTCGAGCACATTACAGATCATGTATAACCTCGACTAATCGACTTATAGCGATTAGCCGACGTTCAATACATGCAAGCATCACAGATATAACCATCATAGTCAAAGTGCAGTGAAGTTCGGAAAAAATACGGAATTATAGGACCCCAAAAGGAAATTTCTTTTCTGTAAAATCTGGGCACATATAATATATCTCAAAAATCCCAAAACCAACACAGACACACACTGCACGAAAAACGATGCACTAAAGACAACAAACCGCGGCGCTTCCGCGGCGGCCAAGAAGGGTCACGCGGCGGAAGCGCGGCGGTTTAGACGAATTGGTGAATCGTTTTTCATGGGTGTTCTAACAAAACCCTGAGACGAATTTAGGAGTATGAAGTTTTTCATTTTGACCAGAAAAAAATTCAACAGAAACTCAGTTTTTGTAGTTTTCCGGTTTTGTGATTTTTTTCGGTTCCGAACTTCGTTACACTTTACTACCTAGCTAGTTTAAGTTTAGTTAGGCTCTGATACCACTGTAAGTCCATATTGCGACCCCCGGTTCTTACGGGGAGGCGGAAACGGTATAAAATCAAAATTTTTATCGCAAGAGGCAACATGGACTAACTTATGGTCGGGATCGTTACCTAAACTAAAACTAGCAAACTAAGCTAAAGATGTTTAGCTACTCGGATGAAGATGGTTATACCTAAACTTGAACTCCTTCTCTTCAAGCTCCGGTGGTGGTCCGATGGCTCCTTCTCGTCGTCTCCGTACGCCGAAGATAGATCCACTTGAAAGCTCCAACCTTTAGCTCCTTCTTCGGTCTTTGAAGAAACTAGTTCACTTGGTTTGCCAAACCTAGTGAACTAGAATGAGTAGAGAGGAAGTAGAATGGGATTTTATCTATGGTTCTTGATTCTCAACTCATGAGACAAGAGAACCATAGATCAAGAGAGGGAGCAAGAGGTTGAGGGTGAGAGCTCAAGAACAAGAGAGAGAATGAGCAAGAAAGAATGAGGCTCTCTTTTCTCTCTCACCCTCTCATAATCCAAAGTGATCATCACTCATCATATCAAAAAAGTCTTTTGGTGATGGTTAGAAGCAACCATAAGGTTATCATATCATGCACTCATTTTACTCAAAAAGCAAGCAAGAAAAAAGTCTTTGGCATGAAATGATAACCATGGTTATCATGATGGTCAACTAGTCAAGCCTAGTCAACCGGTCAACAAGTCAACAAAAGTCAACAAGTCACCAAAGTCAACAAGTCAACAAAAGTCAACAAGTCAACAACCATATCACCATAATACTTAATTAATATAATAGTTAATCACATATCATATTCTCATTAGGGTTGAGCAAAAAGTCAAAAGTCAACGGTCAACTGTCAACAACCCTAATGAGAATCCACTGCCTCTGCCTCCCTGTCAACTGTGCATACACACCCGCATCCGCGTTCCGAGGAACACGAATGCAAACTGGATAAATCCAATCCCATAAGGTACACTAGGATCTGGCTTAAACCAAAGCCCGCTAGTGTAAACTGTCCGGACACTGTACGCGCACAAGTGCACGGATGTGACCGAACCCTGTCGCAAAACCATGCGACCTGTCGCAATACCATGCGACCTCTACTCTTTTGCCTAAAGGCGAAAAGCTTTCTGTGTGGGACTCTAAAGACTCGACACTACGCTGGCAGTGGGTTTAACCACAGACCGCAAGCGGCACTAGCTGTGCGTAACGGTCCCCAGGTAATGCCGACAAGAAGACCGACGAGGCGAAACCCATCTGAACTCCTACTGAGCCTGAGCGTGACATTCTCCGTACAGTCCGGTCTGTTCGTCTGATACATCGCATGGCGGGCCTAGGGGGCGGTAAACGTCAGTCCCCCAATAGCGGTACAAGTCGTGCCGGAGTGAAGCCCAATACACCCTGAGATAACACTGGAAACCTACCAGTATATCTCGTTTGCCCTGGCCAGGGACTACTCGTGTAATGGCTCTCCTAGACACAGCGCGATGTCAACCCCCAATACCGGGAGAGACGAATCCTGTCTAACCGTCACTGCCTCCAAGTGCTTCGGGACTGCACCCAACCACCACTTGTTTGCACGACTCCTTTGAGCCGTGGTAGGGTAGTGATCAAAGTACAGTGGGAACACACTCGAGGCGGAGTGACAGTGTCAAGTCAGCGGACTAAGCTGTACTCATGTCACCTAGGAACTGATAACTGACGATAGGTATAATACCAACTAGTCAGTTCCCGACGAGTCCTGTCCAGTGTACCCGTAACCTAACGAGCACCCGCATACTATCTCAAGTACGACGTACTGACGGCTGTGGGACAGACCGTCTCCCACACTGGGATGAGAAGCGCATGCGCTGGTCTACTCCGGAGTATCGATGCCCTGTCTCGATAGTCCTGCGACCAGGGACCTGAATAAGGATGTGCTTATAGATTACCCAGCCCCCACTAGTGTGACTGCCATCACAACGCTGGTAATCAAGCAAAGATCCTAAGGGCTCCACTAATGCGTATAAGTGATATACTGAAATAAACACAAGTACACATTGAAGTAGAAACAAACCAAGTAGCATACTACTATTTTGAGCAAGATTGTATATACAAGGTGAATATCCCAAGCATCCATTAAGTAATATACAAACTAGTATGATACAGTAATGGCCTCTAGGGCATATACACTAACAGTTACGTTTAGCAGACCGCTTGCGGCTTGTAGGTGTTTGATATGATCATCACCTGCTGCCGGCGTATTGACGAGTCTTTAGAGTCCTACACAGAGGTTTCCTGGCTCAAGCGAAACGAAATAGGAGCGCATATGAGATATGTGCGGGACCGAGAATAATGCGTGTATGTGATACCGTATTTCATTCTCGCGATGAATGTGTCGTATGGTTATATGCGATATAACCTAGTTATCGAATCGAGGGTTGATTCGATAAGCCGATACATTGGATACTAGTCGGTTATATGCGATATGACCGGATCGTTAAATCATGTGTTGATTTAATGATTTAATGCATAATTATATATTTGATATATTACTTTGCGTTAACTAGTATTGGTTCACTTTAAATGGATTTTCTCACTCGGATTGTACACATTGTATATGTGATATACTTTTGTGCACTTGATTGTATCATGTTTGATGATACATGTTATGCTAGGGTTTTTGTGTAAAGATCAAACCATGGTTAGATGATTATGGTTAGGGTTTTGTTTTATTCACTTATTTATTTATTTATTGATTTTTGGAAAATAAAAGGCAAGAGAAAAGAATGGTGGCTATTTTTGTTTTATGTTGAAGCTTCTTGAAGCTTTGATCAAGTCAACCATTCTTATCTCATCCTTAACCCTAACCATTCCCACTAACCCTAGTTTAATCTCTACACTTTACCATGGTTACTTTTATGATAAGAATTATTATTCTTTTCTTTTTTAATTATTCTTATCATATCATTTCTTCTTCTTCTTCCTTCAACTCAAGAAGAAAAACCAAGCTCCATCAATGGTGATTGTTGGAAAAGAGTGAGAAATCCAAAACTAAAGTCTACCCACTTCCTATTTCTTCATCCTCTACCTCTTGCCAAGTAGTAGAGTGTGTTTCCTTCACAAGTTTTCAAGACTTGATGAAGGTGGAGCTTGATTTAGCGATGCCTCGACGTAGATCATCTTCGGCATGGACATCGACGACCTAGCTTGCCTATTCTCCGACGAAGCCGACGCTAGAGCCCGGATTTGATTTGGACAGCGGAGAGGACCTCATCTCGGAGCCGTGGAGGTGGAGGACCGGATCTATAAAGGTTGTATTTCCGTATCTCTTAGTTAAGTGTTAACTAGTTAGCTTTTTCGCCTAGTTTTCTAGCAAACGATCCGTAGTCGAGTCTCTCGGCACCCGTAAAATTTTATATTGGCATGTTCGATGCCTTGTGAGACCTTCATAGGGTGACTAGGAACCCTACATCACTAAATTAGCGTGTCCAGCAAGGACACAGAAAAATCAGGATAATCCTGAGTGCCAAGCATCGACACCTGAAAATATCGAGAAAACCGTGTCCATCAGCGACACAAAACACTCAGAAATCTCGGGCTCCGTCAGTCCGGATCGGCCCAAATCATCTGATCACACGACTATGGTCGATATCTTCCGGATGTCCGCCGCGTCAAATATAACTGGTCGGTAGTGCTCCCCTGCCGGGCTCAACACCTTCTCAATACATCCATCTTGCCCCAGGGTACCTCACCGGGTCCACCATATACCCGCAGACTGTGCATCCCCCTCCTCGAATCGGATATGTATACACACGTGGCTCAAGAACCGAGAAAAACTCATAGTGGACGCCACACACATCATATCACGAGAAAACCGCAATTTGCATTTTAAAAAAAAAAGATAATAAGTTTATGAAATTCTTTGCTGTTTTTCCCCAAATCTAGGAATCTCATAAATACTGAAATCTCCAAAAGAATCACATTCTATGAGTATACAATGTGATAATAAATACCAAGCTAAAGCCAATGATCAGTGCGCAACTAAAATGTATAGATGCAAATGCATGTGGTATCTAAGTAAGAAATAAAATGTCTACACTAGCATTTAAGATCATGAATGTGAAACAATACTACTTTTACAGATAGTCTGATCATATGAATGAAGTAAACGTTCTCTAGTGTATACGTGGCATGGCAATTACCGATGATGATGTGTGTGAGCTGGCAAGCAAGTGTACGTGCAACATATGCATCATCGGTAATAGTGCTGGTGTTCTAACAGACGAGATCATAATAGCTAAAGGAAACACATTTAATCTACAAAGCAATGAATGACAGGAAATAAGCAATAATGCAACATTATAAAATATAAATCTATATACAAGCCATATAGTGATAGTGTTGGAAACAGCACGAATCATTGTTTTTAGAAAAGTAGGGGCTACGGTGTTTTGAAGAATGAATGCCATTTTAAAAATCCGTAGTATCCCTCAGTTACCCACTTAAAAATACCCACGATTCGCTAGTTTTGAAAATAGCTATGACTCGACTATACTCTAACATCTACTTAATAATTTAAGAAACTAACTAAAAGTTAAACTAAAACCTGGGTCAAGTAGTGGAAGACTATACATATCCGAGTCGATATATCTAATAGTCGGCGATCCAGTCTCATATCATCACGTACGGTAATATCTAGCGTACGGCATTCCTGAGTCAAGAGTGCGGATCAATCATCATATATATCTCGTACGGTAATATCCATCGTAGGGCATCCTCGAAATCGAGGGTACGGGTCAAATATCATATATATATCATCATTTATACGGTATCGTCATCGTATAATATCATGATCAGGGGTACGAATCTAAGGTCTCGTACATTCTAATATCATCAAATCACATGTTATCGCATGTATGAATACATATCGCCCAACGATCCATCATAACATCATATCATATACAATATCACGACTCAATTACATATCAAAATCTCCCGGCATCATGCACGATCATATCGACCTGTCTCTATATACCATATATCCTCATCTTATGCGTATATGTATACTCTGTGTGTGTGTGTGTATATATATATATATATTAGTTATGTATATGCCGTTGAGGCCATTATTGTACATATGATGTATATTATAGTGGATGCTTGGATATATATAGAGAGGACTTTCTTGCTCGACATGATAGTATGCTATCTGGTTGCTCTTTGTCTTAACATGTTGACTTGTATTGTGATACTGTTTTGCTCTCACATGTTGATAAAGACCTTAGGATGTGCACTTGACTATCAGGACTATGATGTAGATCATACTAGTGGGGCCAAGGGTAGTCCACAAGTACATCCTATAATTGTTCCTAGTCGAGAGTATATCGAGACAGGGCATCGATATTCCAGAGTAGACTAGCATATACGCTTCTTGATCCATATGATGGGCGATGGATGATCCCACATCCATTGATGTTTGACATCAAATATGGTATACGGGTGCTCAGTAGACACTGGGTACACTGAACGGACTGGCCGAGAACTCCTAGTTGGTATAATACCTATCGTCGGATAGCAGTTCTCTGGTCACACTGGTACAGGTTAGTCTGTAGATCCGAGATCGTCATAGAGTCTTGTGTGATTCCTACTGTGCTTTGATTTCCACCTTATCACGTTCAAGAGAAGGTGCAAAACGGTGGCTTTTGGGTACAGTCCCGAATCACATGGAGGCAATGAGCGATAGGAGGGGATTCGTCTCTCCCGGTATTTGGGGTTGATGTTGCGCTGTGCTCGATTGGCCATAACAGGAAGTCCCTGGCCAGGGCTGATACAGAGATTTACTGATATGCCTTTTCAGTAGTTTCTCGACCCGTTATGAGCCTCACATCGGCACGACTTATCGGTTACTGGGGTCTGACTATTACCACCCCTAGACTAGATATGCGATATATCAGACGAAAAGACCGGACTGTACGGTAGTATTACTGGCCGGCTTTACAGGAGTTAGAGCTGTCTTTCTTGTTGATCTTCTGATCGCTCAATACCCGGGTAGCTGTTACGTCCAGCTAGTACCGCTGACGGCTTGTGGGTGCCTAATATGATCATCACCTACTGCCGGCGTATTGACGAGTCTTTAGAGTCCTACACAGAGGTTTACTGGCTCAGGCAAAACGAAATAAGAGCACTTATGTGATGTGTGCAGGACCGAGATTAATATGAGTATGCGATACCGTATTCTATTCTCTCGATTTATTCGTATCGGTCGGTTATATGTGATATAGCCGGGTTATCGAATCAAGTATTGATTCGATAAGTTGATACAAATAATATTAGTCGGTTGTATGTGATATAGCTGGATTATTAAATCAAGTGTTGATTTAATGATTTAATGTATAATTATATATTTGATATGTTAATTTACATTAACTAATATTTGCTCACTTAAGCATTTCTCTAACTCACATGTGCACACTTAATATATATGTGATATATATTAATTAAGTTTTCTTTTTTGTGTCATGCTTGATGATACATACTAAATGGGTGTATGAGACTCATACCATACTCATGATAATGTGAGGTTTATCTATTTAAAGTAAATCCAAATTAGATGGAAATTGGTCACATGCCATGAAGCTTATGGAAGCTTGTAGATGCATTGACTTAGTCCACTAATTTTGCTTTACTTAAGATATTTATTAACCCAACCATTATCTAAACTCATGGTTAAGTCTCTACATGAGTTATATGAGATATATCTCACCCATGGTAGCCATTCATTCTCTCATCTATTATTTGCTTCTTCTTCTTCATCAAGAGCTTAGCTCTCTAGGTTTTTGACAGGAGAAGAAAAAGAGTGAGAAAATTAATTTTAAAGTGAGCAAAATTCCTGCTTCATCATCCTCTATTAGTTTAGGGTGTTAGCTTCATTAATCCCTAATTAGTGAAGAGGTGGCTTGGGTTAGTGTCTCCTCGACGTAGAACATTTTCGGCCTCGAAGACTTCATGCAAGCTCGTTCCTTTCATTTTTTGGAGCCATTCTAGAGTCCGAAAGATCACTACTTGGAGAAAGGGGACTACTACACGGAGCTATTGAAGTGAAGGACCGGTCTACAAAGGTTGTATTCTTTGTTCACTTAGTTGTAAAGTAGTTTACACTTTGTATTTTCTAAATCTCTAGTTAAGATTCTAGGGTTAGGATTGTTTAGGATGGCAAAATTTTGAAAATGGCATGGACGATGCCTCCCGAACCCTTGCTGTTGTGCTGGGCATTCCTACAATATCAACCCATCCATACACACACACACACACACACACACACATAAACGTATACACCCATATATCATATCTCGTGTGTGCGTGCATATGTGTGTGACAACCTATACACTATGGGTTCGCGTCTAAGAAACGAAACTAAAACCCATCTTCTTCCAAGTATGCCCAATCTAACCTATGGTCTCCTAGAAAACCCTATTTGCTAAGTATCCTCACTTCACATTAACCCACCTATACATACTATACGCCTCCTAATCTATGAATTTGCGGGGGTGCTATACGCCATCCATCCGACTTCCTCCGTAGATATACATCTACACACCTTGATCCTCGCTTTCGAAGTCGATGACGCCACGCATCTCCTTTGTCGCCCCGAAGTCCACGCGAATGTACCTACATATCACAACACATCGTATCGCATCAAAAATCCGATTCAAGAACCGACACGACACGCGAACTGCTCATAGGTTAGAACCTACGGACCTTGCATGCACAACAACCAAGTAACCCTCGACATCAACGTACGAACGCCAATCGATCGAGATAAAGCGCCAATATCAAAACTTAAGTTATTAAAATCACAAAACCAAAACAGCAAATTAGGAAACTAGTTCCAGATTTTGACTTGGGTAGGTTGGTGCTAAACAAACAATACAAGGGGTAGTTTAAGAGGTAAGTGAGCTACAGACCCAAGCCTAACACCAATTCCCACCAATGTGTTGGAGATAGTGCCCTCAGAGTCAATTATTGGATCACAGGGACGTGATTGTAATGATTGAGGCAGGACCTATCCCGATAGGACAGTCTTACTCGAGATGATAGTATGCTATCTGGTTTACCTTTATCATCGTGTACTGCTTTAGGTGACCTTACAGGTCGCTATTACACGTTGGTAGAGCCCCTAGGATTCTTGCTTGACCACCAGCAGTATGAGGGCGATCATATACGTGGGAGCTGGCAGTCTATAAGCACATCCTTAAATGGTCCCTAGTCGTGAGAGTTTCGAGACAGGGCATCGATACTCCAGAGTAGACTAGTGTATACAGTCGAGACCCCGACGAGGGGCGGTGGCCGGTCTCATAAGACACTGGGGTCAGTTGGTTCACCTAAGATGTATACAGGTGCTCATTGGGTTATGAGTACACCGGACAGGACTCGCCGGGAGCATGCTAGTTGGTCATATACCAGACGTCAGATGGAAGTTCCCTGGTGACATGTGTACAGGTTAGTTCATCGACCTGGGGATCGTCATTTGTCTTGTGTGAGTTCCCACTGTACTTTGATTACTACCCTACCACGGCTCAAAGGAGTCGTGCAAACAGGTTTTAGTTGGGTACTGTCCCGAGCCACATGGAGGCAGTGAGCGCATCTTCAAGGGTTCGTCTCTCCCGGTATTGGGGGTGAGGTCGCGCTGTGTCTAGGAGAGCCATTACACGAAGCCCTCGGCCGAGGCAAGGAGATTTACTGGTAGGTATTCCAGTAGTATCTCAGGGTGTTCTGGGCTACACTCCGACACGACTTGTACCGCTTTTGAGGGTCTGACTTTTACCAACCACCTAGGCCCGCCATGCGATACTCATAGACGAACGGACCGGACTGCACGGATATTGTCACTGACAGGCTCAGTAGGGTTGTCAGGCTGAGTTCGCTCCCTGACGTCCCTTTTAGTCAATACCTGGTAGCCCGTTACGTATTGGCTTATACCTCTGACGTGCTAGTGGTTAAATCCACAACCAAGGTGTTGACGAGTCTTTAGACTCCCCCACATTCAGTTACTCAGCTTTCGGACGAAAAGCTGTAGCGTCCGTATGGAGATATGGCAGGGTCCGATCAGATACGTGCGGTATTGCACGGATCAGGATCGAACGGATATTACTAGCCGGCTTTGGTTTAAGCCGGATCCTAGTATAGTACAGCGTAGACTTTGTCTCATTGCTTTTGTATTTCGGTTGGAATACAAATGCGGGTGTGTATGCACAGTATCGGGGTTTTCCTGTAATTTATTACGGGACCAGTTTTCTGGAGTTGCCAGTTTGCTTTCCGTTTCGGCCATTTTCATTTGTATCGTTCATTGGCCGAAGTTTGGTGGAGGAGGGCTTATTTGCATTTGTGCAAATAAGCTTTTGTGGAGGGGGTCTTTGCATATTCTTGTATCATGATGGTGTACCATCCATTGACCTTGCTTGACTTCTATCTTCATGATTGCTTGACTTTGTGAGGTGATGATGGTGGTGTTGGAGTGTTGGTTTATTTGCTATCATGGTTGTTGGTTGAGTGTTGGAATTGTTGTTATGATGATTCTTTGCATGATAGCCTTCTCTCTCTCTCTCCCTTGTATTATTGGATGGCTCTCTCATTCTTTGCTACACTCTCCACTCTCTCATTCTCTCCACTCACCAAGTCCATGGCCGGCCTTGCTCTTGATGGGGCTGTCCAAAATTCTAGTGTACGGATTTACACTCTTTTGGCTTGGCAAAAATCATATTAGCTCCTCCTCCAAAAGCTTGTATCAATTCCTCCACCATAAGGCAATTCCTACAACCCCAAAATGAGACATGAGTTCTCTACTACATTCTACAGAAAACCTTGAGCATGTCGACTAGCCAGCTTCGTGCCCGAGTTGCCTCGGTATTGAGGTGGGAGCCCGTAAAAGATGTAGGCGATGTAGTGCACTTCCGGTGACGAGGTGGAGACAAGACATTCCGCAGGAGATCGGGACGGCGACGAGAAGACGGAGGACTCGGATCAGTCGGTATATCTCTCTTCCCCATCTTGTTGTTAGCTAGGACTAGTTAATGGTTCGATCTGGGTATTAGTGCGCGGTGGTGCCAGTTCATGAAAAATTTAAGTATATCACCGCTTCCGCATTTTGGCCTCGGGATGGAGGCCGGGGCGCCGCCGTGCACTTACAGTGGTATCAGAGCCTCGCCATTAACATAGTCTAGCTTTGTCTAATGTGTTTTACAATTCCGATCGAACAAATGTTCCGAAAACCCAATAACACATGCATCAGTTTTCTGTTGAATTTTTTCTTGCTCGAAATTTTTTTCAGGTTGTAGAAAAGTGATGTACTGGAAATTGTAAGAACACTGTAGAAATTCGATACAGTGACTCCATAGTGGGAGCGCGGAAACGCGGCCAAACCCCCTTTGGGCCGAGGTTCCGCCGCACTATGTAGAGACCACTGCATGAAATTTCTGCAGTTGCTCTCTGGGTTGATTTTAGGGTTTCTGGAATATTAATTTTGGGCCCAGAATTTCTTGATGTGCTACAGTAGTGCTTGGGGCCCACTTGTTAAAATTTAATCGATCGGATATTTTAAACACATTAGTTCACAGTATTTACATTATATCTGCGACCGTGAATGTCACTCGATCGGTAAATCCAGTCTAACTGCTATAGCCCGGTTAGACGGATTTGTGAACGTGACTTTCACGTTGATGTTCTATGTATTGCTGTGATGTTGCGGATCGGTCGTGGGGGATAGCCTGGATGCAATACTAGTACAGTTTTTGGTTGTATTATGTACATTTTATATTGCGGGGCGAGCGTCCGACATGTGGACTGCCGTCACTGCCTGATTGTATTATTATTTTGGGGCACGACCAGGTATTGCGGTCGATTTACCCGTTGTATGTATATTTTACTTTCTGTATTAGGATTGCCCCGCGGAGGGGTGCACGGATGGCCGGATTCTGGAGGGCAACAAGCCCGCATCTCATGGCATTGAGACGGAGGGGGCTTCACTGTAGGATTGCAGACTATTCGCCGCACTCGTAGGGGGTACAGGTTGACCCAGGAGGGGTGCCCAAGTTGCCGGATTCCGTGAAGTGCCGGGTGGTCCATTCACGTCGCTGAAGGGGGCTGCCTCGCTTCAGGTTTTGGCGGGTAACTTGCCGCGCCCGTAGGGGTCTAAGATTTCATTGCACAGGCTATCCACACGACCAAGGGAACGTCGGGTTTCGGTAGTGGCTCTGTGAAACCCGGGGATCCCAGATATCTGTATTGTTCTGTGATGCTGTACATTTCTATGATGTTGAATTTTATCACGCCTTGAGCGAAATATAATATATTGGTATATATATTAGTAGATGTTGTATATGTTTTGCATCCGCGCTAGTCCAGTCCCCGCTCTGTCGTTAGTCAGCTAACCTAACGGGTAATGACGGGACCCAGTGGCGAATGCGGATGGCATATACGTACATCAGTATATTTTCGTTCTTTGTGGTGTGATCTATTGATGGGACTGCGTTGATTCGGATCAATGCAAGTTAAAACAAACCTAATCTGATGTTGTTGGAACACTTTTTCAAAAAGCTGTTATTGCAAGGACGTTCGCTTTTGCTTGGCATCGTGGTATTCAGTTGGAATATCCTGCTCCTCAGTCGATGAGGCAAGGGCCGAGATCCCTTCACCGGGAGTGACCCCTTGGACAAAAAGTTTGCGTCAGGGCAATGACTTCACTATAGCCGATTACTTTTGCTTTGCACCGTGGTATTCAGTTGGAATATCCTGCACCTCATTCTACGGGGAAAGAGCCGAGATCCCTTCACCGGGAGTGACCTCTTTAGCAAAGGTTTTCGTCACTATATTTTAAAAGCTATCCGTTCCTTCAACGATATCAAGTTCTTTACGTTAAAGGTTTTCGCCAGAAACCATTCGTAGCCCTCCATCATTTTAGTTAAATATTCGGTAGCATTCAAGCTATGTATTTTGACCTCACGCCAAGGCATAGTGTTTGGTAGCTGCCGGGTATTTAGCTGTTGCATAGATAGATGCGTTGTTTTGGGACAGTCGTACTACTATTTTGGCTTACGTCAAGGGTATGTACGGGTGGATTCAAATTAACCTGGATAATGATGGGCAGAACTTGACATGTGACTTATGATATTTTGACCTCACGCCAAGGCCATAAGAGCATGGGGCAAAAATCTCAACGGAAGTTTCAAAAGAACTGATAGTTGCCAGATATGCGCATACCTTCTGGAGTGTGATACCGTGAGTGGATTCCGTCACGTTATCATGCGATGATAGTTGGATCCCGATTCCCACTGATGAGTTAGTTTACTCCTCGGGTAATCCCGACTAAATCTTCTTTTTGGTTTGGAGGAGAATTTGACGTTACAGTGGGAGGTTTCCAGATTAGATAAATTGGTAACCATTATGATCTAGGTTAGAGTGCACGCTGAGTGTTTCTTTTCTCTCTCTCTTTGGCAGCGACCATTGACCCGACCCTAGACTATGACTCAGAGACCAAGTTGACCGAACCTTCTAAAACACTAGCTTTTGGATTGTCAGAGTTGCAAATCTCATTGCCACTCCTACTTTTACCCTTTTCTCCAGGACACCCCGTATTACTACGAACGTCCACTTCCATTGGACAAAACCATCGTATGGTTATATACGAACTCGAAATAATTTATTCGAGTATGGTTTCACGTTCTGGAGAAAACGGATAGGATTATTCAGTTGTCTTTTCCTTTTACCTTCTCCCAGGCTGCGAGTACTCCTTGGTTTAGGAGATAGTACACCTATTACGCAAATTGGATAGTCTTCATCCAAACCGTTGGCAGGTGCCGACCGGTAGGGAATGAAGAAAACCAATTAGCCTAACGATGGTGTACAGAAGGTATTATGTAAAGACATAGAAAGGGATTAGTAAGAGGGCAAAGTAAATTGCGACTGATACTCACGACCAAACCAAGCATTTCTTCGCCAATCCTAAATCACCTTTGTATTTCTCCAGGACACTCCGTATCACTACGAAGATCCACAGTTTATTGGATATTCCATCGTATGGTTATATACGAACTCGAAAGGAACTTGTTCCAGTTCGGGGATGGATTCTGGTTCAGGAGAAATAGGAATAAGGTTTATTCGGTTGTCTTTTATCTTCACCTTCTCTCGCATTGCGAGTGCTCCTAGGATTAGGAGAGTACACCCATTATGCTTATTGGATAGTCTTCTTCCAAACCATAGGCTGGTGCCGAACGGTAGGGAAGGAAGAAAACCATTTGGCCTAAAGGGGTGTGCAGAAGGTAATGACTAAAGACATATAAAGGGATTTGGAAAGGTGGCAAAGAATTATACGGTTACAGTCGTGAATCTGGAAGAGGCATTACTAGGAATACCGGGATACCCCATCGAAACATTTTAATGTTTCAGTTTCACTGTGTACTGTTAAAGGAAAACTGATTTCCCAATTAGTCCTTACTCCAGGGTATGTATTTACCAGGTATGATTCTCACATCTGTGTGGTTTTACAGATGATGAGTGGGAGTAAGTTATTGGGAATTGGGTGATCATCCTCATTATATCGGGATTCGTTGTAATCGGTGATATTTGAGGAAGTCACCTGGGTTGTTTGCCGGACGGCAAATATTTGGTTTTGAATATCCGCTGTTATGCACCAATTTCAAATTGATATATCTGTACGTCTATTTTTAATAGAGTGAGATATACCTTTTTGAAATTATGTCTACGACATTGACCTATATCAGTGGATGGTTAGGTAAGGAGCATTAAGCAGCGGTGTAATTCTTCTTAACCATAAGTACAGTTTTCAACCTACGACACACAGTGAATGAGTTATCAGACTCAAGGGACTTATACAGAGTATTGTATGTTGTCCAGGGTCCATCAGGACAGAGGGGTTGGTCCTCGTACTATATTCGGTATACTTATGACTTCTTTAGTTTTTAGACAGGTGTTTCGTGGAAACACAGTGTCCGAATTTTGAGAAGTTATTGGTATTTGAATAAAGTAGAGAACCAGGTATTGCAAGTATCGGGATTCTTCAAGGTGATCGAAGATGTAGATACTTGTCAATGGTATTCAGTTGATAGTAGTGATTAAGAGAACTTGCTTCTCTTTCAGGTTACTCATAATTGGAAGCATTCCTAAGTTGAGTAACGCTGATCGGCCTCCCTCCATTTAGTTAATATGCACTGGGGACAGCTGCATGATTTTGAATCTGGTTCAATTAAATCAGTGCCTCTGGTCCTATTTTGGATATAGAACAGTTCGTATCTTAACGATGTTAAGGTACGGGGAGTTGTCCAGCTTATGATTAAAACCAGACTCTGAATAACTCAAGGCACGTTTCTGTAATGGCTGGTTGTGGGTTGACCCAAGCTATGACGAGGGTTGACTTTCTACCATAAGAAAGATCAATAGTGATATTTTTCTTGACTCGCCACAGTTTTAAATTAAAAATGGATTTTTTCAGAAAAACAGAAGTGGGAGTATGGTAGAATTGGAAGTGATTCCAGAACCGCAAACGATTACTGAAGATTTGATAAGGAACCTAAAGATTCAATCTGGATTGACATTCCATTGGCCACTCCGCAGATACGGTGGGTAACTTCACGCACCCGAGAGGTACTCCGGTAGCCTCAAGGATGGTGACAGCGAAGTTCTTGTGTACCCACACTTGCCATTGCTGTTGTTCCAGGTTGCGAGACTCGTCGGGAGGATGAGTATAGCGTCGTTCTAAACTAGCTTTAGAAGTGTACGTCTATATGACTCTGCCAGAGGGTTGTCGTAGTCAGTAGGAGCAGCGGAAGCATTGGTGGACAAGTAGCTTATGTCTATTTATAGACTAAAGCAGATGTAGCGGAGATAGATCATCTATTTCTGATGTGACAGTCATAGGTTTGACTTCATCAGAATAGGGGACAGATCTGTTGAGAAGGTAGTAGGGTGTAATGTCCTGGTATTTGGATGACATACACAGAGTAGGAAGTGATATTCCTATACTACAATCGGTTATACTTTGGTCGTCACACAGTGGTTTCTCCACATGGGACTTGGACATTATATCAGACATACTGGTTACTAGATCTATGGCTTTAGATCTAGATTTGGGTGGTTTCCTAATCAGGGTACTCAGACAGCATTCTAAGAGTATTTAGAATGGACGACTCCTGGCACGGTAGTGTACCTGCAGGTAATGGAGTCACCCTCTCTAAAGGTGTCTTACAGACTAAAGGGGATAGGGATGTGCATGATTGGCAGATCACTTGCTTAGGCAATTGAGTCAATCATGAGATATCAAGTACCACACCAGATGTTGTTCTTGCACTAGATGCAATAAGTTGACATTAATCCAATTCTGGAGAAATAGTCGGAAGCAGTTTTAGAACATAAGTGGATGTTCTAGGGATATGATAACGACAGCCTCATTCGGGAGACAGTTATCATTCCAGGCTTCCAAGGTGACCTGGACGACAAGGAAGTTGTCAGAGTTATAGTTTTTCCTTCTGACGAGGGGCAGTATTTTGGACAGGTGGTCCAAGGCAATACTGAGGGAGGCATGGCGCAGGACACTGATTAAGTTCAGTTGATAATACAGTCTAAGAAGTTTGGATTTGGTGTTCATTTATGAACTATGTCCCATCAGACATCCAGACACATTCTAAGACAGGTATTGCTCATTTCGGGAGATGGGTTTCTCCGCGAACATGAGATATCGAGAGACATAGAAAGAAACATCAAAGCGGATCCACTCAATGAGGCTATTCCTCGAACGCAATATTTTCGCAAACGAGATTTGTGAGGCTGATTAGTAGAGGAGTTGGGTGTTCGGTATCACACGGGCTGTGAGTATGCGACATCGCAATAAATAGCCTTGAGTGCAAGTGGGAGATTGTTGGAGATAGTGCCCTCAGAGTCAATTATTAGATCACAGGCACGTGATTGTAATGATTGAGGCAGGACCTATCCCGATAGGACAGTCTTACTCGAGATGATAGTATGCTATCTGGTTTACCTTTATCATCGTGTACTGCTTTAGGTGACCTTACAGGTCGCTATTACACGTTGGTAGAGCCCCTAGGATTCTTGCTTGACCACCAGCAGTATGAGGGCGATCATATACATGGGAGCTGGCAGTCTATAAGCACATCCTTAAATGGTCCCTAGTCGTGAGTGTTTCGACAGGGCATCGATACTCCAGAGTAGACTAGTGTATACAGTCGAGACCCCGACGAGGGGCGGTGGCCGGTCTCACAAGCCATTGGTGCCAGTTGGTTCACCTAAGATGTATACAGGTGCTCATTGGGTTATGAGTACACCGGACAGGACTCGCCGGGAGCATGCTAGTTGGTCATATACCAGACGTCAGATGGCAGTTCCCTGGTGACATGTGTATAGGTTAGTTCATCGACCTGAGGATCGTCATTTGTCTTGTGTGAGTTCCCACTGTACTTTGATTACTACCCTACCACGGCTCAAAGGATTCGTGCAAACAGGTTTTAGTTGGGTACAGTCCCGAGCCACATGGAGGCAGTGAGCGCATCTTCAGGGGTTCGTCTCTCCCGGTATTGGGGGTGAGGTCGCGCTGTGTCTAAGAGAGCCATTACACGAAGCCCTCGGCCGAGGCAAGGAGATTTACTGGTAGGTATTCCAGTAGTATCTCAGGGTGTTCTGGGCTACACTCCGACACGACTTGTACCGCTTTTGGGGGTCTGACTTTTACCAACCCCCTAGGCCCGCCATGCGATACTCATAGACGAACGGACCGGACTGCACGGATATTGTCACTGACAGGCTCAGTAGGGTTGTCAGGCTGAGTTCGCTCACTGACGTCCCTTTTAGTCAATACCTGGTAGCCCGTTACGTATTGGCTTATACCTCTGACGTGCTAGTGCTTAAATCCACAACCAAAGTGTTGACGAGTCTTTAGAGTCCCCCACATTCAGTTACTCAGCTTTCGGGAGAAAAGCTGTAGCGTCCGTATGGAGATATGGCAGGGTCTGATCAGATACGTGCGGTATTGCACGGATCAGGATCGAACGGATATTACTAGCCGGCTTTGGTTTAAGCCGGATCCTAGTATATTACAGCGTTGACTTTGTCTCATTGCTTTTGTATTTCGGTCGGAATACAAATGCGGGTGTGTATGCACAGTATCGGGGTTTTCCTGTAATTTATTACGGGACCAGTTTTCTGGAGTTGCCAGTTTGCTTTCCGTTTCGGCCATTTTCATTTGTATCGTTCATTGGCCGAAGTTTGGTGGAGGAGGGCTTATTTGCATTTGTGCAAATAAGCTTTTGTGGAGGGGGTCTTTGCATATTCTTGTATCATGATGGTGTACCATCCATTGACCTTGCTTGACTTCTATCTTCATGATTGCTTGACTTTGTGAGGTGATGATGGTGGTGTTGGAGTGTTGGTTTATTTGCTATCATGGTTGTTGCTTGAGTGTTGGAATTGTTGTTATGATGATTCTTTGCATGATAGCCTTCTCTCTCTCTCCCCCTTGTATTGTTGGATGGCTCTCTCATTCTTTGCTACACTCTCCACTCTCTCATTCTCTCCACTCACCAAGTCCATGGCCGGCCTTGCTCTTGATGGGGCTGTCCAAAATTCTAGTGTAGGGATTTACACTCTTTTGGCTTGGCAAAAATCATATTAGCTCCTCCTCCAAAAGCTTGTATCAATTCCTCCACCATAAGGCAATTCCTACAACCCCAAAATGAGACATGAGTTCTCTACTACATTCTACAGCAAACCTTGGGCACGTCGACTAGCCAGCTTCGTGCCCGAGTTGCCTCGGTATTGAGGTGGGAGGCCGTAAAAGATGTAGGCGATGTGGTGCACTTCCGGCGACGAGGTGGAGACAAGACATTCCGCAGGAGATCGGGACGGCGACGAGAAGACCGGAGGACTCCGATCAGTCGGTATATCTCTCTTCCCCATCTTGTTGTTAGCTAGGACTAGTTAATGGTTCGATCCGGGTATTAGTGCGCGGTGGTGCCAGTTCATGAAAAATTTAAGTATATCACCGCTTCCGCATTTTGGCCTCGGGATGGAGGCCGGGGCGCCGCCGTGCACTTACACAATGACCTGGCGAGATGCCAAGAATGACCGTCCTGGCTGGCCATAACAAGGAGGTTTTGCTTCGACTTTGGGTGGTGGTCTCATAGGGTTCTAATTAAGTCTCTAGGGTTGTTTGACTATCGTAAAAGGGACTCAGATTACCCCAGATTACCTGTAGTCCCAAAGAATTCACAAAATACGATATCGGAACAAATTCAAAGTTCATGGTTTAGGGTTTTACTCTCAGGTTTAGTCTATAGAATTAACATTACAAGGGTTTAAGGTCACTACTAAACCTCAATTGCACCATTTCAATTCATAATCTACCCTAAATCTCATCTAGGAAAATTCTAACATCACTAAACCACCAAGTGTTAATTCTAAACTACTATAGAAGTTAAAGAAACTCACATTCTAAGCTAAGGGTGTATGAAATACCTCATTTGGAAACTCAAGAAAATTCTTGAGTTGCCTAAAGTCTTCAAAACCTAGACTTGATGTCTCAAAAGTGTAAAAGATGTTATTGTGCACATTTTTTGTGAAGGCTTGAGTGGTTTTTGGTGGGATTTTGGGGATGTCTTTTTAGTGGTAGTGAGATGATGAAGAGGAGATGAAGAAGATGAAATGTAGATGATGAATAGAGAAGGTTCCATGGTAGAAAATATCGCCCCCTCTCTCCCCCCCTCTCCAAGACCATATCTCCATGTCCCCATTATGCAAATATCTCCAATTTCTTTTCTTCCTTTTTTTTTGAAACCAAAAACATTTTTAAAGACAAAGCCATGGTTAGAATAAAATGTAAGATGTTTTGTAACATGACATGGTGCATGTCATATGCATAAACAAAATTAATGCCAAATTAGTAAAAACTAATCGAGTTTAGTAAATAACCTATTTAAAATTAATTGTATAATAATTTATAGAATGCCCAAATCACATAAATACCTTTCAATCAATAATTCATATTGATTCCCAAATATTTTCCAACTATTGGTATATAATTATACCATTTCATTTAAGACCATCTTCCATATATTAAAATATTCTTAATATTTATTATTTTAATTATTTAAATTCCCAAAATAATATTTTATTTCTGAAATGTTACAATCTTCCCCCCTTAAATAAATTCGGTCCCCGAATTTAAATTTAAACCCCCCAAATACATAAAACATTTCAATCCATAATTCAAATCAACGGGATTCCGAGTATCAAGAATATATAAAACATTTGATAGTGCAATACATGAGCCTGAGAAACGAGTGTAAAACTCAACATCAAAACTCCGTCAAGCGTCATGCCATCCTGGGAGTTAATGTGAAAACACCAGTATCAAAACCATTACGGAAATCACATATAACACAATTAAGATTATCACGTATGTATAGTACACATCTCGTGAAATTGTGAAAACAACTGAATAACAGTGCATGCCAAATCCCTTTTTAAATTGCCGGGTGATGCGCAAAATCACGGCATAAGTAGCGGATGTTCATTATAAGAAAATAGCCATATATACATCCTTTGTTTAACATATACTTTCTTCCTTTTGAAAATGATTTAGAAGGGTTTCCTTCGTAAAGTTTTGTGTCATCATGGACACGTAAGAAAATATCGAGACTATAGCTCATTTTTGGAAATCCATTCGGCAATTATCGATGCATGCAAAATACTTAGGTACTGTCCTCAGACCTGTACTGCTCGGTTACTAAACCGGATAGTATATATCATGAAAAAAAACATAGT
This sequence comes from Agapanthus africanus, assembly GCA_030015575.1. Classification (NCBI taxonomy): domain Eukaryota; kingdom Viridiplantae; phylum Streptophyta; class Magnoliopsida; order Asparagales; family Amaryllidaceae; genus Agapanthus; species Agapanthus africanus. Next base: position 397,513,805 of record CM057341.1, on the reverse strand, counting down.
GCTCGAAAGGTAATCAATCTCAAAATTGAGTATACAATACCACGTGTGTCTGGTGTGCACGGAAATCGAAATCAAATACAGGTGCCCCGAAGGTGCAGAGAAACAAAACAGAGTGCAACGGGTGTGCACAAAAACATCTGTCAAGTTCAATGGGTGTGCCTGACCACAATATCAGGTGCATCTGATATGCACTAAGAATCTCGATTTAGTGTATCTGGTGTGCACAAAAACATCGTGTAACTATACCGAATGCATAAATCCAAGTCAATGAAATTAAAGTCAAATATCTCGGAATGCACAGAAATCAAAAGCAAGTGCAGCTACGGTGCACATAAGAAATATCAATACTGAAAACTCGGGTAACTATACCAAATGCATAAGTCCAAGTCAATGAAATTAAAGTCAAATATCTCAGAAAGCACAGAAATCAAAAGCAAGTTCAGCTACGGTGCACATAAGAAATATCAATCATAAAACGAATCATCAAAATACCAAAAATCCAGAACAACGAAAAAGTGATATCCGAATCACCAAATCGCGAATCATAAATATTGTCGTCGATGTGCCCCTCCTTCAATGTCAAAGGGTGTCCGTGCATCCAAAGCTGGCAGAGTAAGTATCTACTTACCTCTTGTTCACGGTCTGGCGCCTCGGCTCTTATGTCATCGTCTCTCACTGCGGATCACCAGTTATATGATTCCTCGGCTCAATAGCCCGATACGAAGTGATGATGGAAACAGTTCCGCTCTGGCGCATCCTCTAAACATCTCCTGACCAATTAACATGGTCACTCGTAACGTATCACGTCAGCGATGGCAGTCTCTGGCCCCATGAGTAGGTGTGATACAACCGATCCTGGGTCCAAGTCTTACCGTGTAGTGTTCCAAATAGATCCTGGCAGGGTCTCTTTCCATTACCATCTCTGCCGAACTGCCCGGAAGTTAGCACTCTTTACTTAACCTGTTTCTTGTTCCGGAACAGCTGCATACTCATTATGACCTTTCTCTGGAAGTACGTCCGCATCCAACACCTCTGCGCGTGTAACAAGTTTCTGACATCAATGGAGTGGAACGTCATTTCGTTAAGATCTTGTACGAACCTCTAACTCCGCTTCTCTTCAATGTGGACCGATTCATAATCATCTCTTCGTAGTTGTGTGGATTGTGCTCCGAATGGTTGCACTTGTATCTAGAGTCTCCTTTCCGAAGCTATGAACTCGACATCTCAATTGTCCTGTAGTAGGCATCTGGCCAATTACGTTCTCGGGGACTCGTCCAAATTATCGGAGTGATACGCTTACACTCGTTCATTCTCGATTGACTCACAACGCATCTGGGTAAGGACCTTCTATCCGAAACCGGTCAACATACTGATCTTCCATCGGAACATCCAACAAACAACGTCCTCTCTAGATTGACTCACAGCACGTCTGTGTGAGGGCCTCTTCTAGCAGAAGTTAGTCAATCTAATAATCTCGCATCGAAGCATCCAACGAACAAAATGTCCTAGTCTTATCCAAGGGTGACTAGCGATCTTCTATCACATTCTTGAGTGTAACCTCATGCTGCATTGGCTTTCAATGTCTGGTGAGATATCTTGTCAATAGCAGCAACAACTGGCTTATCTGTCCGCACAGTAGACAACGCCTCGATCATCAGGAGTTAACGGTACCCTAGTAGTCTTCTCAATACGGCTGGCCTCTGGCAATAGCCCAATCATCTGGGGTAGATCTCAAACGCTCGTGTCAACGGAAAAATCCAAATAACAATATATCGATGAATTCGTGTGCCACCGGAATACGCCCCGGTCAGTCCTCGTTCATGACGAGCTCGTGCACACCGCACCTCTAGCTGTAGCTCTCTCTACTCGTGTAACCGTAGTAACAGAAATCACAATCTAACATCGATGAGGATAGATCATAGGAACGAATAGAAATAAAGTGCCTAATAAATGTACATCCTAAGGCTTCTTAAGCGGAGTAGCGTGTCGTAAGTATGCCGCGGAACATACACACGGTACGTCAGTCTACTTAAGTCACCTACTCCATCAACAATGGTCAACCCATGCGACGAAAGTTCGGGTCTAATACCCCCTCGGCCAAGTCTAAGTTCCGTAAGGTCAAGCCTAGGTTCCGAATATGAATATATGCCCTAGACTCCGCATAGTCAAACCTAGACTCGAACCAAGGCTAAACCTAACGCTCTGATACCAACTTTGTCATGACCCAGAAAAGCCACATGACTGGCACCTGAATCATGTGATGTCAATAGGACCCCACCTAATTCAAGTAAGCCAAAAGCCCAGAAACCTAATCCTTCTTAAGGAAAATAGTGGAGGTACGGTTTTAAAATAAGGTTAATGAAATCAAGTTCTTTCTACAAAACATAGATAATAGTATAAGAAAATACAATGTTTATATTTAACTTGAAAACACTTTCGTTATTGAAAATTTGGGCAGCACCTCATTTGTAAAACTTAACCCGAAAACGGTACAAACAATATAATATATGGCATCCCTAAGCGGGAGCTAGCTCATCGCCAATTGGCGGAAACAACCATGCAAGTAAAGAAAATACACAACGCTGAAGGCGAGGACCAAAACTCAGAACGAAAGCAAGAAAACTAAACATCAGGAAAATCAGAAACAACAATAAATACATAAGCGCGACTCTAAGGCCGAAAGAATATACAAACTGTGGTTATCTAAGTCTACTAAATATACAAGTCTGGTTGATGGAGCTTTAACTAGATACAACTGAAATAAATAACAAATACAACTGAAATATAAAGTACAAGTACAACGGTGGTCACGATGCAAGTGAAACCACCTACCAAGCAATCACCCGAAAGAATGTGGAGTTCCAGCAAGCCGCTACGGAACCTGTACGGCTAAACCTGCAAGAACTGTGTCTCAACGGGGGTGAGTTGTCAACTCGTGAGTAGAAAACATCACCGAGTAGAAACCGAATGTATGAAGATCTCCTTGGTCATACAATACAGTACAATGATAATAGTGGCACGATAACATCGAATAACAGTATAGAGGTGATAATATAGATGTTAGTGTATATGCCCTAGGGGCCATTATTGTATCATACTTGTATGTATATTACTTAATGGAAGCTTGGGATATTCACAGTTGTATATACAGTCTTGCTAAAAATGGTAGTATGCTACTTGGTTTGTGTCTACTTTAATATGTGCATATGTTTCTTATAACGTATCACTTATACATATTAGTAGAGCCCATAGGATCTTAGCTTGATTACCAGCGTCGTGATGGCAGTCACACTAGTGGGGGCTGGGTAGTCTGTAAGCAACATCCTATACAGGTCCCTGGTCGTTGGATTATCGAGATAGGGCATCGATATTCCGGAGTAGACTAAGTGTGTACGCTTCTCATCCCAGTTGGGGAGATGGTCTGTCCCACATCCATCAGTACGTCGTACTGGAGATAGTATGCAGGTGCTCGTTAGGTTACGGGTACACTGGACAGGACACGCAGGGGAACTGATTGGTTGGTATTATACCCATCGTCAGTTAACAGTTCCCAGATGACATGAGTACAGCATAGTCCGCAGACTTGACACTGCTACTTCGCCTCGAGTGTGTCCCACTGTTCTTAGATTGCTACCCTACCACGGCTCAAAGGAGTCGTGCAAACAGGTAGCAGTTGGGTTCAGTCCCGAGCACTTGGAGGTAGTAGTGGTTAGATAGGATTCGTCTCTCCCGGTATTGGGAGTTGATATCGCGCTGTTTCAGAGAGCCATTACGCAAAGTCCCTGGCCAGGGCAAGCGAGATATACTGGTAGGTTCCAGTAGCTTCTCAGGGTGTAATGGGCTTCGCTCCGACACGACTTATACAGCTATTAGGGGATTGACGCTTGCCGCCCCCTAGGCTTGATATGCGATAGTCTTAGACGAACAGACTGGACTGTACGGAGATTGTTACATCAGGCTCAGTGGGAGTTCGGATGAGTTTCCTCATCGGCCTTCTTATCGACATCTGCTTGGGGACCGTTACGTACAGCTAGTGCCGCTTGCGTTCTGTGGTTAAACCCACTGCCAGCGTAGTGTCGAGTCTTTAGAGTCCCACACAGAGAGTTTCCCTGCTCCAGGAGAAACGATATAGAGGTCGTATGGTTTTACGACAAGGGTTCGGACGCATACGTGTGTTTACGCACGTACGACTTTTTCGGACAGTTTTTACTAGTCGGCTTTGGTTTAAGCCAGATTCTATTATCGGGTTACTGGATTTATACAGTCTAAAGTTTTTCCGTATTTTCACGGATTGGAAGGGCGTTCTCGTAATTTGTCGGGAAGCTTCTAGAAGAGTGGTGACTAAAGGGTTAAGGTGGCATTGCATTAAATGAGATTAGTGACTCATTTGTGTGATGCATCCAAGTCATTAATGCATCATAAATGCTTAATGACTCATGGAGATGAATCACTCATAGATATTTATGAAGCACGGTTGTTAATTCTATTATTTGATTTTTAGATAAATAATAATGCTTCATATATATTATGATAACATCATTATCTCATTTCATTCTCATCTTCACCTTCTCTCTCCTCAAGCTCACTCTCTCTTCAAACCCTAACCCTAGCCTCTCATTTGTTGAGATCAAGGGTTAGCTAGACTAATACATCCATAACCTCACTCTATATCCCCTAGGTAGCTTAGATTACCACTTTAAGCAACCTAGTTATCTCAAGTTTGAGATTAAGCTTGGCGTAGGAGCTTTCGGGTGGATCGTCTTTGATTCGAGGAGGCCGTTGAGGTGCCGATGTTCCAAGGAGCCTATGAGGAGTGGAGGACCGTGATGAAGACCCGAAGGACTAGTATCGTGAGGTATAACTTCATATCCGAGTAGTTAAACCTCTAGTTGTTTGTTAGAAATGGTTTAGAAACGATTCATGCGCTCAAGTCCGTGTTACGAAGCTTTGATAATCTTTTTTCATATATTCCGCCTCCCCACAAGTTCGTGGGGTGCGTGACATGGACTTACAGTGGTATCAGAGCCAGGTTAAACCCTTACTAGCTTGTTAGCAACTGATTAGAAGTTCGATCGACGGAAAACACGAAAACAAAAACCCGGATATTCCTAGTTTCTGTTAATTTTAAAAGTGTCTTAAAAATAATTTGACATACCTTAAAATTCACAGCAGGGAATTGTAAGAATACTGGGAAAATACGAGCCCCTAACTCGGCAAAACGGCCGCGGATCCGAGGCAATAGAATGCTTCTGCCGCGGATCCGCCGCCGAGTCAACACCGAGTTGACTCGGAGTTTCACAGTAATTCATAATTTCTGGTTTTTTGTTTTCCTGTATGTTCTTTTTCTATCCAGGTTACTTCAGTGCAGGTTTGCTTTTGGGATAGACACGGAAAAGGGAAGTCGATCGATATTCTAAGATATTTGCTAATTGGGTTTTTATCTGTAATGTTTAATGTGTTCGTAAACCTCCCCTAACTGCTAGTATGTCGGTTGGCAGGGGGTTGCACATTTCTGTAATGTTTACTGTTTGTGTATATGAACTGTGTTGGACTATTGTGATGATTAGCCGGGGTTTGAGATGTATTTAATATTCATTCAATGTAAATGTAATTTGATGTAATATTCTTTTGCGGGGCACATCCAGGTTGCGGTTGTAGCCACCGTTGTATTATTTTTTTTTTACTGTTTTTTGCTCCTATGATAGACCCAAGGTAGGGTACACAAACTACCGGGTACGTCGAAGTGTTTAGTGGCCTACTCACGTTGTTGAGGGAGACCGCTTCACTTCGGGTACTTGGCGGGTAGTTTGCCGTACCCGTAGGGGTCTAGGGTGGGGTAATGGCTATTCATCACAACTGTGTAATCCGTCTTTTATTGCAGGCTCAAAGCAAATGCGGATTTCTAATAAATCCAATAAAGTTCATCTGTGATCTGGAATGCTTATTATTGCGTCTGACGAATGTACAATATCTATATATGATAGCTATTAGATGTCACCTATGTTTTACACCCGCGCAAGCCCAGCCCCCGCTCTGTCGTTAGTTAAGTAACTTAACGGGTGATGACGAGACCTAGTGGCGAATGCGGATGGCATAAGAGGACGTGGTATTTTCATTTTTTTCTGCAATGATAGGATAAATGATGGGACGCATTATTATAATGCAAAGAAAATAAACCAAAGTTAAGTCGTTGGAACAAATTTAAAAGAAACCACTCGGTTATTTTAAAAAGATCAGAATTTTTAATTGCGGAGCTTTAACCACTCCTTTTAAAAAGTATCAGGTTTCTTCGATTAAATCAAGTTCACTACATTCACGGTTTTTCCAAAACCATTCGTAGCCCTCCGTCATTTCTTATGAATGGTCAGTAGTATTCAAGCTATGTTTGTTGGCTTTCGTCAAGGCATAGTGTTTGGTAGCTGCTGGGGTGTTCATTTGGTGCATAGATAGATGTGTTGGTTTGGGACAGTCGTATTACCTTGTTGGCCTTCGTCAAGGATATGTACGGGTGGGTTCAAATTAACTAGATAATGATGGGCAGAACTTGACATGTGACTTATGATTTGTTGGCCTTCGTCAAGGTCATAAGAGCATGGGGCAAAAATCCACATCGGGAATTTCTAAAGAAACTGAAATTTGCAGAGAGAAGCATACCATTTTGGAGTTTGATGAATGTTGGTAGGATTCCATCAACATTATCATACGATGATATTTTGGATCCCGATCCTACTGTGAGTATATACTACTTATCAGGAGATTCGTCACTTAACGATCATTGCTATAAACCAAGTAGGTGCCTAGAAAGGTGTCAGCGGGGTTACTCCCACAGAGAAAAGAGGTTATTTAATTAAGGAACTTCACGAAAGCGTTGGAAAACCTCCCTCGAAGAATTGACACTGGCCTGGCTGAACGGTTAAGCAAGTATTGTACGGTAAGAATTGTCCAGGCTAATTCTTCTTTTATGGTTTGAGGAAGGATTCGAGAAACAGTGGGAGCCATCCTGTTTAGATAAACTTAAAACCAATCTAAACTTGCAACAGCATCATGCTAAAATATTTTCTTCTCTCTCTCTTAATTGCAGCGACCTTGTGACCACACCTAGGTTACATCTAGATAACAAATTGACTGAATCTGACTTATATGGCTTGCAAAGGTCTGTCCAGATGTCCATTGCCTATGACAAGCTGGAACAACCTATTACTACTCAAGATCCCGCCGTCCCAGGTCCAGTTTCCACCGTCGCGGATATGGATATCCGTCAGACAAGGGAAAAAGATAAAGCGAAATCTATGTACCTCGTGTTAGCTTCAGTTGATGGTGTATACCAGAAGCAGCACAAGAAGATGGACTTAGTTTCCATCTTTCTCCATAACAAAGATTTATATGGAGAGCAATCTCATATCGCAAGATATGAGACCTCGAACGAATTAATTCAAGCAAGGTTGGCTGACGGGTCATCTGTAGGGGACAACGTCCTTACATTGACTAGCTGTATTAATGAGCTCCAGGGCCTGGAGACCGCGTTGGGAAACGAGTCAGATACTGACTTGATTCTACAATCTCTACCTTCTACCCTGAAGGAAACCAGGAAAGTAGAAGGAAAGAGAAGGGCAAAGGTTTCGAGACTGGAAATAGTAAAAGAAGGGCGTTCCTATTGTTATGGAATTGGGCATAGGCAGAAAGATTGCAGGGCTTTAGAAGCCAGTAGCCAGGACACGAAGCATGTTGTGGCTTCAGCCTCAAGTGTGTTAGTAATAGAGAACTGTTTGTCAATTAACTCTACTTCCTGGGTACTAGATACCGGAGCAGGATCTCATAACTGTAATTCATTACATGCTTTGAGAAACCGTAAAGTTATAAAGATAGGTGATTGGTCTCTCAGAGTTGCAAACGGAATGAGCGTGGACGCTGGATCCGTGGGAGAATATCGCCTAGGTTTGACAAGTGGGCAGATATTGATTTTACGAAACTGTCTGTATGTACCTAGTATGACTTGTAATATCATATCAGTGTCCTCACTTTCAAGAGAGGGATATAATTTTACATTCGAAAGCGATGTAGTTTACATCCACCTAAATCAAGTTCTGATTGGGTCAGGTACATTAGATAACGGTATATACGTATTAAGTCAAGCTCAGGTTTTCAATGTCCAGAATACACTTAAAAGAAAGTCTCCAGAATTAAATAAGGCTTTCTTATGGCATTGTAGACTAGGTCACATCAATGAAAGAAAGTTGACTAAGTTACATAGAGAAGGATATTTGAATCCGTTCGAATATCAATCTTATGCTACTTGTGAATCTTGTATCATAGGAAAGATGACCAAGACTCCGTTTACTGGACACGGAGTAAGAGCAAGCGAGCTCTTAGAACTCATACACAGTGACATATGCGGTCCAATGTCTACACATGCGAGAGGTGGTTATTCCTACTTCATTACATTTACGGATGATTTCTCTAGGTATGGACATGTGTTCTTGATGAAACATAAATCGGAGGCCTTTGAGAAATTCCAGGAATACAAGAATGAAGTAGAAAACCAAAATGGCAAAAGTATCAAGACACTGAGATCTGATCGAGGTGGTGAATACTTAAGTGCCGAGTTCCTGGGTTACCTAAAAGAGAATGGAATTCTCTCTCAGCTTACTCCTCCATACACACCACAACACAATGGTGTATCAGAAAGGAGGAATCGAACCCTATTAGATATGGTTCGTTCCATGATGAGTAAGGCTGAGTTACCGCGATCATTCTGGGGATTTGCACTAGAATCAGCTGCATATCTTTTGAACGAAGTTCCAACCAAAACTGTGCCTACCACACCATATCAGATATAGAGTAGAAAGAAACCCTATCTTCAGTATCTGAAGACATGGGGATGTCCAGCTTTTGTAAAAAGGCAGCATGCGGACAAGCTGGAGGCACGCTCAGTACAGTGTAAGTTTGTGGGATATCCAAAGAACTCCAAGGGGTATTACTTCTATTACGCAGAGGAACAAAAGCAAAAGCTTTTTGTTTCTCGTCATGCCCACTTCTCAGAAGCTGAATTTTTAGAAAATTAGAAGAGTGGGAGCGCAGTAGAACTGGAAGAAATTCCAGAACCACAAGCTATTACTGAAACCTTGGTGGAACAAGAAGGTTCAGGAGAACAGGACATCCCAACGCCACTCCGCAGGAGTAGTAGGCAATCTCATCTGCCCGAGAGATACTACGGTTTTCTCATAGACGGGGATAGAGAGGATTGCACTATTGACTATGATGAGCCTACTAGCTTCCAGCAAGCTATTCAGAGCAGCGACTCGGTAAAATGGCTGGATGCAATGCGGACCGAAATGGAGTCCATTTACACTAACAAAGTATGGACTTTAGACGTTGCTCCAGATGGGGTAAAACCCGTAGGATGCAAATGGATCTTCAAAAAGAAGATTGGTGTAGATAGACAGGTTGAAACCTATAAGGCTAGACTTTTTGCAAAGGGTTTCCGTCAAAGACCTGGTTTGGACTATGACGAAACCTTTTCTCCAGTGGCTATGCTTAAATCTATTCAGATCCTTCTTGCTATTGCTGCCTTCCACGATTATGAAATTTGGCAGATGGACGTAAAGACGGCCTTTCTAAATGGTAATTTAGAAGAGAGCGTCTATATGGATCAGCCAGAGGGATTCATTCAGAGTGGGAGTAGCGGTAAAGTATGCAAGCTGCTTAAGTTCATTTATGGACTAAAGCAGGCATCGCGGAGTTGGAACATCTGTTTTGATGATGCTGTCAAAGAATTTGACTTTATCAAAAATCCAGATGAACCATGCATATACAGTAAGATTGTAGGGAGAGCTGTAGTATTCCTCGTCTTGTACGTGGATGACATTCTCCTAATAGGGAATGATATTCCTATGTTACAGTCAGTCAAAAGATTCTTGTCACATAAATTCTCCATGAAAGACCTGCGTGATGCCACCAACATTCTGGGGATCCGGATCTATCGTGATAGATCAAAGAGGATATTGGGACTTTCGCAGTCCAGGTACATAGACACCATAGTGAAGAGATTCAGTATGGATGATTCTAAGCGTGGCAACCTACCGGCTTGTCACGGAATCACCCTCTCCAAAGAGATGTCTCCCAAGACTGATTTGGAAAGGGATCGCATGTCGATTATACCCTACGCTTCTGCGGTAGGCTCTATAATGTATGCGATATTATGTACCAGACCAGATGTAGCATACGCATTGAGCATTGTAAGCCGGTATCAGGCAAACCCAGGGGAGAAACACTGGATAGCAGTAAAGAGCATTCTCAAGTACCTGAGAAGGACTAAGGAGATGTTCTTAGTGTATGGCGGAAAAGACTTCCAGATGGAGGCCTTTGCCGACTCCGGCTTCCAGAGTGACAAAGATGACTCCAAGTCCATGTCGGGTTATGTCTTTACCCTCAATGGAGGGGCGATCTGTTGGAAGAGTTCCAAGCAGGAGACCGTTGTTGACTCAACAATGGAAGCGGAGTACATAGCTACTTGCGATGCCGCAAAATAAGCTGTCTGGATGAAGAAGTTCCTCACAGAACTTCAGGTGGTTCCTTCCAGTGTTGGTCCAATACCTCTGTATTATAACAACAACGGCGCTATAGCTTTAGCGAAGGAACCCAGGTCCCATCAGAAATCCAGACACATCTTAAGGCGGTATCACCTGATCAGGGAGATCGTAGATCGCCGGGAGATCGAGGTGAAAAGGGTAGAGACAGAGAATAACATTGTTGATCCATTCACAAAGGCCCTTCCTCAGACGCAGTTCGAGAGGTTATTCGAGATGATAGGTCTGCGATATACCAACTCATGGCCCTAGTGCAAGTGGGAGATTGTTAGTGTATATGCCCTAGGGGCCATTATTGTATCATACTTGTATGTATATTACTTAATGGAAGCTTGAGATATTCACAGTTGTATATACAGTCTTGCTAAAAATGGTAGTATGCTACTTGGTTTGTGTCTACTTTAATATGTGCATATGTTTCTTGTAACGTATCACTTATACATATTAGTAGAGCCCATAGGATCTTTGCTTGATTACCAGCGTCGTGATGGCAGTCACACTAGTGGGGGCTGGATAGTCTGTAAGCAACATCCTATACGGGTCCCTGGTCGTTGGATTATCGAGATAGGGCATCGATATTCCGGAGTAGACAAAGTGTGTACGCTTCTCATCCCAGTTGGGAAGATGGTCTGTCCCACAGCCATCAGTACGTCGTACAGGAGAGAGTATGCAGGTGCTCGTTAGGTTACGGGTACATCGGACAGGATTCGCAGGGGAACTGATTGGTTGGTATTATACCCATCGTTAGTTAACAGTTCCCAGATGACATGAGTACAGCATAGTCCGCAGACTTGACACTGCTACTTCGCCTCGAGTGTGTCCCACTGTTCTTAGATTGCTACCCTACCACGGCTCAAAGGAGTCGTGCAAACAGGTAGCAGTTGGGTGCAGTCCCGAGCACTTGGAGGCAGTAGTGGTTAGATAGGATTCGTCTCTCCCGGTATTGGGAGATGATATCGCGCTGTGTCAGAGAGCCACTACGCAAAGTCCCTGGCCAGGGCAAGCGAGATATACTGGTAGGTTCCAGTAGCTTCTCAGGGTGTAATGGGCTTCGCTCCAACACGACTTATACAGCTATTAGGGGACTGACGCTTGCCGACCCCTAGGCTTGATATGCGATAGTCTTAGACGAACAGACCGAACTGTACGGAGATTGTCACATCAGGCTCAGTGGGAGTTCGGATGAGTTTCCTCATCGGCCTTCTTATCGACATCTACCTGGGGACCGTTACGTACAGCTAGTGCCGCTTGCGGTCTGTGGTTAAACCCACCGCCAGCGTAGTGTCGAGTCTTTAGAGTCCCACACAGAGAGTTTCCCTGCTTGTTCATATCAGATTTTTGCATTTTTATACAGCCCAATTTTTATCACATTGCATATCGGTAGGTACTCTTGAGCCGTGTTTGCTAATCAATTGCAGGATACAGGTTCACGGCTCTAAACGGTGAAATTCATGGAAAAACACGACGAAATCCGGGTTCCTGCCAACCACAGATAAAACACGGGTCTCCGCTCTTTATCCGTCTGTTGCCACACACCAGTTTAGGAGACAAAATGGCAAATCGATTGTCACCTTCATGCACAAGGCTCAATGGAAACACAAGATCCAAGAAATCTACGCGGAGCTCAAGAAAATCATGACAAAAGATCCATGTCCAATCACCTTTTGATCCACTAGAATTCTGGAAGAAATGTGGAAAGATTATCAGAGAAAACATGTACCAGACAAAAGAGGACAACAGACCAGGGAAGCAAGAGAAACCGGAGGGCCCAACTCCTCTATCAGGCCGCGGAACCGCGGCCGTATGGCCTTGTCGGCTGAAGACGTTTTAGGGACAGTTTTTTATTTTTATGAGGGTTCAGAATTTTGCCCTAGGTTTCCATCTCCCTGCCTATAAATAACCCAGAACTTGCCAAAGTGAAGGGTGCTTAATCTTGTATTTTTCTAGGTTTTAGAATACTTGTTCTTCTTCCTCTTCTCATCTCTTCTCCATTGAAAAACTTGTAGTGAGCTTTTGTGAGTGAAGAATGATGAATAAAGAAGTTCCTTTTGTTATTATACTTGTCTCGTTCTCTTATTATTGCTTGTAATTTTCATTTGGTAACTTAGTTGTTGTTATTTCTTGTTGTTTCTTTCTTTTCTCTTTTCCTTTATCCTTATCCTTAAACAACCATGAGGCTTACGCTTGATCCTTGCCGAGGTGAGGTCGCAAATAGCTAGTTGTTATCTTCTAATCTCCTTCTTTCTATCTTCCTCCTTTGTGTTATTTTCTTTTCCGTATTATGGGTGAGTAGTTTCATACTTGTTAGGGTAGGATAAGGGAAGTTTGAGAGCAGGAAATCTCTCTCACTCTTTCCTTTCCCAACATCTTAAATCGACTCCCGTTAATTGAACCACAATCCGCTCCCTACGGCTCCCTATCCTACATGATAGCGGTGATTCCGTAGTGAGACCGGTTGTGGTAGAATTAACCGAAGGTTATGGCTAAGAGCCAAGAACGGACGGACAACCACCAAAAGGAAGAACTTAAGCGTTGGAAAGCCTAGCTTATACTCGCAAGTTCCTTCCTAGTCGTGCTAATCCCCGTTGTTGCCGATTACCGTAACACCGATATTAAGAGTGGCAACGAAAGAAGTGAGCGACTCCCAACTCAAACTAACCTAATCCTAACCCTAACAAGCTCTCTTTACATATCATTTTAACGCTTAGATAATCACAAACAAATCTGGACTTTCGGACTTAACTCGTTAAAGCACATAGAAAAAGATTCCCATCTCCCTGCGGACGACCCGTACTCAACCGGCTAGCTACAAGCGAAACCGTTTTGATTGCAGTAATTAACTAAACTAGAACACGCAGAACCTCTACCAATCAAATGGCGCCGTTGCCGGGGAGACGGTAGTTTATTTCTTTGTGTAATTTCGGGTTAACTTGTGAATATAAATATAACCGAAAAACAAAACAAAAAAATATACATTGTAAAAAAAAACTATTTTGCTATTTTTGATTAGTTTTTGTGCAAGTGTGCAGGATAATACGGAGTTCGAGTTCAGTGCCAAAGACGTGGGAAGATAGACCCACATTTCGCGGCTACACCGTGACAGATTCAAGACGGATAAAACGGTCTACTGAAAGATTCTGGAGCAGTTTCAGTGAGCAAATCCAGATTAAGGGTCTTAAAAACAGCAGAGGACACCCAAAGCAGCCCACACCAGAAAACTGAAGCCCCAAATCCCCATTACTGCCGCGGAACCGCGGCATATGCAATCTTAGGCCGCGGAACCGCGGCCGTTTAGAGGATTCAGTGTGCCAAAATTCCCTGTAAGTTTCTCTAGTTCTCCCCCACTCCTCTGGACTCCAATAAACTGTGTTTTCTGCAGCATTCTTTGCGCAAATTCTCTTCCCCCTTCCAATAAACTGTTCTTGTGCAGGATTCTTTGCGCCGCGCTAAAAATAAAAATTGTTTACAGTTGATTTGTAACCGCTTTGCATTCATTAATACGGACTTAAGGGGCTTGAAACCAATTCAGATTAGGTGGGGATTTCATCACCCTTCCCAGGACCCCAGAAATCCCAAAAAGCATATGCATTGACCATTGTTAAATTAAAAAATACTAGACTCGGCCCTAAGGACTTCGCGCTCAATAGGACAGAGGACTAGTTACAGGCATCGGCCGTTTATCCTATCTGACTTTTGCAGTGCCTTGGCAAGTGTGACGAAGGCAAGTGGTTATTTAATTAAGGAACTTCGCGAAAGCGTTGGACAACCTCCCACTTACCTGGCACTTATCTGGCCGCATTTGACGGAGAAGAGGCGGTTTGAGGTCCTATTTCTAGCCCTCTGGAACAGTTAGGAGCTGTCTAGCAGACCTAGGTGACCCTAGATCTAGGTGTGATTGTGCATATCTTGTTTGTGATTGCTTAAAGCCGTAAGTCCGTACATATTTCTGTAAAGCTCTTTCTAAAAATAAAAAAAAAGGAAAAAAATCAAAACTTTTATAAAAACTTGCCCTTTGTCGCCAAATCCATTTTTCACCCACGACCCATCGTATTTCTCCATTGACGTTTTCTTACCCTCACCTTCTCCGCTTTGACTATACTAAACTCGTTTAGTGTATGTCCGCTTGGACTCGGGACACTAGCGCCCGTCTAGTCCGCGTTACGTTAGTCGCTACCGACTACGCGATCGACTCAGACGTCGAAACTCCGTCCACTCCTCTTTCACCATTACCTTTGCCGGCCAACTCCGACGTTGACCGGAATTCTGTTCATACATCTTCACCTTCACCATCACCAACCTCTTCTTCCGTGATGTCAGGATTTAATCCAAACATCTCTTTGACTACCCCTGGATTGGCTCCACCTCCTACGGAGACCAATAACCCACCACCACCGCCTGTTGTAGCGCCACAGCGAATCGCGCTCCAGGATCGTTTCTATCCCACCCGTTCTGCACTCCCCACCTGCCTTTCTCTTCCACCGGCCAATGGGGATAATTTTGAAATTAAGCCCCACTTCATCAACATGCTTCCACGATTTCATGGGCTTGAATCTGAAGATGCCTATATCTTCATCAATAAATTTCAAAACGTCTGTGCCATGATGAAAACCACCCAGCTGTCGGACGATGCTATACGTCTATGGGTCATTCCGTTCACTTTATGCGATCTTGCTGAAAAATGGCTGTATAGCACCGCTTCCCACTCCATAACCAGTTGGGACGAGTTTGTAAAAGCGTTTCTAAAGAAATTTTATCCGAATCATAAAACCGCAAGGATCCGCAATGAAATCAACCAATTCTCTCAGCTTCCTTCTGAACCCTTTTGGATGTGCTTTGACCGGTACAAAGATCTTCTTGTTCAGTGTCCTCACCATGGTATAGAGAGATGGCAACTTTTCCAAACCTTATACGAGGGCCTGAACCCAGCAACGAAGCAGTTGTTGGAAACCATCTGTCAGGGCCACTTCCTATCGAAATCTGACGAGGAAGCGTGGAAATTCTTTGACGACCTTGCGGAGCAAATGCTACAATGGGAGAGCACCAGACCGACTTCTTCTTCTTCCACCTCCACCTCTACCGGTCAGTCTAGGGTAGGAATTCACCAACTTGATGTCTTTATTGCGATGAAAACTGAAATGGCTGCAATAACGAGAAAGCTTGAAGCGATAGAGAGCAAATTTTCTTCTCCTGCTCCTACCCCTGTTCTCCCCCTTCGTACCATTTGCGCTTGTTGTTCCGATCCTTCTCACTTAACCGAAGAGTGTCCTTACAATCCACCATCGCAAAGACAGGATCAGGTTAATGCTGCATTTCAGCAAAGACCGAGGAATGATCCATACTCTTCCACCTACAATCCCGGTTGGAGGAACTACCCCAATTTCGCCTGGAATCAGAATCAGAATCAATTCCAAGGAAACAATTTCCAAAGGGCCCCTCCGCCGCAACAACAAGCGCAACAACAAGCGCAACAACAAACTCAACATCAATTTCAGCAGCCCTTCCGACCCCAACCTTTTCAAAATCAGACAAACAACTTTGCACCCAACAATTCTTTTCCACCAAACAACTTTGTTCCGTCAAACAACGATAAGGTTTCCTCGCTCGAACGAAGTCTGGAGGCGTTCGTTAAACAATCGACACAATCCACCGCCAACATCCAGTCTTCCATTCAGTCCTTAGTGCAACACACTGCCGCTCACGGGCAAAGCATCAAAACCATCGAGGCCCAGATTGCACAGCTGAATGCGGCCTTAAGCGAGCGAGAGAAGGGGAAGCTCCCGTCCCAGCCACTCCCAAATCCCGGACACCCACAGAATGTACATGTTGCTCTTGAACAACAGAACCATAATGTGAGTGTCGTGACCACATTGAGATCAGGAAGGATGCTGCAAAACAACATTGGCACACGGAACAACGATGACACCCCGGCTGCTGCTTCTTCTTCTTCTTCTCCTGCTTCTTCGTCTTCTGAGCCTATTCTCCGTTCTTCATAAGGCTCTCCTTCCTCTTCTTCTGCTTTGAATGGACCCACTTCTCACTCCACGAAAACACATGTTCTGGGATCCGTTCTAACTCCACAATCTCCTCCTCCAGCATGTAGGGTTCCTAGACACCCTAATGAGGTCTCACAAGGCATCATCCATGCCAATTTCAAAAAAATCTAGGTGCCGAGAGACCCGACTACGGATCGTTGGCTAGATGTCTAGGCGAAAAGCAAACTAGTTAACAACTTAACTATAAAGAATACGGAAATACAACCTTTGTAGATCCGGTGCTCCACCTCCATAGCTCCGCAACGAAGTCCCCTCGCTGTCCAAATGAGTTCCCGGGCTCTAGCGTCGGCTTCGTCGGAGAATGGGCAAGCTAGGTCGTCGATGTCCATGCCGAAGATGATCTACGTCGAGGCATAGCTCCAACTTCACCAAGTAATGAAAACTTGTGAAGGAAACACACTCTACTACTTGGCAAGAGGTAGAGGATGAAGAAATAGGAAGTGGGTTCACTTTAGAATTGGATTTCTCACTCTTTTTCAAGAGTTGCCATTGATGGAGGAAGGTTTTTCTTCATGAAGATGAAGAAGAAGAAGAGGTTGAATATGATAAGTTCTTATTTAAAAAGAAAAGAAATTCCAAACTTATCATCATACAACCATGGTCAAGTGTAGAGAATAAACTAGGGTTAAATCAAATGGTTAGGGTTAAGCATGAGATAAGAATGGTGGACAAAGTCAAAGCTTCATGAATCTTCAACTACAAACAAAGAAAGCCACCATTCTTCTCATTTCTTTTTCCAAAAAGAAAATAAATAAATAAATGAATAAATAAGTAATGGAAAAATAAAACCCTAATTATATGTTTAACCATGGTTCAATTCTTTACACTTAACCAAGTAAACATGTATCATCAAACATGATACAAACTAGTGCACAAAAGTATATCGCATATACAATGCGCACATCCGAGTGAGAAAATCCATCTTAAGTGAACCGATACTAGTTAACGCAAAGTAATATATCAAATATATAATTATGCATTAAATCATTAAATTAACACTTGATTTAACGATCCGGTCATATCGTATATAACCGACTAGTATCCAATGTATCGGCTTATCGAATCAACCCTCGATTCGATAACTAGGTTATATCGCATATAACCATTCGACACATTCATCGCGAGAATGAAATACGGTATCACATACACGCATTATTCTCGGTCCCGCACATATCTCATATGCGCTCCTATTTCGTTTCGCTTGAGCCAGGAAACCTCTGTGTAGTACTCTAAAGACTCGTTAATACGCCGGCAGCAGGTGATGATCATATCAGACACCCACAAGCCGCAAGCGGTCTACTAAACGTAACGGCCACCCGGGTATTGAGCGATCAGAAGATCGACGAGCAAGCCCGCTCACACTCCAGTGAATCCAACCAGTAACACTACCGTACAGTCCGGTCTGATCGTCTGATATGTCGCATATCTCGCCTAGGGGTGGTAAACGTCAGACTCCAATAGCTCGATAAGTCGTGTCGATATGAGGTCTATAACTGTTCGAGAAACTACTGGTAACACTTACCAGTAAATCTCAGCAACCCTGGCCAGGGATTTCCTGTTATAGCCAATCGAACACAGCGCAACATCAACTCCCTATACCGGGAGAGACGAATCCCCTCCTATCGCTCATTGCCTCCATGTGACTCGGGACTGTACCCAAAAACCACCATTTTGCACGCCCTCTTGGACGTGGTAAGAAGGAAATCAAAGCACAGTGGGAACCACACAAGACTCTATGACGATCTCGGGTCAACAGACTACTTTGTACCAGTGTCACCAGAGAACTGCCATCTGACGAGAGGTATAATACCATCTGGGAGTTCTCGGCGAGTCCGTCCAGTGTACCCAGTCTCTACTGAGCACCCGTATATCATCTCTGATGTCAAACACCAATGGATATGGGATCATCCATCGCCCATCTGTATGGGTCGAGAAGGTACACGCTAGTCTACTCTGGTATATCGATGCCCCGTCTCGATACACCCTCGACTAGGGACTTTGAAGGATGTACTTATGGACTACCATGTCCCCACTAGTATGATCTGCATCATAGGCCAGGTAGTTAAGTACACATCCTAAGGGCTTTACCAACATGTAATAGAGAGACAATCAGTGTACACGTTAAGGTAAAGTTCAACCAGATAGCATACTATCATGTCGAGCAAGAAAGTCCTCACTATATATGTCCCAGCATCCACTACAATATACATCCTATGTATAGTAATGGCCTCTAGGGCATACATATAACTAACAATCTCCCACTTGCACTAGGGCCATCTGTAGCAGTGGTTTGAAGTATCTCATACTCAACCATCCCATAAAAGTCTCTCTCTGAGAACAGGCCTTTGTGAGTGGATCCGCTGTGTTGTCCTCTGAGTCTACTCTCCTGACCTCGATCCCCTGGAGATCAACCATCTCCATGATCAGGTGATACTGCCTTAGAATATGTCTGGATCACTGATGGGACCGGCGTTCCTCGGCATAAGCCACAACTCCATTGTCTCACAATGGTAGGAACGTAGTTCATCTCATGAACCAATATACACCCAAACAGCCTCTTCGGTAGCATCTTAAGTAGCGATGTATCCTGCCTTTATCGTCTAGTATGCCACGGTATCTAGCTTGGAAATCTTCCAACATACCGTCCCTTTACTGAGGGTATAGACATTGCCTGTGACTGACATTCAGTCGTCTTTATCACCCTGGAACACTTCCAATGATTTTCCCCAGGATCAATTGATACCATCTCACTACAACTTGTGAGAATCCTAACATCCATTTAGATCTATCTCATAGATCCAAAATCCAGGATTTAGGAGGTATCACTTTGATCCTATATGGAGAATCATTGTGATAAGCGAACATTGATCGAGCGTAGCATAGGAAACTCTTTTCCTATCAAGAGTATGTCATCCACGTACTCTACGAGGATCATCACCATACTCCCTACTACCTTTTTGTTTATACAAGGTTCATCTACCATTTTGATGATGTCAACTTCTTTGACTAATCCATCAAAATAGATGTTCCAACTCCGCGATGCCTGCTTTATCCTATAAAACATCTTGCACACGTTTCCGCTGCTCCCACTGTCTACGAAGCCCTCTGGCTGTGTACTTATAGACGCTTTCTTCCAAATCATCATTTAGAAAAGCAGTCATGACACCCAACCACCAGATATCGTAGTCATGGTATGTAGCCATGGCAAGTAGTATCTGGATGGACTTAAGCATAGGTACTGGAAAAGGTTTCATCATTATCCACTCCTGGATGATGACGAAAACCTTTAACAAGTCTAGCTTTGAAAGTCTCAACCTTTCCATCTACACCAAGTAATCTTCTCATGATATACTTGCTCCTGATGGGGATTTAACCCTTCAGATATTACAACCAAAGTCCATACTTTGTTGGTGTATAAGGATTCCATCTCAGATCACTAAGCATCCAGCCATTCTTACAGAGTCTTCACTCTCGATGGCCTGCTCGAAACTAGTTGGGTCATCATCTCATGATGCAATCCTCGCTCCCACTGTCATAGAGAAACCGAAGTATCTCTCAGGTGGGTGAGGAACCCTACTAGATCGGCGGAGAGGCTGAGGTTCGTTGGAACCTTCTGAATCCTTTGGTTCTACCAAATCATCTGCTGTTGTTTGTATAGCTGGAACCTTTCCAGTTGTACATAACAGATCTTGCCTCGAGCTTGTCCGGATTTTGCTTTTCAGACATAGGCTGGACAACCCCAAATCTCAATTAACTTGAGAGATAGGCTCTTCCCTTATCATATCAAATATGAAGTGGTAGGCAACTGATTTGATTCGAACCCTATTCAATAGGTATGCAGCTTCTCAAGCGCATAACTCCTAAAAAGGAAATAGGTAACTCAGTAGTACTCATCATAGAGCACACCTTATCACATAGGGTGTAATTGCTCCACCCCGATATACCATCGTGCTATGGTGTATGCGGAGGAGTAATGCTGAGAGAGAATCTCATTCTACTTTAGAAAAGTCCAGGATTTCCGTGCTCAAGTATTCTCCTCCTCGATCACATCAAAGGACATAATACTTATACCCGTATTGGTTCTCTACTTCTAACTTATATTCTGTGAATATCTCAAAAGGTTCGGACTTATGTTTCAACAGGAACGTATGTCTGAATCTTGAGAGATCATCAGAGAATGTAATGAAGTAAAAGAACCGAGTTTAGCATGTGTAGACATGGGACCTACATACATCAACATGTATCATCCCAAGAGTTCACTAACTCTTTCTCTGTTTCCAATAAACAGAGCTATGGTCATCTTATCTTTGTGACATGACTGGTGAGTTTCACAAGATGTAAATTCAAACTGATTTGAATATGCATCTATATGTAACTCTAGCTAGTCGGGTCACATTGATCTGACCTAGTCTACAATACCTCAAGAAGGATTCGTTCATTTCTGAATTCTTCCTCTTGTGTGTGTTCCATATACTAAGAACTGTAGTTTGATTTAGAACATCAATGCTTTTAGATAACGTGCCTGAACCGATCAACTTTTGATATAGGAAATGTTCAAAACATTATCCAACAATACAAAATTTTATCATTTCTTTACTGGTAAAGAGACTGATATGATTTTGTATATCAGGTTCGGTATCTAATAACATTCGTTCAGAATCAATGTATTGGTAATACAGGGTGACAGTGACCAACAGACTTGGCTGCAACACTTGCCCCGTTTTCTGCCTCATGAAACTTATCACCCGTTCTCAGTTCTCTACCTTTCTGTAGCCCTATGTAACAGATTACATATCTGGGATCCTGATCTGGTATCACATATCCAGGACGAAGAGAATACAGAGAAACAGTTCTTTGTAACGAACACACCCGAAGATGATGCATCAGCATGCACTCTCTTAGTTTGGGCGGCACGGGAAATCTGGTATTCCCTAATTTCCTGCTCTGTCTGATAACAATTATAAGTTGGAGCGGGACCAACGTTCCCCAGCTCAGTATAACAAGCGGGTTCAGTCAATATTCCGTATTATTATCTTGATTAAGGCATGATATGGTCGCTACCAGGAGAGAGAGAGAAGAAAACACTCAGCGTGCGCTCTTGCAAGAATAGATTGGTTATTATTTTATCTAATCAGGATGGCTCTCACTGCTTTTTATCAAATCTTTCTTCAAACCCTAAAAGGAAAGACTAGCCGGGATTAATTACACACTACAAGTTCGCCAATCTTTCAGCCAGGCCAGTTTCGGTACTTTGAGGGAGGTCCCCCGTGCTTTCGCACGAACCTAATTAATGTAAACCTCGTTTTCCCAGAGGCGTAATCTCGTTAACACCTTTCTAGACACCTACTTGATCGGCTAATTGTAATGTATAAAACTCTCCCAGGAGTAACAATTACTCGCAGCGGGTATCGGGATCCAACTATCTCATAGAAGGTATGCAATCTCATTGCGAATTTCAACACTTGAAATTCCCGATAATATTTTGCCCCTAGCCGCTATATGACCTTAACATAGTCAACAAATCATAAGTGCTAGTCAAGTTCAACCCGTCATTTCCCGATTGAATTAAACCCACCCGCACGACCCTTAACATAGTCAACAAAGTCGCACGACTACCCTAATCCAATCACATCATATGCTTATGCAGATAAGCACTAATTAGCTACCGCACACTACGCCTTAACATAGTCAACAAACGTAGCACGAATACTAACTAGTACTTATCTGAAATAACGGAGGGCTACGACAGGTTTTTCTAAAAACCTATTGCGTAATGAACTTGATATCGTTGTAGGATCAAATGATTTTAAAATGGAGTGCTTTTGAGGCTTTTCTAGTTTTGCTACAGGAGTCACTCCCGGTGAAGGGATCGTCGGTCCTTTCCTCGTCGAATGAGGTGCGGGATATATCATATATATCACTGTGCAAAGCAAAAACACTTAAAAGCAATCAAAAGACAAACCGAGTGTGTAGCATCTGCCAGTTATTACTAAAGGAGTCACTCCCGGTGAAGGGATCTCGGTCCTTTCCTTATCGAATAAGGTGCAGGATATATCATATATACCGCTGTGCAAAGCAAGAACTGTAGCTACCTGTTTTATTTTGAAATTCGATTCTACAACATCTTAGGTTTCTTTTATTTCATTAATCACATTAATGAAGTCCCATCATTTAAATACCTAAACATCACAGATAAATACAACGTACACTTATGCCATCCGCATTCGCCTCGATGTCCCTTCGTGCACCGTTAGGTTAGGTAACTAACGGCAGAGCAGGGCAGGGCTAGCGCGGGTGTAAAACATAAGTAACGCCTATATAATATATCATATATACTATATACTGTATCTATCACAGAACATCACATGATCACATCACAGATATCGCAGCAGAAGAATGATATGAAATATTGAATATACTAGGACGTCCGTGTTTTCAATACGAGCCAGTATAAAACACGGATTCCACAGTCGTGATGAATAGCCAAACCCACACCCCTAGACCCCTACGAGAGCGGCAAGCAACCCTACCAATTCTGGAGTTAGGAGACCCGGACTCGACTCTTCGAGTTGGTCTCCCACTGGACTCCAGAACCCGGTTACTTGTGCTCCCCTCCTTGGGTCTATCCTAGTGCGGAAAAGTAAATAATATACAAACGGTGACAACTTCCGCAACCTGGAAGCGCCCCAATAAAAGAATATTACATACAAGTTTTTACATGAATGAAAATGAAAAAACACTCATCTCACATAAAAAACCCCGGCTATTCAAACACGACAATCCAATATAACATATCCAGCAACACATAACATCACATGTCATCAACGTAAGTAAATATGCGCATCCCAATTGTCGTTGACATATAGCAACGAAACCGGCGATATCATATATTACACTTACGGTCACAGAAAAGAAAGTGTAAAACTACAACAGTTGGAATCCGCAACTTCCTCAGACATCGCATGCCTGACCAAATGAAATACTTAGACATCGCATGCCTAACAATTATAAACCCCGCATTTTAGTCTCATTATCGTAAACTCTTTTCAATGCCAAGTCGGGCAATTCAACAGGATTCCCGATAATTTGATCGAATGCTCGTCGCAAACTTCAGTAGACGGCTGCACCCCCGATACCGTCGACGAAGTGCACCAAGGGGGAACACCGCTTCCGCGAGCACCCGAACGGATGCTTTCGGCGACGGGGTTCTCCTACAGTCATTTGGTCGGGGCTATGGAGTGAGGCTGTCTATTAAGTTTACCCGGCGAGTATCCGCGTACGCTACGTGATTGCGACGGACTTTTGATCACATCAAAATTCCGTGGCAACCGATCAAGTGAGACTAAAGTGCTATGTTTATAACATTCATTCAGTTATCACATAACTGTTTGTGAATTCCAATTATTGTATCACATTACGGATAAATAGAAAATGTTAAACTTTCCGATCGAACATTCGAACACCCAAGTTTTCCCGATACAGATCAACACATGAAACAAGTCTAACAACATTCAGTTCGTGCCTCAGTACTAACGGTCCAGCCGTAGAAGGGTCAAGCCAACGCCTCACATATGGCACGCCGTACTGCCCCAAACCCGAAGATTCAAAGGGCAGTTCAAGACGGTCATATAATCGAGTTAAGGTTTGTTGTCTTCTAGAGGGTCCATCGCGTTACTTGCACTACTTAGAACGTCGTTAAACTACGGAAAAATCCAACACTTGGAAATTTCCCGACAGGGGAAAAATTGGGTATTTATATCCGGTCGAACTTTTTAACGTATTCTAAAATTTATCCGGAAAGCCACATAGACAAAATCTGATACTCCGATCGAAACACCGAATCCCCAAAACAACCCTAGAAAATTCAACTGTTGAATAAAATTTAAAAATTCCCATAAAATCCAGCATCAGAAAATAGGAGTTACAGTGCAAATTTTAAAGTGAGACAGGCCCGTACGGCCGCGGAACCGCCGCATGAGCCATGCTCATGCCGCGGAACCGCGGCGGTATAGATGAATTGGAATGTCGTGTTTCACCATAACTCTTAGATCTTCCTGCTGAATTTTTTAGCAATTTTTAACTTGGAAAAATCCACGTTTTCAGAAAAAGTCCAGAGAGCATTTTGTGATCGGGTTTCGGGTTCGTTCGGACTTCAAATTCCGTCTAGACTTCACCTAAGGCTCTAGCTAGGCTCTGATACCACTGTAGGATTCTTAGGCACCCTAATGAGGTCTCACAAGGCATCAACCATGCCAATTTCAAAAAATCTAGGTGCCGAGAGACCCGACTACGGATCGTTGGCTAGATGTCTAGGCGAAAAGCAAACTAGTTAACAACTTAACTATAAAGAATACGGAAATACAACCTTTGTAGATCCGGTGCTCCACCTCCATAGCTCCGCAACGAAGTCCCCTCGCTGTCCAAATGAGTTCCCGGGCTCTAGCGTCGGCTTCGTCGGAGAATGGGCAAGCTAGGTCGTCGATGTCCATGCCGAAGATGATCTACGTCGAGGCATCGCTAGATCAAGCTCCAACTTCACCAAGTCATGAAAACTTGTGAAGGAAACACACTCTACTACTTGGCAGGAGGTAGAGGATGAAGAAATAGGAAGTGGGTTCACTTTAGAATTGGATTTCTCACTCTTTTTCAAGAGTTGCCATTGATGGAGGAAGGTTTTTCTTCATGAAGAAGAAGAGGTTGAATATGATAAGTTCTTATTTAAGAAGAAAAGAAATTCCAAACTTATCATCATACAACCATGGTCAAGTGTAGAGAATAAACTAGGGTTAAATCAAATGGTTAGGGTTAAGCATGAGATAAGAATGGTGGACAAAGTCAAAGCTTCATGAATCTTCAACTACAAACAAAGAAAGCCACCATTCTTCTCATTTCTTTTTCCAAAAAGAAAATAAATAAATAAATGAATAAATAAGTAATGGAAAAATAAATCCCTAATTATATGTTTAACCATGGTTCAATTCTTTACACTTAACCAAGTAAACATGTATCATCAAACATGATACAAACAAGTGCTCAAAAGTATATCGCATATACAATGCGCACATCCGAGTGAGAAAATCCATCTTAAGTGAACCGATACTAGTTAACGCAAAGTAATATATCAAATATATAATTATGCATTAAATCATTAAATCAACACTTGATTTAACGATCCGGTCATATCGCATATAACCGACTAGTATCCAATGTATCGGCTTATCGAATCAACCCTCGATTCGATAACTAGGTTATATCGCATATAACCATTTGACAAATTCATCGCGAGAATGAAATATGGTATCACATACACGCATTATTCTCGGTCCCGCACATATCTCATATGCGCTCCTATTTCGTTTCGCTTGAGCCAGGAAACCTCTGTGTAGGACTCTAAAGACTCGTCAATACGCCGGCAGCAGGTGATGATCATATCAAACACCCACAAGCCGCAAGCGGTCTGCTAAACGTAACGGCCACCCGGGTATTGAGCGATCAGAAGATCAACGAGCGAGCCCGCTCACACTCCAGTGAATCCGACCAGTAACACTACCGTACAGTCCGGTCTGATCGTCTGATAAGTCGCATATCTCGCCTAGGGGTGGTAAACGTCAGACCCCAATAGTTCGATAAGTCGTGTCGATATGAGGTCTATAACTGTTCGAGAAACTACTGGTAACACATACCAGTAAATCTCAGCAACCCTGGCCAGGGATTTCCTGTTATAGCCAATCGAACACAGCGCAACATCAACTCCCTATACCGGGAGAGACGAATCCCCTCCTATCGCTCATTGCCTCCATGTGACTCGGGACTGAACCCAAAAACCACCGTTTTGCACGTCCTCTTGGACGTGGTAAGATGGAAATCAAAGCACAGTGGGAACCACACAAGACTCTATGACGATCTCGGGTCAACAGACTACTCTGTACCAGTGTCACCAGAGAACTGCCATCTGACGTGAGGTATAATACCATCTGGGAGTTCTCAGCGAGTCCGTCCAGTGTACCCAGTCTCTACTGAGCACCCGTATATCATCTCTGATGTCAAACACCAATGGATATGGGATCATCCATCGCCCATCTGTATGGGTCGAGAAGGTACACGCTAGTCTACTCTGGTATATCGATGCCCCATCTCGATACACCCTCGACTAGGGACTTTGAAGGATGTACTTATGGACTACCATGTCCCTACTAGTATGATCCGCATCATAGTCCAGGTAGTTAAGTACACATCCTAAGGGCTTTACCAACTTGTAATAGAGAGACAATCAGTGTACACGTTAAGGTAAAGTTCAACCAGATAGCATTCTATCATGTCGAGCAAGAAAGTCCTCACTATATATATCCCAGCATCCACTACAATATACATCCTATGTATAGTAATGGCCTCTAGGGCATACATATAACTAACACAGCATTAGACTCAACCAATTTTAAAAACGTTCCATTTCCAAACCGGTTGAGGTCTAATAAACAAAATCCTCAAATGGAGAAGATTCTGGAGTTATTTAAGCAGGTTAACATTAACATTCCTCTTTTAGATGCCGTCCAACAAGTCCCGTCCTACGCGAAAATCTTAAAGGACTTGTGCACAAAAAAAGGAAGTCTCAGGTACCCAAGAAAGTTTTCTTGGCTAGTGCTGTGAGTGATGCCCTTACCCAATCTTTACCACAAAAACGGAAGGACCCTGGCTGTCCTACGATTTCTATTACAATTGGGGATAAGAACATCAACCGCGCATTATTAGATCTTAGTGCCAGTGTTAACCTGCTTCCGTACTCAGTATACGAGCAATTAGACGTAGGAGAGCTGAAACCCATGCAATGCACTCTCCAAATGGCCGACCGATCGATCACCCATCCTAGGGGTGAGCTAGAGGATGTGTTAATCAAAGTCGGGGACTTCATATTCCCCGTTGACTTCATTGTATTAGACACACAGCCTGTAGCTAACCCCCGGAATCAAATTCCGGTGATACTCGGTCGCCCATTCCTTGCAACCTCAAATGCTGTGATCAATTGTCGCAATGGTTCAATGAACCTCTCTTTTGGAAACATGACAATTGAACTCAAAATTTTTAGGTTGGGGAATCAGCCCGCCGAACCTAATGCTCATATACTGGACGTCTGCTCGATCCAGGAGATCACCCCAGAAGAATATGAATTCGAGGAGTTTCTGTTTGATCACGATAATCTTGACGCCACTAGTGCGTGCCTCTTCGAACCCGCTGCTGTTTCTGCGCCCGACAACGACTACGAGTGTTTCACGTTCTCGAACGATCTTAGCCGCTCACAACCCGAGTTTCAATCCTTCGAATTTCCGGATGAGTTACCTGAACTATCCGACTCGGTCGCTTACACTCGTTTTGAACCTTTGCTGGAGTCCTTTGAGTTCGAGACCTCTGCACCAATCTTTCCTTCAATCGTTTCACCTCCGACGCTCGAACTCAAGCCTTTGCCGTCTCACCTTAAGTACACTTACTTTGGTGAGAACGAGACCCTCCCTGTCATCATCTCGGCTTCTCTAGCTCCAGAGCAAGAGAATGCCCTTCTCACGGTCTTGCACAGCAACATGCAAGCTTTTGGCTCGTACATGGCGGACATCAAGGGGATTAGTCCCCTGATCGTTGAACATCACATTCATCTGATGGATGATGCCAAACCAGCCCGGGATCCATAATGACGTCTCAATCCAGTCATGAAAGAGGCTGTGAAGAAGGAGATCGTAAAATGTCTGGATAGTGGTATCATTTACCCTATCTCTGATAGCCAGTGGGTTAGCCCCATTCACGTTGTCCCCAAGAAATCAGGTATAACGGTCATAACCAACTAGGCGAACGAGTTAATCCCTACTCGCACACAAACTGGGTGGCGAGTATGCATCGATTACAGAAAAATCAACGCCGCAACGCGGAAAGACCACTTTCCGCTACCTTTCATTGACCAGATGCTTGAACGATTGGCCGGACACGAGTACTACTGCTTTCTTGATGGCTACTCCGGCTATAATCAAATTCCCATCGCCGAAAAAGACCAGGACAAGACCACTTTCACTTGTCCTTCGGCACGTTCGCATATCGTCGCATGCCCTTTGGGTTATGCAATGCGCCCGCTACCTTCCAGCGGTGTATGATGGGAATCTTCTCAGACATGGTGGAAAAATTTTTGGAGATCTTCATGGACGATTTCTCCATCTTCGGCGATTCCTTCAACGA
Organism: Agapanthus africanus; assembly: GCA_030015575.1. Classification (NCBI taxonomy): domain Eukaryota; kingdom Viridiplantae; phylum Streptophyta; class Magnoliopsida; order Asparagales; family Amaryllidaceae; genus Agapanthus; species Agapanthus africanus. The sequence goes on along the minus strand of CM057341.1, from coordinate 397,484,950 downwards.
GTGTTTGCTGCATCTTGACGCTGTCCTTACCCGATGTAAGGACAAGAATCTCACTTTGAATTGGGAGAAGTGCAACTTCATGGTGCGCGAAGGTATTGTCTTAGGACATATCATCTCGCAAAATGGCATAGAGGTTGACAAAGCAAAGATTGAGGTCATTTCCAATCTACCTCCTCCCAGATGCGTCCGAGACATCCGAGCCTTCCTTGGCCATGCCGGTTTCTATAGACGGTTCATCAAGGACTTTAGCAAGATTGCTAGGCCCTTGACTCTTTTGCTGGCCAAGGATACGCCATTCGACTTCAACTCGAGCTGTGTGACTGCATTCGAGTCATTGAAAAGCTCACTCACTTCTGCTCCCGTTCTTTCTTCGCCTGACTGGACGCACCCATTTGAGATTATGTGCGATGCATCCGACTTTGCCATTGGTGCTGTCCTTGGACAATACATAAACAAGATGCCCCACGTAATCTATTATGCGAGCCGAACCCTGAACGACGCCCAACTCAATTATACAACAACTGAGAAGGAATTCTTAGCTGTTGTATTTGCTTTAGAGAAGTTCAGGCCCTACCTCATCGGCTCTCCAGTCATTGTCTATACTGACCATTCTGCTCTGCGCCATCTTTTTGCGGAGAAAGATGCAAAATCTCGGTTAATATGTTGGATCCTCTTGCTTCAAGAGTTTGACCTTGTCATTAAGGACAAACGAGGATGTGAAAACATAGTTGACGACCATCTCTCACGACTTCCTTCTTCGCCTTCGCTTCCAATCCCGATCAATGACGTTTTCCCGGATGAACAGCTCTTGACAGTATCTTGCGAACCCTGGTTCGCAGATATTGTGAACTATTTGGCCACAGGATTACTACCGACTGAATGGTCAATTCAGGACAGACTTCGCTTCTTATCCCAAGTAAAACACTTTTACTGGGATGAACCCTATTTGTTCAAGTACTGTCCCGACCAGATTATTCGTCGGTGTGTCCCTAACGAGGAATTCAAGAGTGTGCTGTCATTTTGCCACGATCAAGCGTGTGGCGGGCATTTTGGCCCCAGAAAGACAGCTGAGAAGATCTTGCAATGTGGTTTCTACTGGCCACAACTCTTCAAAGACGCTCATGACTATTGCAAGACTTTCTCCCGGTGCCAACACTTGGGCCGGATATCCCGGAGGAACGAGATGCCGCTCCAACCGATCTTGGTTGTGGAGATTTTCTATGTTTGGGGGATAGATTTCATGGGGCCGTTTCCCAGCTCTTTTGGGAACTTGTACATCCTTCTCACTGTTGATTACGTCTCTAAGTGGGTCGAGGCTGTGCCCAGCCGGACTAACGACAACAAGGTTGTCGTCAGGTTTCTTAAAGAAAACATTTTCTCCCGTTTTGGGCACCCCCGAGCGATCATTAGCGACAATGGAAGTCATTTCTGCAACAAGAATTTCGAGGCCTTGATGCGGAAATATTCCATTAATCATAAGCTCTCTACGCCCTACCACCCCCAAACCTGCGGGCAGGCCGAAGTTTCAAATCGTCAAATCAAGCAGATACTGGAGAAGACGGTTTCCAAGAACCGTAAGGATTGGTCACTAAAACTCACTGATGCCCTTTGGACATTTCGACCGCTTATAAGACCGATCTTGGCATGTCTCCCTATCGGCTTGTGTACGGAAAAGCTTGCCACCTACCTGTCGAAATAGAGCATCGCGCATTTTGGGCGATGAAGGAGCTGAATCTATCTCTCGAAGATGCGGGCGGCCATCGGAAGCTGCAGTTGAACGAACTGAGCGAGCTTAGGGATGAGGCTTACGATAACGCGGTTGTCGTTAAGAACCGAACGAAGGTGTTTCACGATAAACACCTTTTGCGCAAAACTTTCGTACCTGGTCAACAGGTGTTGCTTTACGACACCCGGCTACACTTCCATCCAGGAAAGCTCAGATCTCGCTGGAAAGGGCCGTATTTGGTGCGGAATGTGTATCCGCAGGGCGCTGTGGATTTGGAAAATCCAAAGGACGGTTCATTTTTGAAAGTGAACGGACACCGACTAAAACCGTACCTTAGAGCCGAACCAACAGAGGAGCTCCTGTTCTTACAGGAGCCGGTTTACCCTGCATAAACTTCCTCTGCCTACCTCCAAACTTCGGTTATCCAGCCAAGAACAAGTGGACAATGTTCCAAATAAGTTTGGGGGTATGTATATACCATTTTGTACATTTTTGTGGATATTCTTTTTCTTTTTCTTTTTCTTAAAACACCAAAAAAAATAAAAAATTTGTGTATATCTAACCGACAATTTTGACCCTTCACATGATCTCTTCATGCAATCACAGTGAGGACACTGTCTAATTTAAGTTTGGGGGTACGCTCGGTACGCAGTTCTTACCTTCGCATTCATATGTATATTTTGCATCAGCATATTAAAATCCATAAAATCCATAAAAATCAGAAAATTTTCTAAAAACATAAAAACCTTTTGTCAAGTTAGCTAGTGGGAGGACTCGGATTCAACATTTCGACGGTTTGTTTGATTAAATAAGAATAACTAAATCTTATGTTTAGATTTTGAAAACCTGAAAGATAACTCTCCTTTGAAGTTAACTATAGCTGATATACGTCTTTACATCACACTACACGTGTCGTGAGTTTTTGGGAATTAGATGATAAGTCTTTTATGTCGAAAAACTTTTAAATGGATCAATGATTTTCTGAGGATCAAATAGGTTTGTTCTGAAATAAGTAATATCAAGAATAGTTTATGAAGTGAGTGAATATGAAGGAATGTTTTTGATGCCTTAATTGGAACTAAGTCTGAAAAATAACCCATCTGGAACTTGATTGGAATGATTACACACCAAAACCCACTAAACACGTCTTTTATCCAAAAAAAATAATTGAATTGCCGGCTATATCTCCGTTCGTATTAAATCATCATGATTTTCATGCCAAACTGTCTTTTGTTTGTGGACCTAGGTAACTTGAGTAATTAAGTCCGCTGGGGTGTTTCTACACCTAATGCCCTAAAACCAACTGGTTTGGGTGCATTGGCCCAAAGCTCGCTAAGAAGCCTAGAAAGTCCAGATTAAAACAAAGTCAAGCAAGTGTTCTCTCTGAGTTAAAATTCCTAACGGTTCTTTGTGTGAGAATAATCTTGATAAAAGACAGGCTTTTATAAAAAATTTAGCGGAGATATGAAGGTTTTATTCTATGATAAAGACTATTGCACGTTCACAGAGGTGTGTATGAAATGAAAACAAGAAAAAGGTGGAGTGAAATATAAGACTAGTTTCCTGTTAAGGAAGATAGAAATTCTAAAGTTAAAGCTTTACTGGAAAACGAAACTTGAAAAATGCTTAACTCTTTATAAAACTTATGTGATCCTTTCAAAATTTTTATCTGGGCTTTATTGTGTGACATGATGACGTAAATCGATCCTTCTGGAAACTTAACGACACTATTTGCACTGCAGGTAAAGACATATAAAATCTGTAGTTAAAAAAGAAGCGAGGTGTGAAAAATAAAGGTTCGATAGTTTAGACTTAGGATAATAGAATTGTTATTTTCTGAAACAAAACGTTAGGGTTTGAATCTTAGTTATTTTACAAAAACCAACTTGACCGGATTTTGTAGGTAGTATCTGCTGAAAACCCTCAGGAGACAACACCCCTCCTACTAGGGACACCTAGAGGTTTAACAGCTTGTTGCACATGCTCAGTGCAATCGCGTTCCCTGCGAAAGTGAGGTTAGGAAATTTTTTGTGAATAAATTGGCTTTGCTCGGGACGAACAAATGATAAGTTTGGGGGTATTTGTTCATATCAGATTTTTGCATTTTTATACCGCCCAATTTTTATCACATTGCATATCGGTAGGTACTCTTGAGCCGTGTTTGCTAGTCAATTGCAGGATACAGGTTCTCGGCTCCAAACGGTGAAATTCATGGAAAAACACGACAAAATCCGGGTTCCTGCCAACCACAGATAAAACATGGGTCTCCTCTCTTTATCCGTCTGTTGCCACACACCAGTTTAGGAGACAAAATGGCAAATCGATTGTCACCTTCATGCACAAGGCTCAATGGCAACACAAGATCCAAGAAATCTACGCGGAGCTCAAGAAAATCATGACAAAAGATCCAAGTCCAATCACCTTTTGATCCACTAGAATTCTGGAAGAAATGTGGAAAGATTATCAGAGAAAACATGTACCAGACAAAAGGGGACAACAGACCAGGGAAGCAAGAGAAACCGGAGGGCCCAACTCCTCTATCAGGCCGCGAAACCGCGGCCGTATGGCCTTGTCGGCTGAAGACTTTTTAGGGGCAGTTTTGTATTTTTATGAGGGTTCAGAATTTTGCCCTAGGTTTCCATCTCCCTGCCTATAAATAGCCTAGAACTTGCCAAAGTGAAGGGTGCTTAATCTTGTATTTTTCTAGGTTTTAGAATACTTGTTCTTCTTCCTCTTCTCATCTCTTCTCCATTGAAAAACTTGTAGTGAGCTTTTGTGAGTGAAGAATGATGAATAAAGAAGTTCCTTTTGTTATTATACTTGTCTCGTTCTCTTATTATTGCTTGTAATTTTCATTTGTTAACTTAGTTGTTGTTATTTCTTGTTGTTTCTTTCTTTTCTCTTTTCCTTTATCCTTATCCTTAAACAACCATGATGCTTACGCTTGATCCTTGCCGAAGTGAGGTCGCAAATAGCTAGTTGTTATCTTCTAATCTCCTTCTTTCTATCTTCCTCCTTTGTGTTATTTTCTTTTCCGTATTATGGGTGAGTAGTTTCATACTTGTTAGGGTAGGATAAGGGAAATTTGAGAGAAGGAAATCTCTCTCACTCTTTTCTTGCCCAACATCTTAAATCGACTCCCGTTAATTGAACCACAATCCGCTCCCTACGGCACCCTATCCTACATGATAGCGGTGATTCCGTAGTGAGACCGGTTGTGGTTGAATTAACCGGAGGTTATGGCTAAGAGCCAAGAACGGACGGACAAGCACCAAAAGGAAGAACTTAAGCGTTGGAAAGCTTAGCTTATACTCGCAAGTTCCTTCCTAGTCGTGCTAATCCCCGTTGTTGCCGATTACCGTAACACCGATATTAAGAGTGGCAACGAAAGAAGTGAGCGACTCCTAACTCAAACTAACCTAATCCTAACCCTAATAAGCTCTCTTTACATATCATTTTAACGCTTAGATAATCACAAACAAATCTGGACTTTCGGACTTAACTCGTTAAAGCACATAGAAAAAGAATCCCATCTCCCTGCGGACGACCCGTACTCAACCGGCTAGCTACAAGCGAAACCGTTTTGATAGCGGTAATTAACTAAACTAGAACACGCAGAACCTCTACCAATCACTGCTCCAGGCGAAACGATATAGAAGTCGTATGGTTTTACGACAAGGGTTCGGACGCATACGTGTGTTTACGCACGTACGACTTTTTCGGACAGTTTTTACTAGTCGGCTTTGGTTTAAGCCAGATTCTAGTATCGGGTTACTGGATTTATACAGTCTAAAGTTTTTCCGTATTTTCACGTATTGGAGGGGCGTTCTCGTAATTTGTCGGGAAGCTTCTAGAAGAGTGGTGACTAAGGGGTTAAGGTGGCATTGCATTAAATGAGATTAGTGACTCATTTGTGTGATTCATCCAAGTCATTAATGCATCATAAATGCTTAATGACTCATGGAGATGAATCACTCATAGATATTTATGAAGTATGGTTGTTAATTCTATTATTTGATTTTTAGATAAATAATAATGCTTCATATATATTATGATAACATCATTATCTCATTTCATTCTCATCTTCACCTTCTCTCTCCTCAAGCTCACTCTCTCTTCAAACCCTAACCCTAGCCTCTCTTGTGTTGAGATCAAGGGTTAGATAGACTATTACATCCATAACCTCACTCTATATCCCCTAGGTAGCTTAGATTAGCACTTTAAGCAACCTAGTTATCTCAAGTTTGAGATTAAGCTTGGCGTAGGAGCTTTCGGGTGGATCGTCTTTGATTCGAGGAGGCCGTTGAGGTGCCGATGTTCCAAGGAGCCGATGAGGAGTGGAGGACCACGATGAAGACCCGAAGGACTAGTATCGTGAGGTATAACTTCGTATCCGAATAGTTAAACCTCTAGTTGTTTGTTAGCAATGGTTTAGAAACGATTCATGCGCTCAAGTCCGTGTTACGAAGCTTTGATAATCGTTTTTCATATATTCCGCCTCCCCGCAAGTTCGTGGGGTGCGTGACATGGACTTACAATAGACATGTGTGTAAGGTCAGGTACTCGTGTCTGTGTCATAAAATTTCTACATATCATATGTATGATGTATGAACTCATCACTAAATAAGTGTGTCCAGCAATGACACAGAAAAATCAAGATAAACCTGAGTGCCAAGCATCGACACCCTAAAATATCATGAAAACCGTGTCCATTAGCGACACAAAACCCTCATAAATCTCGGGCACCGTCAGTCCAGATGGGCCCAAATCATCTGATAACACAACTACGGTCGGTATCCTCCGGATGTCCGCCATGTCAAATATCACCGGTCGGTAGTGCTCCCCTGTCGGGCTCAACGCCTTCTCAATACGTCCATCTTGCCCCAGGGCACCTCACCGAGTCTACCATGTACCCGCAGACGGTGCATCCCCCTGATCGAATCGGGTATGTGTACACACGTGGCTCAAGAACCGAGAAAAACTCATGGTGGACGCCACACACATCATATCACGAGAAAACCGCAATTTGCATTTTAAAAAAAAGATAATAAGTTTATGAAATTCTTTGCCGTTTTTCCCCAAATCCCGGAATCTAATGAATACTGAAATCTCCAAAAGAATCACATTCTATGAGTATACAATGTGATAATAAATACCGACGTAAAGCCAATGATCAGTGCACAACTAAAATGTATGGATGCAAATGCATGTGGTATCTAAGTAAGAAATACAATGTCTACACTAGCATTTAAGATCATGAATGTGAAACAATACTACTTCTACAGATAGTCAGATCATATGAATGAAGTAAAAGTTCTCTAGTGTGTACGTGGCATGGCAATTACCGATGATGATGTGTGTGAGCTGGCAAGCAAGTGTACGTGCAACATATGCATCATCGGTAATAGTGCTGGTGTTCTAACAGACGAGATCATAATAGCTAAAGGAAACACATTTAATCTACAACGCAATGAATGACAGGAAATAAGAAATAATTCAACATTATAAAATAAAAATCTATATACGAGCCATAAAGTGACAGTGTTGGAAATAGCACGAATCATTGTTTTTAGAAAAGTAGAGGCTACCGTGTTTTGAAAAATGAATACCATTTTAAAAATCCATAGTATCCTCTGTTATCCACTTGAAAATACCTACGATTCGCTAGTTTTGAAAATAGGTATGACTCGACTATACTCTAACATCTACTTAATAATTTAAGAAATTAACTAAAAGCTAAACTAAAACCTGGGTCAAGCAGTGGAAGACTATACGCAGCCGAGTCGATATATCTAGTAGTCGGCGATCTAGCCTCATATCATCACTTATAGTAATATCTATCGTACGGCATCCTCGAATCAAGAGTGTGGATCAATCGTCATATATACCTCGTACGGTAATATCCATCGTACGGCATCCTCGAAATCGAAGGTATGGGTCAAATATCATATATATATCATCATTCGTATGGTATAATCATCGTACGGTATCATGATCAGGGGTATGGATCTAAGGTCTCGTATATTCTAATATCATCAAATCACATGTTATCTCATGTATGAATACATATCGCCCAACGATCCATCATAACATCATATCATATACAATATCACGACTCAATCACATATCAAAATCTCACGGTATCATGCCCGATCATATCGACCCATCTCCATATATCATATATACTCATCTTATACGTATATGTATACTGTATATATATATAGAGAGAGAATAATGGAGGAAAGATGCTATAGAAGGGAATTTCCTCCTATGGCGTCGAAAAATTACACCTTCCCTCATTTTTTCCGACGATCGGCATCCACCATCTTCATCTTTATCATCTAAGATGTGGGTACACCAAATTTCATGTGATTCTACAACCTTTTCACCGTTGATTTAGCAATATAAAAAGTTCTATTGTCGGTAAACCGTTAATTTTGAACCCACTAAATCAATGGTGAAAAAGTTGTAGAATCACATGAAATTTGGTGTACCCACATCTTAGATGATAACGATGAAGATGGTGGGTGCGGATCGTCGGAAAAAATAAGGGAAGGTGTATTTTTTTGACGCCATAGGAGGAAATTCCCTCCAATGGTCTCTTTCCTCCATTAACCTCATATATATATATATATATATATATATATATATATATATATATATATATATCAATACATCCATATATATATACATATAAACAAATACACTCATATATCATATCTCGTGTGTGCGTGCGTGTATGTGGGTGACAACCTATACACTACTAGTTCGCGACTAAGAAACTAAACTAAAAGTAATCTTCTTCCAAGTATGCTCAATCTAACCTATGGTATCCTAGAAAACCCTATTTTCTAAGTATCCGCACTTCACATTAACCCACCTGTACATACTATACGCATCTTAATCTATGAATTTGCGGCGGTGCTATACGCCATTCACCCGATTTCCCCTGTAGATATACATCTACTCACCTTGATCCTCGTTTTCGAAGTCGATGATGCCGCGCATCTCCCTTGTCATCCCGAAGTCCATGCGAAAGTACCTACATATCACAACACATCGTATCGCATCAAAAATCTAATTCAAGAACCGACACGACACGTGAAGTGCTCATAGGTTAGAACCTACGGACCCCGCATGCACAACAACCAAATAACCCTCGACATCGACGTACGAACGCCAATCAATCGAGATAAAGCACCAATATCAAAACTTAAATTATTAAAATCACCAAACTAATACAGCAACTTAGAAAATTAGTTCCAGATTTTGACTCGGGTAGTTTGGGGCTAAAAAACAATACAGAAGGTAGTTTATGAGGTAAGTGAGCTACAGACCCAACCCTAACACCAATTCCCACCAATGACCCATCGAGAAGCCAAGAATGACCGGCCTTTCTGGCTGATTAGTATTGGATTTTACGATCAAAAATATCTTACCGCAATGAAGAACGGCGTCGCTTGGTAGCTAGCCGGTGAATACGGGTCGGTCCACAGGGATTTTGTGTTTTCCTAAATGTTCTTACGAGCTAATTCCGATGGGTGTCGGATTGATTATCTCTAAATTCTAAATTGATTTATACTAAGATTATCTAAATCTAAGTCTTGCTAGGGTTAGGTCTAGGGGAAGTTGAGAGATTAAAGGTTTCCTCACCGCTTTCAATGCCCTATTTTAGATCTATTAGGTGTTATGGTAATTATCAATAAAGTGGATTAGATCCATTCGGGAAGGTGTTTCATCCTCTAGATTCTTGTCCTTCCTTTATCGATCCTTACCCTAACCTCCATGGAAAACACGCGCAACCGGTCTTTTATACTACGGTATCACCGCTACCTCGTGGGATAGGGTGCCGTAGGGAGCGGTGTGTACACGTATGCATGGAGTCCTATTGATTATATGTGATGGGCAAGAAAGGAATGAAAGGTCTCATCTCTTAAACCTTTCCCTAAAGCTAACCCTAACAAGGGAGGAGACTACTCGCTCATTAGGGAATTTAAAAACATTCTAAATTAAAGTAAACTAAGGCAATAAAATAAAAGAATTTACTAATTTTTATTGATGGCTCTCTCCAAACATCAACGCAGTACAGATCTGAATTTATGAAATGAAAAGAGGCATAACCTAATACAAGAATTTGGGTCTCTATTTATAGGACATAGAAAACCTTAGGTTTACAATCGCCGCATGTCTGCTTTTATAAAAATACCCCTAGGAAGACTAGTCAGCGCCGCCAAGAGTTTTGGAAATTTTTTCCGCCACTACGGGCATAGCACGGCCGCGGAACCACGGCCACAGGCCAGGTTTGGCCGCGGATCCGTGGCCGTATAGAGGGTTTGCTGGCTCATCTTTCTGGTGCTTGGTCTGTTGCATATTTCTTTGGTTTTTCTTCAGTTTGTTTCTCAGGTTGGCTTCTGGTTCTCCTCCAGATTTCCACAGTGAATAATTGTAGTGGACTTTTACCGTTGCTTCGTGACGAAGTCTTGAACCTTGCGCTGCCTTTGTACTCTGTGAAATCGTCCATTGATCTTCGTTTATTCTCCAAAATGTAGGCTTGATCAAGATTCTTCCATTCGTTGGTCATAGTCTCACTTTTGTATCGTCTTTTAATCTTTTTCACTGTTTTTGTTCCGAGAACCTGTAACCTTCAACTATGTAGCAGACATGGGTCAAAAGCACCTGTTTATTTGTAAAATAACTAAGACTGGGGAATATAATAATGCAATATTATGGTTTGAACAAATACCCCCAAACTTATCTTTTGCTCGTCCTCGACCAAACCTAGTTTTATTCTCGACAAAATCCTAACCTCACTTTCGCAAGGAAACGCGATTGCACTGAGCTCGTGCAACAAGCCGTTAGACGTCTAGGTGTCCCTAGTAGGAGGAGTGTTGTCTCCTGAGGGTTTTCAGCGGATACTCCCCACAAAATCCTATCAATTTGGCCCATTAACATTCATTCTCCAATTAGGTTTTCCAACAAGGAATTCTATTATCTTCGACTCATAAATCATCCACCCCTATTCTTCACGCTTCCTTATTATTTAACTTAAGATTATATATATTCTTGTGAATTTACTTAGCTTTCGGCATCTTTTAAGTTTTCCTTCTAGGGACCATCTCCACTTAGGAATTTTTATCAACTCTACTAAAGATACAAGTTCTATTCTTCACTCCTTTCTCTCATCTAAACTCCAATCACATACCCCTACGTGTGTGTATATATCACCCCTACACTTGGAAATTCAAATCAAGCAATCATACACTTTTCCGTTGTCCAAAGCACTTACTAATTGGTGAATTTTTAAATGAATTTTGCTTACACATGCTTCATGCGACTGTTAATACTTCTTGAGGTACCAACGACCGATTACAAGAAGTGTTTGCACATTAAAGCGTAATTCTTAGTCTTGCAACACCCAAGGCTTTAGCAGTGACTCCCAAACCTGTTGCTTTAAGGCACTAGGTGATGAAGCACCCTCGCTAAATATTTTTCTATTTTTTAGCCTTAAGTAATCACAAAAACCAGTGTTCATTTTTTTCTTTATTCACACTTGTATTATTTTTTTTTCTTTTCTTTTATTTTCTTCGTACTAAGGACTTTAGACAAGAGCATTTCAAGGTCTCTTCTACTATTCCAAATTTCAAGGTGCGTGATTGTGCAAATTGTAGGGTATACATTTTCAGAATCTATACTTAAGCTAGGAATTATTTTTCAAATTTATACTCTAATAAAGATATCAATACTTTTCCTTTGTTTCAACTTAGTCCAAGAAGTGGACTCAAAATTTGCCTATTTCTAAATAAGCTACAAAGACATATACTTTCTACCGTTAAATTTTAAGGAAGGTTATTTTTAGGGTTTTTAATTTACTAAGTCTAAGATTTAGGTGTTCCAAGCTAGTTATCCTATTTGTCAAACTCAAGTCAAATAAGGACAAAATTGAATACATTAATTTTTATAATTTTTGAAATTTTTCAATTTTTTATGGGTTTTAAAATAAGTATGCAAATGCAAAAATATGTACAAATGAATGCGAAGGAAAGAAGGCTTACCGAGTATACCACCAAATTTAATTTTGACAGTGTCCTCACTGTCATGCTACACCAAGAGGGTCAAAATGTCGGCACTCCCCTGTTTATTTATTTATAATAATTTTTCTATTTTTTTTATTATTGTTAGAAGAAAAACATAAATATATATACAGAAAGGCCCCCCCAAATTTCACTGACACAATGTTAAACGTCACTGCCAAACTTTGCAAAGACCAAACGTCAACACAAACCAGTCGAAAAATTTATCTGTAAAGAGTATCGGTTGGTGGAAGAACATGTTGTACCGATCCAAAAAGAATTGGGGAAGATAGAAGTGGTGGTATGGAAAGTGTGGAAGTGAATAGATAGGAGGTGGTGATGAATCAAAACGAGAATGTGAATGATCAGCAATCAGTGGAATATTGGTATTCTCGTAGCTTATTAAAAGAAATGGGGGTGGTTTAACTTCTAAAGGAGGAGGTTGACTAACCACACTATCCCCAAGATATTTCTGTGGATCCTTTATCGACTTGGCCTCATCCATCATATGCATATGATATTCAATTATGAAGGAACTAATCTCCTCGATGTCCGCCATAGTCTAGCCGAAAACTTGCCGCCTATCTTGTAAGACCATTAAAAGGGCGTTCTCTTGCTCGAGGGCTAGAGAGGCCGATATGATAACAGGGCAGGTCTCATTTTCACCCATGTAAGCATATTTAAGGTAAGACGACAAGGGCTTGAGTTCGAGTTTCGGAGGCGAAACAATTATAGGCAAAATTGGGAAATCTACCTCGATCTCAAAGGACTCCAACACAGGTTCGAAATCACTGCAAACAACCGATTCGGATGGTTCAACTAACTCATCCAAAAATTCAAAAAACTCATATTCGGGCTGTGAGTCGTCAAAATCATCCGAAAAAGTGAAACATTCATAATCAATATCGGTTGTGTCAACTGTGGTAGATTCAAGGAAGGACGCACTAGTGGCGTCAAAACTGTTTTCATCAAACAGAAATCTTTAAAGCCCGCAGTCCTCCTGCGTGATTTCGTGAATAGAGCAAACTTCTCGTGTACTAGTTTTAGGCACGGGGGGCAGACTTCCTAACTTGTAAATATTGAACTCACTATACGTCTTCCAGAAGGATAGAGTTATAGAGCCATTGCGACAATTTATTACGGCATTGGAAGTGGCCAAAAATTGTCGACCGAGGATCGCCGGAATTTGGTTCCGTGGGTTAGCAACAGGTTGTGTGTCCATAACAATAAAATCAACGGGGAATATGAAATCCCCAACTTTGATCAACACATCCTCTAGCTCACCCCTAGGATGGGTGATTGATCGATCAGCCATTTGGAAAGTACAACGAGTGAGTTTCAACTCTCCAACCCCTAATTGCTCGTACATGGAGTAGGGGAAGCGTGTTAACACTAGACCCAAGATCTAAAAGTGCTCGATTGATTTTCTTATCCCCAATTGTTATTGAAATCGTAGGACAGCCGGGGTCCTTTCATTTTTAGGGTAAGGGTTGAGGTTGGTTAATACCATTGCTCACTGCACTAGCCACTAGCACTTTCTTGGGTATTTGAGACGACTTTCTCTTTGAGGTGCATAAGCCCTTTAAGATTTTCGCGTATGAAGGGACTTGTTGGATTGCATCCAAGAGAGGTATATTTATGCTAACCTGTTTAAATAACTCCACAATCTTCTTCATTTGTGGAGTTGGTTTATTGGGACTCAACCTGTTTGGAAATGGAGCATTTTGAAAATCTGTTGAGTCCAATGTCTGTGGAGTAGAATGTGGAGTTGGAACGGATCCCAGTGTGGGTGTGTTCGTGAAGTGAGAAGTGGGTCCGTTCGGATTAGAAGAAGAAGAGCCTTTTGAAGAATGGAGAATAGGCTCTAGCGGAGAAGATGAAGGTGAAGAAGAGGATGGAGAAGAAGGAGAAGATGAAGAAGAACCACCGGTGAGGGTGTCATCACTAATACCCACATTATTTTGCAACACTTTTCTAGATCTCAACGTGGTCACCGCATTTACATTGTGATATTCATGTGCGTTGTGTGTGTGACCGGGGTTTGGCAATGGTTGAGATGGAAGCTTTCCCTTTTCTCTCTCGCTCAACGCAGCAGTTAATTGTGCAATTTATGCCTTAATAGATTTGATGATTTGATCGTGTGAAGCATTGTTGTGCACCAAAGACTGGACGGAATTTTCCAACCTTGCTGCGGATTCTGTAGATTGCTTGAGAAACGCATCTAGACTTTTTTCTAGCGAGATAACCTTATCATCATTGGGTTGAATCAAATTGTTCGTTTTATTTGGATAAGGTTGTGGTTAGAAAGGTTGCTGGTATTGAGTTTGTTGGGGTGCTTGTTGTTGTGGAGGAGGAAGCCTTTGAAAGTTGTTGTTTCCTTGGAATTGTTGATTTTGATTCCATGAAAAATTTGGGTGACTCCTCTAACCCGTATTATAAGTCGAAGAGTAAGGATCGTTTCGTTGTCGTTGCTGAAAGGCAGCATTGACTTGATCTTGTCCTTGAACAGGGTGATTGTAAGGACACTCTTCGGTAAGGTGTGATGGATCCGAACAACAAGCACAAACAGTTCGTGGGGGTAAAGCAGGGGCAGGAGAAGACGATGAGATTTTGGTCTCAATGGCTTCTAGCTTTTTCATAACTGCGGCCATCTCGGCCTTCATAGCAATCGACATATCTAATTGATGTATGTCTGCCATAGATTGACCAATAGTAGAAGATGAAGCGGTCTTTGTGCTCTCCCACTGAATTGTTTGTTCACTAAGATCCTCGAGAAACTGCCATACTTCCTCACTAGATTTGGTTAGAATGTGACCCTGGCAAATGGTTTCTAGCAACTGCTTCGTTGCCGGGTTCAATCCCTCGTATAATGTTTGGCAAATTTGCCAATTTTCGATCCCATGGTGAGGGCATTGAACAAGTAGGTCTTTGAATCTTTCAAAACACTTCCAAAATGGTTCGGAAGGAAGCTGGGAAAATTGTATTATCTCATTGCGAATTCTCGCGGTCTTGTGATGAGGATAAAACTTTTTAAGAAAAGCTTTAACAAACTCGTCCCATTTTCTAATTGAATGTGATGCTGTGCTGTATAGCCACTTCTCGGCTAAGTCACATAAGGTGAAAGGAATGACCCTTAGCCTTATAGCGTCATCACTTAATTGGGTTGGTTTCATCATGACGCAAACGTTTTGGAATTTATTGATAAAGATATAGGCATTTTCGGAATCCAATCCTTGAAATTTTGGCAGCATATTGATGAAGTGGGGTTTTATTTAAAAATTGTCCCCATTTGCCGGTGGGGGTGAAAAACAGGTAGGTAAAGAGGTGCAGACAGGGTAGAAGAGATCCTGGAGCGCGATTCATTGGGGCGCTACAACAGGCGAGAGATTCGGGTTATTCGCACCTAACGGAGGTGGAATCAGTCCCGTGGGTATGGTGTTGTTGGGATTATATCCCGACATACCTTCGGAAGAAGAATTTGAAGATGGAGGTAAGGAGGTGGACGGAATTTCGACTTCGGAGTCGAAAGGTTCGTTGGTCGGTACAAACGAAACACGGACTAATCGGGCGCTAGTGTCCCTACCAAAGTGACATACACTTAAGAGATAGTGTAGTCAAAAAGGTGAAAAACAGAATGTGGGGGTAAGAAAATGTCAATGAGCAGAAAGTGGGTGGTGGTGGGGTGCAAGGATTTTTTTTAGCGACAAGTTGCAAGTTTTTATAAAAGATTTTTCATTTTTCCTTTTTTTTATTTGGAACTTTTTGCAAAAAAAAAATTTTCGATAAAGGGCTAAGACACACTTTCGATCAACCAAAAATGCACAATCAGGCCTAGATCTAGGGTAACCTAGGTCAGCTAGACAGCTCCTAACTGTTCCAAAGGGCTAGAAATAGGACCTCAAACCGCCTCTTTACCGTCAATTGTGGCCAGGTAGGTGCCAGGTGAGTGGGAGGCTCCCCGCTACAAGTAGCGGTCCTAATTAAGTAACCACTCTCCTTAGACACCCTTGCCTAGACACCGCAAAGTCAGGTTAGGATTAACGGCCGATGCCTATAACTAGTCCTCTGTCCTATTGAGCAAGAAGTCCTTAGGGCTGAGTCTAGTATTTTTTAATTAAAGATTGGTCAATGCAAATGCTTTATATGATTTCTGGGGTCCTGGGAAGGGTGATGAAATCCCCACCCAATCTGAATTGGTCAAAAGTCCCTTAAAGTCCGATTAAAGATATGCAAAACAGTAAATCACATGTAATCAAATCTTTTTATTTTATGCGCGGCGCAAAGAATCCTGCACAAGATATGTTATTGTGAAGGGAGAAGATTTTTTTTATATTTTTTTAGGCGCAAAGAATCCTGCAGAAGATATATGGGGATTTGCAGAGTGGAGAAAAAGGAAACAAACCGAGAAAATTTTGGGCGCTGACGCCACGTAGGGACCGCGGATCCGCGGCAATGATAGGCCTACGGCGGCGGTTTAGCGGCGGAAGCAGCGGCGCAGGTCTCTGAAAAAATTATGCTGTTCTGTTGTTCCAATCCCTTTCTGTTCTGATATCCCTTTTTCTGTTTCGCACTCTGGATTTTTCAGTTCCATCGATCCTGCAAAGATTCACAAAAAGATATCCTTCAAACAATAAATGATAAAATTTATATAATTTTTTTTCCTGTTTTTATGTTTTTTTTAATTTAGATTAACCCGAAATTGCAAAAAGGAAATACTACGCTATCCCCGGCAACGGCGCCATTTGATTAGTATTGGATTTTACGATCAAAAATATCTTACCGCAATCAAGAACGGCGTCGCTTGGTTGCTAGCTGGTGAGTACGGGTCGGTCCACAGGGATTTTGTGTTTTCCTAAATGTTCTTACGAGCTAATTCCGATGGGTGTCGGATTGATTATCTCTAAAATCTAAATTGATTTATACTAAGATTATCTAGATCTATGTCTTGCTAGGGTTAGGTCTAGGGGAAGTTGAGAGATTAAAGGTTTCCTCACCGCTTTCAATGCCCTATTTTAGATCTATTAGGTGTTATGGTAATTATCAATAAAGTTGATTAGATCCATTCGGGAAGGTGTTTCATCCTCTAGGTTCTTGTCCTTCCTTTATCGATCCTTACCCTAACCTCCATGGAAAACACGCGCAACCGTAGGGAGCGGTGTGTGCATGTATGCATGGAGTCCTATTGATTATATGTGATGGGCAAGAAAGGGATGAGAGATCTCATCTTTCAAACCTTTCCCTAAAGCTAACCCTAACAAGCGAGGAGACTACTCACTCATTAGGGAATTTAAAGACATTCTAAATTAAAGTAAACTAAGGCAATAAAATAAAAGAACTTACTATTTTTTATTGATGGCTCTCTCCAAATATCAACGCAGTACAGATCTGAATTTATGAAATGAAAAGAGGCATAACCTAATACAAGAATTTGGGTCTCTATTTATAGGACATAGAAAACCCTAGGTTTACAATCGCCGCATGTCTGCTTTTACAAAAATACCCTTAGTAAGACTAGTCAGCGCCGCCAAGAGTTTTGGAAATTTTTTCCGCCATTACGGGTATAGCACGGCCGCGGAACCGCGGCCACAGGCCAGGTTTGGCCGCGGATCCGCGGCCGTATAGAGGGTTTGCTGGCTCATCATTCTGGTGCTTGGTTTGTTGCATTTTTCCTTGGTTTTTCTTCGGTTTGTTTCTCAGGTTGGCTTCTGGTTCTCCTCCAGATTTCCACAGTGAATAATTGTAGTGGACTTTTACCGTTGCTTCGTGACGAAGTCTTGAACCTTGCGCTGCCTTTGTACTCTGTGAAATTGTCCATTGATCTTCATTTATTCTCCAAAATGCAGGCTTGATCAAGATTCTTCCATTCGTTGGTCGTAGTCTCACTTTTGTATCGTATTTTAATCTTTTTCACTGTTTTTGTTCCGAGAACCTGTAACCTGCAACTATATAGCAGACATGGGTCAAAAGCACCTGTTTATTTGTAAAATAACTAGGACTGGGGAATATAATAATGCAATATTATGGTATGAACACCGGCCATAACTGAAAGTCTACCTTAACACCACCATGAGGTTCTAGAGGATCAAGCATGCCGCATTTTAATTTTTATTAGGTGCTAAGTTAGACTAACAAGATCATTACTAGATTATTAGGGTTTGCCTTTGTGATGTGATTAACTCAAAAGAAGAAAAGAGCATACAACCTTTGTAGTTCTAGCCCTTATCTTCTAAAGCTCCTGGTTGAAGTTCACGTGACTCTACAAGGCTCCTCTTCGAGTTGAACGACTCTCTTTCATGATCTTCGCGCCAAAGACGATCCACCCAAAGTCCCTCTATCCCAAGCTAACTCTACACTAAACTCCTTTAGTGTAGAAAACACACCACAGCAAATTGCTAATTTGGTGTGGGATGGTGAAGTAGGGGATGTTTAAAGCTCACAAGATTGTGTTCAAGCATCATGATTCACATCTCATGTGAGGGTTGAAGCTTGAACTATGACATTTGAAGAGGAAGATCAAGCTAGAGAGTCACCATGGTAGCAACTCAAGAAAAATGGCTAAGTGTTGAGAATGAGACTAGAATGATGGCAACTCTTGACCCCCACTTATTCAAGCATGGAATTTTGCCATATAAAATTGCAACCATACTTAAATAGTGAGTCAAGATGAATAAACTATGAATAAAGCCCATGCTTGCGACCATGCTCTCATTTTCCACCTCTTTTCTATTTTTCTCAAAAATAGAAATAATGCCATGCTTCATTATTATATATATATATATATCATATATATTAATATATATACATATATCACATATATTAATATATATATATATATATAATGATGAATAATTAGTGAGCTAATGATATTAGTTAAGATATAATTATATCACATATAATATATATCACATTATTAAATCAACACTTGATTTAATAATCCGGTTATATTACATATGACCGACAAATATCATTCATCTGTATATCACGTTATCAAATCAACACTTGATTCGACAATCTGGTTATATCGCATATAACCGAACCGATAACAGATAACTGCCAGATTACAATACGGTTTCACATACTCATATTTAATCAGGACCACGCACATATCAACATATGTGCCCTACTTCATTTCGCTCGAACCAGGAAACTTCTGTAGGGTTACCTAGCACGACAGCAAGGTTTCGGGAGGCATCTTCCATGCCAATTTCAAAAATTTGCCGTAATAAAGAACCCTAACTTTAGAATCTTAACTAGAGATTTAAACAAACTATAAATGCAAACATCATAACAACTAAGTGAATGCGGAATACAACCTTTGTAGACCGGTCCTTCAGTTCAAATGCTCTTTGTAGAAGTCCCTTCGCTGCAAGTAATGATCTCCCGAACTCTTGAGAGGCTCCACAAGGTGAAATATGCAAACTTGCTCGAAGTCTACGAAGCCGAAGATGATCTACGTCGAAGAGACTCAAGCTCATGCTACCTCTTCACTAAATTAGGGTTTAGTGAAGCAAACACCCTAAACTAAATGGCTAATAGTAGAGGATGATGAAGTAGGAAATGGCCTCACTTTAGACTAATTTTTCTCAAAATATTTTCTCACCTTGAGAAAAGCTAGCAAGCTTTCTCAATGAAGAAGAAGATGAAGAATGAAGATGAGAGAATGAACTCATGAGGTGAGAATAGAAACCATGGGTGAGTTAGTGCTATACACTAACTCATGTAGAGAATACCATGGCTAATCAATAATGGTTAGGTTAATAAATATCTACAAGTAGAACAAAATTAGTGGACTTGGTCAATGGTTCCACAAGCTACTACAAGCTTCAACCATGTGACTAATTTCCTACTAATTTTGTTTAACTTTAAATAAATAAAACCATACAATATCATAAGCTTGATGTGAGTCTCATACACCCATGTGCCACGACCCGAAATAGCACGTGACTGGCCCTTGAACCATATGAAGTCTATAGGACCTCATATAATTCAAGTAAGCCAAAAGCCCAGAAATCTAAAACCATTTTAACTAATAAATGAAGGAGAACTAGTTTTAAAGAAGTTAATAAAACATGTTTTTAAAAACAAGGTTTTTAAATAAGTAATCCGAATATGCATTTTTAAAATCTCAAGCCTTTTCTGAAAATTTCGGCAGAGTTTCCTTTGTAAAAATTGGCCCCGAACGGGGTACAACGAGAATAATATATGTACAATGATAAAAGGCATCCCCAAGCGGGAGCTAGCTCTTCGTCAATCAACGGTCACAACCACGCAAGCAATATAATATACAACGCCAAAGGGCGAGAATCAAAACTCAAAAAGAAACTCGAAATTATCAAGAAATCATAATACTACAACGCACGACTTTAAGGTCGAAATAATACACAACTGGTTTCTAAGTATGAAGTAAATATACAAGTCTGGTTGATGGAATTACTAGATACAACTGATTAAAATAAATACAAGGGTGGTCATCATATGAGTGAACCCACCTACCAAAACAATCACCCAGAAAGGAAGTAGTGTGCCAGAAAGCCGCAATGAAACCTGTACAGAAAAACCTGCAAGAACTGTGGCACAACGGGGGTGAGTTGCCAACTCGTGAGTAGAAAACATCACAGAGCAGAAATTGTATGTATGACTCAATCCTAGGTCAATACGATCAGTAATAAATATATCCTCAAATGAATAAGTCTGAAGCATGATAAGGTGGCAAGGGTAAATATCTATACATAAGTGTAGTAGTAAGTGCTCGTGTCAGTGCGTCAGGTAGCAACATATCATAAATATGAGGTAGGATCAATGTAATCGACATGACTCGATGTCAACTATATCATAAAGTCAATAAGTATGTGGGTGTCATCCAATTATGTAATGAATGTCTGTATGTATGTGGATCCCCTCCACGTGTCAACCAAAGACACAAAACATCATGCATGTAAATATCATAAAGCATATGCATGAAAGTATGAGGATATAAGTAATCGTGTGTCTCTCGTGACACATCAAATCATGGAACCTGAGTGTCTAGCATCGACACTCGAAAACATCATGAAACCTGTGCCCAGCATCGGCACGTAAATCCTCATATATATATAGGGCTACGTCAGTCCGGATCGGCCCACGGGCTACGTCAGTTTGGATCGGCCCGTATAATCTCTCAACTCTAGTCGGTGTCCTCCGGATATCCGCCGAGCTTAATACTATCACCGGTAGGTAGTAGACCTTCTGCCAGGCTCACCGTCTGCAGCACAGCAATCCGTTCTCGCCTCGGGGTACCATACCGGGTCCACCATGTACCCGCAATCGGCCTCATCCGCCTCCTCGAATCGGGTTTCACATGTCACACTCAGAACCGAGAAAACATATGGTGGACGCACTGAAATATCATATCAAGACAAACCAGGTTTTTAAAACAGTACTTACTTTCTTTTGAAATAGCCACGGTTCTCAAATCAAGAAATCCCATGAAAACAGCATATCTCAATGCGTATAATCATAAAGCATGATGTATGCTACATATAACGGAAATGTAAGTATATCCGTATGTCATATAACATGGAACAATACTATACACGTATCAAGGGAAAACCGCTCTTTTAAATGAATCCAGTTTTGAAATATATCCTGCGGTTCCCAATTTCCTCCAAGTCAAATGCAATATCATATAAAGGTCCATGCAACTATCGCAGACAATTCATGCATGGTATCAAAATGCAGCAATTCTACTGTGTAGTGACATGGCAATTATCGATGATGAAGTGTGTGCGCCGGCAAGTAAGTTTACATGAAGCATACGCATCATCGATAATGGTGCTGGTGTCCTGATAGCATGGGTTTCATGATAACTGCAGAGAACACAACTAGCATGCAAAGCGATGCGAATAGTAGGAATATGCAGAAAATGAATAGATAACGCAGCAAAAAGAAAATATTCATTAAAAATATGAGTCACACAGTTTTGGCGTTTTGAAATAACACGAATCGTGGTGTTTAGAAAAATATGGGCTACGGTGTTTTTAATAAAAGGTACGTCTTTTGAAATATCCGTAGTATCCCTTGGTATGTCTTTAAAATTCTCACGATTCGTTAGTTTTAGAAATAGGTATGAGTCAACTCTAGTATAACATCTATAAGTGAACTACAAAACTATATAACAAACTAATCGAAAGGGTACGGAAACCACCTAAATCTGAGTCGATATATATATATATATATACATAAATAATAGTCGGTGATCTCGCCTCAATAGTACCGCGTACGATACAATATATCATATGAAATCCTCTAGTCAAGAGTGCGGATCTATCATCAATATAAAGCTCGTACGGTAAATCCATTGTATGGCATCCCAAATCTGGGTACGGATCAAATATCAAATTCATCTTTTTATTCATCTGGTATCCATTATCATCATATCTCTTGAACTGGGGTACTGATCTAAGTCTAGTAAAAACTGATACCATATATATATATAATATATATATATATATATATGTACGTGTATGAAAGCATACACCTAAAGGCCCGCTATAACCCATGTCGTATCTCATAATACGAACCACATCATATCACCGATCTCATGGCACCATGCCCAAACTCATCGAATCATCCCAAATATCATCCACTATCCTCATCATCCAAGTGTAGGTATACGTGTATATATATACATCGTCCCATACCTATGTGTGTGTATATATATACGTATCCCCAAATACGCACAAGTATAAAAGTAAGCATGTGTGTGCGTGTGGGTGTAAACCTGTGCTAGGGTTCGCAACTAAGAAGCTATACTCGTTTACTTCTAAAAACCCTAATCTAACCATTGAACACCTAAATATACCTTGAATATCCATGTCACACTTAAAAGATATCATATACTTGGTATATATATAGCATACTATACATCGAACTGCGGGGGTGCTATACGCCATCTACCCGACTTCCCCCGTAGATATAATCTACTCACCTGATCTTCGTTTGCCGATGTCGATGTCTCCATCATCTTCTTCATCGTCTTGAAACATCATGGGGGTACCTACATGTCACACGTATCGTATCGCATTAAAACCAAAACGACACACCAAAACCAAAACGACACGCTTAAAAACCTATAGGTTAGAACCTATGGTTTTCCCTCGCAACTTAACCAAATAACACCCGATAGAGACGTACAAACGCCAAGTGATCGATGTAAAAGACAAATACCAAAACTTAAATCCATAAACATCACGAAACGTAAAGCAACAACTAAGAAAACAAGCTTCAGATTTTGTCTCAGGTGAAAACAATGTGAGCAAACAACACTAGGGTGATATATAGGGTGTATGTGACCTACAGAAGAAACCTGGACCTACCTCTTCACCAAGTGGCCGAGCCCCTCCCCTATAATTCCGATCTCGCCGGCCCTAGGGGCTCCTCTGGGGTTCGTCTTGGTTGGGTGGCCTCCTACTAGTCTAAATGAGTCTCTGGTATTGTTTGCTAGTCTCGTAATTTACTCAGGTCATTCCAGATTTCCCTGCACACTCTAAGTTCACAAACCGACATTGCAAAGTTCTGTAAATCCGTATTTTTGGGTTTCATTTTGGTTGTTCTGGGTTTCTATCAATTGGGAGGGATTTAAGGTCACAAAACACACTCAAGTTCACCACACTACTCAATTTAACCCTAACCCTCTCTAGAAAACTTCAAGGTTCACTAAACCGATATAAAACACCTCTAAACTTATATGGGTGCTAAGTAAATCTAAATACCATACCAAGAGTGCAGAAATTATCTCATTTGGCAACTCAAGAACTTTCTCGAGTTGCCTCAAGTCTCCAAAACCTTTCCTTTCTTGGTCCAAAGTGTTTTCCATGAGCTTGTGCATACTTTTTGTGAAATGGGAGTGAGGTTTTGGAAGAGTTTTAATGGTGTTGTGAGGACTTTGAGGGGGAGGGAGAGAGAAGGCAGCATCTTTGAGGGGAAGGGAAGAATAAAATGAAGATGATGCAAGGAGACCAAGAGCCATACCATGGTTGACCCCTAACATCTCTCTCTCTCTCTCTCTTTCCCTCTCCCATACCTCTTTAAAATAACCATTTCCTTTTTTTACCTTTTTCTTTTCTTTTTTTTTCTTTTCTTCTCCTTAAATTCAAACAACCATGCATGAATCATGAAGAAATGCTATGAAGAAAAATGTAACAAGTGTTAAAAATGACTTTGTGCATGCTTTGTGCACAAAACACGCTTAATCCGCGATTAGCGATTTTTAATCACGATTAGCACTAAAATAGTGTCAAATAACTCATAAATTCTCATAATTTGCATAATTCACATAAAGCACCCTCATTTTAGTAATTTCCAAAATTTTCAAAAATTTTCCCCATTATCGGTATTTAATTATACTGCACTATTAAAATATTCAATATTTTATTATTTAATTATAAAAATTCCCAAAAATAATATTTTATTTTTCTGAAATGGTACAGTCTTCCCCCATTAAAGAAATTCGGTCCCTGAATTTAAATTTAAACTCCCTCAATTTCTAAAACATTTCAGTAAAAGTCCAAGTCGTCGGGGCTCCGAAATCATTAATACATAAAACGCATCATAGCGCAATGCATGCGCATGAACAATGAGCAAATAACTCAAAATCAAAACTCCGTCAAGTATCCCACAATCATCGAAGTCATGGTGAAGACACAAATGTCAAATCCAATACGAAAACCAATACGATATAAATCAAAACTATACATGTAAACATCTGAAAGAAATGCATGCCAAACCTTCCATGTTGCTGTGCGATGCGCGTATCGCGGCACAGTGGTGGACGTTTATTGCAAGAAAATAACTATATCTATACTTATCCTTTGTTTAATATGTACGTCCCGCCATTTTTGAAATAATTTAGATGGGTTTCCTTATTTTTAAACATTTCGTGTCGTATCAGACACATGGGTAAATACTAAGACTATAGCTCCCTTTTTGGAAATCCCTTCGATAACTATCAATGCATGCAAAATATATCCAGGTACTGTCCTCTGACTAGTCCTGCTCAGTATGAAAACAAATAGCAAATATCATAAAAACGTACTGCTCCATAAGAAATAAATCCCAAAATATGCATATGAATGCTACGTGCGTCTGGTGCGCACGGAAATCAAATTCCATATATGTGTGCCATACATGTGTACAGAAACAACATCTAAGTGCAACGGGTGTGCACGAAACATCTGTCAGAGGCAACGGTGTGCCTGACAGCAATATCAGATGCATTTGATATGCAAGAAGAATCTCGATTTAGTGCATCCGGCGTGCACCAAAATCGTATCTCATAACGGGCGCCTAACCTGCGCGAAAATCCACATCTGGTGCATCCATCATGCACGAAATCATGAAATCCAATATCAAGTGCCGAAAGTGCGCAAAATCCAATCCAAGCGCGTCAAATATGCGCAAGAATCCAATCAGGTGCACAAGGTGCACAAAACAAATATCGAGTATCACAATCGAAATCGACGGTATACAACACAACTCAAATCCAAATCAGGTATACCGTGGTATCAAATCTCACAACCATGTGCATCAGCGTGCACAAAATCTAATCAAAACACTAAAAGTGCATGAAAACTATGCTGTAAGCATAAGTCAAATCATATGCATGTCCTATGCATGAAATCAAAATCAATATCTCAAATAACATCAGATCGAAGTCCTATGCGACTGTAGTGCACAAAATACATATCAATACACTGCAGGCATATGTGAACTATACTGAGTGCAAAAACCCAATCGTGTGCGTATCATAAGCACAAAATCAACTCAACTGTATGGAATCTATGAAATCATAAACATTTGCAGCCAAGGCACAAAACGATATCGGTGCAATATCTGTGCACAAACTATAAATACCCAGTAGGTGCAACCATGGTGCCCGAAAATAAATATCACGAAACTCAGTCATCAAGACTAAATTATACGAATAGATCGCCCAAAATACCGAAATCCAAGGTGACGGATACGTGATAATCGAATCAGCAAATCACAAATCATAAATACCGTCGTCGATATTTCCTCCTTCAAAGGTCGAGAAGGTGTCGGTGCATCCAATGCGAGCAGAGAAAGATATCTACTTGCCTCCTGTTCATAGCCTGTCGTCTGGCGCCCTGAGGCTCCCGTCTCTCACTGCAGATTGCTAAGTGCATAGCTCCTCGGCTCACTAGTTCAATATGGAATGACGACGGAAAAAGTCCCGCTCTGGCACATCCTCTAAAAATCTCTGGCCAATTATCTCGTCGACGATGCTGAACTCTGGCCTGCTGGTTGTGCGTAATATGACCTCTCCTGGGTCCAAGTCTTCTCGTATAGTATTCCAGAAAGGTCCTGTCATGGTATCTCTCAAATCTCATTTTCGCCAAACTGCTCGAAAGGTTATCACCCTTTTTCTAAATTTGTTTCTTGTTCCGGAACAGCTGCAAACTCATCGCGACTCCTTCTGGATGATATATCCTATACAACGCCTTTGCATGCGTATCACATCTCTGATGTCGGTGGAGTGGAACGTCATATCATCAAGATCTCGTACGAACCTCTTACTCCACTTTTCTCTACTGTCGAATGCTTCGGGCTCGTCTCATCATGGCTGCATGGACTGTGCTCTAACGGCAATACTCGTATCTGGAGTCTCCCAAGCAATGCATCCCATCACATGATATCCGAAAGATGTCGAACCTTTCGATCGATTCATCAAGGTTCCATAATTCCCCCAAGAGCTATACATCTTGGGTACGATTTAATAGTACTCCAGTACCTGCCACAGCACCAGTGGACCAACCGTAGAAGGGCAAACCCAAGCCTCACAAATGGCACCGCTGAACTGCCGCAAGCCCTAAGGTTCAAAGGCGTTCCATGGTCATTACGTCGAGTTAGGGTTTCATTCTTCTAGAGGGTCCATAGCATTACTTGCATTTGTCTCTGAATGCTTTAAACTTGGAAAATGGGCTCCTGACATTCGATCGTCTCCATCGACTCTCAACGTACCTGCGTGAAATCGTTTCTAGCTGGAATCAATCTATCTGATAATCTCGCATCGGGGTAAGCAACGAATCACATGTCCTAGTCCTTCCTCCATGGGTGACTAGAGATCTTCAATCATATCTCTAAGTACAACTCTTACTATAATAGCTCCAACATCTGGGGCGATATCTCGTCGTTCGCAGCAACAAATGGCTCATTCGTCTGCACGCTAAACAGTGCCTTGATCATCATTAATACGCGATACATCAATGGTCATCACATTCTGGCTGGCCTCTATCAGTGGCTCAATCCTCTGGTGCGGATCTTCACGTCCGAGAAATCTCGTAAAAGCGATCCATCAAACGCTCATGGCGTGAAGACACAATAAAATGACGCATCTATGCAAATCGTAAGTCCCTGGAATCACGCCCTGGTCAGTCCTCATCCGTGACGAGCTCATGCTGACCGCAGCTCTAGCCGTAGCTCTCTCTGCCCGTGTAATCGTGGCAGCAAAATCATACCCAATATCGATGAGGATAGATCATAGGAAAGAATATAATACTGTGCAAGGAAATGTACATCCTAAGGCTCCTTAAGCGTAGTGGCATATCGTAAGTATGCCGCGGAACATACACACGGTATGTCACTCTCCTTAAGTCATCAACTCCATCAACCAAGGTCAACCTATGCGACGAAATTTCGGGTCTAATACCCCCTCGACTAAGTCTAAGTTCCGTAAGGTCAAGCCTAAGTTCCGAATATACACAAACGCTCTAGGCTCCGCATAGTCAAACTTAGACTCGAACTAAGGTTAACCTAGCGCTCTGATACGAACTTTGTCACGACCGGAAATAGCACGTGACTGGCCCTTGAATCATATGAAGTCTATAGGACCTCATCTAATTCAAGTAAGCCAAAAGCCCAGAAATCTAAACCATTTTAATTAATAAATGAAGGAAAACAAGTTTTAAAGAAGTGAAGAAAACACGTTTTTAAAAACAAGGTTTTTAAATAAGTAAGCCATAAACGGTGTTCCCACATTCATCGATGTTTGACATCGAGATCATATACGGGTGCTCAGTGGTGACTGGGTACACTGGACGGACTCACCGAGAACTCCTATATGGAATTATATCTATCGTCGGATAGCAGTTCTCGGGTGACACTAGTGCAGGTTAGTCTGTAGACCCGAGATCGTCAGAGAGTCTTGTGTGTTCTCCCACTGTACTTTGATTACCACCCTACCACGGCTCTACTGAGTCGTGCAAACAGGTGGCCGTTGGGTACAGTCCCGAGACACATGAAGGCGATGAGCGATAGGAGGGGTTTCGTCTCTCCCGGTATTGGGAGTTGATGCTGTGCTGTGCTCGATTGGCTATATCAGTAAGTCCCTGGCCAGGGCTGTTGAGATTTACTGATAAGTGTTATCAGTAGTTTCTCGATCTGTTATAGACCATTCATTGGCATGACTTATTGAGTTATTGGGGTGGACGTTACTATCCCTAGACTCGATATGCAGCATATCTGACGAAGAGACCGGACCGTACGGTAGTGTTGCCGGTTGGCTCGACGGCAGTTGTGATAAGTTCGCTTGTTTTCTTCTGATCGCTCAATACCCGGGTGGCCGTTACGTTTAGCTGACCGCTTGCGGCTTGTAGGTATTTGATATGATCATTACCTACTGCCGCCGTATTGACGAGTCTTAGAGTCCCACAATGAAGTTTCCTGGCTCAAGCGAAAAGATGTGGTGTGTGTATGAGATATGCGCGGGGACCCGATTAAATACGGATATATGATACCGTATATTAATCGGGCATTTTCTATTGGTCAGGTCGTATGTGATATGACCGGTTTGCAAAATCAAGTGTTGATTTAACAAATGACTTTTAGATTAATTCTTAAGTTAAACTCTTTTTCTATTTTTGTATGCATACATGTATGCACATGATGATGTGCATGGATACATACATACATACATAGTATCATGATTGTTGATACATATTTGGTGGCAATGCAATACTTGTAAGTGCACGGCGGCGCCCCGGCCGTCAATCCGACGCCAAAAAATGCGGAAGCGAAAAACTTTAACTTTGCAAACTAGCAAACCGGCACCACCGTGCACTTAAACCCGGAGTGAACCATTAGCTAGTCCTAGCTAACTACAAGACGGGTTAGAGATATACCGATTGATCCGAGTCCTCCGGTCTTCTCGTCGTCGACCCGATCTCCTGCGGAAACTCCGGTCGTCGCCTCCTTGCCGGAAGGGCACCACATCGTCTGCATCTTTTACGGTCTCCCACCTCAATACCGAGGCAACTCGGGCACGAAGCTGGCAAGTCGACGTGCCCAAGATTTGCTGCAGATTGGTGTAGAACCATGTCTCCTTTGGGGTTGTATGTAACGTCTTCAAAATAATAAAATATGATTTTTGGGAAATTTTATAATTTAATATTATTTTAATGAATATTTTAATATTCTGGTATAATTAAATACAGATAAATGGGGAAAAATTATGGAAAATTCTAAAATAAGGTATTTTAAGGAATTGCCTCGTTTTCTGTGCATGCCCCCATTTCCTCTAGTTTTGACCCTGAGTATGTCTAGTTTTGACTGATTCCATCTAGGGTGAAATATGGGTTGATTTTCCTATGTTGGTGTATAATTTGGGACTTGTTTTAGCATGGATTTTGGTATTTGGTGATTCATTTCTGTCGGGTGGCGTTTGGACGTCAACGACAAGTGGATTTTGATTGTGTTTACATGCGAGTCGATAGGTTTTTACCTATGCGGGTAGTGTGTGCTATTTTGGTTTCCGATATGATTTTCATGTGCTTTAGCATTGTGATATACTTGTAGGTACCCCGCGTGATGTTGAGGCAAAGGAGGTGAAGATAGCGACATCGTCTTTGGCACACGAGAAGCAAGGTGAGTAGATTTATATCTACGGAGAGAAGTCGGGTGGATGGCGTATAGCACCCCCGCAGTCCGTGGTGATGTATACGAATACGTATACACACGAATATTTATTATGTGTTGTTTAGGGTTATTGATGGTAATAATGATATTTTGATGATAAGAATATATTGGTTTAGTATAGTGCGAACCCTAGAGTAGTGGTTGCACTCACACATACATTTACACACATACTTGCATTCATTCTGTTATTTATTAGAGTGCATATGATGGTGCGTATATCTACACATAGGTATGGGCCTATGTGTTTATATACGGGATTTGAGGATGATACGTGGTTTGAGATGATACTTGATGTGAGGCCGTGAGATCGGCGATGTGACATAGCTTGTCTTCGAGGTGCGATATGATAGTTTTAGCGGGCCTTTGGACATGTGCTTTACCCGCATTCATATTTTTATAGATGGTATCGATTTGTACTAGACTTAGAGTAGTACCCCAGATTATGCGATCTGATGATAGTGATACCTGATATGTGATGAGGTATTGTGATATTGACCCCTACCCAGCTATTGGGATGCCGTACGACGATCTACCGTACGAGCCGATATTGATGATAGATCCGCACTCATGACTCGAGGATATCTTACGATATGTTATTGAGGCGGGATCACCGACTATCATATCTATATATTTTGACTCAGATTAGGTGGTTTCTTACCACTCCTGTCTAGATTACTTAGTAGACGTTGGACTGGACCGAGTCATACCTATTTCAAACTAACGAATCGGGGATATTTTAAAGATAGGCATAATGGTCATACGGATATTTTCAAATGATGTATCTTTTCTTAAAACACCGTAGCCCTTGTTTTTCCAAAAGCCCTGATTCGTCTTATTTCAAATGGCACCCCTGCATGACTTGTACAGATTGGTGTAGATTCTTTACTTTTGCGTTGATCATTCGTTTCCGCATATTCCTGCTATTTGCATTGCATCGCTTGTATTGTTGTGACATTCAGTCATGCTGCTAGGACACCAGCACCATTATCGATGATGTATATGTTCCACGTACACTTGTTGCCGGCTCACACACTCATCATCGATAATTGCCATGTCACTACACTATAGTACTATTGCATTCATGATATGATTCTGGCATGGCATATTGTACACTTATACCTGTACACATATATAGATGATTCTAGCTTGATTGGGGATTTGGGAACCGCAAGATACTATTTAAAAACAGATTCCTTTTAAAAGAGCGGTCTCCCTCGACATGTGCACATTATTATTCCATGTTGCATGACTTACTGATATGCTTGCATTACTGTTACATGCCGCATACATCATGCTTTGACTGTACGCATTGAGATATGTTGTTTCTATGATATTTCTGGATTTGGGAACCGAGGGTATTTCAAAAGAGAATATGTCATTTCTTTAAAAACCCGGTTACCCTTGATATGATATTTCAGTGCGTCCACCATGTGTTTTCTCGGTGCTGAGAGCGACATGTGTAACCCGAATCGAGGCGTGGATGAGCCGATTGCGGGTACATGGTGGACCCTGTATGGTTCCCCTCGGCAAGATGATCGATGAGCTTTGCCGATTGAGCCTGGAGGCGGGCGAGTACCTACCGGTGATTGGTTGGACCTGACGGTTATCCGGAGGATACCGACCAGAGTCGATAGATGTTTTAGGCATACTGCCGGGGCCGAGGGCCGATACCGCAGACAGAGCCCGCGGGCCGATCCGGACTGACGGAGCCCGATATATGAGGATTTACGTGCCGATGCTGGGCACAGTTTTCATGATGTTTTCGGGTGTCGATGCTGGGCACCCTGGTTCTATGATTTTGATGTGTCGCGAGGGACACGGGTGGTTATATCCTCATATTATTTCCCATGCACATGATTCATGATATTTACATACATGGTGGTTATTGTCAGTGGGTGACGAGTGGACGGGATCCACGAGTGTGAAGATTTGATTACATTGGTTATACCTCATATTCATGACATGCTATTACCTGAGGCACTAGCACGAGCACTTGGCACTACACTCATGTATAGAGATTACATTGCCAGTTTAGCATGCTTCAGCTTTATTCATATTGAGGTTTATTTATTATCTGATCGTATTGACCTAGGATAGGTCATGCATTCGATCTCTGCTTGTAGATATTTTCTATTCACGAGTTGGCAACTCACCCCCGTTGTGCCCCAGTTCTTGCAGGTTTTTGCCGTACAGATTCCATAGCGGCATTTCTGGCACACTGCTTCCTATGGGTGACTTGCTTGGTTAGGTGGGTTCTTTGTATCAGAACCGCCATTGTTCATTTATTTTTATTGTATCTAGAATTGTCCATCAACCAAAACTTGTATATTGTTTCAGACTTAGAAAACAGTGTTGTTTTATTTCGACCCTAGAGTCGCGCTTGTAGTATCACGGTTTTCTGGCTGTTTGAGTTTCTTTTTTTTTGGGTTTTGATCCTCGCCCTTTGGCGTTGTATATTATTATTGCTTGCGTGGTTGTGACCGTCGATGGACGAAGAGCTAGCTCCCGCTTGGGGATGCCTTTTATCATTTCATATATATTATTCTTGTTGTATCCCGTTCGGGGCCAGTTTTTACAAAGGAAACTCTGCCGAAATTTTCAGGAAAGGTTACACATTTTTAAAAAATGCATATTCGGCTTAGTTATTTAAAAACTTTGATTTCCAAACATGATTTCCTTACTTTTCAAAAACAGTTTTTCCTTATTTACTCTTTAAATGGTTTTAGATTGCTGGGCTTTTGGCTTACTTGGATCAGATGGGGTCCTATAGACTTCATATGGTTCAAGGGCCAGTCACGTGCTCTTTCGGGTCGTGACATTGTAGGAATTGCCATATAAGTGGAGGAATGATACAATCTCATGGAGATAGAACTTGTGGGATTTTTTTCAAGAGCAAAAGAGCAAAAATCCCACACTAAAATTTTGGACAGCCCCTAGCCTTTCTTGGCCGGCCATGGCATGGTGGGAGAGGAGAGAATGGAGTGTGTATCCAAAGAATGAGAGAGCCCACCAATAATCCAAGGGAGAGAGAGAGAAAAGGCAATCATGCAAAGAAATGATCACTAGGAAAGTCCAACACTCAAACAACAATCATCACACTTCATCATCAACAAGCATGATGACAATCAAAGGCCAACACTCCACCACAACCATCATGAAAACATAAGTCAAGCCATCATGGTCAAAAGAGGTCAAATGATGGTGCAAGTATCATGATACAAAGAAATATGCAAAGACCCCCTCCACAAATACTTATTTGCATAAATGCAAATAAGCCCTCCTCCACCAATCTTCGGCCAATGAAGGATACAAGGAAATATGGCCGAAACGGAAAGCAAACTGGCAACTCCAGAAAACTGGTCCCGTAATAAATTACAGGAAAACCCCGATACTGTGTATACACACCCGCATTTGTATTCCGACTGAAATACAAATGCAATGAGACAAAATCTACACTGTACTATACTAGGATCCGGCTTAAACCAAAGCCGGCCAGAAATATCCGTTCAATCCTGATCCGTGCAATACCGCACGTATCTGATCGAACCCTGCCATATATCCATACGGCCTATAGTACAAACCGTCCGATCCTGATCCGTGCAATACCGCACGTATCTGATCGGACCCTGCCATATCTCCATACGGCCTCTACAGCTTTTCGCCCGAAAGCTTGAGTAACTGAATGTGGGGGACTCTAAAGACTCGTCAACACCTTGGTTGTGGATTTAACCACTAGCACGTCAGAGGTATAAGCCAATACGTAACGGGATACCAGGTATTGACTAAAAGGGACGTCGATGAGCGAACTCATCCTGACACCCTACTGAGCCTGTCATTGACAATATCCGTACAGTCCGGTCCGTTCGTCTATGAGCATCGCATGGCGGGCCTAGGGGGTTGGTAAAAGTCAGACCCCCAAAAGCGGTACAAATCGTGTCGGAGTGTAGCCCAGAACACCCTGAGATACTACTGGAATACCTACCAGTAAATCTCCTGCCTCGGCCGAGGGCTTTGTGTAGTGGCTCTCCTAGACACAGCGCGACCTCACCCCCAATACCGAGAGTGACAAACCCCTGAAGATCCGCTCACTGCCTCCATGTGGCTCGGGACTGTACCCAACTAAAACCTGTTTGCACGTCTCCTTTGAGCGTGGTAGGGTAGTAATCAAAGTACAGTGGGAACTCACACGAGATAAATGACGATCATCAGGTCGATGAACTAACCTGTACACATATCACCTGGGAACTGCTATCTGACGTCTGGTATAAGACCAACTAGCATGTTCCCGGCGAGTCCTGTCCGGTGTACTCATAACCCAATGAGCACCTGTATACATCTTAGGTGATCCAACTAACACCAATGGCTTGTGAGACCGGCCACCGCCCCTCGTCGGGGTCTCGACTGTATACACTAGTCTACTCTGGAGTATCGATGCCCTGTTTCGAAACTCCCACGACTAGGGACCTTTTAAGGATGTGCTTATAGACTAACAGCTCCCACGTATATGATCGCCCTCATACTGCTGGCAGTCAAGCAAGAATCCTAGGGGCTCTATCAACGTGTAATAGTGACGTGTCAGGTCACCTAAAGCAGTACACGATGATAAAGATGAACCAGATAGCATACTATCATCTCGAGTAAGACTGTCCTATTGGGACAGGTCCTCCTTCAATCATTGTAATCACGTGCCTGTGATCCAATAATTGACTCTGAGGGCATTATCTCCAACAATCTCCCACTTGCACTCAAGTCTAATTATTGCGATGTCGCATACTCACAGCCCGTGTGATACCGAACACCCAACTCCTCTACTAGTCAGTCTCACAAAGCTCGTTTGCGAAACTATTGCGTTTGAGGAATAGCCTCAGTGAGTGGATCCGGTTTGATGTCTCTTTCTATGTCTCTCTATATCTCAAGTTCGCGGAGAAAGCCATCTCCCGAAAAGAGCAATACCTGTCTTAGAATGTGTCTGGATGTTTGATAGGACATAGCTCATAAATGAACTTCAAATCCAAACCTCTTAGACTGTATCGTCAACTGAACTTAATCAGTATCCTGCGCCATGCCTCCCTCAGTATTGCCTTGGACCACCTGTCCAAAATACTGCCCCTCGTCAGAAGGAAAAACTATAACTCTGACAACCTCCTTGTCGTTCAGGTCACCTTGGAAGCCTGGAATGATAACTGTCTCCCGAATGAGGCTGTCGTTATCATATCCATAGAACATCCACTTATGTTCTAAAACTGCTTCCGACTGTTTCTCCAGGATTGGATCAATGTCAACTTATTGCATGTAGTGCAAGAACAACATCTGGTGTGGTACTTGATATCTCATGATTGACTCAATTGCCTAAGCAAGTGATCTGCCAATCAAGCACATCCCTCTCCTCTTTAGTCTGTAAGACACCTTTAGAGAGGGTGACTCCATCACCTGCAGGTATACTACCGTGCCAGGAGTCGTCCATTCTAAATACTCTTAGAATGTTGTCTAAGTACCCTGATTGGGAAACCACCCAAATCTAGATCTAAAACCATAGATCTAGTAACCAGTATGTCTGATATAATGTCCAAGTCCCATGTGGAGAAACCACTGTGTGACGACCAAAGTATAACCGATCGTAGTATAGGAGTCTCTTTTCCTATTCTGTGTATGTCATCCAAATACCAGGACATCACACCCTACTACCTTCTCAACAGATCCATCCTCTATTCTGATGATGTCAAACCTATGACTGTCACGTCAGAAATAGATAATCTATCTCCGCTACATCTGCTTTAGTCTATAAATAGACATAAGCCACATATCCACCAATGCTTCCGCTGCTCCCACTGATTACGACAACCCTCTGGCAGAGTCATATAGACATACACTTCTAAAGCCAGTTTAGAACGACGCTATACTCATCCTCCCTCCGGGTCTCGCAGCCTGGAACAACAGCAATGACAAGTGTGGGTTAACAAGAACTTTCCCTGTCACCGTCCTTGAGGCTACCAGAGTACCTCTCGGGTGCCTGAAGTTACCCACCAAATCTGCGGAGTGGCCAATAGAATGTCAAACCAGATTGAATCTTTAGGTTCATATGAAATCTTCAGTAATCGTTTGTGGTTCTGGAATCACTTCCAGTTCTACCATACTCCCACTACTGTTTTCTGAAAAAATCCATTTTTAACAAAACTGTGGCGAGTCTAGAACAATATCGCTATTAATCTTCCAGATGGTAGAAAGTCAACCCTCGTCATAGCCTGGGTCAACCCACAAACAGCCATTACAGAAACGTGCCTTGAGTTGTCCAGTGTCTGGTTTTAATCATAAGCCGGACAACTCCCCGTACCTTATCATCGTTAAGATACGAACTGTTCTATATCCAATATAGAACCAGAGGCACTGATTTAATTGAACCAGATTCAAATCATGCAGCTGTCCCCAGTGCATGTCAACTAAATGGAAGAAGGCCGATCAGCGTTACTCAACTTAGGAATGCTTCCAATTATGAGTAACCTGAAAGAGAAGCAGGTTCTCTTTATCATTACTATTAACTGAATACCATATACAAGTATCTACATCTTCGATCACTTTGAAGAATCCCGATACTTGCTACACCTGGTTCTCTACTCTATTCAAATACCTATAACATCTCCAAATTCGGACCCTGTGTTTCCACGAAACACCTGTCTAAAAACTGGAGAAGTCATAAGTAAACCGAATATAGTACGAGGACCAACCCCTCTGTCCTGATGGACCCTGGACAACATACAATACTCTGTATAAGTCCCTTGAGTCTGATAACTCATTCACTGTGTGTCGTAGGTTGAAAACTGTACCTTTGGTTATGAGGAATTACACCGCTGTTTAATGCTCCTTACCTAACCATCCACTGATATAGGTAAATGTCACCGACATAATTTCAAAAAGTATATCTCACTCTATGAAAATAGACGTACAGATATGTCGATTTGAAATTGGTGCATAACAGCGGATATTCAAAACCAAATATTTGCCGACCGGCAAACAGCCCAGGTGATTTCCTCAAATATCACTGATTACAACGAATCCCGATATAATGAGGAGGATCACCTAATCCCCAATAACTTACTCCCACTCATCATCTGTAAAACCATACAGATATGAGAATCATACCCGGTAAATACATACCCTTGAGCAAGTGTTAATTGGGAAATCAGTTTTCTTTTAACAGTACACAGTGAAACTGAAACATTGAAATGTTTCGATGGGGTATCTGGGTATTCCTAGTAATGCCTCTTCCATTTTCAAGTTCACAACAGTAACCGTGTAATTCTTTGCCACCTCTCCAAATCCCTTTTTATGTCTTTAGTCATTATCTTCTGCACACCCCTTTAGGCCAGATGGTTTTCTTCCTTCCCTACCGTTCGCAACAGCCTATGGTTTGGAAGAAGACTATCCAATGAACATAATGGGTGTACTGTCCTAATCCTAGGAGCACTCGCAATGCGAGAGAAGGTGAGGATAAAAGACAACCGAATAAACCTTATTCCTATTTC
Source organism: Agapanthus africanus (assembly GCA_030015575.1). Taxonomy (NCBI): domain Eukaryota; kingdom Viridiplantae; phylum Streptophyta; class Magnoliopsida; order Asparagales; family Amaryllidaceae; genus Agapanthus; species Agapanthus africanus. Next base: position 397,447,664 of record CM057341.1, on the reverse strand, counting down.
TCCTGAACCAGAATCCATCCCCGAACTGGAACAAGTTCCTTTCGAGTTCGTATATTACCATACGATGGAGTATCCAATAAACTGTGGATCTTCGTAGTGATACGGAGTGTTCTGGAGAAATACAAAGGTGATTTGGGAGTGGTACTGAAATACCTGGTTTGGTCATGAATATCAGTTGCAATTTACTTTGCCCTCTTACTAATCCCTTGCTTTGTCTTAACTTAATACCTTCTGTACACCATCGTTAGGCTAATTGGTTTTCTTCATTCCCTACCGGTCGGCACCTGCCTATGGTTTGGAAGAAGACTATCCAATTTGCGTAATAGGTGTACTATCTCCTAAACCAAGGAGTACTCGTAACCTGAGAGAAGGTAAAATGAAAAGACAACTGAATAGTCCTATCCGTTTCCTCCAGAACCTGAAACCATCCTCGAATAAATTCTTTCGAGTTCGTATCTAACCATACGATGGTTTTGTCCAATGGAAGTGGACGTTCGTAGTAATACCGGGTGTCTTGGAGAAAAGGGTAAAAGTAGGAGTGGCAATGAGGTTTGCAACTCTGACAATCCAAAAGCCAGTGTTTTAGAAAGTCCGGTCAACTTGGTCTCTGAGTCATAGTCTTAGGGTCGGGTCAATGGTCGCTGCCGAAGAGAGAGAGAAAAGAAACACTCAGCGTGCACTCTTACCTAGATCAGAATGGTTACCAATTTATCTAATCTGGAAACCTCCCACTGTACCGTCAAATTCTCCTCCAAACCTGAAAGAAGAATTAGTCGGGATCACCCGAGGAGTAAACTAACTCATCAGTGGGAATCGGGATACAACTATCACCGCATGATAACGTGACGGAATCCGCTCACGCTATCACACTCCAGAAGGTATGCGCATATCTGGCAAATTCCAGTTCTTTTGAAACTCCCGATGTGGATTTTTGCCCCATGCTCTTATGACCTTGACGAAGGTCAACAAATCATAAGTCACATGTCAAGTTCCACCCGTCATTGTCTAGGTTAATTTGAACCCACCCGTACAAGCCCTTGACGAAGGTCAACAAGGCTATACGACTGTCCCAAACCAACGCATCTATCTATGCAGCAGAAAGGTAACAAGCAGCTACCATACACTATGCCTTGACGAAGGCCAACAAACATAGCATGAATACTACGTGCTACCCGTCTGAAACGACGGAGGGCTACGAATGGTTTCTGGAGAAAACCTTTAACGTAATGAACTTGATATCGTTGAAGGAACGGATAGCTTTAATAAAAATATAGTGACGAAAACCTTTGCTAAAGAGGTCACTCCCGGTGAAGGGATCTCGGCTCTTTCCCCGTAGAATGAGGTGCAGGATATTCCAACTGAATACCACGGTGCAAAGCAAAAGTAATCGGCTATAGTGAAGTTATTGCCCTGACGCAAACTTTTTGTCCAAGGGGTCACTCCCGGTGAAGGGATCTCGGCCCTTGCCTCGTCGACTGAGGAGCAGGATATTCCAACTGAATACCACGATGCAAAACAAAAGTGAATGTCCTTGCAATAACAGCTTTTTGAAAAGTGTTCCAACAACATCAGATTTGGTTTGTTTTTAACTTGCATTGATCTGAATCAACGCAGTCCCATCAATTGATCACACCACAAAGAACGAAAATATACTGATGTACGTATATGCCATCCGCATTCGCCGCTGGGTCCCGTCATTACCCGTTAGGTTAGCTAACTAACGACAGAGCGAGGACTGGACTAGCGCGGATGCAAAACATATACAACATCTACTAATATATATACCAATATATTATATTTCGCTCAAGGCGTGATAAAATGCAACATCACAGAAATGTACAGCATCACAGAACAATACAGATATTTGGGATCCCCGAGTTTCACAGAGCCGCTGAAACCCGACGTTCCCCTTGTCGTGTGGATAGCCTACGCAATGAAATCCTAGACCCCTACGGGCGCGGCAAGTTACCCGACAAAACCTGAAGCGAGGCAGCCCCCTTCAGCGACGTGAATGGACCACCCGGCACTTCACGGAATCCGGCAACTTGGGCACCCCTCCTGGGTCAACCTGTACCCCCTACGAGAGCGACGAATAGCCTGCAATCCTAGAGTAAAGCCCCCTCCGTCCCAATGCCATGAGATGCGGGCTTGTTGCCCTCTAGAATCCGGCTGTCCGTGCACCCCTCCGCGGGGTAATCCTAGTACAGAAAGTAAAATATACATACAACGGGTACATCGACCGCAACCTGGTCGTGCCCCAAAAGAATAATACAAACAGGCAGTGACGGCAGTCCACATGTCGGACGCTCGCCCCGCAATATCAAATGTACATAATACAACAAAAACTGTACTAGTATTGCATCCAGGCTATCCCCCACGACCGATCCGCAACATCACAGCAATACACAGAACATCAACGTGAAAGTCACGTTCGCAAATCCGTCTAACCGGGCTATAGCAGTTAGACCAGATTACCGATCAAGTGACATTCACGGTCGCAGATATAATGTAAATACTGTGAACCAATGTGTTTAAAATATCCGATCAATCAAATTTTAACAAGTGGGCCCCAAGCACTACTGTAGCACATCAAGAAATTCTGGGCCCAAAATTAATATTCCAAAAATCCTAATTTTAACCCAGAAAGCAACTGCTGAAATTTGATGCAGTGATCTCAACATAGTGCGGCGGAACCGCGGCCTAAAGAGGGGTTTGGCCGCTGTTCCACGCTCCTATTGTGGAGTCACTGTATCGAATTTCTACAGTGTTCTTAGAATTTCCAGTACATCACTTTTCTGCAACCTGAAAAAATTTTCGACTCCAGAAAATTTCAACAGAAAACTGATGCACGTGAAAAACGCAGATTTTGGAATTTTGGTCGATCGGAAATGTAAACACATTAAACAAAGCTAGACTATGTCAATGGCTAGGCTCTGATACCACTGTAAGTGCACGGCGGCGCCCCGGCCGTCAATCCGACGCCAAAAAATGCGGAAGCGAAAAACTTTAATTTTGCAAACTAGCAAACCGGCACCACCGCGCACTAAAACCCGGATTGAACCATTAACTAGTCCTAGCTAACTACAAGACGGGTTAGAGATATACCGACTGATCCGAGTCCTCCGGTCTTCTCGTCGTCGTCCCGATCTCCTGCGGAAACTCCGGTCGTCGCCTCCTTGCCGGAAGGGCACCACATCGTCTGCATCTTTTACGGGCTCCCACCTCAATACCGAGGCAACTCGGGCACGAAGCTGGCAAGTCGACGTGCCCAAGATTTGCTGCAGAATGGTGTAGAACCATGTCTCCTTTGGGGTTGTAGGAATTGCCATATAGGTGGAGGAATGATACAATCTCATGGAGATGGAACTTGTGGGATTTTTTCAAGAGCAAAAGAGCAAAAATCCCACACTAAAATTTTGGACAGCCCCTAGCCTTTCTTGGCCGGCCATGGCATGGTGGGAGAGGAGAGAATGGAGTGTGTATCCAAAGAATGAGAGAGCCCACCAATAATCCAAGGGGGAGAGAGAGAGAAAAGGCAATCATGCAAAGAAATGATCACTAGGAAAGTCCAACACTCAAACAACAATCATCACACTTCATCATCAACAAGCATGATGACAATCAAAGGCCAACACTCCACCACAACCATCATGAAAACATAAGTCAAGCCATCATGGTCAAAAGAGGTCAAATAATGGTGCAAGTATCATGATACAAAGAAATATGCAAAGACCCCCTCCACAAATACTTATTTGCATAAATGCAAATAAGCCCTCCTCCACCAATCTTCGGCCAATGAAGGATACAAAGAAATATGGCCGAAACGGAAAGCAAACTGGCAACTCCAGAAAACTGGTCCCGTAATAAATTACAGGAAAACCCTGATACTGTGTATACACACCCGCATTTGTATTCCGACCGAAATACAAATGCAATGAGACAAAATCTACACTGTACTATACTAGGATCCGGCTTAAACCAAAGCCGGCCAGTAATATCCGTTCGATCCTGATCCGTGCAATACCGCACGTATCTGATCGAACCCTGCTATATATCCATACGGCCTATAGTACAAACCGTCCGATCCTGATCCGTGCAATACCGCACGTATCTGATCGGACCCTGCCATATCTCCATACGGCCTCTACAGTTTTTCGCCCGAAAGCTTGAGTAACTGAATGTGGCGGACTCTAAAGACCCGTCAACACCTTGGTTGTAGATTTAACCACTAGCACGTCAGAGGTATAAGCCAATACGTAACGGGCTACCAGGTATTGACCAAAAGGGACGTCGATGAGCGAACTCATCCTGACACCCTACTGAGCCTGTCAGTGACAATATCCATACAGTCCGGTCCGTTCGTCTATGAGCCTCGCATGGCGGGCCTAGGGGGTTGGTAAAAGTCAGACCCCCAAAAGCGGTACAAGTCGTGTCGGAGTGTAGCCCAGAACACCCTGAGATACTACTGGAATACCTACCAGTAAATCTCCTGCCTCGGCCGAGGGCTTTGTGTAGTGGCTCTCCTAGACACAGCGCGACCTCACCCCCAATACCGGGAGAGACGAACCCCTGAAGATCCGCTCACTGCCTCCATGTGGCTCGGGACTGTACCCAACTAAAACCTGTTTGAACGTCTCCTTTGAGCATGGTAGGGTAGTAATCAAAGTACAGTGGGAACTCACACGAGAAAAATGACGATCATCAGGTCAATGAACTAACCTGTACACATGTCACCTGGGAACTGCTATCTGACGTCTGGTATAAGACCAAGTAGCATGTTCCCGGCGAGTCCTGTCCGGTGTACTCATAACCCAATGAGCACCTGTATACATCTTAGGTGATCCAACTAACACCAATGGCTTGTGAGACTGGCCACCGCCCCTCGTCGGGGTTTCGACTGTATACACTAGTCTACTCTGGAGTATCGATGCCCTGTCTCGAAACTCCTACGACTAGGGACCTTTTAAGGATGTGCTTATAGACTACCAGCTCCCACGTATATGATCTCCCTCATACTGCTGGCAGTCAAGCAAGAATCCTAGGGGCTCTATCAACGTGTAATAGTGACGTGTCAGGTCACCTAAAGCAGTACACGATGATAAAGATGAACCAGATAGCATACTATCATCTCAAGTAAGACTGTCCTACTGGGACAGGTCCTCTTTCAATCATTGTAATCACGTGCCTGTGATCCAATAATTGACTCTGAGGGCATTATCTCCAACAATACTTACATTATAGAATTATCTATTTATTTATCATTTTGTAAAAAGGAAAGGATAATTCACAAGAGGTTAATGTTTATCATCTTTGACTATGCTTCAACCACTTCTTAACCTTGAGTTAATTATCCTTTTACCTTTTAACTCATTTTGAAAAAGATCTAGATAATTCTAACCATGGTTGAAGTGAGAAAGATTAATATAGATTATTCTTTTCTCATTTTCATTATTCACTCTCATATCATTTTCTTTGTGTGAGAAAAGCTTAGCCACCATCTTCTTCTTCCTCTCTAGATAATTTCTTTGAGTGAGGTTGATTAAAAGAAAGAGTTTTGATTATAGAAAACAAACCACATCATCATACTACACACATCTAGCCCATTTGTGTAGCGTGTTTGCTCTACTTCATTCACATATCGGGTAAAGCAAGGAGCTTTGGGCAAAGGAGCTTCGGATGGATCGTCGTGGACCTAGAAGATCTCAAGCCAACCTTTTTCCAACCCTCAAATAGCCAAGGAGTCTAGCGTAAGGAGCTACAAAGGTTGTACTCTCAAAACCCTAGCTTTTTCTACTTGTGATGATGCTATTGTAATGAAACCCTAAATTTCTAGTGATGATTCTTTGTATATTCACTTAACACCTTAAAATTTTGATTTTGCCACATGTGATGTTTCCAAACCCTTCATGGGGTGCTAGGTAAACCTAACAATGGTATCAGAGCCAGGCTAGAACTTTAGGCGACGCTTTAACGAAGTTAAAACTCCGATCGAACCAAAAATACGGTTTTTTGAGCCTTCTCTGGACATTTTTTCAAAACTGTGTTTTTTCAGTATTAAAAATCCTTAAAAAATTCAGCAGGGAAATCTAAGCACCACTGTAAAAAACGAAGCCATAAACAATAACTTCCACCGTGGAACCGCGGCCAGAGCTTGCTTGGGCCGCGGCTCCGCAGCCGTACACATGAGATATTGCGTCGTTTTTGTACAGTAATGATCTTGTCTGCTTGTATATATTTTTACGTATTTTTAATCTGATTCAAGTGTTGAATGTTCTGGGAATTGTTTTGGATTCGGTGATTCGATCGGAATTTTAATTTTGTGTCTTTTTCGGATAATTTAGAAAGTATTAAAATGTTCGAACGAATATCATTAACTCACTTTTTCCCGGTACGAAAAATTTTCAAGTGTTGATTTTTTCTCGGGTTTAAATCTTTCGGAAATACATGCAAGATAAGTGGTGGACCCTCTAGAAGAACACAAACCTTAACTCGATTATGTGACCGTCTGAACTGCCTTTAAATCTTAGGGTTTAGGGCAGTACGGCGTGCCACATGTGAGACGTTGGCTTGACCCTTCTACGGCTGGACCACTGCTACTGTGTCACATTCTGGGATTTTTGAACTCCGCTCAAGTGTTGAGCTTTAGGAAATTTTGGGTATTTGATCGTTCGATCGAAAACTTTAATACTGTCTATTTATCTGAAATGTGATACAATATGTGGAATTTATATAGTTAGGCATGAAATGCGAAGTATGTGATATTTCGGATTTACGATGTCTAAAGAGATGTGGATTCCAAATGTTGTAGTTTTACACTTTCTTTTCTGTGACCGTAAGTGTAGTATGTCGCATATCGCCGGTTTCGTTGCTATACATCAACGACAATCGGGGTACGCATACTTACATACGTTGATGATATATGATATTATGTGTTGCTGAGATATGATGTGCAGGATTGTCGCGATTGAATAGCCGGGTTTTTTTTATGTGAGATGAGAGTTTTCTTTTCATTCATGTAAAATTCAAATATAATGTAATATTCTTTTATTTTGGGCACTTCCGGGTTGAGGTTGATGCCACCAGTGTTATATATTAGTTACTTTTCCGCATTAGGATAGACCCAAGGAGGGGAGCACAGGTGACCGGGTTCTGGGGTTCAGTGGGAGGCCATCTCGAGGAGTCGAGACCGGGTCTTCTAAACTCCAGAATTGGTAGGGTCGCTTGCCGCTCTCGTAGGGGTCTAGGGGTGTGGGCTTGGCTATTCATCGCGACTGTGGAATCCGTATTTTCTATTGTTGGCTAAATACTAAATACGGACGTCCTAGTATATTCCACATTATATCTGTGTTTCTGCTGCCTGTGTTCTGTGATATCTAAGACGAATGATATATTATATATGAGATATATAGTAGACGTTGCTTATGTTTTACATCCGCGCTAGTCCCGTCCCGGTATGCCGTTAGTTAAGTAACCTAACGGTGCATAACGGAACATTGCGGCGATTGCAGATGGAATAAGCGTACGTTATATTTTCGTTTCTTTTCTGTGATTGGCTTAAGGACTTAAATGATGGGACTACATTAATATGATTAATGTAAAGAAAATAAACCTAAAAAGATGTTGTAGAATCGGATTTGAAAACCACTCGGATCTTTATGAAAAAGCTATATTTCAAAACTGCGGAGCTCAAGCCACTCCTTTTGAAAACCATTTGATTCTACGACGATATCAAGTTCAAAGCGTTAAAGATTTTCTTAAAAATCATCCGCAACCCTCCGTCATTTTAGGAAGTAGAGTACTTAGTATTTGTGCTGCGTTTGTTGACTATAGTTAAGACGTAGTGTACGGTAGCTAAGTGATGTCTTCCTACACTGCATATGATGCAGATTAATTAGGACATTCATGCGACTTTGTTGACCATAGTTAAGGGTCATATGAGTGGGTCTAATTAATCAAGAAATGACGGGTAGAACTTGACTAGGACTTATGATTTGTTGACCTTAGTTAAGGTTATAGGTACTAGGGGTAAAAACCGCATCGGGAATTTCAAGTGTTGAGATTTGCACTGAGATTGCATACCTTCCATATGATGGTTGGATCCCGATCACACTGTGGGCAATAGTTGCTCCCAGGAGAGTTTTACAGTTTACAATTAGCTAACCCATTAGGTGTCTAGAAAGGTGTTAACGGGGCTACGCCTCTGGGAAAATGAGGTTTACTTTAATTAGGTCCGTGCGAAAGCACGGGGAACCTCCCTCAAGTACCGACACTGGCCTGGCTGAACGGTTAGCGAAGTTGTAGACTGTAATTAATCCTCGCTAGTTTTCTTTTTAAGGTTTGAAAGAAAAACTTGATTAAAGCAGTGGGAAACATCGATTAGACAAGATAATAACCAATCTGATCATTGCAAGAGCTTTCGCTGAGTGTATTCTTTTCTCTGTCTTAATGGCAGATACCAATGACTGGACTCAAGCTTCTACTAGATAAAAATAAACTGAATGGGACCAATTATAAAGACCGGCTGAGGAATCTGAAAATTGCCTTGACTTATGATAAAGTATCATATGTCCTCATGGCTCCAGCCCCGCACGTCCCAGGTCCAAAATCCTCAGTTGCAGACAAAGAAGTCCGCAAGACATGGGACGCTGACTGTGCCACGGCCAAATGCCTCGCGCTTGCATTGATGGATAACACACATCAAAAGCAGCACGAGAATATGGACATTCATGACATATTCCTCCATACAAAGGAGTTGTATGGAGAGCAATCCCGCGTATTACGATACGAAGCATCAAAGAAATTGTTTCAGATGCGAATGACCCCTGGCACACCAGTAGGAGACCATATTCTGAAGATGATAGCTCTCATAGAAGAGCTTGAGGACCTTGGATGGACGATGGAAAACGAACAATATACGGATATTATTTTACAGTCCCTCCCCTCCACCTTTGCTTAATTCATAGTTAACTTCAACATGCACAACATGGAGAAGGAACTATCTGAACTCCTTAATATGTTAAGGAGTGCAGAGAGCACACTGAAATCAGTAAAAACTCCCATTTTGACTGTTGGACAATCTTCCTCTTCTCGCCCAAAGGCTAAGGCCAAGGGAAAGAAAAAGAAGAAGCCCACCAATCCTAAGGGTGGAGTTAAAAAGGTTAAGGGGAAGGAAAAGTCCAAAGCTGGAGAATCGGGGAAAGGGGAATGTTTTCATTGCCACAAAACAGGACATTGGAAGCGCAACTGTACGGAGTACTTAAATCTGCAGAAGAAGCATGGGGATGCTTCCGCTTCAGGTGTGTTTGTGACAGAAAACTGTTTTTCAATAAACTCTGCTTCCTGGGTATTAGATACCGGTTCAGGTTCTCACATTTGCAATTCTATGCAGGGGCTGAGAAATAGCATGGTTTTGAAGACAGGTGACCATACTCTCCGCGTTGGAAATGGTTCCAATGTACATACAGTCGCAGTAGGAGAGTATCACTTGGGGTTGCCATCTGGGTGTGTATTGGTTTTGAACCCATGTTATTTTGTACCAAGTATGCTTTGTAATATAATATCTGTTTCTTTGTTAGACAATGAAGGATATAATTTTGTATTGCAGAACAATGTTATGAACATTCACCTGAATCAAATGTTGGTTGGGTATGGTACGCTAAATAACGGGATATACGTCCTAAATCAACACACAGTTTTCAACATACAACCCACTAATAAAAGAAAACTTTCAGAAATAAATGAAGCTTTTCTTTGGCACTGTAGACTTGGTCATATTAATGAAACAAGACTAAACAAGTTACATAAAGATGGATATTTAAACTCTTTTGAATATAAATCTTATGCGATTTGCCAGTCTTGTATCAAAGGTAAAATGATCAAAACTCCGTTTACCGGACACGGAGAAAGAGCTACTGAGCTCCTAGGCCTCATACATAGTGATGTATGTGGGCCAATGTCTATATAGGCTAGAGGCGGTTTTTCATACTTCATTACGTTCACTGACGATTTCTCAAGATTCGGTCATGTATTTTTATTAAAGCACAAGTCCGAAGCTTTCGAGAAATTCCCTGAATATAAACAAGGAGTAGAAAAACAAACCGTCTTGAGTATCAAGATGCTTCGATCAGATCGAGATGGAGAGTATCACAGTACAGAATTTGCAAACTTCCTAAAAGAGAATGGGATTCTCTCTCAGCTCACTCCTCCTTACACACCACAGCACAACGGTGTGTCAGAATGACGGAATAGGACCCTATTAGATATGGTCCGTTCCATGATGAGTGATGCTGAGTTACCTGTCTCATTTTAGGGGCATGCATTGGAGACTGCAGCGTTCCTACTGAACAGGGTCCCAACCAAAACTGTGTCTACCACACCATATGAGATATGGCATGGGAAGAGACCATCTCTTAAGAGAATTAAGATTTGGGGTTTCCCGGCCTATGTTAAAAAGTAGAATCCGGACAAACTCGAGACACGGTCGGTCATGTGTAACTTTGTGGGATATCCAAGGAATTCTTATGGATATCTATTCTACCACAAGGAGGAACAAAAGGTGTTTGTTTCTTAGTATGCCACATTCTTAGAAAAAGAGTTTTTCATAGATAAAGATGATGGCAATGTGGTGGATCTAGAAGAGGTTCTAGAGACACAAACTATAAATGACGACTTGGTTGAACCGGTTGTTGCACTAGAAACTGAGGAACCTCGGCCACTCCGTAGGTCCGGTATGACTTCTCGCCCACCGGAGAGGTACTACGGTTTCCTCATTGATGGTGACAGAGAAGACTGCATCATGGAGGATGATGATCCTACCAGTTTTCAGCAAGTTATCACGAGTGGAGACTCTGTGAAGTGGCTGGATGCCATGAGATCCGAAATGGAGTCTATGTACACCAACAAAGTATGGACTTTGGACGTTGTACCCCCTGGGGAAAAACCTGTACAGTGCAAATGGATCTTTAAAAGAAAGATTGGTGTAGATGGGCAGGTAGAGACCTATAAGGCAAGACTTGTGGCAAAGGGTTTTCGTCAAAGACCAGGTTTGGACTATGACGAGACTTTTTCACCCGTAGCCATGCTTAAATCCATTCGGATCCTACTTGCTATTGCTGCTCACTACAACTATGAAATCTGGCAGATGGACGTTAAAACGGCATTTCTAAATGGGGATTTAGAAGAATGCATTTATATGGATCAGCCGGAGGGCTTCATTGACAGTGGGAGCAGCGGGAAATTATGTAGATTGCTTAAATCCATATATGGGTTAAAGAAGGCATCACGGAGTTGGAACATCTGTTTCGATGATGTTATCAAAGAGTTTGATTTCATCAAAAATCCAGATGAACCTTGTGTTTATAAAAAGGCTGTAGGGAGATATGTCATATTCCTCGCATTGTACGTGGATGACATTCTTCTGATAGGAAATGACATTCCTATGCTACGGTCGGTCAAATCTTTCTTATCACTAAGGTTCTCCATGAATGACCTGGGTTATGCCACATACATTCTGGGCATTAGGATCTATAGGGATAGATCCAAAAGGTTATTGGGATTGTCCCAAACCAGGTACATCAACACCATCCTAAAAAGGTTTAGTATAGAAGAATCCAAGCGGGGTGCCTTACCCGCTTGCCATGGGGTCACTCTCTCCAAGGACTCTTACCCAAAGACCGATGAAGAGAGAGCTCGCATGAGCATTATCCCCTATGCTTCGGCAGTAGGATCTATAATGTATGTGATGTTATGTACACGCCCAGATGTAGCTTATGCACTTAGTGTTGTAAGCAGGTATCAATCCAACCCAGGGGAGAATCACTGGACGGCTGTGAAGAACATTCTTAAGTACTTACGAAGGACTAAAGAATTGTTCTTGGTGTATGGTAATGGAGATCTCCAAATGGAGGCCTTTACCGATTCGAGCTTCCAGAGCGATAAGGACGACAGCAAATCTATCTCTGGGTTTGTATTTACCCTCAATGGAGGGGCGGTTAGTTGGAAGAGTTCCAAACAGGATGCCGTTGCAGACTCTACGATGGAGGCTGAGTACATTGCGGCGAATGATGCCGCCAAGGAAGCCGTCTGGATGAGGAAGTTCGTCTCGGAGCTAGGAGTAGTCCCAACCATTATTGATCCAATACCTTTGTATTGTGATAATAATGGGGCTATGGGTTGGCCATGGAGCCCAGGTCCCATCAGCGGTCCAGACACATCCCGAGGCGCTTTCATTTGATCCGGGAGATTGTAGATCTCCGCGAGATTGAGATTAGGAGAGTAGACACAAAGAATAACTCCGCGGATCCACTCACCAAGGCCCTCCCTCAGCCGCAGCATGAGCGACTTTTTGAGTTGTTGGATATGAGATACGCCAATAACTGGCCTTAGTGCAAGTGGGAGATTGTTGGATATATGTATGCCCCAGAGGGCATTATATGATAGTGGATGTATTTATACATGTATATATATATATATATATTCAGTGTACATTCTTGCTCGACATGATAGTATGCAATCTAGTTCTTCTTTATCTGACATGTTGATTTGATCATGTTTTTATTCATTCATACATGTTGATAAAGCCCTGAGGATATATGCTTGACTACTGTGATTATGATGGAGATCATACTAGTGGGACATCTGTAGTTTATAAGCTTATCCTGAAATGTCCCTAGTCGTAAGTGTATCGAGACGGGGCATCGATATACCAGAGTAGACTAGCGTATATGATACTAGATTCATATGATGGGCGATGGATGTTCCCACATTCATCGATGTTTGACATCGAGATCGTATACGGGTGCTCAGTGGTGACTGGGTACACTGGATGGACTCACCGAGAACTCCTATATGGAATTATATCTATCGTCGGATAGCAGTTCTCAGGTGACACTAGTGCAGGTTAGTCTGTAGACCCGAGATCGTCATAGAGTCTTATGTGTTCTCCCACTGTACTTTGATTACCACTCTACCACGGCTCTACTGAGTCGTGCAAACAGGTGGCCATTGGGTACAGTCCCGAGAAACATGAAGGCGATGAGCGATAGGAGGGGTTTCGTCTCTCCCGGTATTGGGAGTTGATGTTGTGCTGTGCTCGATTGGCTATATCAGTAAGTCCCTGGCCAGGGCTGTTGAGATTTACTGATAAGTGTTATCAGTAGTTTCTCGATCTGTTATAGACCATTCATTGGCACGACTTATTGAGTTATTGGGGTCGATGTTACCATCCCTACTCTCGATATGAAGCATATCTGACGAAGAGACCGGACCGTACGGTAGTGTTGCCGGTTGGCTCGACGGGAGTTGTGACAGGTTCGTTTGTTTTCTTCTGGTCGCTCAATACCCGGGTCGCCGTTCGTTTAGCTGACCGCTTGCGGCTTGTAGGTATTTGATATGATCATTACCTACTGCCGGCGTATTGACGAGTCTTAGAGTCCCACAATGAAGTTTCCTGGCTTAGGCGAAAAGATGTGGTGTGCATATGAGATATGCATAGGGACCCGATTAAATACGGATATATGATACCGTATATTAATCGGGCATTTTCTATTGGTCGGGTCGTATGTGATATGACCGGTTTGCAAAATCAAGTGTTGATTTAACAAATGACCTTTAGATTAATTCTTTAGTTAAACTCTTTTTCTATTTTTGTATGCATACATGTAAGCACATGATGAAGTGCATGGATACATACATACATACATAGTATCATGGTTGTTGATACATATTTGGTGGCAATACAAGACTTACATTGTAGAATTATCTATTTATTTATCATTTTGTAAAAAGGAAAGGATAATTCACAAGAGGTTAATGTTTATCATCTTTGACTATGCTTCAACCACTTCTTAACCTTGAGTTAATTATCCTTTTACCTTTTAACTCATTTTGAAAAAGATCTAGATAATTCTAACCATGGTTGAAGTGAGAAAGATTAATATAGATTATTCTTTTCTCATTTTCATTATTCACTCTCATATCATTTTCTTTGTGTGAGAAAAGCTTAGCCAGCATCTTCTTCTTCCTCTCTTGATAATTTCTTTGAGTGAGGTTGATTAAAAGAAAGAGTTTTGATTATAGAAAACAAACCACATCATCATACTACACTCATCTAGCCCATTTGTGTAGGGTGTTTGCTCTACTTCATTCACATATCGGGTAAAACAAGGAGTTTTGGGCAAAGGAGCTTCGGGTGGATCGTCGTGGACCTAGAAGATCTCAAGCCAACCTTTTTCCAACCCTCAAGTAGCCAAGAAGTCTAGCATAGGGAGTTACAAAGGTTGTACTCTCAAAACCCTAGGTTTTTCTACTTGTGATGATGCTATTGTAATGAAACCCTAAATTTCTAGTGATGATTCTTTGTATATTCACTTAGCACCTTAAAAATTTGATTTTGCCACATATGATGCTTCCAAACCCTTCATGGGGTGCTAGGTAAACCTAACATTTTCTAAAAATTTCAGCAGAGTTTCCTTTGTAAAAATTGGCCCCGAACGGGGTACAACGAGAATAATATGTGCACAATGATAAAAGAAATACCCAAGCGGGAGCTAGCTCTTCGTCAATCGACGGTCACAACCATGCAAGCAATTTTATATACAACGCCGAAGGGCAAGGATCAAAACTCAAAAAGAAACTCGAAATCATCAAGAAACCATAATACTACAACGCGCGACTCTAAGGTCGAAATAATACACAACTGGTTTCTAAGTCTGAAGTAAATATACAAGTCTGGTTGATGGAATTACTAGATACAACTGATTAAAATAAATATAAGGGTGGTCATAATGCGAGTGAACCCACCTACCAAAGCAATCACCCAGAAAGGAAGCAGTGTGCCAGAAAGACGCAATGAAACCTGTACGGCAAAACCTGCATGAACTGTGGCACAACGGGGGTGATTTTCCAACTTGTGAGTAGAAAACATCACAGAGCAAAAATCGTATGTATGACTCAATCCTAGGTCAATACGATCAGTAATAAATATATCCTCAAATGAATAAGTCTGAAGCATGATAAGGTGGCAAGGGTAAACATCTATACATAAGTGTAGTACCAAGTGCTCGTGTCATTGCCTCAGGTAGCAACATATCATAAATATGATGTAGGATCAATGTAATCGACATAACTCAATGTCAACTATATCATAAAGTCTATAAGTATGTGGGTGTCATCCAACTGTGTAATCAATGTCTGTATGTATGTGGATCTCGTCCACGTATCAACCAAAGACACAAAACATCATGAATGTAAATATCATAAAGCATATTCATGAAAGTATGAAGATATCAATGTGTGTCCCTCGTGACAAATCAAATCATGGAACCTGAGTGTCTAGCATCGACACTCGAAAACATCATGAAACCTGTGCCCAGCATCAGCACGTAGATCCTCATATATATATATAGGGCTTCATCAGTCCGGATCGGCCCACGGGCTCCGTCAGTCCGGATCGGCCCGTATCATCTGTCAACTTTGGTCGGTATCCTCCGGATATCCGCCGAGCTCAATACTATCACCGGCAAGTAGTAGTCCTTCTGCCAGGCTCACCGTCTGCAGCACAGCAATCCGTTCTCGCCCCGGGGTACCATACCGTGTCCACAATGTACCCGCAATCGGCCTCATCCGCCTTCTCGAATTGGGTTTCACATGTCACACTCAGAATCGAGAAAACACATGGTGGACGCACTGAAATATTATATCAAGAGAAACCGGGTTTTTAAAACAGTACTTACATTCTTTGAAATATCCACGGTTTTCAAATCCAGAAATCCCATCAAAACAGCATATCTCAATGTGTATAATCATAAAGCATGATGTATGCTACATATAACGGAAATGTAAGCATATCCGTATGCCATATAACATAGAACAATACTATGCACGTATCAAGGGAAAACCGCTCTTTTAAATGTATCCAGTTTTGAAATATATCCTGCGGTTCCCAATTTCCTCCAAGTCAAATGCAATATCATATAAAGGTGCATGCAACTATAGCAGACAATTCATGTAAGGTATCATATCAAAAAGCAGCAATTCTACTGTGTAGTGACATGGCAATTATCGATGATGAAGTGTGTGCGCCGGCAAGTAATTGTACATGAAGCATACGCATCATCGATAATGGTGCTGGTGTCCTGATAGCATGGGTTTCATGATAACTGCAGAGAACACAACTAGCATGCAAAGCGATGCGAATAGTAGGAATATGCGGAAAATGAATAGATAACGTAGCAAAAAGGAAATATGCATTAAAAATATGAGTCACACAGTTTTGGCGTTTTGAAATAACACGAATCGTTGTGTTTAGAAAAATATGGGCTACGGTGTTTTTAATAAAAGGTATGTCTTTTGAAATATTCGTAGTATCCCTTGGTATGTCTTTAAAATTCTCATGATTCGTTAGTTTTATAAATAGGTATGAGTCAAATCTAGTATAACATCTATAAGTGAACTGCAGGACTATATAACAAGCTAATCGATAGGGTACGGAAACCACCTAAATCTGAGTCGATATATATATATATATATATATACATAAATAATAGTCGGTGATCTCGCCTCAATAGAACCGCGTATTAAACAATATATCATATGACATCCTCGAGTCAAGTGTGCGGATCTATCATCAATATAAAGCTCTATGGTAAATCCATCGTACGGCATCCCAAATCTGGGTACGGGTCAAATATCACATTCATCTGATTATTCATCTGGTATCCATTATCATCATATCTCATGAACTGGGGTACTGATCTAAGTCTAGTACAAACTGATACCATCTATATATATATATATATGTGTATATATATATATATGTACGTGTATGAAAACACACGCCTAAAGGCCCGCTATAACTCATGTCGTATCTCATAATACGAACCACATCATATCACCGATGTAATGGCACCATGCCCAAACTCATTGACTCATCCCAAATATCATCCACCATCATCATCATCGAAGTGTAGGTATACGTGTATATATATATATACATCGTCCCATACCTATGTGTGTGTATATATATACGTATCCCTAAATACGCACAAGTATAAAAGTAAGCATGTGTGTGCGTGTGGGTGTAAACCTGTTCTATGGTTCACAACTAAGAAGCTAAACTAGTTTATTTCTAAAAACCCTAATCTAACCATTGAACACCTAAATATATCTTGAATATCCATGTCACAATTAAAAGATATCATATACATAGTATATATATAGCATACTATACATCGAACTGCGGGAGTGCTATACGCCATCCACCCGACTTCCTCCGTAGATATAATCTACTCACCTGATCTTCGTTTGCCGATGTCGATGTCGCCATCATCTTCTTCATCATCTCGAAACATCATAGGGGTACCTACATGTCACACGTATCGTATCGCATTAAAACCAAATCGAAACCAAAACGATACACGAAAACCAAAATGACACGCTTAAAAGCATATAGGTTAGAACCTATGGTTTGCCCTCACAACTTAACTAAATAACACCCGATAGAGATATACAAACGTCAAGTGATTGATATAAAACACAAATACCAAAACTTAAATCCATAAACATCACGAAACATAAAGCAGCAACTAAGAAAACATGCTCTAGATTTTTTCTCAGGTGAAAACAATGTGAGCAAACAACACTAGGATGATATATAGGGTGTATGTGACCTACAAAAGAAACCTGGACCCATCCCCTCACCAAGTGGCCGAGCTCCTCCCATATAATTCCGATCTCGCCGGCCCTGGGGTCTCCTCTGGGGTTCTTCTTGGTTGGGTGGCCTCCTACTGGTTTAAATGAGTCTCTGGTATTGTTTGCTAGTCTCGTAATTTACTCAGGTCATTCCAGATTTCCCTGCACACTCTAAGATCACAAACCGACATTGCAAAGTTCTGTAAATCCGTATTTTTAGGTTTTAGTGGGGTTGGTCTGGGTTTCTATCAATTGGAAGGGATTTAAGGTCACCAAACACACTTGAGTTCACCACACTACTCAATTTAACCCTAACCCTCTCTAGAAAACTTCAAGGTTCACTAAACCGATATAAAACACCTCTAACTTATATGGGTGCTAAGGAAATCTAAATACCATACCAAGAGTGCAGAAATTACCTCCTTTGGAAACTCAAGAATTTTCTTGAGTTGCTCCAAGTCTCCAAAACCTTTCCTTTCTTGGTCCAAAATGTTTTCCACGAGCTTGTGCATACTTTTTGTGATATGGGAGTGGTGTTTTGGAAGAGTTTTAATGGTGTTGTGAGGACTTTGAAGGGGAAGGAGAGAGAAGGCAGCCGCTTTGAGGGGAAGGGAAGAAGGAAATGAAGAAGATGATGCAAGGAGACCAAGAGCCATACCATAGTTGACCCCTCACATCTCTCTCTCTCTCTCTTGCCCATACCTCCTTAAAATAACCATTTCATTTTTTTCTTTTTCTTTTCTTTAGTTTTTTTTTCTTCTCCTTAAATTCAAATAACCATGCATGAATCATGAAGAAATGCGATGAAGAAAAATGTAACAAGTGTTAAAAATGACTTTGTGCATGCTATGTGCACAAAACACGCTTAATCCGTGATTAGCGATTTTTAATCACGATTAGCACTAAAATAGTGTCAAATAACTCATAAATTCTCATAATTTGCAAAATTCACATTAAGCACCCTCATTTTAGTAATTTCCAAAATTTTCAAAATTTTCCCCATTTATCGGTATTTAATTATACCGTACTATTAAAATATTCAATATTTTATTATTTAATTATAAAAATTCCCAAAAATAATATTTTATTTTTCTGAAATGTTACACCATGTCACATGTGGCATCAAGCATGACACAATATAATGTACATTAATATATATCACATATATACTGTATGCATATTAGTGAGAAAAAGAAATGTTTAAGTGAGCTAATATTAGTAAATGTAAATTAATATATCACATATATAATCATACATTAAATTATCAAATCAACACTTGATTTAATAATCCGGCTATATCACATACAACCGACTAATATCAAATATAACAACTTATCGAATCAACACTTGATCAGATAACCCGGTTATATCACATATAACCGACCGATATCACATATCATGAGAATAGAATGCGGTATCACATATGTGCATTAATCTCGGTCCCGCACATATCACATATGTGCTCCTACTTCATTTCGCATGAACCAGGAAAGCTCTGTGTAGGACTCTAAAGACTCGTCAATACGCCGGAAGCAGGTGATGATCATATCAAACACCCACAAGCCGCAAGCGGTCTGCTAAACGTAACGGCCACCCGGGTATTGAGCGATCAGAAGATCAACAAGCAATCTTGCTCATACTCCTGCGAATCCAATCAGTAACACTACTGTACAGTCTGGTCTCTTCGTCAGATATGTCGCATATCATAGCCTGGTGTGGTATAACGCCAGACCCCAATATCATGATAAGTCATGCCGATGCAAGGTCCATAACGGATCAAGAAACTACTGATAATAAATACCAGTAGATCTCAGCAACCCTGGCCAGGGATTTCCTGTTATGGCCAATCGAGCATAGCGCAACATCAACACCTAATACCGGGAGAGACGAATCCCCTCCTATCGCTCATTCCTCCATGTGACTCGGGACTGTACCCAAAAACAACCTTTTTGCATGATCTCTTGACCGTGGTATGGTGGAAATCAAAGCACAGTGGGAATCTGTCACGACCCGAAATACTAGCTCGTGACCAGCACTTAAATCACGCGACGTCTACAGGCATAACGTAATTCAAGTAAGCTGAAACCCTGAAATCTAAACTATTTTAAGAAATAAAGGTATAAAAAATTCATGTTTTGTCTTGTAAAAATTTCGGCAGCACCTCCTTTGTAAAAACTAACCCCGTAAACGGGTACAACACAGAATATAAAGAAAGCATCCCCAAATGGAAGCAAAACACGCCCAACGACGGAAACAACCACCACAAGCATAAATATATATACGAAGCCCAACGGCGAAGATCCACACAAGGAAATAAATTAAAGCAAGGCATCATCCCCAAAAACGAACAAAAAACTCATCTCTCAAGTCTCGCAACTACAAGTCTTCTATGTCTTCAACATAAACAATTACTAGTTTCTGATCTAATGGAGTTGACTAGATACAATATGAATAACAAATACAAGAGTGGCACGATCCAAAATGTACCACCTACCAAAAGCAAATCACCGGAAGGCAGCTGTGTGCCAGCGATGCCGCTACTGATCCATGCGGTCAACCTGCAAGAACTGTGGCACAACGGGGGTGAGTTGCCAACTCGTGAGTAGAAAACATCATCAGGTAGAAATCGAAATAAACAACGATTCCTCGGTCAACTATATCATAAAGGTAATACTTTGATATCTAGGGTGACCGTATCTGCGTATGTGCCAAAAACATAATCAATGCCTATCAGCAAGTGGATATCATCCAACCATATAATCAAAGCCTGTATGCACGTGGATCTCGTCTACGTGTCAACCCATGACACAACAACATCATGCATGTAAATATCATAAAAGCATATGCATGTAAATAAGAGGATATAAATAAACATGTGTCCATCAGTAACACATCGAAATCATCATGAAACCCGTGTCCAACATCGACACGTAAATCCTCATATCTCGACTCCGTCAGTATGCGGGATCGGCCCTCGGGCTCTGGCAGAACGGGTCGGCCTATATCCATCTCATAACTCCGGTTGGTATCCTCCAGATAACCGCCGAGTTCGAATACTATCACCGGTAGGTTGTGGTCCCTCTGCCAGGCTCATTGTCTACACCACGAAATCACCTCTCGCCCCGGGATACCATACCGGGTCCACCATGTACCCGCAGAAGGTGCCTCCCACTCCTCGAATCGGGTATCACATATCAATCTCAGAACTGAGAGAACGCATGGTGGACGCACTGAAATATCATATCAACAGAAACCGGGTTTTAAAACAATACACACTTTCTTTTGAAATAACCACGGTTCTGAAATCCCGAAATCTCATGAAAACAACATATCTCAATACGTATAATCATAAGGCATGATGTATGCGACATATAACAGAATGTGACAATATCAGTATATCATGCAACATGGAATAATGATGTGACAATATCAGTATATCATGCAACATGGAACAGTGATGTGACAATATCAGTATATCATAGCATGATGTAGCAATTCTACTGTGTGAGTGATATAGCAATTATCGATGATGAAAGTGTGTGAGCCGGCAATCGGTGTAAGTGTAACATACGCATCATCGATAATGGTGAAGGTGTACTAGCACAGGTACATATATAATGCAAATAAGAATAATATGAATGCGGCATAAAGTACATCGTGAACTAAATGCTACAAGGTATACGTATCTAACATGACCGAGTCGGTGAATCTATCAATCGGCATCCAGCCTCACAACATCACGTACGGTACAATCCATCATACGGCATCCTCTAATCAAGGGTATGGATAAATCAACAATTAAAACTCATCGCGTACGGTAATCTATCGTACGGCAGCATTAAACAATTTAAGGATTCTATCAACCTATACAATGTCGTGGGTACGGACCTAAGTCTCATACAACATATCACTCATTATGCATATCATTATCCATATATATACCTATCTCTCAGGTCGCATCCGCATAAATCTCGTATTAGGGGACCGACAAGGTATCTACTATCTCTTATCGACTTGCATCCATATAACGACATATCAGCCAAGTCGTCATATCACATCGTATACTGGTTCATCACATTAATCTCTCATATCAAGTCATTTTACATATGCATTACATCAATTGAATCTCATGACACGCTACTCTAAAACTCATAATTAAACTCGTGCAATTACACATCTGTATATATATTTTGATTCACATTCACTTTTCATATCTTTTTATCAATTTGAGACATCATTTCCATCATATTATGTCCAAGAGTTATGTCCCTATAGCCTTAATCTCATATCTCGATTTATATATTCATTCATTAATATCACCTCTAACTATCTTTTAACCATATCAATAGTTTTCATGTGTAGGTTTCTCCTACAGTATTCTATGTATATATCAGTTCCATTCAAAATTTGCAGGGTTTCTATACGCCATCTACCCGACTTCGCCAGTAGATATAAATCTACTCACTTGCTAAACTCCTCGTTTAGCCGAAGTCGATGCGCTTCGTCGTCTCGGAATCCACGCGAATGTACCTACAATTTGTTAGTTGTATGTATGCCCTAGAGGCCAGTATTGTACAGATGATGTATATTATATTGGATGCTTGGACATATATAGAGATGACTTTCTTGCTCGATATGATAGTATGCTATCTGGTTACTCTTTATCTTAACATGTACACTAGTCTCTTTATACTGTCTTATAGTTACATATTGGTAAAGCCCTTAGGATATGTACTTGACTACCTGGACTGTGATGCAGATCATACTAGTGGGGACATGGTAGTCCATAAGTACATCCTTCATGGTCCCTAGTCGTGGGTGTATCGAGACGGGGCATCGATATACCAGTGTAGACTAGCGTATACGCTTCTCGACCCATGAGATGGGCGATGGATGATCCCATATCCATTGGTGTTTGACATCAGAGATGGTGTACGGGTGCTCAGTGGAGACTGGGTACACTGGACGGACTCGCCGAGAACTCCCAGATGGTATTATACCTCACGTCAGATGGCAGTTCTCAGGTGACACTTTTACAGATTAGTCTGTAAACCCGAGATCGTCAGAGAGTCTTGTGTGATTCCCACTGTGCTTTGATCTCCACCTTACCACGTCTATGAGGGCGTGCAAAACGGTGGTCTTTGGGTACAGTCCCGAGTCACATGGAGGCAATGAGCGATAGGAGGGGTTTCGTCTCTCCCGGTATTGGGGGTTGATGTTGCGCTGTGCTCGATTGGCCGTAACAGGGAAGTCCCTGGCCAGGGCTGATCAGAGATTTGCTGGTAAGTGTTACCAGTAGTTTCTCGACCCGTTACGAGCCTCACATCGGCACGACTTATCGGGTTATTGGGGTCTGACGTTTACCACCCCTAGACTTGATATGCGACATATCAGACGAAGAGACCGGACTGTACGTTAGGTGTTACTGGTCGGATTCGCAGGAGTGTGAGCGGGCTAGCTCGTCGATCTTCTGATCGCTCAATACCCGGGTGGCCGTTACGTTTAGCAGACCGCTTGCGGCTTGTGGGTGCTTGATATGATCATCATCTGCTACCGGCGTATTGACGAGTCTTTAGAGTCCTACACAGAGGTTTCCTGGTTCAAGCGAAACGAAATAGGAGCGCATATGAGATATGTGCGGGACCGAGAATGATGCGTGTATTTGATACCGTATTTAATTCTCACGATTAATGTTTCGAATGGTTGTATGCGATATAACCTAGTTATCGAATCGAAGATCGATTCGATAAGCCGATACATTGAATACTAGTCGGTCGTGTGTGACATGACCGGATCATTGAATCAAGTGTTGATTTAATGATTTAATGTATAATTATATATTTGATATATTACTTTGCATTGACTAGTATTGGTTCACTTTAAACGGATTTTTCTCACTTGGATTGCACATTGTATATGCGATATACTTTTGTGCACATTTTTGTATCATGTTTGATGATACTTGATCATATGGTTAAGTGAATAGAATTAAACCATGGTTATTATGATAATTAGGGTTTTGCATATTTATTTGTTCATTTATTTGTTTATTCATTCATTTGGATAAGTTTAAATGAGAATGGTGGCATTTTTGTTTCTTATAAGATACTTCATGAACCCTTGACTTTTGCTACCATTCTTGTCATCATGCTTAACCCTAACCCACCCAACTAACCATGGTATATTCTCTACACTTAACCAAGGTTAAGTTATGATAAGTATTGATTTTCTATTTCATTTTAATTAGAACTTATCATAACTAGCTTCATCTTCTTCTTCTTCTTGAAATAGAAAAGCTTGCTACTTTAATGGCATCTTGAGATCCAAACTGAGAAATCCAATTCTAAAGTGAACCCACCTCCTATTTCTTCACCCTCTACCTCTTTCCAAGTTGTTTTGGTTGTTTACTTCACAAGTTTCACAAGTTTGTGAAGTCGGAGCTTGAACTAGTGATGCCTCGACGTAGATCATCTTCGGCACGAAGCCGACGACCTAGCTCGCCCGTTTCTCCGACGAAGACGATGCTTGAGTTCGGGATTCGAGATGGACAGCGAGGGCATGTCCACGTGGAGCTAAGGAGTTGGATATCCGGATCTACAAAGGTTGTAGCATCTAACTTATAGTTTAGTTGTTAACTAGATTATCGTTTCGCCTAAACATCTAGTAAACGATCCGTGTTAGGGTTTCTCGGCACCAATAATTTTTGAAATTGGCATGGTTGATGCCTTGTGAGACTTCAATAGGATGCTTAGGAACCCTACAGTGGTATCAGAGACTAGCTAGAGCCTTAGGCGAAGTCTAGACGGAGTTTGAAGTTCGAACGAACCCGAAACCCTAATTCCAAGGTGCTCTCTGGAAATTTTATGAAATTTTAGATTTTTGTCAATTAAAAATATGCAGAAAATTATGCAGGGTCTTATATGAAATACTGTGAAATACGAGGGCCTGATTCAACTTTTCCACCGCGGAACCGCGGCATGAGCTATGCATGCGCGGCGGTTCCGCGGCCGTACTGTCCCCTTGTCTGGTGATTTTTTCACAGTAATTCATGAATTCAGATATTATATTTTCTGGGTATTTTTATTGTGACTCTACAGAAGCGTATTTTGGGGTTGCTTTGGGGATTCAATTATTCGTTCGGGTTATCAGATTTTGTCTATGTGGCTTTCAGGATAACTTTAGAATATGTTAAAAAGTTCGACCGGATTTAAATACCCAACTTTTCCCCTGCCGGAAAAATTCCAAGTGTTGGATTTTTCTGTGGTTTAAACACGTTCTGAGTAGTGCAAGTAACGCGATGGTCCCTCTAGAAGACAACAAACCTTAACTCGATTATGTGACCGTCTTGAACTGCCCTTTGAACCTTCGGGTTTGGGGCAGTACGGCGTGCCACATGTGAGGCGTTGGCTTGACCCTTCTACGGCTGGACCGTTGGTACTGAGGCATGAAGTGAATGTCTTTGAACCTATTTCATGTGTTGATCGGTGTCGGGAAAACTTGGGTGTTCGAATGTTCGATCGGAAAGTTTAATATATTCTATTTATCCGGAATTGGATACAATAATTGGAATTCACAAACAGTTATGAGATAACTGGATGAATGTTATAAATCTAGCGGTTTAGTTTCACTAGATATCGAAAAGAGTTTTCGATAATGGGACTAAAATGCGGGGTTTATAACTGTTAGGCATGTGATGTCTAAAGAGGTTGCGGATTCCAATTGTTGTAGTTTTACAATTTCTTTTCTGTGACCGTAAGTGTAGTATGTTCATATCGCCGGTTTCGTTGCTATACGTCAACGAAAATTGGGGTATGCATATTTACTTACGTTGATGACATGTGATGTTATGTGTTGCTGGTTATGTTATATTGGATCGTCGTGTTCGAATAGCCGGGGGTTTTTATGTGAGATGAGTGTTTTTCATTTTCATTCATGTAAAAACTTGTATGTAATATTCTTTTATTTGGGGCACTTCCAGGTAGCGGAAGTTGTCACCCTTTGTATATTATTTACTTTTCCGCATTAGGATAGACCCAAGGAGGGGAGCACAAGTAACCGGGTTCTGGGGTCCAGTGGGAGACCAACTCGAGGAGTCGAGTCCGGGTCTCCTAACCCTAGAATTGGCAGGGTTGCTTGCCGCTCTCGTAGGGGTCTAGGGGTGTGGGATTGGCTATTCATCACGACCGTGGAATCCGTGTTTTATACTGGCTCGTATTGAAAACACGGACGTCCTAGTATATCCAATATTTCATATGTTTCTTCTGCTGCGATATCTGTGATGTGATCATGTGATGTTCTGTGATAGATACTATATATAGTATATATGATATATTATATAGACGTTACTTATGTTTTACACCCGCGCTAGCCCTGCCCTGCTCTGTCGTTAGTTACCTAACCTAACGGTGCACGAGGGGACATCGAGGCGAATGCGGATGGCATAAGTGTACGTCATATCTATCTGTGATGTTTAGGTATTTAAATGATGGGACTTCATTAATGTGATTAATGAAAGATAAGAAACCTAAGATGTTGTGGAATCAAATTTTAAAACAAAACAGGTAGCTACAGTTCTTGCTTTGCATAGCGGTATATATGATATACCCTGCACCTTATTCGATGAGGAAAGGACCGAGATCCCTTCACCGGGAGTGACTCCTTTAGCAATAACTGGCAGATGCTACACACTCGGTTTGCTTTTGACTGCCTTTGGGTTTTTGCTTTGCACAGCGATATATATGATATATCCTGCACCTCATTCGACGAGGAAAGGGTCGACGATCCCTTCACCGGGAGTGACCCCTTTAGCAAGACTAGAAAAGCCTCAAAATCACTCCATTTCAAAACTTCATTTGATTCTACAACGATATCAAGTTCATTACGCTCATGGTTTTTATGAAAAACCTGCGTAGCCCTCCGTCATTTCAGATAAGTACTAGTTAGTATTCGTGCTGCGGTAGTTTGGCCTCCGTCAAGGCGTAGTGTACGGTAGCTAACTAGTGCTTATCTGCTTGCATATGATGCGATTGGATTAGGGTATTCGTACGGCGTTGTTTGGCCTCCGTCAAGGGTCGTGCGGGTGGGTTTAATTCAATCAGGAAATGACGGGTTGAACTTGACTAGCGGACTATGGGTTGTTTGGCCTCCGTCAAGGTCATAAGATGCTAGGGGCAAAATATTATCGGGAATTTCAAGTGTTGAAATTTGCAATGAGATTGCATACCTTCTATGAGATAGTTGGATCCCGATACCCGCTGCGAGTAAGAGTTACTCCTGGGAGAGTTTTACACATTGCAATTAGCCGATCAAGTAGGTGTCTAGAAAGGTGTCAACGGGGTTACGCCTCTAGGAAAACGAGGTTTACATTAATTAGGTTCGTGCGAAAGCACGGGGGACCTCCCTCAAAGTACCGACACTGGCCTGGCTGAAAGATTGGCGAACCTGTAGTGTGTAATTAATCCCGGCTAGTCTTTCCTTTTAGGGTTTGAAGGAAGATTTGATAAAAAGCAGTGGGAGCCATCCTGATTAGATAAGATAATAACCAATCTGATCTTGCACGAGCATACGCTAAAGTGTTTTCTTCTCTCTCTCTCCAGGTAGCGACCATTTCTTGCCCTAATGAAGATAATAATATGGATGTATTGACCGAACCCGCATGTTATTCTGTGCTGGGGAACGTTGGTTCCGTTCTTTCCTATAAGAGTTATAGGAATGAACAGGATATAGGGGAATACCAGGATTCCCATGCCACCCGAATGAAGAAAGTACATGATGATGCATTTTCTTCGGGTGTGTTCGTTACTGAGAACTGTTTCTCCATTTGTTCTACGTCCTGGGTATTGGATACCGGGTCAGGATCCCATATATGTAATCAGTTACATGGGCTTAGGAAAGGTAGAGAACTTGGAGAAGGTGATAAAGACATTAGAGTTGGAAATGGTGCAATTGTTGCAGCCAAGACTGTCGGGGAATATCACCTTGTATTACCAACTGGTGATACATTGGTTCTGAACGAATGCTATTACATGCCGAACCTAATATGCAACATTATATCGGTTTCTTTATTAAGTAAAGAGGGATATAATTTTGTATTACAGGACAATGTTATGAACATTTTCCGTAACCAAAAGTTGGTTGGATCAGGCACGTTATGCAATGGAATTTATGTTCTAAATCAATCAACAGTTCTGAGCATAACAAACGCACACAAGAGGAAGAGTTCTGAACTCAACGAATCCTTCTTATGGCATTGTAGACTGGGCCACATCAATGCGACACGACTAGCTAAGTTGAATAAAAATGGATATTTAAATCCGTTTGAATTTTCATCTTATGACACTTGCCAGTCATGTCTCAAAGGTAAGATGACCAAAACTCCGTTTACGGGACACGGAGAAAGAGTTACCGAACTCTTGGGACTGATACATAGTGATGTATGCGGTCCCATGTCTACACATGCCAGGGATGGTTCTTCGTACTTCATTACATTCACTGACGATCTCTCTAGATTCGGATATGTGTTCCTGATGAAACACAAATCAGAAGCTTTTGAGAAATTTAGGGAATATAAACAAGAAGTTGAGAACCAAACCGGAAAAAGTATTAAAATCCTACGATCTGATCGAGGAGGTGAATACTTGAGCAATGAATTCCGGGACTTCGTAAAAGAGAATGGGATTCTCTCTCAGCTGACTCCTCCATATACACCACAGCACAACGGTGTATCAGAGCGGAGAAATTGCACCCTATTAGATATGGTGCGCTCTATGATGAGTACAGCTGAGTTACCTATTTCCTTCTGGAGATATGCACTGGAGACTGCTGCATACCTACTGAATAGAGTTCCGACCAAATCAGTGCCTACCACTCCATATGAGATATGGAATGGCAAGAGACCATGTCTTAATTTTATTCAGATATGGGGTTGTCCGGCCTATGTTAAAACACAAAATCCGGACAAGCTCGAGGCAAGGTCTGTTCTATGTAAGTTTGTTGGATATCCCAAACATTCGCGAGGGTATATCTTCTACCACTCCAAGGAATAAAAAGTGTTTGTTTCTCGACATGCCACTTTCTTAGAAAAAAGTTTTCTTATGAAACATATAAGTGGCATTGAGGTAGAACTGGAAGAGGTTCCAGCAATACAGACTACAACAGAAGATTTGGTTGAGCCAGAGGATTCCGTAGTTCCCGATGAACCCCAGCCTCTCCGCCGATCTAGTAGGGTTCCTCGTCCACCTGAGAGATACTACGGTTTTCTCATGGATGGTGGGAGCGAGGATTGCATCATGGAGGATGATGACCCAACTAGCTTCGAGCAGGCCATCACGAGTGGTGACTCTGTGAAATGGCTGGATGCAATGCGGTCCGAGATGGAATCCATGTACACCAACAAAGTATGGACTTTGGAAGTTGCACCTGAAGGGGTAAAACCCATTGGGAGCAAGTGGATCTTTAAGAAGAAACTTGGTGTAGATGGGAAAGTGGAGACTTTCAAAGCTAGACTTGTAGCAAAGGGTTTTCGTCAAAGACCAGGTGTGGACTATGACGAGACCTTTTCTCCAGTGGCTATGCTTAAATCCATCCGGATCATGCTTGCCATCGCTGCACATCATGATTACGAAATCTGGCAAATGGATGTTAAGACCGCCTTTCTAAACGGTGATTTAGAAGAGTGCGTGTACATGACTCAGCCAGAGGGCTTCGTAGACAGTGGGAGCAGCGGGAAGGTGTGCAAGCTGCTTAAATCCATTTATGGATTAAAGCAAGCATCGCGGAGTTGGAACATCTGCTTTGACGTCATTATCAAAGAGTTTGATTTCGTCAAAAATCCAGATGAACCTTGTATTTACAAGAAGGTGGAAGGGAGTAAGGTTGTCTTCCTCGTATTGTACGTGGACGACATACTCTTGATAGGAAATGATATTCCTATGCTGCAATCGGTCAAGCTCTTCTTATCACAAAGATTCTCAATGAAAGATCTTGGTGATGCCTCCTGCATATTGGGAATTAGGATCTATAGAGATAGATCCAAAAGGATTTTGGGATTGTCCCAATCCAGGTACATTGACACCATACTAAAGAGGTTTAGTATGGAAGAGTCCAAGCGTGGGAACTTGCCCACGATCTCTGGAGTCACTCACTCCAAAGAGATGTCTCCCAAGACTGATTTGGAGAGAGCTCGCATGCAAGGGATACCCTATGCTTCGGCAATAGGCTCTATCATGTATGCGATGCTATGTACCAGACCCGATGTAGCCTACTCACTAAGTGTAGTGAGCAGGTATCAAGCTGATCCTGGAGAGAGTCACTGGACAGCTGTGAAGAGCATTCTCAAGTACTTGCAAAGTACTAGAGATATGTTCTTGGTGTATGGTAACGGAGAGCTCCAAGTGGAGTCCTTTACCGATTCGAGCTTCCAGAGTGATAAGGACGACTCTAAGTCGCAGTCGGGCTTTGTCTTTACCCTTTACGGAGGGGCGGTTAGCTGGAAGAGTTCCAAGCAGGAAACCGTGGCAGACTCGACGATGGAGGCTGAATACATCGCTGCCAACGATGCTGCTAAAGAAGCTGTTTGGATCAAGAAGTTCATTACTGAACTTGGTGTGGTTCCATCCATTGAGCATCCAATACCTTTGTATTGCGATAACAATGGAGCGGTGGCTTTGGCCAAGGAACCCAGGTCCCATCAGCGATCCAGGCATATTCTGAGGCGGTATCACCTGATCCGGGAGATAGTTGATCGCCGGGAGATCGAGGTCAGGAGGGTTGACACGAAGAACAACACCGCGGATCCACTCACGAAGGCCATTCCCCAGATACAGTTTGAGAGATTCTTCGGGATGCTCGGTATGCGATACTACAGCAGCTGGCCCTAGTGCAAGTGGGAGATTGTTAGTTGTATGTATGCCCTAGAGGCCAGTATTGTACAGATGATGTATATTATATTGGATGCTTGGACATATATAGAGATGACTTTCTTGCTCGATATGATAGTATGCTATCTGGTTACTCTTTATCTTAACATGTACACTAGTCTCTTTATACTGTCTTATAGTTACATGTTGGTAAAGCCCTTAGGATATGTACTTGACTACCTGGACTGTGATGCAGATCATACTAGTGGGGACATGGTAGTCCATAAGTACATCCTTCATGGTCCCTAGTCGTGGGTGTATCGAGACGGGGCATCGATATACCAGTGTAGACTAGCGTATAGGCTTCTCGACCCATGAGATGGGCGATGGATGATCCCATATCCATTGGTGTTTGACATCAGAGATGGTGTACGGGTGCTCAGTGGAGACTGGGTACACTGGACGGACTCGCCGAGAACTCCCAGATGGTATTATACCTCACGTCAGATGGCAGTTCTCAGGTGACACTTGTACAGGTTAGTCTGTAGACCCGAGATCGTCATAGAGTCTTGTGTGATTCCCACTGTGCTTTGATCTCCACCTTACCACGTCCATGAGGGCATGCAAAACGGTGGACTTTGGGTACAGTCCCGAGTCACATGGAGGCAATGAGCGATAGGAGGGGTTTCGTCTCTCCCGGTATTGGGGGTTGATGTTGCGCTGTGCTCGATTGGCCGTAACAGGGAAGTCCCTGGCCAGGGCTGATCAGAGATTTGCTGGTAAGTGTTACCAGTAGTTTCTCGACCCGTTATGAGCCTCACATCGGCATGACTTATCGGGTTATTGGGGTCTGACGTTTACCACCCCTAGACTTGATATGCGACATATCAGACGAAGAGACCGGACTGTACGTTAGGTGTTACTGGTCGGATTCGCAGGAGTGTGAGCGGGCTAGCTCGTCGATCTTCTGATCGCTCAATACCCGGGTGGCCGTTATGTTTAGCAGACCGCTTGCAGCTTGTGGGTGCTTGATATGATCATCATCTGCTACCGGCGTATTGACGAGTCTTTAGAGTCCTACACAGAGGTTTCCTGGTTCAAGCGGAACGAAATAGGAGCGCATATGAGATATGTGTGGGACCGAGAATGATGCGTGTATGTGATACCGTATTTAATTCTCGCGATTAATGTTTGGAATGGTTGTATGCGATATAACCTAGTTATCGAATCGAAGATCGATTCGATAAGCCGATACATTGAATACTAGTCGGTCGTGTGTGACATGACCGGATCATTGAATCAAGTGTTGATTTAATGATTTAATGTATAATTATATATTTGATATATTACTTTGCATTGACTAGTATTGGTTCACTTTAAACGGATTTTTCTCACTTGGATTGCACATTATATATGTGATATACTTTTGTGCACATTTTTGTATCATGTTTGATGATACTTGATCATATGGTTAAGTGAATAGAATTAAACCATGGTTATTATGATAATTAGGGTTTTGCATATTTATTTGTTCATTTATTTGTTTATTCATTCATTTGGATAAGTTTAAATGAGAATGGTGGCATTTTTGTTTCTTATAAGATGCTTCATGAACCCTTGACTTTTGCTACCATTCTTGTCATCATGCTTAACCCTAACCCACCCAACTAACCATGGTATATTCTCTGCACTTAACCAAGGTTAAGTTATGATAAGTATTGATTTTCTATTTCATTTTAATTAGAACTTATCATAACTAGCTTCATCTTCTTCTTCTTCTTGAAATAGAAAAGCTTGCTACTTTAATGGCATCTTGAGATCCAAAGTGAGAAATCCAATTCTAAAGTGAACCCACCTCCTATTTCTTCACCCTCTACCTCTTGCCAAGTTGTTTTGGGTGTTTACTTCATAAGTTTCATAAGTTTGTGAAGTCGGAGCTTGAACTAGTGATGCCTCGACGTAGATCATCTTCGGCACGAAGCCGACGACCTAGCTCGCCCGTTTCTCCGACGAAGACGATGCTTGAGTTCGGGATTCGAGATGGACAGCGAGGGCATGACCACGTGGAGCTAAGGAGTTGGATATCCGGATCTACAAAGGTTGTAGCATCTAACTTATAGTTTAGTTGTTAACTAGATTATCGTTTCGCCTAAACATCTAGTAAACGATCCGTGTTAGGGTTTCTCCGCACCAATAATTTTTGAAATTGGCATGGTTGATTCCTTGTGAGACTTCAATAGGATGCCTAGGAACCCTACACAATTAATATGAAATCGCAAAGCTATTAACATCAAGTTCCGAAATCCAAAAACGGCACACGGTGCGCACATAGCTTAGAACCTATAGCCTACGCATGCAAAACAATTAAACAACCCTTGTCGTTGATGTACAAACATCCAACGACCAAAATACAATATCAAATCTCAAAATCAAGAATCCCAATACCGGAAAACAAAGCCAAAATCTTATCTAGGGTCGCTATTCGCGAAAACCACCAAACCTAAAAACCCCATCGTACCAGTAACCCTATAATAGTAAACTGTAAAGTGGTTTAAGAAATTATACCGATCGATCCATGTCCTTCGGTCTTCAATCTCAGTCCCTAGCATGTTATGGCTGCCTCGACGAAGTTCGCTCTCCGGTCAAGCTCTTCAAAGATGATGCACGTCGAGGATTCTTTATACGGGCTCCCGCCTCAAAACCGAGGCAACTCGGGCATCCAGTTTGCTTGCATAGATGTCCAAGAAAGAGGTAGAGAGCGTGTAGGATACTTTGTCTCAAGGCACCCAAGGGTTTGGGTGGAGGTAAATGAAGTTGCCAAAATGAGATGTAATGAAGTGAGCAAAGGAATTTGCAATGAAAACAAATCTTCTCACCCAAAAAAAGGGCTCGGCCAAAAGTGGGCTGCCAATGATTTGCTCGGCCACTTGATTGCAAGGAAAATGTTCATTGTTAATTCTATAAGTGTTGAGGTGCATGGAAAAAAATGGATAGCATCACAATAAATTAATCCATTAATCAAAACACTTCACAAAGAAGCGGCCACCTCACCCTATGAATTAGTGCTCGGCCAAATATCAAGGGAGGGGTGAGCACAAGAAATAAAAATGTGAGCCTAAGGATAAATATCAACACAAAAGATCTACAACAAATATCCTTAAGCCAAACAAGAAGCAATAAATTTTCAAGCCACCTCACAAAATCAATCCATGACTTTCTAGAAGACCACCAAAACCAAACCGAGCCCAGTATCCTCACAATGGTTCGGCCAGAACAAATGGATGAATGAAATTTTGCCAAAAATGAAAACAAAAACAAATTCCATTAAATAATATTTTATATTTTTCTAAAATGTTACAATCTTCCCCCCTTAAAAAAATTCGGTCCACGAAATTAAATTTAAATCCCCAAATACTAAAACTGTAACATTTCAGAAAATATAAAATATTATTTTTGGGAATTTAATATTAAAATTATATTTTTCCCGAAACCTGCCGATTTGCGAAATTGGGGTTTTCGAAAAAGGGTATAAATTTATACCAATAATTAAGAAATAAATAGAAATTAAAATGATTTATTTATTTAATAATATAATTAAAGGATTTGGCATTTTTAAAATTTATTATACGCAGTTTCGATAAAAACCCGATTAGTGCACTGCTAATCGCGATTAAGCCAAATCCGCGTTTTTACAGTTTCCATGGTTAGTGCACCATGACATGTTCATTTTGTTACATGTTTCAATTCATTTGGGCTTTATATTATGGTTTTTCGTGAGAAAAAGAGAGAGAAAAGGGGGTCATGATGAGTGGGGAGAGAGAAAGGGACATAATGATGGCTTGGAAAGAGAGTGTGTGTGAAATGGTGAGAGAGAGGGAGGGGGGGCTGCTGCCCTTTTGTTGACCCATCTTCTTTTTTTTTTCCATCTCCTTCATCTCCCTCAATCCACAAACCTCCACCAAAAAATCCTTTGATCTATCTCCATTAAATCCCCAAAACCCTACACACCCTTCACAAAAATTAATCCCCTCTTCGACCTCTACGCGATGGACCGAGCAAAATGGGATTTTGACGATGTTGGGAAGTTAGTGCTGCCTAGAGTGAACTAGATGAGGTATAATTTCTTCCCTTTAGGTTATTTTTGTGAGATATCATGTTTAGATGTCGTTTTATGAAGATTAGTGGACATTGGGAAACCCTAGTGAATGTTTGAGTGTTGGTTTGAATTGGGTGATACCTTGTAGCTATTAACTGAACTTAGGTGCTGTTTAGTGACCTGGAACAGACCTTAGAAACCCCAAAACACGGATTTAGAAACCCGACATTGGAAAAAAAACTGCAAATCTGGGAGTGTAATTAGGAATCTGCTATCACCCCGAGACCCCTAAAATAAAATTGAGCTGAAAGTGAGTCGTGCAGGCACCTAGGAAGCTACCACCAAGACCCGAGCCCCTAATTCAAACCTACGGCCGCAGATTTAATCATTCTGGCCGCAATTTGCGGCCAGAGTAGAAGGGAATGGGTCCATTTTCGTTCCAGGGCTCATTTTGCACTAAATTAGACCCCTCCTATATGCAGTTTTAGCTAATTATCATCTGGGGAAAATCTGGGAGCATTTTGGTGTGTTTTAGGCGATATTTTCCGTATTTTTAAATGCACTTTCATGATATTTGGATTTTTATTTGGTTGTCGGATGTTTGTACATCGACAACAGGGGTGGTTTGATTGATTTGCACGTTTAGGCCATAGGTTCTAACCTGTGAGCACATTGTGCGCTGTATCGTTTTCTGCGTCGATTTTAATACGTATTGCGATTGATTATTATTGTAGGTACCCTCGCATGGATTCCTAGGCGAAGAAGCATGGCGTCATCGATTTGGGCGAGCGAAGACAGGTGAGTAGATCTATATCTACCGGGGAAGTCGGGTGGATGGCGTATAGCACCCCCGCAACATTGATGGAAAAGCCGATTTATAGAGTATGGTTAGGGAACCTAGATTAGGAAACTAGGGTTAGTATATATATAACTATGTAGTCATATTAGAAACTAGTGGATAGTTAAGTGTGATATGCTACTACTACTACCCTAGGATGACGTTTAGCGATATTACCGCTTAAGGGTTCTGTAGGACAAGATAGTTGATGTAGATGCGTCATCCGAACCATACCTTTTTCTAAACCAAAGAATCGTATGTATCTTTTAAATGTATATCTTGAGGGATGTTACGGATTTTCAAATGATATCTTTTCTTTAAAAACACCGTAACCCCCGTTTCAAAACTACGATTCACTTCTTTAAAAATCTGATTGTATGGTTCGGGTGTGTTTGTTAGATTATGCTATTACTTAGTATAGATAGCATGTTTATGTAAACTTGACATGATATGAGACATAAATGCGATGAAAGAATACAAGACGAATTTGATGATATGATGAGATGATGATATGATATGATGGTATACGGATGCGAGTCGATCGTGATGACTTATACCCTGCCGGTCCCCTGATATAAGATTATTGCAGATGCGACCCGGGACATAGGTATATAGGGTTATATATATATGGAATGTTGTGAATCATGGATGGTAGGCCGTATGTGATATTAGGCCGTACCCTCATTTGTCTTATAGGATGATAGGATCCCTATTAGCTTAATGTCGCCGCACGATGATATTCCGTGCGTGATGAGTTGACTTGATGATTGATCCTTACCCTTGACTAGAGGTTGCCGTACAATGGATTATACTATACGTGATGTTATTGGGCTAGATGTCGATTGATAGATTCACCGACTCGGACCTATGATAGTTATGTATACCTTATAACTGTTAGCTGATGATTTACTTGCTGCATTCATGATATTATTATGGCATCGCATATACCTGTGATAGTACACCTGCACCATTATCGATGATGCGTATGTTACACGTACACATATTTGCCGGCTCACACACTTCATCATCGATAATTGCCATGTCACTACACAGTAGGGTTGCTGCATCATGACATATATATTGCTACATTCATATTTGCGGATATACACATTTGTATATCCATATTCGTGCACATATATATTGATACATTAATACTTGTACACATACACATTGTATATTCATATTTGTGCACACATACATGGTACATCTATAATTGTGCATATTCATATTGTACCTATATAGATAACTGGTTTTTTTGGGAAATTGGGAACTGCAAGTTATATTTTAAAAACTGGAATCATTTTAAAAGAGCGGTTTTCCCCTTAATATGTCATGTCACTATTCCATATTGCATGATACACGGATATGCTCGCATTTCTTTTTACATGTCGCATACATCATGCTCTATTATTTTACGCATTGAGATATGCTATTTTCATGAGATTTCTGGATTTGAGAACCGTGGATATTTCAAATGAGATTATGTGTTGTTTTGAAAACCCGGTTTCTCTTGATATGATATTTCAGTGCGGCCACCATGTGTTTTCTCGGTTCTGAGAGTGGCATGTGAAACCCGATTCGAGGAGTGGTAGGCACCGTCTGCGGGTACATGGTGGACCCGGTGAGGTACCCCGGGGCAAGAAGACTCGTATATGTTAGACGGTGAGCCCGGCAGGGGGAGCACTACCTACCGGTGATAGTATGTAGACTCGGCGGTTATCCGGAGGATACCGACCGGAGTAGCGAGATGGATATGAGGGCCGACCAGGGAGTGCGGCGCCTGAAGGCCGATCTGAGGATGCGGGGCCTGAGATATATGAGGATTTACGTGCCGATGATGGGCACGGTTTTCATGATATTTTCGAGTGTCGATGCTAGGCACTCAGGTTGCATGATTTGATGTGTCGGGAGGGACACTGTTGATATATATATACATCCTCATACTTTCATGCACACTCTTTTATGATATTTGCATGCATGATATTGTTGCTTCAGTGGATGACGCGTGGACTGGATCCACATACATACATACATACATACATACACTGATGTTACTATGGGAGATTATATACATGCTTATAGATATTGATTTATGGGTGGACGAGATCCACATATCCGCATGCATTGATTATTACTGTTGGATGTTATCCACATGCATATAGATACTGACTACCTTGTTGGCACATATACGACCCGGCAACCCTAGATATCATAGTATTACCTTTTGATATAGTTGACCTAGGTGTCGTTGTTTATTCGATTTCTACTTGTAGATATATTTCTATTCACGAGTTGGCAACTCACCCCCGTTGTGCCACAGTTCTTGCTGGTTGACCGCGTGGATCAGTAGCGGTATCGCTGGCATAAGTTCTTTCGGGTGTTTTGCATTGGTAGGTGGAACATTGTATCGTACCCACTCTTGTATTATATTTCATATTGTATCTAGTTAACTCCATCAATCAATCAAAACTTGTAATTGTATAAGTGATGAGACTTAGTGAGACTTGTAGTTGCGAGATTTGAGCGATGGGTTTTATTTTCCCTTTGGGGTTATATCTTGCTCTTTTCATTGTCTTTTTGTGGTGAACTTCGCCGGTGGGCGTCGTATACTTATTTATATTATCTTGCGTGGTTGTGATCCACCGGTTGGCGAAGAGCTAGCTCCCGCTTGGTGATGCCATTATTCTTATTATGTATTTGTGGTTTTGGATCAAAATATACAAAGGAGGTGCTGCCAAATTTTTTCAAAAGACGAACATGTTTTCAAACTAGAAAATTTCATTTGCATCATTCGTGTTTCTTTCTATGCATTAAGCACACTTGTTTTTTATTATACTTTTATTTCAAAACCTCACCTCCTTTATTTTTCTAAAAAGGTTTAGATTTCTGGGTTTCAGCTTACTTGAATTCCGTTACTCCTTTAGACGTGGCGTGATTCAAGTGCTGGTCACGAGCTAATATTTCGGGTCGTGACAAAGTTGGTATCAGAGCGCTAGGTTTAGCCTTTGTTCGAGTCTATGTTTGACTATGCGGAGTCTAGGACGGATATGTATTTCGGAACCTAGGCTTGACCTTACGGAACTTAGACTTGAACGGGGGGGTATTAGACCCGAACTTTCGTTTCATAGGCTGACCCTGATTGATGGAGTAGGTAGCTTGAGTAGAGTAACGTACCGTACGTATGTTCCGCGGCATATTTACGATACGATACTCCACTTAAGAAACCTTAGGATATACATATTTTTGAGACCAGTGATTCTCTTGTATCCATGATTATACATCCATTAGAGATCCTCGATTCTATTTGTTTCCATAATCATACTTTCATTGATGCTGTTCCTTTTCATGATCATGTATCCATTCCAGATCTGTTGTTTTCTTTCTTGCCATTGATCTGCTCTCTTCGATACTCGATTGAGGTTCATGTCACCATTGTTTGGGCACAGTTTGAGCTGCTGCTAGTGTTATGGTCGAGCGAGCTCGTCCAGTACGGAGGCCGACCATTGTATTTTCTGGTGACATGGAAACGTCTCGAGTTAGCATTGATGATTGTGACCTCTTGTGAGGCGAGTGCTCGGTTTTATATCGGACGATCGGGCCATTGTTATAGCTGCCAGTTGCGAGAGGACTGTTGATGTACAGCATACCTCGAAGATGTTGATGTCGCCTACCGTGCAGACAGATGACCCAGCTGTTGCTGAGATTGATAGGATGTCGCTTCCGGAGCTTACGAGCTGAGATCGCCGGAGCTTCCAAGCAGATATGAGACAGATGATAGCTAGTCTACCCCGATTTGAGAGACGAAGGTAATTCGTCCGATTTATGCGCCGGAGCAGGCCCAGTTGAGTTGAAGATTTCCAGTGTTGAGAGTCTTACTCGGGTCTAGAGCAGACCGATTTAGAGATGACCGCCAATGTTTCGCCTTTCCTTGAGGATTGAGGCACTGTTCAGCGTACAGACGAATGAGCCAGTTGTTGCTGCAAATGACGAGGTATCGCCAGAGGTTTGAGCTACTGCGGCATAAGTATATACTTAGAGATATGATGGAAGGTCACTAGCCACCCAAGGGTGAAGGACTAGGACATGTGGTTCGTTCGCTACCCGATGCGAGGTCATCAGATAGATTGATTCCAGCTAGAGATGACTGCACGCAGATTCGTTGAGAGTCGATAGAGACGATCGAATGTCAGGAAACCATTTTCCAAGTTTAAATTATTCGGAAATACGTGCAAGCAATTCTATGGACACTCTAGAAGAATGAAACCCTAACTCGACATAATGACCGTGTGAAAGCCTTTGAACCTTAGGGTTTGCGGCAGTTCCACGGCGCCATTAGTGAGGCTTGGATTTTCCCTTCTACGGCTGGACCACCGATGCTGTGGCATGTACTCGATACTATTAAACTGTACCCAAGATGTTGATCTCTTGAGGAATTATGAGGCTTTGACATATCGATCGGATGGTTCGACATCATTCGGATATCTTGTGATGGGATACATTGCTTGGGAGACTCCAGATACGAGCATAGCCGTTGGAGCGCAGTCCTTGCAGCCATGAGAAGACGAGTCCGAATCAGTCGACATTGGGGCCGAGTGAAGTGGAGAGTTCGCACGAGAGTTCGACAAGTATTGAGTATTCCTCCGATGGATAGGACGAGCTCCTGAGGATGTGTTCGGCCAGACATCTTCTACAGAGTGATGAAGATACCGAGTTCGTGACTTCGAGTCCGTGCGAGAGACTTCGGTTTGACCATGGCCGAGAATAGTTGCAGTGCGCAGATAGCATGGCGTGACGTCATAGTGGACGATGATAAAGACGAGTGGAAGCAGAAGTACGTGCGAGACGCTGCCGAGCTGTTATTACTCTCCGTCGAGATCAGAGACCTGATATGCTTATAGAGGCGTTGGGATACGACCAGTTTCCGAGGAAATATGTGCGGCACATGCAGATGTCCAGAAAACGAGAAAATATTATATAAGAGTACCAGCCTCCATACAGTTTGGTATAGGCGAGATCGGAAGAGACCCTGAGCAGGATTCCCTGCAGTGAGATTTGTACCTTGGATCAGATGTGTCACGTATATTCAGAGAGCCAGAAACCGACGCCAGTGACGTGTGGCTTTACGAGTGGTCGTGATGATTGACCGAGAGATAACCAGAGAAGTGCCAGAACGGAATCGTCCCCGTTAGCACAACTGACAGGGCCTATGGCCGATAGATTGCGAGATTGGTAATCTGCAGAGAAGATAAGGACCCAGAGACCAAGGATGCCAGACCGTGAGCAGGAGGCAAGCGGATGTTCTTATTCTGCCAGTTTCTAAGTGCACCGATTCATTTTTCGATATTGTAAGAGGTGTACCTCGATGTCCTTTATTGCGATTTGCGTTGTGATCTGAGTACCACACTTATATCTCTTGGATTTGAGTTTTGATGACAAGTTTCCTGATACTGATTTTGTGCACCATGGCTGCACCTACTGGGTATTTACATTTTGTGCATAGTTATTGCACTTGAGATATGTTTTATACACCATTGTATTGGTTTTTGATTTGTGCATATTTATCGCACTTGATATCGGTTTTGTGCTTTGGTAGCACATGTTTATGATTTCATGGATTTCATACGGCTGATTTGATTTTGTGCATATGGCACGCACT
Source organism: Agapanthus africanus (assembly GCA_030015575.1). NCBI lineage: Eukaryota > Viridiplantae > Streptophyta > Magnoliopsida > Asparagales > Amaryllidaceae > Agapanthus > Agapanthus africanus. The sequence continues at coordinate 397,406,529 of CM057341.1, read as the reverse complement.
CGATTTGATGTTTGCACTCGGTATAGCTTATATGTGCTTGTAGTGCATCGCTATGCGTTTTGTGCACGCGGTTGCACACGTTTACGATTTTATACATCTTGGTGTACTCGGTGTTGCTGTTTATGCATTTGAGTTATTGATCGGTATTTTATGCATAGGATGCACCGTATTTGTATTTCATGCACTAGATGCACTGTATTTGTATTTCGTGCGTTTGCTGCACTAGATTGAATTTTTGCATTTGTTGCACCGGACGGGTACTTATGCTTTGTCGCACTGGATTTATACCCCGTACCTTGGTTGCACCCGATTTATATCCTTGAGCATTCGTTTTACTAGATTTATATTTTCGTACGCATTGGCACTTGCCGTTCGTTTTCGTGCATGTTACTGCACTATATGCTTTTACGGACCCAACGCGCTCTGGTTGGATTTTCGCGCATGTTGGGCGCATGATTTGAGATGCGATTCTGTGCACACCGGATGCACTGGATTGAGATTTTTGTGCACTTTAGATGCACTTGATGTTGTTGTCGTGCACACCCGTTGCACTAGACAGATGTTTTGTGCACACTCGTTGCACTTAGTTTTGCTTGTGTGTATTATAGCACCTGTATTTGGATTTGATTTTCATGCGCACCAGAAGCATGTGATTTTTGGATACGCTCTTTTGAGGCTGATTTCGCTTTTCAGCACTTTGTTTCCATGTTGGGCACTATATTGAGTAGTAGCCAAACAGGACTGATCTGAGGACAGTACCTGAGTACTTTGCATGCATTAAAGGAAAATCTTTTGGGATGTTTTGAAAACGACGGAACGTGTATTTAAGAAAACATATGTGGACATATATTATTATTTTAAAATGAGCGTCCGTCAGTTATGTCGGGGGTTCGCATTGCCGCGGCAATTTAGAAAAGATATTGCATGTGTTTTATTCAGATTTTGGAGTTTTCAACGATGCGTACTATACACGTATTATAGTATTTGACTAGTGTTTATCGGATTTCAGTAGTCGATTTCGAGATCTGTATATCTATTCGTAACTCCGAGGATATGCGTGGAAATCCGATGATTTGCATGACGCTTGACGGAGTTTGATTTTGAGTTTTTACTCGTTTTCATGCGCACTTGACGCGCTGTGTTATTGCTACGATTTCCTAGATTTCGGAGCCCCGTGATTTGAGCCGATTATTGAAATGTTTTAGATTTTAGGGGTTTAAATTTAAATTCGAGGACCGAATTTATTTAAGGGGGGAAGATTGTAACATTTCAGAAAATATAAAATATTATTTTTTGGAATTTAATATTAAAAGATTATTTTTCTCGAAAACTGCCGATTTGCGAAATTGGGGTTTTCCAAAAAGGGTATAAATTTATATCAATAATTAATAAATAAATAGAAATTAAAATGATTTATTCATTTAATAATATAATTAAAGGATTTGGCATTTTTAAAATTTATTATACGCAGTTTCGATAAAAACCCGATTAGTGCACTGCTAATCGCGATTAAGCCAAATCCGCGTTTTTACAGTTTTCATGGTTAGTGCACCATGACATGTTCATTTTGTTACATGTTTCATTTCATTTGGGCTTTATATTATGGTTTTTGGTGAGAAAAAGAGAGAGAAAAGGGGGTCATGATGAGTGGGGAGTGAGAAAGGGACATAATGATGGCTTGGAAAGAGAGTGTGTGTGAAATGGTGAGAGAGAGGGAAGGGGGCTGCTGCCCTTTTGTTGACCCATCTTCTTTTTTTCCATCTCCTTCATCTCCCTCAATCCACAAACCTCCACCAAAAAATCCCTAGATCTATCTCCAATAAATCCCCAAAACCCTACACACCCTTCACAAAAATTAATCCCCTCTTCGACCTCTACGCGATGGACCGAGCAAAAAGGGATTTTGACGTTGTTGGGAAGTTAGTGCTGCCTAGAGTGGATTAGATGAGGTATAATTTCTTCCCTTTTGGTTAGTTTTGTGAGATATCATGTTTAGATGTCGTTTTGTGAAGATTAGTGGACATTGGGAAACCCTAGTGTATGTTTGAGTGTTGGTTTGCATTGGGTGATACCTTGTAGCTGTTAACTGAACTTAGGTGATGTTTAGTGACCTGGAACAGACCCTAGAAACCCCAAAACACGGATTTAGAAACCCGACATTGGAAAAAAAACTGCAAATCTGGGAGTGTAATTAGGAATCTGCTATCACCCCGAGACCTCTAAAATAAAATTGAGCTGAAAGTAAGTCGTGCAGGCACCTAGGAAGCTACCACCAAGATCCGAGCCCCTAATTCAAACCTACGGCCGCAGATTTAATCATTCGGGCAGCAATTTGCGGCCAGAGTAGAAAGGAATGGGTCCATTTTCGTTCCATGGCTCATTTTGCACAAAATTAGACCCCTCCTATATGCAGTTTTGGCTAATTGTCATCTGGGGAAAATCTGGGAGCATTTTGGTGTGTTTTAGGCGATGTTTTCCGTATTTTTTAATGCACTTTCATGATATTTGGATTTGTATTTGGTTGTCGGGTGTTTGTACATCGACAACAGGGGTGGTTTGATTGATTTGCACGTTTAGGCCATAGGTTCTAACCTATGAGCACACTGTGCGCTGTATCGGTTTTCTGCATCGATTTTAATACGTATTGCGATTGATTATTATTGTAGCTACTCTCGCATGGATTCCGAGGCGAAGAAGCGTGGCGTTATCGATTTGGGCGAGCGAAGACAGGTGAGTAGATCTATATCTACCGGGGAAGTCGGGTGGATGGCGTATAGCACCCCCGCAACTTTGATGGAAAAGCCGATTTATAGAGTATGGTTAGGGAACCAAGATTAGGAAACTAGGGTTAGTATATATATAGCTATGTAGTCATATTAGAAACTAGTGGATCGTTAAGTGTGATATGCTACTACTACTACCCTAGGATATCGTTTAGCGACATTACCGCTTAAGGGTTCTGTAGGACTAGATAGTTGATGTAGATGCGTCATCCGAACCATACCTTTTTCTAAACCAAAGAATCGTATGTATCTTTTAAATGTATATCTTGAGGGATGTTACGGATTTTCAAATGATATCTTTTCTTTAAAAACACCGTAACCCCCGTTTCAAAACTACGATTCACTTCTTTAAAAATCTGATTGTTTGGTCCGGGTGTGTTTGTTAGATTATGCTATTACTTAGTATAGATAGCATGTTTATGTAAACTTGACATGATATGAGACATAAATGCGATGAAAGAATACAAGACGAATTTGATGATATGATGTGATGATGATATGATATGATGGTATACGGATGCGAGTCGATCGTGATGACTTATACCCTGCCGGTCCCCTGATATGAGATTATTGCAGATGCGACCCGGGACATAGGTATATAGGGTTATATATATATGGAATGTTGTGAATCATGGATGATAGGCCGTATGTGATATTAGGCCGTACCCTCATTTGTCTTATAGGATGATAGGATCCCTATTAGCTTAATGCCACCGCACGATGATATTCCGTGCGTGATGAGTTGACTTGAAGATTGATCCTTACCCTTGACTAGAGGTTGACGTACGATGGATTATACTGTACGCGATGTTATTGGGCTAGATGCCGATTGATAGATTCACCGACTCGGACATATGATTGTTATGTATACCTTATAACTGTTAGCTGATGATTTACTTGCTGCATTCATGATATTATTATGGCATCGCATATACCTGTGATAATACACCTGCACCATTATCGATGATGCGTATGTTACACGTACACATATTTGCCGGCTCACACACTTCATCATGGATAATTGCCATGTCACTACACAGTAGGGTTGCTGCATCATGACATATATATTGCTACATTCATATTTGCGGATATACACATTTGTATATCCATATTCGTGCATATATATATTGATACATTCATACTTGTACACATACACATTGTATATTCATATTTGTGCACACATACATGGTACATCTATACTTGTGCACATTCATATTGTACCTATATAGATAACTGGTTTTATTGGGAAATTGGGAACCGCAAGTTATATTTTAAAAACTGGAATCATTTTAAAAGAGCGGTTTTCCCCTTAATATGTCATGTCACTATTCCATATTGCATCATACACGGATATGCTCGCATTTCTTTTTACATGTTGCATACATCATGCTCTATTATTTTACAGATTGAGATATGTTGTTTTCATGAGATTTCTGGATTTGAGAACCGTGGATATTTCAAATGAGATTATTTGTTGTTGTAAAAACCCGGTTTCTCTTGATATGATATTTCAGTGCATCCACCATGTGCTTTCTCGGTTCTGAGAGTGGCCTGTGAAACCCGATTCGAGGAGTGGTAGGCACCGTCTGCGGGTACATGGTGGACCCGGTGAGGTACCCCGGGGCAAGAAGACTCGTATATGTTAGACGGTGAGCCCGGCAGAGGGAGCACTACCTACCGGTGATAGTATGTAGACTCGGCGGCTATCCGGAGGATACCGACCGGAGTAGCGAGATGGATATGAGGGCCGACCAGGGAGTGCGGCGCCTGAGGGCCGATCTGAGGATGCGGGGCCTGAGATATATGAGGATTTACGTGCCGATGATGGGCACGGTTTTCATGATGTTTTCGAGTGTCGATGCTAGGCACTCAGGTTCCATGATTTGATGTGTCGGGAGGGACACTGTTGATATATATATACATCCACATACTTTCATGCACACTCTTTTATGATATTTACATGCATGATATTGTTGCGTCAGTGGTTGATGCGTGGACTGGATCCACATACATACATACATACATACATACACTGATGTTACTATGCGAGATTATACACATGCTTATAGATATTGATTTATGGGTGGACGAGATCCACATATCCGCATGCATTGATTATTACTGTTGGATGTTATCCACATGCATATAGATACTGACTATCTTGTTGGCACATATACGACCCGGCCACCCTAGATATCATAGTATTACCTTTTGATATAGTTGACCTAGGAGTCGTTGTTTATTCGATTTCTACTTGTAGATATATTTCTATTCATGAGTTGGCAACTCACCCCCGTTGTGCCACAGTTCTTGCAGGTTGACCGCGTGGATCAGTAGCGGTATCGCTGGCACAAGTTCTTTCGGGTGTTTTGCATTGGTAGGTGGGACATTGTATCGTACCCACTCTTGTATTATATTTCATATTGTATCTAGTTAACTCCATCAATCAATCGAAACTTGTAATTGTATAAGTGATGAGACTTAGTGAGACTTGTAGTTGCGAGATTTGAGCGATGGGTTTTATTTTCCCTTTGGGGTTATATCTTGCTCTTTTCATTGTCTTTTTGTGGTGAACTTCGCCGGTGGGCGTCGTATACTTATTTATATTATCTTGCGTGGTTGTGATCCGCCGGTTGGCGAAGAGCTTTCTCCGGCTTGGGAATGCCATTATTCTTATTATGTATTTGTGGTTTTGGATCAAAATATACAAAGGAGGTGCTGCCAAAATTTTTCAAAAGATGAACATGTTTTCAAACTAGAAAATTTCATTTGCATCATTCGTGTTTCTTTCTATGCATTAAGCACACTTGTTTTTTATTATACCTTTATTTCAAAACCCCACCTCCTTTATTTTTCTAAAAAGGTTTAGATTTCTGGGTTTCAGCTTACTTGAATTCCGTTACGCCTTTAGACGTGGCGTGATTCAAGTGCTGGTCACGAGCTAATATTTCGGGTCGTGACAAAAACATTTCAAAATCCAACTCAATCAACAGGGCTCCGAAATCACGGAAGCAACAGGAATAACATAGCGCGTCGCATGTGCCTGAAGCCGTGTATGAAACTCAAAACCGAACTCCGTCAAGCGTCACACAAAACATTGGACTTGCACGCATATCATCGGAGTTACAAAGGAGATACAGATCTCGAAATCCACTACCGAAATCCCATATGCACTAGTCAAATACTATAATACAGTTATAGTACGCATCCTTGGAAAAGCTCTTAAAACCGAATATAACATAAGCAAAATCTTTTCTGAATTGTCGTGTGATGCGTAACTCACGGCACAAGTGACAGACGCTCATTTATGAAATAATAAATATATGTTCATATATGTTTTGCTAAAATAGGAGTTCCGTCCTTTCTAGAATATCCCAAAAGGTTTTCCCTTCTAAACGTTCGTGTCACTCGCGGAAACGTAAGAAATAGTGAGACTATAGCTCCTTTTTGAAAACCGCTTGTTAAATTTTTTAATGCTTGCAGAATACTCAGGTACTGTCCTTAGATCAGTCATGTTCGGCTACTACATAATATAGTGCCCATCATGAAAACATGGTGCTCAAAAGCAAATCAGCCTCGAAAGGCGTATCCAATAATCACGTGTATCTGATGCGCACGGAAATCAAATCCAAATACAAGTACTACGAATGTGCACAAAACCAAAACTAAGTGCAACGGGTGTGCACGAAAGCATCTGTCCAATGAACGGGTATGCACGACAACAACATCTAGTGCATTTATAGCGCGCGAAAATCTCAATCCGGTGCAACTAACATGCCCGAATGAAAATCCCAATCGAGTGCATCCGGTGTGCACAAAATAACAGCTCATATCATGCGCCCAACATGCGCGAAAATCTAAATCAAGCGCATCCGTCCTGCACGAATGAAAATCGAAATCAAGTGCATCCCACATGCACGAATAAAATCTCAATCAAACGCATCCGATGAGCACAGAATCCAATACCAAGCGCCTAATATGCGCAAAATCCATCCCAAGCACGTCAGGTCCGTAAAAGCATCTAGTGCAGTAGTATGCATGAAAACGAACATCAAGTACACACGCGCACGAAAACACAAATCTGGTAAAATGAATGCTCAAAGACATAAATCGGATGCAACCAATGTACGGAGTATAAATCTAGTGCAACCAATGCACGAAATACCCACCTGGTGCAACAAACGCATGAAATGCAAATCTAGTGCCACCAATGCACGAAATACGAATCCGGTGCAACAAATGCACGAAATACAAATCCGGTGCAACAAATGCACGAAATACAAATCGGGTGTATCCAGTGCACGAAATATCGAATCCTGTGCATCCAGTGCATGAAATATCGAATCCTATGCATCCAATGCACGAAATATCAAATCATGTGCATCGAGTGCACAAAATATCAAATCATGTGCATCCAGTGCATGAAATATCGAATCCTGTGCATCCAGTGAATGAAATGTCAAATCCTATGCATCGAGTGCACGAAATATCAAATCCTGTGCATCTAGGGCACGAAATATCCAATCCTGTGCATCGAGTGCACGAAATATCAAATCCGGTGCACAACTGCACGGAAACTCATCAATAACTCAACTGTGTATGAAAACTACACCGAGTGTACCAAGGTGTATAAAAGTCATAAACGTGTGCAACTGCGTGCACAAAACACATATCAATACACTGCAAGCATATGTGAGCTATACCGAGTGCAAAAATTAAATCGAGTGCGTACCACATGCACAATGTCAAATCAACCGTATGAAATCCATGAAATCATAAACATGTGCAGCCAAGGTACAAAATCAATATCAAGTGCAAATAGATATGCAAAAATCATAAACCAATACAACAGTGTGTAAAACGTATATCAAGTGCAATAACTATGCACAAAATGAAAATACCCAGTAGGTGCAGCCATGGTGCACGAAAACAATATCCTGAAACTCAATCATCCAAACTCAAATCCAAGCGATATAAGCGTGATACTCGGATCACAAACGCAAATCGCAACAAATGACATGAGGTACACCTCCTACAATGTTAAAAAAAATGTCGGTGCGCCCAAACAGCTAGCGCAAGAACATCCGCTTGCCTCCTGCTCACGGTCTGGCGTCTTCTGTTTCCGGGGCCTCATTTCTCTGCGGATTACCAATCTCGCACTCTATCCGCTCGTCGGCCTGGTCAGGTGTGCTAACGGAAACGATTCCACTCTGGTACTCCTCAAGTCATCTCTCGGCCAATTAGTATGATCACTCATAAGGTAGCACGTCACTGGCTTCGGCCTCTGGTCCTCTGAATACACATGACACGTCTGATCTCAAATCTCAATAGGGAGCAATAACCGCTCGTCGGCATCTCGCACGATCCTCTTGTTCCACTCGTCTTTATTATCGTCCACTTTGACGTCGCATCATGTTATCTGCGTACTACGATTGTTCTCGGCTACAGTCAATCTGGAGTCTCTCATATGGATTCGAACTACGAACTCAGTATCTTCATCACTTTGTCGAAGATATCTCGCCGAACACGTCCTCGGGAACTCGTCCCAACTATCGGAGGAATACTCCACACTCATCCGTTCTCGATCAACTCACAACGCATCTGGGTGAGGCCCTCTATCCGTAACTGGTCATCTTACGGATCTCCTATCGGATTATCCGACGAACCACGTCATCTCTGGATCGATCTACTCTAGATCTGAGTAAGACTTTCCACACTGGAAATCTTCAACTCAATAGGGCCTGCATCGGCGCATCAAATCAGATGAATCACTTCCGTCTCTCAACTTAAGATAGACTAGCTATCACCTGTCGCCTCTCTGCCTGAAACCTCCAGCGATCTCAGCTCATAAGCTCTGGAAGCGGCATCACATCAATCTCAGCAACGGCTGGGTCATCTGTCTGCACAGAAGACGACATCACAATCCCTACGGTAGGCTGTACATCAACAGATCTCTTCCAACAGGCAGCCTCTAACAATGGCCCGATCATCCGGTACAAAACCGTACACTCGTCTCAAACGAGAGGTCACAACACAACCACTAAATTGATATGTTCCTATGTCACCAGAAAACACGATGGTCAGTCCTCGTCCACGACGAGCGCCCTGACCGCATCGCCAGCAGCAGCTCAATCTGCGCTCAAACCATGGTGACAGGAAGCTCAATCAAGAATCGATGAAAATAGATCAAAGGGATGAAATGAATCAACAGATCCAGAATGAATACATGATCATAAGGAGGAACAGAATCAGTGAGGGTATGATCATAGAAACAAATAGAATCAAGGATCTCAACTGGATGTATAATCAAGAGGACGAAGAGAATCACCGATCTCAACATATGTACATCCTAAGGTCACTTAAGTGGAGTATCGTTTTGTAAATATGCCGCGGAACATACGTACGGTACGTTACTCTACTCAAGCTACCTACTCTATCAATCAGGGTCTGCCTATAAAACTAAAGTTCGGGTCTAATACCCCCTTGTTCAAGTCTATGTTCTGTATGGTCAAGCCTATGTAACGAAATAAATTATGCCCCAGACTCTACATAGTCAAACCTAGATTCGAACTAAGGTTAAACCTACCGCTCTGATTCCAACTTTGTCACGACCCAAAATACTAGCTCGTGACCAGCACTTAAATCATGCGACGTCTATAGGCGTAACGTAATTCAAGTAAGCTGAAACCCAGAAATCTAAACCTTTTTAAGAAATAAAGTTATAAAAAATTCATGTTTTGTCTTTTAAAAATTTCGGCAGCACCTCTTTTGTAAAAACTAGCCCCGAAAACGGGTACAACACAGAATATAAAGAAAGCATCCTCAAACGGGAGCAAAACATGCCCAACGGCGGAAACAACCACCAAAAGCATAAATATATATACGACGCCCAACGGCAAAGATCCACACAAGGAAATAAAGTAAAGCAAGATATCATCCCCAAAAACGAACATAAAACCCATCGCTCAACTCTCGCAACTACAAGTCTTCTATGTCTTCAACATAAACAATTACTAGTTTCTGATTTGATGGAGTTGACTAGATACAATATGAATAACAAATACAAGAGTGGCACGATCCAACATGTACCACTTACCAAAAGCAAATCACCCGAAAGCAGCTGTGTGCCAGCTATGCCGCTACTGCTCCATGCGGTCAACCTGTAAGAACTGCGGCACAACGAGGGTGAGTTGCCAACATGTGAGAAGAAAACATCATCAGCTAGAAATCAAAATAAACAACGATTCCTAGGTCAACTATATCATAAAGGTAATACTATGATATCTAGGAAGACCGTATCTGTATATGTGCCAAAAACATAATTAAATCTTATCAGCAAGTGGATATCATCCAACCATATAATCAAAGCCTGTATGCATGTGGATCTCGTCCACGTGTCAATCCATGACACAACAACATCATGCATGTAAATATCAAAAAAGCATATGCATGTAAATACGAGGATATAAATCAACGTGTGTCCATCAGTGACACATCGAAATCATCATGAAACCCGTGTCCAACATCGACATGTAAATCCACATATCTCGACTCCGTCAATCTGGGGGATCGGCCCTCGGGCACCGGCAGAATGGGTTGGCCCATATCCATCACATAACTCCGGTCGGTATCTTCCAGATAACCGCCGAGTCCAAATACTATCACAGGTAGATAGTGGTCCCTCTGCCAGGCTCATCGTCTACACCACGAAATCACCACTTGCACCGGGGTACCATAACGGGTCCACCATGTACCCGCAGACGGTGCCTCCCACTCCTCGAATCGGGTATCACATATCAATCTCAGAACCGAGAAAACACATGGTGGACACACTGAAATATCATATCTAGAGAAACCGGGTTTAAAACAATACACACTTTCTTTTGAAATAACCACGGTTCTCAAATCCCGAAATCTCATGAAAACAGCATATCTCAATGCGTATAATCATAAAGCATGATATATGCGACATATAACAGAATGTAAGCATATCCGTATATCATGCAACATGGAACAGTGATGTGACAATATCAGTATATCATGCAACATGGAACAGTGATGTGACAATATCAGTATATCATGCAATATAGAACAGTGATGTGACAATATCAGTATATCATAGCATGATGTAGCAATTCTACCGTGTGAGTGACATAGCAATTATCGATGACGAAAGTGTGTGAGCCGGCAATCGGTGTAAGTGTAACATACGCATTATCGATAACGGTGAAGGTGTACTAGCACATGTACATATATAATGCAAATGAGAATAATATGAATGCAGCATAAAGTACATCGTGAACTAAATGCTACAAGGTATATGTATCTAACATGACCGAGTCCGTGAATCTATCAATCGGCATCCAGCCTCACAACATCACGTACGGTACAATCTATCGTACGGCATCCTCTAATCAAAGGTATGGACAAATCAATAAGTAAAACTCATCGCGTACGGTAATCTATCGTACGACGGCATTAAACAATTTAGGGATTCTATCAACCTATACGACATCGGGGGGTACGAACCTAAGTCTCGTACAGCATATCACTCATTATACATATCATTATCCATATATATACATATCTCTCAATTCGCATCCACATAAATCTCGTATCATGGGACCGACAAGGTGTCAACTATCTTTTATCGAATCGTATCCATATAACGACATATCAGCCAAGTCATCATATCACATCGTATACTGGTTCATCACATTAATCTCTCACATCAAGTCATTTTACATATGCATTACATCAATTGAATCTCATGTCACGCTACTCTAAAACTCATACTTAAACTCGTGCAACTACACATCTGTATATATATATTGTGATTCATATTAACTTTTCATATCCTTTTATCAATTTGAGACATCATTTCTATCATATTATATCCAAGAGTTATGTCCCTATAACCTTCATCTCATATCTCGATATATATATATTCATTCATTAATATCACCTCTAACGATCTTTTAACCACATCAATAGTTTTCATGTATTGGTTTATCTTACGGTATTCTATGTATATATCAGTTCCATTCAAAATTTGCGGGGGTGCTATACGCCATCCACCCGACTTCTCCAATAGATATAAATCTACTCACCAGGTAAACTCCTCGCTTAGCCGAAGTCGATGCGCTTCGTCGTCTTGGAATCCACGTGAATGTACCTACAATCAATATGAAATCGCAAAGCTATTAACATCAAGTTCAGAAATCCAAAAATGGCACACGGTGCGCTCATAGGTTAGAACCTATAGCCCACGCATGCAAAACAATTAAACAACCCTTGTCGTTGACGTACAAACATCCAACGACCAAAATACAATATCAAATCTCAAAACCAACAATCCCAATACCGGAAAACACAGCCAACATCCTAACTAGGGTCGCTATTCATGAAAAACAACAAGCCTAAAACCCCAATCGTACCAATAACCCTATATTAGTAAACTGTAAAGTATTTTAAGAAATTATACCGATCGATCCTTGTCCTTCGGTCTTCAATATCAGTCCCTAGCATGTTACGGCTGCCTCGACGAAGTTCGCTCTCCGGTCAAACTCGTCAAAGAGGACGCACATCGAGGATTCTTTATACGTGCTCCCGCCTCAAAACCGAGGCAACTCGGGCATCCAGTTTGCTAGCCTAGATTTCCAAGAAAGAGGTAGAGAGAGTGTAGGATACTTTGCCTCATGGCACCCAAGAGTTTGGATGGAGGTAAATGAAGTTGCCAAAATGAGATGTAATGAAGTGAGCAATGGAAATTGCAATGAAAACAAATCTTGTCACCCAAAAAAAAAGGGCTCGGCCAAAAGTGGGCTGCCAATGATGTGCTTGGCCACTTAGTTGCAAGGAAAATTTTCACTGTTGATTCTACAAGTGTTGAGGTGTAAGGAAAAAAATGGATAGCATCACAATAAATTAATCCATTAATCAAAACACTTCACAAAGGAGCAGCCACCTCACCCCATGCAATAGTGCTCGGCTAAATATCAAGGGAGGGGTGAGTACAAGAAGTAAAAAGGTGAGCCTAAGGATAAATATCAACACAAAAGATCCACAACAAATATCCTTAAGCCAAACAAGAAGCAATAAATGTTCAAGCTGTAAGACTACGGTAGCGCCCCGGTCCTCTTTCCGAGGCCAAAATGCGGAAACGAAAATTTTTCTAAACTAGAAATCGGTGCTATCGTATGCTTAAAACCCGGATCGAACCATTAACCTACTACTGGCTATCTAGAGAAGGGATAGAAAGCTATACCGATCGAACCGTGTCCTTCGGTCTTCGGCCACCATCCTAAGCTCCTCGCGGCATCTCCGGTCTCGATCTCCTCGTCGGAAAGGGCACCACATCATCGATTCCTTTTACGGGCTCCGACTTCATCCAAAGCAACTCGGGCACGTAGTGTGCTAGCCGACATGTCCAAGGTGTTGTAGAGAATGTATGTGATCACATTGCCTCTTGCATCCATGGATTTGGATGGAGGTTAGAGGTGTTGCCATTAATGGAGACTTTGAGCTAGAGGAGGAAGAAGAAGAAGAGGCCATTTTCTTTTTGTGGCTTTCTTATGATAAAAATGAGAGAGAGAAGAGAATAATACAAGAGCTCACCATAACCTTGGCTGCCCCTCTCTCTCTTGCTCTCATTTCATCACTCAAATCAATCTCACAATGTGACACATGCACAAGAAAAGAGACCATGGGTCATCACTTGTGTATGTGTGACCATTAAAGCTCTAAATGATGATTTCTAGCTCATAATATCCATATGCAAACATTAATCCAAATGTTTGCAAAAATAAAAAGATACGGGAACATCTAAAGTAAACTCGTGACGGATCACATGGATACCCCTCACCTGTATATACATACCTGCACCCGCATTCCGACTAAATGCGAATGCGATGAGACTAAAGTAATCCAACAAATCTAATACCAGGATCCGTCTTAAACCAAAGCCCATTAGTATGATCCGTCCGATCAAGATCCGTGCACTGCCGCACGTATACGATCGAACCCTGCCACATATCATACGACCTCTACAACGTTTCGCTCAAAACTTGAGAAACTGTCTGTGGGGGACTCTAAAGACTCGTCAATACTTTGGTTGTGGATTTAACAACTAGCACGTCAGAGGTATTAGCCGTACGTAACGGCTACCAGGTATTGACCACAAGGGAGGTCGATGAGCGAACTCATCCTGACACCCTACTGAGCCTGTCAGTGACAATATCCATACAGTCCGGTCCGTTCGTCTATGAGCATCGCTTGTCGGGCCTTGGGTGTTGGTAAAAGTCAGACCCCCAAAAGCGGTACAAGTCGTGTCGGAGTGTAGCCCAGAACACCCTGAGATACTACTGGAATACCTACCAGTAAATCTCCTGCCTCGGCCGAGGGCTTTGTGTAATAGCTCTCCTAGACACAGCGTGACCTTACCCCCAATACCGGGAGAGACGAACCCCTGCCGATCCACTCACTGCCTCCATGTGGCTTGGGACTGTACCCAACTAAAACCTGTTTGCACGACTCCTTTGAGCCGTGGTAGGGTAGTAATCAAAGCACAGTGGGAACTCACACGAGATAAATGACGATCTCAGGTCGATGAACTAACCTGTACACATGTCACCAGTGAACTGCTATTTGACGTCAGGTATAATACCAAGTAGCATGTTCCCGGCGAGTCCTGTCCGGTGTACTCATAACCTAATGAGCACCTGTATACATCTTAGGTGAACAAACTGACACCAATGGCTTGTGAGACCGGCCACCGCCCCTTGTCGGGGTCTCGACTGTATACACTAGTCTACTAATGGAGTATCGATGCCCAGTCTCAAAACTCCCACGACTAGGGACCTTTTAAGGATGTGCTTATAGACCCCAGCTCCCACGTATATGATCGCCATCATACTGCTGGTCATCAAGCAAGAATCCTAAGGGCTCTATCTGCGTGCAATAGCGACCTGTATGGTCACCTAAAGCGGTACACGATGATAAAGACAAACCATGGTAGCATACTATTCTCCATCAACGTGTAATAGTGAACCACAATGTCACCTAAAGCATGTACACGATGATAAAGACAAACCAGATAGTATACTATCATCCTGAGTAAGATTGTCCTACCGGCATAGGTCCTCCCTCAATCATTGCAATCACGTGCCTGTGATCCAATAATTGATTCTGATGGCACTGTATCCAACAATCTCCCACTTGCACTCAAGGCTAATTATTACGATGTCGCATACTCACAGCCCGTATGATACCGAACATCCAACTTCTCTACTAATCAGTTTCACAAAGCCCGTTTGCGAAACTATTGCGTTCGAGAAATAGCCTCAGCTAGTGGATCCGCCCTGATGTTTCTTTCTACGTCTCTCTTTATCTCAAGTTCGCGGAGAAAGCCATCTCCCGAAATGAGCAATACCTGTCTTAGAATATGTCTGGATATCTGATGGGACCTAGTTCATAAATGAACTCCAAATCCAAACTTCTTAGACTGTATCATCAACTGAAACCAATCAGTATCCTGCGCCATGCCTCCCTCAGTATCCGCTTGGACCATCTGTCCAAAATACTGCCCCTCGTTAGAGGGAAACTATAACTCTGACAGCCACTCTGTCATCCAGGTCACCTTGGAAGCCTGGAATAATAACTGTCTCCCGAAGAAGGATGCCGTTATCAGATCCCTAGAACGTCCAATTATGTTCTAAAACTGCTTCCGAATGTTTCTCCAGGATTGGATCAATATCAACTTATTGCATCTACTGTAAAAACAACATCTGGTGTGGTACTTGACATCTCATGATTGACTCAATTGCCTAAACAAGTGATCTGCCAATCATGCACATCCCTCCCCCCTTTAGTCTGTAAGACACCTTTAGAGAGGGTGACTCCATCACCTGCAGGTACACTACCATGCCTGGAGTCGTCCATTCTAAATACCTTTAGAATGCTGTCTAAGTACTCTGATTGAGAAACTACCCAAATCTAAATCTAAAACCATAGATCTAGTAACCAGAATATCTGATATAATATCCATATCATATATGAAGAAACCACTGTGTGACAAGCAAAGTATAACCGATCGTAGTATAGGAATTTCACTTCCTACTCTGTGTATGTCATCCAAATACCAGGACATCACACCCTACTACCTTCTTAATAGATCCATCCCCTATTCTGATGAACTCATACCCATGACTGTCACATCAGAAATAGATGATCTATCTCCGCTATATCTGCTTTAGTCCAAAAATAGACATAAGCTACTTGTCCACTATGCTTCCGCTGCTCCCACTGACTACGAAAACCCTCTGTCAGAGTCATATACACGTACACTTCTAAAGCTAGTTCAGAACGACGCTATACTCATCCTCCTGCTGGGTCTCACAGTCTGGAACAACAGCAATGGCAAGTCTGGGTAAACAAGAACCTCCCTGTCACCGTCCTTGAGGCTACCGGAGTACCTCTCGGGTGCCTGAGGTTACCCACCATATCTGCGGAGTGGCTAATAGAATTTCAAACCAGATTGAATGTTTAGGTTCTTATCAAATTTTCAGTAATCGTTTGCGGTTCTGGAATCACTTCCAGTTCTACCATACTCTCACTACTGTTTTCTGAAAAAAAATCCATTTTACAAAAACTGTGGCGAGTCAAGAACAATATCACAATTGATCTTCCAGATGGTCGAAAGTCAACCCTCGTCATAGCCTGGGTCAACCCACAAACAGCCATTACAGAAACGTGCCTTGAGTTATCCAGAGTCTGGTTTTAAGTGTAGGGTTCCTAGGCACACTCAAGAGGTTCCACAAGGCATCAACCATGCCAAATTCAAAAAATTCATGTGCCGAGAAACCCTAATGCTAGATCGTTAACTAGAGGTAAAGACGAAAAGCAAGCAAGTAAACAACTTTATTGCTAAGTGAATGGAAATACAACCTTTGTAGATCCGGTCCACCACTTCTTTAGCTCCGAGATGACGTCCCTCCGCTGCGATCATCGGAATCCTGGACTCTAGAGTTGGTTTCATCGGAGAAATGGGCGGGCTAGGTCGTTGACTTCGATGCCGAAGATGATCTACGTCGAGGCGACTCAAACTCAAGCTCCACCTTCACTAGGTTATGAAACTTGTGAAGATAACACACTCTACTACATGGCAAGTGGTAGAGGATGAAGAAATAGGAAGTGGGTTCACTTTGGATTCGGATTTCTCACTTGGAATCATCACTTGGAAATTTTCAAGCAAAGGTTTTCTTTCTTCATCAAGAAGAAGAAGAAGAAAGAAAAGAAAATCAATTATGTCAAAAAGAAAATCCAAGTGATACTTACCATTTAGCAACCATGGGTGAGTTAACAAGTGTAGAGAATAAACTAGGTTTTAAGTAAATGGTTAGGGTTAAGGAAAGAAACAAAATGGTTAAAGCTTTTCAAAGCTTCATGAAGCTTCAAGTAAAAACAAAAGAATCCACCATTTTATTTCTTGCCCAAAAAATAAATGAAAAGAATAAATAAATAAATAAATCAAACCCTAACCATTAACCTAATCATGGTTTAATCATACGCACCCAAGTTTGCATGTATCATCAAACATGATACAATCAAGTGCACAAAAATATATCATATATACAATGTGCACAAACTAGTAAGAAAATAATCTTAAGTGAACCAATACTAGTTAATGTAAAGTAATATATCAAATATATAATTATACATTAAATCATTAAATCAACACTTGATTTAATGATCCGGTCATACTGCATATAACCGACTAATATCAAGTGTATCAATGTATCGAATCAACAATTGATTCGGAAACCCGGCTATATCTCATATAACCGTCCAATGATACAAATCGCGAGAATAGAATACAGTATCACATACTGTTATTATTCTCGGTCCCGCACATATCTCATATGCGCTCCTATTTCGTTTCGCTTGAGCCAGGAAACATCTGTGTAGGACTTTAAAGACTCGTCAATACGCCGGCAGCAGGTGATGATCATATCAAACACCCACAAGCCGCAAGCGGTCTACTAAACGTAACGGCCACCCGGGTATTGAGCGATCAGAAGATCAACGAGCAAGCCCGCTCACACTCCTGTGAATCCAACCAGTAACACTTACCGTACAGTCCGATTTGTTCGTCTGATATGTCGCATATCTCGCCTAGTGGTGGTAAACGTCAGACCCCAGTAGCTTGATAAGTCGTGTCGATATGAGGTCTATAACTGTTCGAGAAAGTACTGGTAACACTTACCAGTAAATCTCAGCAACCCTGGCCAGGGATTTCCGGTTATAGCCAATCGAACACAGCGCAACATCAACTCCCTATACCGGGAGAGACGAATCCCCTCCTATCGCTCATTGCCTCCATGTGATTCGGGACTGTACCCAAAAACCAACGTTTTGCATGTCCTCTTGGACGTGGTAAGGTGGAAATCAAAGCACAGTGGGAATCACACAAGACTCTATGACGATCTCGGGTCAACAGACTACTATGTACCAGTGTCACCAGAGAACTGCCATCTGACGTAAGGTATAATACCATCTGGGAGTTCTCGGCGAGTCCGTCCAGTGTACCCAGTCTCCACTGAGCACCCATATATCATCTCTGATGTCAAACATCAATGGATATGGGATCATCCATCGCCCATCTGTATAGGTCGAGAAGGTATACGCTAGTCTACTCTGGTATATCGATGCCCCGTCTCGATACACCCACGACTAGGGACCTTGAAGGATGTACTTATGGACTACCATGTCCCCACTAGTATGATCCGCATCATAGTGCAGGTAGTCAAGTACACATCCTAAGGGCTTTACCAACATGTAACAGAGAGACAATCAGTGTACACGTTAAGATAAAGAGCAACCAGATAGCATACTATCATGTCGAGCAAGAAAGTCCTTCCTATATATGTCCCAGCATTCACTACAATATACATCCTATGTACAGTAATGGCCTCTAGGGCATACATATAACTAACAATCTCCCACTTGCACTTGGGCCATCCGTAGCAGTGGTTGTAGTATCTCATACTCAACCATCCCATAAAAGTCTCTCTCTGGGAAAAGGCCTTTTTGAGTGGATCCGCCGTGTTGTCCTCTGAGTCTGTTCTCCTAACCTCGATCACCCTGGAGATCAACCATCTCCATGATCAGGTGATACTGCCTTAGAATATGTCTGGATCACTGATGGGACAGGCGTTCCTAGGCATAAGCCACAACTCCATTGTCTCACAATGGGAGGAACGAAGTTCATCTCATGAACTAATATACATCCAGACTGCCTCTTTGGTTGCATCTTAAGTAGCGATGTATCCAGCCTTTATCGTCTAGTATGCCACGGTTTCTAGCTTGAAACTCTTCCAACATACCGTCCCTTTACTGAGGGTAAAGACAATGCCTGTGACGAACATTCAGTCGTCCTTATCATCCTGGAACCTTTCCAGTGATTCTCCTCAGGATCGATTGATACCATCTCACTACAACTAGTGAGAATCCTAACATCCAATTACTTCTATCTCATAGATCATAACTCAGGATTTAGGAGGTATCACTTTGATCCTATATGGAGAATCCTTGTGATAAGCGGAGATTGACCGAGCGTAGCATAGGAAACTCCTTCCCCATCAAGAGTATGTCATCCATGTACTCTACGAGGATCACCACCATACTCCCTACTGCCTTTTTGTATATAGAAGGTTCATCTACCATTTTGATGATGCCAAACTCTTTGACTATCTCATCAAAACAGATGTTCCAACTCCGCGATGCCTGCTTTAATCTTATAAAGCATCTTGTACACGTTTCCGCTGCTCCCACTGTCTACGAAGCCCTCTGGCTGTGTACTTACAGACGCTCTCTTCTAAAACATCATTTTAGAAAAGCCGTCATGACACCCAACCGCCAGATATCGTAGTCATGGTATGTAGCCGTGGCAAGTAGGATCTGGATGTACTTAAGCATAGGCCCCAGAAAAGGTTTCATTATTAGCCACAACTGGTCTACGATGCAAACCTTTAACAAGTCTAGCTTTGAAAGTCTCAACCTTTCCATGTACACAAAGTAATCTTCTCAAGATATACTTGCTCCTGATGGGGATTTAACCCTTCAGATATAGCAACCAAAGTCCATACTTTGTTGGTGTATAAGGATTCCATCTCAGATCACTAAGCATCCAGCCATTCTTACAGAGTCCCTACTTTCGATGGCCAGCTCGAAACTAGTTAGGTCATCATCTCATGATGCAATCCTCGCTCCCACTGTCATAGAGAAACCGAAGTATCTCTCAGGTGGGTGTGTAACCCTACTAGATCGGCGGAGAGGCTGAGGTTCGTTGGTAATTATTGAATCCTTTGGTTCTATCGAATCATCTGCTGTAGTTTGTATAGCTGGAACCTTTCCAGTTCTACATTACAGACCTTACCTCGAGCTTGTCCGGATTATGCTTTTAGACATAGCCCGGACAACCCCAAATCTTAACTGACTTAAGAGATGGGCTCTTCCCTTGTCATATCAAATATGAAGTGGTAGGCAACTGATTTGATTTGAACCCTATTCATTAGGTATGCAGCTTCTCAAGTGCATAACTCGCAAAAGGAAATAGGTAACTCAGTAGTACTCATCATAGAGCACACCTTATCATATAGGGTGTGTTTGCTCCGCCCCGATACACCGACGTGCTGTGGTGTATATGGAGGAGTAATGCTGAGAGAGAATCTCATTCTCCTTTAGAATATTCCAGGAATTCTATGCACAAGAATTCTCCTCCCTGATCTCATCATAGGACATAATACTTCTACCCGGTTTTTGGTTCTCTACTTCTAACTTATATTCATATGAATATCTCAAAAGCTTCGGACTTATGTTTCAACAGGAACATATGTCTGAATCTTGAGAGATCATCAGAGAATGTAATGAAGTACAAAGAACCGGTCTTGACATGTGTAGAAAGGGACCTTTATACATCAGCATGTATCAATCCCAAGAGTTTACTAACTCTTTCTCTGTTTCCAATAAACAGAGCTATGGTCATTTAATCTTTGTGACATGACTGGCAAGTTTCACAAGATGTAAATTCAAACTGCTTTAAATATGCATCTAAATGTAACTTTAGCCAGTCGGGTCGCATTGATATGACCTAGTCTACGATACCTAAAGAAAGATTCGTTCATTTCTGAACCCTTCCTCTTGTGTGTGTTCTGTATACTAGGAACTGTAGTTTGATTTAGAACGTCAATACTTTTAGATAACGTGCCTGAACCGATCAACTTTTGATATAGGAAATGTTCAAAACATTATCCAACAATACAAAATTATATCCTTTCTTTACTAATAAAGAGACTGATATGATTTTGTATATCAGGTTCGGTATCTAATAACATTTGTTCAGAATCAATGTATTCTGGTAAAACAGGGTGACAGTGACCAACAGACTTGGCTGCAACACATGCACCGTTTTCTGTCTCATGAAACTTATCACCCGTTCTCAGTTCTTTACCTTTCTGCAGCCCATGTAATATATTACATATGTGGGATCCTGATCCAGTATCATATACCCAGGACGTAAAGGACATTGTGAAACAGTTCTCTGTAATGAACACACCCGAAGATGATGTATTGTTATGCACTTTCTTCGTTTGGGCGGCACGGGAATTCTGGTAATCCCCAATTTCCTGCTCTTTCTTATCACAATTATAAGTTGGAGCGGGACCAACGTTCCCCAGCTC
Source organism: Agapanthus africanus (assembly GCA_030015575.1). NCBI lineage: Eukaryota > Viridiplantae > Streptophyta > Magnoliopsida > Asparagales > Amaryllidaceae > Agapanthus > Agapanthus africanus. The sequence continues at coordinate 397,385,009 of CM057341.1, read as the reverse complement.
AGTATAACAAGCGGGTTCGGTCAATAAATCCGTATTATTATCTTGATTAAGGCGTGATATGGTCGATACCTGGAGAGAGAGAAGAAAACAGTCTGCGTATGCTCTTGCAAGATCAGATTGGTTATTATTTTATCTAATCAGGATGGCTCCCACTGTTTTTATCAAATCTTCCTTCAAACCCTAAAAGGAAAGACTAGCCGGGATTAATTACACGGTACAAGCTCGCCAATATTTCAGCCAGGCCAGTGTCGGTACTTTGAAGGAGGTTCCCCGTGCTTTCGCACGGACCTAATTAAAGTAAACCTCGTTTTTCCAGAGGCGTAACCTCGTTAACACCTTTCTAGACACCTACTTGATCGGCTAATTGTAATGTGTAAAACTCTCCCAGGACTAACTCTTACTCACAGCGGGTATCGGGATCCAACTATCTCATAGAAGGTATGCAATCTCATTGCAAATTTCAATACTTGAAATTCCCGATAATATTTTTGCCCTAATGTGCTATGACCTTGAAGAAAGCCAACAGACCATAGCCCGCTAGTCAAGTTCAACCCGTACATTTCTTGACTGAATTAAACCCATCCGCACGACCCTTGACGAAAGCCAACAAAGCCGTACGACTATCCTAATCCAATCGCATCGTATGCAGCAGATAAGCAGCATATAACTACCGCACACTACACCTTGACGAAAACCAACAAATGTAGCACGAATACTATATACAATTTATCTGAAATGACGAAGGGCTACGACAGGTTTTTCTGAAAACCTATTGCGTAATGAACTTGATATCGTTGTAGAATCAAATGATTTTAAAATGGAGTGTTTTTTAGGCTTTTCTAATTTTGCTAAAGGGGTCACTCCCGGTGAAGGGATCGTCGGCCATTTCCTCGTCGAATGAGGTGCGGGATATATCATATATATCACTGTGCAAAGCAGAAACTATAGATGCAATCAAAAGACAAACCGAGTGTGTAGCATCTGCCAGTTATTGCTAAAGGGGTCACTCCCGGTGAAGGGATCGTCGGCCCTTTCCTTATCGAATAAGGTGCAGAATGTTCTACAAGGAACACCGCGATGCAAAGCAAGAACTGTAGCTACCTGTTTTTGAAAATTCGATTCCACAACATCTTTTAGGTTTCTTTTTCTTTCATTAATCATATTAATGAAGTCCCATCATTTTAGTCACCTAAACATTACAGATAAATACGACGTATACTTATGCCATTCGTGTTCGCCTCGATGTCCCCTCATGCACCGTTAGGTTAGGTAACTAACGGCAGAGCGGGGCAGGGCTAGCGCGGGTGTAAAACATAAGTAACGCCTATATAATATATCATATATACTATATACAGTATTTATCACAGAACATCAAATGATCACATCACATATATCTCAGCAGAAGAATCATATGAAACATTGGATATACTAGGACGTCCGTGTTTTCAATACGAGCCAGTATAAAACACGGATTCCACGGTCGTGATGAATAGCCAAACCCATACCCCTAGACCCCTACGAGAGCGGCAAGCAACCCTGCCATTCTGGAGTCAGGAGACCCGGACTCGACTCCTCGAGTTGGTCTCCCACTGGACTCCAGAACCCGGTTACTTATGCCCTCCTCCTTAGGTCTATCCTAGTGCGGAAAAGTAAATAATATACAAAAGGTGTCATCTTCCGCAACCTGGAAGTGCCCCAATAAAAGAATATTACATACAAGTTTTTACATGAATGAAAATTAAAAACACTCATCTCACATAAAACCCCCGGCTATTCAAACACGACGATCCAATATAACATATCCAGCAACACATAACATCAACGTAAGTAAACATACGTATCCCAGTTATCGTTGACATATAGCAATGAAACCGGCGATATGACATATTACACTTACGGTCGCAGAAAAGAAATTATAAAACTACAACAGTTGGAATCCGCAACCTGCATAGACATCGCATGCCTAATCTAATGAATTCCTTAGACATCTCATGCCTAACAATTATAAATCCCGCATTTTAGTCTCATTATCGAAAACACTTTTCAATATCAAGTCGGGCAATTCAACAAAATTCCTGGCATTTTGATCGAATGCTCGTCGCAAACTTTAGTAGACGGCCGCACCCCCGATGCCGTCGACGAAGTGCACTAAGGCGGAACACTGCTGCCGCGAGCATCCGAACGGATACTTTTGGATACGGGGTTCTCCTACAGTCACTTGGTCGGGGCTAAGGGGCGTGGCTATCTATTAAGTTTATCTGGCGAGTATCCGCGTACGCTACGTGATTGCGACGGACTTTTGATCGCATCAAAATTCCGTGGCAACCGATCAAATTGAGACTAAACTGCTATGTTTATAACATTCATTCAGTTATCTCATAACAACATGTGAATTCCAAATATTGTATCACATATCAGATAAATAGAAAATTTTAAACTTTTCGATCGAACAATCAAACACCCAAGTTTTCCCGAAACAGCTCAATACTTGAAATAAGTTTAAAAACATCCATTTCATGCCACAGTACCAACGGACCAGCCGTGGAAGGGTCAAGCCAACGCCTCACATGTGGCACGCCGTACTGCCCCAAACCCTAAGGTTCAAAGGGCAGTTCAAGACGATCACATAATCGAGTTAAGGTTTGTTGTCTTCTAGAGGGACCATCGCGTTACTTGCACTACTTAGAACGTTCTCAAACTACGGAAAAAATCCAACAGTTGGAAATTTCCCGGCAGGGGAAAAATTGGGTATTTATATCCGGTCGAACTTTTTAACATATTCTAAAATTATCCGGAAAAACAAATAGATGAAATTAGACAATCCGATCGAATCATCGAGTCCCCAAAACAACCCAGAAAACTCAACTCTTGAGTAAAAATTAAAAGTATCCATAAGACACAAGAAACACCTACAGAGATAACTGCAGGAAACGCACAGCCTAATCATCACAGACGGCCGCGGAACCACCGCAACAAGTGGGTAAACGCCGCGGTTCCGCGGCAATACTGTAGACTTAGGTTGTCGTTTTCTACCGTTTTTCTTAGAATTTCCTGCTCATTTTTCTGCATATTTTTAATTTGGAAAAATCCACTTTTTCAGAAAAAGTCCAGAGAGTGGTTTTGGATTAGGGTTTCGGGTTCGATCGGGTTTCTAACTTCGTCTACTCATCGCTTAAGGCTCCAGCTAGGCTCTGATACCACTGTAGGGTTCCTAGGCACACTCAAGAGGTTCCACAAGGCATCAACCATGCCAAATTCAAAAAATTCATGTGCCAAGAAACCCTAATGCTAGATCTTTAACTAGAGGTAAAGACGAAAAGCAAGCAAGCAAACAACTTTATTCCTAAGTGAATGGAAATACAACCTTTGTAGATCCGGTCCACCACTTCTTTAGCTCCGAGATGACGTCCCTCCGCTGCAATCATCGGGATCCTGGACTCTACCGTTGGTTTCATCGGAGAAATGGGCGGGCTAGGTCGTTGACTTCGATGCCGAAGATGATCTACGTCGAGGCGACTCAAACTCAAGCTCCACCTTCACTAGGTTATGAAACTTGTGAAGATAACACACACTACTACATGGCAAGTGGTAGAGGATGAAGAAATAGGAAGTGGGTTCACTTTGGATTTGGATTTCTCACTTGGAATCATCACTTGGAAATTTTCAAGCAAAGGTTTTCTTTCTTCATCAAGAAGAAGAAGAAGAAAGAAAAGAAAATCAATTATGTCAAAAAGAAAATCCAAGTGATACTTATCATTTAGCAACCATGGGTGAGTTAACAAGTGTAGAGAATAAACTAGGGTTTGAGTAAATGGTTAGGGTTAAGGAAAGAAACAAAATGGTCAAAGCTTTTCAAAGCATCATGAAGCTTCAAGTAAAAACAAAAGAATCTACCATTTTATTTCTTGCCCAAAAATAAAAGAAAAGAATAAATAAATAAATAAATCAAACCCTAACCATTAACCTAATCATGGTTTAATCATAAACACCCAAGTTTGCATGTATCATCAAACATGATACAATCAAGTGCACAAAAATATATCATATATACAATGTGCACAAACTAGTGAGAAAATAATCTTAAGTGAACCAATACTAGTTAATGTAAACTAATATATCAAATATATAATTATAGATTAAATCATTAAATCAACACTTGATTTAATGATCCGGTCATACTGCATATAACCGACTAATATCAAGTGTATCAATGTATCGAATCAACACTTGATTCGGTATCCCGGCTATATCTCATATAACCGTCCAATAATACAAATCGCGAGAATAGAATACAGTATCACATACTGTTATTATTCTCTGTCCCGCACATATCTCATATGCGCTCCTATTTCGTTTTGCTTGAGCCAGGAAACCTCTGTGTAGGACTCTAAAGACTCGTCAATACGCCGGCAGCAGGTGATGATCATATCAAACACCCACAAGCCGCAAGCGGTCTGCTAAACGTAACAGCCACCCGTGTATTGAGCGATCAGAAGATCAACGAGCAAGCCCGCTCACACTCCTGTGAATCCAACCAGTAACACTTACCGTACAGTCCGGTCTGTTCGTCTGATATGTCGCATATCTCGCCTAGGGGTGGTAAACGTCAGACCCCAGTAGCTTGATAAGTCGTGTCGATATGAGGTCTATAACTGTCCGAGAAACTACTGGTAACACTTACCAGTAAATCTCAGCAACGCTGGCCAGGGATTTCCGGTTATAGCCAATCGAACACAGCGCAACATCAACTCCCTATACCGGGATAGACGAATCCCCTCCTATCGCTCATTGCCTCCATGTGATTCGGGACTGTACCCAAAAACCACCGTTTTGCACGCCCTCTTGGACGTGGTAAGGTGGAAATCAAAGCACAGTGGGAATCACACAAGACTCTATGACGATCTCGGGTCAACAGACTACTCTGTACCAGTGTCACCAGAGAACTGCCATCTGACGTAAGGTATAATACCATATGGGAGTTCTCGGCGAGTCCGTTCAGTGTACCTAGTCTCCACTGAGCACCCGTATATCATCTCTGATGTCAAACATCAATGGATATGGGATCATCCATCGCCCATCTGTATGGGTCGAGAAGGTATACGCTAGTCTACTCTTGTATATCGATGCCCCATCTCGATACACCCACGACTAGGGACCTTGAAGGATGTACTTATGGACTACCATGTCCCCACTAGTATGATCCGCATCATAGTCCAGGTAGTCAAGTACACATCATAAGGGCTTTACCAACATGTAACAGAGAGACAATCAGTGTACACGTTAAGATAAAGAGCAACCAGATAGCATACTATCATGTCGAGCAAGAAAGTCCTCCCTATATATGTCCCAGCATCCACTACAATATACATCCTATGTACAGTAATGGCCTCTAGGGCATACATATAACTAACATTAAGCATAAGCCGGAAAACTCCCCGTACCTTATCAATGTTAAGATATGAACTATTCTATATCCAATATAGAAACAGAGGCACTGATTTAATTGGAACCGGATTCAAATCATGTAGTTGTCTCTAGTGCATGTTACCTAAATAGAGAGAGGCCGATCAGCATTACTCAACTTAGGAGTGCTTCCAATTATGAGTAACCTGAAAGAGAAGCAATTTCTCTTAATCATTACTATCAACTGAATACCATACACAAGTATCTACATCTTCGATCACCTTGAAGAATCCTGATACTTGCAATGCCTGGTTCTCTACTTTATTCTTATACCTGTAACTTCTCAAAACTTGGACCTTGCATTTCTACGAAACACATGTCTAAGAACTAGAGAAGTCATAAGTAAACAGAATATAGTACGAGTACCAACCCCTCTGTCCTTATGGACACTGGACAACATACAATACTCTGTATAAGTCCCCTGAGTCTAATAACTCATTCCCTGTGCGTCGTAGGTTGAAAACTGTACTTATGGTTAAGATGAATTACACCGCTGTTTAATACTCCTTACCTAACCATCCACTGATATAGGTAAATGTCATAGACATAATTTCAAAAATTTATATCTCACTTTATAAAAATAAACGTACAGATATATTAATTTGAAATTGGTGCATAACAACGGATATTCAGAACCAAATATTTGCCGTCTGGAAAACAACCCAGGCGATTTCCTCAAATATCACCAATTACAGCGAATCCCGATATAATGAGGATGATAACCCAATTCCCAATAACTTACTCCCACTCATCATCTGTAAAACTATACAGATGTGAGAATCAAATCTGGTAAATACATAACTTGGAGCAAGGGCTAATTTGGAAATCAGTTTTCTTTTAACAATACACAATGAAACTGAAACATATAAATGTTTCGAAGGGTTATCCCGGTATTCCTAGTAATGCCTCTTCCATTATCAGATTCACAACTGTAACCGTATATTTCTTTGCCATCTCTACAAATCCCTTTATATGTCTTTAGTCATTACCTTCTGCACACCCCTTTAGTCCAAATGGTTTTCTTGCTTCCCTACCGTTCGGCACCAGCCTATGGTTTGGAAGAAGACTATCCAATAAGCATAATGAGTGTACTCTCCTAGTCCTAGGAGTACTCGTAACCTGAGAGATGGTAAAGATAAAAGACAACTGAATAAACCATATTCCTATTTCTCTTGAACCAGAATCCATCTACGAACAGGAACAAGTTCCTTCGAGTTCGTATATAACCATACGATGGAGTATCCAAATAACTGTGGATCTTCGTAGTGATACGGAGTATTCTGGAGAAATACAAAGGTGATGTAGGATTGGCGAAGAAATACTTGGTTTGGTCGTGAATAGCAGTCGCAATTTACTTTGCCCTCTTACTAATCCCTTTATTTGTCTTAACTTATTACCTTCAGTACACCATCGTTAGGCTAAATGGTTTTCTTCCTTCCCTACCTTTCGGCACCTGCCTATGGTTTGGAAGAAGACTATCCAATTAGCATAATAGGTGTACCGTCCTAATCCAGGGAGCACTCGCAACCTGAGAGAAGGTAAAAGGAAAAGACAACTGAATAGTCCTATTCGTTTTCTCCAGAACCGGAAACCATCCTCGAATCTGGAACAAGTTCCTTCGAGTTCGTATATAACCATACGATGGTTTTATCCAATGGAAGTGGATATTCGTAGTAATACGGGGTGTTCTGGAGAAAAGGGTGAAAGTAGGAGTGGCAAATGAGGTTTGCAACTCAGACAATCTAAAAGCCAGTGTTTTAAGAAGGTTCGGTTAACTTGGTCACTAAGTCATAGTCAAGGGTCGGGCCATGGTCGCAGCCAAAGGGAGAGAGAAAAGAAACACTCAGCGTGCACTTTAACCTAGATCAGAATGGTTATCAATTTATCTAATTAGGAAACCTCCCACTGTATCGTCAAATTCTCCTCCAAACCTAAAAGAAGAATTAGTCGGGATCACCCGAGGAGTAAACCAAATCATCAGTGGGAATCGGGATCCAACTATCATCGCATGATAATATGACGGAATCCACTCACGTTATCACACTCCGGAAGGTATGCGCATATCTGGCAAGTTTCAGTTTCTTTAGAAACTCCCGATGTGATTTTTACCCCTAGGACCCAAGTGACCTTGACACAGTCAACAAATCAAAGAGTCCTAGTCAAGTTCAACCCGTCATTATCCTGGATTGCATTAAACCCACCCGTACAAGTCCTTGACACAGTCAACAAGGCTGCACGACTGTCCTAACCAATCCTATTAATATGCCACAAACAAACACTACTTAGCTACCGCATACTACGCCTTGACACAGTCAACAAACGCTGCACAAATACTAAGTAATACTTGTAAGAAATGACGGAGGGCTACGTCTAGTTTTTGGCGAAAAAATTTTAACGTAATGAACTTGATATCGTTGAAGGAACTGCATAGCTTTTTATAAAAATAAAGTGGCGAAAACCTTTGCTAAAGAGGTCACTCCCGATGAAGGGATCTCGGCTCTTTCCCCGTAGAATGAGGTGCAGGATATTCCAACTGAATACCACGATGCAAAGCAAAAAGTAATCGACTATAGTGAAGTTATTACCCTGATGCAAACTTCTATCCAAGGGGTCACTCCCGGTGAAGGGATCTCGGCCCTTGCCTCGTCGACTGAGGTGCTGGATATTCATAACCGAATACCACTGTGCAAAACAAAAGAGAACGTCCTTGCAATAACAGCATTTTTTTGAAAAATGTTCCAACAACATCAAACAGGTTTGTTTAGCTTGCATTGATCCAAATCAATGTAGTCCCATCAATTAATCACACCACAAAAGAACGAAAATACGATGTACGTATATGCCATCCGCATTCGCCACTGGGTCCCATCATCACCCGTTAGGTTACTTAACTAACGACAGAGCGGGGACTGGACTAGCGTGGGTGTAAAACATATACAACATCTACTTGTATATATATCAATATATAATAATCGCTCAAGACGTGATAAAATGCAACATCACCGAAATGTAATAAGCATCACAGAACAATACAGATAATCTGGGATCCCCGGGTTTCGTAGAGCTGCTACTGAAACCCGACGTTCCCCTGATCGTGTGGATAGCCTGTGCAATGGAATCCTAGACCCCTACGGGCGCGGCAAGTTACCCGCCAAAACCTGAAGCGAGGCAGCCCCCTTCAACAACGTGAATGGACCACCCAGCACTTCATGGAATCTGGTAACTTGAGCACCCCACCTTGGGTCAACATGTACCCCCTACGAGTGCGGCGAATAGCCCGCCAATTCTAGAGTGAAGCCCCCTCCGTCTCAAAGCCATGAGATAAGGGCCCGTTGCCCTCTAGAACCCGGCTACCTGTGCACCCCCCACGGGGTAATCCTAGTACAGAAAGTAAAATATATACAACGGGTACATCGACCTTAGCCCAGTCGTGCCCCAAAAGAATAATATACAAACAGGCAATGACGGCAGTCCTTATGTCAGACGCTCGCCCCGCAATATCAAATGTACAAATACAACCAAACTGTACTACCATTGCATGCAGGCTATCCACCACGACAAATCCGCAACATCACAGCACAACACAGAACATTAACGTGAATGTCACGTTCGCAAATCCATCTAAAAGTGCTATAGCAATTAGACAAGATTTAACGATCAAATGACATTCATTGTCGCAGATATAATGTAAATACTGTGAATTAACATGTTTAAAATTTTCGATCGACAAAATTTCCCGAAGTAGGCCCCAAGCACAATACCCAGTACTTAAATAAATCTGGGCCCAAAATAAAATTACCAGAAACCCCATTTCCGAGTCAAAGACCAACCGAAGAAATTTAGTGAAATGAAGCCTCTTTACTGCGGCGGAACCGCGGCCAAAACAAGGGTATGGCCGCGGTTCCGCGGCACAACAGTAAAATCACATCTCCAAATTTTCCCAGATGTCTTAAAAAAGCCTGCACATATTTCTGCAATACACCAAATAATTTTTTGACAACAGAAAAATTTCGATAGAAACTGAACAATTGGAAATGCGGTTTTTGGAAATTCCGTTCGATCGAAATTCTAAACACGCTAGAGCAAGCTAGTAAAGGTTAATGGCGTGGCTCTGATACCATGTAAGACTACGGTAGCGCCCCGGTCGTCTTTCCGAGGCCAAAATGCGGAAACGAAATTTTTTCTAAACTAGAAACCGGTGCTATCGTATGCTTAAAACCCGGATGGAACCATTAACCTACTACTGGCTATCTAGAGAAGGGATAGAAAGCTATACTGATCGATCCGTGTCCTTCGGTCTTCGACCACCATCCCAAGCTCTTCGCGGCATCTCCGGTCTCGATCCCCTCGTCGGAAAGGGCACCACATCATCGATTCCTTTTACGGGCTCCCGCTTCATCCGAAGCAACTCGGGCGCGAAATGTGCTAGCCGACGTGTCCAAGGTGTTGTAGAGAATGTTTGTGATCACTTTTCCTCTTGCATCCATGGATTTGGATGGTGGTTAGAGCTGTTGCCATTAATGGAGACTTTGAGCTAGAGGAGGAAGTCGAAGAAGAGGCCATTTTCTTTTTGTGAGTTTCTTATGATAAAAATGAGAGAGTGAAGAGAATAATACAAGAGCTCACCATAACCTTGGCTGCCCCTCTCTCTCTTGCTCTCATTTCATCACTCAAATCAATCTCACAATGTGATACATGCTCAAGAAAAGAGACCATGAGTCATCACTTGTGCATGTGTGACCATTAATGCTCTAAATGATGATTTCAAGCGCATAATATCCATATGCAAACATAATCCAAATGTTTGCAACAATAAAAAGATACGGCAACATCTAAAGTAAACTCGTGACGGATCACATGAATACCCCTCACCTGTATATACATACCTGCACCCGCATTCCGACTGAATGCGAATGCGATGAGACTAAAGTAATCCAACAAATCTAATACTAGGATCCGGCTTAAAGCAAAGCCCACTCGTATGATCCGTCCGATCAAGATCCGTGCACTACCACACGTATAAGATCGAACCCTGCCACATATCATACGGTCTCTACAACGTTTTGCCCGAAACTTGAGAAACTGTCTGTAGGGGACTCTAAAGACTTGTCAATACTTTGGCTGCAGATTTAACCACTAGCACGTCAGAGGTAATAGCCGTACGTAACAGGCTACCAGGTATTGACCACAAGGGAGGTCGATGAGCGAACTCATCCTGACACTCTACTGAGCCTGTCAGTGACAATATCCGTACAGTCCGGTCCGTTCGTCTATGAGCATCGCATGTCGGGCCTAGGGGTTTCTGTTAGTTATATGTATGCCCTAGAGGCCTTTACTGTACATAGGATGTATAATGTAGTGGATGCTGGGACATATATAGGGAGGACTTTCTTGCTCGACATGATAGTATGCTATCTGGTTGAACTTTACCTTAACGTGTATACTGATTGTCTCTCTGTTACATGTTGGTAAAGCCCTTAGGATGTGTGCTTGACTACCTGGACTATGATGCGGATCATACTAGTGGGGACATGGTAGTCCATAAGTACATCCTTCAAAGTCCCTAGTCGAGGGTGTATCGAGACGGGGCATCGATATACCAGAGTAGACTAGCGTGTAGCTTCTCGACCCATACAGATGGGCGATGGATGATCCCATATCCATTGGTGTTTGACATCGGAGATGATATACGGGTGCTCAGTAGAGACTGGGTACACTGGACGGACTCGCCGAGAACTCCCAGATGGTATTATACCTCATGTTAGATGGCAGTTCTCTGGTGACACTGGTACAGAGTAGTCTGTTGACCCGAGATCGTCATAGAGTCTTGTATGGTTCCCACTGTGCTTTGATTTCCATCTTACCACGTCCAAAAGGGCGTGCAAAACGGTGGTTTTTGGGTACAGTCCCGAGTCACATGGAGGCAATGAGCGATAGGAGGGGATTCGTCTCTCCCGGTATAGGGAGTTGATGTTGCACTTGTAAGTCCATGCTACCTCTCCCGGTACTTTCGGGAAAGCGGAATTTGGTAAAAAACAATTTTTACGGAGGTGGTAACATGGACCTATAACCCGGATCTTGGTTAAACATCTATCTAACACCTAACTATGAGTTTCTAGCTACTCGGTTAGGGGTTATACCTTGCTTGTCTTGAACTCCTTCGTCTTCAAAGCTCCGATGGTGGTCCGATGGCTTTTTCTCGTCGTCTCCGTATGCCGAAGATAAATCCACCTGAAAGCTCCAACCTTTAGCTCCTTCTTCGTTCTTTGAAGAAACTAGTTCACTTGGTTTGCTAAACCTAGTGAACTAGAATGAGTAGAGAAGAAATAGAATGGGATTTTATCTATGGTTCTTGATTCTCAACTCATGAGACAAGAGAACCATAGAATCAAGAGAGGGAGGAAGAGGTTGAGGGTGAGAGCAAGAGGAGAGCTTAAGAACAAGAGAGAGAATGAGCAAGAAAGAATGAGCAACACTTTTGTCTTTCACCCTCTCATAATCCAAAGTGATCATAACTCATCATATCAAAAAAAGTCTTATGTGATGGTTTGAAGCAACCATAACCATATCATTTCATGCACTCATTTTACACAAATGAGCAAGTAAACAAAAGTCTTTGCCATGAAATGATGGCTATGGTTATCATGATGGTCAACTAGTCAAGCCTAGTCAACCGGTCAACAAGTCAACAAAAGTCAACAAGTCAACAAAGTCAACAAGTCAACAAAAGTCAACAAGTCAACAAAGTCAACAACCATATCACCATAATACATAATTAATATAATAGTTAATCACATATCATATTCTTATTAGGGTTGAGCAAAAAGTCAAATAGTCAACGGTCAACTGTCAACAACCCTAATGAGAATCCACTGCCTCTGTCTCCCTGTCAACTGTGCATACACATCCGCATCCGCGTTCCGAGGAACACGAATGCAAACTGGATAAATCCAATCCCATAAGGTACACTAGGATCTGGCTTAAACCAAAGCCCGCTAGTGTAAACTGTCCGGACACTGTATGTGCACAAGTGCACGGATGTGACCGAACCCTGTCGTAAAACCATGCGACCTGTCGCAATACCATGCGACCTCTACTCTTTTGCCTAAAGGCGAAAAGCTTTCTGTGTAGGACTCTAAAGACTCGACACTACGCTGGCAGTGGGTTTAACCACAGACCGCAAGCGGCACTAGCTGTGCGTAACGGTCCCCAGGTAATGCCGACAAGAAGACCGACGAGGCGAAACCCATCTGAACTCCTACTGAGCCTGAGTGTGACATTCTCCGTACAGTCCGGTCTGTTCGTCTGATACATCGCATGGCGGGCCTAGGGGGCGGTAAACGTCAGTCCCCCAATAGCGGTACAAGTCGTGCCGGAGCGAAGCCCAAAACACCCTGAGATAACACTGGAAACCTACCAGTATATCTCGTTTGCCCTGGCCAGGGACTACTCGTGTAATGGCTCTCCTAGACACAGCGCGATGTCAACCCCCAATACCGAGAGAGACGAATCCTGTCTAACCGTCACTGCCTCCAAGTGCTTCAGGACTGCACCCAACCACTACCTGTTTGCACGACTCTTTTGAGCCGTGGTAGGGTAGTGATCAAAGTACAGTGGGAACACACTCAAGGCGGAATGACAGTGTCAAGTCAGCGGACTAAGCTGTACTCATGTCACCTGGGAACTGATAACTGACGATAGGTATAATACCAACTAGTCAGTTCCCGACGAGTCCTGTCCAGTGTACCCGTAACCTAACGAGCACCCGCATACTATCTCAAGTACGACGTACTGACGGCTGTGGGACAGACCGTCTCCCACACTAGGATGAGAAGCGCATGCGCTGGTCTACTCCGGAGTATCGATGCCCTGTCTCGATAGTCCTGCGACCAGGGACCTGCATAAGGATGTGCTTATAGATTACCCAGCCCCACTAGTGTGACGGCCATCACATCGCTGGTAATCAAGCAAAGATCCTAAGGGCTCTACTAATGTGTATAGGCGATATACAAAAATAAACACATGTACACATTGAAGTAGAAACAAACCAAGTAGCATACTACTATTTTGAGCAAGATTGTATATACAAGGTGAATATCACAAGCATCCATTAAGTAATATACAAACCAGTATGATACAGTAATGGCCTCTAGGGCATATACACTAACAATCTCCCACTTGCACTAAGGCCATTTACTGGCGTATCGAAGACCTATCATCTCGATCAGCCGCTCGAACTGAGTCTGGGGCAGGGCCTTGGTGAATGGATCTGCAGTGTTATCTTCTGAAGCGACTCTCCGAACCTCGATCTCCTGGCGATCCACGATCTCCCTGATCAGGTGATACCGCCTCAAGATGTGCCTGGATCTCTGATGGGACCTGGGTTCCTTCGCTAAAGCTATAGCCCCGTTGTTGTCGCAATACAGAGGTATTGGATCAACAATGGACGGAACCACCTGAAGTTCTTTCAAGAACTTCCTCATCCAGACAGCTTCTTTTGCGGCATCAGATGCAGCGATGTATTCCGCTTCCATCGTCGAGTCTGCAACGGTTTCCTGTTTGGAACTCTTCTAACACACCGCCCCTCCATTGATGGTAAAGACAAAACCCGACATGGACTTGGAATCATCCTTGTCACTCTGGAAGCTGGAGTCAGCAAAGGCCTCGATCTGGAGGTCTTTTCCGCCATACACCAAGAACATCTCCTTAGTCCTTCTTAGGTACTTGAGAATGTTCTTTACCGCTATCCAGTGTTTCTCCCCAGGGTTTGACTGATACCGGCTTACCACACTCAGTGCATAAGCTACATCCGGTCTGGTACACAACATCGCATACATTATAGAGCCTACCGCAGAAGCGTAGGGTATAATAGACATGCGATCCCTCTCCAAATCAGTCTTGGGAGACATCTCTTTAGAGAGGGTGATCCCGTGACAAGCCGGTAGGTTACCGCGCTTGGAATCTTCCATACTGAATCTCTTCAGTATGGTGTCGATGTACCTGGACTGAGAAAGTCCTAATATCCTCTTGGATCTGTCACGGTAGATCCGGATACCCATAATGTATGAGGCATCACCCAGGTCTTTCATGGAGAACCTGTGTGACAAGAACCCCTTGACAGATTGTAGCATAGGAATGTCATTTCCTATTAAGAGAATGTCATCCACGTATAAAACGTGGAATACTACAGTTCTCGCTACAAATCTACTATAGATGCATGGTTCATCTGGATTTTTGATAAAGCCAAATTCTTTGACCGTCTCATCAAAGCAGATGTTCCAACTCCGCGACGCCTGCTTTAGTCCATAGATGGACTTAAGCAACTTGCACACCTTTCCGCTGCTCCCACTCTGAATGAAACCCTCCGGCTGGTCCATATAGACACACTCCTCTAAATTTCCATTTAGAAAAGCTGTCTTTACGTCCATTTGCCAGATCTCATAATCGTGGAAGGCAGCAATGGCAAGAAGGATCCGAATGGATTTCAGCATGGCTACTGGAGAAAAGGTTTCGTCATAGTCCAAGCCAGGTCTTTGACGAAAACCCTTTGCTACCAGCCTAGCTTTATAGGTCTCAACCTGTCCATCTACACCAATGTTCCTTTTGAAGATCCACTTGCATCCTACGGCTTTTACCCCGTCTGGAGCAATGTCCAACGTCCATACCTTGTTGGTGTACATGGACTCCATTTCGGTCCGCATTGCATCCAGCCATTTCACTGAGTCAACGCTCTGAACGGCCTGCTGGAAGCTAGTAGGCTCATCATAATCTATGATGCAATCCTCTCTATCCCCGTCTATGAGAAAACCGCAGTATCTCTCGGGCGGATGAGACTGCCTACTACTCTTGCGGAGCGGCGTAGGAATGTCCTGTTCCTCCGAACCCTCTGGTTCTACTAAACTTTCAGTAATAGTCCGTGGTTCTGGAATTTCTTCCAGTTCTACTGCGCTCCCACTTATTTCCTTTTCCAAGAACTGGTGTTCTAGAAAGTGGGCATTACGAGAAACTAGGACTTTTTGTTCCTCTGCGTAGTAGAAAAGATACCCCCTGGTGTTCTTTGGGTATCCCACAAACTTGCACAGTACTGAGCGTGCCTCGAGTTTGTCCGCATGCTGCTTTTTGACAAAAGCTGGACATCCCCAGATCTTCAGATATTGAAGATAGGGTTTCTTCCCACTCCACATTTCATATGGGGTGGTAGGCACAGTCTTAGTCGGAACTCGGTTCAAAAGGTATGCTGCTGATTCTAGCGCATATCCCCAGAATGATCGCGGCAACTCAGCGTTACTCATCATGGACCGCACCATATCCAATAGGGTGCGGTTCCGTCTCTCCGATACACCGTTATGTTGCGGGGTGTATGGAGGAGTAAGCTGAGAGAGAATTCCGTTCTCTTTTAAATAGTCCAGGAACTCGGCACTTAAGTATTCTCCACCTCGATCCGATCTTAGAATCTTAATACTTTTGCCGGTCTGTTTCTCTACTTCATTCTTATACTCCTGGAATTTTCCAAAGGCCTCGGACTTATGTTTCATCAAGAAGACATAACCGTACCTTGAGAAGTCATCCGTAAAAGTAATGAAGTAAGAATGTCCGCTACGGGCATGTGTAGACATTGGACCGCACACGTCACTGTGTACGAGTCCCAAGAGCTCGCTCGCTCTTACTCCATGTCCAGTAAACGGAGTCTTTGTCATCTTTCCTTTGAGACAGGATTGACAAGTGGCATACGACTGATATTCGAACGCATTCAAATACCCTTCTGTATGTAACTTCGTCAACCTTCTCTCATTGATGTGACCCAATCTACAATGCCATAAGAAAGTCTGATTTATTTCTGGAGACTTTCTTTTGTGTGTATTCTGGACATTAAAAATCTGTGGTTAGTTTAACACGTATATACCATCACTCAATGTACCTGACCCAATCAAAACTTGATTAAGGTGAATGTTTACAACATTACTTACAAACGCAAATTCATAACCTTCTTTAGAAACTAAAGATACAGAAATGATATTACAAGTTGCGTTGGGTACAAAAAAGCAATTACGCAAAACCAAAACATGTCCATCTGACATTCCCAGGTGATAGTCCCCCACGGCTTTAGCATCCATGCTAGCTCCGTTCGCAACTCTGAGGGTCATGTCACCTGCCTTCAAAACCCTACGGTTTCTCAACGCCTGCAAAGAATTACAGATATGAGATCCTGATCCGGTATCCAATACCCAGGAAGTAGAGTTTATTGAAAGACAGTTTTCAATAACATACACACCTGAAGCTGAAGCTGCAATCCTGCTTCAATTCCTGTGTTCTGGCCTTCCAGGCCCTGCAATCATTCTTCCAGTGTCCTTTCTTATGACAATAGAAGCATTCTTCCTTATCCACAAGCTTCCCCGCTATCTTTGTTGCTTTACCTTTTCCCTTCGTATCCACTTTACTAACACCGCCCCTTGGTTTGGCGGGGGCCTTCTTCTTCTTTCCCTTGGCTTTCGCCTTGGACCTAGAAGAAGATGATCCTCCTACAAACAAAGTGGATGTATCCCTACCTTTCTGTAGGGTGCCCTCTGCGCTCCTCAGCATGTTGAGGAGCTCTGAAAGTTCAACCTCTTTTTCTTGTAAGTTGAAGTTCAGTATAAACTGGGCGTAAGTGGAAGGAAGGGACTGGAGAACTATATCCGTATATAGCTCACTCTCCAATGTGATCCCTAGGTCAGCGAGCTCCTCAATGAAGCCGATCATCTTTAGCACGTGCTCGGCTACTGATGATCCGACGGCCATTCTTGTCGAAAATAACTTTTTCGACGCTTCGTATCTTGCGATACGAGATTGCTCTCCATACAGTTCTTTTGTATGAAGCAATATGGATTCCATGTCCATATTCTCGTGCCTCCTCTGATGTTCGTTGTCCATCGAGGCAAGCAGGAGGCATTTGGCCTTCGCGCTATCAATCTCCCAAGTCTTGCGGATTTCCTTATCCGCGACGCTGGAAGTTGGACCAGGGACAGGGGGAGCTTTGGTGGTAAGAAGATACCCCAGCTTGTCGTAAGTGATTGCTATCTTGACATTCCTGAGCCTATGTTTGTAGTTTGGCCCTGTCAGTTTGTTTTTATCTGGGAGTAACTTAAGTCCAGTCATGTTGATTGGTCGCTGCAATTAGGAGAGAGAAGAAGAAACACTCAGCATGATGCTCTTGCAAGTTTAGAGTGGTTTTTAGTTTGTCTAAACAGGATGGCTCCCACTGTTTCTCGAATCCCTCCTCAAACCATAAAGGAAGAATTAGTCAGGATCAATCCCACCGTACAATACTTGCTTAACCGTTCAGCCAGGCCGGTGTCGGTACTTCGAGGGAGGTTTTCCAACGCTTTCGCGAAGTTCCTTAATTAGAGAACCTCTTTTCCCTGGGGGCGTAGCCCCGCTAACACCTTTCTAGGAACCTACTAGGTTTATAGCATTGATCGTTAAGTGAGAAATTTCCCGAGGAGTAGCATATACTCACAGTAGGATCGGGATCCAAATATCATTGCGTGACGAAACTGAAGGAATCCTACCAGAATCATCACACTCCAAATGGTATGCAAATCTAGCAAGTTTCAGTACTTATGAAACTCCCGATGTGGATTTTTGCCCCATGCTCTTATGACCTTGGCGTGAGGTCAAAATGTCATAAGTCACATGTCAAGTTCGTCCCATCATTATCCAGGTTAATTTGAACCCACCCGTACATACCCTTGACGTAGGCCAAAATGGTAGTACGACTGTCTCAAACCAACGCATTCTATCTATGCAACAGATAAATATCCGGCAGCTACCAATCACTATGCCTTGGCGTGAGGTCAAAATACATAGCTTGAATACTACCGAATATTTAACTGAAATGATGGAGGGCTACGGATGGTTTTGGCAAAACCGTGAACGTAGTGAACTTGATTTGGTCGATGGAACGAGATAGCTTTTAAATGGAGTGGCTCAAACTCCGTATTTTAAAAGTTTGTTTTGAAAAGAACCGAGTGGTTTTTCGAAAGTGTTCCAACGACTTTAACTTGGTTTATTATCTTGCATTAGTTCTTTTAATGCGTGATATTCTTGCATTAGTTCTTTTAATGCGTCCCATCATTTAATCCTACCATTGCAGAAAACAACCAAAATATGACGTACGCTTATACCATTCGCATTCGCCACGGGGCCCCGTCATTACCCGTTAGGTTACTTAACTAACGACAGAGCGGGGGCTGGGCTAGCGCGTCTGTAAAACATAAGCAACGCCTAAATAATATCATATATAGATATACTGCAATGATAAACATTTCAGATCACAGATGAATACATTGGATATACTAGGAATCTGTAATTCGTACGAGCCTGTAACGAAAGACAAATTACACGGTCGCGGTGAATAGCCAAAACCCCACCCAAGACCCCTACGGGTGCGGCAAACTACCCGCCAAGTACCCGAAGCGTAGTAACCTCCCTCATCTCCATGAGTAGGCCACTCGACACTTCGGCATACCCGGTAGTTTGTGCACCCCCTCCATGGGTCTATCCTAGGAGCAAAAACAGTAAAAAGAAATTATACAATGACGGCTACAACCCCGACCCGGTTGTGCGGCCATACAAATAATTATTACATCAATTTACAAATTTACATGAATTGAAAGAAAAGAAAACTCTCGTCTCACAACCCCCGGCTATTCACCCGTGACAATCCAACATATTCATATACACATTCCAGCACATTACAGATCACAGAATTGTATAACCCCCACTAATCGACATATAGCGATTAGTAGACGTTCAATACAAATATCACATTACAGAAAACCCGTTAGCTTAAGTCTTTTAGAAGTTCGATCAAAAATACGGATTTTCGGGACCCCAAAATAAAATTTTCGTTCTGGAAAATCTGGGCAGAAAATATATCTTCCAAAAATCCCAAAATACCCCCAGAAGAACACTGCACCAAAAAGGGACCACGGCCGAGTCAACTCGGCCGCGGATCCGCGGCGGGAGCGTGCTCCCGCCGCGGATCCGCGGCGCTTTGACTCGATCGTGGGACCAATTTTGGAGGGTGTTCACAGAAAAGCCTGAGCCGATTTTAGGTGTGAAAATAATCAACTTTTGAACAGTAGAAAAATCGACAGAAACTCGAATTTTTGGGGTTTTGTTTTCGGGACTTTTTCATTGATCGATCTTCTAGTTACTTGCTAACATGTTAGATAGAGTTTAACTAGGCTCTGATACCACTGTAAGTCCATGCTACCTCTCCCGGTACTTTCGGGAAAGCGGAATTTGGTAAAAAACAATTTTTACGGAGGTGGTAACATGGACCTATAACCCGGATCTTGGTTAAACATCTATCTAACACCTAACTATGAGTTTCTAGCTACTCGGTTAGGGGGTTATACCTTGCTTGTCTTGAACTCCTTCGTCTTCAAAGCTCCGATGGTGGTCCGATGGCTTCTTCTCGTCGTCTCCGTACGCCGAAGATAGATCCACCTGAAAGCTCCAACCTTTAGCTCCTTCTTCGTTCTTTGAAGAAACTAGTTCACTTGGTTTGCTAAACCTAGTGAACTAGAATGAGTAGAGAAGAAATAGAATGGGATTTTATCTATGGTTCTTGATTCTCAACTCATGAGACAAGAGAACCATAGAATCAAGAGAGGGAGGAAGAGGTTGAGGGTGAGAGCAAGAGGAGAGCTCAAGAACAAGAGAGAGAATGAGCAAGAAAGAATGAGCAACACTTTTGTCTTTCACCCTCTCATAATCCAAAGTGATCATAACTCATCATATCAAAAAAATTCTTATGTGATGGTTTGAAGCAACCATAACCATATCATTTCATGCACTCATTTTACACAAATGAGCAAGTAAACAAAAGTCTTTGCCATGAAATGATGGCTATGGTTATCATGATGGTCAACTAGTCAAGCCTAGTCAACCGTCAACAAGTCAACAAAAGTCAACAAGTCAACAAAGTCAACAAGTCAACAAAAGTCAACAAGTCAACAAAGTCAACAACCATATCACCATAATACTTAATTAATATAATAGTTAATCACATATCATATTCTCATTAGGGTTGAGCAAAAAGTCAAATAGTCAACGGTCAACTGTCAACAACCCTAATGAGAATCCACTGCCTCTGTCTCCCTGTCAACTGTGCATACACACCCGCATCCGCGTTCCGAGGAACACGAATGCAAACTGGATAAATCCAATCCCATAAGGTACACTAGGATCTGGCTTAAACCAAAGCCCGCTAGTGTAAACTGTCCGGACACTGTATGTGCACAAGTGCACGGATGTGACCGAACCCTGTCGTAAAACCATGCGACCTGTCGCAATACCATGCGACCTCTATTCTTTTGCCTAAAGGCGAAAAGCTTTCTGTGTGGGACTCTAAATACTCGACACTACGCTGGCAGTGGGTTTAACCACAGACCGCAAGCGGCACAAGCTGTGCGTAACGGTCCCCAGGTAATGCCGACAAGAAGACCGACGAGGCGAAACCCATCTGAACTCCTACTGAGCCTGAGTGTGACATTCTCCGTACAGTCCGGTCTGTTCGTCTGATACATCGCATGGCGGGCCTAGGGGGCGGTAAACGTCAGTCCCCCAATAGCGGTACAAGTCATGCCGGAGCGAAGCCCAAAACACCCTGAGATAACACTGGAAACCTACCAGTATATCTCGTTTGCCCTGGCCAGGGACTACTCGTGTAATGGCTCTCCTAGACACAGCGCGATGTCAACCCCCAATACCGGGAGAGACGAATCCTGTCTAACCGTCACTGCCTCCAAGTGCTTCGGGACTGCACCCAACCACTACCTGTTTGCACGACTCCTTTGAGCCGTGGTAGGGTAGTGATCAAAGTACAGTGGGAACACACTCAAGGCGGAATGACAGTGTCAAGTCAGCGGACTAAGCTGTACTCATGTCACCTGGGAACTGATAACTGACGATAGGTATAATACCAACTAGTCAGTTCCCGACGAGTCCTGTCCAGTGTACCCGTAACCTAACGAGCACCCGCATACTATCTCAAGTACGACGTACTGACGGCTGTGGGACAGACCGTCTCCCACACTAGGATGAGAAGCGCATGCGCTGGTCTACTCCGGAGTATCGATGCCCTGTCTCGATAGTCCTGCGACCAGGGACCTGCATAAGGATGTGCTTATAGATTACCCAGCCCCACTAGTGTGACGGCCATCACATCGCTGGTAATCAAGCAAAGATCCTAAGGGCTCTACTAATGTGTATAGGCGATATACAAAAATAAACACATGTATACATTGAAGTAGAAACAAACCAAGTAGCATACTACTATTTTGAGCAAGATTGTATATACAAGGTGAATATCCCAAGCATCCATTAAGTAATATACAAACCAGTATGATACAGTAATGGCCTCTAGGGCATATACACTAACAGCACTGTGTTCGATTGGCTATAACAGGAAGTCCCTGGCCAGGGCTGCTCAGAGAATTGCTGGTAAGTGTTACCAGTAGTTTCTCGACCCGTTATGAGCCTCATATCGACACGACTTATCGAACTATTGGGGTCTGACGTTTACCACCCCTAGGCGAGATATGCGACATATCAGACGATCAGACCGGACTGTACGGTAGTGTTACTGGTCGGATTCACTGGAGTGTGAGCGGGCTTGCTCGTCGATCTTCAGATCGCTCAATACCCGGGTGGCCGTTACGTTTAGCAGACCGCTTGCGGCTTGTGGGTGTTTGATATGATCATCACCTGCTGCCTGCGTATTGACGAGTCTTTAGAGTCCTACACAGAGGTTTCCTGGCTCAAGCGAAATGAAATAGGAGCACATATGAGATATGTGCGGGACCGAGAATAATGCGTGTATGTGATACCGTATTCCATTCTCGCGATGAATGTATCGATTAGGTTATATGCGATATACCCTAGTTATCGAGTCAAAGGTTGATTCGATAAGCCGATACATAGGATACTAGTCGGTTGTGTGCGACATGACCGGATCATTGAATCAAGTGTTGATTTAATGATTTAATGTATAATTATATATTTGATATATTACTTTGCATTAACTAGTATTGGTTCACTTTAAATGGATTTTCTCACTTGAAGTTCACATGTTGTATATGTGATATACTTTTGTGCACTTGATTGTATCATGTTTGATGATACATGTTTACTTGAGTTTGTGTAAAGATTAAACCATGGTTATTTAAATGGTTAGGGTTTTGTTTTTCATATCTATTTATTCATTTATTTATTTATTTTCTTTTTGGAAAAAGAAATGAGAAGAATGGTGGCTTTCTTTGTTTGTATTTGAAGATTCATGAAGCTTTGACTTTGTCCACCATTCTTATCTCATGCTTAACCCTAACCATTTGAGTTAACCCTAGTTTAATCTCTACACTTGACCATGGTTTTGCTTATGATAAGGATTGATTTTCTTTTCTATTTTTCATCATTCTTATCATAACATTTCTTCTTCTTCTTCCTTGAACTCAAGAAGAAAAAGCTTTCTTCATCAATGGTGAATTGAGCAAACAAGTGAGAAATCCAATTCTAAAGTCTACCCACTTCCTATTTCTTCATCCTCTACCTCTTGCCAAGTAGTAGAGTGTGTTTCCTTCATAAGTTTTAGGGCTTGGTGAAGGTGGAGCTTGATTTAGCGATGCCTCGACGTAGATCATCTTCGGCATGGACATCGACGACCTAGCTCACTTTTTCTCCGACGAAGCCGACTCTAGAGCCCGGATTCCTTTTGGACAGCGGAGATGACTTCGTTGCGGAGCTATGGAGGTGGAGCACCGGATCTACAAAGGTTGTATTTCCGTTTTCCCTTTAGTTAATTGTTAACTAGTTATCTTTTCGCCTAGAAATCTAGCCGACGATCCGTAGTCGGGTCTCTCGGCACCTAGAATTTTTGAAATTGGCATGGTTGATGCCTTGTGAGACCTCACTAGTGTGCCTAGGAACCCTACAGTAGTATCAGAGCCAAGCTAGAGCCTTAGGCGAAGTCTAGACGGATTTTGAACTCCGAACGAACCCGAAATCCCAATACACCCATGCTCTCTGTCCTTTTTACAAAAACTGGGATTTTTCCAAATTAAAAATATGCAGAAAATCAAGCAGGGTTTTCTAAGAATTACTGTAAATTTCGTGGGCCTAATTCAACTTTTCCACCGCGGAACCGCGGCACGTTCTATGCACGACGCGGCGGTTCAGCGTCGGTTTTGTCGTTTTGTGTGTTTTGGTTTTCACAGTAATTCTCAGATTTCTGTGCTAGTTTTCTTGGGATATTTTAATATTTATTATACAGTTGAGTTTTCAGGGGTTGTTTTGGGTTTTCTTGAGTTCGATCGGATTATCAAATTTTGTCTGTGTGGCTTTCCGGATAAATTTTAGAATATGTTAAAAAGTTCGACCGGATATAAATACCCAATTTTTCCCCTGTCGGGAAATTTCCAAGTGTTGGATTTTTCCGTAGTTTAACGATGTTCTAAGTAGTGCAAGTAACGCGATGGTCCCTCTAGAAGACAACAAACCTTAACTCGATTATATGACCGTCTTGAACTGCCCTTTGAACCTTCGGGTTTGGGGCAGTACGGCGTGCCACATGTGAGGCGTTGGCTTGACCCTTCTACGGCTGGACCATTGGTACTGAGGCACGAACTGAATGTTGTTAGACTTATTTCATGTGTTGATCTGTATCGGGAAAAGTTGGGTGTTCGATTGTTCGATCGGAAAGTTTGACATTTTCAATTTATCCGGAATGGGATACAATAATTGGAATTCACAATAAGTTATGTGATAACTGAATGAATGTTATAAACGTAGCAGTTTAGTCTCACTTGATCGGTTGCCACGGAATTTTGATGTGATCAAAAGTCCGTCGCAATCACGTAGCGTACGCGGATACTCGCCGGGTAAACTTAATAGACAGCCTCACTCCATAGCCCCGACCAAATGACTGTAGGAGAACCCCGTCGCCGAAAGCCTCCGTCCGGGTGCTCGCGGTAGCGGTGTTCCGCCTTGGTGCACTTCGTCGACGGTATCGGGGGTGCATCCGCCTACTAAAGTTTGCGACGAGCATTCGATCAGACTGTCGGGAATCTTGTTGAATTGCCCGACTCGATATTGAAAAGTGTTTTCGATAATGAGACTAAAATGCGGGGTTTATAACTGTTAGGCATGCGATGTCTAAGGTATTCATTTGGTCAGGCATGCGATGTCTGAGATGGTTGCGGATTCCAACTGTTGTAGTTTTACACTTTCTTTTCTGTGACCGTAAGTGTAATATGTGATATCGCCGGTTTCATTGCTATATGCCAACGACAATTGGGATGGACATATTTACTTACGTTGATGACATGTGATGTTATGTGTTGCTGGATATGTTATATTGGATCGTCGTGTACGAATAGCCGGAGGTTTTTATGTGAGATGAGTGTTTTTCATTTTCATTCATGTAAAAACTTGTATGTAATATTCTTTTATTGGGGCACTTCCAGGTTGCGGAAGTTGTCACCGTTTGTATATTATTTACTTTTCCGCACTAGGATAGACCCAAGGAGGAGGGCACAAGTAACCGGGTTCTGGAGTCCAGTGGGAGACCAACTCGAGGAGTCGAGTCCGGGTCTCCTAACTCCAGAATTGGTAGGGTTACTTGCCGCTCTCGTAGGGGTCTAGGGGTATGGGTTTGGCTATTCATCACGACCGTGGAATCCGTGTTTTATACTGGCTCGTATTGAAAACACGGACGTCCTAGTTTATCCAATATTTCATATGTTTCTTCTGCTGCGATATCTGTGATGTGATTATGTGATGTTCTGTAATAGATACAGTATATAGTATATATGATATATTATATAGACGTTACTTATGTTTTACACCCGCACTAGCCCTGCCCCGCTCTGTCGTTAGTTACCTAACCTAACGGTGCACGAGGGGACATCGAGGCGAATGCGGATGGCATAAGTGTACGTCGTATTTATCTGTGATGTTTAGGTACTTAATTGATGGGACTTCAGTAATATGATTAATGAAATAAAAGAAACCTAAGATGTTGTAGAATCGAATTTGAAAATAAAACAGGTAGCTACAGTTCTTGCTTTGCACAGCGGTATATATGATATATCCTGCACCTTATTCGATAGGGAAAGGACCGAGATCCCTTCACCGGGAATGACTCCTTTAGCAATAACTGGCAGATGCTACACATTCGGTTTGGTTTTTGATAGATTTTAAGTGTTTTTGCTTTGCACAGTGATATTTGTGATATATCCCGCACCTCATTCGACGAGGAAAGGACCGACGATCCCTTCACCGGGAGTGACTCCTTTAGCAAAACTAGAAAAGCCTCAAAAGCACTCCATTTTAAAATCATTTGATTCTACAACGATATCAAGTTCATTACGCAATAGGTTTTCAGAAAAACCTGTCGTAGCCCTCCGTCATTTCAGATAAGTAGTAGTTAGTATTCGTGCTACGTTTGTTGGCCTGCGTCAAGGCGTAGTGTGCGGTAGCTGACTGGTGCTTATCTGCATAAGCATATGATGTGATTGGATTAGGGTAGTCGTGCGACTTTGTTGGCCTGCGTCAAGGGTCGTGCGGGTGGGTTTAATTCAATCAGGAAATGACGGGTTGAACTTGACTAGCGGACTATGGTTTGTTGGCCTGCGTCAAGGTCATAGGACGCTAGGGGAAAAATATTATCGGGAATTTCAAGTGTTGAAATTTGCAATGAGATTGCATACCTTCTATGAGATAGTTGGATCCCGATACCTGCTGCGAGTAAGTGTTACTCCTGGGAGAGTTTTATACATTACAATTAGCCGATCAAGTAGGTGTCTAGAAATGTGTTAACAAGGTTACGCCTCTGGGAAAACGAGGTTTACATTAATTAGGTTCATGCGAAAGCACGGGGGACCTCCCTTAAAGTACCGACACTGGCCTGGCTGAAAGATTGGCGAACTTGTAGTGTGTAATTAATCCCGGCTAGTCTTTCCTTTTAGGGTTTGAAGGAAGATTTGATAAAAAGCAGTGGGAGCCATCCTGATTAGATAAAATAATAACCAATCTATTCTTGCAAGAGCGCACGCTGAGTGTTTTCTTCTCTCTCTCTCCTGGTAGCGACCATATCACGCCTTAATCAAGATAATAATACGGAATATTGACCGAACCCGCTTGTTATACTGAGCTGGGGAACGTTGGTCCCGCTCCAACTTATAATTATTATAAGACAGAGCAGGAAATTGGGGATTACCAGAATTCCCGTGCCGCCCAAACGAAGAGAGTGCATGCTGATGCATCATCTTCAGGTGTGTTCATTACAAAGAACTGTTTCTCTTTATCCTCTACGTCCTGGGTATGTGATACCAGATCAGGATCCCAGATATGTAATATGTTACATAGGGCTACAGAAAGGTAGAGAACTGAGAACGGGTGATAAGTTTCATGAGGCAGAAAACGGGGCAAGAGTTGCAGCCAGGTCTGTTGGTCACTTTCACCATGTATTACCAATACATTGATTCTGAACGAATGTTATTAGATACCGAACCTGATATACAAAATCATATCACTCTCTTTATCAGTAAAGAAATGATAAAATTTTGTATAGATGGACAATGTTTTGAACATTTCCTATATCAAAAGTTGATAGGTTCAGGCACGTTATCTAAAAGCATTGATGTTCTAAATCAAACTACAGTTCTTTAGGATGCGGAACACACGCAAGAGGAAGAGTTCAGAAATGAACGAATCCTACTTGAGGCATTGTAGACTAGGTCAGATCAATGTGACCCGACTAGCTAGAGTTACATATAGATGCATATTTAAATCAGTTTGAATTTACATCTTGTGAAACTCGCCAGTCATGTCACAAAGATAAGATGACCATAGTTCCGTTTACTGGAAACAGAGAAAGAGTTACTAAACTCTTGGGATGATACATGTTGATGTATGTAGGTCCCCTGTCTACACATGCCAAGTACGGTTCTATATACTTCATTATATTCTCTGATAATCTCTCAAGATTCAGTCATATGTTCTTGTTGAAACATGAGTCCGAACCTTTTGAGATATTCACAGAATATAAGTTAGAAGTAGAGAACCAAAATACGGGTATAAGTATTATGTCCTTTGATGAGATCAGGGAGGAGAATACTTGAGCACGGAAATACTGGACTATTCTAAAGGAGAATGAGATTCTCTCTCGGCATTACTCTTCCGTATACACCATAGCACGATGGTATATCGTGGCGGAGCAATAACACCCTATATGATAAGGTATGCTCTATGATGAGTACTACTGAGTTACCTATTTCCTTTTGGGAGTTATGCACTTGAGAAGCTGCATACCTATTGAATAGGGTTCGAATCAAATCTATGCCTACCGCTTCATATGTGATATGGAAAGGGAAGAGCCCATATCTTAAGTTAGTTAAGATTTGGGGTTGTCCGGGCTATGTGTAAAAGCAAAATCCGGACAATCTCAAGGCAAGGTCTGTAATGTACAACTGGAAAGGTTCCAGCTATACAATTTGCAGCCGATGATTTGATAAAACCAAAGGATTCAGTAGATTCTAACGAACCTCAGCCTCTCCGCCGATCTAGTAGGGTTCCTCACCCACCTGAGAGATACTTCGGTTGCTCTATGACAGTGGGAGCGAGGATTGCATCATGAGATGATGACCCAACTAGTTTCGAGCTGGCCATCAGGAGTAAGACTCTGTGAGAATGGCTGGATGTTTATCGATCTGAGATGGAATCCTTATACACCAACAAAGTATGGACTTTAGTTGCTATATCTGAAGGGTTAAATCCCCATCAGGAGCAAGTATATCTTGAGAAGATTACTTGGTGTAGATGGAAAAGTTGAGACTTTCAAAGCTAGACTTGTTAAAAGTTTGCATCATTGACCAGGTGTGGATAATGATGAAACCTTTTCAAGTAGCTATGCTTAAGTCCATCCAGATCCTACTTACCACAGCTGCATACCATGACTACGATCTCTGGTGGTTAGGTGTCTTGACTGCTTTTCTAAATAATGATTTGGAAGAGAGCGTCTATAAGTACACAGCCGGAGGGCTTGATAGACATTGGGAGCAGCGGAAACGTGTGCAAGATGCTTTATAGGATAAAGCAGGCATCGCGGAGTTGGAACGTCTGTTTTGATGTGTTAGTCAAAGAAGTTGACATCATCAAAATGGTAGATGAACCTTGTATAAACAAGAAGGAAGTAGGGAGTATGGTGACGATCCTCGAAGAGTACGTGGATGACATACTCTTGATAGGGAAGGAGTTTCCTATGCTACGCTCGATCAATCTCCGCTTATCACTATGATTCTCCACATAGGATCAAAATGATACCTACTAAATCCTGGACTTTGGATCTATGAGATAGATCTAAATGGATGTTAGGATTCTCACTAGTTGTAGTGAGATGGTATCAATCGATCCTGGGGAGAATCACTGGAAAGGTTCCAGGGTGATAAAGACGACTGAATGTCAGTCGCAGGCATTGTCTTTACCCTCAGTAAAGGGACGGTGTGTTGGAAGAGTTCCAAGCTAGATACCGTGACATACTAGACGATAAAGGCTCGATACATCGCTACTTAAGATGCTACCAAAGAGGCTGTTTGGGTGTATATTGGTTCCTGAGATGAACTATGTTCCTACCATTGTGTGACAATGGAGTTGTGGCTTATGCCAAGGAACGTCCGTCCCATCAGTGATCCAGACATATTCTAAGGCAGTATCACCTTATCATAGTGATAGTTGATCTCCAGGGTGATCGAGGTTTGGAGAGTAGACTCGGAGGACAACACAGCGGATCCACTCACAAAGGCCTGTTCCTAGAGAGAGACTTTTATGGGATGGTTGAGTATGAGATACTGCAACCACTGCTATAAGATGGCCCTAGTGCAAGTGGGAGATTGTTAGTTATATGTATGCCCTAGAGGCCATTACTGTACATAGGATGTATAATGTAGTGGATGCTGGGACATATATAGGGAGGACTTTCTTGCTCGACATGATATTATGCTATCTAGTTGAACTTTACCTTAACGTGTATACTGATTGTCTCTCTGTTACATGTTGGTAAAGCCCTTAGGATGTGTGCTTGACTACCTGGACTATGATGCGGATCATACTAGTGGGGACATGGTAGTCCATAAGTACATCCTTCAAAGTCCCTAGTCGAGGGTGTATCGAGACGGGGCATCGATATACCAGAGTAGACTAGCGTGTAGCTTCTCGACCCATACAGATGGGCGATGGATGATCCCATATCCATTGGTGTTTGACATCGGAGATGATATACGGGTGCTCAGTAGAGACTGGGTACACTGGACGGACTCGCCGAGAACTCCCAGATGGTATTATACCTCATGTCAGATGGCAGTTCTCTGGTGACACTGGTACAGAGTAGTCTGTTGACCCGAGATCGTCATAGAGTCTTGTGTGGTTCCCACTGTGCTTTGATTTCCATCATACCACGTCCAAGAGGGCGTGCAAAACGGTGGTTTTTGGGTACAGTCCCGAGTCATATGGAGGCAATGAGCGATAGGAGGGGATTCGTCTCTCCCGGTATAGGGAGTTGATGTTGCACTGTGTTCGATTGGCTATAACAGGAAGTCCCTGGCCAGGGCTGCTCAGAGAATTGCTGGTAAGTGTTACCAGTAGTTTCTCGACCCGTTATGAGCCTCATATCGACACGACTTATCGAACTATTGGGGTCTGACGTTTACCACCCCTAGACGAGATATGCGACATATCAGACGATCAGACCGGACTGTACGGTAGTGTTACTGGTCGGATTCACTGGAGTGTGAGCGGGCTTGCTCGTCGATCTTCAGATCGCTCAATACCCGGATGGCCGTTACGTTTAGCAGACCGCTTGCGGCTTGTGGGTGTTTGATATGATCATCACCTGCTGCCGGCGTATTGACGAGTCTTTAGAGTCCTACACAGAGGTTTCCTGGCTCAAGCGAAACGAAATTGGAGCACATATGAGATATGTGCGGGACCGAGAATAATGCGTGTATGTGATACCGTATTCCATTCTCGCGATGAATGTATCAATTAGGTTATATGCGATATACCCTAGTTATCGAGTCAAAGGTTGATTCGATAAGCCGATACATAGGATACTAGTCGGTTGTGTGCGACATGACTGGATCATTGAATCAAGTGTTGATTTAATGATTTAATGTATAATTATATATTTGATATATTACTTTGCATTAACTAGTATTGGTTCACTTTAAATGGATTTTCTCACTTGAAGTTCACATGTTGTATATGTGATATACTTTTGTGCACTTGATTGTATCATGTTTGATGATACATGTTTACTTGAGTTTGTGTAAAGATTAAACCATGGTTATTTAAATGGTTAGGGTTTTGTTTTTCATATCTATTTATTCATTTATTTATTTATTTTCTTTTTGGAAAAAGAAATGAGAAGAATGGTGGCTTTCTTTGTTTGTATTTGAAGATTCATGAAGCTTTGACTTTGTCCATCATTCTTATCTCATGCTTAACCCTAACCATTTGAGTTAACCCTAGTTTAATCTCTACACTTGACCATGGTTTTGCTTATGATAAGGATTGATTTTCTTTTCTATTTTTCATCATTCTTATCATAACATTTCTTCTTCTTCTTCTTTGAACTCAAGAAGAAAAAGCTTTCTTCATCAATGGTGAATTGAGCAAACAAGTGAGAAATCCAATTCTAAAGTCTACCCACTTCCTATTTCCTCATCCTCTACCTCTTGCCAAGTAGTAGAGTGTGTTTCCTTCACAAGTTTTAGGGCTTGGTGAAGGTGGAGCTTGATTTAGCGATGCCTCGACATAGATCATCTTCGGCATGGACATCGACGACCTAGCTCACTTTTTCTCCGACGAAGCCGACTCTAGAGCCCGGATTCCTTTTGGACAGCGGAGATGACTTCGTTGCGGAGCTATGGAGGTGGAGCACCGGATCTACAAAGGTTGTATTTCCGTTTTCCCTTTAGTTAATTGTTAACTAGTTATCTTTTCGCCTAGAAATCTAGCCGACGATCCGTAGTCGGGTCTCTCTGCACCTAGAATTTTTGAAATTGGCATGGTTGATGCCTTGTGAGACCTCACTAGTGTGCCTAGGAACCCTACAGTTTGTAAAAGTCAGACCCCCAAAAGCGGTACAAGTCGTGTCGGACTTAGCCCAGAACACCCTGAAATACTACTGGAATACCTACCAGTAAATCTCCTGCCTCGGCCGAGGGCTTTGTGTAATGGCTCTCCTACACACAGCGCGACCTCACCCCCAATACCGGGAGATGTTAGTGTATATGCCCTAGAGGCCATTTCTGTATCATACTGGATTGTATATTACATGATGGAAGCTTGGGATATTCACCTTGTATTGATATTCTTGCTCAAAATGGTAGTATGCTACAGGGTTTGTTTCTGCTTTAATGTGTGCATGTGTTTCTTTTAGCATATCGCTTTTACACATTAGTGGAGCCCTTAGGATCTTTGCTTGATTACTAGCGTTGTGATGGCAGTCACACTCGTGGGGGCTGGGTAATCTATAAGCACATCCTTATGCAGCTCCCTAGTCGCAGGACTATCGAGACAGGGTATCGATACTCCGGAGTAGACTAGCGCATGCGCTTCTTATCCCAGCCAGGGAGACGGTCTGTCCTACAGCCGTCAGTACGTCGTACTTGAGATAGTATACGGTTGCTCGTTTGGTTACGAGTACACTGGACAGGACTCGTCGGGAACTGTTGGTTGGTATTATACCTATCGTCAGTTATCAGTTCCCAGGTGACATGAGTACAGCTTAGTCCGTTGACTTGACACTGTCACTTCGCCTCGAGTGTGTTCCCACTGTACTTTGATTACTACCCTACCACGGCTCAAAGGAGTCGTGCAAACAGGTAGTTTTTGGGTGCAGTCCCGAAGCACTTGGAGGCAGTGACGGTTAGACAGGATTCGTCTCTCCCGGTATTGGGGGTTGATATCACGCTGTGTCTAGGAGAGCCATTACACAAAGTCCCTGGCCAGGGCAAGCGAGATTGACTGGTAGGTTTCCAGTGTTATCTCAGGTGTTCTAGGCTACACTCCGACACGACTTGTACCGCTAGTAGGGGACTGACGTTTACCGCCCCCCTAGGCCCGCCATGCGATGTTCTTAGACGAACAGACCGGACTGTACGGAGATTGTCACATACAGGCTCAGTAGGAGTTCAGATGGGTTTACCTCGTCAGTCTTCTTATCGGCATCTACCTGGGGACCGTTACGTACAGCTAGTGCCGCTTACGGTCTGTGGTTAAACCCACTGCCAGCGTAGTATCGAGTTTTTAGAGTCCCACACCGAGGGTTATTCGCCTTTGGGCAAAACAGAGTAGAGGTCGCATGGTTTTGCGACAGGGTTCGTTCACATCGGCGCACTTGTGCACGTTTGGCGTCCGGACTGACATTACTAGCGGGCTCTGGTTTGAGCCAGATCCTAGTATATGTTTTGGTGTTTGTTTTATCTCATAGTATTCATGTTCCTCGGAACACGAATGCGGGTGTGTATGCACAGTTGATTGAGGCGGAGGAAGAGGTTTTTCATTAGGGTTTTGGAATGGGTGCGTATGCACAGTTGACAGTCGTCGTTTTTCAAACCCTAATGAATTTGTGATATATCAATTAATAATATTAATTAAATGAAATTGTGTCATGGTTGGGTTTGTTGACTTGTTGACCAAGGTTGACTTGTTGACCATGGTTGAAACATTGACTATCATATATTACACATCAAAGATGCTCTTTGATTCTAGCAAAAACCATTTAATGTGAAATGATAATAGTCTCATCAAACCTTCCATCAACCTTTTCATTTTGATTAATTTTATTAATTTGATAAATCACTTATATTGTTATAGTTGTAAAAAACCCTCTCATTCTATCATAACCATTCTCTCTCCTCCTTTCATCTTCCTCCTCCTCTAGTTCAAGGAGAATCATTCTCATGAGTTGAGAAACCTCTCCTTGGAGATAAAACACCCAAAGCCACTCTCTACTCATCCTAAGGTTGAAGGTCTAGCAAGCCGGAGACTTTAGTTTTCTCAAAGTTCGAGGAAGAAGCTCAAGGTAGAGACCCTCAGGTGGATCCATCTTCGACAAGAGAAGGCAACGAGGAAAGCACCATCCGACCACTACAAAGAGTCCAAGAAGAAGGAGTTCAAGTTTAGGTATAACCCCTAATCGAGTAGATAACTCTCTTGTTAGTTGCTAGTGTGTAGTTTAGCCAAGATCCGTTTTTATAGTCCATGTTACCTAAACCCTAAAAATCGTTTTTTACCGTTTCCGCAAGCCCGAAAGAACCGGGAGAGGTAACGTGGACTTACAGTGGTATCAGAGCCTAACTAAACACACCCTAGCATGT
The DNA here is from genome assembly GCA_030015575.1 of Agapanthus africanus. Taxonomy (NCBI): domain Eukaryota; kingdom Viridiplantae; phylum Streptophyta; class Magnoliopsida; order Asparagales; family Amaryllidaceae; genus Agapanthus; species Agapanthus africanus. Next base: position 397,351,122 of record CM057341.1, on the reverse strand, counting down.
TAGCAAAGTATTTAGAATATCGACCGAACGAAAAAAACCGCAAAACACCCCGGAAAACCCTAGTTTCTGCCGATATTTTTTCTGCTCTAAAAATAATAAATCATGTCTTAAAAATCGGCTCAGGCTTTTTTATGAACAGGCAAGAAAAACGATCCAGCGAACCGACCGACTCACCGCGGTTCCGCGGCCGAGCTGACTCGGCCGTGGATCGTTTCTCCTGCAGTTTGTTTCTGGTGGTATTTTGTGATTTTTGGGATAGTTTGTTTCTGCCCAGATTTTCCAGAGAACAAGTTTGTTTTTGGGGTTGTTACAAATCCGTATTTTGGTCGATTTTCTGTAGACTTTGGCTAATGGGTTGTATCTGTAATCTTATATATGTATTGAACGTCTGCTAATCGCTATACGTCGATTAGTGGGGGTTATACATATCTGTGATCTGTGAAGTTGATGGTATGTGTATATGAATTCGTTGGATTGTCGCGGATGAATAGCCGGTGGAATTGTGAGATGAGAGTTTTGTTTATCTTTCAATTCTTGTGATATGTAAATTCATGTAATATTATTTGTATGGCCGCACAACCGGGTCGGGGTTGTAGCCGTCATTGTATAATTTCTTTTTACTGTTTTTGCTCCTAGGATAGACCCAAGGTGGGGTGCACAAACTACCGGGTATCTCGAAGTGCCGAGTGTCCTACTCACGAGTTGAGGGAGGTTGCTTCGCTTCGGGTACTTGGCGGGTAGTTTGCCGCACCCGTAGGGGTCTAGGGTGGGGTTTGGCTATTCATCGTGACCGTGTAATCCGCTCTTCATTACAGGCTCGTACGAATTGCGGATTCCTAGTATATCCAATGTATTCATCTGTGATCTGGAATGACTATCATTGCATGTGACGAATGTTTATATATATCTATATGATATCTATTTAGGCGTTTCTTATGTTTTGCATCCGCGCTAGTCCAGCCCCCGCTCTGTCGTTAGTTAAGTAACCTAACGGGTGATGACGGGACCCTATGGCGAATGCGGATGGCATAAGCGTATGTCATATTTTCGTTGTTTTCTGCAATGGTAGGATTGAATGATGGGACGCATTGGAATTAATGCAAGATAAAAATAAACAAAGTAAAAGTCGTTGGAACACTTTGAAAACCACTCGGTTCTTTTCAAAACCAAACTTTTAAATGCGTAGCTTCAACCACTCCTTTTGAAAGCTATCTCGTTGATTCGATTATATCAAGTTCACTATGTTCACGGTTTCGCCAAAACCATTCGTAGCCATCCGTCGTTTCACATGAATGGTCAATAAGTATTCAAGCTATGTTTGTTGGCCAAAGTCAAGGCATAGTGATTGGTAGCTATTGGGCATTCATGTGCAGCATAGATAGATGTGTTGGTTTGGGGCAGTCGTTCTACCATTTTGGCCAAAGTCAAGGGTATGTGCGAGTGGGCTCAAATTAACCTGGAGAATGACGGGTAGAACTTGACATATGACTTATGATATATTGGCCAAAGTCAAGGTCATAAGAGCATGGGGCAAAAATCCACATCGGGAGTTTCAAAAGAACTGAAATTTGCTAGCGCTGCATACCAATTGGAGTGTGATGATTCTGGTAGGATTCCTTCAGTTTTGTCACGCGATGATATTTAGACCCCGATCCTACTATGAGTATATGCTACTCCTCCGGAACTTTCTCACTTAACGATCAATGCTATAAACCAAGTAGGTGTCTAGAAAGGTGTTAGCGGGGCTACGCCCACAGGGAAAAGAGGTTACTTAATTAAGGAACTTCGCGAAAGCGTTGGAAAACCTCCCTCAAAGTACGGACACTGGGCTGGCTGAACGGTTAAGCAAGTATTGTACGGTGAGATTGATCCCGACTAGATCTTCCTTTATGGTTTGAGGAGGGATTCGAGAGACTGTGGGAGCCATCCTGTTTAGACAAATTAAAAACCACTCTAAACTTGCAAGAGCATCATGCTAAAGTGTTTCTTCTCTCTCTCTTAATTGCAGCGACCAAACATCATGACTGGACTTAAGTTACTACTAGATAAAAACATACTGACAGGGCCAAACTACAATGATTGGCTCAGGAATGTCAAAATGGCAATCACTTATGACAAGTTGGGGTATCTTCTTACCACCAAAGCTCCCCCTGTCCTAGGTCCCAAAACTAGCGTCGTGGATAGGGAAATCCGTAAGACCTGGGAAATCAACTGTGCGAAGGCCAAGTGCCTCGTGCTTGCCTCTATGGACAACGAACATCAGAGAAGGCATGAGAATATGGACCTCGAATCCATATTTCTCCATACAAAAGAACTGTATGGAGAGCAATCTCGTATCGCCAGATACGAAGTGTCGAAGAAAATGTTTTCGGCAAGATTGGCCGTCGGATCATCGGCAGCGGAACACGTGCTTAAGATGATTGGCTATATAGACGAGCTTGCGGACCTTGGGACCACGTTGGAGAATGAGCTCTATATGGACTTGATTCTTCAGTCCCTTCCTTCCACTTACGTCCAGTTCATCCTGAATTTCAACTTGCAAGAAAAGGAAGTTGAACTTTCATAGCTCCTCAACATACTGAGGAATGCAGAGGGCACCCTACAGAAAGGTAGGGAAACATCCACTTTGTTTGTAGGAGGATCTTCCTCTTCTAGGTCCAAGGCAAAAGCCAAGGGAAAGAAGAAGAAAAACCCCGCCAAACCAAGGGGCGGTGTTAGTAAGAAGGATACGAAGGGAAAGGCAAAAGCAACAAAGGTAGCAGGAAAGCTTGTGGATAAGAAAGAATGCTTTTACTGTCACAAGAGTGGACACTAGAAGAAAGATTGCAGGGCTTGGAAGGCCAGAACACAGGATCTGAAGCAAGTTGCGGCTTCAGCTTCAGGTGTGTATGTTATTGAAAACTGTCTATCAATAAACTCTACGTCCTGGGTATTGGATACCGGATCAGGATCTCATATCTTTAATTCTTTGCAGGCATTGAGAAAGCGTAGATTTTTGAATGCAGGTGACATGACCCTCAAAGTTGCAAACGGAGCTAGCATGGATGCTGAGGCCGTGGGGGACTATCACCTGGGAATGTCAGATGGACATGTTTTGGTTTTACGTAATTGCTTTTTTGTACCCAACGCAACTTGTAATATCATTTCTGTATCTTTGGTTTCTAAAGAAGGCTATGAATTTGCGTTTGTAAGTAATGTTGTAAACATTCACCTTAATCAAGTTCTGATTGGATCAGGTACATTGAGCAATGGTATATATGTATTAAACCAACCACAGATTTTCAATGTCCAGAATACACACAAAAGAATGTCTCCGAAAACAAATCAGACTTTCTTATGGCATTGTAGACTGGGTAACATCAATGAGAGAAGGTTGACGAAGTTACATACAGAAGGATATTTGGATCCGTTCGAATATCAATCATATGCAACTTGTCAATCCTGTCTCAAAGGAAAGATGACAAAGACTCTGTTCACTGGACACGGAGTGAGAGCGAGCGAGCTCTTGGGACTCGTGCACAGTGATGTGTGCGGTCCAATGTCTACGAATGCACGAAGCGGTTATTCTTACTTCATTGCTTTTACGGATGACTTTTCAAGGTACGGTTATGTCTTCTTAATGAAACATAAATCCGAAGCCTTTGGAAAATTCCAGGAATATAGGAATGAAGTAGAAAAACAAACAGGCAAAAGTATCAAGACACTGAGATCTGATCGAGGTGGTGAATGCTTGAGTGCCGAGTTCCTGGATTACTTAAAAGAGAATGGAATTCTCTCTCAGCTTACTCCTCCATACACTCCGCAACATAACGGTGTATCGGAGAGACGGAACCGAACCCTATTGGATATGGTACGGTCCATGATGTGTAACGCTGAATTACTGCGATCATTCTGAGGATATGCGCTAGAATCAGCTGCATACCTTTTGAACCGAGTTCCAACTAAGACTGTGCCTGCTACACCATATCAGATATGGTGTGGGAAGAGACCCTATCTTAAACACATTAAGACATGGGGATGTCCAGCTTTTGTCAAAAAGCAGCATGCGGACAAGCTCGAGGCACGCTCAGTAAAGTGTAAGTTTGTGGGATATCCAAAGAACTCCAAGGGATATTTCTTCTATTGCGAAGAGGAACAAAAGGTTTTTGTTTCTCGGCATGCCCACTTCTTGGAAACTCAGTTTTTGGAGAATCAGATAAGTGGGAGCGCAATAGAACTGGAAGAAATTCCAGAACCACGAGCTATTACTTAAAGCTTAGTAGAACCAGAGGGTTCGAAAGATCAGGACATTCCTACGCCGCTCCGCAGAAGTAGTAGGCAGTCTCATCCGCCCGACAGATACTACGGTTTTCTCATAGATGGGGATAGAGAGGATTGCATCATTGATGAGCCGACTAGCTTCCAGTAGGCCTTTCAGAGCGTTGACTCGGTAAAATGGCTGGATGCAATGCGGACCGAAATGGAGTCCATGTACACCAACAAAGTATGGACGTTGGACTCTGCTCCAGATGGGGTAAAACCCGTAGGATGCAAGTGGATCTTCAAAAGGAAGATTGGTGTAGATGGACAGGTTGAGACCTATAAAGCTAGATTTGTTGCAAAGGGTTTCCGTCAAAGACCTGGCTTGGTCTATGAGGAAACCTTTTCTCCAGTGGCTATGCTGAAATCCATTCGGATCCTTCTTGCCATTGCTGCCTTCCACGATTATGAGATCTTGCAAATGGACGTAAAGACCGCTTTTCTAAATGGAAATTTAGAGGAGTGTGTCTATATGGACCAGCCAGAGGGTTTCATTCAGAGTGGGAGCAGCGGAAAGGTGTGAAAATTGCTTAAGTCTATCTATGGACTAAAGCAGGCATCGCGGAGTTGGAACATCTGTTTTGATGAGACGGTCAAAGAATTTGGCTTTATCAAAAATCCAGATGAACCATGCATCTATAGTAGATTTGTAGCGAAAACTGTAGTATTCCTCGTTTTATACGTGGATGACATTCTCTTGATAGGAAATGACATTCCTATGCTACAATCTGTCAAAGGGTTCTTGTCACACAGGTTCTCCATGAAAGACCTGGGTGATGCCTCATACATTCTGGGGATCCGGATCTATCGTGACAGATCCAAGAGGATACTGGGACTCTCACAGTCTAGGTACATCGACACCATACTGAAAAGATTCAGTATGGAAGATTCCAAGCGCGGTAATCGACCAGCTTGTCACGGGATCATCCTCTCCAAAGAGATGTCTCCCAAGACTGATTTGGAAAGGGATCGCATGTCTATTATACCCTACGCTTCTGCGGTAGGCTCTATAATGTATGCGATGTTGTGTACCAGACCAGATGTAGCTTATGCACTCAGTGTGGTAAGCCGGTATCAGTCAAACCCTGGGGAGAAACACTGGATAGAAGTAAAGAACATTCTCAAGTACCTGAGAAGGACTAAGGAGATGTTCTTGGTGTATGGCGGAAAAGACCTCCAGATCGAGGCCTTTGCTGACTCCAGCTTCCAGAGTGACAAGGCTGATTCCAAGTTCATGTCGGGTTATGTCTTTACCCTCTATGGAGGGGCGGTGTGTTGGAAGAGTTCCAAACAGGAAACCGTTGCTGACTCGATGATGGAAGCGGAATATATCGCTGCTGCAGATGCCGCAAAAGAAGCCGTCTGGATAAGGAAGTTCCTAACAGAACTTCAGGTGGTTCCGTCCATTGTTGATCCAGTACCTCTGTATTGCGACAACAACGGGGCTATAGCTTTAGCGAAGGAACCCAGGTCCCATCAGAAGTCCAGACATATCTTGAGGCGGTATCACCTGATCAGGGAGATCGTGGGTGGCCGAGAGATCGAGGTTCGGAGAGTTGCTACGGAAGATAACACTGCTGATCCATTCACCAAGGCCTTACCCCAGACTCAGTTCAAGCAGCTAATCGAGATGATAGGTCTTCGATACGCCAGTATATGGCCTTAGTGCAAGTTGGAGATTGTTAGTGTATATGCCCTAGAGGCCATTACTGTATCATACTGGATTGTATATTACTTGATGGAAGCTTGGGATATTCACCTTGTATTGACATTCTTGCTCAAAATGGTAGTATGCTACTTGGTTTGTTTCTGCTTTAATGTGTGCATGTGTTTCTTTTAGCATATCGCCTTTACACATTAGTGGATCCCTTAGGATCTTTGCTTGATTACCAGCGTTGTGATGGCAGTCACACTCGTGGGGGCTGGGTAATCTATAAGAACATCCTTATGCAGGTCCCTAGTCGCAGGACTATCGAGACAGGGCATCGATACTCCGGAGTAGACTAGCGCATGCGCTTCTTATCCCAGCCAGGGAGACGGTCTGTCCCACAGCCGTCAGTACGTCGTACTTGAGATAGTATGCGGGTGCTCGTTAGTTTATGAGTACACTGGACAGGACTCGTCGGGAACTGTTGATTGGTATTATACCTATCGTCAGTTATTAGTTCCCAGGTGACATGAGTACAGCTTAGTCCGTTGACTTGACACTGTCAATTTGCCTCGAGTGTGTTCCCACTGTACTTTGATTACTACCCTACCACGGCTCAAAGGAGTCGTGCAAACATGTAGTTTTTGGGTGCAGTCCCGAAGCACTTGGAGGCAGTGACGGTTAGACAGGATTCGTCTCTCCCGGTATTGGGGGTTGATATCGCGCTGTGTCTAGGAGAGCCAGTATACAAAGTCCCTGGCCAGGGCAAGCGAGATAGACTGGTAGGTTTCCAGTATTATCTCAGGTGTTCTGGGCTACACTCCGGCACGACTTGTACCGCTAGTAGGGGACTGACGTTTACCGCCCCCCTAGGCCCGCCATGTGATGTTCTTAGATGAACAGACCGGACTGTACGGAGATTGTCACATACAGGCTCAGTAGGAGTTCAGATGGGTTTACCTCGTCAGTCTTCTTATCGGCATCTACCTGGGGACCGTTACGTACAGCTAGTGCCGCTTGCGGTCTGTGGTTAAACCCACTGCCAGCGTAGTGTCGAGTATTTAGAGTCCCACACAGAGGGTTATTCGCCTTTGGGCAAAACAGAGTAGAGGTCGCATGGTTTTGCGACAGGGTTCGTTCACATCCGCGCACTTGTGCATGTTTGGCGTCCGGACTGACATTACTAGCGGGCTTTGGTTTGAGCCAGATCCTAGTATACGTTTTGGGGTTTGTTTTATCTCATAGTATTCATGTTCCTCGGAACACGAATGCGGATGTGTATGCACAGTTGATTGAGGCGGAGGAAGAGGTTTTTCATTCGGGTTTTGGAACGGGTGCGTATGCACAGTTGACAGCCGTCTTTTTCCAAACCCTAATGAATTTGTGATATATCAATTAATAATATTAATTAAATGAAATTGTGTCATGGTTGGGTTTGTTGACTTGTTGACCAAGGTTGACTAGTTGACCATGGTTGAAACATTGACTATCATCATTAAACATCAAAGATGCTCTTTGATTCTAGCAAAAACCATTTGATGTGAAATGATAATAGTCTCATCAAACCTTCCGTCAACTTTTTCATTTTGATTAATTTTATTAATTTGATAAATCACTTATATTGTTATGGTTGTAAAAAACCATCTCATTATATCATAACCATTCTCTCTCCTCCTTTCATCATCCTCCTCCTCCAGTTCAAGGAGAATCATTCTCATGAGTTGAGAAACCTCTTCTTGGAGATAAAACACCCAAAGCCACTCTCTACTCATCCTAAAGTTGAAGGTCTAGCAAGCCGGAGTCTTTAGTTTTCTCAAAGTTCGAGGAAGAAGTTCAAGGTAGAGACCCTCAGGTGGATCCATCTTCGACAAGAGAAGGCAACGAGGAAAGCACCATCCGACCACTACAAAGAGTCCAAGAAGAAGGAGTCCAAGTTTAGGTATAACCCCTAACCGAGTAGATAACTCTCTTGTTAGTTGCTAGTGTGTAGTTTAGCCAAGATCCGTTTTTGTAGTCCATGTTACCTAAACCCTAAAAATCGGTTTTTACCGTTTCCGAAAGCCCGAAAGAACCGGGAGAGGTAAGGTGGACTTACAGGAGAGACGAACCCCTGCTGATCCGCTTATTGCCTCCATGTGGCTCGGGACTGTACCCAACTAAAACCTGTTTGCTTGAATCCTTTGAGCCGTGGTAGGGTAGTAATCAAAGCACAGTGGGAACTCACACGAGACAAATGGTGGTCTCAGGTCGATGAACTAACCTGTACACATGTCACCAGGGAACTACTATCTGACGTCAGGTATAATACCAAGTCGCATGTTCCCGGCGAGTCCTGTCCGGTGTACTCATAACCCAATGAGCACCTGTATACATCTTAGGTGAACCAACTGACACCAATGGCTTGTGAGACCGGCCACCGCCCCTCGTTGGGGTCTCGACTGTATACACGAGTCTACTAATGGAGTATCGATGCCCAGTCTCGAAACTCCCATAACTAAGGACTTTTTAAGGATGTGCTTATAGACCCCAGCTTCTACGTATATGATCGCCATCATACTGCTGGTCGTCAAGCAAGAATCCTAAGGGCTCTATCAACGTGCAATTGTTAGTGTATATGCCCTAGAGGCCATTACTGTATCATACTAGCTTGTATATTACTTAATGGAAGCTTGGGATATTCACAGTTGTATATACAATCTTGCTCAAAATGGTAGTATGCTACTTGGTTTGTCTCTACTTCAATATGTGCATGTGTTTCTTTTAGCATATCCCTTATACATATTAGTAGAGCCCTTAGGATCTTTCCTTGATTACCAGCGTTGTGATGGCAGTCACACTCGTGGGGGCTGGGTAATCCATAAGCACATCCTTATACAGGTCCCTAGTCGTTGGATTATCGAGACAGGGCATTGATACTCCGGAGTAGACTATCATATGCTCTTCTCATCCCAGCGGGGGAGACGGTCTGTCCCACAGCCGTCAGTACGTCGTACTTGAGATAGTATACGGGTGCTCGTTAGGTTACGAGTACACTGGACAGGACTCGTCGGGGACTGTTGGTTGGTATTATACCTATCGTCAGTTATCAGTTCCCAGGTGACATGAGTACAGCTTAGTCCGCTGACTTGACACTGTCACTTCGCCTCGAGTGTGTTCCCACTATACTTAGATTACTACCCTACCACGGCTCAAAGGAGTCGTGCAAACAGGTAGTAGTTGGGTGCAGTCCCGAAGCACTTGGAGACAGTGACGGTTAGACAGGATTCGTCTCTCCCGGTATTGGGGGTTGACATCGCGTTGTGTCTAGGAGAGCCATTACACGAGTAGTCCCTGGCCAGGGGAAGCGAGATATACTGGTAGGTTTCCAGTTTTATCTCAGGGTGTTCTGGGCTATACTCCGACACGACTTGTACCGCTATTAGGGGACTGACGTTTACCGCCCCCCCTAGGCCCGCCATGCGATGTATCAGACGAACAGACCGGACTGTACGGAGACTGTCACATTCAGGCTCAGTAGGAGTTCAGATGAGTTCACCTCGTCAGTCTTCTTATCGACATCTACCTGGGGACCGTTACGTACAGCTAGTGCCGCTTGCGGTCTGTGGTTAAAACTACTGCCAGCGTAGTGTCGAGTCTTTAGAGTCCCACACATAGAGTTATTCGCCTTTAGGCAAAATGAGTAGAGGTCGCATGGTTTTGCGACAGGGTTCGTTCACATCCGCGCACTTGTACACGTTTGCTGTCCGGACAGCTTATACTAGCGGGCTTTGGTTTAAGCCAGATCCTAGTATATGATTTGGGATTGGTTTTATCTCATTGTATTCGTGTTCCTCGGATCATGAATACGGGTGCGTATGCACGGTTGACTGAGACAGAGGGAGAGGACTTTGATTAGGGTTAATGACCATTGTCATTTTCTTAACCCTAATGCTTATGTGTGTATTATGAATAATTGATATTCGTTATATATAATTGTGCATGGTTAGGGTTGTTGACCATTTGACCATACTTGACTTGTTGACTTGGGTTGACAAGTTGACCATCATCATTCCATATGAAAGATGCTCTTTGATCCTTGCAATTTGCATTTAATGTGAAATGATAATAGTCAAGTCTTGATTAACCATAACAATTATCTAGCTAATTATCTAATTTCATAATTCACCCATATTAGAGAGAATGGTTCATTATTTCTCTCATTCTATCATTTTGATTCTCTCTCCTCCTCTTCCTCTCTCTCAAGCTCTCCCCTCTCATGAGTTGAGAAACACATGAGCTTGAGATAAACCTCTCTAAAATAATCTCTACTCTCTTCTAAGGTTCTAGGATTAGCACTTCTAACATCTTAGTTACTTCTAGCTTGAAGTTGAAGCCAAAGGTTGAGGCTCTCGGGTGGATCCTTCTTCGACTATAGAAGGCGACAAGGTGATATATTTCTTCCACTCCAAGGAGCAAGGAGAGAAGGACATAAAGCCCAAGGTATAACCTTTCTTCTATGTATCTAATACTAGTTAGCTTGTAGTTAGTTTTTGTTTAGCAAAGATCCTCCATTAGTTAGTCCATGTTGCCTAGTTCGATAAAAATCCGATTTTTATACCGTTTTCCGCCTCCCCGCAAGCACCGGGATGGGCAACGTGGACTTACAGTAGTATCAGAGCCTAACTAAACATAAACTAGCTAGTTTGTACAGTGTATAGAATTTCGATCGGTAAAAATCGCAAAACTAAAATTTCAAAACCTTAAGTTTCTGTTGATTTTTTTTCTGCTCTAAAAATAATAAATCATACTTCAAAAATCGGCTCAGGGTTTTGTTAAGAAGCACACCAAAAACGATCCAGTGAACCGTTCAAAGCGCCGCGGTTCCGCGACAATAGCGGATCTGCAGCCGATTTGACTCGATTCTGGACCGAGTTTGGTGCGGTGTTCTTCTGTAATGGTTTTGGGATTTTTAAGATATTTTATTTCTGCCCAGATTTTCCAGAATAGAAATTTGAATTTGGGGTGGCTATAAATCCGTATTTTTGATCGAACTTCACTATACTTTGACTATTGGGTTATATCTGTGATGTTTATATGTATTTAACGTCTGCTAATCGCTATACGTCGATTAGTGGGGGTTATACATATCTGTGATCTGTAATGCTTGTTGGTTTGTGTACATGAACTCGGTGGATTATCGCGGATGAATAGCTGGGGTGGATGTGAGATGAGAGTTTCTTTTTTCTTTCATTCATGTAATATGTAAATTGATGTAATATTATTTGTTTAGCCGCACAACCGGGTCGGGGTTATAGCCGTCATTGTATAATTTCTTTTTACTGTTTTTGCTCCTAGGATAGACCCATGGTGGGGTGCACAAACTACCGGGTATCTCGAAGTGCCGAGTGGCCTACTCACGTCGTTGAGGGAAGTTGCTTCGCTTCGAGTACTTGGCGGGTAGTTTGCCGCACCCGTAGGGGTCTTGGGTGGGGTATTGGCTATTCATCGCGACCGTGTAATCCGCTTTTCATTGCAGGCTCGAACGAATCGCGGATTCCTAGTATATCCAAAGTATTCATCTGTGATCTGGATTGACTATCATTGCTATATATCTATATATGATAACTATTTAGGTGTTGCTTATGTTTTGCATCCACACTAGTCCAGCCCCCGCTCTGTCGTTAGTTAAGTAACCTAACGGGTGATGACGGGGCCCCGTGGCGAATGCGGATGGCATAAGCGTACACCATATTTTGGTTGTTTTATGCAATGGTAGGATTAAATGATGGGACGAATTGGAATTAATGCAAGAAAATAAACCAAGTAAAAGTCGTTGGAACACTTTCAAAACCACTCGGTTCTTTTTCAAAAACCAGCTTTTAAACGTGGAGCTTGAACCACTCCTTTTAAAAAGCTATCGCGTTCCATCAATTATATCAAGTTCACTACGTTCACGATTTCGCCAAAACCATTCATAGCCCTCCGTCATTTCGGTTAAATATTCAGTAGTATTCAAGCTATGTATTTTGACCTTCGCCAAGGCATAGTGATTGGTAGCTGCTGAATATTTATCTGTAGCATAGATAGATGCGTTGGTTTGGGACAGTCGTACTACTATTTTGGCCTTCGTCAAGGGTATGTACGGGTGGGTTCAAATTAACCTGTACAATGACGGGTAGAACTTGACATGTGACTTATGATATGTTGGCCTTCGTCAAGGTCATAAGAGCATGGGGCAAAAATCCACATCGGGAGTTTCAAAAGTACTGAAACTTGCTAGCGCTGCATACCATTTGGAGTGTGATGATTCTGGTAGGATTCCTTCAGTTTTGTCACGCGATGATATTTGGATCCCGATCCTACTGTGAGTATATGCTACTCCTCGGGAACTTTTTCACTTAACGATCAATGCTATAAACCAAGTAGGTGTCTAGAAAGGTGTTAGCGGGGCTACGCCCACAGGGAAAAGAGGTTACTTAATTACGGAACTTCACGAAAGCGTTGGAAAACCTCCCTCGAAGTACCGACACTGGCCTGGCTGACTGATTAAGCAAGTATTGTACGGTGAGATTGATCCTGACTAATTCTTCCTTTATGGTTTGAGGAGGGATTCGAGAGACAGTGGGAGCCATCCTGTTTAGATAAATTAAAAACCACTCTAAACTTGCAAGAGTATCATGCTAAGTGTTTTCTTCTCTCTCTCTTAATTGCAGCAACCCAGTGACCGCACCTAGGTTACATCTAGATAATAAAATGACCGAATCTGACTGTTTTGACTGGCAAAGGTCTGTCCAGATGTCCATTGCCCATGACAAGCTTGGACAGCCCTTAACTAATCCAACCCCTGCCGTCTCAGGTCCAGCTTCCCCTGTCACGAATATTCATATCCATAGGACATCGGAAAAAGACTGTGCGAAAGCCAAGTACCTCGTGTTAGCCTCAGATGATGGTGCATACCAGAGACAGCACGAGAAGATGGACTCTGTTTCTATCTTCCTCCATAAAAAAGATTTATATGGAGAGCAATCTCGTATCGCAAGATATGAGACCTCGAACGAATTGCTTCCGGTGAGGTTGGCTATCGGGTCATCTTTAGGGGGCAACTTCCTTACAGAGGCCAGCTCTTTTGGGCTCTTGGAACTGAAGACCATGTTGAAGAACGAGCCAGATGCTGACTTAGTTCAACAGTCTCTACCTACTACCCTGAAAGAAACCAGGGAAGTAGAAAGAAAGGGAAGGGCAGAAGTTTCGGGAATAGATATAGTAAAAGAGGGATGTTCCTATTGTTACGAGAATGAACATGGGCAGAAGGATTGCAGGGCTTGTAAAGCCAGTAGCCAGAATTCGAAGCATGTTGTGGCTTCGGCTTCGGGTGTGTTTGTAATAGAGAACTGTATGTCAGTTAACCCTACTTCCTGGGTATTGGATACCGGATCAGGATCTCATATCTGTAATTCGTTACAGGCTCTGAGAAACCGTAGGGTTATCAAGAAAGGTGATATGACTCACAGGGTTGCTAACGGAATGAGCATGTATGCTGAATCGGTAGGGGAATATCATCTAGGACTGGCAACTGGGCAGATATTGATTCTGCGTGACTGTTTTTATGTACCAGGTGCGACTTGTAACATCACATCTGTATCCTTACTATCTAAGGAAGGATATGATTTTACTTTTGTAAGCGATATAGTAAACATCCACCTAAATCAAGTACTGATTGGGTCAGGTACATTGAAAAACTGTATATACGTTTTGAATCAAGATCAGGTCTTCAGTGTCCAGAACACACTTAAAAGAAAGTCTCCGGAATTAAATCAAGCTTTCTTATGGCATTGTAGACTGGGTCACATCAATGAGACACGGTTAACAAAGTTACATAAAGAAGGATACTTGGATCCGTTCGACTACCAGTCTTATGCAACTTGTGAATCTTGTCTCATGGGAAAGATGACAAAGACTCCGTTCACTGGACACGGAGAAAGAGCGAGCGAGCTCTTGGGACTCATACACAGTGACGTGTGTGGTCCAATGTCTACACATGCGTGAAGTGGTTATTCATACTTCATTACTTTCACAGATGATTTCTCTAGGTATGGGCATGTCTTCTTGATGAAGCACAAATCCGAGGCCTTTGAGAAATTTCGGGAATATAAGAATGAAGTTGAAAAACAAACAGGTAAAAGTATCAAGACACTGAGATCTGATCGAGGTGGTGAATACTTGAGTGCCGAGTTTCTGGGCTACTTAAAAGAGAATGGAATTCTCTCTCAGCTTACTCCTCCATACACACCACAACACAATGGTGTATCGGAAAGGCGAAATCGAACCCTATTGGATATGGTTCGATCCATGATGAGTAAGGCTGAGTTACCGCGATCCTTCTGGGGTTATGCACTAGAATCAGCTGCATATCTTTTGAACAAGGTTCCCTCCAAGACTGTGCCTACCACACCATATCAGATATGGTGTAGGAAGAAACCCTGTCTTAAGTATCTGAAGATATGGGGATGTCCAGCTTTTGTAAAAAAGCAGCATGCGGACAAGCTCGAGGCACGCTCCGTACTGTGTAAGTTTGTGGGATACCCAAAAAACTCCAGGGGGTATTTTTTCTGTTACGCAGAGGAACAAAAGGTTTTGTTTCTCGTCATGCCCACTTTCTGGAACATCAGTTTTTAGAAAAAGAAGCAAGTGGGAGCGTAGTAGAACTGGAGGAAACTCCAGAACCACAAGCTATTACTGAAAGTTTGGAAGAACCAGAAGTTTCAAGAGAACCGGACATCCCTACGCCACTCCACAGGAGTAGTAGGCAGTCTCATCCGCCCGAGAGATACTACGACTGCGGCTTTCTCATAGACGGGGATAGAGAGGATTGCACTATGGATTATGGTGAGCCTACTAGCTTCCAGCATGCCATTCAGAGCGGCGACTCGGTAAAATGGCTGGATGCAATGCGGGACGAGATGGATTCCATGTACACCAACAAAGTTTGGACTTTGGACTTTGCTCCAGAAGGGGTAAAACCCGTAGGCTGCAAATGGATCTTCAGAAAGAAGATTGGTGTAGATGGGCAGGTTGAGACTTATAAAGCTAGACTTGTTGCAAAGGGTTTTCGTTAAAGACCTGGTTTGGACTATGACGAGACCTTTTCTCCAGTGGCTATGCTGAAATCCATTCGGATCCTTCTTGCTATTGCTGCTTTTCACGATTATGAAATCTGGCAGATGGACGTAATGGCGGTTTTCCTAAATGGAAATTTAGAAGAGTGCGTCTATATGGATCAGCCGGAAGGATTCATTCAGAGTGGGAGCAGCGGTAGAGTGTGCAAGTTGCTAAAGTCCATCTATGGACTGAAGCAGGCATCACGGAGTTGGAACATCTGCTTCGATGATACTGTCAAAGAATTCGACTTTATCAAAAACCCAGATGAACCATGCATTTACAGTAAGATTGTAGGGAGAACTGTCGTATTCCTCGTCTTGTACGTAGATGGCATTCTCCTAATAGGAAATGATATTCCTATGCTACAGTCAGTCAAAGGATTCTTGTCGCAGAGGTTGTCCATGAAGGACCTGGGCGATGCCAACTACATTCTGGGGATCCAGATCTATCGTGATAGATCTAAGAGAATGTTGGGACTTTCACAGTCCAGGTATATTGACACCATATTGAAAAGATTCAGTATGGAAGATTCAAAGCGCGGTAATCTACCGGCTTGTCACGGAATCACCCTCTCTAAAGAGATGTCTCCCAAGACTGATTTGGAAAGGGATCTCATGTCTATTATACCCTACGCTTCTGTGGTAGGCTCTATAATGTATGCGATGTTATGTACCAGACCAGATGTAGCATACGCATTAAGCGTTGTAAGCCGGTATCAGTCGGACCCAGGGGAGAAACACTGGATAGCGGTAAAGAAGATTCTCAAGTACCTGAGAAGGACTAAGGAGATGTTCTTGGTGTATGGCGGAAAAGACCTCCAGATCGAGGCCTTTGCTGACTCCAGCTTCCAGAGTGACAAGGATGACTCCAAGTCCATGTCGGGTTATGTCTTTACCCTCAATGGAGGGGAGGTTTGCTGGAAGAGTTCCAAGCAGGAGACCGTTGCTGACTCAACTATGGAAGCGGAGTACATAGCTGCTTGCGATGCCGCAAAGGAAGCTGTCTGGATGAAGAAGTTCCTCACGGAGCTTCAGGTGGTTCCTACCATTGTTGATCCAATACTGCTGTATTGCGACAACAACGGAGCTATAGCTTTAGCGAAGGAACCCAGGTCCCATCAGAAGTCCAGGCACATTTTGAGGTGGTTCCACCTGATCAGGGAGATCGTAGATCGCCGGGAGATCGAGGTAAATATAGTAAATACGGAGAATAACACTGCAGATCCACTCACGAAGGCCTTACCGCAGACTCAGTTCGAGCGGCTGATCGAGATGATTGGTCTTCGATATGCCAGTACATGGCCATAGTGCAAGTGGGAGATTGTTAGTGTATATGCCCTAGAGGCCATTACTGTATCATACTAGCTTGTATATTACTTAATGGAAGCTTGGGATATTCACAGTTGTATATACAATTGTAACACCTTAGGATAGGTTTAGTGAATAAATATATTTAAATAATGGTTTTTAATAATAAGTTTACCAAATTGTGTTTCAAATATTTTTCCTAATATAATAAATATTTTTCTAAAATTTTCCTAGGCTTGCACACACATGTGCATGTAAACTAGGGTTTTTAAATGAGTTTTTACCATGTTAAGTGACCATGGTGGGTTAATCTTGAGGATTAAGCCTTTTGGGTTTTAATCAAGTTTAATTAGTTAATTAAAAGTTACTTTAATTTGAGTTTGTGTTAGGTGTTGACTTGTGAGAGAGAGGGAGTGTGCATCATGGCTTAGCCCATGCTTGGCATTAATGAAGAGAGAGAGAGGAGGGTTGACAATTGGACCTTGGGTGTTTCCTCTCATTTCTTTGTTTTTCTCTCAAACACCCACACACTCACACAACACACACACACACCTTTCAGCAGAGCCCCAGCAGCACAGCAGCAAGCATTCAGTAGCAACTGAAGCAACAGCAGCAGCAGGGGCCAGAAGCAGCAGCAGAGAGCAGTAGCAGCAGCAACAGTGAGTAGAAAGCACAGTAACAGCAACCACAGCCTCTTCCTTGCACTTCTTCATCTTCCTGCAGCTCCCTAGGGTTAAGTATGAGGTATATTTCCTAACTTGCTTCCCTAGTTTGCTTAGTTAGTGTAGATTTGCATCGGTTAATGGATTTTAGTGCGTTTTAGTGTGATATGGGGTGTTTAGTGGGAACTTTGTGCTAATGTGATGTGTTATGGTTTCAGTAGGTTATTAGTGAGTTATTGAGGCCATGTTAGCCTAGTTTAACCCCAATTACACTAAAATACCACCAGTTTCCCTAATTGATGCAATTTATCGTATTTTTGCAAAATTTGAGTTTTCTGGAACTGCTATTGACCCGGTGAGTTCAGAATGAAATTGGGAAGACTGCAGTATAGTGGAGATGTGCTGATACCCTAGCTTTAACCCGACCCCCTAACTGCTACAGTAGGCCGCCGATTTTCTCTTTCTGGCCGCAAATTGCGGCCAGATGGGTAGGGTTTGGGGTGGTGTTTGGTCCTGTAGGTGTCTGCTAGTGTGTAGGGTGTTGTTATATATATAGTTTTGTAAATCTAGTTCTGTATAGAAATCTGGGACCAAATACCTATTTTGCCGTTTTTCTAAACCTTCGCGACACGCGTGATACGTGAGTAGGTTTGGGGTTTTTGCGTATCGCGACGCGTCGGGGTAGTTTCAGGCGCGTGATCACACGTTTTAGCGTATCGCGCACACGCGCGATTGGTTTGCGACACGGGTTTCTCGTTGGACCGTAATGTCGCGTTTCTGTGAAATTGAGCTTATGTGTGATATATGTTATGTGATTCTAGGTTCGCAGGCCAGTGAGACGGACGCTGCGAAGAAGGGCAAGCAAGTGGTTGGATACACTTAGCGCGAGACACGGTGAGTAGATTTCACATCTACGGGGATATCGCCCGCATGGCGTTATGCGTCAGGGCTGATAGGACTTTATTATTATATGTTGCATGTACCCCATAGACTGTCATCGCATATTGCATTCCCTGCTGTGTTTATATATATATGCTTAGAACTGATAGAACACCGCACTATTACTAACGGTCTATGTTGCACGGGCACTATTTGAATGCTACACACACACCGTTAGTAATTGCCATGCCACACTCACTGTAGAACTGCCCTGATTATATTGATGTAGTTTATCTTACATATGATTGGTGGTGATTTCCTGGAAATTGGGAGCCGCATGACATCTTTAAAAACGGAAACTATTTTTAAATGCGGTTTTCCCCTCATGCTCATACCATGGATTGATTTACATTGTACCTCGCATTGGATTTACTTATTGGTGTTGGATTTCATGCGATTTCTGGTTTTGAGGACCGTGGAAGTATTTAAGAAAAGATGCACTATTTTGAAAAACCCGGTACCTCGTGATATGATATTTTGGTGTGTCCACAACGCGTTTTCTCGGTGCTGAGACATGTGCTTGAAACCCGATTCGAGGAGTGGATGTTCCGTTTGCGGGTTCGTGGTGGGCCCGGTATGGTTCCCCTCGGCGAGATGATCGATGGGTTTTGCCGATTGAGCCTGGAGGCGGGCGAGTACCTACCGGTGATTGGTTGGACCTGGCAGTTGTCCGGAGGATACTGACCAGAGTCGAGAGATGGATGCGGGATGATCCGTACTGCCGGGGCCGAGGGCCGATACCGCAGACGGACCCCGTGGGCCGATCCGGACTGACGGAGCCCGATATACGATGATTTGCGTGTCGATGCTAGACACGAGTATTTTATGATATTTTGGGTGCCGATGTTGGGCACTCGTGATTCCTCTGAGATATACAGGATTTGAGGGCCGATGGGTGTGCCGGCGCCTGAGTGTATTTGGGATTTGGGTGCAGTCTGAGGCACCGGTTATTGTTTTCCATGTTGACACAGTCCATGTAGATGTTATTTATCCCATACTCAGTATTGACTACTATATATCTCACCTTGTAGCATTTACCTGATAAAGTACTTGCATCACTATTGCATCCACTGTTTGGCATGCATTGACATCATCTGCTGGCATTAGTAGAGCTACGCTATATGTGCATGCTCTCACGATCACCTTTATATGTTATCTCTATTCACGAGTTGGCAACTCACCCCCGTTGTGCCACAGTATTTGCAGGTTGCCCTTGGGAGTAGTCACGGCTGGCTGTTTACCGCATCTTTTGGCACAGATACCCTTTTGAGGCGAGATAGCCTTTTGCTGATAGGTGGGTTTTGTACGGTATCTGTTATCTTTCAGTTGTATATTGATATATCTAGTATTCTCCATCTACCTTTCTGTATTGACTTAGAGACAGTTGTGAGGACGATATGTATGATTTTATACTCTGGTGTCGAGCTCGCATGTGAGCCGACTTTATGTTATGCAGTCTTACCTTTTGTGATATTGTACTTGCTTTGCTGTGTATTCTTCGCTACGGCGTCGTATATCATATGGGGATGCTTTACTTATTTCACTTGTTATTTCTGCTACACCTTGCTTTTACCCGACTTACGGGACAAATGTTAAGAATGGAAATGTTGCCAAAATTATAAAAGTTATAATTCTTGAACTCAAAAGGATTTCTACTAAATAAATGCAAGCTTTTCAGACATGTATGACTGTTTTTACAAAATGTTTTAATCACTCTTTATTTATTGGTTTTGATTTCTGGGTTCGGCTTACTTAGCTGCGTTACGCCTGTAGACGTTGTGTGGTTAAGTGCCGGTCACGAGTTGAAACTCTCGGGTCGTGACAAAGTTGGTATCAGAGCGTAGGTTTTACCTTCGGAGTGTAGGATGACCCTGGTATGATGGAGTAGGTAGCTGCGGCAGGGTAGCGTAGCGTGTGTATGTTCCGCGGCATACTCACGACACGGTGCTCCGCCTATGCGACCTTAGGACTTGTTGATTTAAATTCCTCCTTGTTTACATATGTTCTTGCGATTCGATTTCCGTGTTCTTATCGAATCCAAATTTTCTTTCAGCCATTATGCCGCCTAAGACTACGAGGGCACAGAGAGCGGCCGCGAGGGCCGAGATTCGAGTTGACTCGTCCGAGACGAGGACTGATCCGGGCAGTGCACCCGTTGTACCCGAGCAGGCTGTTCCTGCCGTGACAGATCAGATCGCCACGCTAGGGGCTGGTATGCAGGAGATGCGCCAGACGGTGGGATCTAGCATGTAGGAGATGCGCCAGATGATAGGATCGCTAGTTGAGACGCTTCGAGCGCAGCGACCAGAGGTAGCTCCACCTGTTCCAGAGACCGCGATGGTACCTACCGCACAGCCAGTTGCCCCTGCAGCCACGGAGGTGATTACAGTATCGTTATCAGAGTTCATGAGGCTGAAGCCTCCGGTCTTCACAGGCACCGATACAGCCGAGGACCCACAGTCTTTCATCGACAGGATAGCCCGTATATGCCGTTCCCACAGATGCGCAGATACGAGATGGGTCGAGTTTGCGAGCTTTCGCCTGGAAGGTCTTGCGCAGAAGTGGTGTGATTCAGTTGAGAAGGGCAGAGCAGCAGGTCTTCCTCCTATGACCTGGACGGAGTTCGTGACCATATTTCTAGCCCGTTTCCTTCCCCAGAGTGTTAGGGATGCCCGAGCACGCAGATTTGAGTCCTTGCGCCAGACGCCAGGGATGACAGTGGCAGAGTATGACGTGCTGTTTACAGAGCTAGCAGTCTACGCCCCATATTTAGTGGCAACCGAGGAGTTGCGAGTCAGGAGATTTGTTCGATGCTTGCTTACACCACTGTTCCTCGCGATCAGCGCGCAACACTACGAGACCTATGCAGCAGCTGTAGACGCAGCCCTAGTAGTGGAGGAGCACCTTGCTGAGACTTCGGTAGTTCCAGAGCCGAAGAGAGTTCGTACCAATATTTTCGCACGGAGGCAGTCATTCAGACGTCGCGACAGGTATCGTTCTGGTACGAGGAGTAGCAGAGATTCGGGACGAGGCCGGATGTTTAGTTCGTATCCCCAGGAAAGTCAGCAGTCGCCGCGGGGTTGCTTCAGATGTGGCAGCCTACTTCACCTCGTTCGAGATTGTCCAGAGACACACCGGAGGGAGGCGGCAGCACCGCATGTTACTTTACCACCTTCACCACCCCAGAGGGCGTTGCCCGTTGTACCTACCGTTGCTCCGCGCCAGACTCACGCACAGAGAGGTCGTGGGCGTGGAGGAGTTGCTCAGAGAGGAAGAGATGATCGAGGCAGAGGACGGTCAGTCGTAGGTGGTGGACAGGCACGGGTCTTTGCTTTGACGCATCAGGACGCGCAAGCGTCCAATGCAGTGGTTTCAGGTATCCTTCCTGTATGTTCAGTTGATGCACACGTGTTGTTCGATCCCGGATCCACACACTCGTACGTATCCACACACTTTGTGCCGAGTTTGGGTAGAGAGTCCGGCTTGCTTGATCAGCCGCTTGTGGTGACCACTCCTGTGGGAGAGTCGTTTGTTGCTAGGCACGTGTTCCGATCCTGTATCGTCTGTATTGGCGAGAGAGAGTTGCCTGTCGACTTGATCCTTCTGGAGATGTTGGACTTCGACGTTCTTTTGGGCATGGATTGGTTAGCCACGTGCTATGCTTCTGTGGACTGCCGTGAGAAGACAGTTAGATTCTGCTTTCCCGGAGAGTCGGTTTTTGTTGTGTTGGGGGACCGTGGTGCCGCCCCTCACAGTGTGATTTCTTCTTTTCGCGCTGGACAGCTTTTGAGGAAGGGATGCCAGGGATTTCTCGCCTATGTTTGCGATGCTCGCGCTACAGAGGTTCCATTGGATCAGGTTCCGGTTGTTAGCGAGTTTCCTGATGTGTTCCCTGCCGAGCTTCCAGGGTTGCCGCCCGAGCGCGACATTTCTTTCTGTATTGATTTGGTTCCTGGCTCGGGGCCTATTTCCATACCGCCTTATCGGATGGCCCCGGCGGAACTTTGGGAATTGAAGGGTCAGTTGCAAGATTTGCTAGATAAGGGACTTATTCGACCCAGTGTTTCTCCTTGGGGTGCTCCAGTCCTGTTCGTCATGAAGAAAGATGGCAGTTTGCGTCTATGTATCGACTACCGCCAGCTGAATAGGGTGACAGTGCGGAACAGGTATCCTTTGCCGCGTATCGACGATTTGTTCGACCAGCTTCAGGGGGCAGGGTACTTTTCGAGGATCGATTTACGATCGGGCTATCATCAGCTGCAGGTTCGACAGGAGGACATTCCCACGACAGCTTTCCGTACACGCTACGGTCATTACGAGTTTTTGGTGATGTCGTTCGGACTCACCAATGCGCCAGCAGCCTTCATGGACTTGATGAACCGTATTTTCCGGCCTTATTTGGATCTGTTCATCATAATCTTCATTGACGATATTTTGGTGTATTCCCGGAGTAGTGAGGAGCACGAGCAGCACCTGCGGATTACATTGCAGACCTTGAGGGAGCACCAGCTCTATGCGAAATTCTCCAAGTGTGCTTTTTGGCTGGACAGCGTGGACTTCTTAGGACATGTGATTTCACGAGACGGTATATGTGTAGATCCGAGGAAGATAGAGGCCGTTCAGCGTTGGCCCAGACCCACATCGGTGATGGAGATTCGCAGCTTTTTGGGGTTGGCCGGTTACTATAGACGTTTTGTGCAGGACTTCTCCCGTATTGCTACACCGTTGACCGGGTTGACCCGGAAAGGAGTTCCTTTCGATTGGACGGAGGAGTGCGAGCACAGTTTCCAGCAGTTACGGACACGGCTGACGACGGCACCGGTGTTATCTTTACCTTCCGGATCGGGCGGATTTGTGGTCTTTTGTGATGCTTCTAGAGTGGGGCTGGGATGCGTACTGATGCAGCATGATAAGGTGATCGCGTATGCCTCGCGACAATTGAAGAAGCATGAGCAGAACTACCCCACTCACGATTTGGAGATGGCAGCAGTGGTCTTTGCACTTAAGATCTGGCGACATTACCTATACGGCGAGTCGTGCCAGATATTCACGGATCACAAAAGTCTGAAATACATATTCCAACAGCGGGATCTGAACCTTCGACAGCGCCGATGGATGGAGTTAGTGAAGGATTATGACTGCGAGATCTTATATCACCCGGGCAAGGCAAATGTAGTGGCGGATGCTTTGAGTAGGAGGCCCGGGGGTAGTTTATCTTATTTGAGCGCAGTACAGGAGCAGTCATCCGCGGACTGGCAGATATTATGCGACAGCCGGATACAGTTCGAGTTCACACAGATTGGACAGGACAGATTTTTCCGAGTTCGTGATCGATGATCATGGGTTACTACGATTTGGAGTCAGACTGTGCGTACCTGATGCTGAGGGACTGAGGCGCGAGATTTTTGAGGAGGCACATCGATCGGTATATAGCGTCCATCCTGGTTCCACCAAGATGTATTATGATATGAGAGGTGTTTACTGGTGGGACGGAATAAAGAGGGACATCGCAGATTTTGTGTCGAGATGCCTGACTTGTCAGCAAGTCAAGGCTGAACACCAGAGGCCCGCAGGAGAGCTACAGCCGTTACCCATTCCGGAGTGGAAATGGGAACAGATTTCGATGGACTTCATTGTGGGACTACCCAGGACTGGTCGGGGGTATGACTCCATCTGGGTGATCGTGGATCGTTTGACGAAAGCGGCTCACTTCCTACCGGTGAAGACGACTTTCGGATTTACTCAGTATGCCCAGATCTACATTGACGAGATAGTGCGACTACACGGAGTCCCGACATGTATTGTGTCCGACAGAGGCACCCAGTTTACCAGTAGACTATGGCAGAGGCTTCAGGAGGCTTTGGGCACTCGCTTGAGTTTCAGTACAGCATTTCATCCGCAGACCGACGGACAGTCAGAGCGGACCATCCAGACTCTCGAGGATATGCTCAGAGCTTGTGTATTGGATTTCGGAGGTAGCTGGGATCATCATTTGCCCTTAGTAGAGTTCTCCTACAATAACAGCTACCAGGAGACCATACAGATGGCACCATTTGAGGCTCTTTATGGGAGGAGATGCAGGTCGCCCACTTGTTGGACAGAGCTCAGTGAGAGCAGTATGTTAGGGCCACAGATCGTTGAGGAGACGACAGCGAAGATCCAGTTGATTCGCGATAGGATGAGAGCAGCCCAGAGTAGGTAGAGATCTTATGCGGACCGTGGGCGACGCAGACTTGAGTTTTCTGTTGGGGATCATGTCTTCTTGAGGGTCTCCCCAATGAAAGGTGTGATGAGATGTGGGAAGAAGGGAAAGCTCAGTCCCAGGTATGTGGGCCCCTTCGAGATCCTCGAGCGTGTTGGTGCAGTAGCCTACCGTTTAGCCCTTCCGCCCAGCTTTCCAGACGTGCACCCCGTATTTCATGTCTCGATGCTCCGCAGATATCTTCATGATCCTTCGCACGCGATTCATCACCCGACGATCCAGCTGGAGCGCGACCTTTCCTATGCAGAGCAGCCGGTGATGATTTTGGATCGACAAGTGAAGAGGTTGAGATCGAAGGACATTCCATCAGTCAAGGTACTTTGGCGTGGTCAGAACCGTGAGGAGGTCACTTGGGAGACCGAAAGCGAGATGATGAAGACGTATCCCCATCTTTTTGAAGGTACGTGTAGTTAGATTTTTGAAATTCGGGGACGAATTTCTTTAAGGGGGAGAGATTGTAACACCTTAGGATAGGTTTAGTGAATAAATATATTTAAATAATGGTTTTTAATAAAAAGTTTACCAAATTGCGTTTCAAATATTTTTCCTAATTTAATAAATATTTTTCTAAAATTTTCCTAGGCTTGCACACACATGTGCATGTAAACTAGGGTTTTTAAATGAGTTTTTACCATGTTAAGTGACCATGGAGGGTTAATCTTGAGGATTAAGCCTTTTGGGTTTTAATCAAGTTTAATTAGTTAATTAAAAGTTACTTTAATTTGAGTTTGTGTTAGGTGTTGACTTGTGAGAGAGAGGGAGTGTGCATCATGGCTTAGCCCATGCTTGGCATTAATGAAGAGAGAGAGAGAGGAGGGTTGACAATTGGACCTTGGGTGTTTCCTCTCATTTCTTTGTTTTTCTCTCAAACACCCACACACTCACAAAACACACACACTTACCTTTCAGCAGAGCCCCAGCAGCACAGCAGCAAGCATTCAGCAGCAACTGAAGCAACAGCAGCAGCAGGGGCCAGAAGCAGCAGCAGCAGAGAGCAGTAGCAGCAGCAACAGTGAGTAGCAAGCACAGTAACAGCAACCACAGCCTCTTCCTTGCACTTCTTCATGTTCCTGCAGCTCCCTAGGGTTAAGTATGAGGTATATTTCCTAACTTGCTTCCCTAGTTTGCTTAGTTAGTGTAGATTTGCATCGGTTAATGGATTTTAGTGCGTTTTAGTGTGATATGGGGTGTTTAGTGGGAACTTTGTGCTAATGTGATGTGTTATGGTTTCAGTAGGTTATTAGTGAGTTATTGAGGCCATATTAGCCTAGTTTAACCCCAATTACACTAAAATACCACCAGTTTCCCTAATTGATGCAATTTATCGTATTTGTGCAAAATTTGAGTTTTCTGGAACTGCTATTGACCCGGTGAGTTCAGAATGAAATTGGGAAGACTGGAGTATAGTGGAGATGTGCTGATACCCTAGCTTTAACCCGACCCCCTAATTGCTACAGTAGGCCGCCGATTTTCTCTTTCTGGCCGCAAATTGCGGCCAGATGGGTAGGGTTTGGGGTGGTGTTTGGTCCTGTAGGTGTCTGCTAGTGTGTAGGGTGTTGTTATATATATAGTTTTGTAAATCTAGTTCTGTATAGAAATCTGGGACCAAATACCTATTTTGCCGTTTTTCTAAACCTTCGCGACACGCGTGATACGTGAGTAGGTTTGGGGTTTTTGCGTATCGCGACGCGTCGGGGTAGTTTCAGGCGCGTGATCACACGTTTTAGCGTATCGCGCACACGCGCGATTGGTTTGCGACACGGGTTTCTAGTTGGACCGTAATGTCGCGTTTCTGTGAAATTGAGCTTATGTGTGATATATGTTATGTGATTCTAGGTTCGCAGGCCAGTGAGACGGACGCTGCGAAGAAGGGCAAGCAAGTGGTTGGATACACTTAGCGCGAGACACGGTGAGTAGATTTCACATCTACGGGGATATCGCCCGCATGGCGTTATGCGTCAGGGCTGATAGGACTTTATTATTATATGTTGCATGTACCCCATAGACTGTCATCGCATATTGCATTCCCTGCTGTGTTTATATATATATGCTTAGAACTGATAGAACACCGCACTATTACTAACGGTCTATGTTGCACGGGCACTATTTGCATGCTACACACACACCGTTAGTAATTGCCATGCCACACTCACTGTAGAACTGCCCTGATTATATTGATGTAGTTTATCTTACATATGATTGGTGGTGATTTCCTGGAAATTGGGAGCCGCATGACATCTTTAAAAACGGAAACTATTTTTAAAAACGGTTTTCCCCTCATGCTCATACCATGGATTGATTTACATTGTACCTCGCATTGGATTTACTTATTGGTGTTGGATTTCATGCGATTTCTGGTTTTGAGGACCGTGGAAGTATTTAAGAAAAGATGCACTATTTTGAAAAACCCGGTACCTCGTGATATGATATTTTGGTGTGTCCACCACGCGTTTTCTCGGTGCTGAGACGTGTGCTTGAAACCCGATTCGAGGAGTGGATGTTCCGTTTGCGGGTTCGTGGTGGGCCCGGTATGGTTCTCCTCGGCGAGATGATCGATGGGTTTTGCCGATTGAGCCTAGAGGCGGGCGAGTACCTACCGGTGATTGGTTGGACCTGGCAGTTGTCCGGAGGATACTGACCAGAGTCGAGAGATGGATGCGGGATGATCCGTACAGCCGGGGCCGAGGGCCGATGCCGCAGACGGACCCCGTGGGCAGATCCGGACTGACGGAGCCCGATATACGAGGATTTGCGTGTCGATGCAAGACACGAGTATTTTATGATATTTTGGGTGCCGATGTTGGGCACTCGTGATTCCTCTGAGATATACAGGATTTGAGGGCCGATGGGTGTGCCGGCGCCTGAGTGTATTTAGGATTTGGGTGCAGTCTGAGGCACCGGTTATTGTTTTCCATGTTGACACAGTCCATGTAGATGTTATTTATCCCATACTCAGTATTGACTACTATATATCTCACCCTGTAGCATTTACCTGATAAAGTACTTGCATTACTATTGCATCCACTGTTTGGCATGCATTGACATCATCTGCTGGCATTAGTAGAGCCACGCTATATGTGCATGCTCGCGATCACCTTTATATGTTATCTCTATTCACGAGTTGGCAACTCACCCCCGTTGTGCCACAGTATTTGCAGGTTGCCCTTGGGAGTAGTCACGGCTGGCTGTTTACCGCATCTTTTGGCACAGATACCCTTTTGAGGCGAGATAGCCTTTTGCTGATAGGTCGGTTTTGTACGGTATCTGTTATCTTTCAGTTGTATATTGATGTATCTAGTATTCTCCATCTACCTTTCTATATTGACTTAGAGACAGTTGTGAGGACGATATGTATGAATTTATACTCTGGTGTCGAGCTCGCATGTGAGCCGACTTTATGTTATGCAGTCTTACCTTTTGTGATATTGTACTTGCTTTGCTGTGTATTCTTCGCTACGGCGTCGTATATCATATGGGGATGCTTTACTTATTTCACTTGTTATTTCTGCTACACCTTGCTTTTACCCGACTTACGGGACAAATGTTAAGAATGGAAATGTTGCCAAAATTATAAAAGTTATAATTCTTGAACTCAAAAGGATTTCTACTAAATAAATGGAAGCTTTTCAGACATGTATGACTGTTTTTACAAAATGTTTTAATCACTCTTTATTTATTGGTTTTGATTTCTGGGTTCGGCTTACTTAGCTGCATTACGCCTGTAGACGTTGTGTGGTTAAGTGCCGGTCACGAGTCGAAACTCTCGGGTCGTGACAACAATCTTGCTCAAAATTGTAACCCTTCGAAAATCGTTTAGGCAGTTTTTCGGTAATCGGCTAATTTTTCGGCTTTTTCCGTAAAAAGTCAAAATAGGTATTTTTCATTGTAGACCCAATTACACAAAATTTAGATAAGATATTACTATAATTTTGTCACTAAAATGTCACTTATAATTATCTAGTTAAATAAAAAAAAAATCGTAATTAATTATTTTTTTTTATTTTAAGCCTTTTTAAATACTTTAAATTAGTGATAAATACAAATTTAATTAGGTAAATTTCATAATTTGGAGTCTTTATAAGCTAAAATATGGTGTTAATAAAATTATATCATGTCTTGCAAACTTTTGGTTTTAGGGTGGGAAAATTTGTGAAAAAATGGTGTAAAATGGGATTTTTTTTGTAAAAAGGTTGACATGAAAGCATTAAATGATAATATGGGGTGTTTTGGAACCTAGAAACTTCTCAAAATTTCCCCATCTCCTCTCCCTTGCTGCTGGCCGACCCCCTCACCTGCAGATTTCCCTCTCTTCTCACTCCTTTTTGTTTCAATTTTCATGCAAAAATTCATAAAAATCCTCAATTTCATTAACCCATTCAAAGCTAAACCCTAATCCACTCTCTCTCAACCCAAATTAGTTCAAAAACTTGATGAAAGGAGGCTTTGTTGGTGACTTGATCATGCTAGAATTCAATTGGTGAGGTAAAAATTCTAAACTAGTTTGCTAACTTGTAGTTTATTTGTGCTAAAATCTAATTTTGAAGTATTAATTTAGTGTAAATCCTTGTTCATGAAAAATCAAGAATGGGTTTTGATGTTGAGTTAGGGTTTGAAACATGGTTGTAAAAATTTACTTAGGGTTTTGGTTATCTAATTGATTAGAATGGTTAATTGTGTAATGATATGCTTGCTAAATCGACAAATTGCGATGTTTGTATCGAATCGGCTAGAAAATTGCTTGCTAGATTTTTACGAAAATTAGAATGCGATCAAATTGTGTTATGTTAGCGATATAATTAGCTTCGTATAGGACTATTAGAGTGCGCGAATGCGGGGTTTCTTCTAGTCGGGTTGTAGTTTTGTCGATTTCCCCAAAATGTCGATTCTGGTTAAAGATTAGCGATTTTCGTGCGTTTTCCCGCGCACCGAGTGCATGTTATGTTTAATTCAAGAGCGTCGATAATTGTATATTGTGACTTGCATCGTTTTAGGTTTTGTAATCTTATGATTGGTGTTGTGCAAATATAGGATCGGTCGGGGAAACATCGGACAGGGCACGTAAAGGCAAGGCCGTGGTCGGATCGGGTTAGCGGGGATTTCAGGTGAGTAGATGTATTCATCTATGGGGGAATCGTCTGAATGGCGCGAGGCGCCCCCCCTAGTTAGGATTACCCTACTTTTTGTAAGATTTATATTGTTAGCTAGCTTATCCATTCATGTACACTGCATACCCTTATAGCGAACAGTATATTAGATTGCATGGACATTCATCTATACTTATGCGATATCACTTCGTAGGACACGAACACCATTACCATTGGCATCTGTTGCACGCGCACTATTCATGTGACACACACGCCTTTGGTAATTGCCATGCCACGTGCACTATAGAACCTGTTTAACTTAATAACGCCATTTGCATTCATACATGATATATGGAATTGCATAGCATTCATATACCTCGCATTACCATCATATCTACATAGATTTCTAGCCAAAACTCACATCATATACATTGATATCATAGACATTTATCATATATAACATGTGAACATTATGATTTTCTTGAGGATTTCAGTATTGCTGCGATTTCTGGATTTTTTGGGAAAACCACAAGAATTTAACAAAAGCTTATATTCATCATTTTTAAAACAAAGTTGCGGTTTTCTCATGTTGTATGTGTCGTCCACCATGAGTTTTCATGTTTTCTGTTGGATTTCGAGACCCGTTTCGAGGAGTGGATGAACCGTCTCGGGTACATGGTGGGCCCGGTATGGTACCCCAGGGCAGGAAGATCGAGTTGTAGACGATGAGCCTGGCAGGGGAAGACTACCTACCGGTGATGTCTGGCGCGGCGGATATCCGGAGGATACCGACCGTTGTCGTGAGATTTATGATATGGGCCGATCCGGACTGACGGAGCCCGATATTGAGACAGATATGATTCCTATTTGGTGTCGATACTTGACATGGGTTTTCAGATGATTTCTTGATGGTATTTAGCTATTATACAGATATTCATGTTCTAAAGTTAAGAATTCAATACCCTTAGCATTTAAAACACTTAAAGACTTAATAATGACATTGCATACCTGTGCATGCATACTAGAGATATTATATCACATATGGACATGCATGTTGTGGTGCATTGCGTGCATTCTTACGATTGCCTTATTAGATGTTATATTTACTCACGAGCTGGCAACTTACCCCCGTTGTGCCACAGTGTCTTGCAGGTCGGACCCGTCAGTCTTGTAGCGGCGGGCTATCCTATCATCAGCTCTTTTTGCTCAGACTCGCGACATCGCCCGTAGGTGGGTTGCGAGTATACTTTATTTCTTTTTGCTTTATCATTGTATCTAGTATTCTCCATCTACCACTTTATATTGTATATGTGACCTAGTGGTGAGACTGAGAGATTTGTATATTTGTGGTTTCTTTTGGGTCGAGCTCACTTGAGCTGGCGTTGTGTTTTCTGATATTTTGCGTTTCTTTTATGCTCTTTTCTTGATATTGCTATTATATTGCATGTGGTTGTGATCCGCCTTGGGCGAAGAGCTAGCTCCCGCTTGGGGATGCCATTTTTATGATTACAGGTTTATTATCTTGTTGTACCCATTTTGGGGGGATAGAAAATACAGGGGAGACTCTGCCGAAATTTTCGGAAATTTTTGGTGTTTTTTTTTCTTTTAAAAGGGATTCTATGCAACTTAATTGATTTCAAAAACCGTTTTTATTTAAGGTTTTTCCTTCACTCTCTTTTGATTTTGGTTTAGATTCTTCTGGGCTTTGGCTGACTTAGGTTACGGTACGCCTTTAGACGTCTCGTAATCTAAGTGCCAGTCGCGTTCCGTACTTTCGGGTCGTGACAAAGTTGGTATCAGAGCGTAGGTTTTACCTTTCTGAGTGTTGGACGACCTTGGTAGATGGAGTAGGTGACTTAAGCAGAGTGGCGTAGCGTGGGTATGATCCGCGGCATACTTACGATACGGTACTCCGCCTAAGTGACCTTAGGACATAATTGCTTGTATTTCCTTTCTTGATTCCTTGATTCAATTGCAATGTCCTTATCAGTCCTGTTTCTTATTCCAGCTTTGATGCCGCCAAAGACTACGAGAGCTCAGCGGGGCTGCCGCTCGGGATGAGATTCGGGCGGGCCCGTCTGAGGCGAGGATCGAGCGGGATGATACCCCTGTCCCTCAGGGTCATACTGATCCGCCTTATCCAGATCGTATTGCCAGATTAGAGGCCGGCATGCAAGAGTTGCGGCAGATGATGGGATCTTTAGTTGAGTCCAGCCGAGCACAGAGATCCGAGGACGTTCCTTCCACCGCACAGACCACGATCGTACCTGCTGCACAGATGGTCACTCCTGCTGCTACTGCGGAGACTATCCCTGTTTCACTACAGGAGTTCATGAGATTGAGACCTCCAGCTTTTACCAGTACAGATGCGACAGAGGACCCACAGGCATTTCTTGATAGGATGGCTCGGATTTGCCGTTCGTTGAGGTGTTCTGATGATAGATTGGTGGAGTTTGCGAGTTTTCGTCTGGAGGGTCTTTCCCAGACCTAGTACGATTCAGTAGAGAGAGGCCGAGCTGCAGGTCTACCTTCTATGGCCTGGGATGAGTTTACAGCTGCATTTCTTGCCCGTTTTCTTCCGGAGAGTGTCCGAGATGCTCGAGCCCGTAGTTTTGAGTCTTTGCGCAAGACTCCTGGGATGACAGTGTCGGAGTATGATATACAGTTTACCCAGTT
Organism: Agapanthus africanus; assembly: GCA_030015575.1. Taxonomy (NCBI): domain Eukaryota; kingdom Viridiplantae; phylum Streptophyta; class Magnoliopsida; order Asparagales; family Amaryllidaceae; genus Agapanthus; species Agapanthus africanus. The sequence goes on along the minus strand of CM057341.1, from coordinate 397,319,107 downwards.
GTCTCGATATGCTCCGTACCTAGTCGACACAGAAGAGAAGAGAATAAAGAGGTTTGTACGAGGGCTTGATACACAGCTATTCCTTGCCATCGGCACCCAGCACTTTGATACATACGCTGCCGCGATGGATGTAGCCTTACTTTTGGAGGAGCGTATTTCTGAGACTCCGGTCGTTTCTAGGCCGAAGAGGATCCGTACTGATACGCCAGCTCAGCGGCAGATGGGCAGACACCGCGATAGATTATTTCCGGGAGATGGTGGAGGTAGAGGATTGAGACGAGGTCAGTTATTTGGTTCATATCCACAGACTCAGCAGTCGTCTCCAGGATGTTTTCGGTGTGGGAGTCAGTACCACCGTGTCAGAGACTGTACCATGGGACGCCAGGGAGCGGCGAAAGTCCCGCATGTGACTTTACCACCCTCACCACCTTCTCAGAGAGCTTTATTTCCTACTCCTGATGATGCTCCACGTCAGTCAGATGCTTCTAGAGGCCGTGGGCGTGGCGGTCCAGTTCCGAGAGGACGAGGTGACAGAGGCCGAGGTAGAGGCAGAGGACAGCCAGCTATTAGTGGTGGACAGGCCCGAGTGTTCGCATTGACTCGTCAGGATGCACAGGCATCCAATGCTGTCGTGACAGGTACTCTGCCAGTATTTTCTTTTGATGCACGGGTATTATTTGATCCAGGCTCCACACATTCCTATGTTTCCACGTATTTTGCACCGACGTTGGGCCGGGAGTCTTCTCCGTTAGATCTGCCGCTCGTCGTTATTACCCCGGTAGGCGAGTCTTTTGTTGCCCGTTTTGTGTACCGATCGTGTTCCGTTCGTATCGGGAAGAGGTATTCTTCAGTTGATTTGATTCTCCTCGATATGCTCGACTTTGACGTTCTTCTTGGTATGGACTGGCTAGCCACCTGTTATGCATCTGTGGACTGCCGTGAAAAGGCAGTCAGATTCAGTTTTCCTGATGAGCCGGTTCTTATTATTCAGGGAGATCGTAGCGCTACCCTTCCCAGCTTGATTTCTTCTCTTCGCGCTGGTCAGCTCTTAAGGAAAGGGTGTCAGGGATTCTTAGCCTATATTTGTGATACTAGCTCCACAGAGGTTCCGTTGGACCAGGTCCCTGTTGTGAGAGAGTTTCCTGATGTATTCCCTGACGAGCTGCCTGATCTGCTACCAGAGCGCGAGATTGAGTTCTGTATTGACTTGATCCCTGGCACGGGGCCTATCTCTATACCGCCTTATCGGATGGCCCCGGCGGAGCTGAGAGAGCTAAAGGATCAGTTACAGGACTTGCTGGACAAAGGGCTTATCTGACCGAGTGTGTCCCCTTGGGGTGCTCCCGTCCTGTTTGTTAAGAAGAAGGACGGAAGTATGCGTTTATGCATTGATTATCGTCAGCTGAACCGGGTTACTGTGCGGAACAGATATCCCCTACCCCGCATTGATGACTTATTTGATCAGCTCCAGGGTGCAGGGTTTTTCTCGAAGGTTGATTTACGGTCAGGTTATCACCAGTTGCGGGTTCGGAAGGAGGATATTCCGAAGACCGCTTTCCGTACTCGTTATGGTCATTATGAGTTCTTAGTGATGTCGTTCGGGCTCACCAATGCCCCGGCAGCATTTATGGATTTGATGAACCGCGTATTCCGGCCGTATCTCGATCAGTTCATTATTGTGTTCATTGACGACATCTTGGTTTATTCTCGGAGCCGGGAGGAGCATGAGCAGCACTTACGTATCATATTGCAGACTTTGAGGGAGCATCAGCTGTTCGCTAATTTCTCCAAGTGCGCATTCTGGTTAGACAGTGTCGACTTCTTGGGTCATGTGGTGACGAGAGACGGTATTTGCGTGGACCCGAAGAAGATCGAGGCAGTTCAGCGTTGGCCTAGACCAGTATCAGTTACAGAGGTTCGCAGCTTTCTTGGTCTGGTCGGCTATTATCGACGTTTTGTCCAGGATTTCTCCCGCATTGCTGCACCGTTGACCGGGTTGACCCGGAAGGGGGTTCCTTTTGATTGGACCCAGGCATGTGAGGATAGCTTCCAGCAGTTGAAGACTCGTCTGACTACTGCACCAGTGTTAGCATTGCCTTCAGGATCAGGCGGGTTCATGGTATATTGTGATGCTTCTAGAGTGGGGCTGGGATGTGTATTGATGCAGCACAACAGAGTTATCGCGTATGCTTCTCGGCAGCTGAGGAAACACGAGCTTAACTACCCCACACATGATTTGGAGATGGCTGCAGTGGTATTTGCACTTAAGATCTGGAGACATTACCTATACGGTGAGTCGTGCCAGATATTCACTGACCACAAGAGTTTGAAGTATATTTTCCAGCAGCGAGATCTGAATCTGAGACAGCGCCGTTGGATGGAGTTGGTGAAAGATTATGACTGCGAGATTTTATACCATCCGGGCAAGGCGAATGTGGTGGCTGATGCTTTGAGTAGGAGGCCCGGAGGTAGCTTATCTTGTTTGAGCGCAATACATATGCAGTCGACGGCGGATTGGTAGGTGTTATGTGACAGCAGAGTGCAGTTCGAGTTTACTCCTACAGGGGGACAGCTGGCCCATTTCAGAGCACGCCCACGGTTACTTGACCGTATCCACGAGGTACAGTCCGGCGATGCCCGTACATTAGAGATCATTGAGCAGATTCGACAGGGCAGAGTTTCTGAGTTCGTGCTTGATGATCAGGGGATACTTCGATTTGGGACTCGACTGTGCGTGCCAGATTTAGAGGGACTGAGGCGCGGTATTCTCGAGGAGGCACATAGATCAGTATACAGCGTGCATCCAGGTTCCACCAAGATGTACCGTGATTTGAGAGAGGTTTACTGGTGGGACGGGATGAAGAAGGATATTACAGACTTTGTGTCGAGATGCCTGACTTGTCAGCAAGTCAAGGCCGAGCACCAAAGGCCAGCCGGCGAGTTACAGCCTTTGCCCATCCCTGAGTGGAAGTGGGAGCAGGTCTCCATGGACTTCATTGTGGGTCTACCCAGGACCAGTCGAGGGTATGACTCTATTTGGGTGATTGTGGATCGACTGACGAAAGCGGCTCACTTTCTACCAGTGAAGACCACTTTTGGATTTTCTCAGTACGCCCAGGTTTATATTGATGAGATAGTGCGACTGCATGGTGTTCCGACTTGCATCGTGTCCGACCGTGGCACCCAGTTTACCAGCCGATTGTGGCAGAAACTCCAGGAAGCTTTGGGCACCCGATTGAGTTTTAGCACAGCCTTTCATCCTCAGACTGACGGTCAGTCAGAGCGTACGATTCAGACTCTTGAGGACATGCTCAGAGCTTGTGTTTTAGATTTCAGTGGTAGCTGGGATCGTCATTTGCCTTTGATCGAGTTTTCCTACAATAATAGCTTCCAAGAGACGATTCAGATGGCACCTTTCGAGGTTTATATGGGAGGAGATGTCGATCGCCTGTATGTTGGACAGAGCTTAGGGAGAGCAGTATTTTGGGGCCTCAGATCGTACAGGAGACGACCGAGAAGATACAGCTGATTCGGGACAGGATGAGAGCGGCACAGAGCAGGCAGAAATCTTATGCTGACAGGCGCCGTCGCCGACTCGAGTTCGCTGTTGGCGATCATGTTTTCCTGAAAGTCTCTCCGATGAAAGGTGTGATGAGATTTGGGCGGAAAGGGAAGCTGAGTCCTAGATATGTTGGTCCTTTTCGAGATCCTAGAGCGTGTTGGTCCAGTCGCTTATCGGTTAGCTCTTCCGCCTAGCTTCCCCGATGTTCACCCCGTATTCCATGTCTCGATGCTCCGCAAGTACCTTCATGATCCTTCCCAGGCGATTCAGCACCAGACGACCCAGCTAGAGCGTGATCTTTCTTTCACCGAGCAGCCGGTGATCATTTTGGATCGGCAGGTGAAGAAATTGAGGTCGAAGGTTATACCGTCTGTCAAGGTCCTTTGGCGTGGCCCGAACAGCGAGGAGGTCACCTGGGAGACCGAGGTCGAGATGAGGAAGAGATATCCCCATCTTTTTGAAGGTACGCGTAGTAAAATTCTAATTCGGGGGCAAAATTTCTTTAAGGGGGGAAGATTGTAACCCTTCGAAAATCGTTTAGGCAGTTTTTCGGTAATCGGCTAATTTTTCGGCTTTTTCCGTAAAAAGTCAAAATAGGTATTTTTCATTGTAGACCTAATTACACAAAATTTAGATAAGATATTACTATAATTTTGTCACTAAAATGTCACTTATAATTATCTAGTTAAATAAATTTTTTTTCGTAATTAATTATTTTTTTATTATTTTAAGCCTTTTTAAATACATTAAATTAGTGATAAATACAAATTTAATTAGGTAAATTTCATAATTAGGAGTATTTATAAGCTAAAATATGGTGTTAATAAAATTATGTCATGTCTTGCAAACTTTTGGTTTTAGGGTGGGAAAATTTGTGAAAAAATGGTGTAAAATGGGTATTTTTTTTTAAAAAGGTTGACATGAAAGCATTAAATGATAATATGGGGTGTTTTGGGACCTAGAAACTTCTCAAAATTTCCCCATCTCCTCTCCCTTGCTGCTGGCCGACCCCCTCACCTGCAGATTTCCCTCTCTTCTCACTCCTTTTTTGCTTCAATTTTCATGCAAAAATTCATAAAAATCCACAATTTCATTAACCCATTCAAAGTTAAACCCTAATCCACTCTCTCTCAACCCAAATTAGTTCAAAAACTTGATGAAAGGAGGCTTTGTTGGTGACTTGATCATGCTAGAATTCAATTGGTGAGGTAAAAATTCTAAACTAGATTGCTAACTTGTAGTTTATTTGTGCTAAAATCTAATTTTGAAGTATTAATTTAGTGTAAATCCTTGTTCATGAAAAATCAAGAATGGGTTTTGATGTTGAGTTAGAGTTTGAAACATGGTTGTAAAAATTTAGTTAGGGTTTTGGTTATCTAATTGATTAGAATGGTTAATTGTGTAATGATATGCTTGCTAAATCGACAAATTGCGATGTTTGTATCGAATCGGCTAGAAAATTGCTTGCTAGATTTTTACGAAAATTAGAATGCGATCAAATTGTGTTATGTTAGCGATATAATTAGCTTCGTATAGGACTATTAGAGTGCGCGAACGTGGGGTTTCGTCTAGTCGGGTTGTAGTTTTGTCGATTTCCCCGAAATGTCGATTCTAGTTAAAGATTAGAGATTTTCGTGCGTTTTCCCGCGCACCGAGTGCATGTTATGTTTAATTCGAGAGCGTCGATAATTGTTTATTGTGACTTGCATCGTTTTAGGTTTTGTAATCTTATGATTGGTGTTGTGCAAATATAGGATCGGTCGGGGAAACATCGGACACAGCACGTAAAGGCAAGGCGGTGGTCGGATCGGGTTAGCGGGGATTTCAGGTGAGTAGATGTATTCATCTATGGGGGAATCGTCTGAATGGCACGAGGCGCCCCCTAGTTAGGATTACCCTACTTTTTGCAAGATTTATATTGTTAGCTAGCTTATCCATTTATGTACACTGCATACCCTTATAGCGAACAGTATATTAGATTGCATGGACATTCATCTATACTTATGCGATATCACTTCGTAGGACACGAACACCATTACCATTGGCATCTGTTGCACGCGCACTATTCATATGACACACACGCCTTTGGTAATTGCCATGCCACGTGCACTATAGAACCTGTTTAACTTAATAACGCCATTTGCATTCATACATGATATATGGAATTGCATAGCATGCATATACCTCGCATTACCATCATATCTACATAGATTTCTAGCCAAAACTCACATCATATACATTGATATCATAGACATTTATCATATATAACATGTGAACATTATGATTTTCTTGAGGATTTCAGTATTGCTGGGATTTCTGGATTTTTTGGGAAAACCGCAAGAATTTAACAAAAGCTTATATTCATCATTTTTAAAACAAAGTTGCGGTTTTCTCATGTTGTATGTGTCGTCCACCATGAGTTTTCATGTTTTCTGTTGGATTTCGAGACCCGATTCGAAGAGTGGATGAACCGTCTCGGGTACATGGTGGGCCCGGTATGGTACCCCGGGGCAAGAAGATCGAGTTGTAGACGATGAGCCTGGCAGGGGAAGACTACCTACCGGTGATGTCTGGCGCGGCGGATATCCGGAGGATACCGACCGTTGTCGTGAGATTTATGATATGGGCCGATCTGGACTGACGGAGCCCGATATTGAGACAGATATGATTCCTATTTGGTGTCGATGCTTGACATGGGTTTTCAGATGATTTCTTGATGGTATTTAGCTATTATACAGATATTCATGTTCTAAAGTTAAGAATTCAATACCCTTAGCATTTAAAACACTTAAAGACTTAATAATGACATTGCATACCTGTGCATGCATACTAGAGATATTATATCACATATGGACATGCATGTTGTGGTGCATTGCGTGCATTCTTACGATTGCCTTATTAGATATTATATTTACTCACGAGCTGGCAACTCACCCCCGTTGTGCTACAGTGTCTTGCAGGTCGGACCCGTCAGTCTTGTAGCGGCGGGCTATCCTATCATCAGCTCCTTTTGCTCAGACTCGCGACATCGCCCGTAGGTGGGTTGCGAGTATACTTTATTTCTTTTTGCTTTATCATTGTATCTAGTATTCTCCATCTACCACTTTATATTGTATATGTGACCTAGTGGTGAGACTGAGAGATTTGTATATTTGTGGTTTCTTTTGGGTCGAGCTCACTTGAGCCGGCGTTGTGTTTTCTGATATTTTGCGTTTCTTTTATGCTCTTTTCTTGATATTGCTATTATATTGCATGTGGTTGTGATCCGCCTTGGGCGAAGAGCTAGCTCCCGCTTGGGGATGCCATTTTTATGATTACAGGTTTATTATCTTGTTGTACCCATTTTGGGGGGATAGAAAATACAGGGGAGACTCTGCCGAAATTTTCGGAAATTTTTGATGTTTTTTTTTCTTTTAAAAGGGATTCTATGCAACTTAATTGATTTCAAAAACCGTTTTCATTTAAGGTTTTTCCTTCACTATCTTTTGATTTTGGTTTAGATTCTTCTGGGCTTTGGCTGACTTAGGTTACGGTACGCCTTTAGACGTCTCGTAATCTAAGTGTCAGTCGCGTTCCGTACTTTCGGGTCGTGACAAAAATGGTAGTATGCTACTTGGTTTGTCTCTACTTCAATATGTGTATGTGTTTCTTTTAGCATATCGCTTATACATATTAGTAGAGCCCTAAGGATCTTTGCTTGATTACCAGCGTTGTGATGGCAGTCACACTCGTGGAGGCTGGGTAATCCATAAGCACATCCTTATACAGGTCCCTAGTCGTTGGACTATCGAGACAGGGCATCGATACTCCGGAGTAGACTAGCGTATGCGCTTCTCATCCCAGCGGGGGAGACGGTCTATCCCACAGCCGTCAGTACGTCGTACTTGAGATAGTATGTGGGTGCTCGTTAGGTTACGAGTACACTGGACAGGACTCGTCGGGGACTGTTGGTTGGTATTATACCTATCGTCAGTTATCAATTCCCAGGTGACATGAGTAAAGCTTAGTCCGCTGACTTGACACTGTCACTTCGCCTCGAGTGTGTTCCCACTGTACTTAGATTACTACCCTACCACGGCTCAAAGGATTCGTGCAAACAGGTAGTAGTTAGGTGCAGTCCCGAAGCACTTGGAGGCAGTGACGGTTAGACAGGATTCGTCTCTCCCGGTATTGGGGGTTGACATCGCACAGTGTCTAGGAGAGCCATTACACGAGTAGTCCCTAGCCAGGGCAATCGAGATATACTGGTAGGTTTCCAGTGTTATCTCAGGGTGTTCTGGGCTACACTCCGACACGACTTGTACCGCTATTAGGGGACTGACGTTTACCGCCCCCCTAGGCCCGCCATGCGATGTATCAGACGAATAGACCAGACTGTACGGAGACTGTCACATTCAGGCTCAGTAGGAGTTCAGATGAGTTCACCTCGTCAGTCTTCTTATCGGCATCTACCTGGGGACCGTTACGTACAGCTAGTGCCGCTTGCGGTCTGTGGTTAAACCCACTGCCAGCGTAGTGTCGAGTCTTTAGAGTCCCACACAGAGAGTTATTCGCCTTTAGGCAAAATGAGTAGAGGTCGCATGGTTTTACGACAGGGTTCGTTCACATCCGCGCACTTGTGCACGTTTGCTGTCCGGACAGCTTATACTAGCGAGCTTTGGTTTAAACCAGATCCTAGTATATGATTTGGGATTGGTTTTATCTCATTGTATTCGTGTTCCTCGGATCACGAATACGGGTGCGTATGCACAGTTGACTGAGACAGAGGGAGAGGACTTTGATTAGGGTTAATGACCATTGTCATTTTCTTAACCCTAATGCTTATGTGTGTATTATGAATAATTGATATTAGTTATATATAATTGTGCATGGTTAGGGTTGTTGACCATTTGACCATACTTGACTTGTTGACTTGGGTTGACAAGTTGACCATCATCATTCCATATGAAAGATGCTCTTTGATCCTTGCAATTTGCATTTAATGTGAAATGATAATGGTCAAGTCTTGATTAACCATGACAATTATCTAGCTAATTATCTAATTTCATAATTCACCCATATTAGAGAGAATGGTTAAATATTTCTCTCATTCTATCATTTTGATTCTCTCTCCTCCTCTTCCTCTCTCTCAAGCTCTCCCCTCTCATGAGTTGAGAAACACATGAGCTTGAGATAAACCTCTCTAAAATAATCTCTACTCTCTTCTAAGGTTCTAGGATTAGTACTTCTAGCATCTTAGTTACTTCTAGCTTGAAGTTGAAGCCAAAGGTTGAGGCTCTCGGGTGGATCCTTCTTCGACTAGAGAAGGCAACAAGGTGATCTCTTTCTTCCACTCCAAGGAGCAAGGAGAGAAGGACATAAAGCCCAAGGTATAACCTTTCTTCCATGTAGCTAATACTAGTTAGCTTGTAGTTAGTTTTTGTTTAGCAAAGATCCTCCTTTAGTTAGTCCATGTTGTCTAGTTCGATAAAAATCCGATTTTTATACCGTTTTCCGCCTCCCCGCAAGCACCGGGGTGGGCAACGTGGACTTACAGCAATAGCGACCTGTAAGGTCACCTAAAGCAGTACATGATGATAAAGACAAACTATGGTAGCATACTATTCTCCATTAATGTGTAATAGTGAACCACAATATCACCTGAAGCATGTACACGATGATAAAGGCAAACCAGATAGTATACAATAATCCTGAGTAAGATTGTACTATCGGCATAGGTCCTCCCTCAATCATTGCAATGACGTGCCTGCGATCCAATAATTGATTCTGAAGGAACTATATCCCACACAAGCCACCTCAAAAAATCAATCCATGACTTTCTTGAAAACCACCAAAACCAAACTATGCCCACTATCCTCACAATGGTTCGGCCAAAACAAATGGATGAATGAAATTTGGCCAAAAATGAATGCACAAAAAAATTCCGTTAAATAATATTTTATATTTTTCTGAAATGTTACAGAACCACACAAGACTCTATGAGGATCTCGGGTCGACTGATTAACCTGTACCAGTGTCACCAGAGAACTGCGTTCTGACGATAGGTATAATACAATCTAGGAGTTCTCGGCGAGTCTGTTCAGTGTACCCAGTCTCCACTGAGCACCCGTATACCTTCTCTGATGTCAAACACCAATGGATATGGGATCATCCATCACCCATCATATGGGTCAAGAAGCGCATAAGCTAGTCTACTCCGGAGTATCATGCCTTGTCTCGATACTCTCACGACTAGGAACAATTATAGGGTGTTCTTGTGGACTACCCTTGGCCCCACTAGTATAATCTCCATTATAGTCCTGGTAGTCAAGTACACATCCTAAGGGCTTTATCAACATGTGAGAGTAAGACAGCATCACTTATACAAGTCAACATGTTAAGACAAAGTGCAACCAGATAGCATACTATCATGTCGAGCAAGAAAGTCCTCCCTATATATGTCCAAGCATCCACTTCAATATACATCACATGTACAGTAATGGCTTCTAGGGCATACATATAACTAACAATCTCCCACTTACACTAAGGCCATTTGTTGCAGTATCTCATACTCAACAATTTAGCAGTAGTTGTAATATCCCATACTCAACCATCCCAAAATCTCTAATATATTATTTGGGGAAGCAGGCCTTGGTGAGTGGATCCGTCGTGTTAACCTCAAAATCTACTCTCCTTAGCTTGATTCCTTGGAGATCAACCATCTCCCTGATCAAGTGATACTTGCCTCAGAATATGTCCGGATCGCTGATGGGACCGGCGTTCCTAGGCCAAAACCATAACTCCATTCAAGTCACAATAACAGTTATTGGACGCTCAATGGTAGGAACCATGTTCATCTCATGAACAAGAAATGCCCAGACATCCACTTTGGCAGCATCGTTGGTAGCGATGTATTCAGCTTTTATCATCTAGTATGCCTCGGTATTTAGCTTGGAACTCTTCCAACATACCGTCCCTCCACTGAGGGTAAAGACAAAGCCTGTGACTGACTTTCAGTCGACCATATCACCCTGGAAGCTCGAACCAAGAACATTCATTTAGTGCTTCTCAAGTACTTAAGAATGTCCTCCATAGCTGTCAAGTGATTCTCCCTAGATCCGATTGATTCCTTAACACTACACCCAGTGAGTCATCGTCATCTGGTCTGGTAAATAACATCGCATACTCTGATAGAGCCTACTGCCGAAGCATAGGGTCTCCCTTGCATGCGAGCTCTCTCTAAATCAGTCTTGGAAGACATCTTTTTGGAGAGAGTGATTCCTGAGTAAGTGGACGAACCACCACGTTTAGAATTCTCCATACTAAACCCCTTTAGTATGATGTTAATGTATCTGGATTTGGGACAATCCCAACATCCACTTAGATCTATCACCATAGATCATAATCCACTAGATGTAATAGGTATCATCCAAATCTTCCATGGAGAATTCTCGTGATAAGAGGAGCTTGACCAAGTGTTGTAGGGTTCCTAGGCACACTAATGAGGTCTCACAAGGCATCAACCATGCCAAATTCAAAAATTATATGCCGAGAAACCCTAAGCAAAGATTGTTAACTTGAGAATAGGCGAAACAAATGAGAATAAACGACTTTACTCTAAAAGTGAACGGAAATACAACCTTTGTAGATCCGGTCCTCCACCTCCATAGCTCTGTGATGAAGTCCCCTCGCTGCGATCATCGGATCCCGGGCTCTAGCGTCGGCTTCATCGGAGAAATGGGCGGGCTAGGTCGTCGACTTTGATGCAGAAGATGATCTACGTCGAGGCAACACAAGATCAAGCTCCAACTTCACCAAGCCATGAAACTTGTAAAGAAAACACCCTATACTACTTGGCAAGTGGTAGAGGATGAAGAAATAGGAAGTAGGTTCACTTTAGAATTGGATTTCTCACTCTTTTTCTCAAGTCACCATTGAAGCTAGCAAGCTTCATTCTTCTTCAAGAAGAAGAAGAAGAAGAAAAAGAATATGATGATAATGATAAAATCACTTAATTAATTATATTAAATCAAGTGATCTTATCATATAGCAACCATGGTTAAGCGTAGAGAATAAACTAGGGTTAGGTGAATGGTTAGGTTTAGGAAAGAAACAAAATGGTCGAGCTTTCAACACTTCATGAAGTTTCAACAAAAGAACAAAATAAGCCACCATTCTATTTATCTTTCCAAAATGAATAATTAAATAAATGAATAAGTAAATAAACAAAACCCTAACCATTAACATAACCATGGTTTAATCATACACACAAACTTTCATGTATCATCAAACATGATACAATCAAGTGCACAAAAGTATATCACATATACAATGTGCACATCAAGTGAGAAAATCCTTTTTAAGTGAACAAATATTAGTTAATGTAAAGTAATATATCTAATATATAATTATACATTAAATCATTAAATCAATAATTGATTTAACGATCCGGTCATATCGCATATAACCGACTAATATCAGTAGTAACAACTTATGGAATCAACACTTGATCCGATAACCTGGCTATATCGCATATAACCGATCAATGTCACAAATCGCGAGAATCGAATACAGTATCACATACTGGTATTATTCTCGGTCCCGCACATATCTCATATGCGCTCCTATTTCATTTCGCTTGAGCCAGGAAACCTCTGTGTAGGACTCTAAAGACTCGTCAATACGCCGGCAGCAGGTGATGATCATATCAAACACCCACAAGCCGCAAGCGGTCTGCTAAACGTAACGGCCACCCGGGTATTGAGCGATCAGAAGATCGACGAGCAAGCCCGTTCATACTCCTGTGAATTCAACCAGTAACACTTACCGTACAGTCCGGTTTGTTCGTCTGATATGTCGCATATCTCGTCTAGGGGTGGTAAACGTCAGACCCCAGTAGCTCGATAATTCGTGTCGATATGAGCTTTATAACAGTTCGAGAAACTACTGGTAACACTTACCAGTAAATCTCAGCAACCCTGGCCAGGGATTTCCGGTTATAGCCAATCGAACACAGCGCAACATCAACTCCCTATACCGGGAGAGACGAATCCCCTCCTATCGCTCATTGCCTCCATGTGATTCGGGCCTGTACCCAAAACCCACCGTTTTGCATGCCCTTTTGGACGTGGTAAAGTGGAAATCAAAGCACAGTGGGAATCACACAAGACTCTATGACGATCTCGGGTCTACAGACTAACCTGTACCAGTGTCACCAGAGAACTGCCATCTGACGTAAGGTATAATACCATCTGGGAGTTCTTGGCGAGTCCGTCCAGTGTACCCAGTCTCCACTGAGCACCTGTATATCATCTCTGATGTCAAACACCAATGGATATGGGATCATCCATCGCCCATCGGTATGGGTCGAGAAGGTATACGCTAGTCTACTCTGGTATATCGATGCCCCGTCTCGATACACCCACGACTAGGGACCTTGAAGGATGTACTTATAGACTACCATGTCGCCACTAGTATGATCTGCATCATAGTCCAGGTAGTCAAGCACACATCCTAAGGGCTTTACCAACATGTAATAGAGAGACAATCAGTGCACACGTTAAAGTAAAGAGTAACCAGATAGCATACTATCATATCGAGCAAGAAAGTCATCCCTATATATGTCCAAGCATCCACTACAATATACATCCTATGTATAGTAATGGCCTCTAGGGCATACATATAACTAACAATCTCCCACTTGCACTAGGGCCATCTGATAGCAGTGGTTGTAGTATCTCATACTCAACCATCCCATAAAAGTCTCTTTCCGGAAAAAGGCCTTTGTGAGTGGATCCGCCGTGTTGTCCTCTGAGTCTACTCTCCAAACCTCGATCACCCTGGAGATCAACCATCTCCATGATCAGGTGACACTGCCTTAGAATATGTCTGGATCACTAATGGAACGGACATTTCTTGGCATAAGCCACAACTCCATTGTCTCACAATGGTAGGAACGAAGTTCATCTCATGAACTAATATACACCCAGACCGCCTCTTTGGTAGCATCTTAAGTAGCGATGTATCTTGCCTTTAATCGTCTAGTATTCCACGGTATCTAGCTTGGAACTCTTCCAACATACCGTCCCTTTACTGAGGGTAAAGACAATGCCTGTGACTGATATTCAGTCGTCCTTATCACCCTGGAACCTTTCCAGTGATTCTCCCCAGGATCAACTGATACCATCTCACTACAACTAGTGAGTCTCCTAACATCCAATTAGATCTATCTCATAGATCCAAAATTCAGGATTTAGGAGGTATCACTTTGATCCTATATGGAGAATCATTGTGATAAGCGGAGATTGATCGAGCGTAGCATAGGAAACTCCTTCCCTATCAAGAGTATGTCATCTACGTACTCTACGAGGATCGCCACCATACTCCCTACTACCTTTTTGTATATACAAGGTTCATCTATCATTTTGATGAAGTCAAACTATTTGACTACTACATCAAAACAGTTGTTCCAACTCCGCGATGCCTGCTTTATCCTATAAAGCATCTTGTACACGTTTCCGCTGCTCCCACTGTTTACGAAGCCCTCTGACTGTGTACTTATAAACGCTTTCTTCTAAAACATCATTTAGAAAAGCAGTCATGACACCCAACCGCCAGATATCGCAGTCATGGTATGTAGCCGTGGCAAGTAGGATCCGGATGGACTTAAGCATAGCCACTGGAAAAGATTTCATCTTTATCCACGCCTGGTCGATGACGAAAACCTTTAACAAGTCTAGCTTTGAAAGTCTCAACTTTTCCATCTACACCAAGTAATCTTCTCAAGATATACTTGCTCCTGATGGGGATTTAACCCTTCAGATATAGCAACCAAAGTCCATACTTTGTTGGTGTATAAGGATTCCATCTCAGATCGATAAGCACCCAGCCATTCTTATAGAGTCTTACTCCTGATGGCCAGCTCGAAACTAGTTGGGTCATCATCTCATGATGCATTCCTCGCTCCCACTGTCATAGAGAAACCGTAGTAACTCTCAGGTGGGTGAGGAACCCTACTAGATCGGCGGAGAGGCTGAGGTTCGTTGGTTACTATTGAATCCTTTGGTTCTACTAAATCATCTGCTGTAGTTTGTATAGCTGGAACCTTTCCAATTCTACATAACAGACATTGCCTCGATCTTGACCGGATTTTTGCTTTTAGACATAGGCCGGTCAACCCCAAATCTTAACTAACTTAAGAGATGGGCTCTTCCCTTATCAGATCAAATATGAAGTGGTAGGTAACTGATTTGATTTGAACCCTATTCAATAGGTATGCAGCTTCTCAAGTGCATAACTCCCAAAAGGAAATTGGAAACTCAGTAGTACTCATCATAGAGCACACCATATCATATAAGGTGCTATTGCTCCGCCCCGATATACCATCGTGCTATGGTGTATTCGGAGGAGTAATGCTGAGAGAGAATCTCATTCTCTTTTAGAATAGTCCAGGATTTTCGTGCTTAAGTATTCTCCTCCCTGATCACATCAAAGGACATAATACTTATACCCTTATTTTGGTTCTCTACTTCTAACTTATATCCTGTGAATATCTCAAAAGTTTCGGACTTGTGATTCAACAGGAACATATGTCTGAATCTTGAGAGATTATCAGAGAATGTAATGATTACAAAGAACCGGTCTTGGCATATGTAGACGGGGAACCTTACATACATCAACATGTATCATCCCAAGAGTTCACTAACTCTTTCTCTGTTTTCAGTAAACAGAGCTGTGGTCATCTTATCTTTGTGACATGACTGGCAAGTTTTCACAGGATGTAAATTCAAACAGATTTAAATATGCATCTATATGTAACTTTAGCAAGTCGGGTCGCATTGATATAACCAAGACTACAATACCTAAAGAAGGATTCGTTCATTTCTGAACTCTTCCTCTTGTGCGTGTTCCGAATACTAAGAACTATAATTTGATTTAGAACATCAATGCTTTTAGATAAGGTGCCTGAACCGATCAACTTTTGATATGGGAAATGTTCAAAACATTATCCAACAATATAAAATTTTATCATTTCTTTACTAATAAAGAGACTGATAGGATTTTGTATATCAGGTTCGGTATCTAATAACATTCGTTCAGAATCAATGTATTTGGAATACAGGGTGACAGTGACCAACAGACTTGGCTGCAACACTTGCCCCGTTTTCTGTCTCATGAAACATATCATCCGTTCTCAGTTCTCCACCTATCTGTAGCCCTATGTATCAGATTACATATCTGGGATCCTGATCCAGTATCTAATACCCAGGAGGTAGAGGATACAGAGAAACAGTTCTTTGTAATGAACACACCCGAAGGAGATGCATCATATGCACTTTCTTCGTTTGGGTGGCATAGGAATTATGGTATTCCCCAATTTCCTGCTCTGTCTTATAACAATTATAAGTTGGAGCGGGACCAACGTTCCCCAGCTCAGTATAACAAGCGGGTTCGGTCAATATAACCGTATTATTATCTTGATTAAGGCGTGATATGGTCGCTACCTGGAGAGAGAGAGAAGAAAACACTCTGCGTGCGCTCTGTCAAGAATAGATTGGTTATTATTTTATCTAATCAGGATGGCTCCCACTGTTTTTATCAAATCATCCTTCAAACCCTAAAAGGAAAGACTAGCCGGGATTAATTACACGCTACAAGTTCGCCAATCTTTCAGCCAGGCCAGTGTCGGTACTTTGAAGGAGGTCCCCCGTGCTTTCGCACGAACCTAATTAATGTAAACCTCATTTTCCCAGAGGCGTATCCCCGTTGACACCTTTCTAGACACCTACTTGATCGGCTTATTGTAATGTGTAAAACTCTCGCAGGAGTAACAATTACTCGCAGTGGGTATCGGGATCCAACTATCACATAGAAGGTATTCAATCTCATTGCAAATTTCAACACTTGAAATTCCCGATAATATTTTGCCCCTAGTGTTCTATGAATTTGACGAATGCCAAACAACCCATAGTCCACTAGTCAAGTTCAACCTGTACATTTCTTGATTGAATGAAACCCACCCGCACGACCCTTGACGAATGCCAAACAACGCCGTACGAATACCCTAATCCAATCTGCATCATATGCATAAGCAGATAAATACTAGTTAGCTACCGTACACTACGCCTTGACGAATGCCAAACTACCGCAGCACGAATACTAACTAGTACTTATCTGAAATGACGGAGGGCTACGACAGGTTTTTCTGAAAACCTATTGCGTAATGAACTTGATATCGTTGTAGAATCAAATGATTTTAAAATGGAGTGTTTTTTAGGCTTTTCTAGTTTTGCTAAAGGGGTCACTCCCGGTGAAGGGATCGTCGGCCCTTTCCTCGTCGAATGAGGTGCGGGATATATCACATATATCACTGTGCAAAGCAGAAACTATAGAAGCAATCAAAAGACAAACAAAGGGTTGTAGCATCTGCCAGTTATTGCTAAAGGGGTCACTCCCGGTGAAGGGATCGTCGGCCCTTTCCTCATTGAATAAGGTGCAGGATATATCATATATACCACTGTGCAAAGCAAGAACTGTAGCTACCTGTTTTATTTTTGAAATTTGATTCCACAACATCTTAGGTATCGTTTTCTTTCATTAATCATATTAATGAAGTCCCATCAGTTATGTACCTAAACATCACAGATAAATACGATGTACACTTATGCCATCCGCATTCGCCTCGATGTCCCCTCGTGCACCGTTAGGTTAGGTAACTAACGGCAGAGCGGGGCAGGGCTAGCACGGGTGTAAAACATAAGTAACGTCTATATAATATATCATATATACTATATACAGTATCTATCACAGAACATCACATGATCACATCATAGATATCGCAACAGAAGAAACATATGAAACATTAGATATACTAGGACGTCCGTGTTTTCAATACGAGCCAGTATAAAACACGGATTCCACGGTCGCGATGAATAGCCAAACCCACACCCCTAGACCCCTACACGAGCGGCAAGCAACCCTACCAATTCTAGAGTTAGGAGACCCGGACTCGACTCCTCGAGTTGGTCTCCCACTGGACTCCAGAACCCGGTTACTTGTGCCCTCCTCCTTGGGTCTATCCTAGTGCGGAAAAGTAAATAATATACAAAAGGTGACATCTTCCGCAACCTGGAAGTGCCCCAATAAAAGAATATTACATATAAGTTTTTACATGAATGAAAATGAAAAACACTCATCTCACATAAAAAAAAACCCCGGCAATTCAAACACGACGATCCAATATAACATATCCAGCAACACATAACATCACATGTCATCAACGTAAGTAAATATGTCCATCCCAATTGTCGTTGACATATAGCAACGAAACTGGCGATATCACATATTACACTTACGGTCGTAGAAAAGAAAGTGTAAAACTACAACAGTTGGAATCCGCAACCTCTTTAGACATCGCATGCCTAATCAAATGAAATACTTAGACATCGCATGCCTAACAATTATAAACCTCGCATTTTAGTCTCATTATCGAAAACACTTTTCAATATTAAGTCGGGCAATTCAACAAGATTCCCGAGATTCAGATCGAATGCTCTTCGTAAACTTCAGTAGACGGCCGCACCCCCGACGCCGTCAACGAAGTGCACCAAGACGGAACACCGCTGCCGCGAGCACCCGAACGGATGCTTTCGGCGACGGGGTTCTCCTACAGTCACTTAGTCGGGACTATGGGGTGAGGCTGTCTATTAAGTCTACCCGGCGAGTATCCGCGTACGCTACGTGATTGCGACGGACTTTTGATCACATCAAAATTCCGTGGCAACCGATCAAGTGAGACTAAACTGCTATGTTTATAACATTCATTCAGTTATCACATAACTACATGTGGATTCCAAATAATGTATCACATTCCAGATAAAATAGAAAATGTTAAACTTTCCGATCGAACAGTCAAACACCCAAGTTTTCCCGAAACAGCTCAACATATGAAATAAGTTTAAAAACATTCACTTCATGCCTCAGTACCAACGGTCCAGCCGTAGAAGGGTCAAGCCAACGCCTGACATGTGGCACGCCGTACTGCCCCAAACCCTAAGGTTCAAAGGGCAGTTCAAGACGGTCAGATAATCGAGTTAAGGTTTGTTGTCTTCTAGAGGGACCATCGCGTTACTTGCACTACTTAGAACGTCATTAAACTACGGAAAAATCCAACACTAGGAATTTTCCCGGCAAGGGAAAAAGTGGGTATTTATATCCGGTCGAACTTTTTAACATATTCTAAAATTACCCGGAAAAGCACATAGACAAAGTTTGAAATTTCCGATCGAAACATCGAAGCTCCAAAACACCCCAGAAAACTCAACTCTTGAGTGCAAATTAAAACTTCCCAGAAAACTCAGCACCTGAAGAAACAAATTATTGTGCAAAAATGGAAGGATGATCTCATAATATAGCCGCGGAACCGCCGCATAAGC
This sequence comes from Agapanthus africanus, assembly GCA_030015575.1. Classification (NCBI taxonomy): domain Eukaryota; kingdom Viridiplantae; phylum Streptophyta; class Magnoliopsida; order Asparagales; family Amaryllidaceae; genus Agapanthus; species Agapanthus africanus. Next base: position 397,300,132 of record CM057341.1, on the reverse strand, counting down.
TAAGCTTCTGCCGCGGTTCCGCCGCTATTTAACCGTATCTTTTAGTCATTTTTGCACCGTAATTCTTAGAACTTCCTGCTGAATGTTTTACGAATTTTTAATCTGGAAAAAACCCAGTTTTGATAAAATGTCCAGAGAGGGGTATTCAGTTAGGGTTTCGAGTTCGAACGGACTTCTAGCTTCGTCTACTCATCGCTTACGGCTCTAGCTAGTCTCTGATATCACTGTAGGGTTCCTAGGCACACTAATGAGGTCTCACAAGGCATCAACCAAGCCAAATTCAAAAATTATATGCCGAGAAACCTTAAGCAAAGATCGTTAACTAGAGAATAGGCGAAACAAATGAGAATAAACGACTTTACTCTAAAAGTGAACGGAAATATAACCTTTGTAGATCCGGTCCTCCACCTCCATAGCTCCGTGATGAAGTCCCTCGCTGCGATCATCGGATCCCGGGCTCTAGCGTCGGCTTCATCGGAGAAATGGGCGGGCTAGGTCGTCGACTTTGATGCCGAAGATGATCTACGTCGAGGCAACACAAGATCAAGCTCCAACTTCACCAAGCCATGAAACATGTGAAGAAAACACCCTATACTACTTGGCAAGTGGTAGAGGATGAAGAAATAGGAAGTGGGTTCACTTTAGAATTGGATTTCTCACTCTTTTTCTTAAGTCACCATTGAAGCTAGCAAGCTTCATTCTTCTTCAAGAAGAAGAAGAAGAAGAAAAAGAATATGATGATAATGATAAAATCACTTAATTAATTATCTTAAATCAAGTGATCTTATCATATAGCAACCATGGTTAAGCGTAGAGAATAAACTAGGGTTAGGTGAATGGTTAGGTTTAGGAAAGAAACAAAATGGTCAAGCTTTCAACACTTCATGAAGTTTCAACAAAAGAACAAAATAAGCCACCATTCTATTTATCTTTCCAAAATGAATAAATAAATAAATGAATAAGTAAATAAACAAAACCCTAACCATTAACATAACCATGGTTTAATCATACACACAAACTTTCATGTATCATCAAACATGAAACAATCAAGTGCACAAAAGTATATCACATATACAATGTGCACAACAAGTGAGAAAATCCTTTTTAAGTGAACAAATATTAGTTAATGTAAAGTAATATATCTAATATATAATTATACATTAAATCATTAAATCAATACTTGATTTAACGATCCGGTCATATCGCATATAACCGACTTATATCAATAGTAACAACTTATCGAATCAACACTTGATCCGATAACCTGGCTATATCGCATATAGCCGATCAATGTCACAAATCGCGAGAATCGAATACAGTATCACATACTGGTATTATTCTCGGTCCCGCACATATCTCATATGCGCTCCTATTTCATTTCGCTTGAGCCAGGAAACCTCTGTGTAGGACTCTAAAGACTCGTCAATACGCCGGCAGCAGGTGATGATCATATCAAACACCCACAAGCCGCAAGCGGTCTTCTAAACGTAACGGCCTCCCGGGTATTGAGCGATCAGAAGATCGACGAGCAAGCCCGCTCATACTCCTGTGAATCCAACTAGTTACACTTACCGTACAGTCCGGTCTGTTCGTCTGATATGTCGCATATCTCGCCTAGGGGTGGTAAACGTCAGACCCCAGTAGCTCGATAAGTCGTGTTGATATGAGGTTTATAACAGTTCGAGAAACTACTGGTAACACTTACCAGTAAATCTCAGCAACCCTGGCCAGGGATTTCCGGTTATAGCCAATCGAACATAGCGCAACATCAACTCCCTATACCGGGAGAGACGAATCCCCTCCTATCGTTCATTGCCTCCATGTGATTCGGGACTGTACCCAAAACCCACCGTTTTGCACGCCCTCTTGGACGTGGTAAGGTGGAAATCAAAGCACAATGGGAATCACACAAGACTCTATGACGATCTCGGGTCTACAGACTAACCTGTACCAGTGTCACCAGAGAACTGCCATCTGACGTAAGGTATAATACCATCTGGGAGTTCTTGGCGAGTCCGTCCAGTGTACCCAGTCTCCACTGAGCACCCGTATATCATCTCTGATGTCAAACACCAATGGATATGGGATCATCCATCGCCCATCTGTATGAGTCGAGAAGGTATACGCTAGTCTACTCTGGTATATCGATGCCCCGTCTCGATACACCCACGACTAGGGACCTTGAAGGATGTACTTATAGACTACCATGTCCCCACTAGTATGATCTGCATCATAGTCCAGGTAGTCAAGCACACATCCTAAGGGCTTTACCAACATGTAACAGAGAGACAATCAGTGCACACGTTAAAGTAAAGAGTAACCAGATAGCATACTATCATATCGAGCAAGAAAGTCATCCTTATATATGTCCAAGCATCCACTACAATATACATCCTATGTATAGTAATGGCCTCTAGGGCATACATATAACTAACAAGTGTAGCATAGGAAACTATTTCCTATCACGAGTATGTCATTTACGTACAATACGTGTAAGACAACCTCACTCTCTACAACCTTCTTGTATATATAAGGTTCATCTACCATTTTGATGAAGTCAAACTCATTGACTGCCACATCAAAACAGATGTTCCAACTCCGTGATGCTTGCATTGATCCTGATGGACTTAAGCATAGCTTTGAAAGTCTAAACTTTTCCATCTACACCAATGATCTTCTCAAGATCCATTTGCTCCCAATGGGTTTTAACCCTTCAGGTGCAACATGTAAAGTCATACTTTGTTGGTGTACATGGATTCTATCTTTGATCGCATAGCATCCAGCCTTTTCACAGAGTCCCCACTCGTGATGGCCTGCCTGAACCTAGTTGGGCCGTCATCTACCATGATGCAATCCTCGCTCCCACTGTCACCGAGAAAACCGTAGTATCTCTCAATTGGATGAGGAACCCTACCAGATTCATGGAGAAGCTGAGGTTCGTTGAAGACTATTGAATCCTTTGGTTTCACCAAATCATCAGCTGTTAGTTTGTCTAGCTGGAACTCCTTCCAGTTCTACCTCATGACCACAAATTTCTTCATAAGAAATTCCTTTTCTAAAAAGGTGGCATGCTGAGAAACAAAACACCTTTTGCTCCTCAGTTAGGTAGAAGATATACCCTCGTAAATGTTTAGGATATCCTAAAAAACTTATACAGAACTGACCTTGTCTCGAGCTTGTCCGGATTTTGTTTTTCAACAGAGGCCAGACAACCCATATCTTAACTCGTTTAAGACATGGTCTCTTCCCATTCCATATCTCATATGTAGTGGTAGGCACTGATTTGGACGGAACCCCATTCAATAGGTATGCAGCTTATCAAGTGCATAGCTCCAAAAGGAAATAGGTAACTCAGCAATACTCATCATAGAGCGCGCCATATCTCATAGGGTGCGATATCTCCGCCCCGATACACCGTTGTGCTGTGGTGTATACGAAGGAGTAAGCTAAGAGAGAATCCTATTCTCTATTTAGAAAATCCAGGAACTCCATGCGCAAGTATTCGCCTTCCCGATCTCATCGTAGGACTTAATATTTTTACCCGTCTGGTTCTTAATATTCAAGTTTATATTCATTGAATTTCTCAAAAGTTTCAGACTCGTGTTTCAAGAGGAACACATGTCCGAATCTTGAGAGATAGTTGATGAATGTAATAAAGTACTAAGAACCAACCCTGACATTTATAGACATAGGAACGTATACATCATCATTTATCCGTTCCAAGAGTTCAGTAACTCTTTCTCCGTTTCCAGTAAACTGAGTGTTGGTCATTTTACCTTTGAGACAAGTTTGGCAAGTATCATAAGGTGAAAATTTGAACAGATTCTAATATTCATCCTTTATGTAACTTAGCTAGTCGTGTCGCATTGATATGACCTAGTCTACAATGCCATAAGAAGGATTCGTTCATTTCTAAGTTACTCCTCTTGTGTGTGTTCTATATACTTTGAACTGTGGTTTGATTTAGAACGTATATGATATTATATAACGTGCCTGGTCCAATCAACTCTTGATTCAGGAAAATGTTCACAACATTATCCACCAATATAGAATTATATCCTTCTTTAACTTAATAAAAAAATAATGTTGTACATTATGTTCGGTATGTAATAACATTCGTTCAGAATTAATGTATTAATACAAAGTGATATCTGCCAACTGACTTGGCTGCAACAATTGCATCATTCTCTAACACTTAGAGACATATCACCCATTCCCAGTTCTCTACCTTTCTGTAGCCCACGTAACATATTACATATGCGGGATCCTGATCCGGTATCACATACCTAGGACGTAGAGGATACTGAGAAACAGTTCTCGGTAATGAACACACCAGAGGAATATGCATCAACATACACTTTCTTTGATTGGGTGGCATGGGAATCCGGATATTCCCCTATACCCTGCTCGGACTTATGACAATTATAAGACAGAGCGGAACCAACGTTCCCTAGCTCGGTATAATAAGCAGGTTTGGTCAATGCATCCATATTATTATTTTGATTAAAGCGAGACATGGTCGCTACCAGGAGAGAGAGAGAAGAAAACACTCTGCGTAAGCTCTTGCAAGATCAGTTTGGTTATGATTTTATCTAATCAGGATGGTTCCCTTTTTATCAAATCTGCCTTCAAATCCTAAAAGATAAGACTAGCCGGGATTAATTACACCTTGCAAGTTCACCAATCTTTCAGCCAGGCCAGTGTCGGTACTTTGAGGGAAGTTTTCCGTGCTTTCGCACGGACTTAATTAAAATAAACCTCGTTTTCCGAGGGGCATAACCCCGTTAACACCTTTCTAGACACCTACTTGATTGGCTAATTGTAATGTGCAAAACTCTCACAGGAGTAACTCTTACTCGCATTGGGTATCGGGATCCAACGATCTCATAGAAGGTATGCAATCTCATTGCAAATTTCAACACTTGAAATTCCCGATAATAGTTTTTACCCCTAGTGACTTACGACCTTAACTATGGTCAACAAATCATAAGCACTAATCAAGTTCTACCCGTCATTTCCTGATTAATCCGACCCACCGACATGACCTTTAACTATGGTCAACAAAGTCACATGACTGTCCTAATTAATCGCATCATATGCTGCGTAGGAAGACATCACTTAGCTACCGAACACTACGCCTTAACTATGGTCAACATGTTAGTTATATGTATGCCCTAGAGGCCATTACTGTACATAGGATGTATATTGTAGTAGATGCTTGGACATATATAGGGAGGACTTTGTTGCTCGACATGATAGTACGTTATCTGGTTGCTCTTTATCTTAACATGTACTCTGATTGTTTCTATGTTACATGTTGATAAAGACCTTAGGATGAGTACTTGACTACCAGGACTATGATGCGGATCGTACTAGTGAGGACAGTGTAGTCGTCAAGTACATCCTACAAATGTTCCTAGTCGTGGGAGTACCGAGACAGGGCATCGATACTCCAGAGTAGACTAGCGTATGCGCTTCGTGACCCATATGATGGGCGATGGATGATCTTATATCCATTGGTGTTTGACATCAGAGAAGGTATACGGGTGCTCAGTGGAGATTGGGTACACTGGACGTACTCGCCGAGAACTCCCAGATGGTATTATACCTCACGTCAGATGGCAGTTCTATGGTGACACTGGTACAGAGTAGTCTGTAGACCCGAGATCGTCATAGAGTCTTGTGTGATTCCCACTGTGCTTTGATTTCCATCATACCACGTCTAAGAGGGCATGCAAAAAGGTGGCTTTTGGGTACTGTCCCGAATCACATGAAGGCAATGAGCGATAGGAGGGGATTTGTCTCTCCCGGTATAGGGAGTTGATGTTGCGCTGTGTTCGATTGGCTATAACTGGAAATCCCTGGTCAGGGTTGCTGAGATTTACTGGTAAGTGTTATCAGTAGTTTCTCGAACTGTTATAGACCTCATATCGACACGACTTATCAAGCTACTGGGGTCTGACATTTACCACCCCTAGGCGAGATATGAGACATATCAGATGACGAGACCGGACTGTACGGGAGTGTTACTGACTGGATTCACAGGAGAATGTACAGACTTGCTTGTTGATCTTCTGAGCGCTCAATACCTGGGTGGCTGTTACGTTTAGCCAACCGCTTACAGATTGTGGATGTTTGATATGATCATCACCTACTGCCGGCGTATTGACGATTCTTTAGAGTCCTACATAGAGGTTTCTTGGCTCAGGCAAAACGGAGTAGGAGCATATATATGATATGTGCTGGACCGAGAATGATGCGTGTATGCGATACCGTATTAGATTATCACGATATGAGAAATTGGCCGGGTATATGTGATATAGCCGCGACATCGGATCAGGTGTTGATTCGATGAACTGATACAAATTATATTAGTCGGTTATTTATGAAATAGCCGGATTATCGGATCAAGTGTTGGTTCAATAATTTAATGTATAATTATATATTTGATATATTAAATTACATTAACTGATATAAGCTCACTAAAAGAATCTTTTTCTCACTCGGGTAATACATTGATATATATGCGATATATGTTAATTGTATTATTTTATTTGGTTACAATAAATATTGTATATGTGATATATAATATTGTAACATGATATGATTAGTAATGCAACATGTTTAGTGGTGATTAAATAAGTTTAGGGTTTGATTTGAGTTAGTTCTTTCTTGAACCTTCTAGAAAGTTTCCTTTTTGTTTTTGCAAAGATATTTTGCAAGATATTTACTTAACCCAACCTACACCCTTAACCATGGTTTGATCTCTACAATGGTTAAGTCTTTTCTTGACTAAACCATGGTTGCTTTTGTAATGATATGTCCACTTTCATTATTCATCACAAATGGATTACTATTCTTCTTCTTCTTGCTGGAGCTTTTGAAAAGCTTTCTAGGTTTTTCTTATGTGATGAAAATGAGTGAGATTAAGTAAACAAATGAGAGCTAAATTCCTACTTCATCATCCTAATCTATCCTAACCATTTAGATTAGGGTGTTCACTTCATTTAGTGAGTGAGAGCTTGTGTTAATGAAACATCAAGGTAGATCATCTTTGTTATCGAAGATCGAAAGCAAGCTTGCATCTTTCTCTTCGTGGAGCCTCTCGAGAGTCCGGAACTTGATGATCGCAGCGAAGGGACCACAACACGGAGCTTATGAAGTGAAGGACCGGACTACAAAGGTTGTAATCCCAAACTCTTAGATGTTAAAGTGTTTAACATGCTTTGTTTTCGCCTAATCTCTAGTCTAAGATCTTGGTTTAGGGTTGTTCGGCACGGCTAAATTTTAAATCGGGCATGGTTGATGCCTTATAGACCCTTGTGCGTGTGCCTAGTAACCCTACAGTGGTATCAGAGCCAAGCTAGAGCTTTAGGCGAAGTTTAAAGTCTGATCGAGCTCCGAATACCCGTAAAACCCTAGTTTCTGGAAATTTTTCAAAACTGTTGATTTTTCCATATTAAAAATACTCCAAAAATTCAGCAGGATATTTTAGGAATTACTGTTGAAAACGACACCATAAATCCACTAAAGCACCGTGGAACCGCGGCCAAACAAGGGTATTGGCGGCGGTTCCGCGGCAGGTACTGTAGATTGAGGGATAGTTTTTATACGGTAACGACCGTAGGTACTTCCTGATTCTTCTGGGAATTTTTAATTGTACTTAAGTGTTGAGTTTTCTGGGTTGTATTAGGGACTCGTTGATTCGATCGGATAATTTAACTTCGTTTATGTTTTTTCCGGATAATTTTAGAAACTGTTAAAAAGTTCGAACGGATATCAATAACTCACTTTTTCCCCTGTCGGAAAATTTTTCAAAAGTTGGATTTTTTCTCGAGTTTGAAACTTCCGGAAAATCATGCAAGTAACGCGGTGGACCCTCTAGAAGAACACAAACCTTAACTCGATTATGTGACCATCTGAACCACCTCTGAACCTTAGGTTTTGGGGCAGTACGGCGTTGCCACATGTGAGGCGTTGGCTTGACCTTTCTACGGCTGGACCATTGGTACCGTGGCATGTGATGGATACTTTTTGAACTCCGCTCAAGTGTTGAGCTATTTGGGAAATCTTGGGTGTTTGTTTATTCGATCGGAAAGTTTAACACTATCTATTTATCTGGAATGTGATACAATATTTGGAATCTATAAGTAATTATGAGATAACTAATATGAATGTTATAAATCTAGCAGTTCAGTCTCAAATGATCGGTTGCCACGGGATTTTGATGCGATCAAAAGTCCGTCGCAATCACGTAGCGTACGCGGATACTTACCAGGTAAACATAATAGATAGCCACGCCCCATAGCTCCGACCAAGTGACTGTAAGAGAACCCCGTCGCCAAAAGCATCCGTTCGGGTGCTCGCGGCAGCGGTGTTCCGCCTTAGTGCACTTCGTCGACGGCGTCCGGGGGTGCAGCCGTCTACTAAAGTTTGCGACGAGTATTCGATCAGTATATCGGGAATCTAGTTGAATTGCCCGACTTGATATTGAAAAGTGTTTTCGATAATGAGACTAAAATGCGGGGTTTATAATTGTTAGGCATGCGATGTCTAAGGAATTCATTTGGTTAGGCATGCGATGTCTAAAGTGGTTGCGGATTCCAACTGTTGTAGTTTTACACTTTCTTTTCTGCGACCGTAAGCATAGTATGTGGTGTATCGCCGGCTTCGTTGCTATACATCAACGACAATCGGGATACGCATACTTGCTTACATTGAAGATATTAGATATTATGTGTTTCTATAATATGTTATATTAGATCGTCACGTTTTGAATAGCCGGGGGTTTTATGTGAGATGAGAGTTTTTCTTTTTCATTCATGTAAAATTCATTTGTATGTAATATTCTTTTATTGGGGCACTTCCGGGCTGAGGATGATGTCACCGTTGTATATTATTTACTTTTCCGCATTAGGTAGGCCCAAGGCGGGGAGCATAAGTAACCGGGTTCTAGGGTCCAGTGGGAGACTATCTCGAGGTGTCGAGACCGGGTCTCCTAACCCTAGAATTGGCAGTGTTGCTTGCCGCTCTCGTATGGGTCTAGGGATGTGGGTTTGTCTATTCATCACGACCGTGGAATCCGTGTTTTATACAGGCTCGTATTAAAACACGGGCGACCTAGTATATCCAATATTTCATATATGTTCTTCTACTGTAATGTTCTGTGATGAGATCATATTACTGCCTGAGACGAATGTTTATATTATATATATGAGATATATGTATATTGCAGATTTCGTTTCAAATGTGATGCTTGTGAAGCATAATTAAAATGGGACTTCATTAATGAGATTAATGAAATAAAAGAAACCTAAAGATGTTTTGGAAACTTGTTTAAAAACTTGTAGCTCTAATTCTTGCTTTGCATAGTGGTGTTCCTTGTAGAACATCCAGCACCTTATTCGATAAGGAATGAGCCGAGATCCCTTCACCGCGAGTGATCTCTTTAGCGAAACTAGCAGATGCTACAAACTCGGTTTGTCTTTTGATTGTTTTTATAGTTTTTGCTTTGAATAGTGATATTTGTGAAATATCCTGCACCTTATTCGTTGAGGAAAGAGCCGACGATCCCTTCACCGGGAGTGACCTCTTTAGCAAAACTAGAAAAGGCCTCAAAAACATTCCTTTTAAAGTCACTCAATTCTACAACGATATAAAGTTCATTACGCAAAGGGTTTTCTTAAAAACCTGTCGTAGCCCTCCGTCATTTCAGATAAGTTGTCTTTAGTATTCGTGCTGCGTTTGTTAACTTAGTCAAGGCGTAGTGTGCGGTAGCTGATTAGTGCTTATCTGCAAAGCATATGATGCGATTGGATTAGGGTAGTCGTGCGGCCTTGTTGACTCAGTCAAGGGTCGTGCGGGTGGGTTTAATTCAATCGGGATATGACGGGTTGAACTTTACTTGTGGTCTATGGTTTGTTGACTTAGTCAAGGTCATAGATCGCTTGAGGTAAAATATTATTGGGAATTTCAAGAGTTGAAATTTGCAATGAGATTGCATACCTTCTATGAGATAGTTGGATCCCGATACCCGCTGCGACTAAGAGTTACTCCTGCGAGAGTTTTACACATTACAATTAGCCGATCAAGTAGGTGTCTAGAAAGGTGTTAACGGGGTTACGCCCCTGGGAAAACGTGGTTTACTTTAATTAGGTCCGTGCAAAAGCACAAGGAACCTCCCTCAAAGTAATGGCACTGGCCTGGCTGAAAGATTGACGAACTTGTTGAGTGTAATTAATACCGACTAGTCTTTCCTTTTAGGGTTTGAAGGTAAATTTGACTAAAACAGTGGGAGACATCCTGATTAGATAAATTGATAACCAATCTAATCTTGAAAAAGCGCACGCTGAGTGTTTTCTTCTCTCTCTCTCCTGGTTACGACTATGTCATGCCTTAATCAAGATAATAATACAGATGTATTGACCGAACCCGCTTGTTATACTGCGTTAAGGAACGTTGGTCGCACTCTAACTTATAAATGTTATAAGACAGAGCAGGAAATAGGGGATTACCAGAATTCCCATGCCGCCCAAACGAAAAAAGTGCATGCTGATGCATCTTCTTCGGGTGTGTTCATTACAGAGAACTGTTTCTCAGTATCCTTTACGTCCTGCGTATGAGATACCGGATCAGGATCCCGCATATGTAATTTGTTACATGGGCTATAGATAGGTAAAGAACTGAGAACGGATGATAAATTTCATGAGATAGAAACGGTGCAAGTGTTGCAGCCAAGTCTGTTGGTAGTTATCACCCTGTATTACCATAATACATTAATTCTGAACGAATGTTATTAGATACCGAACCTGATATACAACATCATATCAGTCTCTTTATTAGTAAAGAAGGATATAATTTTGTATTGTTGGATAATGTTTTGAACATTTCCTATATCAAGTGTTGATCGGTTCAAGCACGTTATCTAAAAGCATAGACGTTCTAAATCAAACCACAGTTCTTGGTGTACAGAACACATAAAAGAGGAAGAGTTCAGAAATGAACAAATCCTTCTTGAGGTATTGTAGACTAGGTCATATCAATGCGACCCGACTAGATGAAGTTACATTTAGATGCATATTTAAATTAGTTTGAATTTACATCTTGTGAAACTTGCCGGTCATGTCACAAATATAAGATGACCACAGCTCCGTTTATTGGAAACAGAGAAAGAGTTAGTGAACTCTTGGGATTGATACATGTTGATGTATGAAGCTCCCCTGTCTACACATGCCAAGACCAGTTCTTTGTACTTTATTATATTCACTGATGATCTCTCAAGTTTCGCACATGTGTTCCTGTTGAAACACAAGCCTGAAGCTTTTGAGATATTCACAGAATATAAGTTAGAAGTAGAGAACCAAAAACGGGTATAAGTATTATGTCCTTTGATGAGATCAGGGAGGAGAGCATTTGGGCATGAAATTCCTGGACTATTCTAAAGGAGAATGAGATTCTCTCTCAGCATTACTCCTCCGTATACACCATAGCACGATGGTATATCGGGACGGAGCAATAGCACCCTATATGATATGGTGTGCTCTATGATGAGTACTACCGAGTTTCCTATTTCCTTTTGGGAGTTATGCACTTGAGAAGCTGCATACCTATTTAATAGGGTTCAAATCAAATTTGTTGCCTACCACTTCATATGTGATATGGAATAGGGAGAGCCCATATCTTAAGTTTGTTAAGATTTAGGGTTGTCTAGCCTATGTCTAAAAGCATAATCCGGACAGGCTCGAGGCAAAGTCAGTTCTGTAGAAGTTTGTTGGATATCCCAAGCATTTGCAAGGGAATATCTTCTACCTAATCGACGAACAAAAGATGTTTTGTTTCTCAACAGGTCACCTTTGTGAAAGGGAATTTCTTGTGAAGAAATTATTGATCATAAGGTAGAACGGGAAAGAGTTCCAGCTATACAAACTGCAACTGATGATTTGGTAGAACCAAAGGAATCAATAGTTTCCAATGAACCTCAGCCTCTCCGCCGATCTAGTAGGGTTCCTCACCCACCTGAGAGATACTTCGGTTTCTCTATGACAGTGGGAGCGAGGATTGCATCATGAGATGATGACCCAACTATTTTCGAGCTGGCCATCAGGAGTAGGACTCTGTGAGAATGGCTGGATGCTTAGAGATCTGAGATGGAATCCTTATAAACCAACAAAGTATGGACTTTGGTTGCTTTATCTGAAGGGTTAAATTCCCATCAGGAGTAAGTATATCTTGAGAAGATTACTTGGTGTACATGGAAAAGTTGAGATTTTCAAAGCTATGCTTAAGTCCATCCAGATCCTACTTGCCACTGCTACATACCATGACTACGATATCTAGTGGTTGGGTTTTATGTCGATAAAGCAGACATCGCGGAGTTGGAACGTCTGTTTTGATGTGGTAGTCAAATAGTTTGACTTCATCAAAATGGTAGATGAACCTTGTATATATAAAAAGGTAGTAGATAGTATGTTGGTGATCCTCGTAGAGTACGTGGATGACATACTCTTGATAGGAAAGGAGTTTCCTATGCTACGCTCGGTCAATCTCCGCTTATCACAAGGTTTCTACATATAAGATCAAGGGGATACCTCCTAAATCCTGGGTTATGGATGTATGAGATAGATCTCTTTGGGTGTTAGGATTCTCACTAATTGTAGTGAGATGGTATCAATCGATCCTGGGGAGAATCACTGGAAAGGTTCCAGGGTGATAAGGACGACTGAATGTCAGTCGCAGGCATTGTCTTTACCCTCAGTGGAGGGACGGTATGTTGGAAAAGTTCCAAGCTAGATACCGTGACTTACTTGACGATTAAAGGCAAGATACATCATTACCAAGGATGCTACCAAAGAGGCAGTTTGGATATATATAAGTTCATGAGTTGAACTTCGTTCCAACCATTGTATGACAATGGAGTTATAGCTTATGCAAAGGAATCCCCCGTCCCATCAGATATCCAGATATAATTCTTAGGCAGTATCACCTGATTACGGAGATGGTTGATCTTCAGGGAGATCGAGGTTAGGAGAGTAGACACAGAGGACAACAGCGTAGATCCACTCACAAAGGCCTTTTTCCCAGTAGAGACTCTTATGGGATGGTTGAGTATGAGATACTTCAACCGCAGCTAATTGTTGGGTATGCGATACCACGACAGATGGCCCTAGTGCAAGTGGGAGATTGTTAGTTATATGTATGCCCTAGAGGCCATTACTGTATATACGATGTATATTGTAGTGGATGCTTCGACATATATAGGGAGGACTTTCTTGATCGACAAGATAGTACGCTATCTGGTTGCTCTTTATCTTAACATGTACTCTGATTGTTTCTATGTTACATGTTGATAAAGCCCTTAGGATGAGTACTTAACTACCAGGACTATGATGCGGATCATACTAGTGAGGACAGTGTAGTCGCCAAGTACATCCTTCAAATGTTCCTAGTCGTGGGAGTACCGAGACAGGGCATCGATACACCAGAGTAAACTAGCGTATGTGCTTCTTGACCTATATGATGGGCGATGGATGATCTCATATCCATTGGTGTTTGACATCAGAGAAGGTATACGGGTGCTCAGTGGAGACTGGGTACACTGGACGTACTCGCCGAGAACTCCCAGATGGTATTATACCTCACGTCAGATGGCAGTTCTCTGGTGACAATGGTATAGAGTAGTCTGTAGACCCGAGATCGTCATAGAGTCTTGTGTGATTCCCACTGTGCTTTGATTTCCATCATACTACGTCCAAGAGGGCATGCAAAAAGCTAGCTTTTGGGTACAGTCCCGAATCACATTGAGGCAATGAGCGATAGGAGGGGATTCGTCTCTCCCGGTATAGGGAGTTGATGTTGCGCTGTGTTCGATTGGCTATAACTGGAAATCCCTGGTCAGGGTTACTGAGATTTACTGGTAAGTGTTATCAGTAGTTTCTCGAACTGTTATAGACCTCATATCGACACGACTTATCAAGCTACTGGGGTCTGACGTTTACCACCCTTAGGCGAGATATGCGACATATCAAACGACGAGACCGGACTGTACGGGAATGTTACTAACTGGATTCACAGGAGAATGTACAGGCTTGATTATTGATCTTTTGAGCGCTCAATACCTGGGTGGCTGTTACATTTAGCTGACCGCTTGCAGCTTGTAGGTGTTTGATATGATCATCACCTACTGCCGGCGTATTGCCGATTCTTTAGAGTCCTACACATAGGTTTCTTGGCTCAGGCAAAACGGAGTAGGAGCACATATATGATATGTGCAGGACCGAGAATGATGCGTGTATGCGATACCGTATTAGATTCTCACGATATGAGATATCGGCCGGGTATATGTGATATAGCCGGGTCATCGGATCAAGTGTTGATTCGATGAACTGATACAGATTATAATAGTCGGTTATTTGTGAAATAGCCGGATTTTCGGATCAAGTGTTGATTCGATAATTTAATCTACAATTATACATTTGATATATTAAATTACATTAACTGATATAAGCTCACTAAAAGATTCTTTTTCTCACTCTGGTAATACATTGATATATATGCGATATATGTTAATTGTATTATTATATTTTGTTACAATAAATATTGTATATGTGATATATAATATTGTAACATGATATGATAAATAATGCAACATGTTTAGTGGAGATTAAACAAGGTTAGGATTTGATTTGGGTTAGTTCTTTCTTGAACCTTCTAGAAGGTTTCCTTTTTGTTTTTGCAAAGATATTTTGCAAGATATTTACTTAACCCAACCCACACCCTTAACCATGGTTTGATCTCTACAATGGCTAAGTCTTTTCTTCACTTAACCATGGTTGCTTTTGTAATGATATGACCACTTTCATTATTCATCACAAATGGATTACTATTCTTCTTCTTCTTGCTTGAGCTTTTGAAATGCTCTCTATGTTTTTCTTACGTGATGAAAATGAGTGAGATTAAGAAAACAAATGAGAGCTAAATTCCTATTTCATCATCCTAATCTTTCCTAGCCATTTAGATTAGGGTGTTCATTTCATTTAATGAGTGAGAGCTTCGGTTAATGAAACTTCAAGGTAGATCATCTTTGTTATCGAAGATCGGAAGCAAGCTTGCATCTTTCTCTTCGTGGAGCCTCTCGAGAGTCCGGAACTTGATGATCGCAGCGAAAGGACCACAACACGGAGCTTATGAAGTGAAGGACCGGACTACAAAGGTTGTAATCCCAAACTCTTAGATGTTAAAGTGTTTAACATGCTTTGTTTTCGCCTAATCTCTAGTCTAAGATCTTGGTTTAGGGTTGTTCGGCATGGCTAAATTTTAAATCGGGTATGGTTGATGCCTTATAGACCCTTGTGCGTGTGCCTAGTAACCCTAAACAACAAACGTAGCACGAATACTAAGTACTCTACTTCCTAAAATGACGGAGGGTTACGTCAGGTTTTTAAGAAAACCTTTTGCATAATGAACTTGATATCATCGTAGAATCGAGTGATTTTGAAAAGGAGTGTTTTTAGGCTTTTACTAGTTTTTCTAAAGAGGTTACTCCCGGTGACGGGATCTCGGCTCTTTCCTTATCGAATAAGTTGCAGGATATTTCACAAATACCAATATGCAAAGCTAAAACTATAGAAGCAATCAAAAGACAAACCGAGTGGGTTGTAGCATCTTCCAGTTTCGCTAAAGAGGTCACTCCCGGTGAAGGGATCTCGGTCCTTTCTTTATCGAATTAGGTGCTGGATATTCTATAAGGAATACCGCTATGCAAAGCAAGAACTAGAGCTACCTGTTTTTAAAAAAGTTTCTGTAACATCTTTATGTTTCTTTTATTTCATTAATCTCATTAATGAAGTCCCATCAAATTATGCTTCCTAAGCATCACAGAAGAAACGAAATCATCAATATTTACTATATATCATCATATATATAATATAAGCATTTGTCTCAACATATCAAGTGATCACATCACAGAATATCAGCTGCAGAAGAACACATATGAAATATTGGATATACTAGGAATTCCGTGTTTTAAATTAAGTCAGTATAAAACATGGATTCCACGGTCGCGATGAATAGCCAAACCCACATCCCTAGGCCCCTACGAGAGCGGCAAGAAACCTTGCCAATTCTAGAGTTAGGAGACCCGGTCCCAACTCCTTGAGATGGTCTCCCACTGGACCCTAGAACCCGGTTACTTGTGCTCTCCTCCTTGGGTCTATCCTTATGCGGAAAAGTAAATAATATACATCAATGGTGACATCATCCTCAACCCGGATGTGTCTCAATAAAAGAATATTACATACAAGCTTTTACATGAATGGAAATGAAAAACTTTCATCTCACATAAAAAAAACCGTCTATTCAAAACACGACGATCCAATATAACATATCACAGCAACACATAATATCTCATGTCATCAACGTAAGTAAATATGGGTATCCCAATTGTTGTTGACGTATAGCAACGAAACTGGCGATACACCACAAATTACACTTACGGTCGCAGAAAAGAAAGTGAAAAACTACAAAAATTGGAATCCGCAACAACCTTAGACATCATAAACCCAATGTATCACATACTTTGGATTTCATGCTTAACCAAATGAATTCCTTAGACATCGCATGTCTAACAATTATAAACACCGCATTTTAGTCTCGATATTGAAAACACTTTCCAATAACCTGTCGGGTAATTCAACAAGATTCCCGATAACCTGATCGAATGCTCATTGGAAACTTTAGTAGACGGCCGCACCCCCGATGACGTCGATGAAGAGCACTAAGGCGGAACACCGTGGCCGCGAGCATCCGAACGGATGCTTTTGGCGATGGGGTTCTTCTACAGTCACTTGGTCGGGGCTATGGGGCGTGGCTACCTAGTAAGGTTATCCGGCGAGTATCTGCGTACACTACGTAATTGCGACGGTCTTTTGATCCACATAAAAATTCCGTGGCAACCGATCAAATGAGACTAAACTGCTAGATTTATAAAATTCAAACTAGTTTTCATAAAACTAAATATGTGGATTCTAAATATTGTATCACAATCACAGATAGTTAGACGAAGTTAAACTTTTCGATCGAATACACAAACACCCAAAATTTCCCAAAAAGCTCAACACTTGAGCGGTGTTCAAAAAGTAACCAGAACATGCCACATCACCTACGAACCATCCGTAGAAAGGCCGACCCATGCCTCACTCATGTCGCCACGGAACTGCCGCAAACCCTAGGGTATGACCACGGTTCCACGATCCAAAAGGTCAAGTTTGGGTATCATTTTTCTAGAAGGTTCACAGAATCGCTTGCATGATTTTCTGAACATTTTAAACTAAGAAAAAATCCAACTCTTAGAAAATTTCCAGCGAGAGAAAATATGGGTTATTGATATCCATTCGAACATTTTAACGTCGTCTAAATAACCCGAATAGATGTTAAAATTACGACTACGATACACTCCGAATTGCCTTTGCAGAAAGTTAACATCACATGCAAATTTAGCAAAAACTAGCAACACCTGAAATACCAAAACCCAGAGACTGGAACACACTACAAAATTCAACCCTGAACTCCCTGATCAAACCGAGCATACCGGTTTTATGGTTCATCTGGCCGGCCAAAAACCGTCGAAAGGGGTTCAATTTTGTACTAACACGACCCGAAATGGCACGTGACTGGCACTGAATCATATGAAGTCTATACGACCCCATGTAATTCAAGTAAGCTAAAAGCCCAGAAATCGAAACCATTTAAAAGAGAGTGAAGGAAAAGTTCATTTAAAAGTTAACATATAAATTTACTTTGAAAGTCATAGTAAGCATTTTTAAAACGTCAAATCTTTTCGGAAAATCTCGGTAGTCTTTCCTTTGTAAATACTGGCCCCAAACGGGTACAAACATACATAATATAAAGGCATCCCCAAGCGGAAGCTAGCTCTTCGCCAATTAGTGGTCACAACCACGCAAGCAATATAATATGCAACGCCGAAGGGCGAGGATCAAAACTTATCAAGAAAATCAATATCCACCAGAAAACCATACTAATATAATCGCGACTCTAAGGTCGAAAGAATAAACAACCGGTTTCTAGGTCTATCAATATACAAGTCTGGTTGGTGGAGTTTACTAGATACAACTGAATAAATAAAAATGCAAAAGTGGTCACGATGCAAGTGACTCCACCTACGAAGGCAATCGCCCGGAAGGAAGCAGTGTGCCAGCAAGCCGCAACGAAACCTGTACGGCAAACCTGCAAGAAACTGTGGCACAACGGGGGTGAGTTGCCAACTCGTGAGTAGAAAACATCACCGAGCAGAAATCACATGTATGACTCAATCCTAGGTCATACGATAATATATCCTCAATATAATATAACCCTGAAACATCTACACATAAGTGTAATATCAAGTGCTCGTGTCAGTGCCTCAGGTAGCAACATAATACATATATGATGTATGAATGCATTAAAATGAAAACAGAATACATCATGAATGAGAAAATTGTTTTCTTTATTTAGTGAGATTTCTGTATATAAAAATCGAGGTATCATCAATCAAATCATCATAGAATCTGTGTCAAGCATCGACACAAAATATAAATCCCAGTATCCAATATCTCGGGCTCGCACAATCCGGACTGGCCCATGTCATATAATCTCAATACCTCAAAGTCTCAATATCTCGGGCTCCGGCAAACCGGACTGGCCCCTAGGCTCCGGCAATCTGGACAGGCCCCTCAAAAATCTCATGACTATTTCTGTATCCTTCAGATATCCGTCGTGTCACAAATAACCAGTCGGTAGTGCTCCCCTGCCAGGCTCAACGCCATCATCTGTGACCATCTTGTCCCGGGGTACCACACCGGGTCCACCATGCACCCGCAGACGGTTCCTCTTCCTCCTCGAATTGGGTGTATGATACCGCTCAAGAGCCGAGAAAACTCATGGTGGACATATCCCATATCATATCACGAGAAAACCGCAATTTCTATCTTTTGAAAATGATAAATGAGTGTATAAAATCTTGCGGTTTCTTCAAATCCAGAAATCTCATGGAAAATCCGAAATCCAAAAATGAAGAGTCAATAACAGTCAATACTGGGCTCCGGCAATCCGGACTGGCCCTATAATATTGCATGACAATGAATATATATACATGTATGGGTATCTAATAAAGAATGCAATATCTAAACTAGCACCGTAATGATATATCGGAACTATCAACTAGCAAGCGATATCAATGAAGTAATATTTCTAAAGTGTACGTGTCATGGCAATTACCTATGATGATGTGTGTGAGCCGGTAAGCAAGTGATTGTGAACATACGCATCATCGGTAATGGTACTAGTGTCCTGACAGCATGGGTTCATAATAAAAAAGAATCACTATTATAAGCATGCAATGCGATAATAACAACATGAATATATGGACAATGAATAGTAAATGCATCAAATAAGAATATACGTCTCTAAATACGAGTCATACAGTTTTGACATTTGAAATAGTACGAATCATGGTTTGTAGAAAAAAAAGGGCTACGGTGTTTTTAAGAAAAGGTACATCCTTTGAAAAATCCGTAGTATCCCTCGGCCTGTCCTTAAAATACTCACGATTCGTTAGTTTTGAAAATAAGTATGACTCGAGCCTAGTCTAACATCTACTAAGTAAACTACAGGACAAATCTAAGAGACTAATCAAAGGGTACGGAAATCCACCTAAGTCTGAGTCAGTATATATATCTAGTAGTCGGTGATCCCGCCTCAATAGTGTCGCGTACGATAAAACGTACAATACGACATCCTCGATTCAAGAGTGCGGATCTATTATCATAATTATATCTCGTATGGTAAATCCATCGTATGGCATCCCAAAATCGGGGTACGGGTCAACTATCAACAACATATATATATATATATATATATATATATATATATATTCGTGTGTATGAAAACACATCGCCCGTCGATCCACTATAATATCATGTCGTATCGCATAATACGACCCAAGTCATATCACCGATCTCACGGCATCATGCCCCAGCACATCGACTCATCTCCAATTATTATATACTATCCTCATATCCGTGTATACGGATATATATATATATATATATATATATACTCACATACATTAATATATCCCCATATAAGCACAAGAAAATCAAATGTCAGCGTATGTGTATGCGTATGTGTCAATCTTTACTCTAGGGTTTCGCGACTAAGAAACTAAACTAAAGGCATTTTCCTACAATTATGCTAAAACCAACCCAAGGTCATCTAAGCATTTCTTGCTAAGTATACACAACTCATAAAACACATAAGTATATGTATATATATATGTGTGTGTGTGTGTGTGTGTGTATATATATATATATATATATATATATCATAACATATTCGCGTGCTACACTACGAAACTGCGGGGGTGCTATACGCCATCCACGACTTCCTCCGTAGATATATATCTACACACCTGATTCTCGCTTGCCGAAGTCGATGTCTCCTTGCCCTTGCTTGTCATCCCGAAGTTCACGTGGAGGTACCTACACATATAACACATAGAATTGTAAACAGAAATCACGCACGAAACCAAAACGGCGCACGAATCACAAATAGGTTAAAACCTATGGTCTACGCATGCAAGAAGAACCAATACCCCTCGACATCGATGTACAAACACCAATCGATCGGGACAACAAAAAAATACCCAAGTTCAAGTTACAGAATTCGCAAAATCGAATTCAGAAACGATGTAAAATACCTCCAGATTTTACGCTAGATGAAATTAGCCAATTTTGCATATGGGGTAGGTCTAATTTAAGGATAAAGGGACCACAGACCAAGCACGAACCAATTTGGAAGTACCCAGGCCGCAATTTGCGGCCAATGGGGTTAAATCTGCGGCCTAGATGAAGGAGTTTGGGCTCGGGTCTCTAGGTTAGCTTCCAGGTCACCTGCACGACTCACAGTAATCGCTATAAAATTTTTAGGGTCCCCGGGTGATAGCAGATCTCCAAAACACATCACCAAAGTCAACAAAATCCGATATCGGGGTTTCTAAGTTCAAGTCTCGGGTTTTAGTCTTTGGTTCCAATCACTAAGGGGTTTAAGATTACTACTAAACCTTAATTGCGCCCCTTCGATTCATTATAACACCTAAAGCTTAATTTGGAATTTTCCAAGTTCACTAAACGTTACTAAAAGGAATCTAAACTAGTTTATATGCTAAAGGAAAAGGATTACTACACTAATGTTGAAGAAAATACCTCATTTGGAAACTCAAGAAATTTCTTGAGTTGCCCAGTGCTCAAAATCCAAACTTTCTTGATCCAACATGCTTGTAGTGAGCTTGTGTACATTTTTTCTGAAGGGAATGAAGAGTTTTGATGTAGATTTGTGGTTGTGGTGAGGAGGTAGAGGAGGGGAGAGAAGAGGGCAGCCATGGAGATGAGGGGGAGAAAAATGATGAAGATGATGAAGGAAACACAAATGGGAGCCTTTGTCAAAAAACCCCTCACCTCTCTCTCTCTTTCTCTTGCCCATACCCAATTCTTTAATCTTTTCTCTTTTCTTTTCTTTTCTTTTCTTCTCTTTTCTTTTTCTTTTGTAAACCAAATTGAAAACCCCTAAAATGAAACCATTCACAAAAAAAAGAAATCATGGTAGAATAAAATGTAACAAGTTTTGTTGCATGTCATGATGCATAGTCATGCTTAATGCAAGATTAGTAACACTAATCGAGTTTAGTAATAACCCCTATACAATAAACTTTATAAATTCTTTATAAAGTGTCTAAATCATATAATATTCTTTCAAAATCAACATTCAAATGTATTTTCCAATATTTTTCCAATCTATTGGTATATAATCAAACCATAACATTAAAACAAATCTCCATTCGTTAAAATATTATTAATATTTATTATTTTAAATATTTAAATTCCTAAAAATAATATTTTATTTTTCTGAAATGTTACAGTCTTCCGCCCTTAAATAAACTCGGTCCCCGAATTTAAATTTAAACCCCTCAAATACTAAAAAATTTCAGTAAAATGATCAAGTCGTCGGAGCTCCGAAATCATAAATATATAAAACACATCGTAGCGCAATGCATGCGCATGAAAAACGAGTATGTAACCCAAAATCAAAACTCCGTCAAGCATCACGAAATCATCGGAGTTATGGGGAAGTTACCAATGTCAAAATCCAATACGAAAACCAGCATGATATATATCAAAACTATAACATGTACACAGTACGCATCGTTGTAAACTCGTCAAAATATCTAAAAGAAATGCATGCCAAACTTTTTTTTTTCAAATTACTGTGCGATGCGCTTATCACGGCACAAGTAGCGGACGTTTATTGTAAGAAAATAATTATACATATATCTTTTGTTTAACATACACGTCCCGCCGTTTTTGAAAACAATTTAGAAGGGTTTCCCTTGTAACATGTTTCGTGTCATCGCGGACACATAGGAAAATACTGAGACTATAGCTCCTTTTTGGAAATGCCTTGGGTAACTATCATTGCATGCAAAAACATATTCAGGTACTGTTCTCAGACTAGTCCTGCTCAGCTAATATACCAAATAGTAAAAATCATAAAAACGTACTGCTCAAAAGAAATCGTACTCAATAGTACATGTAACAACGCCACGTGCGTCTGGTGCGCACAGAAACCAAAATCAATGAATGTGCCATACATGTGCACAGAAACAAAATCTAAGTGCAACGGGTGTGCACGAAAAATCCTGTCAAAGGCAACGAGTCTGCCTGAAAACTATATCAGGTGCATCTGATATGCACGAAGAATCCCGATTTAGTGCATCTGGTGTGCACCAAAATCGCATCAAGCGCGCCGAGTATGCACAAGAATCCAAATCAAATGCACAAGGTGCACAAAAAAAAATATTGAGTATTACAATCGAAATCGACGGTATACAACGTACCTCAGTCCAAATCAGATATACCGTGGTATATAATCTCACAACCACGTGCATCAGCGTGCACAAAATCGAATCAAAATACTGAAGTGCATGAAAACGACACCGAAAGCACAAGTCAAATCACATACATGCCATAGGCATGAAATCAAAATCAACCATCTCGAATGACATCAAATCGAAACCGAGTGCAACTGGGGTGCACGAAAACTCAATCATGCAAATAAATCGCCCAAACTACCGATATCCAAAATGACGGAAATAGTCCCGCTCTGGCACATCCTCTAAAGATCTCTGGCCAACTATCATGGTCACTCATAACATGTCTCGTCGACGATGCCGAACTCTGGCCTACTGGGTGTGCGTAATACGACCGATCCTGGGTCCAAGTCTTCTCGTTTAGTATTTCCAGAAAGATTCTGTCGGGGTCTCTCCCAATCTCGTTTCTGCCGAACTGCCCAGAAGTTATCACACTTTACTAAATCTATTTCATGTTCCGGAACGGCTGCATACTCATCACGACTACTTCTGGAAGATATATCTATATTTAACGCCTTTGCATGCGTATCACATCTCTGATGTCAACGGAGTGGAACGCCATCTCGTTAAAATCTCGTACGAACCTCTTACTCCACTTTTCTCTAACGTCGACTGATTCGAACTCGTCTCTTCGTAGCTGTATGGACTTCGCTACCAACGGCGACACTCAAATCTGGAGTCTCCCATGTAACCATCACATGATATCCGGACGTCGTCGAACTTTTCGATCGATTCGTCAAAGTCCCATAATTCCCCGAGAGCTCAACTCTTGAGTATAGTTTAATAATATCCAGTACACGCCACAGTACCTATGGACCAGCCGTAGAAGGGCAAACCCAAGCCTCATTAATGGCACCGCAGAACTGTCGCAAACCCTAAGGTTCAAAAGCGTTCCCATGGTCATTATATCAAGTTAGGGTTTCATTCTTCTAGAGGGTCCACAGAATTACTTGAATGTTTTTCCGAATACCTTAAACTTGGAAAAATGCGTTTCTGACATTCGATCGTCTTCTATCGACTCTCAACGTACCTGCATGAAGTCTTCTCAAGATGGAATTAATCAATCTGATGACCTCGCATCGGGGTATGCAACGAACCACATGTCCTACTCATTCATCCTTGAGTGACTAGCGATCTTCTATCATATTTCTATGTATAAACTCGTGCTGCAATAGCTTCAAACATCTGGGGCGGTATCTTGTCAGTGGCAGCAACATTTGGCTCATTCGTCCGCACGCTAAGCAGTGCCTCAATCATCAAGAATAACGGTGCACTGACGGTCATCATATTCTAGCCGGCCTCTAGCAGTGGCCCAATCCTTTGGTACTGATCTGGACGTTTGACAAATTTTTGTAGAAGCAATCCATCAAACGCTCATGGCGCGAAAAACATAATAAAACGACACATTTATAAAACCGTGCGTCACCGGAATTACGCCCTGCTTAGTCCTCGTCCAAGACGAGCTCATGCTGACCGCAACTCTAGTCGCAGCTCTCTCTGCCAGTGCGATCATGTTAACACAAACCATAAACCAATATCGATGAGGATAGATCATAGGAATGAATATAATACGGTGCAAAGAAATATACATCCTAAGGCTCCTTAAGCGGAGTAGCGTATCGTAAGTATGCTGTGGAACATACACACGGTACGTCACTCTACTTAAGTCACCTACTCCATCAACCAAGGTCAACCTATGCGACGAAAGTTCGGGTCTAATACCCCCTCGACCAAGTCTAAGTTCCGTAAGGTCAAGCCTAGGTTCCGAATATAAATATACGCCCTAGACTCCGCATAGTCAAACATAGACTCGAACCAAGGTTAAACCTAGCGCTCTGATGCCAACTTTGTCACGACCTGAAATGGCACGTGACTGGCACTTGAATCATATGAAGTCCATAGGACCCCATCTAATTCAAGTAAGCAAAAAGCCAGAAAATCTAAACCATTTAAAAGAGAGTGATGGAAAAGTTCATTTAAAAGTTATCATATATAAATTTACTTTGAAAGACGTAGTAAGTATTTTTAAAACGTCAAATCTTTTCCGAAAATTTCGGCAGTGTTTCCTTTGTAAATACTGGCCCCAAACATACATAATATAAAGGCATCCCCTAGCGGGAGCTAGCACTTCGCCAATTGGCGGTCACAACCACGTAAGCAATATAATATACAACGCCGAAGGGCGAGGATGAAAACTCATCAAGAAAAGCAATATCCACCAGAAAACCATACTAAAATAAGCGCGACTCTAAGGTCGAAAGAATAAACAACTGGTTTCTAGGTCTATCAATATACAAGTCTGGTTGATGGAGTTTAGTAGATACAACTGAATAAATAAAAATGAAAACGTGGTTACGATGCAAGTGAATCCACCTACCAAGGAAATCACTCGGAAGGAAGCAGTGTGCCAGCAAGCCGCAACGAAACCTGTACGGCAAACCTGCAAGAAACTGTGGCGCAACGGGGGTGAGTTCCCAACTCGTGAGTAGAAAACATTACCGAGCAGAAATCGCATGTATGACTCAATCCTAGGTCATACGATAATATATCCTCAATATAATATAACCCTGAAACATCTACACATAAGTGTAATATCAAGTTCTCGTGTCAGTGCCTCAGATAGCAACATAATACATATATGATGTATGAATGCAATAAAATGAAAACAGAATACATCATGAATGAGAAAACTCTTTTCTTTATTTAGTGAGATTTCTGTATATAAAAATCGAGGTATCATCAATCAAATCATCATAGAATCCTTATCAAGTATCGACACAAAACATAAATCCCAGTATCCAATATCTTAGGCTCCCACAATCAGGACTGGCCCATATCATATAATCTCAATACTTCAAAGTCTCAATATCTCGGGCTCCGGCAAACTGGACTGGCCCCTAGGCTCCGGCAATCCGGACTGGCCCCTCATCAAATCTCATAACTATTTCTGTATCCTCCGGATATCCGCCGCGTCACAAATAACCGGTCGGTAGTGCTCCCCTACCAGGCTCAACGCCATCATCTACGACCATCTTGCCCCGGGGTACCGCACCGGGTCCACCATGTATCCACAGACGGTTCCTCCTCCTCCTCGAATCGGGTGTATGATACTGCTCAAGAGCCGAGAAAACTCATGGTGGACATATCTCATATCATATCACGAGAAAACCGCAATTTCTATCTTTTGAGAATGATAAATGAGTTTATAAAATCTTGTGTTTTCTCCAAATCCAGAAATCTCTTGGAAAATCCGAAATCCAAAAATGAAGAGTCAATAATAGTGAATACCGGGCTCCGGCAATCCGGACTGGCCCTATAATATTGCATGAAAATGAATATATAAACATGAATGGGTATCTAATAAACAATGCAATATCTAAACTAGCACCGTAATGATATATCGGAACTATCAGCTAGCAAGCGATATCAATGAAGTAATATTTCTAAAGTGTACGTGTCATGGAAATTACCGATGATGATGTGTGTGAGCCGGCAAGCAAGTGATTGTGAACATACGCATCATCGGTAATGGTGCTAGTGTCCTGACAGCATGGGTTCATAATAAACAAGAACCACAAGTATAAGCATGCAATGCGATAATAACAACATGAATATATGGACAATGAATAGTAAACGCAGCAAATAAGAATATACGTCTCTAAATACGAGTCATACAGTTTTGAAATTTGAAATAGTACGAATCGTGGTTTGTAGAAAAAATGGGCTACGGTGTTTTTAAGAAAAGGTACATCCTTTGAAAAATTCGTAGTATCCCTCGGCCTGTCCTTAAAATACTCACGATTCGTTGGTTTTGGAAATAAGTATGACTCGAGCCCAGTCTAACATCTCTTAAGTAAACTACAGGATAAAGTTAAGAGACTAATCAAAGGGTAAGGAAATCCACCTAAGTCTGAGTCGATATATATATCTAGTAGTCGGTGATCCTGCCTCAATAGTGTCACATACAATAAAACATACAATACGACATCCTCGAGTCAAGAGTGCGGATCTATTATCATAATTATATCTCGTACGGTAAATCCATCGTACGGCATCCAAAAATCAGGGTATGGGTCAACTATCGCTTTTATCTAATTATTTATCTGGTGTCATAATCATATCCTGAATTAGGGTACAGATCTATGTCTAGTACATTCCGATACCATCAACAGCATATATATATATATTCGTGTGTATGAAAACACATCGCCCGTAGATCCACTATAATATCTTGTCGTATCACATATTACGACCCAAGTCACATCACCGATCTCACGGCATTATGCCCCAGCACATCGACTCATCTCCAAGTCTCATATACTATCCTCATATCTGTGTACACGTATACATTTATATATTGTTAGTTATATGTATGCCCTAGAGGCTATTACTGTACATACGGTGTATATTGTAGTGGATGCTTGTGTTAGTGTTTATGCCCTAGAGGCCATTACTGTATCATACTAGTATGTATATTACTTAATAGAAGCTTGGGATATTCACCTTGTATTGACAATCTTGCTCAAAATAGTAGTATGCTACTTGGTTTGTTTCTGCTTCAATGTGTACATGTGTTTATTTTAGTATATCACCTATACACATTAGTGGAGCCCTTAGGATCTTTGCTTGATTACCAGCGTTGTGATGGCAGTCACACTAGTGGGGCTGGGTAATCTATAAGCACATCCTTATGCAGGTCCCTAGTCGCAGGACTATCGAGACAGGGCATCGATACTCCGGAGTAGACTAGCGCATGCGCTTCTCGTCCCAGTGTGGGAGACGGTCTATCCCACAGCCGTCAGTACGTCGTACTGGAGATAGTAAGCGGGTGCTCGTTGGGTTACGAGTACACTGGACAGGACTCGTCGGGAACTGACCGGTTGGTATTATACCTATCGTCAGTTATCAGTTCCCAGGTGACATGAGTACAGCTTAGTCCGCTTACTTGACACTATCACTTCGCCTCGAGTGTGTTCCCACTGTACTTTGATTACTATCCTACCACGGCTCAAAGGAGTCGTGCAAACAGGTAGTAGTTGGGTGTAGTCCCGAAGCACTTGGAGGCAGTGACGGTTAGACAGGATTCGTCTCTCCCGGTATTGGGGGTTGATATCGCGCTGTGTCTAGGAGAGCCATTACACGAGTAGTCCCTTGCCAGGGCAAGCGAGATATACTGGTAGGCTTCCAGTGCTATCTCAGGGTGTATTGGGCTTCACTCCGACACGACTTGTACCGCTATTAGGGGACTGACGTTTACCGCCCCCTAGGTCCGCCATGCGATGTATCAGACGAACAGACCGGACTGTACGGAGATTGTCACATTCAGGCTCAGTAGGAGTTCAGATGGGTTTCACCTCGTCAGTCTTCTTGTTGGCATCTACCTGGGGACCGTTACGCACAGCTAGTGCCGCTTGCGGTCTGTGGTTAAACCCACTGCCAGCGTAGTGTCGAGTCTTTAGAGTCCCACACAGAAAGCTATTCGCCTTTAGGCAAAAGAGTAGAGGTCGCATGGTTTTGCGACAGGTCGCATGGTTTTGCGGCAGGGTCCGTTCACATCCGCGCACTTGTGCACGTACAGTGTCCGGACAGTTAACACTAGCGGGCTTTGGTTTAAGCCAGATCCTAGTGTACGTTTTGGGATTGGTTTTATCCAGTATGTATTCGTGTTCCTTGGAACACGGATGCGGGTGTGTATGCACAGTTGACGGAGAGACAGAGGCAGAGGATTCTCATTAGGGTTGTTGACCGTTGACTGTTGACTATTGACTTTTTGCTTAACCCTAATGAGAATATGATATATATATATATATATATATATATATTTAGCAATAATATTAATTAAGTATTATAGTGACATGGTTGTTGAGGGGTTGACTTTGTTGACTTGTTGACTTTGTTGACCGGTTGACTAGGTTGGACTAGTTGACCATCATCATCACAATGGTTGTCATTTTCATGCAAAGACTTTTTCTTGCTTATTGTGGTTTGCAAAATGAGTGCATGGAAATGATATTGCCTTTGACATGATATGAACCATCACATAATAATACTTGATTAACATTATGGCTCATGATGTTTTTGGATTATGAGAGGGTGAAAGAGAAAAGAGAGGCTCATTCTTTCATGATCTTTCTCTCTCTTGGTTTTGAGCTCTCCCATTCTCTTGCTCTCACCCTCTTCCTCTTGCTCTCTCTCTTGTCTATGGTTCACTTGTCTCATGTGTTGAGAAGCAAGAACCATAGAGAAAATCCCATCACACTCTCCTCTACTCACTCTAGTTCACAAGGTTTAGCAAACCATGTGAACTAGTTTCTTCAAAGTTCGAAGAAGAAGCCAAAGGTAGAAGCTTTCGGGTGGATCGATCTTCGGCGCAAGGAGACGACGGGGTGAAGCCAATCCGTACACCATCAAGAGATGAAGAAGAAGGAGTTCAAGAAAGAAAGGTATAACCCCCTAACCGAGTAGTTAACAACTCGTAGTTAGGTTGTTAGGTAGATAGTTTAACAAAGATCCGGTTTTGAGTCCATGTTACCGCCTCTAGTAAATCGTTTTTCACCAAATTCCGCATGCCCGAAAGTACCGGGAGAGGTAGCATGGACTTACAGTGGTATCAGAGCCTAGTTAAACTCTATCTAACATGTTAGCATAGTAGCTAGAAATTCGATCGGAGAAAAAGTCCCGAAATAAACCCGAAATTCAAAGTTGCTGTCGATTTTCAAAGTACTGTAAAAATAATAAATCATGCTTCAAAAATCGACACAGGGTTTTTATAGCAAACTGCAAAAATTTCATCCACTGAACCGATCAAAGCGCCGCGGAAACGCGGCGGGAGCGTGGTCCCGCCGCGGTTCCGCGGCCGAGTTGACTCGGCAGTGGGAAATTTTGGTTGCAGTTTGTTCAGTGGGGTGTTTTGGGAATTTTGGAATATGTCTTTTCAGCCCAGATTTTCCAGAACGAAAATTTTGTGTTTGGGACCTGAAAATCCGTATTTTTGATCGAACTTCTAAAAGACTTAAGCTGACGGGTTTTTCTGTGATGTGATATTTGTATTGAACGTCTGCTAATCGCTATATGTCGATTAGTGGGAGTTATACAAATCTGTGATCTGTAATGTTATTGGAATGTGTATATGAATTCATTGGATTGTCGCGGGTGAATAGCCGGGGGTTGTGAGACGAGAGTTTTCTTTTCTTTCAATTCATGTAAATTTGTAAATTGATGTAATAATTATTTGTATGGCCGCACAACAGGGTCGGGGTTGTAGCCGTCATTGTATAATTTCTTTTTACTGTTTTTGCTCCTAGAATAAACCCATGGAGGGGGTGCACAAACTACCGGGTATGCCGAAGTGCTGAGTGGCCTACTCACGGGGTTGAGGGAGGTTGCTTCACTTCGGGTACTTGGCGGGTAGTTTGCCGCACCCGTAGGGGTCTTGGGTGGGGTATTGGCTATTCACCGCGACCGTGTAATCTGCTTTTCGTTACAGGCTCGTATGAATTGCGGATTCCTAGTATATCCAATGTGTTCATCTGTGATCTGAAATGGCTATCATTGCAATATATCTATATATGATATTATTTAGGCGTTGCTTATGTTTTACAGCCGCGCTAGCCCAGCCCCCGCTCTGTCGTTAGTTAAGTAACCTAACGGGTAATGACGGGGGCCCGTGGCGAATGCGAATGGCATAAGCGTACGTCATATTTTGGTTGTTTTCAGCAATGGTAGGATTAAATGATGGGACGCATTAAAAGAACTAATGCAAGAAAATAAACCAAGAAAAAATCGTTGGAACACTTTCGAAAAACCACTCGGTTCTTTTCAAAACTAACTTTTCAATGCGGATCTTGAGCCACTCCTTCTAAAAGCTATCTCGTTCCTTCGATTATATCAAGTTCACTACGTTCAAGGTTTCGCCAAAACCATTCGTAGCCCTCCGTCGTTTCGTATGAATATTCAATAGTATTCAAGCTATGTTTGTTGACCTTCGTCAAGGCATAGTGATTGGTAGCTGTTGGGTGTTCATATGTAGCATAGATAGATGCGTTGGTTTGGGACAGTCGTATTACCTTGTTGACCTTCGTCAAGGGTATATACAGGTGGGTTCAAATTAACCTGGATAATGACGGGTAGAACTTGACATGTGACTTATGATTTGTTGACCTTCGTCAAGGTCATAAGAGCATGGGTCAAAAATCCACATCGGGAGTTTCAAAAGAACTGAAACTTGCTAGCGCTGCATACCATTTGGAGTGTGATGATTCTGGTTGGATTCCTTCAGTTTCGTCACGCGGTGATATTTGGATCCCGATCCTACTGTGAGTATATGCTACTCCTCGGGAAATTTCTCACTTAACGATCAATGCTATAAACCAAGTAGGTGTCTAGAAAGGTGTTAGGGGGGCTACGCCCACAGGGAAAAGAGGTTATTTAATTAAGGAACTTCGCGAAAGCGTTGGAAAACCTCCCTCGAAGTACCGACACTGGCCTGGCTGAACGGTTAAGCAAGTATTGTACGGTGAGATTGATCCTGACTAATTCTTCCTTTTTGGTTTGAGGAGGGATTCGAGAGACAGTGGGAGCCATCCTGTTTAGATAAATTAAAAACCAATCTAAACTTGCAAAAGCATCATGCTGAGTGTTTTCTTCTCTCTCTCTCTTAATTGCAGTGACCCAGTGACCACACCTAGGTTACATCTAGATAATAAAATGACTGAACCTGACTGTTATGACTGGCAAAGGTCTGTCCAGATGTCCATTGCCCATAACAAGCTGGGACACCTCTTAACTGATCATACCCCTACCGTCTCAGGTCCAGCTTCCCCTGTCACAGATATTTACATCCGTAGGACATCGGAAAAGGATTGTGCGAAAGCCAAGTGCCTTGTGTTAGCCTCAGTTAATGGTGCAAACCAGAGGCAGCACGAGAAGATGGACTCAGTTTCTATCTTCCTCCATAACAACGATTTATATGGAGAGCAATCTCGTATCGCAAGATATGAGACCTCAAACGAATTGCTTCAAGCGAGGTTGGCTGTCGGGTCATCTGTAGAGGACAACGTACTTACAGAGGCCAGCTATTTTGAGCTCACGGACCTGGAGACCACGTTGGAGAATAGGTCAAGTACTGACTTAATTCTACAGTCCCTGCCCTCTGCTTATACCCTGAAGGAAACCAGGGAAGAAAAAGGAAAAGCAAGGGCAAAAGTTTCAGGACTAGATATAGTAAAAGAGGGACGTTCCTATTGTAACGGGAATGAACATTGGCAGAAGGATTGCAGGGCTTGCAAAGCCAGTAGCCAGAATTTGAAGCATGTTGTGGCTTCGGCTTCGAGTGTGTTTGTAATTGAGAACTGTATGTCAGTTAACCCTACTTCCTGGGTATTGGATACCGGATCAGGATCTCATATCAGTAATTCGTTACAGGCTCTGAGAAACCGTAGGGTTATCAAGAAAGGTGATATGACCCTCAGGGTTGCTAACGGAATGAGCATGGATGCTGAATCCGTAGGGGAATATCAACTTGGACTGTGCAGATATTGATTTTGCGTAACTGTTTGTATGTACCAGGTGCGACTTGTAATATCATATCTGTATCCTTACTTTCTAAGGAAGGATATGAATTTACTTTTGTAAGCGATGTAGTACACATCCACCTAAATCAAGTTCTGATTGGGTCAGGTACATTACAGAACGGAATATACGTGTTAAATCAAGCTCAGATTTTCAGTGTCCAGAACACACTTAAAAGAAAGTCTCCGGAAACAAATCAGGCTTTCTTATGGCATTGTAGACTAGGTTACATTAATGAGACACGATTAACTAAGTTACATAAAGAAGGGTACTTGAATCCGTTCGAGTATCAGTCTTATGCCACTTGTGAATCTTGTCTCATGGGAAAGATGACAAAGACTCCGTTCACTGGACGCGGAGAAAGAGCGAGCAAGCTCTTGGGACTCATACACAGTGATGTGTGTGGTCTAATGTCTACACATGCGCGAAGTGGTTATTCATACTTCATTACTTTCATAGATGATTTCTCTAGGTATGGACATATCTTCTTAATGAAGCACAAATCCGAGGCCTTTGGGAAATTTCAAGAATACAAGAATGAAGTTGAAAAACAAACCGGCAAAAGTATCAAGATTCTAAGATCGGATCGAGGTGGAGAATACTTGAGTGCCGAGTTTCTGGACTACTTAAAAGAGAATGGAATTCTCTCTCAACTTACTCCTCCATACACACCACAACACAACGGTGTATCGGAAAGGCGGAATTAGACCCTATTGGATATGGTTCGTTCCATGATGAGTAAGGCTGAGTTATCACGATCTTTCTTGGGTTATGCACTAGAAGCAGCTGCATATCTCTTGAACAAGGCTCCAACCAAGACTGTGCCTACCACCCCATATCAGATGTGGAGTGGGAAGAAACCCTGTCTTAAGTATCTTAAGGTATGGGGATGTCCAGCTTTTGTAAAAAAGCGGCATGTGGACAAGCTCGAAGCACGCTCAGTACTGTGTAAGTTTGTGGTATACCCAAAGAACTCCAGGGGGTATCTTTTCTATTCCGCTGAAGAGCATAAAGAGTTTGTTTCTCCGCACGCCCACTTCTTGGAACCTGAATTTTTAGAAAATCAGATAAGTGGGAGCGCAATAGAACTGGAAGAAATTCCAGAACCACAAGCTGTTACTGAAAGCTTGGATGAACCAGACGTTTCAGGAGAACCGGACATTCCTACGCCGCTCCGCAGAAGTAGTAGGCAGTCTCATCCGCCCGAGAGATACTTCGGTTTTCTCAGAGACGGGGATAGAGAGGATTGTACAGTTAATTATGATGAGCCTACTAGCTTCCAGCAAGCCATTCAGAGCGGTGACTCGGTAAAATGGCTAGATGCAATGCGGACCGAGATGGAGTCCATGTACACCAACAAAGTTTGGACTTTGGACTTTGCTCCAGAAAGGATAAAACCCGTAGGCTTCAAATGGATCTTCAGAAAGAAGATTGGTGTAGATGGACAGGTTGAAACCTATAAAGCTAGGCTCGTTGCAAAGGGTTTTCGTCAAAGACCTGGTTTGGACTATGACGAGACCTTTTCTCCGGTAGCCATGCTTAAATCCATTCGGATCCTTCTTGCCATTGTTGCCTTCCACGATTATGAGATCTGGCAGATGGACGTAAAGACGGCTTTCCTAAATGGAAATTTGGAAGAGTGCGTCTATATGGATCAGCCAGAGGGATTCATTCAGTGTGGGAGCAGCGGTAAAGTGTGCAAGTTGCTCAAGTCCATATATGGACTTAAGCAGGCATCGCGGAGTTGGAACATCTGCTTTGATGATACTGTCAAAGAATTCGACTTTGTCAAAAACCCAGATGAACCCTGCATTTACAGTAAGATTGTAGGGAGAAATATGGTATTCCTCGTCTTGTAGGTCGATGGCATTCTCCTAATAGGAAATGATATTCCTATGCTACAGTCAGTCAAAGGATTCTTGTCGCAGAGGTTCTCCATGAAGGAGCTGGGCGATGCTAACTACATTCTGGGGATCCAGATCTATCGTGATAGATCTAAGAGGATGTTGGGACTTTCACAGTCAAGGTACATCGACACCATACTGAAACGATTCAGTATGGAAGATTCCAAGCGCGGTAACCTACCGGCTTGTCACGGAATCACCCTCTCCAAAGAGATGTCTCCCAAGACTGATTTGGAAAGGGCTCGCATATCATTATTACCCTACGCATCTGCGGTAGGCTCTATTATGTATGCGATGTTGTGTACCAGACCAGATGTAGCATACGCATTGAGCGTTGTAAGCCGGTATCAGTCGAACCCAGGGGAGAAACACTGGATAGCAGTAAAGAACATTCTCAAGTACCTGAGAAGGACTAAGGAGATGTTCTTGGTGTATGGCGGAAAAGACCTCCAGATTGAGGCCTTTGCTGACTCCAGCTACCAGAGTGACAAGGATGACTCCAAGTCCATGTCGGGTTATGTCTTTACCCTCAATGGAGGGGTAGTTTGCTGGAAGAGTTCCAAGCAGGAAACCGTTGCTGACTCAACTATGGAAGCGGAGTACATAGCTGCTTGCGATGCCGCAAAGGAAGCTATCTGGATGAAGAAGTTCCTCACGGAACTTTAGGTGGTTCCTACCAGTGTTGATCCAATACCGCTGTATTGTGAAAACAACGGCGCTATAGCTTTAGCGAAGGAACCCAGGTCCCATCAGAAGTCCAGGCACATTTTGAGGCGGTTCCACCTGATCAGGGAGATCATTGATCGCCGGGAGATCGAGGTAAAGAGAGTAAATTCAGAAGATAACACTGCAGATCCACTCACGAAGGCCCTACCCCAAACTCAGTTCGAGCGGCTGATCGAGATGATAGGTCTTCGATACGTCAGTACATGGCCTTAGTGCAAGTGGGAGATTGTTAGTGTATATGCCCTAGAGGCCATTACTTGTAACGTTTTGAAAATCGTTTCGGTGAAATTTCAAAAAAAAAAACGGTAAAATAAGGAGGTTTTCTGTAAAAAGTCAAAATGCAAATATCTTTATTATAAAATTAAATATACATATTGTAGCTATGTAATTGCTAGTATTTGGTGTTTATTGAGCCACTGGTGAAATTCCAAATTTTGTGAAAAAAATATTATTTTAATATTATTTTAAGCCGTCACTAATACATTTAATTAGGGAAAATTACAAATTGGAATGAGTTGAAACAAATTTTGTGCATCATGACACATTAAATAAAATTTTATCATGTGGTTTTTGAAACAAAATCGTTTGTCAAAACGGTTTAGAAATTATTGAAGAGGAAAAAGGCTTTTTTAGTGTAAATGGAGATTTGGGGTATAATATTTATCATTTTCCCTCATCCCACACACACACCCACACTCACCCACCCCCACTTCCATTGTGGCCGAACCCTTGCTGCCCCCAATTCCCCACTTGTGAAAAGAAAAGTCCAAGCAAACAACAAAAGAGAAGAATGAATAAAGAAAAAAGTTTATAAGTGTTGACTTTGGGGTATGGGTTTTGTTTGACTTTTGCCACAAAACCCCATTCTCTCTCTCTCTCCTCACTCATCCCCTCTCCCATTTCAGCCGAGCCTATGGCTGCAGCCCCCCCTCATCTTCTCCTTCTCATTTCACTACAAAATGCCTTAAAAATCCATATAAAACCTCATCAATCTCCTAATTTAAATTCTACCCATTATTCCTTGACCCCTCTAGCTTGGATTCATGAAGCAAGAAGCCATTTTGGAGACCAAGATTTTCATGCTAGCTCTCTAGTTTTGTGAGGTACAATCTTACTCTAATTGTTACCTTGTTAATAATTGTTGTAATCCAAGCTAATTAGGTGTTTTATTATGGGTTTAATTGAAAGTTGAAATCTAAAGAGAGGGTTTTGAAATTCAAGTGAGGGTTTTGATTTGGAGCTAGGGTTTGATCACTTGAGGTTGGTTGTGATGTGTGGTTTCACATCTTTAGTATGCTAAAAACCTAACCAAATTGCTTAATTGTTGCAAACTAGGTTTTTTGATTTAATTCGAAATTTATGAGATTAAAATATGGTTAGAGTTTTTATCACATTATTAGCTATATAATGTGTAGATCAACATTTTAGAGCATGCAAAACCTAGTCTAGTTATGGATTTGTGGATTGTTGCTTCGAAATGGTTAAAATTGGGTTATTGTGCTAACTAAAAATTTTGGTTTAATACAGTTTAGTGTGATAAAATCTAGTTAAAGTTTATGTAGCCTAATTAAGCTAATTAGTGAACATTGCGGCCGCTAGAATTGTTTAAATAGCAAGTTTTGTACTAAAATGGTTAAATTTTGCTTGCTAGTTTTTCGGAAAAACGGCTTTTAAAGTGAATTTGGGGTTTTTGTAAGTTTTAACCTATTTTATATATAAATTAGTGTTCGTGAATATGCAAATGAGTGTATTTGGGTTTTTCTCGATGGTCTGGCGTTTGTACGCCGATGTCGAGGGTTTTTGGGTTGATTTGTGGAAGCAACCATAGGTTTTCACCTATGTGGGATTCGTGTGTCGTTTTAGTCATGAGTCGGATTTTAATGCGATGCGGTGCGTTATGATATCTAGGTAACCCCATATGGACTTCGAGACGACAAGCAAGCGCGTGGCGACGTCGGCACCGGCGAGCGAGGACCAGGTGAGTAGATTTATATACCGGGAGAAGTCGGGTGGATGGCGTATAGCACCCCCGCAGTCCGTGGTGGTGTATACGGATGCGTATACACACCAACAATTATTATATGTTATTTGGGATTAATAACGATGTTTAGGATGGATATTGATGTGTTGCATTATTTTAGTGTTGCGAACCCTAGGGTAGTGTTGCACTACACATGCACACATACATACTTGCATACATTCCTATTTATATGTGCTCATGGGATTCTTTATGGTTATGTGTTCACATGGGTATGGGACTATATGTTCACATACGGATTTGAGGATGATACTTGGGATTGAGCTGAGTCGATGAGAATTGTTTTGTGGTTGTAATATCGGTGATATGGCAGGATTCGTACTTGAGGTACGTCCTGGTGTTATAGCTGATCTTGGGGCGGCGATACGGGTGAATAGTGTTATAAATAAAATGGTCGTCATGTGATCGTGATATGAGGCATGATATGCTAGGATATTGATATTAGGCCGTATAGGGCGATGTATACCCCTTGATGATGATATGTGCTGACGATATCGGTTTGTACGAGATTGTCGATCAGTAGTCAGATCATGAGTATATTGAGGATATTAGTATTGTATTAGACATAGGTCAGTACCTTAGACCATGATCTTTGATAAAGAGGATACCGGATGAATAGTGTGATGAATATGATTTTGACCCGTACCCAGATTTGGGATGCCGTACGACGGTTTTACGTACGAGCTATATATTGATGATTGATCCGCACTCTTGACTTGGGATGTCTGGTTATAGATATGATATTATTGAGGCGGGATCACCGACTATACATATACAGGTATGTATATGTATCGACTCAGATGATAGGCGGTTTCCTTACCTGTAGTTCAGCTTGTTAGTTCAGCCGTATAGTTTAGTGTAGTTGTTAGATTAGATTAGACTTCTTACCTATTTCAAAAACTAACGAATCACGGGTATTTTCAAAAGACGTATCTTTTCATAAAAACCACCGTACACCTATTTTCAAAACCCCGCGATTCGTGTTATTTCAAATGGCACCATTTTTTAATTTTTAGCTCCCGCTCGTTTTGGTTGCTCGCTCCGCATCGCATATTTACATTGTTATTTCATATTGCATTGTTGACATTATGCTGTTAGGACACCAGCACCATTACCGATAATGCGTATGTACCACATACACTTACTTGCCGGCTCACACACATCTTCATCGGTAATTGCCATGTCACGTACACCTTAGATAATATTGTTGCTTAACTTAGCTTGATAGCCAGTAGTTTGACATAATATTAGTGTACATACCTTATATGCCAGCTTAGATATTGTAGTTATTACTTGTCGTTTCATGCATACTGTTATTCATTCTCATGCTTATATTCATGGTTTTACATGCTATTGATGATTCGGATTTCCATGATATTTTCTGGATTTGGAGGAAAACCGCAAAACATATATAAACTGATTTCTCTCTTTTTAAATAAAAAGTGCGGTTTTTCCCATGATGTATGAGTCGTCCACCATGAGTTTGCTGATGGATTTCGAGACCCGATTCGAGGAGGCGGATGAACCGTTTCGGGTACATGGTGGACCCGGTAAGGTACCCCGGGGCAAGAAGCGCGTGATGATGACGATGTGAGCCTGGCAGGGGAGCACTACCTACCGGTGATTTTACCCGACGCGTCGGATATCCGGAGGATACCGTCGTGGTCTTGAGATGGATGGTAGGGGCCGGTCTGGACTGACGGCGCCCTAGATATTGTGATTGAGACATTGAGATTTCGAGATATTGAGGTACAGAGACTGTGATACAGAGATATCGAGATATTGGGATTACGTTTTATGCCGATGCTAGGCACTGTTTTATGCTGATTTCATTATGATACCTCATTTTAAAAATACAAAGGAAATCTCACTAAATTATGAAAACAGTTCTTCATTTACATGTATTCTGTTTTCATGCATTCATACCTCATTCATATGATATATTGCTACCTGAGGCACTAACACGGGCACATGAGATTACACTCGGGTTAGATATTTACCCTAGCCTTGTTATGGGTTGCATGTTATATATATATATTTGAGGATATATTATGATCGTATGACTTAGGATTGCGTCATACATGCGATTTCTATTCGTAGATGTTTTTCTATTCACGAGTTGGCAACTCACCCCCGTTGTGCCCCAGTTTCTTGCAGGTTTCGCCGTACAGGTTTCTTTACGGCTTTGCGGGTACAGTTTCGTTCGGGTGACTTGCTAGTAGGTGGGTTATTTGTATCGTACCCATCATTATACATTGTATATTATTATTCAGTTGTATCTAGAAGTTCCATCAACCAAACATGTATTTATTTTGAGATAGAGACCAGTGATGTTATTCCTTCGACCTTAGAGTCGCGCGTTATTTTTCTGCGGTTTTCTTGTGGGTTTGAGTTTCCTTTTGAATTTTGATCCTCGCCGTTGGCGTTGTATATTATATTGCTTGTGTGGTTATGACCGTCGATTGACGAAGAGCTAGCTCCTGCTTGGGGATGCCTTTTTATTGATTTCGTATACTATTCATGTTGTATCCCGTTTGGGAGCCAGTATTTACAAAGGAGACTCTGCCGAAATTTTCAGTAAATTTTGATGTTCTTAAAAACCGCATAATTCGGCTTATGCT
Source organism: Agapanthus africanus (assembly GCA_030015575.1). Taxonomy (NCBI): domain Eukaryota; kingdom Viridiplantae; phylum Streptophyta; class Magnoliopsida; order Asparagales; family Amaryllidaceae; genus Agapanthus; species Agapanthus africanus. The sequence goes on along the minus strand of CM057341.1, from coordinate 397,260,298 downwards.
ATTAAAACTACTTGTTTTAAATTGATTTTCCTTCACTCTACTTCTTTTCTTGGTTTGGATTTCTGGGTTTTCGGTTTACTTAGATTACGTGCGCCTCGAGACGTTTCGTAGTTTAAGTGCCGGTCATGTTCCGTACTTTCAGGACGTGACATTACTGTATCATACTAGTATGTATATTACTTAATGGAAGCTTGGGATATTCACCTTGTATTGACAATCTTGCTCAAAATAGTAGTATGCTACTTGGTTTGTTTCTGCTTCAATGTGTACATGTGTTTATTTTAGTATATCACCTATACACATTAGTGGAGCCCTTAGGATCTTTGCTTGATTACAAGCGTTGTGATGGCAGTCACACTAGTGGGGCTGGGTAATCTATAAGCACATACTTATGCAGGTCCCTAGTCGCAGGACTATCGAGACAAGGCATCGATACTCCGGAGTAGACTAGCGCATGCGCTTCCCGTCCCAGTGTGGGAGACGGTCTGTCCCACAGCCGTCAGTACGTCGTACTGGAGATAGTATGCGAGTGCTCGTTGGGGTACGAGTACACTGGACAGGACTCGTCGGGAATTGACCGGTTGGTATTATACCAATCGTCAGTTATCAGTTCCGAGGTGACATGAGTACAGCTTAGTCCGCTTACTTGACACTATCACTTCGACTCGAGTGTGTTCCCACTGTACTTTGATTACTACCCTACCACGGCTCAAAGAAGTCATGCAAACAGGTAGTAGTTGGGTGCAGTCCCGAAGCACTTGGAGGCAGTGACGGTTAGACAGGATTCGTCTCTCACGGTATTGGGGGTTGACATCGCGCTGTGTCTAGGAGAGCCATTACACGAGTAGTCCCTGGCCAGGGCAAGCGAGATATACTGGTAGGCTTCCAGTGCTATCTCAGGGTGTATTGGGCTTCACTCCGACACGACTTGTACCGCTATTAGGGGACTGACGTTTACCGCCCCTAGGCCCGCCATGCGATGTATCAGACGAACAGACCGGACAGTACGGAGATTGTCACATTCAGGCTCAGTAGAAGTTCAGATGGGTTTCACCTCGTCAGTCTTCTTGTCGGCATCTACCTGGGGACCGTTACGCACAGCTAATGCCACTTGCGGTCTGTGGTTAAACCCACTGCCAGCGTAGTGTCGAGTCTTTAGAGTCCCACACAGAAAGCTATTTGCCTTTAGGCAAAAGAGTAGAGGTCGCATGGTTTTGCGACAGGTCGCATGGTTTTGCGACAGGGTCCGGTCACATCCGCGCACTTGTGCACGTACAGTGTCCGGACTGTTAACACTAGCGGGCTTTGGTTTAAGCCAGATCCTAGTGTACGTTTTGGGATTGGTTTTATCCAGTATGTATTCGTGTTCCTCAGAACACGGATGCGGGTGTGTATGCACAGTTGACGGAGAGACAGAGGCAGAGGATTCTCATTAGGGTTGTTGACCGTTAACTGTTGACTATTGACTTTTTGCTCAACCCTAATGAGAATATGATATATATATATATATATTTAGCAATAATATTAATTAAGTTTTATAGTTACATGGTTGTTGAGGGGTTGACTTTGTTGACTTGTTGACTTTGTTGACCGGTTGACTAGGTTGGACTAGTTGACCATCATCATCACAATGGTTGTCATTTTCATGCAAAGACTTTTGCTTGCTTGTTGTGGTTTGCAAAATGAGTGCATGGAAATGATATTGCCTTTGACATGATATGATCCATCACATAATAATACTTGATTAACATTATGGCTCATGATGTTTTTGGATTATGAGAGGGTGAAAGAGAAAAGAGAGGCTCAATCTTTCATGATCTTTCTCTCTCTTGGTTTTGAGCTCTTCCATTCTCTTGCTCTCACCCTCTTCCTCTTGCTCTCTCTCTTGTCTATGGTTCACTTGTCTCATGTGTTGAGAAGCAAGAACCATAGAGAAAATCCCATCACACTCTCCTCTACTCATTCTAGTTCACAAGGTTTAGCAAACCAAGTGAACTAGTTTCTTCAAAGTTCGAAGAAGAAGCCAAAGGTCGAAGCTTTCGGGTGGATTGATCTTCGGCGCAAGGAGACGACGGGGTGAAGCCAATCCGTACACCATCAAGAGATGAAGAAGAAGGAGTTCAAGAAAGAAAGGTATAACCCCCTAACCGAGTAGTTAACAGCTCGTAGTTAGGTTGTTAGGTAGATAGTTTAACAAAGATCCGGTTTTGAGTCCATGTTACCGCCTCTAGAAAATCGTTTTTCACCAAATTCCGCATGCCCGAAAGTACCGGGAGAGGTAGCATGGACTTACAGCTTGGACATATATATGGAGGACTTTCTTGCTCGACATGATAGTATGCTATCTGGTTGCCCTTTATCTTAACATGTACACTGATTGTCTCTATGCTACATGTTGATAAAGCCCTTAGGATGAGTACTTGACTACCAGGACTATGATGCAGATCATACTAGTGGGGATAAAGTACTCGTTAAGTACATCCTTCAAATGTTTCTAATCGTAGGTGTATCGAGACAGGGCATCGATATACCAGAGTAGACTAGCGTATAGCTCCACGACCCATATAGATGGGCAATGGATGATCCCATATCCATTGGTGTTTTACATCAGAGACAGTATACGGGTGCTCAGTGGAGACTGGGTACACTGAACGGACTCACCGAGAACTCCCAGATGGTATTATACTTCACGTCAGATGGCAGTTCTCTGGTGACACTGGTACAGGTTAGTCTGTAGACCCGAGATCGTCATAGAACCTTGTGTGATTCCCATTGTGCTTTGATTTTTACCTTACCAGGTTCAAGAGAACTTGCAAAACGGTGGCTTTTGGGTACTGTCCCGAATCACATGGAGGCAATGAGCGATAGAAGGGGTTTCGTCTCTCCCGGTATTGGGGGTTGATGTTGCGCTGTGCCCGATTGGCTATAACAGGATGTCCCTGGCCAGGGCTGCTTCAGAGATATACTGGTAAGTGTTATCAGTAGTTTCTCGACCCGTTATGAGCCTCACATCGGCATGACTTATCAAGTTACTCGGGTCTGACCTTTACCACCCCTAGACGAGATATGCGACATATCAGACGAAGGGACCGGACTGTACGGTTGTGTTACTGATTGGATTCGCAGGAGTGTAAACAGGCTTGCTTGTTGATCTTCTGATCGTTCAATACCCTGGTGGCCGTTACGTTTAGCAGACCGCTTGCAATTTGTGGGTGTTTGATATGATCATCACCTACTGCCGGCGTATTGACGCGTCTTTAGTATCCTACACAGAGGTTTCCTGGCTCAAGTGAAATGGAGTAGGAGCATATATCTGATATGTGCTGAACCGAGATTGATACGATATGAGATAGCGTATTCTATTCTCACGATTTGTGACTTTGGTCGGTTATATGCGATATAACCGGGTTATCGGATCAAGTGTTGATTCGATAAGTTGTTACATATGATATTAGTTGGTTATATGTGATATAGACGAATTATTAAATCAAGAGTTGATTTGATAATCTAATGTATAATTATATATTTGATATATTACATTACATTAACTAGTATTAGCTCACTTATGATTTCATTTCTCACTAGTTTGTGCATGTGTATATATGTGATATATATTAGTGTACAAAATATTGTGTCATGCTTGATGATACATGGACATGGGTGTGTGTATGACTTACACCATGCTTGGTTGAATTGTTAGGGTTTTATTTATTTAAGTAATTCTAAAACTGAATGATTTTTTCATGGTTGATAAGCTTGTAGAAGCTTGTAGTTCTTTGACTAAGTCTTCAAGTTTTGTTTTACCTAAGATATTTGTTAATCCTACCAATTAACCTAGCCTTGGTTAAGTCTCTACAATGGTTAAGTATATGATATTTAACTCACTAATGGTTCTAATTCTCTACTTGATTTTATCATGAGAGTTTTTCATCATGTTCTTCCTCAAGCACACTAGCTTCCATGGAGATGAGAAAAATAAGTGAGAAAATGATTTCTAAAGTGAGCCCACTTCCTACTTCATCATCCTCTACTACTTGCTATTTAGTATAGGGTGTTTGCTTCACTAATTCCGTGATTAGTGAAGAGATAGCTTGGGTTTGTGTCTCCTCGACGTAGATCATCTTCGGCCTCAAAGACTTCGATGCAAGCATGTTCATTTCTTCATGGGAGCCTCTCTAGATTCCGGAGTTCACGATCGCAGCGAAGGGACTACTACACGGAGCTATTGAAGTGAAGGACCGGTCTACAAAGGTTGTATTTCTTGCTCTCTTTACTTGCAAAGTGTTTGCATTTACATTCCGTCGGATTTCTAGTATACGATTCTAGGGTTAGGTTTAGCTAGAACGGCAAATTTTTGAATTTTTCATGGACGATGCCTCCCGAAACCTTGCTGCCATGCTAGGCAACCCTGCAGTGGTATCTTTCATGACCCGAAATAGCCCGTGATTGGCACTTGAATCATATGAAGTCTATACGACCCCATCTAATTCAAGTAAGCCAAAAGCCCAGAAATCTAAAACCATTTTTATGTAATAAATAAAGGAAATATTTTTAAGAAGTGAAGAAAAGAGGGGTTTAAAATAGGTAAGCCGAATTTGCATTTTAAATCCTCCATATCTTTTCTAAAAATTTCGGCGGAGTTTCCTTTGTAAATACTGGCCCCGAACGGGGTACAACAAGAATAACATATATGCAATGATAAAAGGCATCACCAAGCGGGAGCTAGCTCTTCGTCAATCGATGGTCACAACCACGCAAGCAATATAATATACAACACCAAAGGGAGAGAATCAAAACTCAAGGAAAACTCAAAATCAGCATGAAAACCATAATAATACAACGCGCGACTCTAAGGTCGAAATAATATATAGCTGGTTTTCTAAGTCAGAAACAATATACAAATTTTGGTTGATGGAATTTCTAGATACAAATGAATAATATAATAAAACGGTGGTCACGGTGCAAGTGAACCCACCTACCAATGCAATCACCCAGAAAGGGAACAGTGTGTGAGAAGAGCCGCAATGAAACCAGTACGGCAAAACCTATAAGAACTGTGGCACAACGGGGGTGAGTTGCCAACTCGTGAATAGAAAACATCACAGAGCAGAAATCATATGTATGACACCATCCTAGTTCAATATGATCAAATATATATATAAACCTCAAATGAATAAGCCTGAAGCATGATAATGTCGCAATGTAACATCTATACATGAGTGTAGTGCCAAGTGCTCGTGCCAGTGCGTCAGGTAATAGCATAACATAAATATGAGGTATGATCAATGTCGACTATATCATAAAATATAGCAATAAGTGATATCATCCAACTATGTGATCAATGTTATCAATGTCAATATATGTATGTGGAAATCGTCCACATGTCACCCAATGACAATAAGCATCATGCATGAAATATCATAAAGCATATGCATGGAAGTATAAGGATATAAATCAACATGTATGGCTCGCGACATATCAAATCATGGAACCTGAGTGTCAAGCATTGACACTCGAAAACATCATGAAACCTGTGCCGATCATCGGCACCTAAATCCTCATATATCGGGCTCCGTCAGTCTGGATCGGCCCTTATCATCTCTCGACTCCGGTCGGTATACTCCGGATATCCGCCGAGCCCAAATACTATCACCTGTAGGTAGTAGTCCTTCTGCCAGGCTCAACGTCTATATACACAGCATCCCTTTCTTGCCCCGGGGTACCATACCGGGCCCACCATGTACCCGCAATCGGCCTCGCCTCCTCCTCGAATCGGGTTTCACATATCGCTCTCAGCACCGAGAAAACACATGGTGGACGCACTGAAATAAACTATCAAGGGTAACCGGGTTTTTAAAACAATTATATAATCTCTTTGAAATATCCACGGTTCCCAAATCCAGAAATATCATGGAAACAACATATCTCAAAGCGTATAATCAAAAAGCATGATGTATGCGACATATAAAAGAATGTAAGCATATCAATATATCATGCAACATGGAATAGTAATATGCACATATTGGGGAAAACCGCTCTTTTAAAATGAATCAGTTTTAAAGAGTATCTCGCGGTTCCCAAATCTCCAAATCAAGCGAGAAATCATCTATGTATGTGCAAATATGTATGTGTGCAAGTATGCCATGCAAGGGTCATATCCTGAACGCAATAGTACTACAGTGTAGTGATATGGAAATTATCGATGATGAAGTGTGTGAGCCGGCAAGCAAGTGTACGTGGAACATACGCATCATCGATAATGGTGCTGGTGTCCTGACAGCATGGGTTCAATATACAATAAACTCATTTACACATGCAATGCGATGCGAATAGCATGAATATGCGGAAATCGAATAATAAAAGCAATAGTGATGCATCTGCATCAACATAAAAATGTCTTACAGTTTGCCTTTTGAAATAAGACGAATCGAGGTTTTTAGTAAAATAAGGGCTACGGTGTTTTTAAGAAAAGATGCGTCTTTTGAAAATATCCGTAGAATCCCTTGCCTGTCTTTAAAATACTCCCGATTCGTTAGTTTTGAAATAGGTATGACTCGGGTCTAGTCTAACGTCTACTAAGTAATCTACAGACCTAACTAACAAGCTAATTGAAGGGTATGGAAACCACCTAAATCTGAGTCGATATATATATATATAATAGTCGGTCATCCTGCCTCAAGGTACCGCATACGATACAATATCATATGACATCCTCGAGTCATGAGTGTGGATCTATCATCAATATAATGCTCATACGGTAAATCATCGTACGGCATCTCAAAAGCTGGGTGCGGGTCAATATCACGTTAATCTCATCAATTATCTGGTATCCTTATCATCATATCTCATGATCTGGGGTACTGATCTAAATCTAATACAAATCGATACCGTCTATATAAATATAATTGCGTGTGTGGAACAAACGTCCCAAGACCCGCTAAAATCACATATCGTATCCCAAATACGAATCACATCATATCACCGATCTCATGGCACTATGCCCAATCTCATCGACTCATCTCCAAATATCATCCACTATCCTCATTATCTAGGTATATATATAACAAGCAAGCATATGTGTGTGTGTGGGTGTAAACCTATTCTAGGGGTCGCAACTAGGAAACTATACTAGTTTACTTCTAAACCCTAATCTATCCATAGTACACCTAATTACATCTAGAATATCTATGACACGCATAAAGCTATCATATGGATATATATATATAGTATATATAGTATACTAGATATCGAACTGTGGGGGTGCTATACGCCATCCACCCGACTTCCCCCGTAGATATAATCTACTCACCTTGATCTTGCTTGCCGATGTCGATGTCGCCATTTTCATCTTCAACATCTCGACATCATATGGGGTACCTACACAAATAAAGTATCGTATCGCGTTAAAATCAAGTTCAAAGACGAAACGACACACGAAAACCAAAACGATACGCTTAAAAGCCTATAGGTTAGAACCTATGGACTACTCTTTCAAAACAACTAAATAACACTTGATATAGATCTACAAACATCAAGCGATCAAATACAATACCAAATATCAAAACTTGAATCATAAACAACACTAAATACAAGGCAGAAACCAAGAAAACATGCCCCAGATTTTAGTTCAGGTCCAAACTAGGTGAACAAACAATATTGGGATGAAGTATAGGGTGTATATGAGCTATGGAAACAACCTGGACACCCTCACCCACCAAGGGGCCGGCCACATCCCTATCAAAACCGTCCTCCTCTGTTTTGGGGAAGAATTGGGGACTCAAACTTGGAGGGGGGTCTCCTATGGCCTCAAATGGGTCCCTGGGGTTGTTAGTTTATCTCGAATTGGTCCCGGTTCACTCCAGATTTCCCTGCACCCTCAAAGTGATCACAAACCGACATGAAAGTTCCGTAATTCCATATTTTTGGGTTTCAGGTTATGTATATGTGTTTGGTCTTGGTTTAAAACATTGTAGGGGGTTTTAAGGTCACCAAACACTCTCAAGTTCACCACACTACTCAATTTAAACCCTAACCCTCTTTAGTAATGTCCAAAGTGCACTAAACTACCCGACATCAATTTCAAACTTGAAATGAGGCTTAAGCACAAGAAATACTACACTAATTGTGAAGGAATTACCTCATCTAGCACCCATGAATCCTTCGCAGCGCCAAAATGAAGACTTTCTTGTTCCATTGGGTAGCTAGGGGGCTTGTGCACCTTTTTTGTGAAATGAGGGTGGGGTTTTGAGTTGCTTTTGGATGTGTTTGTGATGATTTGAGGAGGGGGGAGAGATGAGGCAGCAGCAGCAGCAAGGAGAGAGGTGGGAGGGGAAAATGATGAAGAGAGATGAGAAGAAATGAGAATGGTCATGGTCAATCACATACCTCACCCTTCTCTCTCATGCCCATGCCTACACTATTCCATTCTTTTCTTTTTCTTTTCTCTATTCCATTTTCCTTCTCTCATCAATAGTAAACCCAAAAGAAACCATGGTAGAAAATGCACAAGTGCAAAAAAAAAAAGATATGTGCATGTTTTGCACAAATATGCTAAAAATCAGATTAGCGATTTTTAATCGCGATTAACACTAAATTAGCTTATAATTATTCATAAAAACTTAATAATGGCATAATTCGCATAAAATACCCTCTTTCTAGTAATTTCTATAATTTTCCAAATTTTTCCCCATTTTATCGGTATTTAATTATACCGAAATATTAAAATATTCATTTAAAATTAATATTAAATTATAAAAATTCCCAAAAATAATATTTTATTTTTTTGAAATGTTACAATCTTCCCCCCATAAAGAAATTCGGTCCCCGAATTTAATTTAAAACCCCCAAATTCTAAAACATTTCAATAAAAAGTCCAAGTCGTCTGGGCTCCGAAATCATCAATACATAAAACGCATCATAGCGCAATGCATGCGCATGAGTAATGAGCAGATAACTCGAAATCAAAAACTCCGTCAAGCATCCCGCAATCATCGGAGTCATGGTAAAGACACAAATGTCAAATCCAAAATGTGTATATGAATGCAACGTGCGTCCGGTGCGCACGGAAATCAAAATCCATATATGTGCCATACATGTGCATAGAAACAACATCTAGGTGCAACGGGTGTGCACGAAACATCTGTCATAGGCAATGTGTGTGCCTGACAGCAAAATCAAGTGCATCTGATATACACGAAGAATCTCGATTTAGTGCATCTGGTGTGCACCAAAATCGTATCTCAAAACATGCGCTCAACACGTGTGAAAATCCAAATCAAATGCACGGAGTGCAAGAAATCAACATCAATATCAGAATCAAAATCGACGGCATACCATACGGCTCAATCCAAATCAGGTATACCGAGGTGTATAAGCTCACAACCATGTGCATAAGCGTGCACAAATCAAATCAAAACACTAAAAGTGCATGAAAACTATGTTGGAAGCGTAAATCAAATCACCGGCATAAAATAGGCATGAAATCATAATCAATACCTCAAGCGTAATAACTATGCGCAAAATATAAATACCCAGTAGGTGCAACCATGGTGGACGAAAACAGAAATCATGGAACTCGGCCATCAAGACCAAATCATGCGAATAGATCATCCAAAATACCGAAATCCAAGATGACGGATACGTGATAATCGAATCACAAAATCACAAATCATAAATACCGTCGTCGGTATATCCTTCTTCAAAGTCAAGAAGGTGTCGGTGCATCCAATACTTGCAGCGCAAGATATCTACTTGCCTCCTGTTCATGGTCTGGCGTCCTCTGTCTCTGGGTCCTTATCTTCTCTGCGGATTACCTATCTCGCAATCAATCGGCTCATCGGCCCTGTCAGGTGTGCTAACGGGGATGATTCCGTCTTGGCACTTCTCTGATCATCTGCGTCCTCAGCACAGCATTTCCTCGGAAACTGGTCGCATCCCAACACCTCTGTAGACATATCCGACCTTTAATCTTAACGGGAAGTAACAACAGCTCATCAGCATCTCACCTCAACCTCTTGTCCCACTTGTCTATATCATCGTCTATTCCGATGTCACGTCTCTATCTGCGCACTGCAAATGGTCTCGGCTACGGTCAATCCGAAATCTCTCAAACGGACTCGAAATAACGAAGGTATCTTCATCACTCTGTAGAAGATATCTGGCCGAACATGCCCTCGGGAACTCGTCCCAACCTGTAGAGGTATACTCCATGTACAACGCCTCTGCATGCGTATCGCATCTCTGATGTCAGCGGAGTAGAACTTCATCCCGTCAAAATCTCGTGCGGACTCTTTACTCAACTTGTTCCAATGTCGACTGATTCGGACTCGTCTTCTCGTGGTTGCATGGACTGCGCTCCAACGGCTATACTCGTATCTGGAGTCTCCCAAGCAGTGTATCCCATCACATGATATCCGAAAGATGTCGAACCATCCGATCGATTCGTCAAAATCTCATAATCCCCCAAGAGCTCAATATCTTGGGCACAGTTTAATAGTATCGAGTACATACCACAGCGTCGGTGGACCAGCCGTAGAAGGGCAAACTCAAGCCTCACTAATGGCGCCGCGGAACTGCCGCAAACCCTAATCTTCAAAGGCTTTCACACGGTCATTATGTCGAGTTAGGATTTCATTCCTCTAGAGCGTCCATAGAATCGCTTGCATGTCTTTCCGAATACTTTAAACTTGGAATATGGGTTTCTGTCATTCTATCGCCTCCATCGACCACCAACGAACCTGCGTGAGGTTGTCTCTAGCTGGAATCAATCAATCTGATGACCTCGTAACGGGGTAAGCGAACGAACCATATGTCCTAGTCATTCATCCTCGGATGGCTAGCGACCTTTCATCATATCTATGAGTATATACTCATGCTGCAGTAGCTCCAACATCTGGGCGATATCTCATCGTTTGCAGCAACAATTGGCTCATTCGTCTGTATGCTGAACAGCGCCTCAATCATCATGAATAAGCGATATATTAATGGTCATCACATTCTGGCTAGCTTCTAGCAGTAGTCTGATCCTCTGGTGCTGATCTACACGTCCAAGAAATCTCGTAAAAGCGATCTGTCAAATGCTCATGGCGCGAAAACAAACTAAAACGATGCCTCTCTATGCAATCGTACGTCTCTGGAATCACGCCCTGGTCAGTCCTCGTCCGTGACGAGCTCAAGCTGACGCAACTCAAGCCGTAGCTCTTTCTGCCTGTGTAATCGTGGCAGCAAAATCATAACCAGTATCGATGAGGATAGATCATAAAAAAGAATATAATACTGTGTAAGGAAATGTACATCCTAAGGCTCCATAAGCGGAGTAGCGTATTGTAAATATGCCGTGGAACATACGTATGGTACGTCACTCTACTCAAGCCACTTACTCCATCAACCAAGGGTCATCCTACGCGACGAAAGTTCGGGTATAATACCCCCTCGACTAAGTCTAAGTTTAGTAAGGTCAAGCCTAAGTTCCGTATATATATAAACGCTTTAGGCTCCACATAGTCAAACTTAGACTCGAACCAAGCTTAACCTAGCGCTCTGATACCAACTTTGTCATGACCCGAAATAGCCCGTGACTGGCACTTGAATCATATGAAGTCTATAGGACCCCATCTAATTCAAGTAAGCCAAAAGCCCAGAAATCTAAAACCATTTTTAAGTAATAAATAAAGGAAATAGTTTTAAGAAGTGAAGAAAACAGGTTTTTAAAACAAGGGTTTAAAATAGGTAAGCCTAATATGCATTTTAAATTCTCTATATCTTTTCTAAAAATTTCGGCATAGTTTCCTTTGTAAATACTAGCCCCGAACAGGGTACAACAAGAATAACATATATGCATTGATAAAAGGCATCCCTAAGCGGGAGCTAGCTCTTCGTCAATCGACGGTCACAACAACGCAAGCAATATAATATACAACGCCAAAGGGCGAGGATCAAAACTCAAGGAAAACTCAAAATCAGCATGAAAACCATAATACTACAACGCGCGACTCTAAGGTCGAAATAAAACATAGCTAGTTTTCTAAGTCTGAAACAATATACAAATTTTGGTTGATGGAATTTCTAGATACAACTGAATAATATAATACAAGGATGGTGACGATGCGAGTGAACCCACCTACCAATGCAATCACCCAGAAAGGGAACAGTGTGCGAGAAAATCCGCAATGAAAGCTGTACGGCAAAACCTGCAAGGACTGTGGCACAACGGGGGTGAGTTGCCAACTCGTGAGTAGAAAACATCACAGAGCAGAAATCGTATGTGTTACACCATCCTAGGTCAATACGATCAAATATATAGATAAACCTCAAATGAATAAGTCTAAATCATGATAAGGTGGCAATGTAACATCTATACATGAGTGTAGTGCCAAGTGCTCGTACCGGTGCCTCAGGTAATAGCATAACATAAATATGAGGTATGATCAATGTCGACTATATCATAAAGTCTATAAATAAGTGGATATCATCCAACTATGTGATCAATGTCATCAATGTCAATATATGTATGTGGAAATCATCCACATGTCACCCAATGACAATAAGCATCATGCAAGAAATATCATAAAGCATATGCATGGAAATATGAGAATATAAATCAACATGTGTCGCTCACGACATATTAAATCATGGAACCTGTGTGTCAAGCATTGAAACTCAAAAACATCATGAAAGCTGTGCCTATCATCGGCACGTAAAACCTCATATATCGGGCTCCGTCAGTCTGGATCGGCCCATATCATCTCTCGACTCCGGATATCCGCCAAGCCCAAATACTATCACCGGTAGGTAGTAGTCCCTCTGCCAGGCTCACCGTCTATATACAAAGCATCCCTTTCTTGCCCCGGGGTACCATACCGGGCCCACCATGTACCCGCAATCGGCCTCGCCGCCTACTCGAATCGGGTTTCACATGTCGCTCTCAGCACCGAGAAAACACATGGTGGACGCACTGAAATATCATATCAAGGGTAACCGGGTTTTTAAAACAATTATATAATCTCTTTGAAATATCCACGGGTCCCAAATCCAGAAATATCATGGAAACAACATATCACAATGCGTATAATCAAAAAGCATGATGTATGGGACATATAAAAGAATGTAAGCATATCAATATATCATGCAACATGGAATTGTAATATGCACATATTGGTGAAAACCGCTCTTTTAAAATGAATCAGTTTTAAAGAGTACCTTGCGGTTCCCAAATCTCCAAATCAAGCGAGAAATCATCTATGTATGTGCAAATATGTATGTGTACAAGTATGCCATGCAAGGGTCATATCTTGAATGCAATAGTACTACAGTGTATTGGCATGGCAATTATCGATGATGAAGTGTGTGAGCCGGCAAGCAAGTGTACATGGAATATACGCATCATCGATAATGGTGCTGGTCTCCTAATAGCATGAGTTCAATATACAATAAACTCATTTACACATGAAATGCGATGCGAATAGTATGAATATGAGGAAATCGAATAATAAAGGCAACAGTGACGTATCTGCATCAATATAAAAATGTCCTACAGTTTGCCTTTTGAAATAAGACGAATCGAGGTTTTTAGTAAAATAAGGGCTACGGTGTTTTTAAGAAAACATGCGTCTTTCGAAAATATCCGTAGAATCCTTTGCCTGTCTTTAAAATACTTACGATTCGTTAGTTTTGAAATAGGTATGACTCGGGTCTAGTCTAACGTCTACTAAATAATCTACAGACCTAACTAACAAGCTAATCGAAGGGTATGGAAACCACCTAAATCTTAGTCGATATATATATATATATATATATAATAGTCGGTTGTCACGACCCGAAAGAGTGCGTGACTGGCCCTTGAACCATATGAAGTCTATAGGACCCCATCTGATCCAAGTTAGCCAAAGCCCAGCATCTAAAACCATTTGATGAGTGAAAAAGGAAAACTGGTTTTGAAAAGTAAAGAAATCATGTTTAAAAATCAAGTTTTTAAATAACTAAGCCGAATATGAATTTTTAAAATGTGAAATTTTTTCTGAAAATTTCGGCAGAGTTTCCTTTGTAAAAACTGGCCCCAAACGGGGTACAACAAGAATAATATATATAACATGATAAAAGGCATCCCCAAGCGGGAGCTAGCTCTTCGTCAATCGACGGTCACAACCACGCAAGCAATAATAATATACAACGCCAAAGGACGAGGATCTAAACTGAAAAGAAACTCAAAAACAGCCAGAAAACCGCAATACTACAAGCGCGACTCTAAGGTCGAAATAATACAACACTGTTTCTAAGTCTGAAACAATATACAAGTTTTGGTTGATGGAAATTCTAGATACAAGGAATAATACAAGTACAATAGCGGTTCTGATACAAAAGAACCCACCTATCCAAGCAAGTCACCCAAAAGGAAGCAGTGTGCCAGAAATGCCGCTATGGAATCTGTACGGCAAACCTGTAAGAACTGGGGCACAATGGTGGTGAGTTGCCAACTCGTGAATAGAAAGATATCTACAAGCAGAGATCGAATGCATGACCCATCCTAGGTCAATACGATCAGATATAAGTAAACCTCAATATGAATAAAGCTGAAACATGCTAAACTGGCAATGTAATCTCTATACATGAGTGTAGTGCCAAGTGCTCGTGCTAGTGCCTCAGGTAATAGCAGGTCATAAATACGAGGTATGATCAATGCAATCAAATCTGTACACACGTGGATCCCGTCCACTCGTCACCCACTGACAATAACCATCATGCAAGTAAATATCATAAAACCTGTGCATGGAAATATGAGGACATAATCCACCCGTGTCCCTCGCGACACGTCAAATCATGGAACCGGAGTGCCCAGCATCGGCACTCGAAAACATCATGAAAACTGTGCCCAGCATCGGCACGTAAATCCTCATGTATCGGGCTCCGTCAGTCCGGATCGGCCCACGGGCCCTGTCTGCGGTATCGGCCCTTGGCCCCGGCAGTACGCCCAAATCCATCTATCGACTCTGGTCAGTATCCTCCGGATAACCGCCAGGTCCAACCAATCACCGGTAGGTACTCGCCCGCCTCCAGG
Source organism: Agapanthus africanus (assembly GCA_030015575.1). Lineage (NCBI taxonomy): Eukaryota > Viridiplantae > Streptophyta > Magnoliopsida > Asparagales > Amaryllidaceae > Agapanthus > Agapanthus africanus. The sequence continues at coordinate 397,245,246 of CM057341.1, read as the reverse complement.
CTCAATCGGCAAAGCTCATCGATCATCTTGCCGAGGGGAACCATACCGGGTCCACCATGTACCGGCAATCGGCTCGTCTACTCCTCGATTCGGGTTTCACATGTCGCTCTCAGCACCGAGAAAACACATGGTGGACGCACTGAAATATCATATCAAGGGTAACCGGGTTTTTAAAGAAATGACATATTCTCTTTTGAAACATCCTCGGTTCCCAAATCCAGAAATATCATAGAAACGACATATCTCAATGCGTATAATCAAAGAGCATGAAGTATGCGACATAAAAAGGAAAGTATGCATATCATCATGTCACACAAGGATCATATACTGAATGCAATAGTACTACAGTGTAGTGGCATGGCAATTATCGATGATGAGTGTGTGAGCCGGCAACAAGTGTACGTGGAACATAAGCATCATCGATAATGGTGATGGTGTCCTAGCAGCATGACTGAAATATAACCACAGTACAAGCGATGCAATGCAAATAGCAGGAATATGCGGAAACGAATAATCAACGCAAAAGTACAGAACCTGCCCCAATAGATATGTCATGCAACCGTGCCTTTTGAAATAAGACGAATCAGGGCTTTTGGTAAAACAAGGGCTACGGTGTCTTAAGAAAAGATGCATCATTTGAAAATATCCGTATAACCCTTCTGCCTGTCTTTAAAATATCCCCGATTCGTTAGTTTGAAATAGGTATGACTCGGTCTTGTCTAATGTCTACTAAGTAATCTAGACAGGAGGGGTATGAAACCACCTAATCTGAGTCAATATATATAGATATGATAGTCGGTGATCTCGCCTCAATAACATATCGTAAGATATCCTCGAGTCATGAGTGCGGATCTATCATCAATATCGGCTCGTACGGTAGATCGTCGTACGGCATCCCAATAGCTGGGTAGGGGTCAATATCACACTATATCATCACACATCAGGTATCACTATCATCAGATCGCACAATCTGGGGTACTACTCTAAGTCTAGTACTAATCGACACCATCTATAAAAATATGAATGCGGGTAAAGCACATGTCCAAAGGCCCGCTAAAACTATCATATCACACCTCACAGGTAACTATGTCACATCGCCGATCTCACGGCCTCACATCAAGTATCATCTCAAACCCACGTATCATCACCAACCCGTATATGAACACATAGTCCCATACCCATGTGTAGATATACGCACCATCAAATGAAAGAATGAATGCAAGAATGTGTGTAAGTATATGTGTGAGTGCAACCACTACTCTAGGGTTCGCACTATACTAAAACCATATATTCTTATCATCAATAATATCATTATTACTAACAATGATCCTAAACAACACATAATAAATATACGTGTGTATACGTATTAGTATACATCACTACGGACTGCGGGGGTGCTATACGCCATCCACCCGACTTCTCCCCGTAGATATAAATCTACTCACCTTGCTTCTCATGTGTCGGTGTCGGTGTCGATGTCGCCATCTTCATCTTCTTTGCCTCACATCTCGTAGGGTACCTACAAGTATATCACAACGCTAAAGCACATGAAAATCACATCGGAAACCAAAATAGCACACGCTACCCGCATAGGTAAAAACCTATCGACTCACATGTAAACACGATCAATATCCACTTGTCGTTGACGTCCAAACGCCACCCGACAGGAATGAATCACCAAATACCAAAATCCATGCTAAATCATGTCGTAAACCATGCACCAACATAGGAAAATCAACCCAGATTTCACCCTAGATGGAATCAGTCAAAACTAGACATACCCAGGGCCAAAAATAGAGGAAATGGGGCCATGCACGAATTTCGAGGCAAATCCCCTCTGCTCTGGCCGCAAATTGCGGCCAGAATGGGAAAACCGGCGGCCTCAGTTTGGAGTTGGGGGCTAGGGTTTGGGGTGTTGGTTCTATGGTGCCTGAACATCTCACTTTCAACTCAGTTTCATTTTTGGGGTCTCGGGGTGATAGCAGATTCTACAACACAGTGACAGATTTACAGTTTTCCCCCGATATCGGTTCCGTAATTCCGTATTCTGTTTACAAGTTCAGGTTTGGGTTCAAATTAGCATCACACAAGGGATTCTAAGGTCACCTAAATCCTCAATTTCATCTAAAATTTCAATTTTACCCTAAACCCTAACTTGAATTCTCCAAAGTGCACAAAATCTCACGATATCGATATGAAACTTGAATTAAAGCCTAAGCACAAGAATTACAGCACTTAATGTGAAGGAAATACCTCAATAGACCCTCATGAATCCTTAACAGCGCCAAAACACCATCTTTCTTGGTCCATTGCGTAGATCTTGGGCTTGTGGACATTTTTTTGTGAAAGGGATGTGAGGTTTCGGGGTTGGATTCAAGAAGTTATTGGGGATTGAAGAGGAGGGAAATGAGAAGAGAAGCAGGAGCAGCAGCAGCAACTCAAGAAAGGGGAGAGAAAAATGAGGGTGAAGGAATGATGGGAGCATGGCTTCAAAAGGGAAAGGTTGACCTATACCTACCCTCTCTCTCTCATCATTACTTACTTTTTCCTTTTCTTTTCTTTTTCTTATCCTCACTAAACTCTTCTCACTTGAATAGTAGACCCAAAAGAAAACCATGGCAAAAGAAATGTAACACAAGTGTAACAAGTGCGGAAAATGATACGTGCACATTTTTGCACAAAAATGCTAAAAATCCAATTAGCGATTTTTAATCGCGATTCACACTAAATTAGCATATAACTAGTCTTAAAAACTTTAAAATGACATAATTCCATAAAATACCCTATTTTAGAATTTTCTAAAATTGTGCGTGACTTCGGTGATCCCGCCTCAAGGTACCGCGTACGATACAATATCATATGACATCCTCGAGTCATGAGTGCAGATCTATCATCAATATAAAGCTCGTACGGTAAATCATCGTACGGCATCTCAAAAGCTGGGTACGGTCAATATCACGTTCATCTCATCAATTATCCGGTATCCTTATCATCATATCTCATGATCTGGGGTACTGATCTAAGTCTAGTACAAATCGATACCGTCAATATAAATATAACTGCGTGTGTGGAACAAACGTCCCAAGACCCGCTAAAATCACATGTCGTATCCCAAATACGAATCACATCATATCACCGATCTCATGGCACTATGCCCAATCTCATCGACTCATCTCCAAATATCATCCACTATCCTCATTATCTAGGTATATGTATAACAAGCAAGCATATGTGTGTGGGTGGGTGTAAACCTATTCTAGGGTTCGCAACTAGGAAACTATACTAGTTTACTTCTAAACCCTAATCTATCCATAGTACACCTAATTACATCTAGAATATCTATGACACCCATAAAGCTATGATATATATATATATATATAGTATACTGGATATCGAACTGCGGGGGTGCTATACGCCATCCACCCGACTTCCCCCGTAGATATAATCTACTCACCTTGATCTTGCTTGCCGATGTCGATGTCGCCATCTTCATCTTCAACGTCTCGACATCACGTGGGGTACCTACACAAATAATGTATCGTATCACGTTAAAATCAAGTTCAAATACGAAACGACACACGAAAACCAAAACGATACGCTTAAAAACCTATAGGTTAGAACCTATGGACTACTCTTTCAAAACCACTAAATAACACTTGATATAGATGTACAAACATCAAGCGATCAAATACAATACCAAATATCAAAACTTGAATTCATAAACAACACTAAGTACAAGACAGAAACCAAGAAAACATGCCCCAGATTTTAGTTCAGGTCCAAACTAGGTGAACAAACAATACTGGATGAAGTATAGGGTGTATATGAGCTATGGAAACAACCTGGACACCCTTACCCACCAAGAGGCCGGCCACATCCCTAACAAAGCCGGCCTCCTCGGTTTTGGGGAAGAATTGGGGCCTCGAACTTGCAGGGGGGTCTCCTATGGTCTCAAATGTGTCCCTAGGGTTGTTTGTTTATCTCGAATTGGTCCCGGTTCACTCCAGATTTCCCTGCACCCTCAAAGTCATCACAAACCTATATGAAAGTTTCGTAATTCTGTATTTTTGGGTTTCAGGTTATGTATATGTGTTTGGTCTGGGTTTAAAACATTGTAGGGGGTTTTAAGGCCACCAAACACACTCAAGTTCACCACACTACTCAATTTAAACCCTAATCCTCTTTAATAATGTCCAAAGTGCACTAAACTACCCGGCATCAATTTCAAACTTGGAATGAGGCTTAAGCACAAGAAATACTACACTAATTGTGAAGGAATTACCTCATCTAGCACCCATGAATCCTTCACAGCGCCAAAATGAAGACTTTCTTGGTCTATTGGGTAGCTAGGGGGCTTGTGCACCTTTTTTGTGAAATGAGGGTGGGGTTTTGAGTTGCTTTTGGATGTGTTTGTGATGATTTGAGGAGGGGGGAGAGATGAGGCAGCTGCAGAAGCAAGGAGAGAGGTGGGAGGGGAAAATGATGAAGAGAGATGAGAAGAAATGAGAATGGTCAAGGTCAATCACACCCCTCACCCTTCTCTCTCATGCCCATGCCTACACTATTCCATTCTTTATTCAAATTCTTTTCTTTTTCTTTTCTCTATTCCATTTTCCTTCTTTCATCAATAGTAAACCCAAAAGAAACCATGGTAGAAAATGCACAAGTTCCAAAAAAAAAAAGATATGTGCATGTTTTGCACAAATATGCTAAAAATCCGATTAGCGATTTTTAATCGCGATTAGCACTAAATTAGCATATAATTAATTATAAAAACTTAAAAATGGCATAATTCGCATAAAACACCCTCTTTCTAGTAATTTCTATAATTTTCCAAATTTCGCCCCATTTTATTGGCATTTAATTATACCGAAATATTAAAATATTCATTTAAAATTAATATTAAATTATAAAAATTCCCAAAAATAATATTTTATTTTTTTGAAATGTTACAGTATTATAGCCATGCTAGAAATTTAGACGGATTTTGTTAAGATTACGAAACCGACTACTCCGAAACTTGAAACACGAAATTGATGTTTCTGTCGAATTTAAAATGTTGTAAAAAAAATTTTCAAACAAGTACAGAATGTTATATGGGATATATCATGAACACAGTTAATATTTCAGGGGGTATGCTCGGATTTTGGCCGAGATCACTAGTGTTGGGGCCGGCCACTTTTTGGCAGTTTTGCCTGAAATTTTTTTTGTGTTCCAGTGACTTGGTTTTGGTATTTCGGGAGTTATTTGTTTTTGCTAATTTTGCATGTGATGTGATCTTACACTATAAGCAATTCAGAGTGTTTCGTATTCGTAGTTTTAACATTGTTTCGGGTTATTCACATATTGTCTAGGTGAAGTTTAAAAGTTCGATCGAATATCAAAAACACATTTTTCCAAGTTTAACGTATTCGGAAAAACATGTAAGTAATTCTATGAACTCTCTGGAAGAATGAAACCCTAACTTGACTTTTTGGATCGCGGAACTGCGATCATACCCTAGGGTTTTCCGCAGTTTCGTGGCGACATGAGTGAGGCTTGGGTTTGCCTTTCTACGGCTGGTGCATAGGTACTGTGGCATATTCTGGGTATTATTGAACCGTGCTCAAGTGTTGAGCTGTCGGAAATTGTTGGACTTTAATGATTCGATCGAAAAGTTTAACATCGTACGGATATTATGTGATGAGATACATTATTTGGAATCCACAAATGGAGGTATGAGATAACTAATCTGAATGTTATAAATATAGCAATTTAGTATCATTTGATCGGTTGCCACGGGATTTTGATGTGATAAAAAGTCCGTCGCAATCACGTAGCATACGCGGATACTCGCCGGGTAACCTTATTAGATAGCCACGCCCCATAGCCCCGACCAAGTGACTGTAGGAGAACCCCATCGCCAAAAATATCCGTTTGGGTGCTCACGGCAGCGGTGTTTCGCCTTAGTTCACTTCGTCGACGGTATCGGGGGGTGCGGCCGTCTACTAAATTTTCCGACGAGCATTCGATAAGGATGTCTGGAATCTTGTTGAATTGCCCGACTAGATATTATAAGGTGTTTTGAATATCATGACTAAAATGCAGGGTTTATAATTGTTAGGCATACGATGTCTAAGGAATTCATTTTGTTAGGCATGAAATCCAAAGTAAGAGATACATTGGCTTTATGATGTCTAAGGTGGTAGTGGATTCCAACTGTTGTAGTTTTTCACTTTCTTTTCTACGACCGTAAGTGTAATATGTGGTGTATCGCCGGTTTCGTTGCTATATGTCAACGACAATTGGGATACGCATATTTACTTACATTGATGACATGTGATGTTATGTGTTCATGTGATATGTTATATTGGATCGTCGTGTTTGAATAGCCGGGGGTTTTATGTGAGATGAGAGTTTTTCATTTTCATTCATGTAAAATTTATTGTATATAATAATCTTTTATTGGGGCACTTCCGGGTTGAGGATGATGTCACCATTGTATATTATTTACTTTTCCGCATTAGGATAGACCCAAGGCGGGGAGCATAAGTAACCGGGTTCTAGGGTCCAGTGGGAGACCATCTCGAGGAGTCGAGACCAGGTCTTCTAACTCTAGAATTGGTAGGGTTGCTTGCCGCTCTCGTAGGGGTCTAGGGATATGGGTTTGGCTATTCATCACGAGAGTGGAATCCGTGTTTTATACAGGCTTAATTTAAAACACGGAAATCCCAGTATATCCAATATTTCATATGTTGTGTTCTGCTGCGATATTCTGTGATGTGATCACTATATATGTTGAGATAGATACTGGATATAGTATATATGATATATTATATAGACGTTGCTTATTTTTTACACCCGTGCTTGCCCTGCCCCGCTCTGCCGTTAGTTACCTAACCTAACGGTGCACGAGGGGACATCGAGGCGAATGCGGATGGTATAAGCGTACGTTGTATTTATCTATGATGTTTAGGTAACTTAAAATGATGGGACTTCATTAATGAGATTAATGAAAGAAAATAAACATAAAGATGTTGTGGAATCGAATTTTCAAAAACAGGTAGCTCTAGTTCTTGCTTTGCATAGCGGTATTCCTTGTAGAATATCCATCACCTTATTCGATAAGGAAAGAGCCGAGATCCCTTCACTGAGAGTGACCTCTTTAGCGAAACTAGCAGATGGTACAAACTCGGTTTGTCTTTTGATTGCTTTTCTAGTTCTTGCATTGCATAGTGGTATTTGTGAAATATCGCGTACCTTATTCGATAAGGAAAGAGCCGAGATCCCTTCACCGGGAGTGACCTCTTTAGCAAAACTAGTAAAAGCCTCAAAAACACTCCTTTTGAAAATCACTCGATTCTACGACGATATCAAGTTCATTACGCAAAAGGTTTTCTTAAAAACCTGTCGTAGCCCTCCGTCATTTCAGATAAGTACTACTTAGTATTCATGCTACGTTTGTTGACCATGTTAAGGCGTAGTGTGCGGTAGCTGATTAGTGCTTATCTGTATAAGCATATGATGCGATTGGATTAGGATAGTCGTGCGACTTTGTTGACCATGTTAAGGGTCGTGCGGGTGGGTTTAATTCAATCAGAAAATGACGGGTTGAACTTGGCTAGCGCTTATGATTTTTTGACTATGTTAAGGTCATAAGTCGCTAGGGGCAAAACATTATCGGGAATTTCAAGTGTTGAAATTTACAATGAGATTGCATACATCCTATGAGATAGTTGGATCCTGATACCCACTGCGAGTAAGAGTTACTCCTGTGAGAGTTTTACACATTACAATCAGCCGATCAAGTAGGTGTCTAGAAAGGTGTCAACAGGGTTACGCCCCTGGGAAAACGAGATTTATTTTAATTTGGTCCGTGCGAAAGCACGGGGAACCTCCCTCAAAGTACTGACACTGGCCTGGCCAAAAAATTATCGAAGTTGTAGGGTGTAAATAATCCCGGCTAGTCTTACCTTTTAGGGTTTGAAAGAAAATTTGACAAAAACAGTGGGACCAATCCTGATTAGATAAATTAATAACCAATCTAATCTTACAATAGCGCACGCAGAGTGTTTTCTTCTCTCTCTCCAGGTAGCGACCATGTCATGCCTTAATGAAGATAATAATACGGATGTATTGACCGAACCCATTTGTTATATTAAGTTGGAGAACGTTGGTCCCGCTCAAACTTATAATTGTTATAAGACTGAGCGGGAAATAGGGGATTACCAAGATTCCCGTGCTGCCCAAACGAAGAAAGTGCATGATGATGCATCTTCTTCGGGTGTGTTCATTACTGAGAACTGTTTCTCAGTATCCTTTACGTCCTGGGTATGAGATACTGGATCAGGATCCCATATATATAATCTGTTACATGGGCTACAGATAGGTAAAGAACTGAGAATGGGTGATAAGTTTTAAGAGTTAGAAACGGTGCAATTGTTGCAGCCAAGTATGTTGGCAGTTATCACCCTGTATTACCAAATACATTGATTCTGAACGAATGTTATTAGATACCGAAGCTGATATACAACATCATATCAGTCTTTTTATTTAGTAAAGAAGGATAAAATTTTGTATTGTTGGATAATGTTTTGAACATTTTCTATATCAAGAGTGGATCGGATCAGGCACGTTATCTAAAAGCCTATACGTTCTAAATCAAACTACAGTTCTTAAGGCACATAACACACACACAAGGGGAAGAGTTCAAATATGAACGAATCCTTCTTGAGGCATTGTAGACTAGGTCATATCAATGCGACCCGACTATCTAAGTTATATTAAGATGCATATTTAAATCAGTTTGAACTTACATCTTGTGAAACTTGCCAGTCATGTCACAAAGATAAGATGACCATAGCTCTGTTTATTGGAAACAGAGAAAGAGATGGTGAACTCTTGGGATTGATACATGATGATGTATGTAGGTCCCCTATCTACACATGCCAGGACTAGTTCTTTGTACTTCATTACATTCCCTGATGATTTCTCAAGATTCGGACATATGTTCCTATTGAAACACAAGTCTGAACCTTTTGAGATATTCAAAGAATATAAGTTAGAAGTAGAGAACCAAAACGGGTATAAGTATTATGTCCTTTGATGAGATCAGGGAAGAGAATACTTGAGCATGGAGTTCTTGGACTATTCTAAAGGAGAAGGAGATTCTCTCTCAGCATTACTACTCCGTATACACCACAGTATGTTGGTATATCGGGGTGGAGCAATCACACCCTATGTAGTATGGTGTGCTCTATGATAAGTACTACTGAGTTGCATATTTCCTTTTGGGGGATATGCACTTGAGAAGCTGCATGCCTATTGAATAGGGTTCCAACCAAATCAGGAGCCTACCACTCCATATATGATATGGTATAGGAAGAGCCCATCTCTTAAGGATGTTAAGATTTGGGGTTGTCCGGCCTATGCCTAAAAGCAAAATCCGGACAGGCTCAAGGCAAGGTCAGTTCCGTGGAACTTTGTTGGATATCCAAAGAATTCGCAAGGGAATATCTTCTACCACACTGAGGAGCAAAAGGTGTTTTGTTTCTCAGCATGCCACCTTTGGGAAAGGGAATTTCTTATAAAGAAATTAGTGGTCATGAGTTATGCAGCTGATGATTTGGTAGAACCGGAGGATTCAAAAGCTTCCGACGAACCACAGCCTCTCCGCCGATCTGGTAGGGTTCCTTATCCACTTGAGAGATACTTCGGTATTCTTTATGACAGTGGGAGCGAGGATGGCATCATGAGATGATGACCCAACTAGTTTCGAGCAGGCTATCAAGAGTAGGGACTCTGTGAGAATGGCTGGATGCTAAGCGATCTGAGATGGAATCCATATACACCAACAAAGTATGGACTTTGGTTGCTATATCTGAAGGGTTAAATCCCTATCAGGAGCAAGTATATCTAGAGAAGATTACTTGGTGTACATAGAAAAGTTGAGACTTTCAAAGCTAAGACTTATTGCAAAAGGTTCTCGTCATCGACCAGGTGTGGATAATGATGAAACCTTTTCTAGTGCCTATGCTTAAGTCCATCCGGATCCTACTTGCCATTGCTACATACCATAACTACGATATCTGGTTGTTGGGTGTCATGACTGCTTTTCTAAATAATGATTTAGAAGAGAGCGTCTATCCGTACACAACCAGAGGGCTTCGTAGCCAGTGGGAGCAGCGGAAACGTGTGCAAGTTGCTTTATGGGTTAAAGCAGGCATCGCGGAGTTGGAACATCTGTTTTGATGTGGCAGTCAAAGAGTTTGACTTCATCAAAATGGTAGATGAACCTTGTATATACAAAAAGATAGTAGGGAGTATGGTGGTGATCCTCGTATTGTACGTGGATGACGTACTCTTGATAGGGAAGGAGTTTCTATGATACGCTCGGTCAATCTCCTCTTATCGCAAGGATTCTCCATATAGGATCAAGATGATACCTTCTAAATCCTGGGTTTTGGATCTATGAGATAGATCTAAGTGGATGTTAGCATTCTCACTAGGTGTAGTGAGATGCTATCAATCGATCCTGGGGAGAATCACTGGATAGCTTCCTGAGTGGTAAGGTCAACTGAATATCAGTCGCAGGCATTGTCTTTACCCTCAGTGGAGGGACGGTATGTTGGAAGAAGTTCCAAGCTAGATACCATGGCAAAGTAGACGATAAAGGTTGGATACATCGCTACCATGGATGCTACCAAATAGGCAGTCTGGATATATATAAGTTCATAAGATGAACTTCGTTCCTACCATTGTGTGTCAATGGAGTTGTGGCTTAGGCCTAGGAACCCCCGTCCTATCAGTGATCTAGACATAGGTAGTATCACCTGATCATGGAGATGGATGATCTCCAGGGTGATAGAGGTTAGGAGAGTAGACACAGAGGACAACACGGTGGATCCACCCATAAAGGCATATTCCTAAGAGAGACTTTTATGGGATGGTTGAGTATGAGATACTACAACCACTGCTGATTGTTGGGTATGAGATATTACAACAGATGGCCCTAGTGCAAGTGGGAGATTGTTAGTTATATGTATGCCCCAGAGGCCATTACTGTACATACGATGTATATTGTAGTGGATGCTTGGACATATATATGGAGGACTTTCTTACTCGACATGATAGTATTCTATCTGGTTGCACTTTATCTTAACATGTACACTGATTGTCTCTATGCTACATGTTGATAAAGCCCTTATGATGAGTACTTGACTACCAGGACTATGATGCAGATCATACTGGTGGGGACAGAGTGGTCGTTAAGTACATCCTTCAAATGTTCCAAGTCGTAGGTGTATCGAGACAGGGCATCGATATACCAGCGTAGACTAGCGCATAACTTCTCGACCCATGTAGATGGGCGATGGATGATTCCATATCCATTGGTGTTTGACATCATAGACACTATACGGGTGCTCAGTGGAGACTCGGTATACTGAACGGACTCGCCGAGAACTCCCAAATGGTATTATACTTCACCTCAGATGGCAGTTCTCTTGTGACACTGTTACAGGTTAGTCTGTAGACCCGAGATCGTCATAGAGTCTTGTGTGATTCCCACTGTGCTTTGATTTCCACCTTACCACGTTCAGGAGAATGTGCAAAATGGTGGCTTTTAGGTACAGTCCCGAATCACATGGAGGCAATGAGCGTTACGAAGGGTTTCGTCTCTCCCGGTGTTGGGGGTTGATGTTGCGCTTTGCTCGATTGTCTATAAAAGGAAGTCCCTGGCCAGGGCTGCTTCACAGATATACTAGTAAGTGTTATCATTATTTTCTCGACCCTTTAAGAGCCTCACATCGGCACGACTTATCGAGTTACTGGGGTCTGATGTTTACCACCCCTAGACGAGATATGCGACATATCAGACGAAGAGACCGAACTGTACGGTAGAGTTACTGATTGGATTCGCAGGAGTTTGAACAGGCTTACTTGTTGATCTTCTGATCGCTCAATACCCGGGTGGCCGTTATGTTTAGCAGACCGCTTGCGGCTTGTGGGTGTTTGATATGATCATCACCTACTGCCGGCTTATTGATGAGTCTTTAGAGTCCTACACAGAGGTTTCCTGGCTCAAGCGAAATGGAGTAGGAGCACATATGTTATAGGTGCGAGACAGAGATTGATACGATATGAGATACCGTATTCTATTCTTGCGATTTATGACATTGGTCGGTTATTTGCGATATAACCGGGTTATCAGATCAAGTGTTGATTCGATATGTTGTTACATATGATATTAGTTGGTTATATGTGATATAGCCGGATTATTAAATCAATAGTTGATTTGATAATCTAATGTAGAATTATATATTTGATATATTATATTACATTAACTAGTATTAGCTCACTTATGATTTCTTTTCTCACTAGTTTGTGCATGTGTATATATGTGATATATATTAGTGTACAAAATATTGTGTCATGCTTGATGATACATGGACATGGGTGTGTGTATGACTTACTCCAAGCTTGGTTGAATTGCTCGGGTTTTATTTATTTAAGTAATTCTAAAACTAAATGATTTTGTCATGGTTGATAAGCTTGTAGAAGCTTGTAGTTCTTTGACTAAGTCTTCATGTTTTGTTTTACCTAAGATATTTGTTAACCCTACCAATTAACCTAGCCTTGGTTAAGTCTTTACAATGGTTATGTATATGATAATTAACTCATCCATGGTTCTAATTCTCTACTTGATTTTGTCATGAGAGTTTTTCATCATCTTCTTCCTCAAGCTCACTAGCTTCCCTGGAGACGAGAAAAATGAGTGAGAAAGTGATTTCTAAAGTGTGCCTACATCCTACTTCATCATCCTCTACTACTTGCCATTTAGTATAGGGTGTTTGCTTCACTAATTCCATGATTAGGAAAGAGATAGCTTAGGTTAGTGTCTCCTCGACGTAGATCATCTTCGGCCTCGAAGACTTCGATGTAAGCATGTTCATTTCTTCATGGGAGCCTCTCTAGAGTCCAGAGTTCACGATCGCAGCGAAGGGACTACTACACGGAGCTATTGAAGTGAAGGATCGGTCTACAAAGGTTGTATTCCTTGCTCTCTTTACTTGCAAAGTGTTTGTATTTACATTCTGTCAGATTTCTAGTATACGATTCTAAGGTTAGGTTAGCTAGAATGGCAAATTTTTGAATTTGGCATGGACGATACCTCCTGAAACCTTGCTGCTGTGCTAGGCAACCCTGCATATATATACATACACACATACATACATATATGTATATATATATATATATACATATATATCCCCATATACGCACAAGAAAATCAAATGTAAGCGTGTGTGTGTGGGTGTGCCAATCTTTACTCTAGGGTTTCACGACTAAGAAACTAAACTAAAAGCATTTTCCAACAATTACGCTAAAACTAACCCAAGGTCATATAAGCATTTCTTGCTAAGTATACGCATCTCATAAAACACATAAGTATATATATATCATAACGCATTCGCGTGCTACGCAACTGTGGGGGTGTTATACGCCATCCACCCGACTTCCGCCGTAGATATATATCTACTCAACTGATCCTCGCTTGCCGAAGTCGATGTCTCCTTTCCCTTGCTTGTCGTCCGGAAGTTCACGCGGAGGTACCTACACATATAACACATAGTATTGTAAACAGAAATCACGCACGAAACCAAATCGGCGCACGAATCACACATAGGTTAAAACCTATGGTCTATGCATGCAAGAAGAACCAATACCCCTCGACATCGATGTACAAACGCCAATCAATCGAGACAACACAAAAATACCCAAGTTCAAGTTACGGAATTTACAAAACCGAAACCAGAAACGATGAAAAACACTTCCAGATTTTACCCTAGGTGAAATTTGCCAATTTTGCATATAGGGTATGTCTAATTTAAAAATAAAGGGACTACAGACTAAGCACGAACCAATTTGGAAGTACCCAGGCCGCAATTTGCGACCAATGGGGTTAAATATTCGGCCTGGATGAAGGATTTTGGACTCGGGTCTCTAGGTTAGCTTCCAGGTCACCTGCACGACTCACAATAATCGCTATAAAATTTTTAGGGTCCCCTGGTGATAGCAGATCTCCAAAACACATCACCAAAGTCAAAAAAATACGATATCGGGGTTTCTAAGTTCAAGTCTCGGGTTTAAGTCTCTGGTTTCAATCACTAAAGGGGTTTATGATCACTACTAAACCTTAATTGCACCTTTTCCATTCATTATAACACTTAAAGCTCAACTTGGAATTTTCCAAGTTCACTAAACCTTACTTAAAGGATTCTGAACTAGTTTATATGCTAAAGGAAAAGGATTACTACACTAATGGTCAAGAAAATACCTCATTTGGAAACTCAAAAAATTTCTTGAGTTGCCCCAAGTGCTCAAAATCCAAACTTTCCTGATCCAACATGCTTGTAGTGAGCTTGTGCACATTTTTTTGAAGGGAATGAGGTGTTTTGATATGGATTTGTGGTTGTGGTGAGGACGCAGAGGAAGGGAGAGAAGAGGGCAGCCATGGTGATGAGGGGGCGAAAAATGATGAAGATGATGAAGGAAACACAAATGGGAGCCTTGGTCAAAAGACCCCTCACCTCTCTCTCTCTCTCTCTCGCCCATACCCAATTCTTTAATCTTTTCTCTTTTCTTTTCTTTTCTTTTCTTTTCCTTTTCTTTTGTAAACCAAATTGAAAACCCCCAAAATGAAACCATGCACAAAAAAAGAAATCATGGTAGAATAAAATGTAACAAGTTTTGTCGCATGTCATGATGCATAGTCATGCTTAATGCAAGATTAGTAACACTAATCGAGTTTAGTAATAACCCCTATACAATTAACTTTAGAAATTCTTTATAAAGTGTCTAAATCATATAATATTCTTTCAAAATTAACATTCAAAGGTATTTTCCAATATTTTTCCAATCTATTGTTATATAAACAAACCATAACATTAAAACAAATCTCAATTCTTTAAAATATTCTTAATTTTTATTATTTTAAATATTTAAATTCTCAAAAATAATATTTTATTCTTCTGAAATGTTACAGTCTTCCCCCATAAATAAATTTGGTCCCCGAATTTAAATTTAAACCCCTCAAATACTTAAACATTTCAGTAAAATGATCAAATCGTCGGGGCTCCGAAATCATAAATACATAAAACACATCGTAGCGCAATGCATGCGCATGAAAACCGAGTATCTAACCCAAAATCAAAACTTCGTCAAGCACCATGCAATCATCGGAGTTATGGAGAAGATACCAATGTCAAAATCAAATATGAAAACCAGCATGATATATATCAAAACTATAACATGTACACAGTACACATCGTTGTAAACTCGTCAAAACATCTGAAAGAAATGCATGCCAAACATTTTTTTTCCAAATTACTGTGCGATGCGCTTATCACAGCACATGTAGCGGACGTTTATTGTAAGAAAATAATTATACATATATCTTTTGTTTAACATACACGTCCCGCCGTTTTTGAAAACAATTTAGAAGGGTTTCCCTTGTAACATGTTTCGTGTCATCGCGGACACATAAGAAAATACTGAGACTATAGCTCCTTTTTGGAAATCCCTTCGGTAACTATCATTGCATGCAAAAACATATTCAGGTACTGTTCTCAGACAAGTCCTGCTCAGCTACTATACAAAATAGTAAAAATCATAAAACGTACTACTCAAAATAAATCATACTCAATAGTACATGTAACAACGCCACGTGCGTCTGGTGCGCACAGAAACCGAAATCAATGAATGTGCCATACATATGCACAGAAACAAAATCTAAGTGCAACGGGTGTGCACGGAAAAGCCTGTCAAAAGAAACGAGTGTGCCTGACAACAATATCAGGTGCATCTGATATGCACGAAGAATCCCGATTTAGTGTATCTGGTGTGCACCAAAATCGCATCAAGCGCCCCGAGTATGCGCAAGAATCCAAATCAAATGCACAAGGTGCACGAAAACAAATATCGAGTAATACAATCGAAATCGATGGTATACAACCTACCTCAGCCCAAATCAGGTATACTGTGGTATATAATCTCACAACCACGTGCATCAGCGTGCACAAAATCGAATAAAAAAACTGAAGTGCATGAAAACTACACCGAAAGCACAAGTCAAATCACATAGATGCCATAGGCATGAAATCAAAATCAACCATCTCGAATGATATCAAATCGAAACCGAGTGCAACTGGGGTGCACGAAAACACAATCATGCAAATAAATCGCCCAAACTACTGAAATCCAAAATGACAGAAACAGTCCCGCTCTGGCACATCCTCTAAAGATCTCTGGCCAACTATCATGGTCACTCATAATATGTCTCGTCGACGAAGCCGAACTCTGGCCCACTACGTGTGCGTAATACGATCGATCCTGGGTCCAAGTCTTCCCATTTAGTATTTTCAGAAAGATTCTGTCGGGGTCTCTCCCAATCTCGTTTCTGCCGAACTGCCCGGAAGTTATCATCGTTTACTAAATCTATTTCTTGTTCCGGAACGGCTGCATACTCATCACGACTCCTTCTGGAAGATATATCCATATTTAACGCCTTTGCATGCGTATCACATCTCTGATGTCAACGTATTGGATCACCATCTCGTTAAAATCTCGTACGAACCTCTTACTCCACTTTTCTCTAACGTCGACTGATTCAGACTCGTCTCTTCGTAGCTGTATGGATTGCGCTACCAACGGCGACACTCAAATCTGGAGTCTCCCAAATAATGTATCCCATCACATATTATCCGGACGTCGTCGAACTTTTCGATCGATTCGTCAAAGTCCCTAATTCCCCGAGAGCTCGACTCTTGAGTACAGTTTAATAATATCAAGTATATGCCACAGTACCCATGGACCAGCCGTAGAAGGGCAAACCCAAGCCTCATTAATGGCACTGTGGAACTGCCGCAAACCCTAAGGTTAAAAAGCGTTCCCATGGTCATTATATCGAGTTAGGGTTTCATTCTTCTAGAGGGTCCACAGAATTACTTACATGTTTTTCCAAATACCTTAAATTTGGAAAAATGGGTTTCTGACATTCGATCGTCTTCTATCGACTCTCAACGTACCCGCGTGAAGTCTTCTCAAGCTGGAATCAATCAATCTGATGACCTCGTATCGGGGTTTGCAACGAACCACATGTCCTAGTCATTCATCCTTAGGTGACTAGCGATCTTCTATCATATCTCTAAGTATAAACTTGTGCTGCAATAGCTTCAAACATCTGGGGCGGTATCTTGTCAGTCGCAGCAACATTTGGCTCATTCGTCCGCATAATAAGCAGTGCCTCAATCATCAAGAATGACGGTGCACTGACGATCATTACAATCTAGCCGTCCTCTATTAGTAGCCCAATCCTCTGGTACTGATCTGCACGTTCGAGAAATTTTTGTAAAAGCAATCCATCAAACACTCATGGCGTGAAAAACGTAATAAAACGACACATCTATGCAATCATGTGTCATCGGAATTACGCCCTGGTCAGTCCTCGTCCAAGACGAGCTCATGCTGACCGCAACTCTAGCCGCAGCTCTCTCTGCCCGTGCAATCGTGGTAACACAAACCACAAACCGATATCGATGAGGATAGATCATAGGAATGAATATAATACGGTGCAAAGAAATGTACATCCTAGGCTCCTTAAGCGGAGTAGTGTATCGTAAGTATGCCGCGGAACATACACACGGTACGTCACTCTACTTAAGTCACCTACTCCATCAACCAAGGTCAACCTATGCGACGAAAGTTCTGGTCTAATACCCCCTCGAACAAGTCTATGTTCCGTAAGGTCAGGCCTAGGTTCCGAATATAAATATACGCCCTAAACTCCGCATAGTCAAACATAGACTCGAACCAAGGTTAAACCTAGCGCTCTGATACCAACTTTGTCATGACATGAAATGGCACGTGACCGGCACTTGAATCATATGAAGTCTATAAGACCCTATCTAATTCAAGTAAGCCAAAAGCCCAGAAATCTAAACCATTTAAAAAAGAGTGAAGGAAAAGTTCATTTAAAAGTTAACAAATAAATTTACTTTGAAAGTCGTAGTAAGCATTTTTAAAACGTCAAATTATTTTCGAAAATTTCGGCAAAGTTTCCTTTGTAAATATTGGCCCCAAACGGGTACAAACATACATAATATAAAGGCATCCTCAAGCGGGAGCTAGCTCTTCGCCAATTGGCGGTCACAACCACGCAAGCAATATAATATACAACGCCGAAGGGCGAGGATAAAAACTCATCAAGAAAAGCAATATCCACCAGAAAAACAAACTAATACAAGCGTGACTCTAAGGTCAAAAGATGCAAACTTGCTCGAATTCTTCGAAGCCGAAGATGATCTACGTCGAGGAGACTCAAGCTCATGCTATCTCTTCACTAAATTAGGGTTTAGTGAAGCAAACACACTAAACTAAATGGCTAATAGTAGTGGATGATGAAGTAGGAAATGTGCTCACTTTAGATTTATTTTTCTCAAAATATTTTCTCTCCTTAAGAAAAGCTAACAAGCTTTCTCAATGAAGAAGAAGATGAGAGAATGAACTCATGAGGTGAGAATAGCAACCATGGGTGAGTTAGTGTCATACACTAACTCATGTAGAGAATAAACCATGGCTAATCAAGAATGGTTAGGTTAATAAATATCTACAAGTAAAACAAAATTAGTGGACTTGGTCAATGGTTCCACAAGTTTCTACAAGCTTCAACCATGTGACTAATTTCCTACTAATTTTGATTAACTTTAAATAAATAAAACCATACATTATCATAAGCTTGGTGTGAGTCTCATATACCCATGTCACATGTGGCATCAAGCATGACACAATATAATGTACATTAATATATATCACATATATACTATATGCACATTAGTGAGAAAAAGAAATGTTTAAGTGAGCAAATATTAGTTAATGTAAATTAATATATCACATATATAATCATACATTAAATTATCAAATCAACACTTGATTTAATACCCTGTCTATATCACATACAACCGACTAATATCAAATGTAACAATTTATCGAATCAACACTTAATCCGATAACCCGGCTATATCACATATAACCGACCGATATCATATATCATGAGAATAGAATGCGGTATCACATACGTGCATTAATTTCGGTCCCGCACATATCACATATGTGCTCCTACTTCGTTTCGCAAGAACCAGGAAACCTCTGTGTAAGATTCTAAAGACTCGTCAATACGCCGGCAGTAGGTGATGATCATATCAAACACCCGCAAGCCGCAAGCGGTCTGCTAAACGCAACGGCCACCTAGCTATAAAGCGATCAGAAGATCAACAAGAAAGCCTGCTCAAACTCCTGTGAATCAAATCAGTAACACTACCGTACAATTCGGTTCTTCGTCAGATATGTCGCATATCACAGCCTTGGGGTGGTATAACGTTAGACCCCAATAGCCTGATAAATCATGCCGATGCAAGGTCCATAACGGTTTGAGAAACTACTGATAACACTTACCAGTAGATCTCAGCAACCCTGGCCAGGGATTTCCTGTATGGCCAATCGAGCATAGCGCAACATCAACTCCCAATACCGGGATAGACGAATCCCCTCCTATCGCTCATTGCCACCATGTGACTCGGGACTGTACCCAAAAACCACCTTTTTGCACGATCTCTAGACCGTGGTATGGTGGAAATCAAGGCATAGTGGGAATCACACAAGGCTCTATGACGATCTAGGGTCGACAGACTAACCTGTATTAATGTCACCAGAGAACTGCTATCTGACGATAGGTATAATACCATCTAGGAGTTCTTGGCGAGTCGGTTCAGTGTACCCAGTCTCCACTGAGCACCCATATACCTTCTCTGATGTCAAACACCAATGGATGTGGGATCATCCATCGCCCATCATATGGGTCAAGAAGCGCATACGCTAGTCTACTCCGGAGTATTGATGCCCTGTCTCGATACTCCCATGACTAGGAACATTTATAGGGTGTACTTGTGGACTACCCTTGGCCCCACTAGTATGATCTCCATCATAGTCCTGGTAGTCAAGTACACATCCTAAGGGCCTTATCAACATGTGAGAGCAAGACAGCATCACTTATACAAGTCAACATGTTAAGATAAAGTGCAACCAGTAGCATACTATCATGTCGAGCAAGAAAGTCCTCCCTATATATGTCCAAGCATCCAGTACAATATACATCACATGTACAGTAATGGCCTTTCGGGCATACAAATAACTAACAACTTCTGTGTGGGACTCTAAAGACTCGTCAATACGCCAGCAGTAGGTGATGATCACATCAATCACCTACAAGCGATCAGCGGTACTAGCTGGACGTAACGGCTACCTGGGTATTGAGCGATATGAAGATCAACAAGCAAGCTCATCCATACTCTCCATGAAGCCTATCAGTGACACTACCGTACAGTCCGATCTCTTCGTCTGATATGTCGCATATCATGTCTAGGTGTGCTGAACGTCAGTCCCCAGTAACGTGATAAGTCATGCCTATGTCTGGCCTATAACGGTTCGTGAAACTACTGATAACATTTATCAGTAAATCTCGGCAGCAGCCCTGGAAAGGGACTTCCAGTTATAGCCAATCATGCATAGCGCAACATCAACCCCCAATACCAGGAAAGACGTAACTCCTCCTATCACTCATTGCCTCCATGTGACTCCGGACTGTACCCAAAATCCACCTATTTGCACGTCTCCTTTGAGCGTGGTAGGGAGGAAATCAAAGCACAGTAGGAGCCGCACACGATCTCGGGTCTACAGACTAACCTGTACCAGTCACCAGAGGACTGCTATCTGACGATATGTGTAACGTTTTGGAAATCGTTATGCGAATTTTCCCTTTTTAGGGTAAAATAGTCGGTGTTTTCCGTAAAACCCGGAATGTGATCAAATTTCAGTATAGACTTGATTACATCTAGTTTTACTAGAATAGTGTTAGTTTGCGGGTTTTAGTGGTCATTTGGAAGTTTTGGTTCACTTTGATATTTTCCCTAATTAAATTATCATTTTAAGTTGTTAATTATGCACTTAATTAGTGGTAATTAAAATTTTGGTTTGGGTTAATTACTTCTAATGTAGATCTATGCAAATCTAATCACTAGATTAGGCTTAATCCATCCATAGAAAATATCTAGATATTTGTGAGTTTAAAAGAAAATTTTAAAGAAAAGAAATGATGTGGCTTTGGATAATTGTTGCATTAATGAGCTTTTATCATTGTTTTACACTAGATATTTCTACACACATCACAAAACCCCCTCATCCTTTGTTCGGCCGAACCCTAGCCCTTGGCTGCCCCATTTTTCCCCCACTCCATTTTCACTCCAAAAGCTTCACAAAAATCATCAAAAATCAAGAATTAATCCTACAAACTCCAAATTAAATTCATACCCATTATTCCTTAAGCCTAAACAAGCTTTGATCTTCATTAAAGACTTCATTTTGGAGGCTAAAGTTTGGGTATAGTTGCTAGTTTGTGATCATGTTTGTGAGGTATAAATCCTAACCCTAATCTATTAATTGTTGCTTAATTCATTAAGCTAGCTATTTAAGTGTTTTAATATAGCTTTAATTGCATGTTTAGATGATTCATGTTAGTTTTGTGAAAATCAAGTTAGGGTTTTGATGTGTTAAATGGTTAATCATGAAGTGTAGACTTGGAAAACATAATCAAATTGTGAGAATGATATTTGTTAAAATTCCTAATTTGTCTAATTGAGTTTTTAGCAAACTAAGTTTTTCTAAATCCTATTTAGGTGAGATTGAAATTGTGGTAATGGTTTGGATAACTATGTTAAGCTACTTTGTGTTGTTGGAAATCGCTAGAATTGTTAAATTTCTAGACTTTTGCTAAATTTTCGATAAAGTTGCTTGCTAGGTTTGCGCTAAAATAAAACAAGGGTTTTAATTGTCGTGCAGATGACGTATATATTATTATCTACGATAATTATATGTGTTGTGAATGAGTATTGGTAAGATTGGGTTTTTGGCGTGGCGGTTTTCATAAATAGCGACCGTAGATTGGGGTTTTGGCTATGTTTTTCCGGTATTTGGATTTCTTGGTTTTGCGACTAGATATTGTATTTGGTTGTTAGACGTTTGTACGTCAACGACGAGGGTGTTTGGTTGTTTTGCATGCGTAGGCTATAGGTTCTAACCTATGAGCGCATCGCGTGCCGTATTTGGATTTCGGAATTTAATGTTAATAGCTTTGCGAATTCATATTGATTGTAGGTACATTAGCGTGGAGTTTAGCAGGTGAGTAGATTTATATCTACGGGGGAAGTCGGGTGGATGGTATATAGCACCCCCGCAAACATTGATATGGAATATCGTTGGATTATTTTATCCTGATAAATGATATGCGACGGACATGATTGTAGGATTTACAAACGATAATATGATAGAAGTTGATCCTAATGGACATATTGACATATGAGAATATAATGATAAGTGAATCATGATAGGTACGAATTTGAAAGAGAACAAGTGTGAAGTTTTTATATTGTGATGCGAGATATTAATGTGATATGATGACCTAGTATGATATGTCGTTATGTGGATTCGAGTCGATATGAGATTGTTGATACCTTTGTAGGTCCCCTGAGACGAGTTTGACGTGGATGTGCCCTGAGAGATAGTATATATATATGGGCAATGTTGCATATTGAGTGATATGCCGTACGTGACTTAGATCCGTACCCCCGATGTTGTATAGGTTGATAGAATCCCTAGATTTGTTTTAATGCCGCCGTATGATGGATTTACCGTACGCGATGAGTTTTATCTGATGTTTCATCCATACCCTTGTTCAGAGGAGGCCGTACAATGGATTGTACCGTACGTGATGTTGTGAGGCTGGATGTTGATTGATGGATTCACCGACTCGGATATATTGTAGACACGTATACCTTATAACTTTTAGCTGATGATGTACTTGTAAGACTACGGTAGCGCCCCGGCCGTCTTTCCGAGGCCAAAATGCGGAAACCAAAATTTTTCTAAACTAGAAAACCTGCACTATCGTACGCTTAAAACCCGGATCGAACCATTAACCTACTACTAGCAAACTAGAGAGAGGGTTGGAAAGCTATACCGATCGATCCGTGTCCTTCGGTCTTTGGCCACCATCCCAAGCTCCTCGCGACATCTCCGTTCTCGATCTCCTCGTCGGAAAAGGCACCACATTTTCGAGACTTTTTACGGGCTCCCGCTTCATCCGAAGCAACTCGGGCACGAAGTGTGCTAGCCGACGTGTCCAAGGTGATGTAGAGAATGTTTGTGATCACTTTGTCTCTTGCATCCATTGATTTGGATGGAGGTTGGAGATGAAGCCATTGATGGAGATAATGAGCTAGAGGAAGAAGAAGAAGAGGTTTCTTTTCTTTTGTTGTTGCTATCATAAAAGGAGAGAGTATGAGATGAAAATAATACAAGACCAAGCTCACACACAGGGCAGCCCCCCCTCTCTCTCTTATTATCATATCAACACAAATCAAGCTCATAATATGACATTTACAGACTAAAAGAGACCATTAGTCACCATATATGTCCATGTCACATTAAATGCTCAAAATGATGATTTCTAGCTCATTATTTCCATTAACAAGCATTAATCCAAATGTTTGTAACAATAAAATGATACGGCAACATCTAAAGTAAACTCGTGACGGATCACAAGGATACCCCTCACCTGTATATACATACCTGCATCAGTATTCCGACTGAATGCGAATGCGACGAGACTAAAGTAATCCAACAAATCTAATACTAGGATCCGGCTTAAACTAAAGCCCACTAGTATGATCCGCCCGATCATGTTCCATGCACCACTGCACGTATATGATCGGACCCTGCCATATATCATACAGCCTCTACAACGTTTCGCCCGAAACTTGAGAAACTGTTTGTGGGGGACTCTAAAGACTCGTCAATAGTTTGGCTGTGGATTTAACCACTAGCACGTCAGAGGTATTAGCCGTACGTGACGGGCTACCAGGTATTGACCAAAAGGGAGGTCGATGAGCGAACTTATCATGACACCCTACTGAGCCTGTCAGTGACAATATCCGTACAGTCCAGTCCTTTCGTCTATGAGCATCGCATGGCGGGCCTAGGGGGTTGGTAAAAGTCAAACCCCCAAAAGTGGTACAAGTCGTGTCGGAGAGTACCCCAGAACACCCTGAGATACTACTGGAATACCTACCAGTAAATCTCCTGCCTAGGGCGAGAGCTTTATGTAATGGCTCTCCTAGACACAGCGCGATCTCACCCCCAATACCGGAAGAGACGAATCCCCTGCCGATCCGCTCACTTGCCTCCATGTGGCTTGGGACTGTACCCAACTAAAACCTGTTTGCACGACTCCTTTGAGCCGTGGTAGGGTAGTAATCAAAGCACAGTGGGAGCTCAAACGAGACAAATGACGATCTCAGGTCAATGAACTAACCTGTACACATGTCATCAGGGAACTGCAATCTGACGTCAGGTATAATACCAACTAGCAGGTTCCCGGCGAGTCCTGTCCGGTGTACTCATAACACAATGAGCACCTGTATACATCTTAGGTGATCCAATTGACACCAATGGCTTGTGAGACCGACCACCGCCCCTCGTCGGGGTCTCGACTGTATACACTAGTTACTCCGGAGTATCGATGCCCTGTCTCGAAACTCCCATGACTAGGGACCACTTTTAAGGATGTGCTGCTGGACTACCCAACTCTCACGTATATGATTGCCATCATACTGTTGGTAGTCAAGCAGGATCCTAAGGGCTCTATCAACGTGTAATAGTGAACATGTCACCTAAAGCTGTACACAACTGATAAAGACAAACCATGGTAGCATACTATTCTCTATCAACGTGTAATAGTGAACTACAATGTCACCTAAAATATGTACACGATGATAAAGACAAACCAGATAGTATACAAACCGCTTGAGTAAGACTATCCTACCGGTATATGTCCTCCCTCAATAATTGCAATCACATGCCTGCGATCCAATAATTGACTCTGAGGGTACTACATCCAACAATCTCCCACTTGCACTCAAGGCTAATTATTGCGATGTCGCATACTCACAGCTCGTGTGATACCGAACACCCAACTCCTCTACTAATCAGTCTCACAAAGCTCGTTTGTGAAACTATAGCATTCGAGAAATAGCCTCAACTAGTGGATCCGCCCTGATGTTTCTTTCTATGTCTCTCTTTATCTCAAGTTCGCGGAGAAATCCATCTCCCGAAACGAGCAATACCTGTCTTAGAATATGTCTGGATATCTGATGGGACCTAGTTCAAAAATAAACTCTAAATCCAAACTTCGTAGACTGTATCGTCAACTGAAACCAATCAGCATCCTGCGCCATGCCTCCATCAGTATCCGCTTGGACCACCGTCCAAAATACTGCCCCTCGTCAGAGGGAAAACTATATCTCTGACAGCCACTCAGTCATCCAGGTCACCTTGGAAACCTGGAATGATAACTGTCTCCCGAAGGAGGCTGCCTTTATCATATCCCTAGAATATCCACTTATGTTCTAAAACTGCTTCCGAATGTTTCTCCAGGATTGGATCAATATCTTATTCTATCTACTGCAAAACAACATCTGGTGTGGTACTTGACATCTCATGATTTACTCAATTGCCTAAGCAAGTGATTTGCCAATCATGCACATCACTCTCCCCTTTAGTCTGTACGACACCTTTAGAGAGGGTGACTCCATCACCTGCAGGTACACTACCATGCCTGGAGTCGTCTATTCTAAATACCTTTAGAATGCTGTCTAAGTACCCTGATTGGGAAACTACCCAAATCTAGATCTAAAACCATAGATCTAGTAACCAGAATATCTGATATAATATCCATATCCTATATGGAGAAACCACTGTGTGACAACCAAAGTATAACCGATCGTAATATAGGAATATCACTTCTTACTCTGTGTATGTCATCCAAATACCAGGACATCACACCCTACTGTCTTCTTAACAGATCCATCCCCTATTCTGATGAAGTCAAACCTATGACTGTCACATCAGAAATAGATGATCTATCTCCGCTATATTCTGGTTTAGTCTATAAACAGACATAAGCTACTTGTCCATTATACTTCCACTGCTCCCACTGACTACGACAACCCTCTGGCAGAGTCATATACACGTACGCTTCTAAAGCTAGTTTAGAACGACGCTATACTTATCCTCCTGCCGGGTCTCACAGTCTGGAACAACAGCAATGGAAAGTCTGGGTAAACAAGAACCTCCCTGTCACCGTCTTTGAGCATACCAAAGTATCTCTCGAGAGCCTGAGGTTACCTACCATATCTGCGGGGAGGCTAATAGAATGTCAAACAAGATTGAATCTTTAGGTTCTTATCAAATTTTCAGTAATCGTTTGCGGTTCTGGAATCACTTCCAGTTCTACCATACTCTCACTACTGTTTTCTGAAAAAAAATCCATTTTTTATTAAAACTGTGGCGAGTCAAAAACAATATCACTATTGATCTTCCAGATGGTAGAAAGTCAACTCTCGTCATAGCCCGGGTCAACCCACAAACAGCCATTACAGAAATGTGCCTTGAGTTATCCAGAGTCTGGTTCTAAGCATAAGCCGGACAACTCCCCGTACCTTAACAATGTTAAGATATGAACTATTCTATATCCAATATAGAAACAGAGGCACTGATTTAATTAGAACCAGATTCAAATCATGCAGCTGTCTCCAGTGCATGTCAACTAAATGGAGAGAGGCCGATCAGCATTACCCAACTTAGGAATGCTTCCAATTATGAGTAACCTGAAAGAGAAGAAAGTTCTCTTAATCATTACTATTATCTAAATATTGTAAGTGCACGGCGGCGCCCCGGCCGTCAATCCGACGGCCAAATGCGGAAACGGTGATAAACTTTAATTTTGCGAACTTTGCAAACCGGCACCACCGCGCACTAAACCCCGGATCGGGCCATTAAACTTGTCCTAGCTAACTAACAAGATAGGGAAGAGATATACCGAGTGATCCGAGTCCTCCGGTCTTCTCGTCATCGTCCCGATCTCCCGCGGGAACTCCGGTCGTCGCCTCCTTGCCGGAAGGGCACCACATCGCCTGCATCTTTTATGGGCTCCCACCTCAATACCGAGGCAACTCGGGCACGAAGCTGGCTAGTCGACGTGCCCAAGGTTTGCTGTAGAATGAGTAGTGCTTTGTCTCTTCTGGGTTATGTCGCCTTGATGGAGGAATCAACAAGATATGAACTTGGGGATTTTTGTGGCAATGGAAAAATGATATGAATGATTAATTTTTCCCACACCCTCACAAAATGAAATGAACCCCTCATCTCATCTAATGTGGCCGGCCATATACAAGCTAGGAAATGGTGGAGGGAAAAAGCAAATGATGAAGGGAGGTAAGTGTAGGATAAAGCAAGTGGTAACCTTAAACAAAACATCAACCATGCTTAATACTTCTATTCACATCAAATCTCATTAATGCAAAAGCATGGATGAAAGATATCATAATCAATACAATAGCAAGAAACCCCCTCCACAAATGTTATTTGCACAATTGCAAATAACCCCCTCCATCGGAAAAGTCCGGCCGGGAAAGAACAAACGAAAACCGGCCGTAACGGAATGCAAACTGGCAACTCCAGAAAACTGGTCCCGTAATAAATTACAGGAAAACCCCGATACTGTGCATACACACCCGCATCTGTATTCCGACCGGATACAAATGCAATGAGACAAAATATACACTGTACTATACTAGGATCCGGCTTAAACCAAAGCCGGCTAGTAATGTTCGTCCGATCCTGATCCGTGCAATACCGCACGAATCTGATCGAACCCTGCCATATAACTATACGGCCTCTAGTACAAACCGTCCGATCCTGATCCGTGCAATACCGCACGTATCTGATCGGACCCTGCCATATCTCCATACGGCCTCTACAGCGTTTCGCCCGAAAGCTTGAGTAACTGAAGGTGTGGTGGACTCTAAAGACTCGTCAATACTATGGCTGTGGATTTAACCACTAGCACGTCAGAGGTATAAGCCAATACGTAACGGGCCACCAGCTATTGACTAAAAGGGACGTCGATGAGCGAACTCATCCTGACACCCTACTGAGCCTGTCTGTGACAATATCCGTACAGTCCGGTCCGTTCGTCTATGAGCATCGCATGGCGGGCCTAGGGTGCTGGTAAAAGTCAGACCCCCAAAAGCGGTACAAGTCGTGTCGGAGTGTAGCCCAGAACACCCTGAGATACTACTGGAATACCTACCAGTAAATCTCCTGCCTTGGCCAAGGACTTCGTGTAATGGCTCTCCTAGACACAGCGCGACCTCACCCCCAATACCGGGAGAGACGAACCCCCGAAGATCCGCTCACTGCCTCCATGTGGCTCGGGACTGTACCCAACTAAAACCTGTTTGCACGACTCCTTTGAGCCGTGGTAGGGTAGTAATCAAAGCACAGTGGGAACTCACACGAGACAAATGACGATCCCCAGGTCGATGAACTAACCTGTACACATGTCACCTGGGAACTGCTATCTGATGTCAGGTATAAGACCAACTAGCATGTTCCCGGCGAGTCCTGTCCGGTGTACTCATAACCCAATGAGCACCTGTATACATCTTAGGTGATCCAACTGACACCAGAGGCTTGTGAGACCGGCCACCGCCCCTCGTCGGGGTCTCGACTGTATACACTAGTCTACTCTGGAGAATCGATGCCCTGTCTCGAAACTCCCACGACTAGGGACTTTTTAAGGATATGCTTGTAGACCCCAGCTCTCACGTATATGATCGCCCTCATACTGCCGGCAGTCAAGCAAGAATCCTAGGGGCTCTATCAACGTGCAATAGCGACCTGTCAGGTCACCTAAAGCAGTACACGATGATAAAGGTAAACCAGATAGCAAACTATCATCTCGAGTAAGACTGTCGTACCGGGATAGGTCCTCCCTCAATCATTGCAATCACGTGCCTGTGATCCAATAATTGACTCTGAGGGCACTATCTCCAACAATCTCCCACTTGCACTCAAGGCTAATTATTGCGATGTCGCATACTCACAGCCCGTGTGATACCGAACACCCAACTCCTCTACTAGTCAGTCTCACAAAGCCTGTTTGCGAAACTCTTGCGTTCGAGGAATAGCCTCAGCGAATGGATCCGCTCTGAAGTTTCTTTCTATGTCTCTCTCTATATCTCAAGTTCGCGGAGAAAGCCATCTCCCGAAATGAACAATACCTATCTTAGACTGTCTGGATGTCTGATGGGACCTAGCTCATAAATGAACTCCAAATCCAAACTTCTTAGACTGTATCGTCAACTGAACTTAATCAGTATCCTGCGCCATGCCACCCTCAGTATCTGCCTGGATCACCTGTCCAGAATACTGCCCCTCATCAGAAGGAAAACTATAACTCTGACAACCTCCTTGTCGTCCATGTCACCTTGGAAGCCTGGAATGATAACTGTCTCCCAAATGAGGCTGTCGTTATCATATCCCTAGAACATCCACTTATGTTCTAAAACTGCTTCCGACTGTTTCTCCAGGATTGGATCAATGTCAACTTATTGCATCTAGTGCAAGAACAACATCTGGTGTGGTACTTGACATCTCATGATTGACTCAATTGCCTAAGCAAGTGATCTGCCAATCATGCACATCCCTCTCTACTTTAGTCTATAAGATACCTTTAGAGAGGGTGACTCCATCACCTGCAGGTACACTACCGTGCCAGGAGTCGTCCATTCTAAATACTCTTAGAATGTTGTCGAAGTACCCTGATTGGGAAACCACCCAAATCTAGATCTAAAACCATAGATCTAGTAACCAGTATGTCTGATATAATGTCCAAGTCCCTTGTGGAGAAACCACTGTGTGACAACCAAAGAATAACCGATCGTAGTATAGGAGTTTCCTTTCCTACTTTGTGTATGTCATCCAAATACCATGACATCACACCCTACTACCTTCTCAACAGATCCATCCCCTATTCTGATGACGTCAAACCCATGACTGTCACATCAGAAATAGATGATCTATCTCCGCTATATCTGCTTTAGTCTATAAATAGACATAAGCCTGATGTCCACCAATGCTTCCGCTGCTCCCACTGACTACGACAACCCTCTGGCAGAGTCATATAGACGTGCACTTCTAAAGCTAGTTTAGAACGACGCTATACTCATCCTCCTGCCGGGTCGTGCAGCCTGGAACAACAACAATGGCAAGTGTGGGTAAACAAGAACTTCCCTGTCACCGTCCTTGAGGCTACCGGAGTACCTCTCGGGTGCCTGAAGTTACCCACCTTATCTGCGGAGTGGCCAATGGAATGTCAAAATAGATTGAATCTTTAGGTTCCTTATCAAATCTTCTGTAATCGTTTGCGGTTCTGGAATCACTTCCAGTTCTACCATACTCCCACTACTGTTTTTGAAAAAGTCCATTTTTATTAAAACTGTGGCGAGTCAAGAACAATATCACTATTGATCTTTCTTATGGTAGAAAATCAACCCTCGTCATAGCCTGGGTCATCCCACAAACAGCCATTACAGAAACGTGCCTTGAGTTATCCAGAGTCTGGTTTTAATCATAAGCCGGACAACTCCCCGTACCTTAATAATGTTAAGATATGAACTGTACTATATCCAATATAGAACCAGAGGCACTGATTTAATTGAACCAGATTCAAATCATGCAGCTATCTCCAGTGCATGTCAACTAAACGGAGAGAGGCCGATCAGCGTTAATCAACTTAGGAATGCTTCCAATTATGAGTAACCTGAAAGAGAAGCAATTTCTCTTTATCATTACTATCAACTGAATACCATACACAAGTATCTACATCTTCGATCACTTTGAAGAATCCCGATGCTTGCTATACCTGGTTCTCTACTCTATTCAAATACCTATAACTCCTCAAAACTTAGACCCTGTGTTTCTACGAAACACATGTCTAAGAACTAGAGAAGTTAAAAGTAAACAGAATATAGTATGAGGACCAACCCCTCTGTCCTAATGGACACTGGACAACATACAATACTCTGTATAAGTCCGCTGAGTCTAACAACTCTTTCATTGTGTGTCGTAGGTTGAAAACTGTACTTATGGTTAAGAAGAATTACACCGCTGTTTAATGCTCCTTACCTAACCATCCACTGATATAGGTAAATGTCATCGACATAATATCAAAAGGTATATCTCACTCTATGAAAATAGACGTACAGATATATCAATTTGAAATTGGTGCACAACAGCGGATATTTAAAACCAAATATTTGCCGACCGGCAAACAGCCCAGGTGATCTCCTCAAATATCACCGATTACAACGAATCCCGATATAATGAGGATGATCACCCAATTCCCAATAACTTACTCCCACTCAACATCTGTAAAACCATACAGATATGAGAATCATACCTGGTAAATACATACCCTGGAGCAAGTGTTAATTGGGAAAACAGATTTCTTTTAACAGTACACAGTGAAACTGAAACATTGAAATGTTTCGATGGGGTATCCTGGTATTCCTAGTAATGCCTCTACCATTATCCAGATTCACAACTATAACCGTATAATTCTTTGCCACCTCACCAAATCCCTTTATATGTCTTTAGTCATTACCTTCTGCACACCCATTTAGGCCAAATGGTTTTCTTCCTTCCCTACCGTTCGGCACCAGCCTATGGTTTGGAACAAGACTATCCAATAAGCATAATGGGTGTACTGTCCTAGTCCTAGGAGCACTCGCAATGCGAGAGAAGGTGAAGATAAAAGACAACTGAATAAATCTTATTCCTATTTCTCCTGAACCAGAATCCATCCCCGAACTGGAACAAGTTCCTTTCGAGTTCGTATATAACCATACGATGGAGTATCCAATAAACTGTGGATCTTCGTAGTGATACGGAGTGTCCTGGAGAAATACAAAGGTGATTTAGGATTGGCGAAGAAATACTTGGTTTGGTCGTGAATATCAGTCGCAATTTACTTTGCCCTCTTACTAGTCCCTTGCTTTGTCTTAATCTTAATATCTTCTGCACACCGTTTAGGCTAATTGGTTTTCTTCATTCCCTACCGGTCGGCACCAGCCTAAGGTTTGGAAGAAGACTATCCAATTTGCATAATAGGTGTACTATCTCCTAAACAAAGGAGTACTCACAACTTGAGAGAAGGTAAAAGGGAAAAGACAACTGAATAATCCTATCCGTTTTCTCCAGAACCGGAAACCATCCTCGAATTCCTTCGAGTTCGTATCTAATCATACGATGGTTTTGTCCAATGGAAGTGGACGTTCGTAGTAATACGGGGTGTTTCGGAGAAAAGGGTAAAAGTAGGAGTGGCAATGAGGTCTGCAACTCTGACCATCCGAAAGCCTGTGTTAAGAAGGTTCGGTCAACTTGGTCACTGAGTCAAAGTCTAGGGTCGGGTCAATGGTCGCTGCCAAAGAGAGAGAGAAAAGAAACACTCAGCGTGCACTCTAACCTAGATCAGAATGGTTACCAATTTATCTAATCTGGAAACCTCCCACTGTACCTCAAATTCTCCTCCAAACCTGAAAGAAGAATTAGTCGGGGTCACCCGAGGAGTAAACTAACTCATCAGTGGGAATCGGGATCCAACTCTCATCGCATGATAAAGTGACGGAATCTGCTCACGTTATCACACTCCAGAAGGTATGCGCATATCTGGCAAGTTTCAGTTCTTTTGAAACTCCCGATGTGATTTTTACCCCATGCTCTTATGACCTTGACTTTGGCCAACAAATCATAAGTCACATGTCAAGTTCTACCCGTCATTCTCCAGGTTAATTTGAATCCACCCGTACCTACCCTTGACTTTGGCCAACAAGGCAGTACGACTGTTCCAAACCAACGCATCTATCTATGCTGCATATGAATAACCAACAGCTACCAAACACTGTGCCTTGACTTTGGCCAACAAACACAGCTTGAATACTATTGACTACCCATATGAAATGACGGAGGGCTACGAATGGTTTCTGGCGAAAACCTTTAACGTAATGAACTTGATATCGTTGAAGGAACGGATAGCTTTTTAGAAAATATAGTGACGAAAACCTTTACTAAAGAGGTCACTCCCGGTGAAGGGATCTCGGCTCTTTCCCCGTAGAATGAGGTGCAGGATATTCCAACTGAATACCACGATGCAAAGCAAAAGTAATCGGCTATAGTGAAGTTAATGCCCTGACGCAAATTTCTGTCTAAGGGGTCACTCCCGGTGAAGGGATCTCGGCCCTTGCCTCGTCGACTAAGGAGCAGGATATTCCAAATGAATACCACGATGCAAAACAAAAGTGAACGTCCTTGCAATAACAACTTTTTGAAAAGTGTTCCAACAACATCAGAATAGTTTTGTTTTAACTTGCATTGATCCGAATCAATGCAGTCCCATCGATTGATCACACCACAAAGAACGAAAATATACTGACGTACGTATATGCCATCCGCATTCGCCACTGGGTCCCGTCATCACCCGTTAGGTTAGCTAACTAACGGCAGAGCGGGGACTGGACTAGCGCGGATGAAAAACATATACAACATCTACTAATATATATACCAATATATTATATTTCGCTCAAGGCGTGAATAAAATGCAACATCACAGAAATGTACAGCATCACAGAACAATACAGATATCTGGGATCCCCGGGTTTCACAGAGCCACTACTGAAACCCGACGTTCTCCTGGTCGTGTGGATAGCCTGTGCAATGAAATCCTAGACCCCTACGGGCGCGGCAAGTCACCCGCCAAAACCAGAAGCGAGGCAGCCCCTTTCAGCACCGTGAATGGACCACCCAGCACTTCACGGAATCCGGTAACTTGGGCACCCCTCCTGGGTCAACTTGTACCCCCTACGAGTGCGGTGAATAGCCCGCCAATTCTAGAGTGAAGCCCCCTCCGTCCCAATGCCATGAGATGCGGGCTTGTTGCCCTCCAGAACCCGGCTATCCGTGCACTCCTCCGCGGGGTAATCCTAGTACAGAAAGTAAAATATACATACAACGGGTACATCGACCGCAACCAGGTCGTGCCCCAAAAGAATAATACAAACGGGCAGTGACGGCAGTCCACATGTCGGACGCTCGCCCCGCAATATCAAATGTACATAATACAACAGAAACTGTACTAGCATTGCATCCAGGCTATCCCCTACGACCGATCCGCAACATCACAGCAAAATCACAGAGCATCAACGTGAAAGTCACGTTCGCAAATCCGTCTAACCGGGCTATAGCAGTTAGACTGGATTTACCGATCAAGTGACATTCACGGTCGCAAATATAATGTAAATACTGTGAAATAATATGTTTAAAATATCCGATCGATAAAAAATTAACTAGTGGGCCCCCAAGCAATACTGTAGCACTCACAGAAAATCTGGGCCCAATATTAATATTCCAAAACCCCTAAAATTAGCCCAGAAGCCCACTGGAGAAATTGGACACAGTGAGGACATCAATGTGCGGCGGAACCGCGGCCTAAGGGGGGATTTGGCCGCGGTTCCGCGCTTCAGTCGTCGACTGACAGTGTCGAATTTTCCCAGTAGTCTTAGAACTTCCAGTACATCAATATTTTACAACATGAAAAATTTTTAGAGACCAAAAAATTTCAACAGAAAACTGATGTGAACAAAAATGCAAGTTTTGGAATTTTGGTCGATCGGAAATGAAAAACACATCAAACGAAGCTAGACGAAGTTAATGGCGAGGCTCTGATACCACTGTAAGTGCACGGCGGCGCCCCGGCCGTCAATCCGACGGCCAAATGCGGAAACGGTGATAAACTTTAATTTTGCGAACTTTGCAAACCGGCACCACCGCGCACTAAACCCCGGATCGGGCCATTAAACTTGTCCTAGCTAACTAACAAGATAGGGAAGAGATATACCGAGTGATCCGAGTCCTCCGGTCTTCTCGTCATCGTCTCAATCTCCCGCGGAAACTCCGGTCGTCGCCTCCTTGCCGGAAGGGCACCACATCGCCTGCATCTTTTACGGGCTCCCACCTCAATACCGAGGCAACTCGGGCATGAAGCTGGCTAGTCGACGTGCCCAAGGTTTGCTGTAGAATGAGTAGTGCTTTGTCTCTTTGGGGTTATGTCGCCTTGATGGAGGAATCAACAAGATATGAACTTGGGGATTTTTGTGGCAATGGAAAAATGATATGAATGATTAATTTTTCCCACACCCTCACAAAATGAAATGAACCCCTCATCTCATCTAATGTGGCCGGCCATATACAAGCTAGGAAATGGTGGAGGGAAAAAGCAAATCATGAAGGGAGGTAAGTGTAGGATAAAGCAAGTGGTAACCTTAAACAAAACATCAACCATGCTTAATACTTCTATTCACATCAAATCTCATTAATGCAAAAGCATGGATGAAAGATATCATAATCAATACAATAGCAAGAAACCCCCTCCACAAATGTTATTTGCACAATTGCAAATAACCCCCTCCATCGGAAAAGTCCGGCCGGGAAAGAACAAACGAAAACCGGCCGTAACGGAATGCAAACTGGCAACTCCAGAAAACTGGTCCCGTAATAAATTACAGGAAAACCCCGATACTGTGCATACACACCCGCATCTGTATTCCGACCGGATACAAATGCAATGAGACAAAATCTACACTGTACTATACTAGGATCCGGCTTAAACCAAAGCCGGCTAGTAATGTTCGTCCGATCCTGATCCGTGCAATACCGCACGAATCTGATCGAACCCTGCCATATAACTATACGGCCTCTAGTACAAACCGTCCGATCCTGATCCGTGCAATACCGCACGTATCTGATCGGACCCTGCCATATCTCCATACGGCCTCTACAGCGTTTCGCCCGAAAGCTTGAGTAACTGAAGGTGTGGTGGACTCTAAAGACTCGTCAATACTATGGCTGTGGATTTAACCACTAGCACGTCAAAGGTATAAGCCAATACGTAACGGGCCACCAGCTATTGACTAAAAGGGACGTCGATGAGCTAACTCATCCTGACACCCTACTGAGCCTGTCAGTGACAATATCCGTACAGTCCGGTCCGTTCGTCTATGAGCATCGCATGGCGGGCCTAGGGGGTTGGTAAAAGTCAGACCCCCAAAAGCGGTACAAGTCGTGTCGGAGTGTAGCCCAGAACACCCTGAGATACTACTGGAATACCTACCAGTAAATCTCCTGCCTTGGCCAAGGACTTCGTGTAATGGCTCTCCTAGACACAGCGCGACCTCACCCCCAATACCGGGAGAGACGAACCCCCGAAGATCCGCTCACTGCCTCCATGTGGCTCGGGACTGTACCCAACTAAAACCTGTTTGCACGACTCCTTTGAGCCGTGGTAGGGTAGTAATCAAAGCACAGTGGGAACTCACACGAGACAAATGACGATCCCCAGGTCGATGAACTAACCTGTACACATGTCACCTGGGAACTGCTATCTGACGTCAGGTATAAGACCAACTAGCATGTTCCCGGCGAGTCCTGTCCGGTGTACTCATAACCCAATGAGCACCTGTATACATCTTAGGTGATCCAACTGACACCAGTGGCTTATGAGACCGGCCACCGCCCCTCGTCGGGGTCTCGACTGTATACACTAGTCTACTCTGGAGAATCGATGCCCTGTCTCGAAACTCCCACGACTAGGGACTTTTTAAGGATATGCTTGTAGACCACAGCTCTCACGTATATGATCGCCCTCATACTGCCGGCAGTCAAGCAAGAATCCTAGGGGCTCTATCAACGTGCAATAGCGACCTGTCAGGTCACCTAAAGCAGTACACGATGATAAGGGTAAACCAGATAGCAAACTATCATCTCGAGTAAGACTGTCGTACCGGGATAGGTCCTCCCTCAATCATTGCAATCACGTGCCTGTGATCCAATAATTGACTCTGAGGGCACTATCTCCAACAAATACCATACACAAGTATCTACATCTTCGATCACCTTGAAGAATCCTGATACTTGCAATACCTGGTTCTCTACTTTATTCATATACCTATAACTTCTCAAAACATAGACCTTGCATTTCTATGAAACACATGTCTAAGAACTAGAGAAGTCACAAGTAAACAGAATATAGTACGAGTACCAACCTCTCTGTCCTCATGGACACTGGACACATACAATACTCTGTATAAGTCCCCTGAGTCTAATAACTCATTCTCTGTGTGTCGTAGGTTGAAAACTGTACTTATGGTTAAGAAGAATTACACCGCTGTTTAATGCTCCTTACCTAACCATCCACTGATATAGGTAAATGTTATAGACATAATTTCAAAAAGTTATATCTCACTTTATCAAAATAAACGTACAGATATATCAATTTGAAATTGGTGCATAACAACCGATATTCAAAACCAAATATTTGCCGTCCGGCAAACAACCCAGGCAATTTCCTCAAATATCACCAATTACAGCGAATTCCGATATAATGAGGATGATCACCTAATTCCCAATAGCTTACTCCCACTCATCATCTATGAACCATATAGATGTGAGAATCATACCTGGTAAATACATACCCTTGAGCAAGTGTCTAATTGGGAAATCAGTTTTCTATTAAAAATGCACAGTGAAACTGAAACATGTAAATATTTCAAAGGGGTATCCGGGTATTCCTAGTAATGCCTCTTCCATTATCCAGATTTATGACTATAACCGTATATTTCTTTGCCATCTCTCCGAATCCCTTTATATGTCTTTAGTCATTACCTTCTGTACACCATCGTTAGGCTAAATGGTTTTCTTCCTTCCCTACCGTTCGGCACCAGCCTATGGTTTGGAAGAAGACTATCCAATAAGCGTAATAGGTGTACTGTCCTAATCCTAGGAGCACTCGCAACCCGAAAGAAGGTAAAGATAAAAGACAACTAAAAAAACCTTATTCCTATTTCTCCAGAACCAGAATCCATCCCTGAACTGGAACAAGTTCCTTCGAGTTCGTATATAACCATACGATGGAGTATCCAAATAACTGTGGATCTTCGTAGTGATACGGAGTGTTCTGGAGAAATACAAAGGTGAAGTAGGAGTGGCGATGAAATACTTGGTTTGGTCGTGAATAGCAGTCGCAGTTTACTTTGCCCTCTTTCTAATCCTTTTATTTGACTTTCCTTGATACCTTCTGTACACCACCGTTAGGATAATTGGTTTTCTTCATTCCCCACCGTTCGACACCTGCCTATGGTTTGGAAGAAGACTATCCAATTAGCGTAATAGGTGTACCGTCATAATCCAAGGAGCACTCTCAACCTAAGAGAAGGTAAAAGGAAAAGACAACTGAATAGTCGTATTCATTTTCTCCAGAACCGGAAACCATCCTCGAATTTGGAACAAGTTCCTTCGAGTTCGTATATAACCATATGATGGTTTTATCCAATGGAAGTGGATGTTCGTAGTAATACAGGGTGCTCTGGAGAAAAGGGTAAAAGTAGGAGTGGCAATGAGGTATGCAACTCTGACAATCCAAAAGCCAGTGTTATAAGAAGGTTCGGTCAATTTGGTCACTGAGTCATAGTCACGGGTTAGATCATGGTCGCTTCCAAAGAGAGAGAAAAAAGAAACACTCAGCGTGCACTCTAACCTAGATCAGAATGGTTACCAAGTTATCTAATCAGGAAAGCTCCCACTGTAACCTCAAATTCTCCTCCAAACCTGAAAGAAGAATTAGTCGGGATCATCCGATGAGTAAACCAACTCATCAGAGGGAATCGGGATCCAACTATCATGGCATGATAACGTGACGGAATCCACTCACGTCACCACACTCCAGAAGGTATGCGCATGCCTGGCAAGTTTCAGTTTCTTTAGAAACTCCCGATGTGATTTTTACCCCTAGGACCCAATTGACCTTGACACAGTCAACAAATCAAAGAGTCCTAGTCAAGTTCAACCCGTCATTATCCTGGATTGCATTAAACCCACCCTTACGAGCCCTTGACACAGTCAGCAAGGCCGTACGACTGTCCTAACCAATCCTATTAATATGCCACAAACAAACACTACTTAGCTACCGCACACTACGCCTTGACACAGTCAACAAACGCAGTACGAATACTAAGTAATACTTGTAAGAAATGATGGAGGGCTACGTCTAGTTTTTGGCGAAAAACTTTTAACGTAATGAACTTGATATCGTTGAAGGAATTGCATAGCTTTTTATAAAAATATAGTGGCGAAAACCTTTGCTAAAGAGGTCACTCCCGGTGAAGGGATCTCGGCTCTTTCCCCGTAGAATGAGGTGTAGGATATTCCAACTGAATACCACGATGCAAAGCAAAAGGCAATCGGTTATAGTGAAGTTATTACCCTGACGCAAACTTCTGTCCAAGGGGTCACTCCCGGTGAAGGGATCTCGGCACTTGCCTCGTCGACTAAGGTGCTAGATATTCATAACCGAATACCACTGTGCAAAACCAAAGAGAACGTCCATGCAATAACAGCTTTTTTTTTTGAAAAATGTTCCAACAACATCAGAATAGGTTTGTTTAACTTGCATTGATCCGAATCAATGCAGTCCTATCAATTGATCACACCAATAAAGAACGAAATTATGATGTACGTATATGCCATCCGCATTCGCCACTGGGTCCCGTCATCACCCGTTAGGTTACTTAACTAACGACAGAGCGGGGACTGGACTAGCGCTGGTGTAAGACATATAAAACATCTACTAGTATATATATCAATATATAATAATCACTTAAGGCATGATAAAATGCAACATCAAAGAAATGTAATAAGCATCACAGAACAATACAGATAATCTGGGATCCTCGGGTTTCATAGAGCCGCTGCTGAAACCCGACATTCCCCTGGTCATGTGGATAGCCTGTGCAATGAAATCCTAGACCCCTACGGGCGCGGCAAGTTACCCGCCAAAACCTGAAGCGAGGCAGCCTCCTTCAACAAAATGAATGGACCACCCAGCACTTCACGGAATCCGATAACTTGAGCACCCCTCCTTGGGTCAACCTGTACCCCCTATGAGTGCGGCGAATAGCCCGCCAATTCTAGAGTGAAGCCCCCTCCGTCTCAAAGCCATAAGATGCGGGCCCGTTGCCATCTAGAACCCGGCTATCCGTGCACCCCACCGCGGGGTAATCCTAGTACAGAAAGTAAAATATATACAACGGGTACATCGACCTCAGCCCGGTCGTGCAACAAAAGAATAATATACAAACAGGCAGTGACGGCAGTCCACATGTCGGACGCTCGCCCCATAATATCAAATGTACATATACAACCAAACTGTACTACCATTGCATCCAGGTTATCCACCATGACAAATCCGCAACAATACAGAACATCAACGTAAATGTCACGTTCGCAAATCCGTCTAAAAGAACTATAGCAATTAGACAGGATTTACCGCTCGAATGACATTCACGGTCACAGATATAATGTAAATGCTGTAAACTAACATATTTAAATTTTCGATCGACAAAATTTCCCGAAGTAGGCCCCAAGCACAACTGCAGCACTCAAAATAAATCTGGGCCCAAACAAAAATTACCAGAAACCCCAATTCCAACTCAGGAATCACTGTAGGAAAAATGGTGCAATGAAGCTACTGTTCAGCGGCGGAACCGCGGCCAAAACAGGGTTAAGGCCGCGGTTCCGCGGCCCCACGGTAAGATCATGGTACCAGTTTTCTGCAGTGTTCTCTAAAAACCCTACCT
This sequence comes from Agapanthus africanus, assembly GCA_030015575.1. NCBI lineage: Eukaryota > Viridiplantae > Streptophyta > Magnoliopsida > Asparagales > Amaryllidaceae > Agapanthus > Agapanthus africanus. Next base: position 397,204,516 of record CM057341.1, on the reverse strand, counting down.
GATTTTCTGCAATTCACCAAATAATTTTTTGGCCACAGAAAAATTTCGACAAAAACTGTGACTTTGAAATTGCGATTTTAGAAAATTCGTTCGATTGAAGTTCAAAACACGTTAGAGCAAGCTAGTAAAGGTTAATGGCGTGGCTCTGATACCATGTAAGACTACGGTAGCTCCCCGGCCGTCTTTCCGAGGCCAAAATGCGGAAACCAAAATTTTTCTAAACTAGAAAACCGGCGCTTTCGTATGCTTAAAACCCAGATCGAACCATTAACCTACTACTAGCAAACTAGAGAGAGGGTTGGAAAGCTATACCGATCGATCCGTTTCCTTCGGTCTTTGGCCACCATCCCAAGCTCCTCGCGACATCTCCGGTCTCGATCTCCTAGTCGAAAAGGGCACCACGTCTTCGAGCCTTTTTACGTGCTCCCGCTTCATCCGAAGCAACTCGGGCATGAAGTGTGCTAGCCGACATGTCCAAGGTGATATAGAGAATGTTTGTGATCACTTTATCTCTTACATCCATTGATTTGGATGGAGGTTCGAGATAAAGCCATTGATAGAGATAATGAGCTAGTGGAAGAAGAAGAGGTTTCTTTTCTTTTATTGTTGCTATCATAAAAGGAAAGAGTATAAGATGAAAATAATACAAGACCAAGCTCACACAGATGGCAGCCCCTCTCTCTCTCTCTTGTTATCATATCAACACAAATCAAGCTCATAATGTGACATTTACACACTAAAAGAGACCATGAGTCACCATATATGTCCATGTCACATTAAATGCTCAAAATGATGATTTCTAGCTCATTATTTCCATTAACAAACACTAATCCAAATGTTTGTAACAATAAAAAGATACGGCAATATCTAAAGTAAACTCGTGACGGATCACAAGGATACCCCTCACCTGTATATACATACCTGCATCCGCATTCCGACTGAATGCGAATGCGACGAGACTAAAATAATCCAACAAATCTAATACTAGGATCCGGCTTAAACCAAAGCCCACTAGTATGATCCGCCCGATCATGTTCCGTGCACTACTGCACGTATATGATCGGACCCTGCAATATATCATACGGCCTCTACAACGTTTCGCCCGAAACTTGAGAAACTGTCTGTGGGGGACTCTAAAGGCTCGTCAATAGTTTGGCTGTGGATTTAACAACTAGCACGTCAGAGGTATTAGCCATACGTGATGGGCTACCAGGTATTGACCAAAAGGGAGGTCGATGAGCGAACTCATCCTGACACCCTACTGAGCCTGTCAGTGACAATATCCGTACAGTTCGGTCCGTTCGTCTATGAGCATCGCATGGCGGGCCTAGAGGGTTGGTAAAAGTCAGACCCCCAAAAGCGGTACAAGTCGTGTCGGAGTGTAGCCCAGAACACCCTGAGATACTACTGGAATACCAACCAGTAAATCTCCTGCCTCGGCCGAGGTCTTTTTGTAATGGCTCTCCTAGACACAGCGTGATCTCACCCCCAATACCGGGAGAGACGAATCCCCTACCGATCCGCTCAGTTGCCTCCATATGGCTCGGGACTGTACCAAACTAAAACCTGTTTGCACGACTCCTTTGATCCGTGGTAGGGTAGTAATCAAAGCACAGTGGGAACTCAAACGAGTCAAATGACGATCTCGGGTCGATGAACTAACCTGTACACATGTCACCAGGGAACTGCTATCTGACGTCATGTATAATACCAACTAGCAGGTTCCCGGCGAGTCCTGTCCGGTGTACTCATAACCCAATGAGCACCTATATACATCTTAGGTGATCCAACTGACATTAATGGCTTGTGAGACCGGCCACCGCCCCTCGTCGGGGTCTCGACTGTATACACTAGTCTACTCCGGAGTATCGATGCCCTGTCTCAAAACTCCCACGACTAGGGACCACTTTTAATGATGTGCTTATGGACTACCCAACTCTCACGTATATGATCGCCATCATACTGTTGGTAGTCAAGCAGGATCCTAAGGGCTCTATCAACGTGTAATAGTGAACATGTCACCTAAAGCTGTATACGACTGATAAAGACAAACCATGGTAGCATACTATTCTCTATCAACGTGTAATAGTGAACTACAATGTCACCTAAAGCATGTACACGATGATAAAGACAAACCAGATAGTATACAAACCTCTCGAGTAAGACTGTCCTACCGGTATAGGTCATCCCTCAATCATTGCAATCACGTGCCTGCGATCCAATAATTCACTCTGAGGGCACTATATCCAACAGTACTTTATACTACGATCATGTTATTCTCATTGCATTAAATATACCTGAGCTAGTACACCTACACCATTATCGATGATGCGTAGGTTACACTTACACAGATTTGCCGGTTCACACACCTTCATCATCGATAATTGCCATGTCAGTACACATTAGAATTGCTACATCATGCCATGATATATTTGCTATGTTCATATCACTGTTCCACGTTGCATGAGATATACGGACATGCTTGTATCCTGTTAAATGTTGCATACATACTGACATATACACACACATACTTGGTTACAGCTACATGTACTTTATCCATACATACTGACATGTACACCCACATGTCTTGGTATAGCTACATATACCCCTAAGTGGTATTGTATTGACATGTGATTTTGAGACGTTGATTATTGTGCTATTGCGCTTATGAAATGCATCATACATACTTGCTTACATGTAGATACTTATACCTTACTACAGTTACATATACACCTCATATAATGCTTCACTTGATTTTTGGAGGATTTAGGAATCGCATGATTTATTTTAAAGCTAGATTCATTTAAAAGAGTGGTTTTCCCTTAATATGCTCATATTGTTGTTTTATGTTGCATATATCATATTTTCATGGATTTACGCATTGAGATATGGATTTCATGTGATTTATGGATTTGAGAACCGTGGGGTATTTCAAGAAACTATGTATTGTTTGAAAACCAGGTTTCTCTTGATATGATATTTCGATGCGTCCACCATGAGATTTCTCGGTTTTGAGATTTGTAATATATATACCCGATGCGAGGAGTGGAGTGGGCCGTGTGCGGGTACATGGTGGAGCCTGGTATGGTTCCCCTCGGCAAGAAGATCGCAGGTGATGGCGATGAGCCTGGAAGGTTGGGCAAGTACCTACCGGTGATAGTATTTGGACTCGGCGGTTATCGAGGGGATACCGACCGGAGTGATGTACAGACATGACATCAGGTCCAGTCGTGGGGACGGCGCCTTGGGCATGAGGATTTACGTGTCGATGCTAGACACGGGTTTCATGATGTTTCGAGTGTCGGGGTTAGACACTCAGGCTTCCATGATTTTGTTGTGTCGCGAGGGACACACGTTGTTTTATATCCTCATATTTACCGGCATATACTTTTATGATATTTATATGCAGGAGTTGTTGTGTCAGTGGGTGACACGTGGACGAGATCCACTGTATACATGCATTGATTATATTGTTGGACGAGATTCACCTGCATACATGCATTGATTATATTGTTGGATGATATCCACTTGCTGATAGGCATTTATTATATGTTGGCACATATGCAGATACGGTCACCCTAGATATCATAGTATTAGCTTTATGATATAGTTGACCTAGGAATCGTTGTTTATTTCGATTTCTACCTAATGATGTTTTTCTATTCACGAGTTGGCAACTCACCCCCGTTTGCTACAGTTCTTGCAGGTTGACCGCATGGATCTGTAGTGGCATTGCTGGCACACAGCTGTTTTCGAGTGATTTGCTTCTGGTAGGTGGTACATATTGGATTGTGCCACTCTCGTATTATGATTCCTATTGTATCTAGTCAACTCCATCAATTAAGAAGCTAGTTATTGTATGTGTTGAAGACTTAGAAGACTTGTAGTTGCGAGACTTGAGCGATGGGTTTTATGTTCGCTTTTGGAGTTGATGTCTTGCTTTACTTTATTTCCTTGTGTGGATCTTCGCCGTTGGGCGTGATTTGCTCCCGTTTGGGGATGCTTTATTATATTCTTTGTTGTACCCGTTTTCGGGGTTAGTTTTTACAAGGGAGGTACTGCCCAAATTTTTCAAAAGACAAAACAAGATTTACTATACCTTTATTTCAAAGCTTCACCTCTTTATTTCTTAAAAAGGTTTAAATTTCTGGGTTTCAGCTTACTTGAATTACGTTACGCCTGTAGACATCGCGTGATTTAAGTGCTGGTTGCGAGCTAATATTTTGGGTCGTGACAATAGGTATACTACCACGTAGGAGTCCTCGGCGATTCCTGTTCAGGGTACCCAGTCTCCACTGAGCACCCGTATACCATCTTTGATGTCAAACACCAATGGATGTGGGATCATCCATTGCCCATCATATGGGTCAAGAAGCGTATACGCTGGTCTACTCTGGAATATCGATGCCCTAGTCTCGATATTCTCTCGACTAGGAACTTACTAAAGGATGTACTTATGGACCACCCTGGCCCCACTAGTATGATCTCATCATAGTCCTGTTAGTCAAGTACATATCCTAAGGGCTTTATCAATATGTAAGAGACAGATAGTATAAATACCAGTCTACATGTTAAGATAAAGGTAACCTGATAGCATACTATCATGTCGAGCAAGAAAGTCCTCTCTATATATGTCCAAGCATCCACTATATCATCAATAATGGCCTCTAAGGCATACATATTACTAACAATCTCCAACTTGCACTAAGGCCATGTCACGAACCAAAGTTAGGCACATGACCGGCACTTAAACCACGTAACGTCAACATGCGTAACGCAATTTAAGTCAACCGAAAACCCAGAAATCTAAAACATAAAAATAAGTAAGTGATAAAACATTGTTAAAAACATTTGGAAATCACAAGTAAAAATCTTAAAGCTTAGGTTTATTTTTTTTAAAAATTTCGGCAGCACCTCCTTAGTAAAAACTAGCCCTGAAATGGGTACAAACACAGGATATAAATAAAGCAACCCCAAACGGGAGCAAATCACGCCCAAAGGCGGAAACAACCTCCACAAGCATATATACGACGTCGTAGCGAAGAAATATAAAATATAAATGAAACAACATAAAGTGGTAAAACTACATAATAAAGGCTGGCTCACACGAGCACGACACCTAGAGTCACAAAATATACAATATCGGTCCTCACAAACTCGTCTATAAGTCAATACATGAAACTGGTAGATGGAGATTACTAGATACAATGGATATAATCGGATAACCGCAAACCCAACTACAGTAAAAAGGCCTCACGGCCAACCATAGCGGTATCCGCTAAAATAGATACAATAAGAAGCCCTGCCGCGACTACTCGGAGGGTCAAGCCTGAAAAACACTGTGGCACAACGGGGGTGAGTTTCCAACTCGTGAATAGTAAGTAACATCATACAGATAATCGCAGGTATGCACGAACAGGGATAATCTATCACATGCAATCTGATAGCATAAGTATGGCAATATGGATATGCAACAATCATGATCAAGGTACACCGTCAAGGTACTACAACTATATGAAACAATGCATATCAAATAATCCTGAGTGTGGGATAAAACATAACATCATCAATGAATCATCATCGTGGAAAATCTCGGTGTCCATCAACGACACCGCAAATCCCAATACCTCAAGCGCCGTCACTTTGATCGGCCCTCATATCCATAAATCTTATGGAACCTGAGTGCCCAACATCGACACTCGAAACATCATGAAAACCCGTGTCCAACATCGACACGTAAATCCACATAACACGGGCTCCGTCAGTCGGGATCGACCCACGGGCTCCGTCCGTAGGGATCGACCCACGGGCTCCGTCTGTCCGGATCGGCCCATATCCATCTCAAGACTCCGGTCGGTATCCTCCGGATAACCGCCGGGTCTAAACTATCACTGGTAGGTAGTAGTCCCTCTGCCAGGCTCATCATCTACTATACAACATACCTTTCTTTCCCCAGGGCACCATATCGGGTCCACCATGAACCCGCAAACGGATCATCCATCTCCTCGAATCGGATTTCTAACACAAATCTCAGAACCGAGAAAACTCATGGTAGACGCATCGAAATATCATATCAATAGAAACCGGGTTTTCAAAATAATGCATACTTTCTTGAAATATCACCATGGTTCTCAAATCCATAAATCACATGAAATCCGTATCTCAATGCGTAAATCCATGAAATATGATGTATGCAATAAAGAACAGAAATATGAGCATATCAAGGGAAACACGCTCTTTTAAATGAATCCAGTTTTTTTAAATAATATCATGTGGTTCCCACATTCTCCAAAATCAAATGCAACATCATCTAAAGGTTATATGTAGCTATAGCAGGGTATGTGTGTATACATGTAGGTATGTATGCATGATGCATTTCATATGCGCAATAGAGCAAGAATCAACGTCTCCATGTTGATAACGAAGACAATACTACATATGTGTATATGTTGTGCGTGTCATGGCAATTACCAACGGTGTATGCGTAGCATACAATTTAGTGCTCGTGCAACATGAACCGTCAGTAATGGTGCAGTGTCCAATAGGTACTAAGTCAAGACACAACAAGTAATTGTATGAAATGATTCCCATGCACAATCAACTCATATGCATATAACATGTGGCTATAATATCATATCTAGCCCTCGACGCTTAATGCCATACGGGCGATTTACCCGTAGATGTTAAATCTACTCACCGATGATCTCGAGCTAGGTAAATCTAACCACCTGCTTTCCCTTCCTTGTAGCGTCTGAAGTCCCCGGACTCGCTCCTAATATTACAAAAAACATAACAAGTGTATCTTAGAAACCGTTCAATAATACATACAAACTACGTTTTGATCGACGCAACGTCTCCAACAAACTCACAAGTGTTTGCTTAGTGGATAACGTGTGTAGCGGCTTTCTAAATCAAACCTAAGTGCAGCAAGCTACATCAAGAACGCGAACCGTGTCGGATATCGTAACACGCGTAGTCGAAACACTAGAATTTAGCAAAGTGTTCCCAGATTTTGACTACAGTCAACACAGAAAAATCAAGCAGTATCAGACACCCCAAAATACCTACAGACAGCTACCCTAAAAATCCCAACTTCCCAGTCCCCTAAAAATCCGGCGACCCCGAAATTTCCTCTGTTCTCGCCGGTTTTGCTAGGTCGGGTAGGGTTCGGGCTTCAGGCGAACACTCAGGGCCTCTAACATAACACTACTACATTGCTAGATTTTACAGTAACAATTCGTGGTGATAGCAGATTACAGTGACCCCAAAATAACACTAAAATTACGATATTACACAAAAAAAATATATCTTTACTGTTCTAAACCGCAACTACTCGGCAAAACAACATTATAAGGACCTAATTAACAGTTAGAGATCACTACCTTTCCACACTTGCTCAAAAACTCTAGCTTTCCATGCTTCAAGTCATCTTTAGTGGCTTAACTAGGCTTTGTGAAGGTTTAGATGAAGTTTTGAGGTGATTTGGTTTGGTTTAGTGATGAAATGGTTAGGGTTTCAGTTGTGGGGAGAGTAAAATGAGAAGATGAACAAAATGAGAGGGTGTGAGTGTTGAGGAAAAGAAATGAGGAGTGTGAGAGTGGGGAAGACGAATGAGGGTGTGAGGTTAGAATGAGCCATGCACCCTTCTCTCTCCTCATTAAATGCACCCCATGCTTGCCATGCCTCATCATTTCCATGCCAACCCTCTCTCTCCCTCTCTCTCTCAAGTCAACCCAATTCAAACCCTTTATTTTAAAAACTTAATAATTAAGTAAATACATACAACTTAATGGAATGTGGGTTAATGTGCCATGGCTATTTAAGCATGGTTAACACTAATTAATCCTAGGTTAACATACACAAGTGTGTGCAAGAAAAACCAATTAATAATAAAAAATTTATTAATTTTTATAAAATATGTGAAAAATATTTTAGTAAACTTTTTACTAAAAATCCGCATTATCGCTTAATTAACACTAATCGCATTATAAGGTGTTACAGGCCAGTTGTTGTAGTATCTCATACCCAACATCCCAAAAGTCTCTCAAATAGCATCTAGGGGATGGCCTCGGTGAGTGGATCTACTGTGTTATCCTCTGTGTCAACTTTCCTAATCTCGATCTCCCAGAGGTCAACTATCTCCTTGATCAGTTGATACTGTCGAAGAATATGTCTGGATCGCTGACGGGACCGGGGTTCCTAGGACAAAACCATAACTCCATTGTCATCACAATACACATGTATTGGATGCCCAATGGTAGGAACCTACTTCAACGCACGAACTCTATTCATCCAGACAACCTCTTTGGCAGCATCGTTGGTAGCGATATAATTAGCCTCTATCAACGAGTCTGCTACGGTATATAGCTTGGAACCCTTCCAACATACCGTCCCTCCACTGAGGGTGAAGACAAAACCCGAAACTGACTTTCATTCGTCCTTATCACACTGGAAGCTCGAATCGGTAAAGGACTCCATCTGGAGTTCACCGTTACCATACACCATGAACATCTCTTTAGTCCTTCTCAAGTACTTAAGAATGTTCTTCAGCTGTCCTGTGGTATTCCTAAAGATCTTTTCGATACTTATTCACTGCACCTAATGAGTAAGCTACATCTGCTCTAGTACATAACATCGCATACATGATTGACCCGTCTGCCAAAGCATAGGGTATCCCTTGTATGCGAGCCCTCTCCAAATCAGTCTCGAGAGACATCTCTTTGGAGAGAGTGATTCCTGAACAAGCGGGCATATTGCCACGCTTAGAATCATCCATACTAAACCCTTTAGCATGGTGTCTATCTACCTGGATTGGGAGAATCCCAAATCCATTTAGATCTATCTCTATAGATTTATATCCCCAGGATGTAGGAGGCATCGGTTAGATCTTTCATGGAGAACCTTTGTGATAAGAGGAGCTTGACCGAGTGTAGCATAGGAACATCATTTCATATCAAGAGTATATCATCCGCATACAATATGAGGAAGACAATCATACTCTCTACAACCTTCTTATTTATACATGGTTCATCTGCCTTTTTGATGAAGTCAAACTCTTTGAAAGCTTCATCAAAACAGATGTTCCAACTCCGCGATGCCTGCATTAACCCATAGATAGATTTAAGCAGCTTTCACATGCTTCCGCTGCTCCCACTGTCTACGAAGCCCTCTGGCAGTGTCATATACATGCTCTCTTCTAAATCACCATTTAGAAAAGCGGTTTTGACGTGCAGTCTGCCAGATTTCGTAGACATGGTATGCAGTAATGGCAAGTAGGATCCTGATGGACTTAAGCATAGCATTGAAAGTCTCAACATTTCCATTTACACCAAATTATCTTTCTCAAAGATCCTCTTGCTCCCGATGGGTTTTACCCCTTCAGGAGCAACATTCAAAGTCAATACTTTGTTGGTGTACATGGATTCTATCTCAGATCGCATAGCACACAGCCATTTCACATAGTCTCCACTTGTGATGGCCTGCTCGAAACTAGTTGGGTCGTCATCTCCATGATGCAATCCTTGCTCCTACCGTCTATGAGAAAACCGTAGTATCTCTCAGGTGGATGAGGAACCCAACTAGATCTGCGGAGTGGCTTCGATTCATCAGGGACTATTGAATCCTCCGGTTCCACCAAATCGTCAGTTATAGTTTACTTTGGTGGAACTTCTTCCAGTTCTACCTCATCGCCACTAATTTTTTCCACAATAAATTCCTTTTCTAAAAAGGTGGCATGTCAAGAAACGAAACATCTTTTGTTCCTCGGTGTGGTAGATGATATTCCCTTGCGAATGTTTGGGATATCCTACAAACCTGCACAGAACTGACCTTGCCTCAAGCTTGTCCGGATTTTTCTTTTCAACATAGGCCGGACAACCCAATATCTTAACTCTTTTAAGAGATGGACTCTTCCCATTCTATATCTCATATGGAGTGGTAGGCAACAGATTTAATCGGAACTCTATTCAATACGTATGCAGCTTCTCAAGTGCATGTCCCTGAAAGGAAATAGGCAACTCAGCAGTACTCATAATAGAGCACACCATATCTCATAGGATGTGATTCCTCTACCCCGATATACCGTTGTGTTGTGGTGTATACGGAGGAGTAAGCTGAGAGAGAATCTCATTTTCTTTTAAATGGTCTCGGAATTCCGTGCTCCAGTATTCTTCTCCCCGATCATATTGAAGGATTTGAATACCATTACCCATCTGGTTATTTTCTTCATACTTATATTCCTTGAAATTCTCAAAACATTCAGTTTTGTGTTTCAACAAGAACACATGTCTGTATCTTGAAAGAAAATCGGTGAATGTAATAAAGTACGTGGAACCATCCCTGGCATGTGTAGACATAGGACCGTATACATCACCATGTATCTGTCCAAGAGTTCAGTATCTCTTTCTCCATTTCCAGTAAACGGAGATTTGGTCACCTAGTCTTTGAGACATGACTGGCAAGTTTCATAAGATGTAAATTCGAACGGATTCAAATATGCGTCCTTATGGAACTTTAGCTAGTCTTGTTTCATCGATATAACCCAGTTTACAATGCCACAAGAAGACTCCGTTCATTTCTGAACTGTTCCTCTTGTGTGTGTACGTTTAGAACTGTAATTTGATTCAAAACGTGTACACTGTTATACAACATACCTTACCCAATCAGCACTTGATTTAGGAAAATATTCACAATATTTGTTGGTACGAAATAGAAGTCGCTAAGAATCAATGTATTACCAGTTGGTAACACTAGATGATATTTGCCAACTGCTTTGGCTGCAACAATTGCACCATCTCTACTACTAGAGATATATCACCATTTCCTAGTTCCCCACCTGGCCCATGTAACAAATTACATGTGTGGGATCTTAATCCGGTATCCAATACCCAGGACGTAGAGGTAAACTGAGAAACAGTTCTTGGTGACGAACACACCCGAAGACAATTCATCAACATGCTTTTTCTTCGTTTGGGTGCCGTGGGAATACGAATATTTCCCTATTTCTTGCTCAGACTTATGACAATCATAAGATAGAGCAGAACCTAGCCCTGTATAATAAGTTGGTTCTGTCAATACATCCATATTATTATCTTGATTAAGGCAAGTCATTGGTCGCTACCAGGAGAGAGAGTAGGATAATCACTTTGCGTGCGCTTTTTGCAAGATTTAGATTGGTTGTTTTTATCTAATCAGGATGGCTCCCACTGTTTTTATCAAATATTTCTTCAAACCATAAAAGTTAAGATTAGCCGGGATTAATTACACCCTACAAGTTCGCCAATCTTTCGGCCAGGCCAGTGTCGGTACTTTGAGGGAGGTTCCCTGTGCTTTCGCACGGACCTAATTAAAATAAACCTCATTTTCCCAGGGGCGTAACCCCGTTAACACCTTTCTAGACACCTACTTGATTGGCTAATTGTGATGTGTAAAACTCTCCCAGGAGTAACTCTTATTCGCAGTGGGTATCGGGATCCAACTATCCTATAGAAGGTATGCAATCTCATTGCAAATTTCAACACTTGAAATTCTCGATAATATTCAGCCCCTAGCGTCCTACGACCTTGACAGAGGTCAACAAACCATACTGCGCTAGTCAAGATCAACCCGCCATTTTATGATTGAATTAAACCTACCCGCACGACCCTTGACAGAGGTCAACAAGGTCGTACGACTACCCTAATCCAATCGCATCACATGCTTTGCAGATAAGCACTAATTAGCTACCGCAGACTACGCCTTGACAGAGGTCAACAAACGCAACATGAATACTAAATAGTACTTATATTAAATGACAGAGCTATGACAGGTTTTTAAGAAAACCTTTCGTGTAATGAACTTGATTTCGTTGTAGAATTGAGTGATTTGGAAAAGGAGTGTTTTTGAGGCTTTTACTAGTTTCGCTAAGGAGCTCACACCCGGTGAAGGGATCTCGGCTCTTTCCTCATCGAATGAGGTGCTGGATATTCTATAAGGAATACCACTATGCAAAGAAAGAACTAAAAAAGCAATCAATACCGAGTAGGTTGTAGCATTTGCTAGTTTTGCTAAAGAGGCCACTCCCGGTGAAGGGATCTCGGCTCTTTCCTCATCGAATGAGGTACTGGATATTCAGCAAGGAATACCACTGTGCAAAGCAAAAACTAGAGCTACCCTTTTTGAAAATTTGATTCTACAACATCTTTTGGTTTCTTTCTTTTCATTAATCTCATTAATGAAGTCCCATCGTTTAATGTTTCCTAAACATTACAAAAAAATGAAACGAAAATAGAACGTACGCTTATGCCATCCGCATTCGCCACGGGGCCTCGTCATGAACCGTTAGGTTACTTAACTACTGGCAGAGCGGGGGATGGACTAGCGCAGGTGCAAAACATAAGCAACGTTTATTATATATCATATATATAATATTAAATTCGTCTCATGCAGTTATATGGTCAACATCACAGAAATAAACAGCAGAAGCAACATATGAAATATTGGAAATACTAGGATGTCCGTGTTTTAAATTTCGCCAATAATGTAAAACATGGATTCCACAGTCGTGATGAATAGCCAAACCCACATCCCTAGACCCCTACGAGAGCGGCAAGTAACCCTGCTAATTCTAGAGTTAGGAGACCCGGTCTCAACTCCTTGAGATGGTCTTCCATTGGACTCTAGAACCCGGTAACTTGTGCTCCCCGCCTTGGGTCTATCCTAATGCGGAAAAGTAAATAATATACATCAGTGGTGACATCATCCTCCACCCGGATGTGCCCTAATAAAAGAATATTATATACAAATTTTACATGAATGAAAATTGAAAAACTCTCATCTCACATAAAACCCCCCGGCTATTCTTTCACGACGATCCAATAAATCATATCACCAACAACACATAACATCTCATGTCATCAACGTAAGTAAATACGCGTATCCCGAAACTCGTTGACATATAGCAACGAGATCGGGATATCCCACGTATTACACTTACGGTCGCAGAAAATAAATTGAAAAACTATAATAATTAGAATCCGCGTTATCTTTAGACATCATAAACCCGGAATATATCATATTCCGGATTTCGTGCCTAACTTATAAACTTGCATTTTAGTCTCAAATTGAAAACACTTTTCAATTGGTTGTCGGATAATTCAACAAGATTCCCGACATAGTGATCGCGTACAATACGCAATTGCGATGGAGTTTTGATCCGAATCAAAACTTCGTGGCAATCGATAAATTGAGACTAAACGGCTAGGTTTACAATATACTAATTGGTTTTCATAAAACCAATTAATCCGGATTCTAAAAATTGTATCACACATCAAAAATCTTGTAATGTAACCGCGACATTAGAATTCCACACTCTATTAGAAAACTAAACCAATTTTTCCAAGACATGAAAAATCCAGTGAGCTAAAGTTCCAAAACCGATCGTTTTAAGCCAATCCGGGAGTCGAAACGAACTCGAAACCCGCCCGAATCTTCGCGGAGGCGAAGATCCCAAAATTAACTATCGAATGGAGGGCTTAAAGGGGTACCCCACTCCCGAGGCCACCACGAGTTGGCCAGGGGGTGAGTGTAACGTTTTGAAAATCGTTTTGGTGAAATTTCAAAAAAACGGTAAAATAAGGGGGTTTTCTGTAAAAAGTCAAAATGCAAATATCTTTATTATAAAATTAAATATACATATTCTAGCTATGTAATTACTAGTATTTGGTGTTTATTGAGCCACTGGTGAAATTTCAAATTTTCTGAAAAAAATATTATTTTAAGCCGGTAAGAAAATACATTAAATTAGCGATAAATACAAATTTAAATGGGCTAATTTTAATATTTAAAATCATGTTAATTAAAATCTAGTTGTAATATAAATTTTTAGTATTTTATTTCAAGTTCTAATGGGTTTTTATTATGGAGAACAAAAGAATAATTAATTTAAGCTAAAACTTGCAATTTTGAGCTTGTGGGAGGTCTTTTTGCATAGAATTTCTTTGTAAAATTTCTCTCACTCATTCCTTTCCATCATGGCCGGCCCCACCACTGCTGGAGCAGCCCACTCCCCCCCTCATTTTTGTTTTCATCTGTTTTAAAAGTTCAATATGATAAGGATTAAAATATAGTAATTGGAGTATGGGTTTTTGTTGTTTGTGTGGTCTTTTGACTTTGAGAAACTTTCCCCAACTCCCCACACCCTCTCTCTCCTCTCCCCACCTGCATTTGGCCGAGCCCCCCCCCATTTAGAACAGCCCTTCACTTCTTCATCTCACTTTGTCTTCAAAAAAATCCACAAAAATGCTTTAAAATCCACAAAATTTCAAAATCAAAATCCAACTCCTACCCATTTCTCATTAACCATTCTAGCATGGATCTAGGGATCAAAATGGCATTTTAGGAGGCTAGATCTTGAGCTTGATCTCATCATGGGAGGTATAATCTCATGCTTTTGTTAAAATTTGTTATCTAGTTGCTTTAATCTAAGTTAACTAAGTGCTTAATTAGGTTTTCGATGAGTTTAATTGCATGATTAAAGATTTCATGTTAGGGTTTTGTTGTGGAAATGGGTTATGATAAATTGTGCATGGTTTTGTGTTGTGGATTAACATCTTAAGTTTTATAGAAAGCTAATTTAGTTATTAATTCCAAACCATTACTTATAAAATGCCCTAATTAAGTTATTTTGCTAACTAGAGTTTTGGAAAATTATTAAATGCTTTAGATTAAATTATAATTATGGTTTCATGTCATTATAGATAATATATTGAGTGGTTTAATGCTTTTAGTTCATGAAAATCCTAGCTAAATTGTTGTTTGTACGTTTTTGCTATAAATTGTTAAAAAATTGGGTATTTTGTAAACTAGAATTTTGGGGTTAATGGAATTTAATGAGATTAAATTATGGAAATTGTTTTTATGACTTATTTAAGATATTTAATAAGTATTATGGCCACTAGATTTGTTTAAACATCTTGTTTTGTACAAAAACAGCGAATTGTGCTTGCTAGATTTTCGGAAAAATGACTTTTTAAGTGAAATTGGGGTTTTTGTGAATTTTAACATATTTTATATTAAAATTAGTGTTCGTGAATGTGCAAATGAGTGTATTTGGGTTTTTCTCGATGATTTGGCGTTTGTACGCCGACGTCGAGGGTTTTTGGGTTGATTTGTGAAAACAACCATAGGTTTTGACCTATGTGGGATTCGTGCGTCGTTTTGGTCATGAGTCGGATTTTAATACGATACGGTGCGTTATGATATGTAGGTACCCCATGTGGACTTCGAGACGACAAGCAAGAGCGTGGCGACATCGGCACCGGCGAACGAGGACCAGGTGAGTAGATTTATATCTATGGGGAGAAGTCGGGTGGATGGCGTATAGCACCCCCGCAGTCCGTGGTGGTGTATACGGATGCGTATACACACCAACAATTATTATATGTTATTTCGGATTAATAACGATGTTTAGGATGGATATTGGTGTGTTGGATTATTTTAGTGTTGCGAACCCTAGAGTAGTGTTGCACTACACATACACACATACATACTTGCATACATTCCTATTTATATGTGCTCATGGGATTCTCTATAGTTATGTGTTCAAATGGGTATGGGACTATATGTTCACATACGGATTTGAGGACGATACTTGGGATTGAGCAGAGTCGATGAGATTTGTTTGTGGTGGTGATATCGGTTTGTACGAGACTGTCGATCAGTAGTCAGATCATGACTATATTGATGATTTTAGTATTGTACTAGACATAGGTCAGTACCCTGGACTATGATCTTGGATAAAGAGGATACCAGATGAATAGTGTGATGATATGATATTAACCCATACCCAGATTTGGGGATGCCTTACGACGGATTTACGTACGAGCTATATTTTGATGATTGATCTGCACTCTTGACTTGGGATGTCTGATTATAGATATGGTATCGGATATGATATTATGGAGGCGGGATCACCGACTAATATATATACAGGTATGTATATGTATCGACTCAGATGTTAGGCGGTTTCCTTACTTGTAGTCCAGCTTGTTAGCTTAGCCCTTTAGTTTAGTTTACTTGTTAGATTAGATTCGATTCTTACCTATTTCAAAAACTAACGAATCGTGGGTATTTTAAAAGACAGCCTAAGGGATCCTACGGATATTTCAAAAGACGTATCTTTTCATAAAAACACCGTAGCCCCTATTTTCAAAACCCCATGATTCGTGTTATTTCAAAAGGCACCATTTGTAGGACTTATATTAGGTTAATGCAGATTAGTTATAGTTGCGTCTAGTATTCAGCTCCCGCTCATTATTGTTGTTCGCTCCGCATCACATGCTTATATTATGCTTCATATTCTACTGTTGCTATCTTGTGGTTAGGACACCAGCACCATTACCGATGATGCGTATGTTCCACGTACACTTACTTGCCGGCTCATACACATCTTCATCGGTAATTGCCATGTCACGTACACCTTAGAAATATTATTGGTTGACATAGCCTGTGAGCTAATAGTTTAGACATGATATTAGTGTACTTGCCTTATATGTTAGTTTAGACATTGTAGTTATTACCTGCTACTTCATGCATACTGATATTCATTGTTATGCCGCATTCATGGATTCTCATGCATATATTCACTTTTGACGTGCTATTGAGGTTTTGGATTCGGATTCCATGAGATTTTCTGGATTTAGGGAAAACCGCAAAACATATACAAACTTCTTCTTTCTTTTTTTAAATAAAAAGTGCGGTTTTTTCCCATGATGTATGAGTCGTCCACCATAAGTTTGCTGATGGATTTCGAGACCCGATTCGAGGAGACGGATGAACCGTTTCGGGTACATGGTGGACCCGGTAAGGTACCCCGGGGCAAGAAGCGCGTGATGATGATGATGTGAGCCTGGCAGGGGAGCACTACCTACCGGTGATTTTACCCGACGCGACGGATATCCGGAGGATACCGTCGTGGTCTTGAGATGGATGGTAGGGGCCGGTCTGGACTGACGGCGCCCTAGATATTGTGATTGAGACATTGAGATTTCGAGATATTGAGGTACAGAGACTGTGATACAGAGATATCGAGATATTGGGATTACGTTTTGTGCCGATGCTAGGCACTGTTTTATGCTGATTTCATTATGATACCTCATATTAAAAATACAAAGGGAATCTCACTAAATTATGAAAAAAGTTCTTCACTTACATGTATTCTGTTTTCATGCATTCATATGATATTTTGCTACCTGAGGTATTGACACGGGCACATGAGATTACACTCGGGTTAGATGTTTACCCTAGCCTTGTTTTAGGTTGCATGTTATATATATAATTGAGGATATATTATGATCATTGACCTAGGTTGCGTTATTTATGCGATTTCTTTCCGTAGATGTTTTTCTATTCACGAGTTGGTAACTCACCCCCGTTGTGCCCCAGTTTCTTTCAAGTTTGCCGTACAGGTTTCATTACGGCTTTGCGGGCATAGTTTCCTTCGGGTGATTTGCTAGTAGGTGGGTTTTCTTGTATCGTACCCCCATTATATAACTTGTATATTATTATTCTGTTGTATCTAGAAGTTCCATCAACCAAACATGTGTTATTTTTGAGATAGAGACCAGTGATGTTATTCTTTCGATCTTAGAGTCGCGCGTTATATTTCTGCAGATTTCTTGTGGTTTTGAGTTTTCTTTTGAGTTTGATACTCGCCGTTGGCGTTGTATATTATATTGCTTGTGTGGTTGTGACCGTCGATTGACGAAGAGCTAGCTCCCGCTTGGGGACGCATTTTTATTGATTTCGTATACTATTCATGTTGTATCCCGTTTGGGGGACAGTATTTACAAAGGAGACCCTGCCGAAATTTTCAGGAAATTTTTGATGTTTTTAGAAACCCGCATAATTCGGCTTATGCTTTTAAAACTACTTATTTAAATTGGTTTTCCTACTCTCTACTACTCTTCTTGGTTTGGATTTCTGTGTTTTCGGCTTACTTAGAATACGTACGCCTTGAGACGTTCGTAGTTTAAGTGCCGGTCATGTTCCGTACTTTCGGGTCGTGACAAAGTTGGTATCAGAGCGTTAGGTTTTACCTTTGGAGCGTAGGATGACCCTTGGTTGATGGAATAGGTGACTAAAGTAGAGTGACGTATCGTAGGTATGTTCCGCGGCATATTTACGATACGCTACTCCACTTAAGAAGCCTTAGGATGTACATTTCTTTGCTCAGTATTATATTCATTCCGATCTAGCCTCATCAGTACCAGTTATGGTTTTGCTGCCACGATTACGGGCAGGGAGAGCTACAGCTAGAGTTGCGGTCAGCACGAGCTCATCACGAACGAGGACTGACCAGGGCGAAATTCCGGCAACACACGATTGCAGAGATGTGTCTTTTTACTGTGTTTCCGTGCCACGAGCGTTTGGCGGATCGCCATTATGAGGTTACTCGGATGTGCTGATCGACACTAGAGGGTTGAGCCAATGATAGAGGCCAGCCAGATTTTGATGACCGTTGGTGTGTTTCTTATTCATGATGATCGAGGCACTGTTCAGCGTGCAGACGAGCGAGCCAGTTATTGCTGCGAACGACGAGATATTGCCCCAGATGCTGGAATTAGTGCAGAACGAGTTATACTAAGAGATGATAGAAGGTCGCTAGTCATCGAGGATAAATGACTAGGACATGTGGATCGTTCGCCAACCCCGATGCGAGGTCATCATATAGATTGATTCCAGCTAGAGACGACTTCGCGCGGAGACGTTGGGAGTCGACAGAGACAATCGAATGTCAGAAACCTATTATTCCAAGTTTAAAGTAGTCGGAAAGACATGCAGGCAATTCTATGGTCCCTTTAGAAGAATGAAACCCTAACTCGACTTAATGACCGTGTGAAAGCCTTTGAACCTTCGGGTTTGCGGTAGTTCCACGGCGCCATTAGTGAGGCTTGGGTTTGCCCTTCTACGGCTGGACCACCGATGCTGTGGTATGTACTCGATACTATTAAACTGTGCCCAAGATGTTGAGCTCTTGGGGGATTATGAGGTTTTGACGACTCGATCGGATGGCTCGACGTAATTCAGATGCTAGGTGGTGAGATGCATTTCTTTGGAGACTCCAGATATGAGGATAGTCATTGGAGCTCGGTCCATGCAGCCACGACTAGACGAGTCCAGAGCAGTCGACATTAGAAAAATGGAGTAAGAGGTTCGTACAAGATCTGGATATGATCACGTTCCCTTCCGCCGACATCAGGGATGCGATACGTATGCCAAGGCATTGTACTTGGGTATACCTTCCAGAAGGAGTCGCGATGAGTATGCAGCCCTTCCGGAATGAGAACAGATCTAGTAAGGGACGATGACTTCCGGACAGTTCGGCAGAGACGAGATTTGGGAGAGATCCCGACAGGACCTTTCTGGAATGAATTACAAGAAGACCTTGACCCAGGAGTGGTCATTGTTACGCACACTAGCAGGCCAGAGTTCATGATCATCGACGAGACGTCCCACTAGTGACCACGATAGTTGGCCCGAGATTCTTAGAGGATGCGCTTGAGCGGTACTTTGCCGCCATTATTGATTTCGATGTTATTGGTGATTTATTCGAATGATTTGATTTTGATGATTGAGGATTTACGATCCTTGCACGGTGTTGCACTTGATATCGTTTATGTACTTGGGTTTCACATGTTTGTGATTTTACGGTTTTAGACATTTGAGTTGATTTTGTGCGTATGCACGCACACGATTTGGTTCCTGCACTCTGTATAGTTTATATATGCTTGCAGTGCAGTGATATGCCTTTTGTGCACTTAGATGCATTGGACTTTGATTTCGACGGTGATGTTCGATATTTGTTTTGTGCACCTTGTGCACCTGATTTGATTTTGCGCATATTCGGCACTTGATATTGGATTTCATGATTTCGTGCACGATGGATGCACCTGATTGGATTTTCGCGCATGTTGGGCGCATGTTTTGAAGTGTGATTTTGGTGCACACCAGATGCACTAAATCGAGATTTTTCGTGCATGTCAGATGCACCTGATTTTGCTGTCAGGCACACATGTTGCCTACGACAGATGTTTCGTGCACACCCGATGCACTTAGATGTTGTTTCTGTGCATATGTATGGCACATATTTGGATTTTGATTTCCGTACGCACAAGACGCGCGTAGTATTCATACGCGTATTTTGGGATTGATTTTTCTTATAGAGCAGTACGTTTTTATGATATTGCTATGTGTTTTCGTACTGAGCAGGACTAGTCAGAGGACAGTACCTGAATATATTTTACATGTATAGTTTCGAGTTATATCATATTGGTTTTGCTTTGGATTTGGTATTGATGTCTTCCCCATGACTCCGATTATTGCGGGATGCTTGACGGAGTTCTGATTTGAGTTATATGCTCATTTTTCAAGCGCATGCGTTGCGCTACGATTTGTTTTATGTATTTATGATTTTGGAGCCCCGGCGATTTGATGGTTTTGGCTGAAATATTTTAGTATTTGGGGGAAGTTTTAATTTAAATTCGGGGACCGAATTTATTTAAGGGGGGAAGATTGTAACGTTTTGAAAATTGTTTCGGTGAAATTTCGAAAAAACGGTAAAATAAGGGGGTTTTCTGTAAAAAGTCAAAATGCAAATATCTTTATTATAAAATTAAATATACATATTCTAGCTATGTAATTACTATTATTTGGTGTTTATTGAGCCATTGGTGAAATTTCAAATTTTCTGAAAAAAATATTAATTTAATATTATTTTAAGCCGGTTAGAAAATACATTAAATTAGCGATAAATACAAATTTAAATGGGCTAATTTTAATCTTTAAAATCATGTTAATTAAAATATAGTTGTAATATAAATTTTTAGTATTTTATTTCAAGTTTTAATGGGTTTTTATTATGGAGAACAAAAAAATAATTAATTTAAGCTAAAACTTGCAATTTTGAGCTTGTGGGGGGTCTTTTTGCATAGAATTTCTTTGTAAAATCTCTCTCACTCATTTCTCTCCATCATGGCCGGCCCCACCACTGCTGGAGCAGCCCACTCCCCCCCTCATTTTTGTTTTCATCTCTTTTAAAAGTTCAATATGATAAGGATTAAAATATAGTAATTGGAATATGGGTTTTTGTTGTTTTTGTGGCCTTTTGACTTTGAGAAACTTTCCCCAACTCCCCACACCCTCTCTCTCCTCTCCCCACCTGCATTTGGCCGAGCCTCCCCCCCCATTTAGAACAGCCCTTCACTTCTTCATCTCACTTTCTCTTCAAAAAAATCCACAAAAATGCTTAAAAATCCATAAAATTTCAAAATCAAAATCCAACTCCTACCCATTTCTCATTAACCATTCTAGCATGGATCTAGGGATCAAAATGGCATTTTAGGAGGCTAGATCTTGAGCTTGATCTCATCATGGGAGGTATAATCTCATGCTTTTGTTAAAATTTGTTATTTAGTTGCTTTAATCTAAGTTAACTAAGTGCTTAATTAGGTTTTCGATGAGTTTAATTGCATGATTAAAGATTTCAAGTTAGGGTTTTGTTGTGGAAATGGGTTATGATAAATTGTGCATGGTTTTGTGTTGTGGATTAACATCTTAAGTTTTATAGAAAGCTAATTTAGTTGTTAATTCCAAACCATTACTTATAAAATGCCCTAATTAAGTTATTTTGCTAACTAGAGTTTTGAAAAATTATTAAATCCTTAGATTAAATTATAATTATGGTTTCATGTCATTATAGATAATATATTGAGTGGTTTAATACTTTTAGTTCATGAAAATCCTAGCTAAATTGTTGTTTGTGCGTTTTTGCTATAAATTATTAAAAAATTGGGTATTTTGTAAACTAGAATTTTGGGGTTAATGGAATTTAATGAGATTAAATTATGGAAATTGTTTTTATGACTTATTTAAGATATTTAATAAGTATTATGGCCACTAGATTTGTTTAAACATCATGTTTTGTACAAAAACGGCGAACTGTGCTTGCTAGATTTTCGGAAAAATACTTTTTAAGTGAAATTGGGGTTTTTGTGAATTTTAACCTATTTTATATTAAAATTAGTGTTCGTGAATGTGCAAATGAGTGTATTTGGGTTTTTCTCGATGATTTGGCATTTGTACGCCGACGTCGAGGGTGGGTTGATTTGTGAAAGCAACCATAGTTTTTGACCTATGTGGGATTCGTGCGTCGTTTTGGTCATGAGTCGGATTTTAATACGATACGGTGCGTTATGATATGTAGGTACCCCATGTGGACTTCAAGACGACAAGCAAGCGCGTGGCGACGTCGGCACCGGCGAACGAGGACCAGGTGAGTAGATTTATATCTACGGGGAGAAGTCGGGTGGATGACGTATAGCACCCCCGCAGTCCGTGGTGGTGTATACGGATGCGTATACACACCAACAATTATTATATGTTAGTTTAGACATTGTAGTTATTACCTGCTACTTCATGCATACTGATATTCATTGTTATGCCGCATTCATGGATTCTCATGCATATATTCACTTTTTACGTGCTATTGAGGTTTTGGATTCGGATTCCATGAGATTTTCTGGATTTAGGGAAAACCGCAAAACATATCCAAACTTCTTCTTTCTTTTTTTAAATAAAAAGTGCGGTTTTTTCCCATGATGTATGAGTCGTCCACCATGAGTTTGCTGATGGATTTCGAGACCCGATTCGAGGAGACGGATGAACCGTTTCGGGTACATGGTGGACCCGGTAAGGTACCCCGGGGCAAGAAGCGCGTGATGATGACGATGTGAGCCTGGCAGGGGAGCACTACCTACCGGTGATTTTACCCGACGTGTCGGATATCCGGAGGATACCGTCGTGGTCTTGAGATGGATGGTAGGGGCCGGTCTGGACTGACGGCGCCCTAGATATTGTGATTGAGACATTGAGATTTCGAGATATTGAGGTACAGAGACTGTGATACAGAGATATCGAGATATTGGGAATACGTTTTGTGCCGATGCTAGGCACTGTTTTATGCTGATTTCATTATGATACCTCATTTTAAAAATACAAAGGGAATCTCACTAAATTATGAAAACAGTTCTTCACTTACATGTATTCTGTTTTCATGCATTCATATGATATTTTGCTACCTGAGGCACTGACACGGGCACATGAGATTACACTCGGGTTAGATGTTTACCCTAGCCTTGTTTTAGGTTGCATGTTATATATATAATTGAGGATATATTATGATCATTGACCTAGGTTGCGTTATTTATGCGATTTCTTTCCGTAGATGTTTTTCTATTCACGAGTTGGCAACTCACCACCGTTGTGTCCCAGTTTCTTGCAGGTTTGCCGTACAGGTTTCATTACGGCTTTGCGGGCATAGTTTCCTTCGGGTGATTTGCTAGTAGGTGGGTTTACTTGTATCGTACCCCCATTATATAACTTGTATATTATTATTCTGTTGTATCTAGAAGTTCCATCAACCAAACATGTGTTATTTTTGAGATAGAGACCAGTGATGTTATTCTTTCAACCTTAGAGTCACGCGTTATATTTCTGCAGATTTCTTGTGGTTTTGAGTTTCCTTTTGAGTTTGATCCTCGCCGTTGGCGTTGTATATTATATTGCTTGTGTGGTTGTGACCGTCGATTGACGAATAGCTAGCTCCCGCTTGGGGATGCATTTTTATTGATTTCGTATACTATTCATGTTGTATCCCGTTTGGGGGACAGTATTTACAAAGGAGACCCTGCCGAAATTTTCAGGAAATTTTTGATGTTTTTAGAAACCCGCATAATTCGGCTTATGCTTTTAAAACTACTTATTTAAATTGGTTTTCCTACTCTCTACTACTGTTCTTGGTTTGGATTTCTGGGTTTTCGGCTTACTTAGAATACGTACGCGTTGAGACGTTCGTAGTTTAAGTGCCGGTCATGTTCCGTACTTTCGGGTCGTGACAGTGAGGCAGACCCGAAACTTCCTAAGGTAGGGCAGTTTCGGGTCCCTACCGCTAAGACCACCTTGTGGTGGTCTTGGGGAGTGGGCCCAGCCGTTCGGTCCCCCTGGGGTGTCCCCGAGGTGCGCACGTTATACCCTACGGCTTCTCGGTTCAAACCGTGAGCCCGCGGGGTGTGGAAACAACTCAAAACATCATTTTTGAAACTGTTTTTATCGACAGTTTTTACGCGACAAAAACGGCGGATTTCTAACGTCGCAACAAGCTACCCTAATGTTCCGGCTTGGCTCTGATACCATGAAAGTATACCTTAACACCACCATGAGGTTCTAGACGTATCAGGCATGCCGCATTTTAATTTTTATTAGATGCTAAATTAGACTAACAAGATCATTACTAGATTATTAGGGTTTGCCTTTGTGATGTGATTAACTCAAGAGAAGAAAAGAGCATACAACCTTTGTAGTTCTAGTCCTTCTCTTCTAAAGCTCCGGGTTGAAGTCCATGTGATTCTACAAGGCTCCTCTTCGAGTTGAACAACCCTTTTCGTGATCTTCGCGTCAAAGACGATCCACTCGAAATCCTTCTAGCCCAAGCTAACTCTACACTAATCTTTTTTAGTGTAGCAAACATACAACACAAAATTGCTAGTTTGGTGTGGGATGGTGAAGTAGGGGATGTTAAAAGCTCACAAGATTGTGTTCAAGCTTCATGATTAACATCTCATGTGAGGGTTAAAGCTTGAACCATGACATTTGAGGGGGAAGATGAAGCTAGAGAGCAACCATGGGAGCAACTCAAGAAAAATGGCTAAGTGTTGAGAATGAGACTAGAATGAATGGTAACATTTAACCCCCACTAATTCAAGCATGGAATTTTGCAATATAAAATTGCAACCAAGCTTGAATAATGAGTCAAGATGAATAAACTATGAATAAAGCTCATGCATGCAACCATGCTCTCATTTTCCACCTCTTTTCTATTTTTTTCAAAAATAGAAATAATTTCATGCTTCATTATTATTATATATATATATCATATATATTAATATATATATAATGAAGAATAATTAGTGAGCTAATGATATTAGTTAAGATATAATTATATCACATATAATATATATCACATTATTAAATCAACACTTGATTTAATAATCCGGTTTTATCACATATGACCGACTGATTTCATTCATCTGTATATCACATTATCAAATCAACACTTAATTCGACAATCTGGTTATATCACATATAACCGAACCGATAACAGATAACTGCCAGATTATAATATGGTATCACATACTCATATTTAATCAGGCTCACGCACATATCAACATATGTGCCCTACTTCGTTTCGCTCGAACCAGGAAACTTCTGTGTGGGACTCTAAAAACTCGTCAATATGCCAGCAGTAGGTGATGATCACATCAATAACCTACAAGCCATCAGCGGTACTAGCTGGACGTAATGACTACCCGGGTATTGAGCGATATGAAGATCAACAAGCAAGCTTATCCATACTCTCCATGAAGCCTATCAGTGACACTACCGTACAGTCCGATCTCTTCGTCTGATATGTCGCATATCATGTTTAGGGGTGGTAAATGTCGGTCCCCAGTAACGTGATAATTCATGCCGATGTCTGGCCTATAACAGTTCGAGAAACTAATGATAACAGTTATCAGTAAATCTCGGCAGCAGCCCTGGCCAAGGACTTCCAGTTATAGCCAATCGAATGTAGCGCAACATCAACCCCCAATACCGGGATAGACGAAACCCCTCCTATCGCTCATTGCCTCAACGCGACTCGGGACTATACCCAAAATCTACCTGTTTGCACTTCTCCTTTGAGCGTGGTAGGGAGGAAATCAAAGCACAGTGGAGCCACACAAGTCTCTATGATGATCTCGGGTCTACAGACTAACCCGTACCAGTGTCACCAGAGGACTGCTATCTGACGATAGGTATACTACCATATAAGAGTCCTCGACGCGTCTTGTTCAGTGTACCCAGTCTCCACTGAGCACCCGTATACCATCTTTGATATCAAACACCAATGGATATGGGATCATCCATCACCCATCATATGGGTCAAGAAGCGTATACGCTAGTCTACTCTGGAATATCGATGCCCTAGTCCTGATATTCCCTCGACTAAGAACTTATTAAAGGATGTACTTTTGGACCACCCTAGCCCCACTAGTTTGATCTCATCATAGTCCTGGTAGTCAAGTACATATCTTAATGGCTTTATCAACATGTAAGAGATGGACAATATAAATACCAGTCTACATGTTAAGATAAAGGTAACCAGATAGCATACTATCATGTCGAGCAAGAAAGTCCTTTATATATGTAGGACTACGGTAGCGCCCCGGCCGTCTTTCCTCAGCCAAAATGCGGAAACGAAAATTTTTCTCAAACAAGAAACCGGCACTACCGCATCCTAAAACCCCGGATCGAAACCATTAACCCAAACCTAGCTATCAAGAGAGAGGGTAGAGAGCTATACCAAGCGATCCGTGTCCTTCGGTCTTCGGCCTCCACTCCGATCTCCTCGCAGAACCTCCGGTCTTCATCTCCTCGTCGGAACGGGCACCACATCGCCGGGTTCTTTTACGGGCTCCCACCTCTGGACCGAGGCAACTCGGGCACGAAGTTGGCAAGACGACGTGCCCAAGAAATGCTGTAGGCTAAGTGTAGTAGCTTGTCTCTTTGGGATTATGAAGTTGCCTTTGATGGAGGTGAAGAATGATCTTTGGAGAGAGGTGTGGGATTTTTGTAGCAAGCATAGAATGAAAATGAGATGAATGAATTTCCCACATGAAAATGAACTCTCCCTCTCACTCAAAAGTGGCTGGCCCCTTATCATAAAATGGTGGAGGGAATCAAAATATGAAGGGAGGTGAGAGTAGTAAAAGCAAAGGGTGACCATAAGCCAAATCAAGCCTCACATCAACTCTCATCACAATCTCATCACATTAAATGCAAAACCATGATTAAAGAAAAAGCAAAGATGCTTTGAATTATCATGATAAGCCAAATGCCACATACAACCCTCCACTTAGCTAATTTGCAAACTTGCAAATTAGCCCCTCCATCAGAAAAATCCGGCTGTGAAGGAACAAAGGAAAACTGGCCGGAACGGAATGCAAACTGGCAACTTTAGAAAACTGATCCCGTAATAAATTATAGGAAAACCCCATGACTGTATATACATACCCACATTTATATTCCCACTGAATACAAATGCAAAGAGACAAAATCTATACTATACAATATTAGGATCCGGCTTAAACCAAAGCCCGCTAGTATTATCCGTCCGATCATGATCCGTGCAATACCGCACGTATCTCATCGAACCCTGCCATATCTCCATACGGCCTCTACAATGTTTCGCCCGAAACTTGAGAAACTGGTCTGTGGGGGACTCTAAAGACTCGTCAATAATTTGGCTGTGGATTTAACCACTAGCACGTCAGAGGTATTAGCCTATACGTAACGAGCTACCAGGTATTGACCAAAAGGGACGTCGATGAGAGAACTCATCTTGACACCCTACTGAACCTGTCAGTGAAAATATCCGTACAGTCCGGTCCGTTCGACTATGAGCATCGCATGGCGGGCCTAGGGGGTTGGTAAAAGTCAGACCCCCAAAAGCGGAACAAGTC
Organism: Agapanthus africanus; assembly: GCA_030015575.1. Classification (NCBI taxonomy): domain Eukaryota; kingdom Viridiplantae; phylum Streptophyta; class Magnoliopsida; order Asparagales; family Amaryllidaceae; genus Agapanthus; species Agapanthus africanus. Next base: position 397,176,920 of record CM057341.1, on the reverse strand, counting down.
GTGTCGGAGTGTAGCCCAGAACACCCTGAGATACTACTGGAATACCTACCAGTAAATCTCCTGCCTCGGCCGAGGGCTTTGTGTAATGGCTCTCCTAGACACAGCGTGACCTCACCCCCAACACCGGGAGTGACGAACCCCTGCAGATCTGCTCAATGCCTCCATGTGGCTCGGGACTGTACCCAACTAAAACCTGTTTGCACGACTCCTTTGAGCCATGGTAGGGTTGTAATCAAAGCACAGTGGGAACTCACACGAGACAAATGACGATCTCATGTCGATGAACTAACCTGTACACATGTCACCCGGGAACTGCTATCTGACGTCAGGTATAATACCAACTAGCATGTTCCCGGCGTGTCCTGTCCGGTGTACTCATAACCCAATGAGCACCTGCATACATCTTAGTTGAACCAACTAACACCAGTGGCTTGTGAGACCGATCACCGCTCCTCATCGGGGTCTCGACTGTATACACTAGTCTACTAATGGAGTATCGATACCCGGTTTCGAAACTCCCACGACTAGGGACCTTTTAAGGATGTGCTTATAGACCCCAGCTCCCACGTATATGATCGCCATCATACTGCTGTTAGTCAAGCAAGAATCCTAAGGGCTCTATCAACGTGCAATAGTGACCTGTAAGGTCACCTAAAGCAGTACACGATGATAAAGATAAACCAGATAGCATACTATCATCTTGAGTAAGACTGTCCTACCGGTATTGGTCCTCCCTCAATCATTGCAATCACGTGCCTGTGATCCAATAATTGTCTCGGAGGGCACTATCTCCAACAATCTCGCACTTGCACTCAAGGCTAATTATTGCGATGTCGCATACTCACAGCCCGTGTGATACCGAACACCCAACTTCTCTAGTAATCAGTTTCACAAAGCCCGTTTGCGAAACTATTGCGTTCGAGGAATAGCCTCAGTGAGTGGATCCGCTCAGATGTTTCTTTCTATGTCTCTCTTTATCTCAAGTTCGTGGAGAAGGCCATCTCCCGAAATGAGCAATACCTGTCTTAGAATATGTCTGGATATCTGATGGGACCAAGTTCACAAATGAACTCCAAATCCAAACTTCTTAGACTGTATCGTCAACTGAACTTAATCAGTATCCTGCGCCATGCCTCCCTTAGTATCCGCCTGGACCACCTGTCCAAAATACTGCCCCTCGTCAGAGGGAAAACTATAACTCTGACAGTCACTCTATCATCCAAGTCACCTTGGGATCCTGGAATGATGACTGTCTCTCGAAGGAGGATGCCGTCATCATATTCCTAGAACATCAACTTATGTTCTAAAACTGCATCCGATCGTTTCTCCAGGATTGGATTAATATCCTAACTGGAGAAACCACTGTGTGACAACCAAAGTATAACCGATCGTAGTATAGGAATATCACTTCCTACTCTGTGTATGTCATCCAAATACCAGGACATCACACCCTACTACCATCTTAACAGATCCATCCCCTATTCTGATGAAGTCAAACCTATGACTGTTATATCAGAAATAGATGATCTATCTCCGCAATACCCGCTTTAGTCTATAAATAGACTTAAGCAACTTGTCAACCAATGCTTCCGCTGCTCCCACTGACTACGACAACCCTCTGGCAGAGTCATATACACGTGCACTTCTAAAGCTAGTTTAGAACGACGCTATACTCATCCTCCTGCCGGGTCTCACAGTCTGGAACAACAGCAATGGCAAGTCTGGGCAAACAAGAACCTCCCTGTCACCGTCCTTGAGGCATACCAAAGTACCTCTCGAGCGCCTGAGGTTACCCACCAAATCTGCGGAGTGGCTAATGGAATATCAAACCAGATTGAATCTTTAGGTTCCTATCAAATCTTCAGTAATCGTTTGCGGTTCTGGAATTACTTCCAGTTCTACCATACTCCCACTACTGTTTTCTGGAAAAAAAACATTTTTATTAAAACTGTGGCGAGTCAAGAACAATATCACTATTGATCTTCCAGATGGTAGAAAGTCAACCCTCGTCAGAGCCTGGGTCAACCCACAAACAGCCATTACAGAAACGTGCCTTGAGTTATCCAGAGTCTGGTTTTGAGCATAAGCTAGACAACTCCCCGTACCTTAACAATGTCAAGATATGAACTGTTCTTTATCCAATGTAGAACCAGAGGCACTGATTTAATTGAACCAGATTCAAATCATGCAACTGTCTCCAGTGCATGTCAACTAAATGGAGGGAGGCCGATCAGCGTTACTCAACTCAGGAACGCTTCCAATTATGAGTAACCTGAAAGAGAAGCAAGTTCTCTTAATCATTACTATCAACTGAATACCATACACAAGTATCTATATCTTCGATCACCTTGAAGAATCCCGATACTTTCAATACCTGGTTCTCTACTCTACTCTTATACCTATAACTTCTCAAAACTTGGACCCTGTATTTCTACGAAACACATGTCTAAGAACCAGAGAAGTCACAGGTAAACAGAATATAGTACGAGGCCCAACCCCTCTGTCCTAATGGACACTGGACAACATACAATACTCTGTATAAGTCCCCTGAGTCTAATAACTCATTCTCTGTATGTCGTAGGTCGAAAACTATACTTATGGTTAGGAAGAATTACACCGCTGTTCAATGCTCCTTACCTAACCATCCACTGATATAGGTAAATGTCATAGACATAATTTCAAAAAGGTATATCTGACTCTATAAAAATAGACGTACAGATATATCAATTTGAAATTGGTCCATAACAACGGATATTCAAAACCAAATATTTGCCGTCCGGCAAACAACCCAGGTGACTTCCTCAAATATCATCAATTACAACGAATTCCGATATAATGAGGATGATCACCTAATTCCCAATAACTTACTCACACTCATCATCTGTAAAACCATACAGATGTGAGAATCATAGCTGGTAAATACATACCCTGGAGCAAGGGTCTAATTGGGAAATCAGTTTTCTTTTAACAGTACACAGTGAAACTGAAACATTGAAATGTTTCGATGGGGTATCACGGTATTCCTAGTAATGCCTTTTCCATTATTCAAATTCAGAACTGTAACCGTATATTTCTTTGCCACCTCTCCAAATCCCTTTATATGTCTTTTGTCATTACCTTCTGTACACCCATTTAGGCCAAATGGTTTTCTTCCTTCCCTACCGTTCGGCACCAGCCTATGGTTTAGAAGAAGACTATCCAATAAGCATAATGGGTGTACTGTCCTAATCCTAGGACCACTCGCAATGCGAGAGAAGGTGAAGATAAAAGACAACTGAATAAAACCTTATTCCTATTTCTCCAGAATCAGAATCCATCCCCGAACTGGAACAAGTTCCTTTCGAGTTTGTATATAACCATACGATGGAGTATCCAATAAACTGTGGATCTTCGTAGTGATACGGAGTGTCCTGGAGAAATACAAAGGTGATGTGGGAGTGGTAATGAAATACTTGGTTTGGTCGTGAATAGCAGTCGCAATTTACTTTGCCCTCTTACTAATCCCTTGATATGTCTTTACTTAATACCTTTTGTACACCATCGTTATGCTAATTGGTTTTCTTCATTCCCCACCGTTCGGCACCAGCCTATGGTTTGGAAGAAGACTATCCAATTTGCGTAATAGGTGTACTGTCCTAATCAAAGGAGCACTCGCAACCTAAGAGAAGGTAAAAGGAAAAGACAACTGAATAGTCCTATTCGTTTTCTCCAGAACCGGAAACCATCCTCGAATAAATTCCTTCGAGTTCGTATATAACCAAACGATGGTTTTGTCCAATGGAAGTGGACGTTCGTAGTAATACGGGGTGTCCTAGAGAAAAGGGTAAAAGTAGGAGTGGCAATGAGGTTTGCAACTCTGACAATCCAAAAGCCAGTGTATAAGAAGGTTCGGTTAATTTTGGTCACTGAGTCATAGTTAAGGGTCGGGTCATGGTCGCTGCCAAAGAGAGAGAGAAAAGAAACACTCAGCGTGCACTCTAACCTAGATCAGAATGGTTATCAATTTATCTAATCTGGAAACCTCCCACTGTAACCTCAAATTCTCCTCCCAACCTGAAAGAAGAATTAGTCGGGATCACCCGAGGAGTAAACCAACTCATCAGTGGGAATCGGGATCCAACTATTATCGCATGATAACGTGACGGAATCCACTCACGTTATCACACTCCAGAAGGTATGCGCATGCCTAGCAAGTTTCAGTTTCTTTTAGAAACTCCCGATGTGATTTCTTACCCATAGGACCCAAGTGACCTTGACACTGTCAACAAATCAAAGAGTCCTAATCAAGTTCAACCCGTCATTATCCTGGATTGCATTAAACCCACCCGTACGAGCCCTTGATACAGTCAACAAGGCCGCACGACTGTCCTAACCAATCCCATTAATATGCCACAAACGAACACTACTTAGCTACCGTACACTACGCCTTGACACAGTCAACAAACGCAGCACGAATACTAATTAATGCTTGTAAGAAATGACGGAGGGCTACGACTAGTTTTTGGCGAAAAACCATTAACGTAATGAACTTGATATCGTTGAAGGAACTGCATAGCCTTTTTATAAAAATATAGCGACGAAAACTTTTGCTAAAGAGGTCACTCCCGGTGAAGGGATCTCGGCTCTTTCCCCGTAGAATGAGGTGCAGGATATTCCAACTGAACACCACGATGCAAAGCAAAAAGTAATGGCTATAGTGAAGTTATTGCCCTGACACAAACTTCTGTCCAAGGGGTCACTCCCGGTGTAGGGATCTCGGCCCTTGCCTCATCGACTGAGGTGCTGGATATTCATAACCGAATACCATTGTGCAAAACAAAAGAGAACGTCCTTGTAATAACAGCTTTTTTTGAAAAATTGTTCCAACAACATCAGAATAGGTTTGTTTAGCTTGCATTGATCCGAATCAACGCAGTCCCATCAATTGATCACACCAATAAAGAACGAAAATAATGATGTACGTATATGCCATCCGTATTCGCCACTGGGTCCCGTCATCACCCGTTAGGTTACTTAACTAACGACAGTGCGGGGACTGGACTAGCGCGGATGCAAAACATATACAACATCTACTAGTATATATATATCAATATATAATATTCGCTCAAGGCGTGATAAAATTCAACATCACAGAAATGTAACCAGCATCACAGAACAATACAGATATCTGGGATCCCCGGGTTTCATAGAGCCGCTACTGAAACCCGACGTTCCACTGGTCGTGTGGATAGCCTGTGCAATAAAAACCTAGACCACTACAGGCGCGGCAAGTTACCCGCCAAAACCTGAAACGAGGAAGCCCCCTTCAACAACATGAATGGACCACCCAGCACTTCATGGAATCCGGTAACTCGGGCACCCCTCCTGGGTCAACCTATACCCCCTACGAGTGCGGCGAATAGCCCGCCAATTCTAGAGTGAAGCCCCCTCCTTCTCAACGCCATGAGATGCGGGCCCGTTGCCCTCTAGAACCCGGCTATCCGTGCACCCCTCCGCGGGGCAATCCTAGTACAGAAAGTAAAATATACAACGGGTACATCGACCTCAGCCCGGTCGTACCCCAAAAGAATAATATACAAACAGGCAGTGACGGCAGTCCACATGTCGGACGCTCACCCCGCAATATCAAATGTACATATAAAATAAAAGTGTACTACCATTGCATCCAGGCTATCCCCCACGACCAATCTGCAACAACACAGCACAACACAGAACATCAACGTGAATGTCACGTTCGCAAATCCGTCTAAAAGAGCTATAGCAGTTAGACAGGATTTATCGATCAAGTGACATTCACGGTCACAGATATAATGTAAATACTGTGAACTAACATGTTTAAAATTTTCGATCGACTGAATATTCCGAAGTGGGCCCCAAGCACAACTGTAGCACTCAAAAACATCTTGGCCCAAAAAGAATATACCAGAAACCCTATTTCCATGTCAGTAAACCACTGTAGAAATTTGGTACGGTTTAGCCACAAAACGGCGGCGGTTCCGCGGCCAAAACGTGGTTTTGGCCGCTAAACAGCCGCGCTACAGTAACATCAGCGTACCAAATTTTCACAGAATTCATAAAAAACCCTGCAAGTAATTTTCCAATGTACCAAATAATTTTTAGAGCAAGGAAAAATTCGACAGAAAGTGCGACATGGAAATGTGGTTTCTGGAAAATCCGATCGATCGAACTTGTAAACACGTTAGGGCAAGCTAGACTAGGTTAATGGCGTGGCTCTGATACCATGTAGGACTACGGTAGCGCCCCGGCCGTCTTTCCTCGGCCAAAATGCGAAAACGAAAATTTTTCTCAATTAAGAAACCGGCACTACCGCATCCTAAAACCCCGGATCGAAACCATTAACCCAAACCTAGCTATCAAAAGAGAGGGTAGAGATCTATACCAAGCGATCCGTGTCCTTCGGTCTTCGGCCTCCACTCTGATCTCCTCGCGGAACCTCCGGTCTTCATCTCCTCATCGGAACGGGCACCACATCGCCGGGTTCTTTTACGGGCTTCCACCTCTGGACTGATGCAACTCGGGCACGAAGTTGGCAAGCCGACGTGGCCAAGAAATGCTGTAGGCTAAGTGTAGTAGCTTGTCTTTTTGGGGTTATGAAGTTGCCTTTGATGGAGGTGAAGAATGATCTTTGGAGAGATGTGTGGGATTTTTGTAGCAAGCATAAAATGAAAATGAGATGAATGAATTTCCCATATGAAAATGAACTCTCCCTCTCACTCAAAAGTGGCCAGCCCCTTATCATAAAATGGTGGAGGGAATCAAAATATGTAGGGAGGTGAGAGTAGTAAAAGCAAAGGGTGACCATAAGCCAAATCAAGCCTCACATCAACTCTCATTACAATCTCATCACATTAAATGCAAAACCATGATTAAAGAAAAAGCAAAGATGCTTTGAATTATCATGATAAGCCAAATACCACATACAACCCTCCACTTAGCTAATTTGCAAACTTGCAAATTAGCCCCTCCATCAGAAAAATCCGGTCGTGAAGGAACAAAGGAAAACTGGCCGGAACGGAATGCAAATTGGCAACTTTAGAAAACTGATCCCGTAATAAATTACAGGAAAACCCCGCGACTGTATATACATACAGGCATTTGTATTCCCACTGAATACAAATGCAAAGAGACAAAATCTACACTGTACAATACTAGGATCCGGCTTAAACCAAAGCCCGCTAGTATTATCCGTCCGATCATGATCCGTGCAATACCGCACGTATCTGATCGAACCCTGCCATATCTCCATACGGCCTCTACAACGTTTCGCCCGAAACTTGAGAAACTGGTCTGTGGGGGACTCTAAAGACTCGTCAATATTTTGGCTGTGGATTTAACCACTAGCACGTCAGAGGTATTAGCCAATACGTAACGGGCAACCAGGTATTGACCAAAAAGGACGTCGACGAGCGAACTCATCCTGACACCCTACTGAGCCTGTCAGTGACAATATCCGTATAGTCCGGTCCGTTCGTCTATGAGCATCGCATGGCGGGCCTAGAGGGTTGGTAAAAGTCAGACCCCCAAAAGCGGTACAAGTCGTGTCGGAGTGTAGCGCAGAACACCCTGAGATACTACTGGAATACCTACCAGTAAATCTCCTGCCTCGGCCGAGGGCTTTGTGTAATGGCTCTCCTAGATACAGCGCGACCTCACCCCCAATACCGGGAGAGACGAACCCCTGCAGATCCACTCAATGCCTCCATGTGGCTCGGGACTGTACCCAACTAAAACCTGTTTGCACGACTCTTTTGAGCCGTGGTAGGGTAGTAATCAAAGCACAGTGGGAACTCACACGAGACTAATGACGATCTCAGGTCGATGAACTAACCTGTACACATGTCACCAGGGAATTTCTATCTGACGTCAGGTATAATACCAACTAGCATGTTCCCGGCGAGTCCTGTCCGGTGTACTCATAACCCAATGAGCACCTGCATACATCTTAGGTGAACCAACTAACACCAGTGGCTTGTGAGATCGGCCACCGCCCCTCGTCGGGGTCTCGACTGTATACACTAGTCTACTAATGGAGTATCGATGCCCCGTTTCGAAACTCCCACTACTAGGGACCTTTTAAGGATGTGCTTATAGACCCCAGCTCTGACGTATATGATCGCCATCATACTGCTGGTAGTCAAGCAAGAATCCTAAGGGCTCTATCAACGTGCAAAAGTGACCTGTAAGGTCACCTAAAGCAGTACACGATGATAAAGATAAACCAGATAGCATACTATCATCTTGAGTAAGACTGTCCTACCGGTATAGGTCCTCCCTCAATCATTGCAATCACGTGCCTGTGATCTAATAATTGACTCTGAGGGCACTATCTCCAACAATATATTTGTCCAAGCATCCATTATATCATCAATAATGGCCTCTAGGGCATACATATTACTAACAATAACAAGGAGGTTTTGCTTTTCAACTTTGGGTGGTGGTCTCATAGGGTTCTAATTAGGTCTCTGGGTTGTCTGATCATCCTAAAAGGGTCTCAGATTGCTCCAGATTCCCTGTAGTCCCAATGAATTCACAAAATACGATATCGGAACAAATTCAAAGTTCATGGTTTAGGGTTTTACTCTCAGGTTTAGTCTATAGGATTAACACTATAGGGGTTTAAGGTCACTACTAAACCTCAATTGCACCATTTCAATTCATAATCTACCCTAAATCTCATCTAGGAAAATTCTAGCATCACTAAACCATCAAGTGTTAACTCTAAACTTCTATAGAAGTTAAAGAAACTCACATTCTAAGATAAGGGTGTAGGAAATATCTCATTTGGCAACTCAAGAAAATTCTTGAGTTGCCCAAAGTCTTCAAAACCTAAACTTGATGCCTCCAATGTGTAAAAGATGTGATTGTGCACATTTTTTGTGAAGGCTTGAGTGGTTTTTGGTGGGATTTTGGAGATGTCTTTGTGGTAGTAGTGAGGTGAAGAAGGGGAGATGAAGAATATGGAAGGTGCCATGGTAGAAAATATCCCCCGCCCCTCTCCCCCTCTCCAAGCCCATACCTCCATGTCCCCATCATGCAAATATCTCCAATTTCTTTTCTTTATCTTTTTTTTGAAACAAAAAACATTTTTAAAGACAAAGCTATGGTTAGAATAAAATGTAACAAGTTATGTAATATGACATGGTGCATGTCATATGCATAAACAAAATTAATGCCAAATTAGTAAACACTAATCGATTTAAGTAAATAACCCATTTAAAATTAATTGTATAATAATTCATATAATGCCCAAATCACATAAATACCTTCCAATCAATAATTCATATTGATTCCCAAATATTTTCCGACTATTGGTATATAATTACACCATTTCATTTAAAACCATCTTCCATATATTAAAATATTCCTAATATTTATTATTTTAATTATTTAAATTCACAAAATAATATTTTATTTCTGAAATGTTACAGAAACGATGTAGAGGCCGTATGGTTTTACGACGGGGTTCGATCATATACGTGCACTTGTGCACGTATCATGATTCGAACATTTTACTAGTGACTTTGGTTTAAGCCGGATACTAGTATTATATTGTTGGATTATTTTCGTCTCTTTGTATTCGTAATTTTCATAATACAGATGCAGATATGTATATACGGATGAGGGGTATTCTTGTAATTTATTACAAGTTGCTTCTAGAAGTTGCCAACTCATTATACTTATTAACCATTTAGTTAAATGGTTAATGAGGTGGAGTGATGAGTGCGCATTGGCATTTATGAAGCATGGCACACTTGGTGACCCTTGTGGTGACTCATGGGGTGATTCATAGTGTGACTCATGAATAACTATTGTGGCATGCTGTAACATTTCAGAAAAATAAAATATTAATTTTAGAAATTTATATAATTAAATAATAAATATTATAAATATTTTAGTAATGCGGTATAATTAAATACCGATAAATTGGAAAATATTGCAAAATTAAATTAAATATTGATTTCGAAAGGATTTCATATGATTTAGGCAAATTATAAATTTTTATAGTTAATTAAATACAAGTTTATTTCTAAACATGATTAGTGTTCACTAATCACACATTGATTGTGTTTTGTGCATGTGACATGCACCATATCATATTTGCTAGCATTTGTTACATTCATTTTTACCATGTCTTTCTTTTTATTTGTAGCATGGCTTGGTTTTAAATTAGAGTTAAAGAAAAGAAAAGAAAAGGAAAAGAAAAAGAAAATGAATAAACAAAGAGGGATGGGCATGAGAGAGAGAGGTGAGGGGTTTCCTTTGACTTGGCCATTTCTTTTCCCTCCTCATTTTCTTCATCTTTCCTCCCCCGTCCTCCTCCATGGCTGCCTCACTTCCCTACCTCTTCTTAACCCTCACAACACCACCAAAAACACCTCAAAACATCATCTCCCTTACATTAAAGACATGCACAAGCTTACTCCAAGCACTTTGGACCAAGAAAGTTTGGATTTTGGAGACTTGGGGCAAGTCAAGAATTTTCTTGTGTTGCCAAATGAGGTATTTCATGCACCCCTAGCATAGTAATACATTCACTTTAGCATCTTGACATGTTTAGAAGTGTTTTTGTGAAGTTTAGTGAACTTGGAAAATTCCAAGTTGAGCTTAGGGCTTGATTTGTGTTGTGATGATGCATGTGATTGTATTAGTGACTACAAATCCCCCTTCTTGTGTTAAACTTAGAACAAACCAGAGCTAGAACCCAAGACTGAGACTTTAGATGTTCAATGTCGGTTTTGTGAGAATTTCGTACCTACAGGGAATCTGGGGAAGACCTGGAACGTTTACGAGAAAAGCAAACAATATCAGAGACCTAGTTAGAGCACTAGAAGACCACCCTACGAAGACGAAGCCTAACGGAGCATTGAGGGCCGAGGTGGCCGGATTTTGGGACAGTGTGGCTGGCCCCTTGGTGGAGTTTGGGGTCTAGGTTGTTCCAGTATCTCATATACCTCCTATATAACACCCTAGTATTGTTTTCTTACCCTAATTTCACCTGAACTAAAATCTGGAGCAAGTTTCATGAGTTGCTGCTTTGTATTTCTTGATGTTTATGAATTTAAGTTTTGATATTGTGTTTTGCATCGGTCGCTTGACGTTTGTACATCGATATTGGGTGTTGTTTAGTTGATTTGCAGGAGTAGACCATAGGTTTTAACCTATGTGTGATATGCATGTCGTTTTATGTTTTCGTGCGCAATTTCGGGTTACGATATCTTGTGTGTATATATGTAGGTACCCTCGAGTGGACTTGAATGATAAGGACGAGCGTGGCATCATCAACTTCGGCAAGCAAGGATCAAGGTGAGTAGATATATATCTACGGGGGAAGTCGGGTGGATGGCGTATAGCACCCCCGCAGTTTCGTAGTATAGAACGTGAATGCATTATGATATATATATTTTTATACTTATATGTTTTATGAGATGTGCATACTTAGTAAGAAATGCTTATGTGACTTTGGGTTAGTTTAGCGTAGTTGTAGGAAAAAACTTTTAGTGTAGTTTCCTAGTCGCGAAACCCTAGAGTTAAGTTTTGCACACACACACACACACGGTTACACTTGCTTTACTTGTGTGTATATGGGGATATATATATACATACATATATATTTATATATATACACATATGTTTGTGAGTATGTATATATATATGTATATATGTATACATATAAATGGATGATGAGGATAGTACATGGTACTTGGAGATGAGTCGATGAGATTGGGCATGGTGCCACGAGATCGGTGATGTGATTTGGTTCGTATTATAAGAAAAGACATATTATTATAGCGGTTCTTTAGGCGATGTGTTTTCATACACATGAATATATATATGTAGATGGTATCAGTATGTACTAAACTTTAGATCAGTATCCCTAATACAGGAAGTGATGATAAGGATACCTGATGAATAATGAGATAATGCGATATTTGACTCGTACCCAGATTTGGGATGCCGAAAGATGGATTTACCGTACGTGATATGATTATGATGATAGATCTGTACTCTTGACTCAAGGATGTCATGTTATATATTGTATCGTACGTGATACTATTGAGACGGGATCACCGACTATTAGATATATGTATCGACTCAGACTTAGGTGGTTTTCCTTACCCTTTCGATTAGTCTGTTAGTTTAGTCCTAAGTTTACTTAGTTGATGTTAGACTGGGCTCGAGTCATACCTATTTCAAAAACTAACGAATCGTGAGTATTTTAAAGACCGGCCAAGGGGTACTACGGATATTTCAAAAGACGTACCTTTTCTTAAAAACGCCGTAGCCCCTAATTTCTAAACACCATGATTCGTGCTATTTCAATGCCAAACGGTATAACTCGTGTATATTAATGTATATTCTAATATGTTGCGCTTATTATTCATTTTCCGCATATTCTTGCTATTCGCATCGCATTGCATGTTTAAATATGTTCTATTGTTATATTGAACCCATGTGATCAGGACAACAGCACCATTACCGATGATGCGTATGTCTACGAACACTTACTTGCCGGCTCACACATATCATCATCGGTAATTGCCATATCACGTACACTTTAGAAGATATTATTTCATTGACATAGCTTTTGAGCTGATAGTTCCAATATGTTATTGCTCCCTTATGCTAGTTTAATTATTGCATTCCATGCTTGATATCCGATGCATTCATTTATTTATGGTTATGTAATATTATAGAACTTTATGCTGGTATTTCATTGTTTATTTACCCTTGAGATTGGGATTTCGGATTTCCATGAGATTTCTGGATTTGGAGAAACCGCAAAAAATTTATAAACTTATTATCATTTTAAAAGATATAAAATTGCGGTTTTCTCATGATATGATTTGAGAGGAGTCCACCATGAGTTTTCTTGGCTCTTGAGCGATATCATACACCAGATTCGAAGAGGGTGAGGAACCGTTTGTGGGTGCATGGTAGACCCGGTGCGGTACCTCAAGGCAAGATGGTCGCAGATGATGTCGTTGAGCCTGGCAGGGGAGCACTACTGACCGGTGATTTTATTATGACTCGACGTATATCCGGAGGATACCGATCGGAGTATGGGCCAGTACGGATAGCCGGAGCCCTAGATATTGAGATTTGAGGATACGGGCTTGTCCGGATTGCCGGAGCCTGAGATATTGAGATATACGTTTTGTGTCGATACTTGACACTGATTCTATGTTGATTTCATTGATGATACGTCTATTTAAATATACAGAAATCTCACTGAATTAAGAAAACAGTTTTCACATGCATGCTGTATTCTGTTCTCATTATATTGCATGCATACCTCATAATTATGATATGTTACTACCTGAGGCACTGACATGAGCACTTGGTATTACACTTATGTATAGATGTTTACCCATGCCATTATTAGATGCTTCAGGCTACATCATTTTGAGGATATATGTTATGATCGTATGACCTAAGATTGAGTCATACATACGATTTCTGCTCTGTGATGTTTTCTACTCATGACTAGGACATGTGATTCGTTTGCACACCCCGATGCGAGGTCATCAGATTGATTGATTCCAGCTAGAGGAGACTTCATGCAGGTACGTTGGAAATTGATGGAAAACGATCGAATGTCAGAAACCCATTTTTCAAGTTTAAAGTATTCGGAAAAACATGCAAGTAATTCCGTGGACCATCTAGAAGAATGAAACCCTAACTCGATATAATGACCATGAGAACGCATTGAAATCTTAGGGTTTGCAACAGTTCTGCGGTGCCATTAATGAGGCTTGGGTTTGCCCTTCTATGGCTGGTCCATAGGTACCGTGGCATGTACTGGATATTTTTAAACTGTACTGAAGATGTTGAGTTCTTGGGGGATTTTGGAACTTTGATGAATCGATCGAAAAGTTCGACGTCATTCGGATATCATGTGATGGGATACATTGCTTGGGAGACTCCAGATACGAGTATAGCCGTTGGAGCGCAGTCCATACAGCCACGAAGAGACGAGTCTGAATCTGTCGACATTAGAGAAAAGTGGAGTAAAGGTTCGTACGAGATCTTGTTGAGATGAAGTCCCACTCCGCTGACATCAGAGATGTGATACGCATGCAGAGGCATTGTACACGGATATATCTTCCAGAAGGAGTCATGATGAGTATGCAGTCATTCCGGAACAAAAAATAGATTTAGTAAGGGGCGATAACTTCCGGGGCAGTTCGGCAGAAATGAGATTTGGGAGAGACTTCGACAGAATCTTTCTGGAATACTATATGACAAGACTTGGACCCAGGATCGGTCATATTACGTAGACCCAGTAGGCCAGAGTTCGGCATCGTCGACCAGACATGTTATGAATGACCATGAAAGTTGGCCAGACATCTTTTGAGGATGTGCCAGAGCGGGACTGTTTCCGCCATCTTTGATTTCGGCATTTTGGGCGATTTATTTGCATGATTAAGATTTTGTGCACCACCGTTGCACTTGACTTCAATTTGATGTCATTCGAGAGCTTGATTTTTTACTTCATGCCTATGGTATGCATGTGATTTAACTTGTGCTTTCAGCATAGTTTTCATGCACTTTTAGTATTTTGATTCGATTTGTGCACACTGATGCACATGGTTGCAAGATTATATACCAAGGTATACCTTATTTGGATTTGGATTGAAATGTATTGTATACCGTCGATTTCGATTGTGATACGCGATATTTGTTTTCGTGCACCTTATGCACTTGATTTGGATTCTTGGGCGTACTTGACGCGCTTGATGCAATTTTGGTGCACGCCAGATGCACCAAATCGGGATTCTTCGTGCATATCGGATGCGCCTGATATTGCTGTCAGGCACACCCATTGCCCTTGACAGGTGTTTCATGCACACCCGTTGCACTTAGATTTTGTTCCGTGCACATGTATGGCACAATTATTGATTTCTATTTCCGTGCGCACCAGACGCACGCGGCATCCTTATATACATTTTGGGATTGATTTCTTATGGAGCAATTCGTTTTTATGATATTTATTATTGTTTTAGTACCGAGCAGGACTAGTCAGAGGACAGTACCTCAATATATTTTTATTTTGCATGCATTGATAGTTATCAAAGGGATTTCCAAAAAGGATCTATTGTCTCAGCATTTACCTACGTGTCCGAGATGACACGAGACATTTAACAAAGAAAACCCTTCTACTTTATTTTCAAAAACAGCGGGAAGTGTATGTTAAACAAAGGATATATATAGATATAGTTATTTTCTTACAATAAACGTCTGCTTCTGTGCCATGATACGCGCATTGCACAGTGATTTGAAAAAGGTTTGGCATGCATTTCTTTCAGATGTTTTGACGAGTTTATACCGACGTGTACTATGTACATGTTATAGTTTTGATGTATATCTTGTTGGTTTTCATATTGGGCATTGACATTGATGTCTTTCCCATAACTCCGATGACTGCTTGACGGAGTTTTAATTTTGATTTATATACTCGTTTTTCATGCGCATGCATGGCGCTATGATGTATTTTATGTATCTATGATTTTGGAGCCCCGACGACTTGTTCTTTTTACTGAAATGTTTTAGCATTTGGGGGGTTTAAATTTAAATTCGGGGACCGAATTTGTTTAAAGGGGGAAGATTGTAACATTTCAGAAAAATAAAATATTATTTTTCGGAATTTATATAATTAAATAATAAATATTATGAATATTTTAATAATGCGGTATAATTAAATACCGATAAATTGCAAAATATTGGAAAATTAAATTAAATATGGATTTTGAAAGGATTTCATATGATTTAGGCAAATTATAAATTTTTATAGTTAATTGAGTACAAGATTATTTCTAAACTTGATTAGTGTTCACTAATCACACATTGATTGTGTTTTGTGCATGTGACATGCACCATATCATATTTGCTAGCATTTGTTACATTTATTTTTACCATGTCTTTCTTATTATTTGTAGCATGGCTTGGTTTTAAATGAGAGTTAAAGAAAAGCAAAAAAAGGAAAAGAAAAAGAAAATGAATAAACAAAAAGGGATGGGCATAAGAGAGAGGTGAGGGGTTTCCTTTGGCTTGGCCATTTCTTTTCCCCCTTCATTTTCTTCATCTTTCCTCCCCCTTCCTACTCCATGGCTGCCTCACTCCCCCACCTCTTCTTAACCCCTCACACCACCACCAAAAACACCTCAAAACTTCATCTCCCTTTCATTAAAGATATGCACAAGCTCACTACAAGCACTTTGGACCAAGAAAGTTTAGATTTTGGAGACTTGGGGCAAGTCAAGAATTTTCTTGAGTTGCCAAATGAGGTATTTCATGCACCCCTAGCATAGTATTACATTCACTTTAGCATCTTGACATGTTTAGAAGTGTTTTTTGTGAAGTTTAGTGAACTTGGAAAATTCCAAGTTGAGCTTAGGGCTTGATTTGAGTTGTGATGGTGCATGTGAGTGTATTAGTGACTACAAACCCCCCTATTTGTGTTAAACTTGGACCAAACCAGAGCTAGAACCCAAGACTTAGACTTTAGATGTTCAATGTCGGTTTTGTGAGAATTTCGTACCTACAGGGAATCTGGAAAGACCTGGAACGTTTACGAGAAAAGCAAACAATATCAGAGACCTAGTTAGAGCACTAGGAGACCACCCTACGTAGACGAAGCCCATCGAAGCATTGGGGGCCGAGGTGGCCAGATTTTGGGACAGTGTGGCCGGCCCCTTGGTGGAATTTGGGGTCTAGGTTGTTCCAGTATCTCATATACCTCCTATATAACACCCCAGTATTGTTTGCTTATACCAATTTCACCTGAACTAAAATCTGGTGCAAGTTTCATGAGTTTCTGCTTTGTATTTCTTGATTTTTATGAATTTAAGTTTTGATATTGTGTTTTGCATCGGTCGCTTGACGTTTGTACGTCGATATCGGGTGTTGTTTGGTTGATTTGCATGAGTAGACCATAGGTTTTAACCTATATGTGATACGCATGGCGTTTTATGTTTTCGTGCGCGATTTCGGGTTACGATATCCCGTGTGTGTATATGTAGGTACCCTCGAGTGGACTTGAATGACAAGGACGAGCGTGGCGTCATCTATGGGGGAAATCGGGTGGATAGCGTATAGCACCCCCGCAGTTTCGTAGTATAGAACGCGAATGCGTTATGATATATATATTTTTATACTTATATGTTTTATGAGATGTGCATACTTAGTAAGAAATTCTTATGTGACTTTGGGTTAGTTTAGCGTAGTTGTAAGAAAACGCTGATAGCGTTGTTTCCTAGTCGCGAAACCCTAGAGTTAAGTTTTGCACACACACACGCTTACACTTGCTTTACTTGTGCGTATATGGGTATATAGATATATATATATATATACATATATGTCTGTGAGTATGTATATATATATATATATATATATACATGGATGATGAGGATAGTACATGGTACTTGGATATGAGTCGATGAGATTGGGCATGGTGCTACGAAATCGGTGAAGTGATTAGGTCCGTATTATGAGATACGGCATGTTATTATAGCGGGTCTTTAGGCGATGTGTTTTCGTACACACGCATATATATATGTAGATGGTATCAGTATGTACTAGAATTTAGATCAGTACCCCTAATACAGGATATGATGATAAGGATACCAGATGAATAATGAGATAATGTGAAATTTGACCCGTACCTAGATTTGGGATGCCGTACGATGGATTTACCGTACGTGATATGATTATGATGATAGATCCGCACACTTGACTTAAGGATGTCATGTTATATATTGTATCGTATGTGATACTATTGAGGCGGGATCACCGACTATTAGATATATGTATCGACTCAGACTTAAGGGATTTTCCTTACCCTTTCGATTAGTCTGTTAGTTTAGGCCTGTAGTTTACTTAGTAGATGTTAGACTGGGATCGAGTCATACCTATTTCAAAAACTAACGAATCGTTAGTATTTTAAAGACAGGCCAAGGGGTACTACAGATATTTCAACGGACGTACCTTTTCATTAAAACGCCGTAGCCCCTAATTTCTAAACATCACGATTCATGCTATTTCAATGCCAAACGGTATGACTCGTGTATATTAATGTATATTCTTATATGTTGCGCTTATTATTCATTTTCCGCATATTCTTGCTATTCACATCGCATTGCAAGTTTAAATACGTTCTATTGTTATATTGAACCCATGTGATCAGGACACCAGCACCATTACCGATGATGCGTATGTCTACGAACACTTACTTGCCGGCTCACACACATCATCATCGGTAATTGCCATATCACGTACACTTTAGAAGATATTATATCATTGACATAGCTTGTTAGCTAATAGTTCCAATATGTTATTGCTCCCATATGCTAGTTTAATTATTGCATTCCTTGCTTGATATCCGATGCATTCATTTATTTATGGTCATGTAATATTATAGAACTTTATGCAGGTATTTCATTGTTTATTTACCCTTGAGATTGGGATTTCGGATTTCCATGAGATTTCTGGATTTGGAGAAACTGCAAAGATTTTATAAACTTATTATCTTTTTAAAAGATAGAAAATTGCGGTTTTCTCATGATATGATTTGAGAGAAGTCCACCATGAGTTTTCTCGGCTCTTGAGTGATATCATACACCCGATTCAAGGAGGAGGAGGAACCATCTGTGGGCGCATGGTGGACCCGGTGCGGTACCCCGGGGCAAAATGGTCGCAGATGATGGCGTTGAGCCTGACAGGGGAGCACTACCGACCGGTGATTTTATTGTGACTCGAAGGATATCCGGAGGATACTTATCGGAGTATGGGCCAGTCCGGAAAGCCGGAGCCCTTGATATTGAGATTTGAGGATACGGGCCAGTCCGGATTGCCGGATCCTGAGATATTGAGTTATTGAGATATACGTTTTGTGTCGATGCTTGACACTGATTCTAGGTTGATTTCATTGATGATACCTCGATTTAAATATACAGAAATCTCACTGAATTAAGAAAACAGTTTTCACATGCATGATGTATTCTGTTTTCATTATATTGCATTCATACATCACAATTATGATATGTTACTACCTGAGCCACTGACACGAGCACTTGGTATTACACTTATGTATAGATGTTTACCCGTGCCAATATTAGATGCTTCAGGCTACACCATTTTAAGGATATATATTACGATCGTATGACCTAAGATTGAGTCATACATATGATTTCTGCTCTGTGATGTTTTCTACACACGAGTTGGCAACTCACCCCCATTCTGCCATAGTTTCTTGCAGGTTTTGCCGTGCAGGTTTCCTTGATGGCTTTGTTGGCACACTGCTTCATTCCGGGTTACTGCTTTGGTAGGTGGATCCACTCGTATCGTGGCCACCATTGTACCTTTTATTTATATTCAGTTGTATCTAGTAAACTCCATCAACCAGACTTGTATATTTTTATAGACTTAGAAGACCAATGTATATTATTTCGATCTTAGAGTCGCGCTTGTATTATTAAGGTTTCCTTAATGATTTTGGGTTTCCTTTTGAGTTTTGATCCTCGCCCTTCGGCGTTGTATATTATATTGCTTGCGTGGTTGTGACCGCCATATGGCGAAGAGCTAGCTCCCGCTTGGGGATGCCTTTATACATATTATGCTTGTTGTACCCGTTTGGGGCCAGTATTTACAAAGGAAACTTTGCCGAAATTTTCAGAAAAGACTTGAGGTTTTAAAAATGCATACTTCGACTTATTTTGTTAAACCACTTGCTTTAAAACTAATGTTTTCCTCCGCTTTCTTCTTTAAATGGTTTAGATTTCTGGGATTTTGGCTTACTTGAATTAGATGGGGTCCTATAGACTTCACATGATTCAAGTGCCTGTCACGCGCCATTTCGGTTCGTGACACATGCTTGATATTTGTTGGGGTTGTGAGATATTTTCTTCACTTGATGATTCATTATTCTAGCTCACAACACTTAAACTTTTCCATGAGTTGAGCTTAGCTTCACACTCTAATCCTCTCATGGCTTCTTCTTCTACCTCCACCATAATAGTCTCATGTGTTGAGAAACTTAGGGTGTTTAGAGACAAATCAATCCATCATTAGACTCTACATCTTCTAGGATATCTAGTTTAGCGAACTAGGTACCCTAGTTATCTCGGTTATGAGGTGGGAGCTCGGAATACAAATCCTCAGGTGGATCATCTTCGATGGAGGGAGACTGGCGACCAAGCTTGATCGTGGTGGCCACTAGGAACTTGGGAAGGTGGTTAAAGACCGAAGGACACAACTCATTCGATAAAACATTCCTAAACTCTTTTCAGCTTGCTAGATTAGGGTTAATGGTAGATCCGTAGCATCGAATTGTTTTAGCACCAGTTTGTAAATTTTTTGTTCCGCTATCGGCTACGGTTTGATGGCCAGGGCGCTGGCATAACCCAATAGAAACTAGCTTGACGGGATTTTGTGGGTAGTATCCGCTGAAAACCCTTAGGAGACAACACTCCTGCTACTAGGGACATCTAGATATTTAACGGCTTGATGCACACGTTAAGTGAAACCGTGATGCCTACAAAGTGAGCTTATGACTTTTTGAAAATAAATGTTTTTACTAGGGGCGAGCAAAAGATAAGTTTGGGGGTATTTGTTCACACCAGAATATTGCATTTAATACTGCCCATTTTTCGGCTCGTTTATTTATAGGTAGGTGCTTTTGATCCGTATTTGCTAAATATTTACAGGTTACAGGTTCCCAGTCCAAAATAACGCAAATCATACAAAATCTCCACAGTTATGCCAAACAGATCAAATCCAGGTTTCGGTCATCCACACCCGTCCAGTGCCGCTTACTAGTTCAAGAGACAAGACAAATAACAGTGGTCATTCGTGTCTCAGACAAGCACAGAGCATGAGAGGGGCAGCACAAAGTTCAAGAGAAGCACGGAGCTCGAGGGAGATAAAGGTTAAATGGGTTAAAATTGAAGCCATTTTGGACTATTGGAAATCTGAAGAAATTTTCGAACCATTTTACAATTTTGGACATGTCAAACATAAGTGCAAAGCAACACAAGGAAGCCCAGAAAAACTGAGACACCAAACCCACTAAACGACCGCGGAACCGAGGCCAATATGGCATTTGGGTACCGGTTCTACGGCCAACTCATATCAGCTGTTGTTCGTATTTCATGAGTAGTTTGGTAATTTTGTAAGGGCTCAGAATATAGGGTTTCGGTTCTCTGCCTATAAATTGTCCATTTTTGAGCCAAGCGACAATGCTTTTTCTTTAGTAGGATTTGGTGTAGTTTAGTTTGTATTTCTTCTTCTTCTTCTTTATCTTTCCTCCATGAATTGTAGTGAGAGCTCTTGAGTGGAAATTCAATGAAGATGAGGGTTGTTTTTCTTAACTTGTATTTTCATTTCCATGTCTTGTAATTTTATTTATTGTTGTTAAATAGTTGTTGTTATTTCTTGTTTTATTTTCCTTCTTTTCTAAACCGTATTTTCAAGCCATGATACTCTATGGAGTCATTTACTTAGGTAAGGCCCAAGTAGTTAGCTTTTCTACCATTTGTAAAACAGTATTTTCCTTTCTTTCTTTTCTTCTTTATTGTTTCATTTTCCTTTTAAATGTGTGAATAATTTCCACACTTGGTAGGGCTATAGTTAGTATGAGAGACGGAAAAATCCCTTTTGCTTCTTTTCGCTAAACATTTTAAAACGAATCTATACCAAACAAACACAACCCCCTCACTTAGGCGCGCTATACGTGACATATAGCCACGACCAAAGTCGAGAAGTCCTTTGGGCGCACTACAACGTGACATGTAGTTGTGACCTAAGTGGATACATTGTTTCGTATGTTTGGTCTAGGGCTGGAAATAAGGGCACGTAGAGGACAGACAAAGGGCACTAAGAATGGATTTTGCGTTGGAAAGCTTGCTTAAACTCGCAAATCCCATTCCTATGTCCTCCTTGCTGGTTTCCTTAGCACCTTCACTACGTTTTCTAAGGCATCTAGCATGCAATTTTAAAAAATCTAGAGTGCTAGGAAACCCAAACCAAGGATCTAACTAGAAGATTAGGGTTATAACAAAGTAAACAAATTTACTCCAAGTGAAGAAGGAATACAACCATTGTAGACCGGTCTTTCACTTCTAACATTTCGTGTAGTAGTCCCTTCGCTCCATGTAGTGGTCTCACGGACTCTCGTTAGGCTCCACTAGGCGAAAAGAACAAGCTTGCTTGAAGTTTTCGAGGCCGAAGATGATTTACGTCGAAAAATCTCCAACTCAAGCTATCTCTTCACTAATTGAGAATTAGTGAAGCAAACAATCTATACTAAATGACTAGTCTAGTGTAGATTGGTGAAGTAGGAATTTTTCTCACTTTAGAATTATTTTTCTCTCTTTCTTTTTCTTCTCACTCAAAACTAGAGAGCCATGGAGGAGATGAAGAAAATGAGCTCAAGAATGATCTCAAGTCCAGAATGGCAACCATGGGTGAGAAATATCATATATAACTCATGTAGAGACTAAACCATGGCTAAAAGATATTGGTTAGGTAAATAAATATCTAGAGTAAAACAAAATTAGTGGACTAAGTCAATGGTTACTACAAGCTTCTCCAAGCTTCACAACCATGACTAATTTCCACCTAATTTTTATTTTTCCTTAATAATTAAAACCCCACATTATCTTTAGTGTGTTGTGAGTCTCATACACCCATGCCCAATGTATCATCTAGCATAACACAAAAAATAAATCCATTAACATATATCACATATATATTAAATGTATAAAGAGAAAACATTTTCTTAAGTGAGATAATATTAGTTAATGAATATTAATATATCAAATAGATAATTACACATTAAATTATTAAATCAACACCTGATTTAATAACCCGGCTGTATCACATACAACCGACTAATATCATTTATATGCATATCACATATACATATAACATATTATTGAATCAACACTAGATTCAACAATCCGGTTATATCACATAAAACATGTATCGCGAGATTGGAATATGGTATCACATACACGTATTAATCTCTGTCCCACAAATATCACATATGTGCCCTACTTCGTTTCGCATAAACTAGGAAACCTTTCTATAGGACTCTAATGACTTGTAAATACGCCAGCAGTGGCTGATGATCATATCAGTCACCCACAAGCCGTCAGCGATACTAGCTGGACGTAACGGCTACCAGGGTATTGAGCAATCAGAAGATCAACAAGCAAGCTTGTCCATACTCCTGTGAATCCAACAGCAACACTATCGTACAGTCCGGTCTCTTCGTCTGAAATATATCGCATATCTAGTCTAGGGGTGGTAAACGTCAGACCCAGTAACTTGATAAGTCATGCCGATGTGAGGCTCATAACGGATCGAGAAACTACTAATAACACTTACCAGTAAATCTCCATATCAGCCCTGGCCAGGGACTTGCTGTTATGGCCAATCGAGCACAGCGCAACATCAACCCCCAATACCGGGAGAGACGAATCCGCTCCTATCGCTCATTTCCTCCATGCGACTCGGGACTGTACCCAAAAACCACCGTTTTGCACGCTCTCTTGAACGTGGTAAGGTGGAAATCAAAGCACAGTGGGAATCACACAAGACTCTATGATGATCTCGGGTCTATAGACTAACCTGTACCAGTGTCACTAAGGAACTGCTATCTGACGTTAGGTATAATACCATCTAGGAGTTCTCGTAGAGTCCTGTTCAGTGTACCCAGTCTCCACTGAGCACCTGTATACAATCTTTAATGTTAAGCACCAACGGATGTGGGATCATCCATCACCCATCATATGGGTCAAGAAACGTATACGCTGGTCTCCTCCGGAATATCGATGCCTCGTCTCGATACACTCTCGACTCGGAACAATTAAAGGATGAACTTATGGACTACCCTAGCCCTACTAGTATGATTTGCATCATAATCCTTGTAGTCAAGTATACATCCTAAGGGCTTTATCAACATGTGAGAGAAAGACAGTATCACAATACAAGTCTACATATTAAGACAAAGAGCAACAAGATAGCATACTATCATGTCGAGCAAGGAAGTCCTATCTATATATGTCCAAGCATCCACTATAATATACAATCATGTACAATAATGGCCTCTAGGGCATACATACAACTAACAATCTCCTACTTACACTAAGGCCAGTTGTTGTAGTATCTCATATCCAACATCCCGAAAAGTCTCTCAAATTGTATCTGGGGTATGGACTTCGTGAGTTGATCCGCCGTGTTATTCTTTGTGTCATCTCTCCTGACCTCGATCTTCCGGCGATCAACTATCTCCCGGATCAGGTGATACCGCCTCAGAATATGCATGGATCGCTGATGGGACCTGGGTTCCTTGGCCAAAGCCACTGCTCCATTGTTATCACAATACAAAGGTATTGGATGCTCGATAGAGGGAACCACACCTCGTTCGGTTATGAACTTCTTCATCCAGAAGGCCTCTTTGGTGGCATCGTTGGCAACGATGTATTCAGACTCCATCGTCGAGTCTGCCACGGTTTCTTGCTTGGAACTCTTCCAATAAACCACCCCTCCATTGAAGGTGAAGACAAAACACAAGACCGACTTAGAGTCGTCCTTATCACTGTGGAAGCTCGAATCGGTAAAGGAATCCATTTAGAGTTCACCGTTACCATACACCAAGAACATTTCTTTAGTCTTTCTCAAGTACTTAAGAATGTTCTTCACAGTTGTCCAGTGATTCTCTCCAGGATCAGCTTGATACCTACTCACTACACCTGGTGAGTATGTTACATCAGGTCTGGTACAGAACATCGCATACATGATAGAGCCTATTGTAAGTCCATGTCACGCACCCCACGTGTTCGCGGGGAGGCGGAATATATGAAAAACAATTATCAAAACTT
The DNA here is from genome assembly GCA_030015575.1 of Agapanthus africanus. NCBI lineage: Eukaryota > Viridiplantae > Streptophyta > Magnoliopsida > Asparagales > Amaryllidaceae > Agapanthus > Agapanthus africanus. The sequence continues at coordinate 397,152,018 of CM057341.1, read as the reverse complement.
TGTAACACGGGCTTGAGCACACGGATTGTGTCTAAACTATTACTAACATACTACGAGAGGTTTAACTACTCGGATTTGAAGTTATACCTCACGTTACATGTTCTTCGGGTCTTCATCGCTATCCTCCACACCTTGTAGGCTCTATGGAACATGGGTACCTCAACGGCCTCCTCGAGTCAAAGACGATCCACCCTAGAGTCTATAGTCCGAGCTCCTATCTCGAATCTGAGATAACTACGGCTTCTAGTTTGCTATTCTAGAAGTCCTAGAGGGTGTAGAGTATTTAGACGGATTACTTAGTCACTTAAACCCTAGGATTCTCAAATCATGAAAGCTTTTAGGGTTTGAGGAAGAAGATGAAAACTTGAGGAGAGATAAGTGTTTTGTGTTTATGAATGAACTATTCTCATTTGTGAATATTGTAGGGTTCCTAGGCACGATAATGAGGTCTCACAAGGCATCAACCATGCCAATTTCAAATTTAAACGGTGCCGAGAAACCCTAGAACGGATCGTTGGCTAGATTTCTAGGCGAAAAGTAAACTAGTTAACACTTAACTATAAGAATCGGAAATACAACCTTTGTAGATCCGGTACTCCACCTCCATAGCTCCGCAATGAAGTCCTCTCGCTGTCCAAAACAAATCCCGGGCTCTAGCGTCGGCTTCATCGGAGAATAGGCGAGCTAGGTCGTCGATGTCCATGCCGAAGATGATCTACGTCGAAGCATTGCTGAATCAAGCTCCACCTTCACCAAGTCATGAAAACTTGTGAAGGAAACACACTCTACTACTTGGCAAGAGGTAGAGGATGAAGAAATAGGAAGTGGGTAGACTTTAGAATTGGATTTCTCACTCATTTCCATCAATCACCATTGATGGAGCTTGCTTTCTTCACTTGAAGAAATGAAGAAGAAGAAGAAGCTAAAAATGATAAGTTATTAGAAAATATAAAATAAAAGAATACTTATCATAATCTTAACCTTAGTTAAGTGTAGAGAATTGACTAAGGTTGGGTTGAATGGTTAGGGTTAAGGATGAGAACAAAAAAGTCATCAAGTCAAAGCTTCATGAAGCTTCAACTAAAAACAAATGAAGCCACCATTCATTTATCTTTCAATTTATTCATAATGAATAAATAAATAAGATAAGTGAATAAGTAAAACCCTAATCAACAACTTAATCTTGGTTTAATTCCTTACACTTAACCAAAAAGCATGTATCATCAAATATGATACAATCAAGTGCACAAAAGTATATCACATATACAACTTGTGAACTTCAAGTGAGAAAATCCATTTAAAGTGAACCAATACTAGTTAATGCAAAGTAATATATCAAATATATAATTATGCATTAAATCATTAAATCAACACTTGATTTAACGATCCGGTCATATCGCATATAACCGACTAATATCCAATGTATCGATTTATCGAATCAATCTTCGATTCGATAACTAGGTTATATCGCATACAACCATTCGACACATTCATCGCGAGAATAGAATACGGTATCACATACACGCATTATTCTCGGTCCCACACATATCTCATATGCGCTCCTATTTCGTTTCGCTTGAGCCAGGAAACCTCTATGTAGGACTCTAAAGACTCGTCAATACGCCGGCAGCAGGTGATGATCATATCAATCATCCACAAGCCACAAGCGGTCTGATAAAGGTAACGGCCACCCGGGTATTGAGCGATCTGAAGATCGACGAGCAAGCCCGCTCACACTCCAGTGAATCCAACCAGTAACACTACCGTACAGTCCGGTCTGATCGTCTGATATGTCGCATATCTCGCCTAGGGGTGGTAAACGTCAGACCCTAATAGCTCGATAAGTCGTGTCGATATGAGGTCTATAACAATTCGAGAAACTACTGGTAACACTTACCAGTAAATCTCAGCAACCCTGGCCAGGGATTTCCGGTTATAGCCAATCGAACGCAGCGCAACATCAACTCCCTATACCGGGAGAGACGAATCCCCTCCTATCGCTCATTGTCTCCATGTGACTCGGGACTGTACCCAAAAACCACCGTTTTGCACGCCCTCTTGGACGTGGTAAGATGGAAATCAAAGCACAGTGGGAACCACACAAGACTCTATGACGATCTCGGGTCAACAGACTACTCTGTACCAGTGTCACCAGAGAACTGCCATCTGACGTGAGGTATAATACCATCTGGGAGTTCTCGGCGAGTCCGTACAGTGTACCCAGTCTCTACTGAGCACCCGTATATCATCTCTGATGTCAAACACCAATGGATATGGGATCATCCATCGCCCATCTGTATGGGTCGAGAAGGTACACGCTAGTCTACTCTGGTATATCGATGCCCCGTCTCGATACACCCTCGACTAGGGACTTTGAAGGATGTACTTATGGACTACCATATCCCCACTAGTATGATCTGCATCATAGTCCAGGTAGTCAAGCACACATCCTAAGGGCTTTACCAATATGTAACAGAGAGACAATCGGTATACACGTTAAGGTAAAGTTCAACCAGATAGCATACTATCATGTCGAGCAAGAAAGTCCTCCCTATATATGTCCCAGCATCCACTACAATATACATCCTATGTACAGTAATGGCCTCTAGGCAATACATATAACTAACAATCTCCCACTTGCACTAGGGCCATCTGTAGCAGTGGTTGTAGTATCTCATACTCAACCATCCCATAAAAGTCTCTCTCTGGGAACAGGCCTTTGTGAGTGGATCCGCTGTGTTGTCCTCTGAGTCTACTCTCCTAACCTCGATCTCCCTGGAGATCAACCATCTCCATGATCAAGTGATACTGCCTTAGAATATGTCTGGATCACTGATGGGACCGGCGTTTCTTGGCATAAGCCACAACTCCATTGTCACACAATGGGAGGAACATATTTCATCTCATGAACCAATATACACCCAAACAGCCTCTTTGGTAGCATCTTAAGTAGCGATGTATCCAGCCTTTATCGTCTAGTATGTCACGGTATCTAGCTTGGAACTCTTCCAACATACCGTCCCTTTACTTAGGGTAAAGACAATGCCTGTGACTGACATTCAGTCGTCTTTATCACCCTGGAACCATTCCAGTGATTCTCCCCAGGGTCGATTGATACCATCTCACTACAGCTAGTGAGTATCCTAACATCCATTTAGATCTATCTCATAGATCCAAAATCCAGGATTTAGTAGGTATCACTTTGATCCTATATGGAGAATCTTTGTGATAATCGGAGATTGATCGAGCGTAGCATAGGAAACTACTTCCCTATCAAGAGTATGTCATCCACGTACTCTACGAGGATCGTCACCATACTCCCTACTACCTTTTTGTTTTTACAAGGTTCATCTACCATTTTGATGATGTCAACTTCTTTGACTAATCCATCAAAACAGATGTTCCAACTCCGCGATGCCTGCTTTATCCTATAAAGCATCTTGCACACGTTTCCGCTGCTCCCACTGTCTACGAGGCCCTCTGGCTGTGTACTTATAGACGCACTCTTCTAAATCATCATTTAGAAAAGCAGTCAAGACACCCAACCACCAGAGATCGTAGTCATGGTATGCAGCCGTGGTAAGTAGGATCTGGATGGACTTAAGCATAGCCACTGGAAAAGGTTTCATCATTATCCATGCCTGGTCAATGAAGAAAACCTTTAACAAGTCTAGCTTTGAAAGTCTCAACTTTTCCATCTACACCAAGTAATCTTCTCAAGATATACTTGCTCCTGATGCGGATTTAACCCTTTAGATATAGCAACCAAAGTCCATACTTTGTTGGTGTATAAGGATTCCATCTCAGATCGCTAAACATCCAGCCATTCTTACAGAGTCCCACTCCTGATGGCCAGCTCGAAACTAGTTGGGTCATCATCTCATGATGCAATCCTTGCTCCCACTATCATAGAGAAACCGAAGTATCTCTCAGGTGGGTGAGGAACCCTACTAGATCGGCGGAGAGGCTAAGGTTCGTTGGTAACTATTGAATCCTTTGGTTCTGTCAAATCATCATCCGCAGTTTGTATAGCTGGAACATTTCCAGTTCTACATTACAGACCTTGCCTCGAGCTTGTCCGGATTTTGCTTTCAGACATAGGCCGGACAACTCCAAATCTTAACTAACTTAAGACATGGGTTCTTCCCATTCCATATCACATATGAAGCGGTAGGCAACTGATTTGATTAAAACCCTATTCAATAGGTATGCAGCTTCTCAAGTGCATAACACCCAAAAGGAAATAGGTAGCTCAGTATTACTCATCATAGAGCATACCTTATCATATAGGGTGAGATAGCTCCTCCCCGATATACCATCGTGCTTTGGTGTATTCGGAGGAGTAATGCTGAGAGAGAATCTCATTCTCCTTTAGAATATTCAGGAATTCCGTGCTCAAGTATTCTCCTCCTTGATCACATCATAGGACATAATACTTATACCCTTATCGGTTCTCTACTTCTAACTTATATTCTGTGAATATCTCAAAAGGTTCGGACTTGTGTTTCAACAGGAACATATATCTGAATCTTGAGAGATTATCAGAGAATGTAACGAAGTACAAAGAACCGGTCCTGGCATATGTAGACAGGGGATCTGACATACATCAACATGTATCATCCCAAGAGTTTACTAACTCTTTCTCTGTTTTCAGTAAACGGAGCTATGGTCATCTTATCTTTGTGACATGACTGGCAAGTTTCATAAGATGTAAATTCAAACAGATTTAAATATGCATCTATGTGGAACTTAGCTTGTCGGGTCGCATTGATATGACCTAGTCTACAATACCTCAAGAAGAATTCATTCATTTCTGAACTCTTCCTCTTGTGTGTGTTCCGTATACTAAGAACTGTGGTTTGATTTAGAACATTAATGCTTTTAGATAACGTGCCTGAACCGATCAACTTTTGATATAGGAAATGTTCAAAACATTATCCAACAATACAAAATTTTATCATTTCTTTACTAATAAAGAGACTGATATGATTTTGTATATCAGGTTCGGTATCTAATAACATTCGTTCAGAATCAATGTATTGTAATACAGGGTGACAGTGACCAACAGACTTGGCTGCAACTCTTGCCCCGTTTTCTGCCTCATGAAACTTATCACCCGTTCTCAGTTCTCTACCTATCTGTAGCCCTATGTAACAGATTACATATCTGGTATCCCGATCCGGTATCATATACCCAGGACGTAAAGGATACTGAGAAACAGTTCTGTATAATGAACAAACCCGAAGATGATGCATCAGCACGCACTCTCTTCGTTTGGGCGGCACGGGAATTCTGGTAATCCCTAATTTGCTGCTCTGTCTTATAACAATTATAAGTTGGAGCGGGACCAACGTTCCCCAGCTCAGTATAACAAGCGGGTTCGGTCAATAATCCGTATTATTATCTTGATTAAGGCCTGATATGGTCGCTACCTGGAGAGAGAGAGAAGAAAACACTCAGCGTGCGCTCTTTCAAGAATAGATTGGTTATTATTTTATCTAATCAGGATGGCTCCCACTGCTTTTTATCAAATCTTCCTTCAACCCCTAAAAGGAAAGACTAGCCGGGATTAATTACACACTACAAGTTCGCCAATCTTTCAGCCAGGCCAGTGTCGGTACTTTGAGGGAGGTCCCCCGTGCTTTCGCACGAACCTAATTAATGTAAACCTCGTTTTCCCAGAGGCGTAACCCCGTTGACACCTTTCTAGACACCTACTTGATCGGCTAATTGTAATATATAAAACTCTCCCAGGAGTAACACTTACTCGCAGCGGGTATCGGGATCCAACAATCTCATAGAAGGTATGCAATCTCATTGCAAATTTCAACATTTGAAATTCCCGATAATATTTTTGCCCCAAGCGATCTATGATCTTGACTGAGTCAACAAATCATAGACCACAAGTAAAGTTCAACCCGTCATTTCTCGATTGAATTAAACCCACACGCACGACCCTTGACTGAGTCAACAAGGCCGCACGACTACCCTAATCCAATCGCATCATATGCTTTGCAGATAAACAATAATCAGCTACCGCACACTACGCCTTGACTGAGTCAACAAACGCAGCATGAATACTAACTATTACCTATCTGAAATGACGGAGGGCTACGACAGGCTTTTAAGAAAACCTTTTGCGTAATGAACTTTATATCGTTGTAGGATCGAATGAATTTTGAAATGGAGTGTTTTTGAGGCTTTTCTAGTTTTGCTAAAGGAGTCACTCCCGGTGAAGGGATCGTCGGTCCTTTCCTCGTCGAATGAGGTGCAGGATATATCACATATATCACTGTGCAAAGCAAAAACACTTAAAAGCAATCAAAAGACAAACCGAGTGTGTAGCATCTGCCAGTTATTGCTAAAGGAGTCACTCCCGGTGAAGGGATCTCGGTCCTTTCCTTATCGAATAAGGTGCAGGATATATCTTATATACCGCTGTGCAAAGCAAGAACTGTAGCTACCTGTTTTAATTTTGAAATTCGATTCTACAACATCTTTAGGTTTCTTTTACTTTCATTAATCACATTAATGTAGTCCCATCATTTAAATACCTAAACATCACAGATAAATACGACGTACACTTATGCCATCCGCATTCGCCTCGATGTCCCCTCGTGCACCGTTAGGTTAGGTAACTAACGGCAGAGCGGGACAGGGCTAGCGCGGGTGTAAAACATAAGTAACGCCTATATAATATATCATATATACTATATACTGTATCTATCACAGAACATCACATGATCACATCACAGATATCGCAGCAGAAGAATCATATGAAATATTGGATATACTAGGACGTCCGTGTTTTCAATACGAGCCAGTATAAAACACGGATTCCACGGTCGCGATGAATAGCCAAACCCACACCCCTAGACCCCTACGAGAGCGGCAAGCAACCTTACCAATTCTGGAGTTAGGAGACCCGGACCCGACTCCTCGAGTTGGTCTCCCACTGGACTCCAGAACCCGGTTACTTGTGCTCCCCTCCTTGGGTCTATCCTAGTGCGGAAAAGTAAATAATATACAAAGGGTGATAACTTCCGCTACCTGGAAGTGCCCCAAATAAAAGAATATTACATACAAGTTTTTACATGAATGAAAATGAAAAACACTCATCTCACATAAAAACCCCCGGCTATTCAAACACGACGATCCAATATAACATATCCAGAAACACATAACATCACATGTCATCAACGTAAGTAAATATGCGGATCCCAATTGTCGTTGACATATAGCAACGAAACCGGCGATATCACATATTACACTTACGGTCACAGAAAAGAAAGTGTAAAACTACAACAGTTGGAATCCGCAACCACCTCAGACATCGCATGCCTGACCAAATGAATTACTTAGACATCGCATGCCTAACAATTATAAACCCCACATTTTAGTCTCATAATCGAAAACACTTTTCAATATCAAGTCGGGCAATTCAACAAGATTCCCGAAAAACTGATCGAATGCTCGTCGCAAACTTTAGTAGGCGGCTGCACCCCCGATACCGTCGACGAAGTGCACCAAGGCGGAACATTGCTGCCGCGAGCACCCGAACTGATGCTTTCGGCGACGGGGTTCTCCTACAGTCACTTGGTCGAGGCTATGGAGTGAAGCTGTCTATTAAGTTTACCCGGCGAGTATCCGCGTACGCTACGTGATTGCGACGGACTTTTGATCACATCAAAACTCCGTGGCAACAGATCAAGTGAGACTAAACTGCTATGTTTATAATATTCATTCAGTTATCTCATAACTTATTGTGAATTCCAATTATTGTATCACATTCCAGATAAATAGAAAATGTTAAACTTTCCGATCGAACAATCGAACACCCAAGTTTTCCCGATACAGATCAACACATGAAATATGAGTCTAACAACATTCAGTTCGTGCCTCAGTACCAACGGTCCAGCCGTAGAAGGGTCAAGCCAACGCCTCACATGTGGCACGCCGTACTGCCCCAAACCCGAAGGTTCAAAGGGCAGTTCAAGACGGTCACATAATCGAGTTAAGGTTTGTTGTCTTCTAGAGGGACCATCGCGTTACTTGCACTACTTAGAACGTCGTTAAACTACGGAAAAATCCAACACTTGGAAATTTCCCGACAGGGGAAAAATTGGGTATTTATATCCGGTCGAACTTTTTAACATATTCTAAAATTTATCCGGAAAGCCACACAGATAAAATTTGATACTCCGATCGAAACACCGAATCCCCAAATCAATCCCAGAAAATTCAACTCTTGAATTAATATTAAAAATTCCCAGAAAATCCAGCATAATTTAATAAGAGTTACTGTGCAAACAGTGGAGGATTACGTCATCAATAGGCCGCGGAACCGCCGCATAAGCCATGCTTATGCCGCGGTTCCGCCGCAATCTATACTGTTCATTGGAAACTTTTTGCGCCGCAATTCTTATATTTCCCTGCTGAATTTTTTAGCAATTTTTAATTTGGAAAAATCCACGTTTTGAGAAAAAGTCCAGAGAGCACTTTTGAGTTGGGCTTTCGGGTTCTTCGGGTTTCAAATTTCGTCTGGACTTCGCCTAAGGCTCTAGCTAGGCTTTGATACCACTGTAGGGTTCCTAGGCACGATAATGAGGTCTCACAAGGCATCAACCATGCCAATTTCAAATTTAAACGGTGCCGAGAAACCCTAGAACGGATCGTTGGCTAGATTTCTAGGCGAAAAGTAAACTAGTTAACACTTAACTATAAGAATCGGAAATACAACCTTTGTAGATCCGGTACTCCACCTCCATAGCTCCGCAATGAAGTCCTCTCGCTGTCCAAAACAAATCCCGGGCTCTAGCGTCGGCTTCATCGGAGAATAGGCGAGCTAGGTCGTTGATGTCCATGCCGAAGATGATCTACGTCGAAGCATCGCTGAATCAAGCTCCACCTTCACCAAGTCATGAAAACTTGTGAAGGAAACACACTCTACTACTTGGTAAGAGGTAGAGGATGAAGAAATAGGAAGTGGGTAGACTTTAGAATTGGATTTCTCACTCATTTCCATCAATCACCATTGATGGAGCTTGCTTTCTTCACTTGAAGAAATGAAGAAGAAGAAGAAGAAGCTAAAAATGATAAGTTATTAGAAAATATAAAATAAAAGAATACTTATCATAATCTTAACCTTAGTTAAGTGTAGAGAATTGACTAAGGTTGGGTTGAATGGTTAGGGTTAAGGATGAGAACAAAAAAGTCATCAAGTCAAAGCTTCATGAAGCTTCAACTAAAAACAAATGAAGCCACCATTGATTTATCTTTCAATTTATTCATAATGAATAAATTAATAAGATAAGTGAATAAGTAAAACCCTAATCAACAACTTAATCTTGGTTTAATTCCTTACACTTAACCAAAAAGCATGTATCATCAAACATGATACAATCAAGTGCACAAAAGTATATCACATATACAACTTGTGAACTTCAAGTGAGAAAATCCATTTAAAGTGAACCAATACTAGTTAATGCAAAGTAATATATCAAATATATAATTATGCATTAAATCATTAAATCAACACTTGATTTAACGATCCGGTCATATCGCATATAACCGACTAATATCCAGTGTATCGATTTATCGAATCAATCTTCGATTCGATAACTAGGTTATATCGCATACAACCATTCGACACATTCATCGCGAGAATAGAATACGGTATCACATACACGCATTATTCTCGGTCCCGCACATATCTCATATGCGCTCCTATTTCGTTTCGCTTGAGCCAGGAAACCTCTGTGTAGGACTCTAAAGACTCGTCAATACGCCGGCAGCAGGTGATGATCATATCAATCACCCACAAGCCGCAAGCGGTCTGCTAAACGTAACGGCCACCCGGGTATTGAGCGATCTGAAGATCGACGAGCAAGCCCGCTCACACTCCAGTGAATCCAACCAGTAACACTACCGTACAGTCCGGTCTGATCGTCTGATATGTCGCATATCTCGCCTAGGGGTGGTAAACGTCAGACCTCAATAGCTCGATAAGTCGTGTCGATATGAGGTCTATAGCAATTCGAGAAACTACTGGTAACAATTACCAGTAAATCTCAGCAACCCTGGCCAGGGATTTCCGGTTATAGCCAATCGAACACAGCGCAACATCAACTCCCTATACCGGGAGAGACGAATCCCCTCCTATCGCTCATTGCCTCCATGTGACTCGGGACTGTACCCAAAAACCACCGTTTTGCATGCCCTCTTGGACGTGGTAAGATGGAAATCAAAGCACAGTGGGAACCACACAAGACTCTATGACGATCTCGGGTCAACAGACTACTCTGTACCAGTGTCACCAGAGAATTGCCATCTGACGTAAGGTATAATACCATCTGGGAGTTCTCGGCGAGTCCGTCCAGTGTACCCAGTCTCTACTGAGCACCCGTATATCATCTCTGATGTCAAACACCAATGGATATGGGATCATCCATCGCCCGTCTGTATGGGTCGAGAAGGTACACGCTAGTCTACTCTGGTATATCGATGCCCCGTCTCGATACACCCTCGACTAGGGACTTTGAAGGATGTACTTATGGACTACCATGTCCCCACTAGTATGATCCGCATCATAGTCCAGGTTGTCAAGCACACATCCTAAGGGCTTTACCAACATGTAACAGAGAGACAATCAGTATACACGTTAAGGTAAAGTTCAACCAGATAGCATACTATCATGTCGAGCAAGAAAGTCCTCCCTATATATGTCCCAGCATCCACTACAATATACATCCTATGTACAGTAATGGCCTCTAGGGCATACATATAACTAACAAATATCATGAAGCATAATAATATCATCAAAATAAATATCTATATAATATTCATCATGCTTCATTTAATTCACTAGTTGAATTATCTAATGAGTCACCTAATGAGTTATGGATCATTTAATGAAACTTACACCTCATCCTCCACCTCATTTAGTTTAAATCACAAAAGAAATAAACATAAATGAGTCGCCTCCTTCTAGAAGCTTGCCGACAAATTATGAGACTGCCCCTCCCATCCATATTTCCGAAAAAAACGGATAATCTTTGACTGAATAAATCCATCTGTATAATACTTGAATCTGGTTTAAACCAAAGCCCGCTAGTATTATCTGCCCGATCATAATACGTGCACAAGTGTACGTAAGTGATCGCGGCCCTGCCGTAAAACCATACGGCCTCTACACCTTTCTCCCGGTGCAGGGAAACTCTTTGTGTGGGACTCTAAAGACTCGACACTACGCTGGCAGTAAGTTTAACCACAGGCCGTAAGCGGTACTAGCTGTATGTAATGGTCCCTAGGTAGATGTCGATAAGAAGGACGATGAGGAAACCCATCCGAACTCCTACTGAGCCTGTTTGTGACAATCTCCGTACAGTCCGGTCTGTCCGTCTAGGACTAACGCATATCGGGCCAAGAGGGGCGGTAAACGTCAGACCCCTAATAGCGGTATAAGTTGTGTCGGAGAGAAACCCATTACACCTTGAGAAACTACTGGAGCACCTACCAGTAAATCTCGCTTGCCCTGTCCAGGGACCTTGCGTAATGGCTCTCCATACACAGTGCGATATCAACGCCCAATACCGGGAGAGACGAATCATGTCCAACCGCCACTGCCTCCAAGTGCTTCCAGACTGCACCCAACTACTACCTGTTTGCATGGCTCTTTTGAGCCATGGTAGGGTAGTAATCTAAGTATAGTGGGAACACACCGGAGGCGAAGTAGCAGTGCCATGTCGATGGACTAAGCTGTACTCATGTCACCTGGGAACTGCTATCTGACGATGGGTATAAAACCAACCTGCAGTTCCCGGCGAGTCCTGTCCGGTGTACCCGTAACTTAACGAGCACCTGCATACTATCTCCAGTACGACGTACTGATGGCTGTGGGACAGAACATCTCCCCAGCTGGGATGAGAAGCGTATACACCAGTCTACTCCGGAGTATCGATGCCCCATCTCGATAATCCTATGACCAGGGAGCTGTATAGGATGTTGCTTATAGACTACCCAGCCCCCACTAGTGTGACTGCCATCACAATGCTGGTAATCAAGCAAAGATCCTAAGGGCTCTACTAATATGTATAAGCGATATGTTAAAAGAAACATATGCACATATTAAAGTAGAAACAAACCAAGTATCATACTACCATTTTTAGCAAGACTGTCAATACAACATTGAATATCCCAAGCTTCCATTAAGTAATATACAAACTAGTATGATACAGTAATGGCCTCTAGGGCATAAACACTAACAATCTCCCACTTGCACTAGGGCCATGTACTGGCATATCAGAGACCTATCATCTCGAATAGCCTGTCGAACTCCGTCTGAGGAATGGCCTTTATGAATGGATCGGTAGTGTTATTCTCCGTATCTACTCTCTTCACCTCGATCTCCCGGCGATCTACGATCTCCCTGATCTGGTGATACCGCCTTAAGATGTGTCTGACTTCTGATGGGACCTGGGTTCATTCGTTAAAGCTATAGCGCCATTGTTGTCGCAATACAGAGGTATTGGAACAACACAGGTAGGAACCACCTGAACTTCTGTGAGGAACTTCTTCATCCAGACAGCTTCTTTTGCGGCATCGCAAGTAGCTATGTACTCCTCTTTCATCGTTGAGTCAGCAACGGTGTCCTTCTTGGAACTCTTCCAACAGACCGCCCCTCCATTGAAGGTAAAGACATAACCCGACATGGACTTGGAGTCATCCTTGTCACTCTGGAAGCTGGAGTCGGCAAAGGCCTCGATCTGGAAGTCCTTTCTGCCATACACCAAGAACATCTCCTTAGTCCTCCTCAGGTAGTTGAGAATGTTCTTTACTTCTGTCCAGCGCTTGTCCCTTAGGTTTGCCTGATACAGGCTTACAACGCTCAATGTGTATGCTACATCTGGTCTGCTACATAACATCGCATACATTATAGAGCCTACCGCAGAAGCATAGGGTATAATCGACATGCGAGCCCTTTCCAAATCAGTCTTGAGAGACATCTCTTTGGAGAGGGTGATTCCGTGACAAGCCGGTAGCTTACCGCGCTTAGAATTTTCCATACTGAATCTTTTCAATATGGTGTCTATGTACCTGTACTACAAAAGTCCCAACATCCACTTGGATCTATCACGATATATCTGGATCCCCAGAATGTAGGTGGTATCACCCAGGTCCTTCATGGAGAACTTGTGTGACAAGAGCCCTTTGACTAACTGTAACATAGGAATATCATTTCCTATTAGGAGAATGTCATCCACGTACAAGATGAGGAATACTACAGCTCTCCCTACAATCTTACTATATATGCATGGTTCATCTGGATTCTTGATAAAGTCGAATTCATTGACAGTATCATCAAAACAGATGTTCCAACTCCGTGATGCCTGCTTTAGTCCATAAATGGACTTAAGCAACTTGCACACTTTACCGCTGCTCCCACTCTGAATGAATCCCTCTGGTTGATCCATATAGACGCACTCTTCTAAATTACCATTTAGAAAGGCCGTCTTTACGTCCATCTACCAGATCTCATAATCGTTGAATGCAGCAATGGCAAGAAGGACCCGAATGGATTTGAGCATAGCCACTTGAGAAAAGGTTTCGTCATAGTCCAAACCAGGTCTTTGACGAAAACCCTTTGCAACAAGTCTAGCCTTATAGGTTTCAACCTGTCCATCTACACCAATCTTTTTCCTGAAGATCCATTTACATCCTATGGGTTTTACCCCATCTGTAGCAATGTCCAAAGTCCATACTTTGTTAGTGTACATGGACTCCATTTCGGTCTGCATTGCATCCAGCCATTTTACTGAGTCGCCGCTCTTAATGGCTTGCTGGAAGCTAGTAGGGTCATCATTGTCAATGATGCAATCTTCTCGATCCTCGTCTATGAGAAAACCGTAGTATCTCCCGGGCGAATGAGACTGCCTACAACTTCTGCGGATAGGCGCTGGGATGTCCCTTTCTTCTGAAACTTCTGGTTCTACCATACTTTCAGTAACAGCTTGTGGTTCTGGAATTTCTTCCAGTTCTACTGCGCTCCCACTCTTCTAATTTTCTAAAAATTCAGCTTCCAAGAAGTGGGCATGACGAGAAACAAAAACCTTTTGTTCCTCTGCGTAATAGAAATAATACCCCTTGGAGTTCTTTGGATATCCTACAAACTTATACTGTACTGAGCGTGCCTCGAGCTTGTCTGCATGCTGCTTTTTAACAAAAGCCGGACATCCCCATGTCCTAAAGTATTTAAGACAGGGTTTCTTCCCACTCCATATTTGATATGGTGTGGTAGGCACAGTCTTGGTTGGAACCTGGTTCAAAAGACATGCAGCTGATTCTAGTGCATAACCCCAGAAAGATCGCGATAACTCAGCCTTACTCATCATGGAACGAACCATATCCAATACGGTTTGATTCCTCCTTTCTGATACACCATTGTGTTGTGGTGTGTATGGAGGAGTAAACTGAGAGAGAATTCCATTCTCTTTTAAGTATCCCAGGAACTCGGCACTTAAGTATTCACCACCTCGATCAGATCTCAGTGTCTTGATACTTTTGCCTGTCTGTTTTTCCACTTCATTCTTGTATTCCCGAAATTTCTCAAAGGCCTCGGATTTATGCTTCATCAAGAAGATATGTCCATACCTAGAGAAATCATCTGTAAAAGTAATGAAGTAGGAATAACCACCTCTTGCATGTGTAGACATTGGACCACACACGTCACTGTGTACGAATCCCAAGAGCTCGCTCGCTCTTACTCCATGTCCAGTAAACGGAGTCTTTGTCATCTTTCCCATGAGACAAGATTCACAAGCAGCATAAGATTAATATTCGAACGGATTCAAATATCCTTCACTATGTAACTTAGTCAACCGTGTTTTATTGATTTGACCTAGTCTACAATGCCATAAGAAAGCCTGATTTATTTCCGGAGACTTTCTTTTAAGTGTGTTCTGGACATTGAAAACCTGAGCTTGATTTAATACGTATATACCGTTATCTAATGTCCAGACCGAATCAGAACTTGATTTAGGTGGATGTTTACTACATCGCTTACGAATATAAAATCATATCCCTCTCTTGAAAGTGAGGATACTGATATGATATTACAAGTCAAACTAGGTACATACAAACAGTTACGTAGAATCAATATCTGCCCACTTGTCATTCCTAGGCGATATTCTCCCACAGATTCAGCGTCCATGCTCATTCCGTTTGCAACTTTGAGAGACATATCACCTACCCTGATAAATCTACGGTTTCTCAATGCATGTAACGAATTACAGATATGAGATCCTGATCCGGTATCTAGTAACCAGGAAGTAGAGTTAATTGACAAACAGTTCTCAATTACCAACACACCCGAGACTGAAGCCACAACATGCTTCAAATCCTGGCTACTGGCTTCCAAAGCTCTGCAATCCTTCTGCCAATGCCCCTTCCCATAACAATAGGAACATCCCTCCTTCCCTACACCAAGTCCCTAAACTTTTGCTCTTCCCTTTCCTTCTACTTTACTGACACCGTATATCGGCTTTGTGGAGGTCTTCTTCTTTTCACCCATTGCTTTCTCCCTGGATGCAAATGAAGAAGGTTCCCCATTAAGCAGAGCGGGTGACTCCCTGGTTTCTTTCAGGGTGAAAGTACAGGGTAGGGACTTTGGAAATAAGTCAGCATATGACCTGTTTCACAACGTGGTCTCCAGGTCCGTGAGCTCATCAATATAGCTAGTCATCGTAAGGACGTCGTCCCTTACTGATGACCCGACAGCCAACCTCGCTTAAAGCAATTCATTCGAGATCTCATATTTTGCGATACGAGATTGCTCTCCATATAAATCTTTGTTGTGGAGGAAGATGGAAGCTAAGTCCATCTTCTCGTGCTGCTTCTGGTATACACCATCAACTGAAGCCAACACGAGGCATTTGGCATTCGCACTGTCCTTTTCCCTTATCTGATGGATATCCATATCCGCGATGGTGGAAACAGGACCTAGGATGCCGAGGGCTTGAGTAGTAATAGGGTGGTCCAGCTTGTCATAGGCAATGGACATCTGGACAGACCTTTGCCAGTCATAAAAGTCAGATTCAGTCAACTTGTTATCTAGATGTAACCTAGTCATGGTCAAAGGGTCGCTGCAGTTGAGAGAGAGAAGAAAACACTTTAGCATGATGCTCTTGCAAGTTTAGATTGGTTTTAAGTTTATCTAAACAGGATGGCTCCCACTGTTTCTCGAATCCTTCCTCAAACCATAAAAGAAGAATTAGTCAGGACTGATCTTACCATACAATACTTGCTTAATCGTTCAACCAGGCTTCTGTCGGTACTTCGAGGGAGGTTTTACGACGCTTTCGCGAAGTTCCTTAATTAAATAACATCTTTTCCCTGGAGGCGTAGCCCCGCTGACACTGTTCTAGACACCTACTTGGTTTATAGCATTGATCGTTAAGTGACGAATCTCCTAATGAGTAGCATATACTCACAGTAGGATCGGGATCCAAATATCATCGTGTGATAATTCTGAAAGAATCCTACCAACATAATCAAACTCCAAATGGTATTCAACACTAGCAAGTTTCAGTTTCTTTAGAAACTCACGATATGGATTTTTTCCCCATGCTCTTATGACCTTCACTAAGGGCCAACAAATCATAAGTCACATATCAAGTTCTACCCGTCACTATCCTGGTTGATTTGAACCTACCCGTATATACTCTTGACTAAGGGACAACAAAGTAATACGACTGTCCCAAACCAACACATCTATCTATTCTACATGTGAACACCCCAGCAGCTACCAATCACTATGTCTTGACTAAGGGCCAAACAAACATAGCTTGAATACTACTGACCATTCATATGAAATGACGGAGGGCTACGACTGGTTTTGGTGAAACCGTGAACGTAGTGAACTTGATATAACCGAAGGAACCTGATAGCATTTTAAAAGGAGTGGTTAAAGCTCCGTAATTAAAAATTCTGCACTTTTAAAATAACCGAGTGGTTTCTTTTAAATTTGTTCCAACGATTCAACTCTGGTTTGTTTTCTTTGCATTAATATAATGCGTCCCATTATTTATTCTATCATTGCAGAAAACAACGAAAATACAACGTCCGCTTATGCCATCCGCATTCGCCACTGGGTCCCGTCATTCACCCGTTAGGTTACTTAACTAACGACAGAGCGGGGGCTGGGCTAGCGCGGATGCAAAACAAAAGCAACGTCTACTAGATATCATATATAGATATTGTATATTCGTCAGACGCAATAATAGGCATTCCAGATCACAGATGAACATATTGCATATACTAAGAATCCGCGTTTCATTCGAGCCTGCAGCAAAAGACGGGTTACACGGTCGTGATGAATACCCAAACCCCACCCTAGACCCCTACGGTTGCGGCAAACTACCCGCCAAGTACCAGAAGTGAAACAGTCTCCCTCAACGACGTGAGTAACTCGTTAAACACTTCAAAGTACCCGGTTGTTTGTGCACCCCATCTTGGGTCTATCCTAGGAGCATAAAACAATAAATGAAATAATACAACGGTGGCTCCAACCTCAACTCGAATGTTCCCCGCAAAAGAATATTACAACAGATTACAATTTACATCGAATGAAAGATAAAAACTCTCATCTCACATCCCCGGCTATTCATCCACGACAATCCAATGAAGTTCATATCCACAAACCAATATCCATCACAGAAATGTGCAACCCCCAACTAACCGACATACTGAAGGGTTCCTAGGCACGCTAATGAAGTCTCACAAGGCATCAACCATGCCAATTTCAAATTTTATGAGTGCCGTGAAACCCTAATACGGATCGTCGACTAGAAATTTAGGCGAAAAACGAAACTAGTTAACATCTTAACTAAAGGAGAGAGGCTACAACCTTTGTAGATCCGGTTCTCCACTTCCTTAGCTCCACGTAGGCGTCCTCTCGCTGTCCATCTCGAATCCCGAACTCAATCGTCGGCTTCGTAGGAGAAATGGGCGGACTAGGTCGTCGGCTTCGTGCCGAAGATGATCTACGTAGAGGCATCACAAGTTCAAGCTCCAACTTCACCAAGTTGTGAAACTTGTGAAGAAAACACCCTATACTACTTGGCAAGAGGTAGATGGTGAAGAAATAGGAGGTGGGTTCACTTTAGAATTGGATTTCTCTCTCTTTTTCTTAAGTTGCCATTGATGGACTTAAGCTTTTCTTGAAGAAGAAGATGATGAAGAAGAAGAAAGAATATGATAAGTCTTTTAAAATGAAAAAGAAATTGAAAACGTATCATAATCTTAACCATAGTTAAGTGTAGAGAATGAACTAGGGTTAGTTCAAATGGTTAGGGTTAAGCATGAGACAAGAATGGTGACTAAGTCAAAGCTTCATGAAGCTTCAATAAGAAACAAAGAAAGCCACCATTCTCATCTTTATCTTTTCCAAATAAATAAATAAACAAATAAATAAATAAATGAAAAAGCAAAACCCAAATCATCAACTTAACCATGGTTTAATTCTATACACTTAACCAAATGAGCAAGCATCATCAAACATGATACAAACACGTGCACAAAAGTATAACACATATACAACTTGCACATCAAGTGAGAAAATCCATTTAAAGTGAACTAATACTAGCTAATGCAAAGTAATATATCAAATATATAATTATACATTAAATCATTAAATCAACACTTGATTTAACGATCCGGTCATATCGCATATAACCGACTAGTATCCTATGTATCGGCTTATCGAATCAATCCTTGATTCGATATCTAGGTTATATCGAATATAACCAATCGATACATCCATCGCGAGAATGAAATACGGTATCACATACACGCATTATTCTCGGTCCTGCACATATCTCATATGCGCTCCTATTTCGTTTCGCTTGAGCCAGGAAACCTCTGTGTAGGACTCTAAAGACTCGTCAATACGCCGGTAGCAGATGATGATCATATCAAGCACCTACAAGCCGCAAGCGGTCTGCTAAACGAAACGGCCATTTGGGTATTGAGCGATCAGAAGATCGACGAGCTAGCCCGCTCACACTCCTGTGAATCCAACCAGTAACACTTACCGTACAGTCCGGTCTGTTCGTCTGATATGTCGCATATCAAGTCTAGGGGTGGTATACGTCAGACCCCAATAACCGATAAGTCATGCCGATATGAGGCTCATAACGGGTCGAGAAACTACTGGTAACACTTACCAGCAAATCTCTGATCAGCCCTGGCCAGAGACTTCCCTGTTACGGCCAATCGAGCACAGCGCAACATCAACCCCCAATATCGGGAGAGACGAAACCCCTCCTATCGCTCATTGCCTCCATGTGACTCGGGACTGTACCCAAAGACCACCGTTTTGCACGCCCTCATGGACGTGGTAAGGTGGAGATCAAAGCACAGTGGGAATCACACAAGACTCTATGACGATCTCGGGTCTACAGACTAACCTGTACAAGTGTCACCTGAGAACTGCCATCTGACGTGAGGTATAATACCATCTGGGAGTTCTCGACGAGTCCGTCCAGTGTACCCAGTCTCCACTGAGCACCCGTATACCATCTCTGATGTCAAGCACCAATGGATATGGGATCATCCATCGCCCATCTCATGGGTCGAGAAGCGTATACGCTAGTCTACACTGGTATATCGATGCCCCGTCTCGATACACCCACGACTAGGGACCTTGAAGGATGTACTTATGGACTACCATGTCCCCACTAGTATGATCTGCATCATAGTCCAGGCAGTCAAGTACACATCCTAAGGGCTTTACCAACATGTAACTAAAAGACAGTTTAAAGAGACTAGTGTACGCGTTAAGATAAAGAGCAACCAGATAGCATACTATCATATCGAGCAAGAAAGTCATCTCTATATATGTCCAAGCATCCAATATAATATACATCAACTGTACAATACTGGCCTCTAGGGCATACATACAACTAACAATCTCCCACTTGCACTAGGGCCAGCTGCTGTAGTATAGCATACCGAGCATCCCGAAGAGTCTCTCAAACTGTATCTGGGGAATGGCCTTCGTGAGTGGATCCGCCGTGTTGTTCTTCGTGTCAACCCTCCTGACCTCGATCTCCCGGCGATCAACTATCTCCCGGATCAGGTGATACCGCCTCAGAATATGCATGGATCGCTGATGGGACCTGGGTTCCTTGGCCAAAGCCACCGCTCCATTATTATCGCAATACAAAGGTATTGGATGCTCAATGGATGGAACCACTCCAAGTTCAGTAATGAACTTCTTGATCCAGACAGCCTCTTTGGCAGCATCATTGGCAGCGATGTATTCAGCCTCCATCGTCGAGTCTGCCACGGTTTCCTGCTTGGAACTCTTCCAGCTAACCGCCCCTCCGTAAAGGGTAAAGACAAAGCCCGACTGCGACTTAGAGTCGTCCTTATCACTCTGGAAGCTCGAATCAGTAAAGGACTCCACTTGGAGTTCTACGTTACCATACACCAAGAGCATCTCTTTAGTCCTTCGCAAGTACTTGAGAATGCTCTTCACAGCTGTCCAGTGACTCTCTCCAGGATCAGCTTGATACCTGCTCACTACACTTAGTGAGTATGCAACATCGGGTCTGGTACATAGCATCGCGTACATGATAGAGCCTACAGCCGAAGCATAGGGTATCCTCTGCATGCGATCTCTCCAAATCAGTCTTGGGAGACATCTCTTTGGAGAGAGTGACTCCAGAGATCGTGGGTAAGTTCCCACGCTTGGATTCTTCCATACTAAACCTCTTTAGTATGGTGTCAATGTACCTGGATTGGGACAATCCCAAAATCCGTTTGGATCATTCTTTATAGATCCTAATTCCCAATATGCAGGAGGCATCACCAAGATCTTTCATTGAGAATCTTTGTGATAAGAAGAGCTTGACCGATTGCTGCATAGGAATATCATTTCCTATCAAGAGTATGTCGTCCACGTACAGTACGAGGAAGACAACCTTACTCTCTGCTACCTTCTTGTAGATACAAGGTTCATCTGGATTTTTGACGAAATCAAACTCTTTGATAACGACGTCAAAGCAGATGTTCCAACTCCGCGATGCTTGCTTTAATCCATAAATGGATTTAACCAGCTTGCACACCTTCCCGCTGCTCCCACTGTCTACGAAGCCCTCTGGCTGAGTCATGTACACGCTCTCTTCTAAATCACCATTTAGAAAGGCGGTCTTAACATCCATTTGCCAGATTTCGTAATCATGATATGCAGCGATGGCAAGCATGATCCGGATGGATTTAAGCATAGGCACTGGAGAAAAGGTTTCGTCATAGTCCACACCTGGTCTTTGACGAAAACCCTTTGCAACAAGTCTAGCTTTGAAAGTCTCCACTCTCCCATCTACACCAAGTTTCTTCTTGAAGATCCACTTGCTCCCAATGGGTTTTACCCCTTCAGGAGCAACATCCAAAGTCCATACTTTGTTGGTGTACATGGATTCCATCTCGGACCGCATTGTATCCAGCCATTTCACTGAGTCCCTACTCGTGATGGCCTGCTCGAAGCTAGTTGGGTCATCATCCTCCATGATTCAATCCTCGCTCCCACCATCCATGAAAACCGTAGTATCTCTCAGGTTGGCGAGGAACCCTACTAGATCGGCGGAGTGGCTGAGGTTCATTGGGAGCTACTGAATCCTCTGGTTCCACTAAATCTTCTGTTGTGTTTTGTTCAGCTGGAACCTCTTCCAGTTCTACCTCAGAGCCACTAATCTCTTTTGCAGGAAATTCCTTTTCTAAAAAGGTGGCATGTTGAGCAACAAATACTCTTTGTTCCTCACTGTGGTAGAAGATATACCCTCGCGAATGTTTGGGATATCCAACAAATTTACACATAACAGACCTTGCCTCGAGTTTGTCCGGTTTTTGTCTTTTGACATAGGCCGGGCAACCCCATAAAATTAAGATATGGTCTCTTCCCTTCCCATATCTCATATGGTGTGGTAGGCACAGATTTGGTGGGAACCCTATTCAGTAGGTATGCTGCTGTTTCCAGTGCATATCCCCAGATGGAAATAGGTAACTCAGCTACACTCATCATAGAGCGCACCATATCCAATTGGGTGCGGTTCCTCCATTCTGATACACCGTTGTGCTGTGGTGTATATGGAGGAGTGAGCTGAGAGAGAATCCCATTCTCTTTTAGGAAGTCCAGGAATTCAATGCTCAAGTATTCACCTCCTCGATCAGATCGTAGGATTTTAATACTTTTTCCGGTTTGGTTCTCGACTTCTTGTTTATATTCTCTAAATTTCTCAAAAGCTTCTGATTTGTGTTTCATCAGGAACACATATCCGAATCTAGAGAGATAGTCAGTGAATGTAATGAAGTACGAAGAACCATCCCTGGCATGTGTAGACATGGGACCGCATACATCACTATGTATCAGTCCCAAGAGTTCGGTAACTCTTTCTCCGTGTCCCGTAAACGGAGTTTTGGTCATTTTGCCTTTGAGACATGACTGGCAAGTGTCATAAGATGAAAAGTCAAACGGATTCAAATATCCATCTTTATAAAACTTAGCCAGTCGTGTCGCATTGATGTGACCCAGTCTACAATGCCACAAGAAGGATTCGTTCAGTTCTGAACTCTTCCTCTTGAGTGTGTTTGTTATGCTCAGAACTGTTGATTGATTTAGAACATAAATGCCATTGCACAACGTGCCTGATCCAACCAACTTTTGGTTACGGAAAATGTTCATAACATTGTCCTGTAATACAAAATTATATCCCTCTTTACTCAACAAAGAAACCGATATAATGTTGCATATCAGGTTCGGCATGTAATAGCATTCGTTTAGAACCAATGTATTACCAGTTGGTAATACTAGGTGATATTCCCCGACAGTCTTAGCTGCAACAATTGCACCATTTCCAACTCTAATGTCTTTATCACCTTCTCCAAGTTCTCTACCTTTCCTAAGCCCATGTAACTGATTACATATATGGGATCCTGACCCGGTATCTAATACCCAGGACGTAGAGCAAATGGAGAAACAGTTCTCTGTAACGAACACACCTGAAGAAAATGCATCAGCATGTACTTTCTTCATTCGGGTGGCAAGGGAATCCTGGTATTCCCCTATATCCTGTTCATTCCTATAACTATTATAAGAAAGAACGGAACCAACGTTCCCCAGCATAGAATAACATGCGGGTTCGGTCAATACATCCATATTATTATCTTTATTAGGGCATGACATGGTCGCTACCTGGAGAGAGAGAGAAGAAAACACTTTAGCGTATGCTCGTGCAAGATCAGATTGGTTATTATCTTATCTAATCAGGATGGCTCCCACTTGTTTTTATCAAATCTTCCTTCAAACCCTAAAAGGAAAGACTAGCCGGGATTAATTACACACTACAAGTTCGCCAATCTTTCAGCAAGGCCAGTGTCGGTACTTTGAGGGAGGTCCCCCGTGCTTTCGCACGAACCTAATTACTGTAAACCTCGTTTTCCCAGAGGCGTAACCCCGTTGACACCTTTCTAGACACCTACTTGATCGGCTAATTGTAATATGTAAAACTCTCCCAGGAGTAACTCTTACTCGCAGTGGGTATCGGGATCCAACTATCTCATAGAAGGTATGCAATCTCATTGCAAATTTCAACACTTGAAATTCCCGATAATATTTTGCCCCAAGCATCCTATGACCTTGACGGAGGTCAACAAACCACAGGGTGCAAGTCAAGTTCAACCCGTCATTTCTTGATTGAATCAAAACCACCCGCACGACCCTTGACGGAGGTCAACAAGGTCGTACGACTACCCTAATCCAATCTGCATCACATGCATGAACAGATAAATACTAGTTAGCTACCGCACACTACGCCTTGACGGAGGTCAACAAACATAGCACGAATACTAAGTAGGATTTATCTGAAATGACGGAGGGCTACGACAGGTTTTTCTTAAAACCTATTGCGTAATGAACTTGATATCGTTGTAGAATCAAATGAAGTTTTGAAATGGAGTGATTTTGAAGCTTTTCTAGTTTTGCTAAAGGGGTCACTCATGGTGAAGGGATCGTCGGCCCTTTCCTCGTCGAATGAGGTGCGGGATATATCATATATATCACTGTGCAGAGCAGAAACTATAGAAGCAATCAAAAGTCAAACCGAGTGTGTAGCATCTGCCAGTTATTGCTAAAGGAGTCACTCCCGGTGAAGGGATCTCGGTCCTTTCCTCATCGAATAAGGTGCAGGGTATATCATATATACCGCTATGCAAAGCAAGAACTGTAGCTACCTGTTTTGTTTAAAATTTGATTCTACAACATCTTAGGTTTCTTTTCTTTCATTAATCACTTTAATGAAGTCCCATCATTTAAGTCACCTAAACATCACAGATAAATACGGCGTACACTTATGCCATCCGCATTCGCCTGGATGTCCCCTCGTGCACCGTTAGGTTAGGTAACTAACGACAGAGCAGGGCAGGGCTAGTGCGGATGCAAAACATAAGTAACGTCTATATAATATATCATATATACTATATACTGTATCTATCACAGAACATCACATGATCACATCACAGATATCGCAGCAGAAGAAACATATGAAACATTGGATATACTAGGACGTCCGTGTTTTCAATACGAGCCAGTATAAAACACGGATTCCACGGTCGTGATGAATAGCCAATCCCACACCCCGAGACCCCTACGAGAGCGGCAAGCAACCCTACCAATTCCAGGGTTAGGAGTCCCGGACTCGACTCCTCGAGATGGTCTCCCACTGGACCCTAGAACCCGGTTACTTGTGCTCCCCTCCTTGGGTCTATCCTAGTGCAGAAAAGTAAATAATATACAAAAGGTGACAACTTCCGCAACCTGGAAGTGCCCCAAATAAAAGAATATTACATAGAAGTTTTTACATGAATGAAAATGAAAAACACTCATCTCACATAAAAACCCCCGGCTATTCAAACACGACAATCCAATATAACATATCTAGCAACACATAACATCACAGGTCATCAACGTAAGTAAATATGCGGATCCCAATTGTCGTTGACATATAGCAACGAAACCGGCGATATCACATATTACACTTACGGTCACATAAAAGAAAGTGTAAAACTACAACAATTGGAATCCGCAATCTGTTTAGACATCACATGCCTAATCAAATGAAATACTTAGACATCACATGCCTAACAATTATAAACCCCGCATTTTAGTCTCATTATCGAAAACTCTTTTCAATATCAAGTGAGACTAAACCGCTAGATTTATAACATTCGTTCAGCTATCTCATAACTGTTTGTGAATTCCAATTATTTTATCCCATTCCGGATAAATAGAAAATATTAAACTTTCCGATCGAACATTCGAACACCCAAGTTTTCCCGACTCTTATCAACCATGAAATAAGTTCAAAAACATTCATTTCATGCCTCAGTACCAACGGTCCAGCCGTAGAAGGGTCAAGCCAACGCCTCACATGTGGCACGCCGTACTGCCCCAAACCCGAAGGTTCAAAGGGCAGTTCAAGATGGTCACATAATCGAGTTAAGGTTTGTTGTCTTCTAGAGGGACCATCGCGTTACTTGCACTACTCAGAACGTCCTTAAACCACAGAAAAATCCAACACTTGGATATTTTTCGGCAGGGGAAAGATTCGGTATTTACATCCGGTCGAAATTTTTAACATATTCCAAAATATCCGGAAAGCCACATAGACAAAATCTGATAATCCGATCGAAACATCGAAGCTCTAAAACACATCAGAAAATTCAACTCTTGAATAAATATTAAAAATACCCATAAAACTCAGCTGCTGAAATAATGAATTACTGTGCAAATATTACAGGAAAATCCCATTAGTTGGCCGCGGAACTGTAAGTGCACGGCGGCGCCCCGGCCGTCAATCCGACGCCGGAATGCGGAAGCGGTGAATAACTTAAAATTTGCGGACTTAGCAAACCGGCACCACCGCGCACTAAACACCCGGATCGTAACCATTAACAAGTCTAAGCTAACTAGAAGATTGGGAATAGAGATATACCGACGATCCAAGTCCTCCGGTCTTCTCGTCATGCTCCCGATCTCCTGCGGAAAAGTCCCGTCTCCTCCTCGTCGCCGGAAGTGCACCACATCGCCTACTTTGTTTACGGGCTCCCACCTCAATGCCGAGGCAACTCGGGGACGAAGCCGGCTACTCGACGTGCCCAAGATTCGTTGTAGAATTCGTAGTAGAAGAAGTCTCATTTGTGGTTCATGGAGATGCCTTTGTGGTGGAGGAAAATGAAGTGAACTTTTGGAGAGGGTTCTTGTGTGATTTTTGGAGAATGAAGAGAACCAAAAATGCCACACCAAAAATCAATCAACCCCCATCCTCAAGAATGGCCGGCCCCTTGTAGCCAAGGGAGAGAGGGGAAAAGTCAAGGGGGAGGTAACCATATGAATCATCCAAGAGAGAGAGAGAGAGGAATGGTTATCATGAAAAACAATGATACCAAAACAAAACCCATACTCCACCACCAACCACCAACCTCATCATCAACAACCATGATGAGGCAAAAGTCATGCCATCATGACAAGAAGAAGTCAAGGTCAATGAAAAGATGTCATGATACAACTATATGCAAAGACCCCCTTCCACAATTGCCTATTTACAACAATGCAAATAAGCCCTCCTCCACCAATCTTCGGCCAATGAACGGAACAATGGAAATTGGCCGAAACGGAAAGCAAACTGGCAACTCCATAAAACTGGTCCCGTAATAAATTACAGGAAAACCCCGATACTGTGCATACACACCCGCATTTGTATTCCGACCGAAATACAAATGCAATGAGACAAAATCTACACTGTACTATACTAGGATCCGGCTTATACCAAAGCCGGCTAGTAATATCCGTTCGATCCTGATCCGTGCAATACCGCACGTATCTGATCGAACCCTGCCATATAACCATACGGCCTATAGTACAGACTGTCCGATCCTGATCCGTGCAATACCGCACGTATCTGATCGGACCCTGCCATATCTCCATACGGCCTCTACAACCTTTCGCCCGAAAGCTTGAGTAACTGAAAGTGTGGCGGACTCTAAAGACTCGTCAATACAATGGCTGAGGACTTAACCACTAGCACGTCAGAGGTATATGCCAATACGTGACGGGCCACCAGCTATTGACCAAAAGGGACGTCGATGAGGAAGCTCACCCCGACACCCAACTGAGCCTGTCAGTGACAATATCCGTGCAGTCCGGTCCGTTCGTCTATGAGTATCGCATGGCGGGCCTAGGGGGTTGGTAAAAGTCAGACCCCCAAAAGCGGTACAAGTCGTGTCGGAGTGTAGCCCAGAACACCCTGAGATACTACTGGAATAGCTACCAGTAAATCTCCTTGCCTTGGCCAAGGACTTTGTGTAATGGCTCTCCTAGACACAGCACGACCTCACCCCCAATACCGGGAGAGACGAACCCCTGAAGATACGCTCACTGCCTCCATGTGGCTCGGGACTGTACCCAACTAAAACCTGTTTGCACGACTCCTTTGAGCCGTGGTAGGGTAGTAATCAAAGTACAGTGGGAACTCACACGAGACAAATGACGATCCCCAGGTCGATGAACTAACCTGCACACATGTCACCAGGGAACTGCCATCTGACGTCTGGTATATGACCAACTAGCATGTTCCCGGCGAGTCCTGTCCGGTGTACTCATAACCCAATGAGCACCTGTATACATCTTAGGTGATCCTACTGACACCAGTGGCTTGTGAGACCGGCCACCGCCCCTCGTCGGGGTCTCGACTGTATACACTAGTCTACTAATGGAGTATCGATGCCCAGTCTCGAAACTCCCACGACTAGGGACCTTTTAAGGATAAGCTTATAGACCCCCAGCTCCCACTTATATGATCGCCCTCATACTGCTGGTGGTCAAGCAAGAATCCTAGGGGCTCTATCAACGTGTAATAGCGACGTGTCAGGTCACCTAAAGCAGTACACGATGATAAAGGTAAACCAGATAGCATACTATCATCTCGAGTAAGACTGTCCTACCGGGATAGGTCCTCCCTCAATCATTACAATCACGTACCTGTGACCTAATAATTGACTCTGAGGGCACTATCTCCAACAATCTCCCACTTGCACTCAAGGCTAATTATTGCGATGTCGCATACTCACAGCCCGTGTGATACCGAACACCCAACTCCTCTACTAGTCAGTCTCACAAAGCTCGTTTGCGAAACTATTGCGTTCGAGGAATCGCCTCAGTGAGTGGATCCGCTTTGTTGTTTCTTTCCATGTCTCTCTATGTCTCATGTTCGCGGAGAAACCCATCTCCCGAAATGAGCAATACCTGTCTTAGAATATGTCTGGATGTCTGATGGGACATAGCTCATGAATGAACTCCAAATCCAAACTTCTTAGACTGTATCGTCAACTGAACTTAATCAGTATCCTGCGCGCCATGCCTCCCTCAGTATTGCCTTGGACCACCTGTCCAAAATACTGCCCCTCAACAGAAGGAAAAACTATAACTCTGACAACCTCCTTGTCGTCCATGTCACCTTGGAAGCCTGGAATGATAACTGTCTCCTGAATGAGGCTGTCGTTATCATCTTCCTAGAACATCCACTTATGTTCTAAAACTGCTTCCGACTGTTTCTCCAGGATTGGATTAATGTCAACTTATTGCATCTAGTGCAAGAACAACATCTGGTGTGGTACTTGACATCTCACGATTGACTCAATTGCCTGAGCAAGTGATCTGCCAATCATGCCCGTCCCTCTCCCCTTTAGTCTGTAAGACACCTTTGGAGAGGGTGACTCCATTACCTGCAGGTACACTACCGTGCCAGGAGTCGTCCATCCTAAATACTCTTAGAATGCTGTCAAGTACCCTGATTGGGAAACCACCCAAATCTAGATCTAAAACCATAGATCTAGTAACCAGTATGTCTGCATAAAATCCATTTCTTTTGTGGAGAAACAACTGTGTGACGACCAAAGTATAACCGATCGTAGTGTAGGAGTTTCTTTTCCTACTCTGTGTATATCATCCAAATACCAGGATATCACACCCTACTACCTTCTTAACAAATCCATCCCCTATTCTGACGAAGTCAAACCCATGACTGTCACGTCAGAAATAGATGATCTATCTCCGCTACATCTGCTCTAGTCTATAAATAGACATAAGCAACCTGTCCACCAATGCTTCCGCTGCTCCCACTGACTACGACAACCCTCTGGCAGAGTCATATAGACGTACACTTCTAAAACTGGTTTAGAACGACGCTATACTCATCCTCCCGCCGGGTCTCGTAACCTGGAACAACAGCAATGGCAATTGTGGGTAAACAAGAACTTCCCTGTCACCGTCCTTGAGGCTACCGGAGTACCTCTCGGGTGCCTGAAGTTACCCACCTTATCTGCGGAGTGGCCAATGGAATGTCAATCCAGATTGAATCTTTAGGTTCCTTATCAAATCTTCAGTAATCGTGTGTGGTTCTGGAATCACTTCCAGTTCTACCATACTCCCACTATTGTTTTCTGAAAAAATCCATTTTTAATAAAACTGTGGCGAGTCTAGAACAATATTGCTATTGTTCATCCAGATGGTAGAAAATCAACCCGCGTCATAGCCTGGGTCAACCCACAAACAGCCATTACAGAAACGTGCCTTTAGTTGTCCAGTGTCTGGTTTTAAGCATAAACCGGACAACTCCCCGTACCTTAACATCGTTAAGATATGAACTGTTCTATATCCAATATAGAAACAGAGGCACTGATTTAATTGAACCAGATTCAAATCATGCAGCTGTCCCCAGCGCATGTGAACTAAATGGAAGGAGGCCGATCAGCGTTACTCAACTTAGGAATACTTCCAATTATGAGTAACCTGAAAGAGAAGCAAGATCTCTTTATCATTACTATCAACTGAATACCATACACAAGTATCTACATCTTCGATCTCTTTGAAGAATCCCGATACTTGCTATACCTGGTTCTCTACTCTATTCAAATACCTATAACTTCTCAAAATTCGGACCCTGTGTTTCCAAGAAACACCTGTCTAAAAACTAGAGAAGTCATAAGTAAACTGAATGTAGTACGAGGACCAACCCCTCTGTCCTGATGGACCCTGGACAACATACAATACTCTGTATAAGTCCCTTGAGTCTGATAACTCATTCACTGTGTGTCGTAGGTTGAAAACTGTACTTATGGTTAAGAAGAATTACACCGCTGTTTAATGCTCCTTACCTCACTATCCACTGATATAGGTAAATGTCATAGACATGATTTCAAAAAGGTACATCTCACTCTATGAAAATAGACGTACAGATATATCAATTTGAAATTGGTGCATAACTGCGGATATTCAAAACCAAATATTTGCCGACCGGCAAACAGCCCAGGTGATTTCCCAAAATATCACCGATTACAACGAATCCGGATATAATGAGGATGATCACCCAATTCCCAATAACCTACTCCCACTCATCATCTGTAAAACCATACAGATGTGAGAATCATTCCTGGTAAATACATACCCTGGAGCAAGTGTCTAATCGGGAAATCAGTTTTCTTTTAACTGTACACAGTGAACCTGAAACATTGAAATGTTCCGATGGGGTATCCCGGTATTCCTAGTAATGCCTCTACCATTATCCAGATTCACAACTATAACCGTATAATTCTTTGCCACCTCTCCAAATCCCTTCATATGTCTTTAGTCTTTACCTTCTGCACACCCCTTTAGGCCAAATGGTTTTCTTCCTTCCCTACCGTTCGGCACCAGCCTATGGTTTGGAAGAAGATTATCCAATAAGCATAATGGGTGTACTGTCCCAATCCTAGGAACACTCGCAATGAGAGAGGGTGAAGATAAAAGACAACCGAATAAACCTTATTCCTATTTCTCCTGAACCAGAATCCATCCCCGAACTGGAACAAGTTCCATTCGAGTTTGTATATAACCATACGATGGAGTATCCAAATAAACTGTGGATCTTCGTAGTGATACGGAGTGTCCTGGAGAAATACAAAGGTGATGTGGGAGTGGTAACGAAATATTTGGTTTGGTCGTGAATATCTGTTGCAATTTACTTTGCCCTCTTACTAATCCCTTGCTTTGTCTGAACTTAATACCTTCTGCACACCATCATTATGCTAATTGGTTTTCTTCATTCCCTACCGGTCGGCACCAGCCTAAGGTTTGGAAGAAGACAATCCAATTTGCGTAATAGGTGTACTACCCCTAAACCAAGGAGTACTCGTAACCTGAGAGAGGGTAAAAGGAAAAGACAACTGAATAATCCTATCCGTTTTCTCCAGAACCGGAAACCATCCTCGAATAAATTCTTTCGAGTTCGTATCTAACCATACGATGGTTTTGTCCAATGGAAGTGGACGTTCGTAGTAAAACGGGGTGTCCTGGAGAAAAGGGTAAAAGTAGGAGTGGCAATGAGGTTTGCAACTCTGACAATCCAAAAGCCGGTGTTTAAGAAGGTTCGGTCAACTTGGTCACTGAGTCAAAGTCTTAGGGTCGGGTCAAATGGTCGCTGCCAGAGAGAGAGAGAAAAGAAACACTCAGCGTGCACTCTAACCTAGATCAGAATGGTCACCAATTTATCTAATCTGGAATCCTCCCACTGTACCTCAAATTCTCCTCCAAACCTGAAAGAAGAATTAGTCGGGGTCACCCGAGGAGTATACTAACTCATCAGTGGGAATCGGGATCCAACTCTCATCGCATGACAACGTGACGGAATCCGCTCACGGTATCACACTCCAGAAGGTATGCGCATATCTGGCAAGTTTCAGTTCTTTTGAAACTCCCGATGTGATTTCTACCCCATGCTCTTATGACCTTGACTAAGGCCAACAAATCATAAGTCACATGTCAAGTTCTACCCGTCATTGTCCAGGTTAATTTGAATCCACCCGTACAAGCCCTTGACTAAGGCCAACAAGGCTATACGACTGTCCCAAACCAACGCATCTATCTATGCAGCATATGAATACCCAATAGCTACCAAACACTGTGCCTTGACTAAGGCCAACAAACACAGCTTGAATACTATTGACTACCCATATGAAACGACGGAGGGCTACGAATGGTTTCTGGCGAAAACCTTTAACGTAATGAACTTGATATCGTTGAAGGAACGGATAGCTTTTTGAAAATATAGTGACGACAACCGTTGCTAAAGAGGTCACTCCCGGTGAAGGGATCTCGGCTCTTTCCCCGTAGAATGGGGTGCAGGATATTCCAACTGAATACCGCGATGCAAAGCAAAAGTAATCGGCTATAGTGAAGTTAATGCCCTGACGCAAACTTCTGTCCAAGGGGTCACTCCCGGTGAAGGGATCTCGGCCCTTGCCTCGTCGACTGAGGAGCAGGATATTCCAATGAATACCACGATGCAAAACAAAAGTAAACGTCCTTGCAATAACAGCCTTTTGAAAAGTGTTCCAACAACATCAGATTAGGTTTGTTTTAACTCGCATTGATCCGAATCAATGCAGTCCCATCATTTGATCACACCAAAAAGAACGAAAATATACTGATGTACGTATATGCCATCCGCATTTGCCACTGGGTCCCGTCATTACCCGTTAGGTTAGCTTACTAACGACAGAGCGGGGACTGGACTAGTGCGGATGTAAAACATATACAACATCTACTAATATATACCAATATATTATATTCGCTCAAGGCGTGAATAAAATGCAACATCACAGAGAATGAACAGCATCACAGAAACAATACAGATATCTGGGATCCCCGGGTTTCACAGAGCCACTACTGAAACCCGACGTTCCCCTGGTCGTGTGGATAGCCTGTGCAATGTAATCCTAGACCCCTACGGGCGCGGCAAGTCACCCGCCAAAACCTGAAGCGAGGCAGCCCCCTTCAGCGCCGTGAATGGACCACCCAGCACTTCACGGAATCCGGTAACTTGGGCACCCCTCCTGGGTCAACCTGTACCCCCTACGAGTGCGGCGAATAGCCCGCCAATCCTAGAGTGAAGCCCCTTCCGTCTCAATGCCATGAGATGCGGGCTTGTTGCCCTCCAGAACCCGGCTACCCGTGCACCCCTCCGCGGGGCAATCCTAGTACAGAAAGTAAAATATACATACACCGGGTACATCGACCGCAACCAGGTCGTGCCCCAAAAGAATAATACAAACAGGCAGTGACGGCAGTCCACATGTCGGACGCTCGCCCCGCAATATCAAATGTACATAATACAACATCACAGTACTAGCATTGCATCCAGGCTATCCCCCACGACCGATCCGCAACATCACAGCATAAACATAGAACATCAACGTGAAAGTCACGTTCGCAAATCCGTCTAACCGGGCTATAGCAGTTAGACGGGATTTATCGATCGAGTGACATTCACGGTCGCAGATATAATGTAAATACTGTGAAAAATGTGTTTAAAATTTTCCGATTGACCAAAAAATTAACAAGTGGGCCCCCAAGCAATACTGTAGCACTCACAGAAATAATTGGCCCAATTTTAATATTCCAAAACCCTTAATTACTACCCTGAAGCCCACTGGAAAAAGATGGCCCACTGACCTCTCCACACTGCGGCGGATCCGCGGCCCAATATAGAGGTGAGGCCGCGGTTCCGCGCTCATGAGGAGAGATCACAGTGTCGAATTTTTCCAGTATGCTTAGAATTTCCTGCACATCATTCTGAGACCACCTGAAAAATTTTTGGACACCAAAAAATCTTAACAGAAAACTGATGTGCACAAAAACATAGATTTTGGAATTTTGGTTGATCGGAAAAGCAAAACACATCAAACGAAAGCTAGACGAAGTTAATGGCGAGGCTCTGATACCACTGTAAGTGCACGGCGGCGCCCCGGCCGTCAATCCGACGCCGGAATGCGGAAGCGGTGAATAACTTAAAATTTGCGGACTTAGCAAACCGGCACCACCGCGCACTAAACACCCGGATCGTAACCATTAACAAGTCTAAGCTAACTAGAAGATTGGGAATAGAGATATACCGACGATCCAAGTCCTCCGGTCTTCTCGTCTTGCTCCCGATCTCCTGCGGAAAAGTCCCGTCTCCTCCTCGTCGCCGGAAGTGCACCACATCGCCTACTTTGTTTACGGGCTCCCACCTCAATGCCGAGGCAACTCGGGGACGAAGCCGGCTACTCGACGTGCCCAAGATTCGTTGTAGAATTCGTAGTAGAAGAAGTCTCATTTGGGGTTCATGGAGATGCCTTTGTGGTGGAGGAAAATGAAGTGAACTTTTGGAGAGGGTTCTTGTGTGATTTTTGGAGAATGAAGAGAACCAAAAATGCCACACCAAAAATCAATCAACCCCCATCCTCAAGAATGGCCGGCCCCTTGTAGCCAAGGGAGAGAGGGGAAAAGTCAAGGGGGAGGTAACCATATGAATCATCCAAGAGAGAGAGAGAGAGGAATGGTTATCATGAAAAACAATGATACCAAAACAAAACCCATACTCCACCACCAACCACCAACCTCATCATCAACAACCATGATGAGGCAAAAGTCATGCCATCATGACAAGAAGAAGTCAAGGTCAATGAAAAGATGTCATGATACAACTATATGCAAAGACCCCCTTCCACAATTGCCTATTTACAACAATGCAAATAAGCCCTCCTCCACCAATCTTCGGCCAATGAACGGAACAATGGAAATTGGCCGAAACGGAAAGCAAACTGGCAACTCCATAAAACTGGTCCCGTAATAAATTACAGGAAAACCCCGATACTGTGCATACACACCCGCATTTGTATTCCGACCGAAATACAAATGCAATGAGACAAAATCTACACTGTACTATACTAGGATCCGGCTTATACCAAAGCCGGCTAGTAATATCCGTTCGATCCTGATCCGTGCAATACCGCACGTATCTGATCGAACCCTGCCATATAACCATACGGCCTATAGTACAGACTGTCCGATCCTGATCCGTGCAATACCGCACGTATCTGATCGGACCCTGCCATATCTCCATACGGCCTCTACAACCTTTCGCCCGAAAGCTTGAGTAACTGAAAGTGTGGCGGACTCTAAAGACTCGTCAATACAATGGCTGAGGACTTAACCACTAGCACGTCAGAGGTATATGCCAATACGTGACGGGCCACCAGCTATTGACCAAAAGGGACGTCGATGAGGAAGCTCACCCCGACACCCAACTGAGCCTGTCAGTGACAATATCCGTGCAGTCCGGTCCGTTCGTCTATGAGTATCGCATGGCGGGCCTAGGGGGTTGGTAAAAGTCAGACCCCCAAAAGCGGTACAAGTCGTGTCGGAGTGTAGCCCAGAACACCCTGAGATACTACTGGAATAGCTACCAGTAAATCTCCTTGCCTTGGCCAAGGACTTTGTGTAATGGCTCTCCTAGACACAGCACGACCTCACCCCCAATACCGGGAGAGACGAACCCCTGAAGATACGCTCACTGCCTCCATGTGGCTCGGGACTGTACCCAACTAAAACCTGTTTGCACGACTCCTTTGAGCCGTGGTAGGGTAGTAATCAAAGTACAGTGGGAACTCACACGAGACAAATGACGATCCCCAGGTCGATGAACTAACCTGCACACATGTCACCAGGGAACTGCCATCTGACGTCTGGTATATGACCAACTAGCATGTTCCCGGCGAGTCCTGTCCGGTGTACTCATAACCCAATGAGCACCTGTATACATCTTAGGTGATCCTACTGACACCAGTGGCTTGTGAGACCGGCCACCGCCCCTCGTCGGGGTCTCGACTGTATACACTAGTCTACTAATGGAGTATCGATGCCCAGTCTCGAAACTCCCACGACTAGGGACCTTTTAAGGATAAGCTTATAGACCCCCAGCTCCCACTTATATGATCGCCCTCATACTGCTGGTGGTCAAGCAAGAATCCTAGGGGCTCTATCAACGTGTAATAGCGACGTGTCAGGTCACCTAAAGCAGTACACGATGATAAAGGTAAACCAGATAGCATACTATCATCTCGAGTAAGACTGTCCTACCGGGATAGGTCCTCCCTCAATCATTACAATCACGTACCTGTGACCTAATAATTGACTCTGAGGGCACTATCTCCAACAGGAACCGCCGCAGAAGCCAAGCTTCTGCCGCGGTTCCGCCGCACCTTTGACTGTTCATGAGGTAAATTTTGCACCGTAGTTCATAGAATTCCCTGCTGAATTATTTAAGAATTTTTAATCTGGAAAAATCCCAGTTTTTAGAAAAAGTCCAGAGAGCATGATGTGTTAGGGTTTCGATGTGAATTCGGGTTTCAGACGTCGTCTAGACTTCGCCTAAGGCTCTAGCTAGGCTCTGATGAGCGACGATTGGTTTCTTCATCTTCATCTTCTTCTTCAAGAAAAGCTTAAGGTCCATCAATGGCAACTTGAGCTAAAGTGAGAGAAATCCAATTCTAAAGTGAACCCACCTCCTATTTCTTCACCCTCTACCTCTTGCCAAGTTGTTTTGGGTGTTCACTTCATAAGTTTCATAACTTGGTGAAGTTGGAGCTTGAACTTGTGATGCCTCGACGTAGATCGTCGTTGACAAGAAGCCGACGACCAATTCCGCTCGTTTCTCCGATGAAACCGTCGCGAGAGTCCAAGATTCAAGATGGACAGCGAGAGGACGTCCACATGGAGCTAAGGAAGTGGATATCCGGATCTACAAAGGTTGTAGCATCTAACTTTTAGTTAAGTAGTTAACTAGTTTTGTTTTTCTCCTAAACATCTAGTCTACGATCCGCGTTAGGGTTTCTCGGCACTCATAAAATTTTAAATTGGCATGTTCGATGCCTTGTGAGACTTCATTAGGATGTCTAGGAACCCTACAGTGGTATCAGAGCCTAGCTAGAGCCTTAGGCGAAGTCTAGACGGAGTTTGAAGTCCGAACGAACCCGAAACCCCAATTCCAAGGTGCTCTCTGGAAATTTTCTTAAATTTTGGATTTTTGTCAATTAAAAATATGCAGAAAATTATGCAGGGTCTTATATGAAATACTGTGAAATACGAGGGCCTGATTCAACTTTTCCACCGCAGAACCGTGGCATGAGCTATGCATGCGCGGCGGTTCCGCGGCCGTACTGTCCCCTTGTCTGGTGATTTTTTCACAGTAATTCATGAATTCAGATATTATATTTTCTGGGTATTTTTATTGTGACTCTACAGAAGAGTATTTTGGGGTTGCTTTGGGGATTCAATTATTCGTTCGGGTTATCAGATTTTGTCTATGTGGCTTTCCGGATAACTTTAGAATATGTTAAAAAGTTCGACCGGATTTAAATACCCAACTTTTCCCCTGCCGGAAAAATTCCAAGTGTTGGATTTTTCTGTGGTTTAAACACGTTCTGAGTAGTGCAAGTAACGCGATGGTCCCTCTAGAAGACAACAAACCTTAACTCGATTATGTGACCTGTTAGTGTATATGCCCTAGAGGCCATTACTGTATCATACTAGTTTGTATATTACTTAATGGAAGCTTGGGATATTCACAGTTGTATATACAATCTTGCTCGAAATGGTAGTATGCTACTTGGTTTGTCTCTGCTTTAATATGTGCATGTGTTTCTTTTAGCATATTGCTGGTATACATATTAGTAGAGCCCTTAGGATCTTTGCTTGATTACCAGCGTTGTGATGGCGCTCGCACTCGTGGGAGCTGGGTAATCTATAAGCATATCCTTATATAGGTCCCTGGTCGTTGGACTATCGAGACAGGGCATCGATACTCCGGAGTAGACTAGCGTATGCGCTTCTCATCCCAGTGTGGGAGACGGTCTGTCCCACAGCCGTTAGTACGTCGTACTTGGGATAGTATGCGGGTGCTCGTTAGGTTACGAGTACACTGGACAGGACTCGTCTGGAACTGTTGGTTGGTAATATACCTATCGTCAGTTATCAGTTCCCAGGTGACATGAGTACAGCTTAGTCCGCTGACTTGACACTGTCACTTCGCCTCGAGTGTGTTCCCACAGCACTTTGATTACTACCCTACCACGGCTCAAAGGAGTCGTGCAAACAGGTAGTTTTTGGGTGCAGTCCCGAAGCACTTGGAGTCAGTGACGGTTAGACTGGATTCGTCTCTCCCAGTATTGGGGGTTGACATCGCGCTGTGTCCAGGAGAGCCATTACACGAGTAGTCCCTGGCCAGGGCAAGCGAGATATACTGGTAGGTTTCCAGTGTTATCTCAGGGTGTTCTGGGCTACACTCCGACACGACTTGTACCGCTATTAGGGGACTGACGTTCACCGCCCCCCTAGGCCCACCATGCGATGTATCAGACGAACAGACCGGACTGTACGGAGACTGTCACATACAGGCTCAGTAGGAGTGCAGATGGGGTTCACCTCGTCAGTCTTCTTATCGACATCTACCTGGGGACCGTTACGTACAGCTAGTGCCGTTTGCGGTCTGTGGTTAAACCCACTGCCAGCGTAGTGTCGAGTCTTTAGAGTCCCACAAAGAGAGCTATTCGCCTTTAGGAAAAATGAGTAGAGGTCGCATGGTTTTGCGACAGGGTTCATTCGCATCCGCGCACTTGTGCACGTTTGCTGTCCGGACAGTTTATACTAGCGGGCTTTGGTTTAAGCCGGATCCTAGTATATGATTTGAGATTGGTTTTTCTCAGTGTATTCGTGTTCCTCGGATCACGAATGCGGGTGCGTATGCACAGTTGCTTGAGATTGGGGGAGAGGACTTTTTTTTAGGGTTAATGGTTATTGTCATTTTATTAACCCTATTGCTTATGTGTGTATTATAGTTAATTGATAATTAGCTTAATAATTGTGCATGGTTGTTGTTGTTGACAATTTGACTTCATTGATTTGTTGACCATGTTGACAACTTGACCATAATCATTTCATTTGGAAGATACTCTTTGATCTTTGCAAAATTGAAATGATAATGGTCATGTCATGATTTACCATGACAATTTTCAAGCTAATTATTCAATTAAAATTATTCACACATATTAGTGAGAATGGCTCACTAATAATTCATTCTCTCATATCATTTCTCTCTCTTGTTCATCCTCTCCCTCAAGCTCTCTCCCTCTCATGTGTTGAGAAACAAAAAGCTTGAGAAAAACCTTCACTTGATCTTCTCTACTCTCTTCTAGGGTTCAAGTCTTAGCATTTCTTGCACTCTAGTTACTCCTAGCTTGGAGTTGAAGCTAAAGGTCGAGGCTTTCGGATGGATCCTTCTTTGACGGGAGAAGACAAGCAAGGTGACCTCTTTCTACCATTCCTAGGAGCAAGGAGAGAAGGACTTTGAGCTCAAGGTATAACATTTCCATCACTTAGCTACTTTGTAGTTAGCTTTAGCAAGTTTATGTTTAGCAAAGATCCAAAAAGCTTGGTCCATGTTGCCTATAGTTGATAAAAATCCAATTTTTATTATGTTTTCCGCCTCCCCGTAAGCACCGGGGTGGGCAACGTGTACTTACAGTGGTATCAGAGCCTAACTAAACCTAAACTAGCTAAGTAGTTAAGTGTAACGAAGTTTCGAAACCGGAAAATCGAAAAACCAAACTCGCAAAACCCTAAGTTTCTGTTAATTTTTTTTCTGGTCAAAATAAAATTTGTTATACACCAAAAATTATCTCAGGGTTTTGTTAAGAACACCACCAAAAACGAGACAGAGAGTCGACCAAATGGGCGCGGATCCGCGGCGCTAGGAAGCTATTGCGCCGCGCATCCGCGGCCGTATTGTCTCTTCTCTGCCTCGATTTTGGTGCAGTGTGTTCCTGTGTTGGTTTTGGGATTTTTAGGATATGTTATATGTGCCCAGATTTTCCAGAACTAAAATTTACTTTTGGGGGCCTATAAATCCGTATTTTTTCGGAACTTCACTACACTTTAACTATATCGGTTATATCTGTGATGCTTGTATGTATTGAACGTCGGCTAATCGCTATAAGTCGATTAGTCGGGGTTATACATCTCTGTGATCTGTGATTGTTATTGGTTTGTGGATATGAATGGATTGGATTGTCGCGGGTGAATAGTCGGGGTGGATGTGAGATGAGCGTTATTTTTCTTTCATTCATTTGTAACATGTAAATTGATGTAATAATATTATTTGTATGGCCGCACAACCGGGTCGGGGTTGTAGCCGTCATTGTATAATTCTTTTTACTGTTTTTGCTCCTAGGATAGACCCATGGAGGGGGTGCACAAACTACCGGGTATCTCGAAGTGCCGAGTGGCCTACTCACGGTGGTGAGGGAGGTTGCTTCGCTTCGGGTGCTTGGCGGGTAGTTTGCCGCACCCGTAGGGGTCTTGGGTGGGGTATTGGCTATTCACCGCGACCGTGTAATCCGCTTTACGTTGCAGGCTCGAACGCATTGCGGATTCCTAGTATATCCAATGTATTCATCTGTGATCTGTAATGTCTATCATTGCTATATATATATAATAACTATTTAGGCGTTGCTTATGTTTTACAGCCGCGCTAGCCCAGCCCCCGCTCTGTCGTTAGTTAAGTAACCTAACGGGTGATGACGGGGCCCCGTGGCGAATGCGAATGGCATAAGCGTACGTCATATTTTGGTTGTTTTCTGCAATGGTAGGATTAAATGATGGGACGCATTAAAAGAACTAATGCAAGAAATAAACCAAGTAAAAGTAGATTGGAACACTTTGAAAACCACTCGGTTCTTTTCAAAACTAAACTTTTAAACGCGGAGCTTGAACCACTCCTTTTAAAAGCTATCTCGTTCCATCGATTATATCAAGTTCACTACGTTCACGGTTTCGCCAAAACCATTCGTAGCCCTCCGTCATTCCACATGAATGGTCAAAAGTATTCAAGCTATGTATTTTGGCCAAAGTCAAGGCATAGTGATTGGTAGCGTTTGGGTATTCATGTGCAGCATAGATAGATGCGTTGATTTGGGACAGTCGTGCTGCCATTTTGGCCAAAGTCAAGGGTAGGTACGGGTGGGTCCAAATTAACCAGGAGAATGACGGGTAGAACTTGACATGTGACTTATGATATTTTGGCCAAAGTCAAGGTCATAAGAGCATGGGGCAAAAATCCACATCGGGAGTTTCATAAGTACTGAAACTTGCTAGCCTTGCATACCATTTGGAGTGTGATGATTCTGGTAGGATTCTTTCGGTTTTATCACGCGATGATATTTGGATCCCGATCCTACTGTGAGTATATGCTACTCCTCGGGAAAACTCTCACTTAACGATCAATGCTATAAACCTAGTAGGTGCCTAGAAAGGTGTTAGCGGGGCTACGCCCACAGGGAAAAGGGGTTACTTAATTAAGGAACTTCGCGAAAGCGTTGGAAAACCTCCCTAGAAGTACCGACACTGGCCTGGCTGAACGGTTAAGCAAGTATTGTACGGTGAGAGTAATCCTGACTAATCCTTTCTTTACGGTTTGAGAAGGGATTCGAGAGACAGTGGGAGCCATCCAGTTTAGACAAATTAAAAACCACTCTAAACTTGCAAGAGCATCATGCTAAATTTTTTCTTTTCTCTCTCCTAATTGCAGCGACCATTCAAGATGACCGGACTTAAGTTATTATTAGATAAAAATAAACTGACAGGGCCAAACTACAAAGATTGGCTCAGGAATGTCAAGATGGCTATCACTTATGACAAGTTGGGGTATGTACTTACCACCAAAGCTCCCCCTGTCCGAGGTCCCACCTCCAGCGTCGCGGATGTAGAAATCCGTAAGACATGGGAGATAGATTGCGCGAGGGCCAGATGCCTCGTACTAGCCTCGATGGACAACGAACATCAGAGGAGGCACGAGAATATGGACCTAGAGTCCTTATTTCTCCATACAAAAGAACTGTATGGAGAGCAGTCTCGTATCGCAAGATACGAAGTGTCGAAGAAGCTTTTTTCGGCAAGATTGGCCGTCGGATCATCGGTAGCGGAACACGTGCTTAAGATGATTGGCTACATTGAGGAGCTCGCGGACCTTGGGACCACGTTGGAGAATGAACTCTATACTGATTTGATTCTCCAGTCCCTTCCTTCCACTTACGCCCAGTTCATTCTTAACTTTAATATGCAAGGAAAGGAGGTTGAACTTTCCGAACTTCTGAACATGTTGAGGATTGCTGAGGGCATCCTACAGAAGGGTAGGGAGACATCCACTTTGTTTGTAGGAGGATCTTCCTCTTCTAGGTCCAGGGCGAAAGCCAAGGGCAAGAAGAAGAAAGCCCCCGCCAAACCAAGAGGCGGTGTCAGTAAAGTGGATACGAAGGGAAAAGGAAAAGCAACAAAGGTAGCGGGAAAGCTGGTGGGGAAGGAAGAATGCTTCTACTGTCACAGAAGTGGTCACTGGAAACAGGATTGCAAGGCTTGGAAAGCCAGAACACAGGATTTGAAGCGAGTTGCAGCTTCAGCTTCAGGTGTGTATGTTATTGAAAACTGTCTATCAATAAACTCTACTTCCTGGCTATTGGATACCGGATCAGGATCTCATATCTGTAATTCTTTGCAGGCGTTGAGAAAGCGTAGAGTTTTAAAGGCAGGTGATATGACCCTCAGAGTTGCGAACAGTGCTAGCATGGATGCTGAGGCCGTGGGGGACTATCACCTGGGATTGTCAGATGGACATTTTTTGGTTTTGCGTAGTTGTTATTATGTACCAAATGCAACCTGTAATATCATTTCTGTATCTTTATTGTCTAAAGAAGGTTATGAATTTGCATTTGTAAGTAATGTAGTGAACATTCACCTTAATCAAGCTTTGATTGGGTCAGGTACATTGAACAACGGTATATACGTATTAAACCAACCACAGATTTTCAATGTCCAGAATACACACAAAAGAAAGTCTCCAGAAATCAATAAAACTTTCTTATGGCATTGTAGACTGGGTCACATCAATGAGAGAAGGTTGACTAAGTTACACACAGAAGGATATTTGGATTCATTCGAATATCAATCGTATGCAACTTGTCAATCTTGTCTCAAGGGAAAGATGACAAAGACTCCGTTTACTGGACACGGAGAAAGAGCGAGCGAGCTCTTGGGACTCGTACACAGCAACGTGTGCGGTCCAATGTCTACACATGCGCGAAGCGGTTATTCTTACTTCATTACTTTTACGGATGACTTTTCAAGGTACGGTTATGTCTTCTTAATGAAACATAAGTCCGAGGCTTT
Source organism: Agapanthus africanus (assembly GCA_030015575.1). NCBI lineage: Eukaryota > Viridiplantae > Streptophyta > Magnoliopsida > Asparagales > Amaryllidaceae > Agapanthus > Agapanthus africanus. Next base: position 397,108,835 of record CM057341.1, on the reverse strand, counting down.
TGAAAAATTCCAGGAATATAAGAATGAAGTAGAAAAACAAACAGGCAAAAGTATCAAGATCCTAAGATCGGATCGAGGAGGAGAATACTTAAGTGCCGAATTCCTGAATTACTTAAAAGAGAATGGAATTCTCTCTCAGCTTACTCCTCCATACACTCCGCAACATAACGGTGTATCGGAGAGACGGAACCGAACCCTATTGGATATGGTACGGTCCATGATGAGTAATGCCGAGTTGCCGCGATCGTTTTGGGGATATGCGCTAGAATCAGCTGCATACCTTTTGAACCGGGTTCCAACTAAGACTGTGCCTACTACACCATATCAGATGTGGTGTGGGAAGAAACCCTATCTTAATCATATTAAGACATGGGGATGTCCAGCTTTTGTAAAAAAAGCAGCATGCGGACAAGCTCAAGGCACGCTCAGTACAGTGCAAGTTTGTGGGATATCCAAAGAACTCCAAGGGATATTACTTCTATTGCGAAGAGGAACAAAAAGTCCTTGTTTCTCGCCATGCCCACTTTCTAGAACACCAGTTCATAGAAAAAGAATTAAGTGGGAGCGCAATAGAACTGGAAGAAATTCCATAACCACGAGCTATTACTGAAAGCTTGGTTGGTCCAGAGGGTTCAAAAGATCAGGACATTCCCACGCCACTCCGCAGGAGTAGTAGGCAGTCTCATCCGCCCGAGAGATACTACGGTTTTCTCATTGACGGGGATAGAGAGGATTGCATCATAGATTGTGATGAGCCTACTAGCTTCCAGCAAGCCATTCAGAGCGTCGACTCGGTAAAATGGCTGGATGCAATGCGGACCGAAATGGAGTCCATGTACACCAACAAAGTATGGACGTTGGACATTGCTCCAGACGGGGTAAAACCCGTAGGATGCAAGTGGATCTTCAAAAGGAAGATTGGTGTAGATGGACAGGTTGAGACCTATAAAGCTAGACTGGTAGCAAAGGGTTTTCGTCTGCGACCTGGTTTGGACTATGACGAAACCTTTTCTCCAGTAGCTATGCTGAAATCCATTCGGATCCTTCTTGCCATTGCTGCCTTCCACGATTATGAGATTTGGCAGATGGACGTAAAGACAGCTTTTCTAAATGGTCATTTAGAGGAGTGTGTCTATATGGATCAGCCAGAGGGTTTCATTCAGAGTGGGAGCAGCGGAAAGGTGTGCAAGTTGCTTAAGTCCATTTATGGACTCAAGCAGGCATCGCGGAGTTGGAACATCTGTTTTGATGAGACGGTCAAAGAATTTGGCTTTATCAAAATTCCAGATGAACCATGCATCAATTGTAGATTTGTAGCGAGAACTGTAGTATTCCTCGTTTTATACGTGGATGACATTCTCTTAATAGGAAATGACATTCCTATGCTACAATCTATCAAGGGGTTCTTGTCACACAGGTTCTCCATGAAAGACCTGGGTGATGCCTCATACATTCTGGGTATCCGGATCTACCGTGACAGATCCAAGAGGATATTAGGACTCTCGCAGTCCAGGTACATCGACACCATACTGAAGAGATTCAGTATGGAAGATTCTAAGCGCGGTAATCTACCGGCTTGTCACGGGATCACCCTCTCCAAAGAGATGTCTCCCAAGACTGATTTGGAGAGGGATCGCATGTCTATTATACCCTACGCTTCTGCGGTAGGCTCTATAATGTATGCGATGTTGTGTACCAGACCGGATGTGGCTTATGCACTGAGTGTGGTAAGCAGGTATCAGTCAAACCCTGGGGAGAAACATTGGATAGCAGTAAAGAACATTCTCAAGTACCTGAGAAGGACTAAGGAGATGTTCTTGGTGTATGGCGGAAAAGACCTGCAGATTGAGGCCTTTGCTGACTCCAGCTTCCAGAGTGACAAGGATGATTCCAAGTCCATGTCGGGTTTTGTCTTCACCCTCAATGGAGGGGCGGTGTGTTGGAAGAGCTCCAAACAGGAAACCGTTGCTGACTCGACTATGGAAGCGGAATACATCGCTGCATCTGATGCCGCAAAAGAAGCTGTCTGGATGAGGAAGTTCTTGAAAGAACTTCAAGTGGTTCCGTCCATTGTTGGCCCAATACCTCTGTATTGCGACAACAACGGGGCTATAGCTTTAGCGAAGGAACCCAGGTCCCATCAGAAATCGAGACACATCTTAAGGCGGTATCACCTGATCAGAGAGATCGTGGATCGCCAGGAGATCGAGGTCCGGAGAGTTGCATCAGAGGATAACACAGCAGATCCATTCACCAAGGCCTTGCCCCAGACTCAGTTCGAGCGGCTGATCGAGATGATAGGTCTTCGATACGCCAGTACATGGCCTTAGTGCAAGTGGGAGATTGTTAGTGTATATGCCCTAGAGGCCATTACTGTATCATACTAGTTTGTATATTACTTAATGGAAGCTTGGGATATTCACAGTTGTATATACAATCTTGCTCGAAATGGTAGTATGCTACTTGGTTTGTCTCTGCTTTAATATGTGCATGTGTTTCTTTTAGCATATTGCTGGTATACATATTAGTAGAGCCCTTAGGATCTTTGCTTGATTACCAGCGTTGTGATGGCGCTCGCACTCGTAGGAGCTGGGTAATCTATAAGCATATCCTTATACAGGACCCTGGTCGTTGGACTATCGAGACAGGGCATCGATACTCCGGAGTAGACTAGCGTATGCGCTTCTCATCCCAGTGTGGGAGACGGTCTGTCCCACAGCCGTTAGTACGTCGTACTTGGAATAGTATGCGGGTGCTCGTTAGGTTACGAGTACACTGGACAGGACTCGTCGGGAACTGTTGGTTGGTAATATACCTATCGTCAGTTATCAGTTCCCAGGTGACATGAGTACAGCTTAGTCCGCTGACTTGACACTGTCACTTCGCCTCGAGTGTGTTCCCACTGCACTTTGATTACTACCCTACCACGGCTCAAAGGAGTCGTGCAAACAGGTAGTTTTTGGGTGCAGTCCCGAAGCACTTGGAGGCAGTGACGGTTAGACAGGATTCGTCTCTCCCGGTATTGGGGGTTGACATCGCGCTGTGTCTAGGAGAGCCATTACACGAGTAGTCCCTGGCCAGGGCAAGCGAGATATACTGGTAGGTTTCCAGCGTTATCTCAGGGTGTTCTAGGCTACACTCCGATAGGACTTGTACCGCTATTAGGGGACTGACGTTCACCGCCCCCCTAGGCCCGCCATGCGATGTATCAGACGAACAGACCGGACTGTACGGAGACTGTCACATACAGGCTCAGTAGGAGTGCAGATGGGGTTCACCTCGTCAGTCTTCTTATCGACATCTACCTGGGGACCGTTACGTACAGCTAGTGCCGCTTGCGGTCTGTGGTTAAACCCACTGACAGCGTAGTGTCAAGTCTTTAGAGTCCCACACAGAGAGCTATTCGCCTTTAGGCAAAATGAGTAGAGGTCGCATGGTTTTGCGACAGGGTTCGTTCGCATCCGCGCACTTGTGCACGTTTGCTGTCCGGACAGTTTATACTAGCGGGCTTTGGTTTAAGCCGGATCCTAGTATATGATTTAAGATTGGTTTTTCTCAGTGTATTCGTGTTCCTCGGATCACGAATGCGGGTGCGTATGCACAGTTGCTTGAGATTGGGGGAGAGGACTTTTTTTTAGGGTTAATGGTTATTGTTATTTTATTAACCCTATTGCTTATGTGTGTATTATAGTTAATTGATAATTAGCTTAATAATTGTGCATGGTTGTTGTTGTTGACAATTTGACTTCATTGACTTGTTGACCATGTTGACAACTTGACCATAATCATTTCATTTGTAAGATGCTCTTTGATCTTTGCAAAATTGAAATGATAATGGTCATGTAATGATTTACCATGACAATTTTCAAGCTAATTATTCAATTAAAATTATTCACACATATTAGTGAGAATGGCTCACTAATAATTCATTCTCTCATATCATTTCTCTCTCTTGTTCATCCTCTCCCTCAAGCTCTCTCCCTCTCATGTGTTGAGAAACAAAAAGCTTGAGAAAAACCTTCACTTGATCTTATCTACTCTCTTCTAGGGTTCAAGTCTTAGCATTTCTTGCACTCTAGTTACTCCTAGCTTGGAGTTGAAGCTAAAGGTCGAGGCTTTCGGGTGGATCCTTCTTTGACGGGAGAAGACAAGCAAGGTGACCTCTTTCTACCATTCCTAGGAGCAAGTAGAGAAGGACTTTGAGCTCAAGGTATAACCTTTCCATCACTTAGCTACTTTGTAGTTAGCTTTAGCAAGTTTATGTTTAGAAAAGATCCAAAAAGCTTGGTCCATGTTGCCTATAGTTGATAAAAATCCAATTTTTATTATGTTTTCCGCCTCCCCGTAAGCACCGGGGTGGGCAACGTGGACTTACATGACCGTCTTGAACTGCCCTTTGAACCTTCGGGTTTGGGGCAGTACGGCGTGCCACATGTGAGGCGTTGGCTTGACCCTTCTATGGCTGGACCGTTGGTACTGAGGCATGAAGTGAATGTCTTTGAACCTATTTCATGTGTTGATCGGTGTCGGGAAAATTTGGGTGTTCGAATGTTCGATCGGAAAGTTTAATATATTCTATTTATCCGGAATTGGATACAATAATTGGAATTCACAAACAGTTATGAGATAACTGAATGAATGTTATAAATCTAGCAGTTCAGTCCCACATGATATTGAAAAGAATTTTCGATAATGAGACTAAAATGCGGGATTTATATCTGTTAGGCATGTGATGTCTAAGTATTTCATTTGATTAGGCATGCGATGTCTAAAGAAGTTGCGGATTCCAATTGTTGTAGTTTTACACTTTCTTTTCTGTGACCGTAAGTGTAATATGTGATATCGCCGGTTTCGTTGCTATACGTCAACGATAATTGGGGTATGCATACTTACTTACGTTGATGACATGTGATGTTATGTGTTGCTGGATATGTTATATTGGATCGTCGTGTTCGAATAGCCGGGGGTTTTTATGTGAGATGAGTGTTTTTCATTTTCATTCATGTAAAAACTTGTATGTAATATTCTTTTATTTGGGGCACTTCCAGGTAGCTGAAGATGTCACCTTTTGTATATTATTTACTTTTCCGCATTAGGATAGACCCAAGGAGGGGAGCACAAGTAACCGGGTTCTGGGGTCCAGTGGGAGACCAACTCGAGGAGTCGAGTCCGGGTCTCCTAACCCTAGAATTGGCAGGGTTGCTTGCCGCTCTCGTAGGGGTCTAGGGGTGTGGGATTGGCTATTCGTCACGACCGTGGAATCCGTGTTTTATACTGGCTCGTATTGAAAACATGGACGTCCTAGTATATCCAATATTTCATATGTTTATTCTGCTGCGATATCTGTGTTGTAACTCTTTGATGGATATAGTATATAGTATATATGATATATTATATAGACGTTACTTATGTTTTACACCTGCGCTAGCCCTGCCCTGCTCTGTCGTTAGTTACCTAACCTAACGGTGCACGAGGGGACATCGAGGCGAATGCGAATGGCATAAGTGTACGTCATATCTATCTGTGATGTTTAGGTATTTAAATGATGGGACTTCATTAATGTGATTAATGAAAGATAAGAAACCTAAGATGTTGTGGAATCGAATTTTAAAATAAAACAGGTAGCTACAGTTCTTGCTTTGCACAGCGGTATATATGATATACCCCGCACCTTATTCGATGAGGAAAGGACCGAGATCCCTTCACCGGGAGTGACTCCTTTAGCAATAACTGGCAGATGCTACAGACTCGGTTTGCTTTTGACTGCTTTTGGGTTTTTGCTTTGCACAGCGATATATATGATATATCCCGCACCTCATTCGACGAGGAAAGGACCGAGATCCCTTCGCCGGGAGTGACTCCTTTAGCAAAACTAGAAAAGCCTCAAAATCACTCCATTTCAAAACTTCATTTGATTCTACAACGATATCAAGTTCATTACGCAATAGGTTTTAAGAAAAACCTAGCGTAGCCCTCCGTCATTTCAGATAAGTCCTGTTTAGTATTCGTGCTGCGTTTGTTGACCTTGTCAAGGCGCAGTGTGCGGTAGCTAACCAGTATTTGTCTGCTTATGCATATGATGCAGATTGGGTTAGGGTAGTCGTACGGCCTTGTTGACCTTGTCAAGGGTCGTGCGGGTGGGTTTGATTCAATCAAGAAATGACGGGTTGAACTTGACTTGCGGTCTATGGTTTGTTGACCTTGTCAAGGTCATAGATCGTTCGGGGCAAAATATTATCGGGAATTTCAAGTGTTGAAATTTGCAATGAGATTGCATACCTTCTATGAGATAGTTGGATCCCGATACCCACTGTGAGTAAGAGTTACTCCTGGGAGAGTTTTACACATTGCAATTAGCTGATCAAGTAGGTGTCTAGAAAGGTGTCAACGGGGTTACGCCTATGGGAAAACGAGGTTTACAGTAATTAGGTTCGTGCGAAAGCACGGGGGACCTCCCTCAAAGTACCGACACTGGCCTGGCTGAAGGATTGGCGATCTTGTAGTGTGTAATTAATCCCGGCTAGTCTTTCCTTTTAGGGTTTGAATGGAAGATTTGATAAAAACCAGTGGGAGCCATCCTGATTAGATAAGATAATAACCAATCTGATCTTGCACGAGCATACGCTAAAGTGTTTTCTTCTCTCTCTCTCCAGGTAGCGACCATTTCATGCCCTAATGAAGATAATAATATGGATGTATTGACCGAACCCGCATGTTATACTGTGCTGGGGAACGTTGGTTCCGTTCTTTCTTGTAAGAGTTATAGGAATGAACAGGATATAGGGGAATACCAGGATTCCCATGCCACCCGAATGAAGAAAGTACATGTTGATGCATTTTCTTCGGGTGTGTTCGTTGCTGAGAACTGTTTCTCCATTTGCTCCACGTCCTGGGTATTAGATACCGGGTCAGGTTCCCATATATGTAATCAGTTACATGGGCTTAGGAAAGGTAGAGAACTTGGAGAAGGTGATAAAGACATTAGAGTTGGAAATGGTGCAATTGTTGCAGCTAAGACTGTCGGGGAATATCACCTTGTATTACCAACTGGTAATACATTGGTTCTGAACGAATGCTATTACATGCCGAACCTGATATGCAACATTATATCGGTTTCTTTATTAAGTAAAGAGGGATATAATTTTGTATTACAGGACAATGTTATGAACATTTTCCGTAACCAAAAGTTGGTTGGATCAGGCACGTTGTGCAATGGCATTTATGTTCTAAATCAATCAACAGTTCTGAGCATAACAAACACACACAAGAGGAAGAGTTCTGAACTCAATGAATCCTTCTTGTGGCATTGTAGACTGGGTCACATCAATGTGACACGACTGGCTAAGTTGCATAAGGATGGATATTTGAAACCTTTCGAACTTTCATCTTATGACACTTGCCAGTCATGTCTCAAAGGCAAGATGACCAAAACTCCGTTTACGGGACACAGAGAAAGAGTTACCGAACTCTTGGGACTTATACATAGTGATGTATGCGGTCCCATGTCTACACATGCCAGGGATGGTTCTTCATACTTCATTACAATCACTGACGATCTCTCTAGGTTCGGGTATGTGTTCCTGATGAAACACAAATCAGAAGCTTTTGAGAAATTTAGGGAATATAAACAAGAAGTTGAGAACCAAACCGGAAAAAGTATTAAAATCCTTCGATCTGATCGAGGAGGTGAATACTTAAGCGGAGAATTTCTGGACTTCCTAAAAGAGAATGGGATTCTCTCTCAGCTGACTCCTCCATATACACCACAGCACAACGGTGTATCAGAACGGAGGAACCGCACCCTATTAGATATGGTGCGCTCTATGATGAGCACAGCTGAGTTACCTATTTCCTTTTGGGGATATGCGCTGGAGACAGCAGCATACCTATTGAATCAAGTTCCATCTAAATCTGTACCTACCACACCATATGAGATATGGAGTGGGAAGAGACCATATTTTAAACGAGTTAAAATATGGGGTTGTCCAGCTTATGTCAAAAGACAAAATCCGGACAAGCTCGAGGCACGGTCAGTTCTTTGCAAGTTTGTGGGATATCCAAAGAACTCATATGGGTATTTTTTCTACCACAGTGAGGAGCAAAAAGTGTTTGTTGCTCAACATGCCACCTTTTTAGAAAAGGAATTTCTTGAAAAAGAAATTAGTGGAAAAGTGGTAGAGCTGGAAGAGGTTCCAGATACACAAACTCAAACTGAAGATTTAATGGAACAAGAGGATTCAGTAGCTCCCAATGAACCCCAGCCTCTCCGCCGATCTAGTAGGGTTCCTCGCCAACCTGAGAGATACTACGGTTTTCTCATGGATGGTGGGAGCGAGGATTGCATCATGGAGGATGATGACCCAACTAGCTTCGAGCAGGCCATCACGAGTAGGGACTCAGTGAAATGGCTGGATGCTATGCGGTCCGAGATGGAATCCATGTACACCAACAAAGTATGGACTTTGGACGTTGCTCCTGAAGGGGTAAAACCCATTGGGAGCAAGTGGATCTTCAAGAAGAAACTTGGTGTAGATGGGAAAGTGGAGACTTTCAAAGCTAGACTTGTAGCAAAGGGTTTTCGTCAAAGACCAGGTGTGGACTATGACGAGACCTTTTCTCCAGTGGCTATGCTTAAATCCATCCGGATCATGCTTGCCATCGCTGCTTATCATGATTACGAAATCTGGCAATTGGATGTTAAGACCGCCTTTCTAAATGGTGATTTAGAAGAGTGCGTGTACATGACTCAGCCAGAGGGCTTCGTAGACAGTGGGAGCAGCGGGAAGGTGTGCAAGCTGCTTAAATCCATTTATGGATTAAAGCAAGCATCGCGGAGTTGGAACATCTGCTTTGACGTCGTTATCAAAGAGTTTGATTTCATCAAAAACCCAGATGAACCTTGTATCTATAAGAAGGTGGCAGAGAGTAAGGTTGTCTTCCTCGTATTGTACGTGGACGACATACTCTTGATAGGAAATGATATTCCTATGCTGCAATCGGTCAAGCTCTTCTTATCATAGAGATTCTCAATGAAAGATCTTGGTGATGCCTCCTGCATATTGGGAATCAGGATCTATAGAGATAGATCCAAACGGATATTGGGATTGTCCCAATCCAGGTACATTGACTGTTAGTTATATGTATGCCCTAGAGGCCATTACTGTACATAGGATGTATATTGTAGTGGATGCTGGGACATATATAGGGAGGACTTTCTTGCTCGACATGATAGTATGCTATCTGGTTACACTAACGTGTATGCTGATTGTCTCTCTGTTACATGTTGGTAAAGCCCTTAGGATCTGTACTTGACTACCTGGACTATGATGCGGATCATACTAGTGGTGACAAGGTAGTCCATAAGTACATCCTTCAAAGTCCCTAGTCGTGGGTGTATCGAGACGGGGCATCGATATACCAGAGTAGACTAGCGTATACCTTCTCGATCCATACAGATGGGCGATGGATGATCCCATATCCATTGGTGTTTGACATCAGAGATGATATACGGGTGCTCAGTAGAGACTGGGTACACTGGACGGACTCGCCGAGAACTCCCAGATGGTATTATACCTCACGTCAGATGGCAGTTCTCTGGTGACACTGGTATAGAGTAGTCTGTTGACCCGAGATCGTCATAGAGTCTTGTGTGGTTCCCACTGTGCTTTGATTTCCATCTTACCACGTCCAAGAGGGCGTGCAAAACGGTGGTTTTTGGGTACAGTCCCGAGTCACATGGAGGCAATGAGCGATAGGAGGGGATTCGTCTCTCCCGGTATAGGGGGTTGATGTTGCGCTGTGTTCGATTGGCTATAACAGGAAATCCCTGGCCTGGGCTGCTGAGATTTACTGGTAAGTGTTACCAGTAGTTTCTCGAACAGTTACAGACCTCATATCGACACGACTTATCGAGCTATTGGGGTCTGACGTTTACCACCCCTAGGCGGGATATGCGACATATCAGACGATCAGACCGGACTGTACGGTAGTGTTACTGGTCGGATTCACTGGAGTGTGAGCGGGCTTGCTTGTCGATCTTCAGATCGCTCAATACCCGGGTGGCCGTTACGTTTAGCAGACCGCTTGCGGCTTGTGGGTGTTAGATATGATCATCACCTGCTGCCGGCGTATTGACGAGTCTTTAGAGTCCTACACAGAGGTTTCCTGGCTCAAGCGAAACGAAATAGGAGCGCATATGAGATATGTGCGGGACCGAGAATAATACGAGTATGTGATACTGTATTCGATTCTCGCGATGTGACATTGATCGGTTATATGCGATATAGCTGGGTTATCGGATCAAGTGTTGATTCGATAAGATGTTACTAATGATACCAGTTGGTTATGTGCGCATGACCGGATCATTGAATCAAGTGTTGATTTAATGATTTAATGTATAATTATATATTTGATATATTACTTTGCATTAACTAGTATCGGTTCACTTTAGACAGATTTTCTCACTTGGTTTGTGCGCATTACATATGCGATATGATTTTGTGCACTTGCTTGTATCATGTTTGATGATGCATGCTTTTTGGTTAAGTGTAAAGTATTAAACCTTGGTTAATGAAATGGTTAGGGTTTATAATTTAGTTATTCATTTATCTTATTTTGTTATCCATTTATTTTTGATAAATGAATAAAAGAAAGAGAAAAGGATGGTGGCTTCTTTTGTTGTTTTGTTAAAGCTTCATGAAGCTTTGACTTAGTCCACTATTCTTATCTCATCCTTAACCCTAACCATACCACTCAACCATGATTAATTCTCTACACTAAACCATGGTTCTAAGATGATAAGAATGTATTATTCTTTTCTTTTTAGAATTAACTTATCATAACTTTGGATAAGCTTTCTTCTTCTTCTTCCTTGCTTCAAGTGAAGAAAAGCTAACCTCATCAATGGTGATTGATGTTTTTGAGTGAGAAATCCAATTCTAAAGTTAACCCACTTCCTATTTCTTCATCCTCTACCTCTTGCCAAGTAGTAGAGTGTGTTTACTTCACAAGTTTCTTGACTTGGTGAAGTCAGAGCTTGATTTAGCGATGCCTCGACGTAGATCATCTTCGGCATGGACATCGACGACCTAGCTTGCCCATTCTCCGACGAAGCCGATCCTAGAGCCCGGATTTGACTTGGACAGCGGAGAGGACCTCGTTGCGGAGCTATGGAGGTGGAGCACCGGATCTACAAAGGTTGTATTTCCGTTTTCTCATTAGTTAATTGTTAACTAGTTCTTGTTCGCCTAGACATCTAGTTATCGATCCGTAGTTTAGGGTTTCTCGGCACTATAATTTTTGAAATTGCCATGGTTGATGGCTTGGGAGACCTCACTAGCGTGCCTAGGAACCCTACAGTGGTATCAGAGCCTAGCTAGAGCCTTAGGCGAAGTCCAGACGGAATTTGAAGTCCGATCGAACCAAAACTTAACCCGGAAAATTGCTCTCTGTCCTTTTTTGAAAACAGTGGTTTTGTTCAACATTAAAAATATTCAGAATAATAAGCAGGTGAATATAAGAAAAACTGTGAAATTCGTGCCCCTATCTCCTTCAAACTGCCGCGGTTCAGCGGCACGAGCAAGGCTCGTGCGGCGGTTCCGCGGCGGTACGGACGAATTATTTTAGTTTATTTGCACAGTAATTCTTTATTTCCAGTGCTTCTTTTTCTGGGAATTTTTAATAATTTTTCAAGAGTTGAATTCTCAGAGGTGGTTTTGGGGTTTCGGAGTTTCGATCGGAATATCAAATTTTCTCTGTGTGGCATTCCGGATAAATCTTAGAATATGTTAAAAAGTTCGACCGGATATAAATACCCAATTTTTCCCCTGTCGGGAAATTTCCAAGTGTTGGATTTTTCCGTAGTTTAACGACGTTCCAAGTAGTGCAAGTAACGCGATGGTCCCTCTAGAAGACACAAACCTTAACTCGATTATGTGACCGTCTTGAACTGCCCTTTGAACCTTCGGGTTTGGGGCAGTACGGCGTGCCACATGTGAGGCGTTGGCTTGACCCTTCTACGGCTGGACCGTTGGTACTGAGGCACGAACGGAATGTTGTTAGACTTATTTCATGTGTTGAGCTGTATCGGGAAAACTTGGGTGTTCGATTGTTCGATCGAAAAGTTTAACATTTTCTATTTATCTGGAATGGGATACAATAATTGGAATTCACAAATAGTTATGTGATAACTGAATGAATGTTATAAACGTAGCAGTTTAGTCTCACTTGATCGGTTGCCACGGAATTTTGATGTGATCAAAAGTCCGTCGCAATCATGTAGCGTACGCGGATACTCGCCGGGTAAACTTAATAGACAGCTTCACTCCATAGCCCCGACCAAGTGACTGTAGGAGAACCCCGTCGCCGAAAGCATCCGTCCGGGTGCTCGCGGTAGCGGTGTTCCGCCTTGGTGCACTTCGTCGACGGTATCGGGGGTGCAGCCGTCTACTGAAGTTTGCGACGAGCATTCGATCAGGATGTCGGGAATCTTGTTGAATTGCCCGACTTGATATTGAAAAGAGTTTTCGATTTTGAGACTAAAATGCGGGGTTTATAATTGTTAGGCATGCGATGTCTAAGTAATTCATTTGGTCAGGCATGCGATGTCTGAGGTGATTGCGGATTCCAACTGTTGTAGTTTTACACTTTCTTTTCTGTGACCGTAAGTGTAATATGTGATATCGCCGGTTTCGTTGCTATATGTCAACGACAATTGGGATGCGCATATTTACTTACGTTGATGACATGTGATGTTATGTGTTACTGGATATGTTATATTGGATCGTCGTGTTTGAATAGCCGGGGGTTTTTATGTGAGATGAGTGTTTTTCATTTTCATTCATGTAAAAAACTTGTATGTAATATTCTTTTATTGGGGCGCTTCCAGGTTGCGGAAGTTGTCACCTGTTGTATATTATTTACTTTTCCGCACTAGGATAGACCCAAGGAGGAGGGCACAAGTAACCGGGTTCTGGAGTCCAGTGGGAGACCAACTCGAGGAGTCGAGTCCGGGTCTCCTAACTCCAGAATTGGTAGGGTTGCTTGCCGCTCTCGTAGGGGTCTAGGGGTGTGGGTTTGGCTATTCATCACGACCATGGAATCCGTGTTTTATACTGGCTCGTATTAAAAACACGGACGTCCTAGTATATCCAATATTTCATATGATTCTTCTGCTGCGATATCTGTGATGTGATCATGTGATGTTCTGTGATAGATACATTATATAGTATATACGATATATTATATAGGCGTTACTTATGTTTTACACCCGCGCTAGCCCTGCCCTGCTCTGCCCTTAGTTACCTAACCTAACGGTGCACGAGGGGACATCGAGGCGAATGCGGATGGCATAAGTGTACGTCATATCTATCTGTGATGTATAGGTACTTAAATGATGGGACTTCATTAATGTGATTAATGAAATAAAAGAAACCTAAGATGTTGTAGAATCGAATTTCAAAATAAAAAGGTAGCTACAGTTCTTGCTTTGCACAGCGGTATATGTGATATATCCTGCACCTCATCCGACGAGGAAAGGACCGAGATCCCTTCACCGGGAGTGACTCCTTTAGCAATAACTGGCAGATGCTACACACTCGGTTTGTCTTTTGATTGCTTTTAAGTGTTTTTGCTTTGCACAGTGATATATATGATATATCCCGCACCTCATTCCACGAGGAAAGGACTGACGATCCCTTCACCGGGAGTGACTCCTTTAGCAAAACTGGAAAAGCCTCAAAAGCACTCCATTTTAAAACCATTCGATCCTACAACGATATCAAGTTCATTACGCAATAGGTTTTCAGAAAAACCTGTCGTAGCCCTCCGTCATTTCAGATAAGTACTAGTTAGTATTCGTGCTGCGGATGTTTGGCATGCGTCAAGGCGTAGTGTACGGTAGCTGACTAGTGCTTATCTGCTAGCATATGATGCGATTGGATTAGGGTATTCGTACGGCGTTGTTTGGCATGCGTCAAGGGTCGTGCCGGTGGGTTTAATTCAATCAGGAAATGACGGGTTGAACTTGACTAGCAGACTATGGGTTGTTTGGCATGCGTCAAGGTCATAGCGAGCTAGGGGCAAAATATTATCGGGAATTTCAAGTGTTGAAATTTGCAATGAGATTGCATACCTTCTATGAGATAGTTGGATCCCGATACCCGCTGCGAGTAAGTGTTACTCCTGGGAGAGTTTTATACATTACAATTAGCCGATCAAGTAGGTGTCTAGAAAGGTGTCAACGGGGTTACGCCTCTGGGAAAACGAGGTTTACATTAATTAGGTTCGTGCGAAAGCACGGGGGACCTCCCTCAAAGTACCGACACTGGCCTGGCTGAAAGATTGGCGAACTTGTAGTGTGTAATTAATCCCGGCTAGTCTTTCCTTTTAGGGTTTGAAGGAAGATTTGATAAAAAGCGGTGGGAGCCATCCTGATTAGATAAAATAATAACCAATCTATTCTTGACAGAGCGCACGCTGAGTGTTTTCTTCTCTCTCTCTCCAGGTAGCGACCATATCACGCCTTAATCAAGATAATAATACGGATTATTGACCGAACCCGCTTGTTATACTGAGCTGGGGAACGTTGGTCCCGCTCCAACTTATAAATGTTATAAGACAGAGCAGGAAATTAGGGAATACCAGATTTCCCGTGCCGCCCAAACGAAGAGAGTGCATGCCGATGCATCATCTTCGGGTGTGTTCGTTACAAAGAACTGTTTCTCTGTATCCTCTACGTCCTGGGTATGTGATACCATATCAGGATCCCAGATATGTAATCTGTTACATAGGGCTACAGAAAGGTAGAGAACTGAGAACGGGTGATAAGTTTCATGAGGCAGAAAACGGGGCAAGTGTTGCAGCCAAGTCTGTCGGTCACTGTCACCCTGTATCACCAATACATTGATTCTGAACAAATGTTATTAGATACCGAACCTGATATACCAAATCATATCACTCTCTTTGTTAGAAAAGAAAGGATATAATTTTGTATTGTTGGATAATGTTTTGAACATTTCCTATATCAAAAGTTGATCAGTTCAGGCACGTTATCTAAAAGCATTGATGTTCTAAATCAAACTACAGTTCTTTAGTATACGGAACACACACAAGAGGAAGAGTTCAGAAATGAACGAATCCTACTTGAGGCATTGTAGACTAGGTCATATCAATGCGACCCGACTAGCTGAGTTACATATAAATGCATATTTAAATCAGTTTGAATTTACATCTTGTGAAACTCGCCAGTCATGTCACAAAGATAAGATGACCATAGCTCCGTTTACTGGAAACAGAGAAAGAGTTACTGAACTCTTGGGATGATACATGTTGATGTATGTAAGATCCCCTGTCTACACATGCCAGGACTGGTTCTTTGTACTTCATTACATTCTCTGATAATCTCTCAAGATTCAGACATATGTTCCTGTTGAAACATGAGTCCGAGCCTTTTGAGATATTCACAGAATATAAGCGAGAAGTAGAGAACCAGATATAAGGGTATAAGTATTATGTCCTATGATGAGATCAAGGAGGAGAATACTTGAGCATGAAAATCCTGGATTATTCTAAAGGAGAATGAGATTCTCTCTCGGCATTACTCCTCCGTATACACCATAGCACGAAGGTATATCGGGGCAGAGCATTCACACCCTATATGATAAGGTGTGCTCTATGATGAGTACTACTGAGTTACCTATTTCCTTTTGGGAGTTATGCACTTGAGAAGCTGCATACCTATCGAATAGGGTTCCAATCAAATCAGTTGCCTACCACTTCATATGTGATATGGAATGGGAAGAGCCCATGTCTTAAGTTAGTTAAGATTTGAGGTTGTCCGGCCTATGTCTAAAAGTATGATCCGGACAAGCTCGAGGCAAGGACTGTAATGTAGAACTGGAAAGGTTCCAGCTATACAAACTACAGCAGATGATTTGATAGAACCAAAGGATTCAGTAGATTCCAACGAACCTCAGCCTCTCCGCCGATCTAGTAGGGTTCCTCACCCACCTGAGAGATACTTCAGTTTCTCTATGACAGTGGGAGCGAGGATTACATCATGAGATGATGACCCAACTAGTTTCGAGCTGGCCATCAGGAGTAAGACTCTGTAAGAATGGCTGGATGTTTAGCGATCTGAGATGGAATCCTTATACACCAACAAAGTATGGACTTTGGTTGCTATATCTGAAGGGTTAAATCCCCATCAGGAGCAAGTATATCTTGAGAAGATTACTTGGTGTACATGGAAAAGTTGAGACTTTCAAAGCTAGACTTGTTAAAAGTTTGCATCATTGACCAGGTATGGATAATGATGAAACCTTTTTCAAGTACCTATGCTTAAGTCCATCCAGATCCTACTTGTCACGGCTACATACCATGACTGCGATATCTGGTGGTTGGGTGTCTTGACTGCTTTTCTAAATGATGATTTAGAAGAGAGTGTCTATAAGTACACAGCCAGAGGGCTTCGTAGACAGTGGGAGCAGCGGAAACGTGTGCAAGATGCTTTATAGGATAAAGCAGGCATCGCGGAGTTGGAACATCTGTTTTGATGGATTAGTCAAAGAAGTTGACATCATCAAAATGGTAGATGAACCTTGTATAAACAAGAAGGTAGTAGGGAGTATGGTGACGATCCTCGTAGAGTACGTGGATGACATACTCTTGATAGGGAAGGAGTTTCCTATGCTACGCTCGATCAATCTCCGCTTATCACAATGATTCTCCATATAGGATCAAAGTGATACCTCCTAAATCCTGGATTTTGGATCTATGAGATAGATTTAATTGGATGTTAGGATTCTCACTAGTTGTAGTGAGATGGTATCAAACGATCCTGGGGAGAATCACTGGAAGGGTTCCAGGGTGATAAAGACGACTGAATGTCAGTCGCAGGCATTGTCTTTACCCTCAGTAAAGGGACGGTATGTTGGAAGAGTTCCAAGCTAGATACCGTGACATACTAGACGAAAAAGGCAGGATACATCGCTACTTAAGATGCTACCAAAGAGGCTGTTTGGATGTATAATGGTTCATGAGATGAACTATGTTCCACCCATTGTGTGACAATGGAGTTGTGGCTTATGCCAAGGAACGCCGGTCCCATCAGTGATCCAGACATATTCTAAGGCAGTATCACTTGATCATGGAGATGGTTGATCTCCAGGGAGATCGAGGTTAGGAGAGTAGACTCAGAGGACAACACAGCGGATCCACTCACAAAGGCCTGTTCCCAGAGAGAGACTTTTATGGGATGGTTGAGTATGAGATACTGCAACCACTGCTACAGATGGCCCTAATGCAAGTGGGAGATTGTTAATTATATGTATGCCCTAGAGGCCATTACTGTACATAGGATGTATATTGTAGTGGATGCTGGGACATATATAGGGAGGACTTTCTTGCTCGACATGATAGTATGCTATCTGGTTACACTTTACCTTAACGTGTATGCTGATTGTCTCTCTGTTACATGTTGGTAAAGCCCTTAGGATCTGTACTTGACTACCTGGACTATGATGCGGATCATACTAGTGGGGACATGGTAGTCCATAAGTACATCCTTCAAAGTCCCTAGTCGTGGGTGTATCGAGACGGGGCATCGATATACCAGAGTAGACTAGCGTATACCTTCTCGATCCATACAGATGGGCGATGGATGATCCCATATCCATTGGTGTTTGACATCAGAGATGATATACGGGTGCTCAGTAGAGACTGGGTACACTGGACGGACTCGCCGAGAACTCCCAGATGGTATTATACCTCACGTCAGATGGCAGTTCTCTGGTGACACTGGTATAGAGTAGTCTGTTGACCCGAGATCGTCATAGAGTCTTGTGTGGTTCCCACTGTGCTTTGATTTCCATCTTACCACGTCCAAGAGGGCGTGCAAAATGGTGTTTTTTGGGTACAGTCCCGAGTCACATGGAGGCAATGAGCGATAGGAGGGGATTCGTCTCTCCCGGTATAGGGGGTTGATGTTGCGCTGTGTTCGATTAGCTATAACAGGAAACCCCTAGCCAGGGTTGCTGAGATTTACTGGTAAGTGTTACCAGTAGTTTCTCGAACAGTTACAGACCTCATATCGACACGACTTATCGAGCTATTGGGGTCTGACGTTTACCACCCCTAGGCGGGATATGCGACATATCAGACGATCAGACCGGACTGTACGGTAGTGTTACTGGTCGGATTCACTGGAGTGTGAGCGGGCTTGCTCGTCGATCTTCAGATCGCTCAATACCAGGGTGGCCGTTACGTTTAGCAGACCGCTTGCGGCTTGTGGGTGTTAGATATGATCATCACCTGCTGCCGGCGTATTGACGAGTCTTTAGAGTCCTACACAGAGGTTTCCTGGCTCAAGCGAAACGAAATAGGAGCGCATATGAGATATGTGCGGGACCGAGAATAATACGAGTATGTGATACTGTATTCGATTCTCGCGATGTGACATTGATCGGTTATATGCGATATAGCCGGGTTATCGGATCAAGTGTTGATTCGATAAGATGTTACTAATGATACCAGTCGGTTATGTGCGCATGACCGGATCATTGAATCAAGTGTTGATTTAATGATTTAATTTATAATTATATATTTGATATATTATTTTGCATTAACTAGTATCGGTTCACTTTAGACGGATTTTCTCACTTGGTTTGTGCGCATTACATATGCGATATGATTTTGTGCACTTGCTTGTATCATGTTTGATGATGCATGCTTTTTGGTTAAGTGTAAAGTATTAAACCTTGGTTAATGAAATGGTTAGGGTTTATAATTTAGTTATTCATTTATCTTATTTTGTTATCCATTTATTTTTGATAAATGAATAAAAGAAAGAGAAAAGGATGGTGGCTTCTTTTGTTGTTTTGTTAAAGCTTCATGAAGCTTTGACTTAGTCCACTATTCTTATCTCATCCTTAACCCTAACCATACCACTCAACCATGATTAATTCTCTACACTAAACCATGGTTCTAAGATGATAAGAATGTATTATTCTTTTCTTTTTAGAATTAACTTATCATAACTTTGGATAAACTTTCTTCTTCTTCTTCCTTGCTTCAAGTGAAGAAAAGCTAACCTCATCAATGGTGATTGATGTTTTTGAGTGAGAAATCCAATTCTAAAGTTAACCCACTTCCTATTTCTTCATCCTCTACCTCTTGCCAAGTAGTAGAGTGTGTTTACTTCACAAGTTTCTTGACTTGGTGAAGTCGGAGCTTGATTTAGCGATGCCTCGACGTAGATCATCTTCGGCATGGACATTGACGACCTAGCTTGCCCATTCTCCGACGAAGCCGATCCTAGAGCCCGGATTTGACTTGGACAGCGGAGAGGACCTCGTTGCGGAGCTATGGAGGTGGAGCACCGGATCTACAAAGGTTGTATTTCCGTTTTCTCATTAGTTAATTGTTAACTAGTTCTTGTTCGCCTAGACATCTAGTTATCGATCCGTAGTTTAGGGTTTCTCGGCACTATAATTTTTGAAATTGCCATGGTTGATGGCTTGGGAGACCTCACTAGCGTGCCTAGGAACCCTACATTGACACCATACTAAAGAGGTTTAGTATGGAAGAATCCAAGCGTGGGAACCTACCCACGATCTCTGGAGTCACTCTCTCCAAAGAGATGTCTCCCAAGACTGATTTGGAGAGAGCTCGCATGCAAGGGATACCCTATGCTTCGGCTGTAGGCTCTATCATGTATGCGATGCTATGTACCATACCCGATGTTGCATACTCACTAAGTGTAGTGAGCAGGTATCAAGCTGATCCTGGAGAGAGTCACTGGACAGCTGTGAAGAGCATTCTCAAGTACTTGCGAAGGACTAAAGAGATGCTCTTGGTGTATGGTAGTGGAGAACTCCAAGTGGAGTCCTTTACCGATTCCAGCTTCCAGAGTGATAAGGACGACTCTAAGTCGCAGTCGGGTTTTGTCTTTACCCTTTACGGAGGGGCGGTTAGCTGGAAGAGTTCCAAGCAGGAAACCGTGGCAGACTCGACGATGGAGGCTGAATACATCGCTGCCAACGATGCTGCCAAAGAGGCTGTCTGGATCAAGAAGTTCATTACTGAACTTGGTGTGGTTCCATCCATTGAGCATCCAATACCTTTGTATTGCGATAACAATGGAGCAGTGGCTTTGGCCAAGGAACCCAGGTCCCATCAGCGATCCAGGCATATTCTGAGGCGGTATCACCTGATCCGGGAGATAGTTGATCGCCGGGAGATCGAGGTCAGGAGGGTTGACACGAAGAACAACACGGAGGATCCACTCACGAAGGCCATTCCCCAGATACAGTTTGAGAGACTCTTCGGGATGCTCGGTATGCGATACTACAGCAGCTGGCCCTAGTGCAAGTGGGAGATTGTTTGTTGTATGTATGCCCTAGAGGCCAGTATTGTACAGATGATGTATATTATATTGGATGCTTGGACATATATAGAGATGACTTTCTTGCTCGATATGATAGTATGCAATCTGGTTGCTCTTTATCTTAACATGTATACTAGTCTCTTTATAGTGTCTTATAGTTACATGTTGGTATAGCCCTTAGGATGTGTACTTGACTACCTGGACTATGATGCAGATCATACTAGTGGGGATATGGTAGTCCATAAGTACATCCTTCAAGGTCCCTAGTCGTGGGTGTATCGAGACGGGGCATCGATATACCAGTGTAGACTAGCGTATACGCTTCTCGACCCATGTGATGGGCGATGGATGATCCCATATCCATTGGTGTTTGACATCAGAGATGGTATACGGGTGCTCAGTGGAGACTGGGTACACTGGACGGACTCGCCGAGAATCCCCAGATGGTATTATACCTCACGTCAGATGGCAGTTCTCAGGTGACACTTGTACAGGTTAGTCTGTAGACCCGAGATCGTCATAGAGTCTTGTGTGATTCCCACTGTGCTTTGATCTCCACCTTACCACGTCCATGAGGGCGTGCAAAACGGTGGTCTTTGGGTACAGTCCCGAGTCACATGGAGGCAATGAGCGATAGGAGGGGTTTCGTCTCTCCCGGTATTGGGAGTTGATGTTGCGCTGTGCTCGATTGGCCGTAGCAGGGAAGTCCCTGGCCAGGGCTGATCAGAGATTTGCTGGTAAGTGTTACCAGTAGTTTCTCGACCCGTTACGAACCTCACATCGGCACGACTTATCGGGTTATTGGGGTCTGACGTTTACCACCCCTAGACTTGATATGCGACATATCAGACGAAGAGACCGGACTGTACGGTTAAGTGTTACTGGTCGGATTCGCAGGAGTGTGAGCGGGCTAGCTCGTCGATCTTCTGATCGCTCAATACCCGGGTGGCCGTTACGTTTAGCAGACCGCTTGCGGCTTGTGGATGCTTGATATGATCATCATCTGCTACCGGCGTATTGATGAGTATTTAGAGTCCTACACAGAGGTTTCCTGGCTCAAGCGAAACGAAATAGGAGCACATATGAGATATGTGCAGGACCGAGAATAATGCGTGTATGTGATACCGCATTTCATTCTCGCGATATATGTTTCGATTGGTTATATTCGATATGACCTAGTTATCGAATCATTGATTCGATAAATCGATACATTGGATTCTAGTCGGTTATGTGCGACATGACCGGATCATTGAATCAAATGTTGATTTAATAATTTAATGCATAATTATATATTTGATATATTACTTTGCATTAGCTAGTATTGGTTCACTTTATATGGATTTTCTCACTCGATGTGCAAGAAGTATATATGATATACTTTTGTGCACTACTTTATGTCATGTTTGATGATACATGTTGTTTGGTGTTGTGTTAAGACTTAAACCATGGTTATGATAATAGTTAGGGTTTTTATTTATTTACTTATTTATTTATCTATTCTTTTTGATAAATAAATATATATGATAACAAAATGGTTTCTTTCATGAAGCTTGATGAAGCTTCATGAAGCTTTGACTAAAGTGACTATTTTGTCATCATCCTTAACCCTAACCATTCCCATTTACCATGGTTTATTCTCTACACTTAACCTAGGTTAGAACATGATAAGTATTGGATTTTATTATTCTTTTTTAACAACACTTATAGTATGTAAGTGCACGGCGGCGCCCCGGCCGTCAATCCGACGGCCAAATGCGGAAGCGGTGATAAACTTTAATTTTTCTTGAACTGGTAAACAGCCGCGCACTAATACCCGGATCGAACCATTAACTAGTCCTAGTTAACTACAAGAAGGGGAAGAGAGATATACCGACAGATCCGAGTCCTCCGGTCTTCTCGTCGTCGTCCCGATCTCCTGCGGAATGTCCCGTCTCCTCCTCGTCGCCGGAAGTGCACCACATCGCCTACTTCTTTTACGGGCTCCCACCTCAATGCCGAGGCAACTCGGGCACGAAGCTGGCTAGTCGACGTGTCCAAGATTTGCTGTAGAATGTAGTGAGCAAGTCTCATTTGGGGTATGTGGAATTGCCTTTTTGGTGGAGGAATGATACAAGAACTATATGGAGGGACTTGGGGATTTTTGGAGCATGAAACGAACCAAAAAACCCCTTCCCAAAATTGGGACAGCCCCACCCCCTCAAGAGGCCGGCCATGACATGGTGGAGAGGTTGAAAGAGTGGGAGTCTCATTTAAAAGAATGGGAGCCATTCTCTTCTCATACAAGAGAGAGAGAGTCAAGACAAAGAGGTGGTTGAAAAGCAAGTGATGATGAGAAACAATGATCACTCCCAAAACCAATACTCAACCAACAATCATCAACAACCATGATTATCTACAAAGTCAAGCCATCATGATAAAGCTAGAAGTCAAGGTCAAGGAAAAGCTATCATGATACAACAAAATGCAAAGACCCCCTCCACAAATGCCTATTTGCAACAATGCAAATAAGCCCTCCTCCACCAATCTTCGGCCAATGAACGATACAAAGGAAATCGGCCGAAACGGAAAGCAAACTGGCAACTCCAGAAAACTGGTCCCGTAATAAATTACAGGAAAACCCCGATACTGTGCATACACACCCGCATTTGTATTCCGACCGAAATACAAATGCAATGAGACAAAATCTACACTGTACTATACTAGGATCTGGCTTATACCAAAACTGGCTAGTATGATCCGTTCGATCCTGATCCGTGCAATACCGCACGTATCTGATCGAACCCTGCCATATATCTATACGGCCTATAGTACAAACTGTCTGATCCTGATCCGTGCAATACCGCACGTATCTGATCGGACCTTACCATATCTCCATACGGCCTCTACAACCTTTCGCCCGAAAGCTGAGTAACTGAATGTGGGGTACTCTAAAGACTCGTCAACACCTTGGTTGTGGATTTAACCACTAGCACGTCAGAGGTATAAGCCAATACGTAACGGGCTACCACGTATTGACTAAAAGGGATGTCTGTGAGCGAACTCAGCCTGACAACCCTACTGAGCCTGTCAGTGACAATATCCGTAAAGTCCGGTCCGTGGTCCGTTCGTCTATGAGTATCGCATGGCGGGCCTAGGGGGTTGGTAAAAGTCAGACCCCCAAAAGCGGTACAAGTCGTGTCGGAGTGTAGCCCAGAACACCCTGAGATACTACTGGAATACCTACCAGTAAATCTCCTGCCTTGGCCAAGGACTTCGTGTAATGGCTCTCCTAAACACAGCATGACCTCACCCTCAATACCGGGAGAGACGAACCCCTGAAGATACGCTCACTGCCTCCATGTGGCTCGGGACTGTACCCAACTAAAACCTGTTTGCACGACTCCTTTGAGCCGTGGTAGGGTAGTAATCAAAGTACAGTGGGAACTCACACGAGACAAATGACGATCCCCAGGTCGATGAACTAACCTGCACACATGTCACCAGGGAACTGCCATCTGACGTCTGGTATATGACCAACTAGCATGTTCCCGGCGAGTCCTGTCCGGTGTACTCATAACCCAATGAGCACCTGTATACATCTTAGGTGATCCAACTGACACCAGTGGCTTGTGAGACCGGCCACCGCCCCTCGTCGGGGTCTCGACTGTATACACTAGTCTACTCTGGAGTATCGATGCCCTGTCTCGAAACTCACACGACTAGGGACCATTTAAGGATATGCTTATAGACCCCAGCTCCCACTTATATGATCGCCCTCATACTGCTGGTGGTCAAGCAAGAATCCTAGGGGCTCTATCAACATGTAATAGCAACTTGTCAGGTCACCTAAAACAGTACACGATGATAAAGGTAAACCAGATAGCATACTATCATCTCGAGTAAGACTGTCCTACCGGGATAGGTCCTCCATCAATCATTGCAATTACGTACCTGTAACCTAATAATTGACTCTGAGGGCACTATCTCCAACAATCTCCCACTTGCACTCAAGGCCAATTATTGCGATGTCGCATACTCACAACCCGTGTGATACCGAACACCCAACTCCTCTAGTAGTCAGTCTCACAAAGCTCGTTTGCGAAACTATTGCGTTCGAGGAACAGCCTTAGTGAGTGGATCCGCTTTGTTGTTTCTTTCTATGTCTCTCTATATCTCAAGTTCGCGGAGAAAGCCATCTCCCGAAATGAGCAATACCTGTCTTAGAATGTGTCTGGATGTCTGATGGGACCTAGCTCATAAATGAACTCCAAATCCAAACTTCTTAGACTGTATCGTCAACTGAACTTAATCAGTATCCTGCGCCATGCCACCCTCAGTATTGCCTTGGACCACCTGTCCAAAATACTACCCCTCATCAGAAGGAAAACTATAACTCTGACAACCTCCTTGTCGTCCATGTCACCTTGGAAGCCCGGAATGATAACTGTTTCCCGAATGAGGCTGTCGTTATCATATCCCTAGAACATCCACTTATGTTCTAAAACTGCTTCCGACCGTTTCTCCAGGATTGGATTAATGTCAGCTTATTGCATCTAGTGCAAGAACAATGTCTGGTGTGGTACTTGACATCTCATGATTGACTCAATTGCCTGAGCAAGTGATCTGCCAATCATGCACGTCCCTCTCCCCTTTAGTCTGTAAGACACCTTTGGAGAGGGTGACTCTATCTTCTGCAGGTATACTACCGTGCCAGGAGTCGTCCATTCTAAATACTCTTAGAATGCTGTCTAAGTACCCTGATTGGGAAACCACCCAAATCTAGATCTAAAACCATAGATCCAGTAACCAGTATGTCTGATATAAAATCCATTTCCTTTGAGGAGAAACCTCTGTGTGACGACCAAAATATAACCGATTGTAGTATAGGAGTTTCTTTTCCTATTCTGTGTATGTCATCCAAATACCAGGACATCACACCTTACTACCTTCTCAACAGATCCATCCCCTATTCTGATGAAGTCAAACCCATGACTGTCACGTCAGAAATAGATGATCTATCTCCGCTACATCTGCTTTAGTCTATAAATAGACATAAGCTACCTGTCCACCAATGCTTCCGCTGCTCCCACTGACTACGACAACCCTCTGGCAGAGTCATATAAACGTACACTTCTAAAACTAGTTTAGAACGACACTATACTCATCCTCCCGCCGGGTCTCGCAGCCTGGAACAACAGCAATGGTAATTGTGGGTAAACAAGAACTTCCCTGTCACCGTCCTTGAGGCTACCGGAGTACCTCTCGGGTGCCTGAAGTTACCCACCTTATCTGCGGAGTGGCCAATGGAATGTCAATCCAGATTGAATCTTTAGGTTCCTTATCAAATCTTCAGTAATCGTTTGTGGTTCTGGAATCACTTCCAGTTCTACCATACTCCCACTACTGTTTTCTGAAAAAATCCATTTTTATTAAAACTGTGGCGAGTCTAGAACAATATTGCTATTGTTCATCCAGATGGTAGAAAGTCAACCCTCGTCATAGCCTGGGTCAACCCACAAACAGCCATTACAGAAACATGCCTTGAGTTGTCCAGTGTCTGGTTTTAAGCATAAACCTGACAACTCCCCGTACCTTAACATCGTTAAGATATGAACTGTTCTATATCCCATATAGGACCAGAGGCACTGATTTAACTAAACCAGATCCAAATCATGCAACTGTCTCCAGTGCATGTTAACTAAATGGAAGGAGGCCGATCAGCGTTACTCAACTCAGGAATGCTTCCAATTATGAGTAACCTGAAAGAGAAGCAAGATCTCTTTAGCATTACTATCAACTGAATACCATACACAAGTATCTACATCTTCGATCTCTTTGAAGAATCCCGATACTTGCTATACCTGGTTCTCTACTCTATTCAAATACCTATTACTTCTCCAAATTCGGACCCTGTGTTTCCACGAAACACTTGTCTAAAAACTAGAGAAGTCATAAGTAAACCGAATATAGTACGAGGACCAACCCTTTTGTCCTGATGGACCCTGGACAACATACAATACTCTGTATAAGTCCCTTGAGTCTGATAACTCATTCACTGTGTGTCGTAGGTTGAAAACTGTACTTATGGTTAAGAAGAATTACACCGCTGTTTAATGCTCCTTACCTAACCATCCACTGATATAGGTAAATGTCGTAGACATAATTTCAGAAAGGTATATCTCACTCTATGAAAATAGACGTACAGATATATCAATTTGAAATTGGTGCATAACAGCGGATATTCAAAACCAAATATTTGCCGACCGGCAAACTACCCAGGTGATTTCCTCAAATATCACCGATTACAACGAATCCCGATATAATGAGGATGATCACCCAATTCCTAATAACCTACTCCCACTCATCATCTGTAAAACCATACAGATGTGAGAATCATACCTGGTAAATACATACCCTGGAGCAAGTGTCTAATCGGGAAATCAGTTTTCTTTTAACATTACACAGTGAAACTGAAACATTGAAATGTTCCGATGGGGTATCCTGGTATTCCTAGTAATGCCTCTTCCAGATTCACGATTGTAACCGTATAATTCCTTTCCACCTCTCCAAATCCCTTCATATGTCTTTAGTCATTACCTTCTGCACACCTCATTAGGCCAAATGGTTTTCTTCCTTCCCTACCGTTCGGCACCAGCCTATGGTTTGGAAGAAGACTATCCAATAAGCATAATGGGTGTACTGTCCTAATCCTAGGAACACTCGCAATGCGAGAGAAGGTGAAGATAAAAGACACCTGAATAAATCTTATTCCTATTTCTCCTGAACCAGAATCCATCCCCGAACTGGAACAAGTTCCTTTCGAGTTCGTATATAACCATACGATGGAGTATCAAATAAACTGTGGATCTTCGTAGTGATACGGAGTGTCCTAGAGAAATACAAAGGTGATGTGGGAGTGGTAACGAAATACCTGGTTTGGTCGTGAATATTTGTTGCAATTTACTTTGCCCTCTCACTAATCCCTTGCTTTGTCTTAACTTAATACCTTCTGTACACCATCGTTAGGCTAATTGGTTTTCTTCATTCCCTACCGGTCGGCACCAGCCTAAGGTTTGGAAGAAGACTATCCAATTTGCGTAATAGGTGTACTATCTCCTAAACCAAGGAGTACTCGCAGCTTGAGAGAAGGTAAAAGGAAAAGACAACTGAATAGTCCTATCCGTTTTCTCCAGAACCGGAAACCATCCTCGAATAAATTCTTTCGAGTTCGTATCTAACCATACGATGGTTTTGTCCAATGGAAGTGGACGTTCGTAGTAACACGGGGTGTCCTGGAGAAAAGGGTAAAAGTAGGAGTGGCAATGAGGTTCGCAACTCTGACAATCCAAAAGCCAGTGTTTAAGAAGGTTCGGTTAACTTGGTCACTGAGTCATAGTCTTAGGGTCGGGTCAATGGTCGCTGCCAAAGAGAGAGAGAAAAGAAACACTCAGCGTGCACTCTAACCTAGATCAGAATGGTTACCAATTTATCTAATCTGGAAACCTCCCACTGTACCTCAAATTCTCCTCCAAACCTGAAAGAAGAATTAGTCGGGGTTACCCGAGGAGTAAACTAACTCATCAGTGGGAATCGGGATCCAACTATCATCGCATGATAACATGACGGAATCCGCTCACGCTATCACACTCCAGGAGGTATGCGCATATCTGGCAAGATTCAGTTCTTTTGAAACTCCCGATGTGATTTCTGCCCCATGCTCTTATGACCTTGACTTTGGCCAACAAATCATAAGTCACATGTCAAGTTCTACCCGTCATTCTTCAGGTTGATTCGAATCCACCCGCACAAGCCCTTGACTTTGGCCAACAAGGCTATACGACTGTTCCAAACCAACACATCTATCTATGCAGCATATGAATAACCAATAGCTACCAAACACTGTGCCTTGACTTTGGCCAACAAACACAGCTTGAATACTATTGACTACCCATAAGAAACGACGGAGGGCTACGAATGGTTTCTGGCGAAAACCTTTAACGTTATGAACTTGATATCGTTGAAGGAACGGATAGCTTTTTGAAAATATAGTGACGAAAACCATTGCTAAAGAAGTCACTCCCGGTGAAGGGATCTCGGCTCTTTCCCCGTAGAATGAGGTGCAGGATATTCCAACTGAATACCACGATGCAAAGCAAAAGTAATCGGCTATAGTGAAGTCATTGCCCTGACGTAAACTTTTTGTCCAAGGGGTCACTCCCGGTGAAGGGATCTCGGCCCTTGCCTCGTCGACTGAGGAGCAGGATATTCCAACTGAATACCACTATGCAAAACAAAAGTGAACGTCCTTGCAATAACAGCTTTTTAGAAAAGTGTTCCAACAACATCAGATTAGGTTTGTTTTTAACTTGCATTGATCCGAATCAACGCAGTCCCATCAATTGATCACACCACAAAGAACGAAAATATACTGATGTATGTATATGCCATCCGCATTCGCCACTGGGTCCCGTCATTACCCGTTAGGTTAGCTAACTAACGACAGAGCGGGGACTGGACTAGCGCGGATGTAAAACATATACAACATCTACTAATATATATACCAATATATTATATTCGCTCAAGGCGTGATAAGAAATGCAACATCACAGAGAATGAACAGCATCACAGAAACAATACAGATATCTGGGATCCCCGGGTTTCACAGAGCCACTACTGAAACCCGACGTTCCCCTGGTCGTGTGGATAGCCTATGCAATGAAATCCTAGACCCCTATGGGTGCGGCAAGTCACCCGCCAAAACCTGAAGTGAGGCAGCCCCCTTCAGCACCGTGAATGGACCACCCAGCACTTCACGGAATCCGGTAACTTGGGCACCCCTCCTGGGTCAACCTGTACCCCCTACGAGTGCGGCGAATAGCCCGCCAATTCTAGAGTGAAGCCCCCTCCGTCTAAATGCCATGAGATGCAGGCTTGTTGCCCTCTGGAACCCGGCTATCCGTGCACCCCTCCACGGGGTAATCCTAGTACAGAAAGTAAAATATACCTACAACGGGTACAACGACCGCAACCTGGCCGTGTCCCAAAATAATAATACAAACAGGCAGTGACGGCAGTCCACATGTCGGACGCTCGCCCCGCAATATCAAATGTACATAATACAACCACAACTGTACTAGCATTGCATCCAGGCTATCCCCCACGACCGATCCGCAACATCACAGCAAAAACAGAACATCAACGTGAAAGTCATGTTTGCAAATCCGTCTAACCGAGCTATAGCAGTTAGACTGGATTTACCGATCAAGTGACATTCACGGTCGCAGATATAATGTAAATACTGTGAAATAATGTGTTTAAAATATCCGATCGATCAAAAATTAACAAGTGGGCCCCCAAGCAATACTGTAGCACTCACAGAAATTCTGGGCCCAATTTTAATATTCCAAAACCTCACTTTTCACCCCAGAAAGCCTCTGTAAAAAATTGGTGCAGCAAACCCAAAGTAGTGCGGCGGAACCGCGGCCCAAGGGGGTGTTTGGCCGCGGTTCCGCGCTCCTACAGTGGAGTTACGTCATCGAATTTTCACAGAACTCTTAGATTTTCCAGTACATCACTTTTCTGTAACCTGAAAAAAATTTCGACACCAAAAAATTTCAACAGAAAACTGATGTGAACAAAAATGTAGATTTTGGAATTTTGGTCGATCGGAAATGCAAAACACATTAAACAAAGCTAGACTAAGTTAATAGCGAGGCTCTGATACCACTGTAAGTGCACGGCGGCGCCCCGGCCGTCAATCCGACGGCCAAATGCGGAAGCGGTGATAAACTTTAATTTTTCTTGAACTGGCAAACCGCCGCGCACTAATACCCGGATCGAACCATTAACTAGTCCTAGCTAACTACAAGAAGGGGAAGAGAGATATACCGACAGATCCGAGTCCTCTGGTCTTCTCGTCGTCGTCCCGATCTCCTGCGGAATGTCCCGTCTCCTCCTCGTCGCCGGAAGTGCACCACATCGCCTACTTCTTTTACGGGCTCCCACCTCAATGCCGAGGCAACTCGGGCACGAAGCTGGCTAGTCGACGTGCCCAAGATTTGCTGTAGAATGTAGTGAGCAAGTCTCATTTGGGGTATGTGGAATTGCCTTTTTGGTGGAGGAATGATACAAGAACTATATGGAGGGACTTGGGGATTTTTGGAGCATGAAATGAACCAAAAACCCCCTTCCCAAAATTGGGACAGCCCCACCCCCTCAAGAGGCCGGCCATGACATGGTGGAGAGGTTGAAAGAGTGGGAGTCTCATTTAAAAGAATGGGAGCCATTCTCTTCTCATACAAGAGAGAGAGAGTCAAGACAAAGAGATGGTTGAAAAGCAAGTGATGATGAGAAACAATGATCACTCCCAAAACCAATACTCAACCAACAATCATCAACAACCATGATTGTCTACAAAGTCAAGCCATCATGATAAAGCTAGAAGTCAAGGTCAAGGAAAAGCTATCATGATACAACAAAATGCAAAGACCCCCTCCACAAATGCCTATTTGCAACAATGCAAATAAGCCCTCCTCCACCAATCTTCGGCCAATGAACGATATAAAGGAAATCGGCCGAAACGGAAAGCAAACTGGCAACTCCAGAAAACTGGTCCCGTAATAAATTACAGGAAAACCCCGATACTGTGCATACACACCCGCATTTGTATTCCGACCGAAATACAAATGCAATGAGACAAAATCTACACTGTACTATACTAGGATCCGGCTTATACCAAAACCGGCTAGTATGATCCGTTCGATCCTGATCCGTGCAATACCGCACGTATCTGATCGAACCCTGCCATATATCCATACGGCCTATAGTACAAACTGTCCGATCCTGATCCGTTCAATACCGCACGTATCTGATCGGACCTTGCCATATCTCCATACGACCTCTACAACCTTTCGCCCGAAAGCTGAGTAACTGAATGTGGGGGACTCTAAAGACTCGTCAACACCTTGGTTGTGGATTTAACCACTAGCACGTCAGAGGTATAAGCCAATACGTAACGGGCTACCAGGTATTGACTAAAAGGGATGTCTGTGAGCGAACTCAGCCTGACAACCCTACTGAGCCTGTCAGTGACAATATCCGTACAGTCCGGTCCGTTCGTCTATGAGTATCGCATGGCGGGCCTAGGGGGTTGGTAAAAGTCAGACCGCCAAAAGCGGTACAAGTCGTGTCGGAGTGTAGCCCAGAACACCCTGAGATACTACTGGAATACCTACCAGTAAATCTCCTGCCTTGGCCAAGGACTTCGTGTAATGGCTCTCCTAGACACAGCACGACCTCACCCCCAATACCGGGAGAGACAAACCCCTGAAGATACGCTCACTGCCTCCATGTGGCTCGGGACTGTACCCAACTAAAACCTGTTTGCACGACTCCTTTGAGCCGTGGTAGGGTAGTAATCAAAGTACAGTAGGAACTCACACGAGACAAATGACGATCCCCAGGTCGATGAACTAACCTGCACACATGTCACCAGGGAACTGCCATCTGACGTCTGGTATATGACCAACTAGCATGTTCCCGGCGAGTCCTGTCCGGTGTACTCATAACCCAATGAGCACCTGTATACATCTTAGGTGATCCAACTGACACCAGTGGCTTGTGAGACCGGCCACCGCCCCTCGTCGGGGTCTCGACTGTATACACTAGTCTACTCTGGAGTATCGATGCCCTGTCTCGAAACTCACACGACTAGGGACCATTTAAGGATATGCTTATAGACCCCAGCTCCCACTTATATGATCGCCCTCATACTGCTGGTGGTCAAGCAAGAATCCTAGGGGCTCTATCAACGTGTAATAGCAACTTGTCAGGTCACCTAAAACAGTACACGATGATAAAGGTAAACCAGATAGCATACTATCATCTCGAGTAAGACTGTCCTACCGGGATAGGTCCTCCATCAATCATTGCAATTACGTACCTGTGACCTAATAATTGACTCTGAGGGCACTATCTCCAACATCATATTCTTTCTTCATCTTCATCTTTTTCTTCAAGAAAAGCTTAAGGTCCATCAATGGCAACTTGAGCTAAAGTGAGAGAAATCCAATTCTAAAGTGAACCCACCTCCTATTTCTTCACCCTCTACCTCTTGCCAAGTTGTTTTGGGTGTTCTCTTCACAAGTTTCACAACTTGGTGAAGTTGGAGCTTGAACTTGTGATGCCTCGACGTAGATCGTCTTTGACACGAAGCCGACGACCAATTCCGCTCGTTTCTCCGATGAAGCCGTCGCGAGAGTCCAAGATTCAAGATGGACAGCGAGAGGACGTCCACATGGAGCTAAGGAAGTGGATATCCGGATCTACAAAGGTTGTAGCATCTAACTTTTAGTTAAGTAGTTAACTAGTTTTGTTTTTCGCCTAAACATCTAGTCTACGATCCGCGTTAGGGTTTCTCGGCACCCATAAAATTTTAAATTGGCATGTTCGATGCCTTGTGAGACTTCATTAGGATGCCTAGGAACCCTACAATATGTTCTTGTTAAAACACAAGTCCGAACCTTTTGAGATATTCACAGAATATAAGTTAGAAGTAGAGAACCAATACGGGTAAAAGTATTATGTCTTTTAATGAGATCAACGAGGAGAATACTTGTGCATAGAATTCCTGGACTATTCTAAAGGAGAATGAGATTCTCTCTCAGCAATACTCCTCCGTATACACCATAGCACGATGGTATATCGGGGCGGAGCAATTGCACCCTATTCGATAAAGTGCGCTCTATGATGAGTACTACTGAGTTACCTGTTTCCTTTTGGGGGTTATGCACTTGAGAAGCTGCATACCTATTGAATATGGTTCAAATCAAATCAGTTGCCTACCACTTCATATGTGATATGGAAAGGGAAGAGCCCATATCTTAAGTTAGTTAAGATTTGGGGTTGTCCGGCCTATGTCTAAAAGCAAAATCCGGACAAGCTCGAGGCAAGGTCTGTTATGTAGAACTGGAAAGGTTCCAGCTATACAAACTACAGCAGATGATTTAATAAAACCAAAGGATTCAATAGTTAACAACGAACCTCAGCCTCTCCGCCGATCTAGTAGGGTTCCTCACCCACCTGAGAGATACTTCGGTTTCTCTATGACAGTGGGAGCGAGGATTGCATCATGAGATGATGACCCAACTAGTTTCGAGCTGGCCATCAGGAGTAAGACTCTGTAAGAATGGCTGGATGCTTAGTGATCTGAGTTGGAATCCTTATACACCAACAAAGTATGGACTTTGGTTGCTTTATCTGAAGGGTTAAATCCCCATCAGGAGCAAGTATATCTTGAGAAGATTACTTGGTGTACATGGAAAAGTTAAGACTTTCAAAGCTAGACTTGTTAAAGGTTTGCATCATTGACCAAGTATGGATTATGTTGAAACCTTTTCTAAGGATCTATGTTTAAGTCCATCCAGATCCTACTTGCCACGGCTACATACCATGACTACGATATCTGGTGGTTGGGTGTCATGACTGCTTTTCTAAATGATGTTTTGGAAGAAAGAGTCTATAAGTACACAGTCAGAGGGCTTCGTAGACAGTGGGAGCAGCGGAAACGTGTACAAGATGCTTTATAGGATAAAGCAGGCATCGCGGAGTTGGAACATCTGTTTTGATGTAGTAGTCAAATAGTTTGACTTCATCAAAATAGCAGATGAACCTTGTATATACAAAAAGGTAGTATGGAGTATGGTGGTGATCCTCGTAGAGTACGTGGATGACATACTCTTGATAAGAAAGGAGTTTCCTATGCTACGCTCGGTCAATCTCCGTTTATCACAATGATTCTCCATATAGGATCAAAGTGATACCTCCTAAATCCTGAGTTTTGATCTATGAGATAGATCTAAATGGATGTTAGGATTCTCACTAGATGTAGTGAGCTGGTATCAATCGATCCTGGGGAGAATCACTGGAAGTGTTCCAGGGTGATAAGGATGACTGAATGTCAGTCACAGGCATTGTCTTTACCCTCTATGGAGGGACGGTATGTTGGAAGAGTTCCAAGCTAGATACCGTGACATACTAGACGATTAAAGGCAAGATACATCGCTACTTAAGATGCTACCAAAGAGGCTGTTTGGGTGTATATTGGTTCATGAGATGAACTAGGTTCCTACCATTGTGTGACAATGGAAGTGTGGCTTTGGCCCGGGAATCCCGGTCCCATCAGTGACCCAGACGTATTCTAAGGCAGCATCACCTGATCATGGAGATGGTTGATCTGCAAGGACAACGAGGTTAGGAAAGTAGACTCAGAGGACAACACGGCGGATCCACTCACAAAGGCCTTTTCCCAGAGAGAGACTTTTATGGGATGGTTGAGTATGAGATACTACAACCACTGCTATCAGATGGCCCTAGTGCAAGTGGGAGATTGTTAGTTATATGTATGCCCTAGAGGCCATTGCTAAACATAGGATGTATATTGTATTGGATGCTGGGACATATATAGGGAGGACTTTCTTGCTCGACAAGATAGTATGCTATCTGGTTACTCTTTACCTTAACGTGTATACTGATTGTCTCTCTGTTACATGTTGGTAAAGCCCTTAGGATGTGTACTTGACTACCTGGAGAATGATGCGGATCATACTAGTGGGGACATGGTAGGCCATAAGTACATCCTTCAAAGTCCCTAGTCGTGGGTGTAACGAGACGGGGCATCGATATACCAGAGTAGACTAGCGTATGCCTTCTCGACCCATACAGATGGGCGATGGATGATCCCATATCCATTGGTGTTTGACATCAGAGATGATATACGGGTGCTCAGTGGAGACTGGGTACACTGGACGGACTCGCCGAGAACTCCCAGATGGTATTATACCTTACGTCAGATGGCAGTTCTCTGGTGACACTGGTACAGAGTAGTATGTTGACCCGAGATCGTCATAGAGTCTTGTGTGATTCCCACTGTGCTTTGATTTCCACCTTACCACGTCCAAGAGGGCGTGCAAAACGGTGGTTTTTGGGTACAGTCCCGAATCACATAGAGGCAATGAGCGATAGGAGGGGATTCGTCTCTCCCGGTATAAGGGGTTGATGTTGCGCTGTGTTCGATTGGCTATAACCGGAAATCCCTGGCCAGGGTTGCTGAGATTTACTGGTAAGTGTTACCAGTAGTTTCTCGAACTGTTATAGACCTCATATCGACACGACTTATCGAGCTATTGGGGTCTGACGTTTACCACCCCTAGGCAAGATATGCGACATATCAGACAAAGAGACCGGATTGTACGGTAAGTGTTACTGGTTGGATTCACAGGAGTGTGAGCGGGCTTGCTCGTCGATCTTCTGATCGCTCAATACCTGGGTGTCCATTACGTTTAGCAGACCGCTTGCGGCTTGTGCGTGTTTGATATGATCATCACCTGCTGCCGGCGTGTTGACGAGTCTTTAGAGTCCTACACAGAGGTTTCCTGGCTCAAGCGAAATGAAATAGGAACGCATATGAGATATGTGCGGGACCGAGAATAATACCAGTATGTGATACTATATTCTACTCTCGCGATTTGTATCATTGGACGGTTATATATGATATAGCCGGGATACCGAATCAAGTGTTGATTCGATACGTTGATACACTTGATATTAGTCGGTTATATGCGATATGACCGGATCATTAAATCAAGTGTTGATTTAATGATTTAATGTATAATTATATATTTGATATATTACTTTACATTAACTAGTATTGGTTCACTTAAGATTGATTATCTCAATTGATTGTGCACATTGTATATATGATATAGTTTTGTGCACTAGATTGTATCATGTTTGATGATACATGCAAATTTGGGTGTATGTTTACTTTAAACCATGTTTAAGTGAATGGTTAGGGTTTTGTTATCATTTCTTGATTATTTATTTTATTTATTTATTCATTTAAGCAAGAAAAGAAATGGTTGCTTCATTTGTTTTTCCTTGAAGCTTCAAGAAGCTTTGACCATTTTTGTTTCTTTTGCTTAACCTAACCATTCACCTAACTATAGTTTATTCTCTACACTCAACCATGGTTGCATTATGATAGATATCACTTGGATTTTCTTTTTGGAATAATTATTTTTCTTTCTTCTTCTTCATCTTCTTCATGAAGAGAAGAAACCATGGCTAGAAAATTCTAAGTGATGATTCCAAGTGAGAAATCCAAATCCAAAGTGAACCCACTTCCTATTTCTTCATCCTCTACTACTTGCCATGTAGTATAGGGTGTTTTCTTCAAAAGTTTCATGACTTGGTGAAGGTGGAGCTTGAGCTTGAGTTGCCTCGACGTAGATCATCTTCGGCATCAAAGTCGACAACCTAGCCCGATCATTTCTTCGACGAAACCATCGCTAGAGTCCGGGATCCGATGATCGCAGCGGAGGGACGTCAACATGGAGCCAAGGAAGTGGAGGACCAGATCTACAATGGTTGTATTTCCGTTCACTTAGTAGTTAAGATGTTAACTTGCTTGATGTTTCGCCTATCCTCTAGTAATCGATCTTACATTAGGGTGTATCGGCACAAGAAAAATTTGATTTTGGCATGGTTGATGCCTTATGGAACCTCCTTAGTGTGCCTAGGAACCCTACAAGTAATATACAAACTAGTATGATACAGTAATGGCCTCTAGGGCATAAACACTAACACCTACTGCCGAAGCATTGGGTATCCCTTGCATGCGAGCCCTCACCAAATCAGTCTTGGGAAACATCTCTTTGGTGAGAGTGATTCCTGAGATCGTGGATAAATTCCCACTCTAGGAATCTTCCATACTAAACCTTTTTAATATGGTGTCAATGTACCTGGATTGGGACAATCTAAACATCCGTTTAGATCTATCTCTATAGATCTTAATCCCTAAGATGCAGGAGGTGTTGGTGTATATGCCCTAGAGGCCATTACTGTATCATACTAGTATGTATATTACTTGATGGAAGCTTGGGATATTCACAGTTGTACAGACAATCTTGCTCAATATAGTAGTATGCTACTTGGTTTGTCTCTGCTTTAATGTGTACATGTGTGTTTATTTATTATATCACCTATACGCATTAGTAGAGCCCTTAGGATCTTTGCTTGATTACCGGCGTTGTGATGGCGATCACACTCGTGGGGGCTGGGTAATCTACAAGCACATCCTTATACACGTCCCTAGTCGTGGGAGTACCGAGATAGGGCATCGATACTCAGGAGTAGACTAGCGTATGCGCTTCTCATCCCAGCACGGGAGACGGTCTATCCCACAGCCGTCGGTACGTCGTACTTGAGATAGTATGCGGGTGCTCGTTAGGTTACGAGTACACTGGACAGGACTCGTCAGGAACTGATGGTTGGTATTATACCTATCGTCAGTTGTCAGTTCCCAGGTGACATGAGTACAGCTTAGTCCGCTGACTTGACACTGTCACTTCGTCTCGAGTGTGTTCCCACTGTTCTTTGATTACTACCCAACCACGGCTCTACTGAGTCGTGCAAACAGGTAGTAGTTGGGAGCAGTCCCGAAGCACTTGGAGGCAGTGACGGTTAGACAGGATTCGTCTCTCCCGGTATTGGGGGTTGACATCGCGCTGTGTCTAGGAGAGCCATTACACGAGTAGTCCCTGGCCAGGGCAAGCGAGATATACTGGTAGGTTCCAGTGTTATCTCAGGGTGTTCTGGGCTTCACTCCGACACGACTTGTACCGCTATTAGGGGTCTGACGCTTGCCGCCCCCCTAGGCCCGACATGCGATGTATCAGACGAACAGACCGGACTGTACGGAGATTGTCACATACAGACTCAGTAGGAGTTCGGATGGGTTTACCTCATCGGCCTTCTTATCGACATCTACCTGGGGACCGTTACGTACAGCTAGTGCCGCTTGCGGTCTGTGGTTAAACCCACTGCCAGCTTAGTGTCGAGTCTTTAGAGTCCCACACAGAGAGTTTTCCTGCACTGAGCGAAACGTGTAGAGGCCGTATGGTTTTACGGCAGGGCTGCGATCACTTACGTACACTTGTGTGCGTGTGGTGTTCGGGCAGGCAATACTAGTGGGCTTTGGTTTAAGCCGGATCCTAGTATTGCATGGATGGATTTGTTTTGTCTTCTGCGCATCCGCATTCTACGGAATACGGATGCAGGTGTGTATGCACAGTTTTCTGGAGCGATGAAGGAGGAGGTGCCTCATTAGGGTTTTGGCAGTTGGTTCGGCCAAAACCACTATGTGGTAGGCTCATTAGGGTTTTGACAGTTGATTCGGTCAAAACCATTTTGAGGCGGACTCATTAGGGTTTCGACAGTTCGTTTGGTCAAAACCATAATGAGCCGGGGACATTATTTACTAATCCTTTCATTGATAATTTTGTTATGGCTAATTACATTGACCGTTTGGCCATCTTGACTTTGTTGACCATTTGACCAAAGTTGACTTGGATCTTCTTAGAAGATCTAAAGTATTCTTTGGTTTTCTTTTTATTTAGTTATGATAATGGTCATGTCATTTGTAGCCATCACCTTTATCTTGATTGGATTGGTAATGATAATGTTTGTGCATTATTGCAACCATGGTTAGCTTTTCTCTTGGTTAAGCTTTTCATTTGCTTATTCTCATTCTCTCTCTTAAAATGAGAAGTTCCATGGTTGCTAGAAAATCTCCTTCTTCTTCCTCCTCTTGATTTCTCCTTTGATCTCATGTGTTGAGAGAAAAAGGATTCTACTTGACAAACACATCCATACATCTTCTCTACACAACCTAGGGCTTCTAGATTAGCAATCTCCTTGCCCTAGTTACCTCGGCTTGAGGTGGTGCTCGGTGTACATCTCTCGGGTGGATCGTCTTCGACTCAAGGAGGCCGCGGAGGTGACCGAAGTCCGGATCAACCTTTGAGCAAGCAATGAGAAGAACAACAAGAAGAGAAGAACATCAAAGAAGAACAACAACAAGAAGAGAAGGAGTTCAAGTTGAGGTATAACCACTTTGCCGAGTAGTTAACTCTTCTTTGCAAGTATGCTAGTTTAGTTTAGCAAAGATCCGGCTTTTACGGTCCATGTTACAAAGTTTAGAAAAATTTTGATTTACCGTTTCCGCAACCCCGAAAGTACCGGGAGAGGTAACGTGGACCTAATAGTGGTAACAGAGCCTAACTAAACTTAAACTAGCTAGGTAGTGAAGTGTAACGAAGTTTCGAAACCGGAAAATCCAAAAACCAAACTTTGCAAAACCCAAGTTTCTGTTAATTTGTTTTCTGGTCAAAATGAGATTTGTTTTACACCAAAAATTATCTCAGGCTTTTGTATAGAAAACCACCAAATACGAACCAGAGAGGAGATTAGAGGAGCGTGGATCCGCGGCAAGAGGGAGCTCTTGCCGCGGAAGCGCGGCCGTCTGGTCCCCTCTCTGCTTCGAATTTGGTGCAGAGTGTTTCTGTGTTGGTTTTGGGATTTTTAGGATATGTTAAATGTGCCCAGTTTTTCCAGAACTAAAATTTACTTTTGGGGGCCTATAAATCCGTATTTTTTTCGGAACTTCACTACACTTTAACTATATCGGTTATATCTGTGATGTTTGTATGTATTGAACGTCGGCTAATCGCTATAAGTCGATTAGTCGGGGTTATACATCTCTGTGATCTGTGTTTGATATTGGAATGTGTATATGAATATGTTGGACTGTCGCGGGTGAATAGCCGGGGTGGATGTGAGATGAGCTTTTGTTTTTCTTTCATTCATTGTAAATGTAAATTGATGTAATATTATTATTTGTTTGGCCGCACAACCGGGTCGGGGTTGTTGCCGTCATTGTATAATTCTTTTTACTG
The DNA here is from genome assembly GCA_030015575.1 of Agapanthus africanus. Classification (NCBI taxonomy): domain Eukaryota; kingdom Viridiplantae; phylum Streptophyta; class Magnoliopsida; order Asparagales; family Amaryllidaceae; genus Agapanthus; species Agapanthus africanus. The sequence continues at coordinate 397,068,680 of CM057341.1, read as the reverse complement.
TTTTTGCTCCTAGGATAGACCCATGGAGGGGTGCACAAACTGCCGGGTACTTGGCGGGCAGTTTGCCGCACCCGTAGGGGTCTTGCGTGGGGTATTTGGCTATTCACCGCAACCGTGTAATCCGCTTTTCGTTGCAGGCTCGAAAGGATTGCGGATTGCTAGTATATCCAATGTATTCATCTGTGATCTGTAATGTCTATCATTGCTTTCTATTTAGGCGTTGCTTATGTTTTACAGCCGCACTAGCCCAGCCCCCGCTCTGTCGTTAGTTAAGTAACCTAACGGGTAATGACGGGGCCCCGTGGCGAATGCATATGGCATAAGCGTACGTCATATTTTGGTTGTTTTCTGCAATGGTAGGATTTATATGATGGGACGCATTAAAAGAACTAATGCAAGAAAATAAACCTAAAAGACGTTGTTGGAACAAGTTTTTCAAAAAGCTGTTATTGCAAGGACGTTCATTTTTGTTTTGCATCGCGGTATTCGATTGTGAATGCCCAGCACCTCAGTCGACGAGGCAAGGGCCGAGATCCCTTCACCGGGAGTGACCCCTTGGACAAAAGTTTGCGTCAGGGTAATAACTTCACTATAGTCGATTATTCTTGCTTTGCATCGAGGTATTCAGTTTGGAATATCCTGCACCTCATTCGACGAGGAAAGAGCCGAGATCCCTTCACAGGGAGTGACCTCTTTAGCAAAAGTTTTCGCCACTATATTTTCAAAAAGGTTACCAGGTTCCTCCAACGATATCAAGTTCATTACGTTAACAGGTTTTTCGCCAAAAACCCAGCCGTAGCCCTCCGTCATTTCTTACAAGTAACACTTAGTATTCGTGCTGCGTTTGTTGAATCCGTCAAGGCGTAGTGTACGGTAGCTAAGTGCTGCTTGTTTGTATTGGTATATGGGATTGATTAGGACAGTCGTATAACCTTGTTGACTCCGTCAAGGGTTATGCGGGTGGGTTTAATGCAATCCAGATAATGACAGGCTGAACTTGACTAGGACTCTTTGATTTGTTGACTCCGTCAAGATCACTTGGGTCCTAGGGGCAAAAACCACATCGGGAGTTTCAAAAGAACTGAAACTTGCAGATTTAGCATACCTTCTGGAGTGTGGTGACTAGAGTGGATTCCATCTAGGTTATCACACAATGACAGTTGGATCCCGATCCCACTGATGAGTTGGTTTACTCTCGGAAGATTATTTCACTTAACGATCAATGCTATAAACCTAGTAGGTGTCTAGAAAGGTGTTAGCGGGGCTACGCCCCCAGGGAAAAGAGGTTCTTTAATTAAGGAACTTCGCGAAAGCGTTGGAAAACCTCCCTCAAAGTACCGACACTAGCCTGGCTGAAGGGTTAAGCAAGTATTGTGACGTGAATTAAAACCCGGCTAGTTCTTCTTTTAAAAAGGTTTTTAAGAAGAATTTGAGGAAACAGTGGGAGACATCCTGGTTAGATAAATTAATAAACCAATCTAATCTTGCACGAGCATACGCTGAGTGTTTCTTTTCTCTCTCTCCAGGCAGCAACCTTTTCACGCCCTAATCAAGATAATAAAATGTATCGCTTGACTGATCCGAATTCTTATTCGAGAATGGGGAAAGTTGGTTCAGCTCTAACTTATGACAACTGTCATGAGTATGAGAATGAGAAAGGGGATTGTATGGATTTCCAGGATACCCAGTCGAAGAAGAAGCATGGTTTTGCATCTACTTCAGGTGTTCTTGTAATTGAGAACTGTTTTACGGTCAGCCCTACCTCCTGGGTACTTGATACCGGATCAGGATCTCATATCTGTAATTTATTACAGGGACTGAGAAAAAGTAGGAAAGTTGCACCGGGTGATATGTCGCTCAGAGTAGCGAACGGAGCACAAGTTAATGCGGCAGCCGTCGGTGAATATCACCTAGTATTGCCAAATGGCAAGACTATGATTTTGAACGATTGCTACTATGTACCCTCCATGGTTTGCAACATCATATCAGTTTCTTTACTCGATAAAGATAGATATAAGTTTGTTCTTGAAAAGAATATCATGAACATTTACCTTGATAAGGTACTGGTTGCAGAGGGTACATTGTTTAATGGTATCTACGTTCTAAATCAGAATACAGTTCTCAATATACAAAACACACGCAAGAGGAAGAATTCAGATACGAATGAATCCTACTTGTGGCATTGTAGACTTGGTCATATCGGAGAGAAAAGACTGAGTAAGTTGCATAAAGATGGACTCTTGAATGCGTTCGAGTTTTCATGTTATGAAACTTGTCAGTCTTGTCTCAAAGGCAAGATGACCAAATCTCCGTTCACCGGACATGGAGAAAGAGCAAGAGAGCTCTTGGGACTCATACACAGTGATGTGTGTGGTCTGATGTCTATACATGCAAGGGGTGGTTTCTCATACTTCATCACATTCACTGACGATCTCTCTAGGTTCGGATATGTGTATCTGATGAAACACAAATCTGAAGCTTTTGAGAAATTCAAGAAATTCAGAAAAGAAGTAGAGAACCAGATTGGCAAAAGTATCAAGATCCTCCGGTCTGACAGGGGAGGGGAGTACTTAAGCACGGAATTCCTAGATTACTTAAAAGAGAATGGTATTCTCTCTCAGCTTACTCCTCCTTATACACCACAGCACAACGGTGTTTCGGAGCGGAGGAATCGTACCCTATTGGATATGGTTCGCTCCATGATGAGTAGTACTGAGTTGCCTCTTTCATTTTGGGGACATGCGCTTCAGACAGCAACGTACCTATTGAACTATGTTCCATCCAAATCAGTGCCTAAGACTCCATATGAAATATGGAGTGGAAGAAATCCGTATCTTAAGCGATTTAAGATATGGGGTTGTCCGGCTTATGTGAAAACACAGAAACCGGACAAGTTAGAGGCACGGTCAGTTCTCTGTAAATTTGTGGGATATCCTAAAGATTCACTAGGATATCTGTTCTACCACACTGAGGAACAGAAGGTGTTTGTATCTCGCCACGCTACCTTCTTAGAAAGGGAGTTTCTTGCAAAAGAAGCTAGTGGGAGTTCGGTAGAACTGGAAGAAATTCAGCGACCACAAAATGTAACTGAAAATTTGGAGGAACCGCTAGATTCAATGACCCCAAACGAACCTCAGCCACTCCGCAGATCTGGTAGGATTTCTCATCCGCCCGAGAGATACTACGGTTTTCTCATAGACGGGGATCGAGAGGATTGCATCTTGGAAGAAGATGACCCTACCAGTTTCAGGCAGGCCATTATCAGTAGGGACTCTGATAAGTGGCAGGAAGCAATGCAATCCGAAATGGAGTCCATGTACGCCAATAAAGTGTGGACCTTGGATATTGCTCCACCTGGGGTAAAACCCGTTGGATGCAAATGGATCTACAAAAGGAAACTTGGTGTAGATGGGCAGGTGGAAACCTATAAAGCTAGACTCGTTGCAAAAGGTTTTCGTCAAAGACCTGGTTTGGACTATGACGAGACTTTTTCTCCGGTGGCTATGCTCAAATCTATTCGGATCCTACTTGCCATTGCTGCCTTCCATAACTATGAAATCTGGCAGATGGATGTTAAGACGGCTTTCCTAAACGGTTGTTTGGAAGAGTGCGTTTACATGGATCAACCAGAAGGTTTCGTAGACAGTGGGAGCAGCGGAAAGGTGTGCAAGTTGCTTAAATCCATTTATGGATTAAAGCAGGCATCGAGGAGCTGAAACATCTGTTTTGATGAGGCAATCAAGGAATTTGATTTCATCAAGAACGAAGATGAACCCTTTGTTTATAAGAAGATTGTAGGACGAACTGTCGTGTTCCTAGTCTTGTACGTGGACGACATTCTTTTGATAGGAAATGATATTCCTATGCTACAATCGGTAAAGCTATTTTTGTCACAAAGGTTCTCCATGAAGGACCTGGGAGATGCCTCGTACATTCTGGGGATCAAGATCTATAGAGATAGATCCAAGAGACTATTGGGACTTTCGCAGTCCAGGTACATAGAGACCGTACTAAAGAGATTTAGTATGGAGGGTTCCAAGCGCGGTAACATACCCGCATTCCACGGAATTACCCTCTCCAAGAAGATGTCTCCTAAGACTGACGAGGAGAGGGTTCGCATGAGCACTATACCCTACGCTTCGGCGGTAGGATCTATAATTTATGCGATGCTATGTACAAGACCAGATGTAGCTTACGCGTTGAGCGCGGTAAGCCGGTATCAGTCAGACCCAGGGGAGGACCACTGGACAGCAGTGAAGAACATTCTCAAGTACCTGAGAAGGACTAAGGAGATGTTCCTGGTTTACGGTAATGGAGACCTCCGGGTCGAGTCCTTTACCGATTGAAGCTTCCAGAGTGACAAAGATGACAGCAAGTCTGTCTCGGGTTTTGTGTTTACCCTCAACGGAGGGGCGGTATGTTGGAGGAGTTCCAAGCAGGATACCGTCGCAGACTCGACGATGGAGGCTGAATACATTGCTGCAAGCGATGCCGCAAAAGAGGCGGTCTGGATAAAGAAGTTCATTAGTGAACTTCAGGTGGTTCCGTCCATTGTTGACCCAATACCTCTGTATTGCGATAACAATGGGGCTATAGCTTTAGCGAAGGAACCAAGGTCCCATCAGAAATCCAGGCACATCTTAAGGCGGTATCACCTGATCAGGGAAATCATTGATCGACAGGAGATCGAGGTGCGGAGAGTGGACACAAAGGACAACACTGCGGACCCATTCACAAAGGCTTTACCCCAGACTCAGTTCGAGCGGCTGATCGAGATGATAGGTCTTCGATACGCCAGTACATGGCCTTAGTGCAAGTGGGAGATTGTTGGTGTATATGCCCTAGAGGCCATTACTGTATCATACTAGTATGTATATTACTTGATGGAAGCTTGGGATATTCACAGTTGTACAGACAATCTTGCTCAATATAGTAGTATGCTACTTGGTTTGTCTCTGCTTTAATGTGTACATGTGTGTTTATTTATTATATCACCTATACGCATTAGTAGAGCCCTTAGGATCTTTGCTTGATTACCGGCGTTGTGATGGCGATCACACTCGTGGGGGCTGGGTAATCTACAAGCACATCCTTATACACGTCCCTAGTCATGGGAGTACCGAGATAGGGCATCGATACTCCGGAGTAGACTAGCGTATGCGCTTCTCATCCCAGCACGGGAGACGGTCTGTCCCACAGCCGTCGGTACGTCGTACTTGAGATAGTATGCGGGTGCTCGTTAGGTTACGAGTACACTGGACAGGACTCGTCGGGAACTGATGGTTGGTATTATACCTATCGTCAGTTGTCAGTTCCCAGGTGACATGAGTACAGCTTAGTCCGCTGACTTGACACTGTCACTTCGCCTCGAGTGTGTTCCCACTGTTCTTTGATTACTACCCAACCACGGCTCTACTGAGTCGTGCAAACAGGTAGTAGTTGGGAGCAGTCCCGAAGCACTTGGAGGCAGTGACGGTTAGACAGGATTCGTCTCTCCCGGTATTGGGGGTTGACATCGCGCTGTGTCTAGGAGAGCCATTACACGAGTAGTCCCTGGCCAGGGCAAGCGAGATATACTGGTAGGTTCCAGTGTTATCTCAGGGTGTTCTGGGCTTCACTCCGACACGACTTGTACCGCTATTAGGGGTCTGACGCTTGCCGCCCCCCTAGGCCCGACATGCGATGTATCAGACGAAGAGACCGGACTGTACGGAGATTGTCACATACAGACTCAGCAGGAGTTCGGATGGGTTTACCTCATCGGCCTTCTCATCGACATCTACCTAGGGACAGCTACGTACAGCTAGTGCCGCTTGCGGTCTGTGGTTAAACCCACTGCCAGCTTAGTGTCGAGTCTTTAGAGTCCCACACAGAGAGTTTCCCTGCACTGAGCGAAACGTGTAGAGGCCATATGGTTTTACGGCAGGGCTGCGATCACTTACGTACACTTGTGTGCGTGTGGTGTTCGGGCAGGCAATACTAGTGGCCTTTGGTTTAAGCCGGATCCTAGTATTGCATGGATGGATTTGTTTTGTTTTCTGCGCATCCGCATTCTACGGAATACGGATGCAGGTGTGTATGCACAGTTTTCTGGAGCGATGAAGGAGGAGGTGCCTCATTAGGGTTTTGGCAGTTGGTTCGGCCAAAACCACCATGTGGCAGGCTCATTAGGGTTTTGACAGTTGATTCGGTCAAAACCATTTTGAGGCGGACTCATTAGGGTTTCGACAGTTCGTTTGGTCAAAACCATAATGAGCCGGGGACATTATTTACTATTCCTTTCAATGATAATTTTGTTATGGCTAATTACATTGACCGTTTGACCATCTTGACTTTGTTGACCATTTGACCAAAGTTGACTTGGATCTTCTTAGAAGATCTAAAGTATTCTTTGGTTTTCTTTTTATTTAGTTATGATAATGGTCATGTCATTTGTAGCCATCACCTTTATCTTGATTGGATTGGTAATGATAATGTTTGTGCATTATTGCAACCATGGTTAGCTTTTCTCTTGGTTAAGCTTTTCATTTGCTTATTCTCATTCTCTCTCTTGAAATGAGAAGCTCCATGGTTGCTAGAAAATCTCCTTCTTCTTCCTCCTCTTGATTTCTCCTTTGATCTCATGTGTTGAGAGAAAAAGGATTCTACTTGACAAACACATCGATACATCTTCTCTACACAACCTAGGGCTTCTAGATTAGCAATCTCCTTGCCCTAGTTACCTCTGCTTGAGGTGGAGCTCGGTGTACATCTCTCGGGTGGATCGTCTTCGACTCAAGGAGGCCGCGGAGGTGACCGAAGTCCGGATCAACCTTTGAGCAAGCAATGAGAAGAACAACAAGAAGAGAAGAACATCAAAGAAGAACAACAACAAGAAGAGAAGGAGTTCAAGTTGAGGTATAACCACTTTGCCGAGTAGTTAACTCTTCTTTGCAAGTATGCTAGTTTAGTTTAGCAAAGATCCGGCTTTTACGGTCCATGTTACAAAGTTTAGAAAAATTTTGATTTACCGTTTCCGCAACCCCGAAAGTACCGGGAGAGGTAACGTGGACCTAACAGGAGGCATCACCTAGATCTTTCATTGATAATCTTTTTGATAAGAAGAGCTTGACCGAGTGTAGCATAGGAACACCATTTCCTATCAAGAGTATGTCATCTACATACAATACGAGGAAGACGATCTTACTCTCTTCCACCTTCTTGCATACACAAGGTTCATCTACGTTTTTGACGAAGTCAAAATCTTTGACTGCCACATCAAAACAGATGTTCTAACTCCGTGATGCCTGCTTTAACCCGTAGATTGATTTAACCAGCTTGCACACCTTTCCGCTGCTGCCACTATCTACGAAGCCCTCTTGCTGAGAATGTACACGCCTGGTCGTTGACGAAAACCTTTTGCTACAAGTCTAGCTTGGAAAGTTTCAGCTTTTCCATCTACACCAAGTTTTTTCTTGAAGATATACTTGCTCCCTATGGGTTTTACCCCTTCAGGAGCATCTTCCAAAGTCCATACTTTATTGGTGTACATGGATTCCATCTCAGATCGCATTGCATCAAGCCATTTCACAGAGGCCCCACTCGTGATGGCCTGCTCGAAGCTAGTTGGGTCATCATCTTCCATGATGCAATCCTCACTTCCACCATCAATGAGAAAACCGAAGTATCTCTCAGGTGGATGAGGAACCCTACTAGATCGGCGGAGAGGCTGAGGTTCGTCGGGGAATACTGAATCCTCTGGTTCCATTAAATCATCAGTTGTAGTTTATGCGGTTGGAACTTCTTCCAGCTCTACCTCTTTGCCACTAATTTCTTTTACAAGAAATTCATTTTCTAAAAAGATGGCATATTGAGAAACAAACACCTTTTTTTCCTCACCATGGTAGAATAGATATCCATATGAATTCTTAGGATATTTCACAAACTTGCAAAGAACTGATCGTGCCTCGAGTTTGTCCAGATTTTGCGTTTTAACATAAGCCGGACAACCCCATATCTTAATATAATTAAGACATGGTCACTTCCACTTCCATATCTCATATGGAGTGGTAGGCACAGATTTGGTAGGTACCATATTCAATAAGTGTATGGTTCTTTCAAGCGCATAACCCTAAAAGGAAATAGGCAACTCAGCAGTACTCATCATAGAGCGCACCATATCTAATATGGTGCGATTCCTCCGCTCCGACACACCGTTGTGCTGCGGTATATACGGAGGAGTAAGCTGAGAGAGAATCCCATTCTCTTTTAGATAGTCCAGGAACTCATTGCTCGAGTATTCTCCTCATCGATCAGATCGAAGGATTTTAATACTTTTACCCGTCTGATTCTCAACTTCATGCTTATATTCCTTGAATTTCTCAAAATCTTCAGACTTGTGTTTCAACAGAAACACATGTCCAAATCTCGAGAGATCGTCAGTGAATGTAATAAAGTATGAAGTACCATCAATGGCATGTGTAGACATTGGACAGCATACATCACTATGTATCAGTCCCAAGAGTTCCGTGGGTATTTCTCCATGTCCAGTAAACGGAGTTTTGGTCGTCTTGCCTTTGAGACATGACTGGCAAGTTTCATAAGATGAAAATTCGAATGGATTCAAATATCCATCTTTATGTAACTTAGCCAGTCGTGCCGCATTTATATGACCTAGTCTACAATGCCACAAGAAGGATTCGTTCTTTTCTGAACTCTTCCTCTTGTGTGTGTTCTGTACGTTAAGAACTGTATTTTGATTCAGAACGTATAAACCGTTACTTAACATACCAAACCCAATCAACACTTGATTTAGGTAAATGTTCATAACATTATTCTCTACTACAAAGTTATATCCTTCTTTATCTAATAAAGAAATTGATATTAAATTGCATATCATAGTGGGTACATAATAACAGTCGTTCAAGATCAATGTATTCCCATTTGGTAATAAAAGGTGATATTCACCAACTGCTTTGGCTGCAACACTTGCACCATTCCCTACTCTTAGAGAATGGTCATCTTTTCTCAGTTGTCTACCTTTCGTTAGCCTATGTAATATATTATATATGTGGGATCCTGATCCGCTATCTCATACCCAGGACGTAGAGTGTACTGAGAAACGGTTCTCGGTAACGAACACACCCGAAGAATATGCATCAACATGCTCATTTTTCGTTTGGGTCGTGTGGGAATCCGGATATTCCCCTATTTCATGCTCAGACTTATAACAATTATAAGGAAAAGCAGAACTAACGTTCCCCAGCTCAGTATAACAAGCAGGTTCGGTCAATACATCCATATTATTATCTTGATTAAGGCGTTACATGGTCTCTACCTGGAGAGAGAGAGAAGAAAACACTTTAGCGTATACTCTTGCAAGATTAGATTGGTTATTATTTTATCTAATCAAGATGGCTCCCACTGTTTTTATCAAATCTTCCTTCCCCTAAAAGGTAAGACTAGCCGGGATTAATTACACCCTATAAGTTCGCCAACCGGTCAGCCAGGCCAATGTAGGTACTTTGAGAGAGGTTCCCGTTCTTTCGCATGAACCTAATTAAAATAAACCTCGTTTTCCCATAAGCATAATCCCATTGACACCTTTCTAGACACCTAATGGGTTATGTAATTGTAAAGTGCAAAACTCTCCCAGGAGTAACTCTTACTCGTAGTAGGTATCGGGATCCAACCATATCATAAAAGGTATGCAATCTCATTGCAAATTTCAACACTTGAAATTCCCAATAATGTTTTGCCCCTAGCGTCTTATAAGCTTAACAAGGTCAACAAATCATAAGTGCTAGTCATGTTCAACCCGTCATTTCCTGATTGAATTTAACCCACCCGTACGACCCTTAACAAGGTCAACAAAGTCGTACGACTACCCTATTCCAATCGTATCATATGCTTAAGCAGATAAGTATTAATCAGCTACCGCACACTACGCCTTAACAAGGTCAACAAATGTAGGATTCTTAGGCACAACCACAAGGTTTCACAAGCATCAAACATGCCGTATTTAAAAATTTAGTGTGCCAAACAACCCTAACCTAGGATCTAACTAGAGAATTAGGGTTATAAACAACAAGTAAACAACTTTACTTCTAAGTGAATGAGGAATACAACCTTTGTAGACCGGTCCTTCACTTCTAAAGCTCCGTGTAGTAGTCCATTCGCTGCGAGTATCGATCTCCCGAACTCTAGTATGGGTTCTCCCGGAGAAATGAACAAGCTTTCTCGAAGTTTTCAAGGCCGAAGATGATCTACGTCGAGGAGACTCAAGCTCATTCTACCTCTTCACTAATTGTGAAATTAGTGAAGCAAACACCCTAAACTAAATAGCAAGTAGTAGAGGATGATGAAGTAGGAAGTGGGCTCTCTTTAGATTTATTTTTCTCAAAATATTTTCTCACCTAATCATAAGCGCTAGTAAGCTTTTCCAATAAGGAAGAAGAAGCTCAAGTGAAGAAGATGAGAGAATGAACTCATGAGGTGAGAATAGCAACCATGGGTGCGTTAGTGTCATACACTAACTCATGTAGAGAGTTTACCATGGCAAACTATAATGGTTAAGTTAATAAATATCTATAAGTAAAACAAATGAGTGGACTTAGTCAATAGTTCAACAAGCTTCTACAAGCTTGAACCATGTGATTAATTTCCACTAATTTGGTTTGCTTTAAATAAATAAAAACCTTACATTATAATTAGTATGGTGTAACTCTCATACAACCATGTAGCATATATCAACAAGCATGACACAAAAGTTGTACATTAATATATCATATATACACTAATGCACACATGTGAGAAAAGAAATCAAAAGTGAGCTAATATTAGTTAATGTATTCTAGTATATCTAATATTTATACATTAGATTATTAAATCAACACTTGATTTAATAATCCGCTATATCACATATAACCGACTAATATCAAATGCAACAACTTATCGAATTAACACTTGATCCGATAATCCGGCTATATCACATATAACCGACCGATGTCACAAATCGCTAGAATAGGATGCGGTATCACATACGCGCATCAATCTCGGTCCCGCACATATCACATATGTGCTTCTACTCCGTTTCACATGAACCAGGAAACCTCTGCGTAGGACTCTAAAGACTCGTCAATAAGCCGGCACTAGGTGATGATCATATCAATCATTCATAAGCCACAAGCAGTCTTCTAAACGTAATGGCCACCCGGGTATTGAGCGATCAGAAGATCAACAAGCAAGCCTGCTCATACTCCTGCGAATCCAATCAGTAACACTACCGTACAGTCCGGTCTCTTCATCTAATATGTCGTATATCTCGTCTAGGGGTGGTAAACATCAGGCCCCAGTAACTCGATAAGTCGTGCCGATATGAGGCTCAAAACAGGTTGAGAAACTACTGATAACATTTACCAGTAAATCTCTAAAGCAGCCCTGGCCAGGGATTTCCTGTTATAACCAATCGAGCACAACGCAACATCAACCCCCAATATCGGGAGAGACGAATCCCCTCCTATCGCTTATTGCCTCCATATGACTCGGGACTGTACCCAAAAACTACCTTGCATGTTCTTATGAACATGGTAAGGTGGAAATCAAAGCACGGTGGGAATCACACAAGACTCTATGATGATCTCGGGTCGACGGACTAACCTGTACTAGTGACACCAGAGAACTTCCTTCTGACGTGATGTATAATACCATCTGGGAGTTCTCGGCGAGTCCTTCCAGTGTATCCAGTCTCCAATGAGCACCCGTATACCATCTCTGATGTCAAACACCAATGGATATGGGATCATCCATTGCCTATCTACATGGGTCGAGAAGCTACACGCTAGTCTACTCTGGTATATCGATGCCCCGTCTCGATACACCCACGACTAGGGACATTAAAGGATGTACTCACAGACTACCTTTGTCCCACTAGTATGATCTGCATCATTATCTAGGTAGTCAAGTACGCATCCTAAGGGCTTTACCAACATGTAACAGAGAGACAATCAGTGTACATGTTAAGATAAAGATTAACCAGATAGCATACTATTATGTCGAGCAAGAAAGTCCTCCCTATATATGTCCAAGCATGCACTACAATATACATCTCATGTATAATAATGGCCTCCAAGGCAACCATATAACAAACAATCTCCCACTTGCACTAGGGCCATAATATAGTGGTGGTTGAAGTATCTCATACTTAACCATCCCATAAAAATCTCTCTCTGGGAAAAGGCCTTTGTGAGTGGATCCGCCGTATTGTCCTCTGAGTCTACTCTCGTAACCTCGATCTCCTTGGAGATCAACCATCCCCATGATCAGGTGATACTGCTTTATAATATGTCTGGATCACTGATGGGACAGGGGTTCCTAGGCATAAGCCACAACTCCATTGTCACACAATGGTAGGAACAAAGTTCATCTCATGAACTAATATACACTCAGACTGCCTCTTTGGTAGCATTGTTGATAGCGATGTATCCAGCGTTTATCGTCTAGTTTGCCACGGTATCTATCTTGGAACTCTTCCAACATACCGTCCCTCCACTGAGGGTAAAGACAACGCCTGTGACTGACATTCAGTCGACCTTACCACCCTGAAAGCTATCCAGTGATTCTCCCCTGGATCTATTGATACCTTCTCACTACATCTAGTGAGAATCCTAACATCCACTTAGATCTATCTCATAGATCCAAAACCCAGGATTTAGGAGGTATCACTTTGATCCTATATGGAGAATCAATGTGTTAAGAGGAAATTGACCGAGTGTAGCATAAGAAACATCTTTCCTATCAAGAATATGTCATCCACATACAATACGAGGAAGACCACCATACTCTCTACTGCCTTTTCGTATATGCAAGGTTCATCTACCATTTTGATGAAGTCAAACTCTTTGACTATCACATCAAAATAGATGTTCCAACTACGCGATGCCTGCTTTAACCTGTAAAGCAACTTGCACACGTTTCCGCTGCTCGCACTGTCTACGAAGCCCTCTGGCTGTGTACTTATAGACGCTTTCTTCTAAATCAGTATTTAGAAAAGCTGTCATGACACCCAACCGCCAGATATCGCAGTCATGGTATGTAGCAATGGTAAGTAGGCTCTAGATGGACTTAAGCATAGCTATTAGAAAAGGTTTCTTCATTATCCACACCTGGTCTATGACAAGAACCTTTTACAACACGTCTAGCTTCGATAGTCTCAACCTTTCCATCTACACCAAGTAATCTTCTCAAGATATACTTGCTCCTGATGGGGTTTTAACCCTTCAGATATAGCATCCAAAGTCCATACTTTGTTGGTGTACATGGATTCCATCTCAGATCGCATGGCATCCAACCATTCTTACAGAGTCCCCACTCTTGATGGCCTGCTCGAAATTAGTTGGGTCATCATCTCATGATGCAATCCTCGCTCCCACTGTCATATAGAAAACCGAAGTATCTCTCAGGTGGGTGAGGAACCCTGCAAGATCGGCGGAGAGGCTGGGGTTTGTTGGGAGCTATTGAATCCTCCGGTTCTACCAAACCATCAGTTGTAGTTTGTATAGCTGGAACTCCTTCCAGTTCTACCTCATGACCACCAATTTGTTTCCAAAATAAATTCCTTTTCTAAAAAGGTGGCATGCCGAGAAATAAAACACCTTTTTTTCCTCGATGTGGTAGATGATATTCCCTTGCGAATGCTTCGCATATCCAACAAACTTCTACAGATCTGACCTTGCCTCGGGCTTGTCCGGATTTTGCTTTTGACATAGGCCAGACAACCCCAAATCTTAACTTACTTAAGACATGGGCTCTTCCCATACCATATCTCATATGGAGTTGTAGGCACCTAATTTGGTTTGAACGCTATTCAATAGGTATGCAGCTTCATAAGTGCATAACCCCAAAAGGAAATAGGCAACTCAGTATTACTCATCATAGAGCGCACCATATCTAATAGAGTGCGATTGCTCCACCCTGATACACCAATGTGCTGTAGTGTATTCGGAGGTGTAATGCTGAGAGAGAATCTCATTCTCCTTTAGAATAATCCAGGATCTCCGTGCTCAAGTATTCTCCTCCGTGATCTCATCAAAGGACATAATACTTATACCCATTTTGGTTCTCTACTTCTAACTTATATTTTTTGAATTTCTCAAAAGTTTTAGGCTTGTGTTTCAATAGGAACATATGTCCGAATCTTGAGAGATCATCAGTGAATGTAATAAAGTACAAAGAACCGGTCCTGGCATGTGTAGACAGGGCACTTTCATACATCATCATGTAGCAATCCCAAGAGTTCACTAACTCTTTCTCTGTTTCCAGTAAACGGAGCTATGGTCATTTTATCTTTGTGACATGACTGGAAAGTTTCACAAGATGTAAATTCAAACTTATTTAAATATGCATCTTAATGTAACTTACCTAGTCGGGTTGCATTGATATGACCTAGTCTACAATGCCTCAAAAAGGATTCGTTCATCTCTGAAGTCTTCCTCTTGTGTGTGTTCTGTACGTTAAGAACTGTGGTTTGATTTAGAATGTATATGCTTTTAGATAACGTTCCTGAACCGATCAACTCTTGATATAGGAAAATGTTCAAAACATTATCCAACAATGCAAAATTATATCCCTCTTTACTAAATAAAAAAAACTGATATGATGTTGTATATCAGGTTCGGTATCTAATAGCATTCGTTCGGAATCAATTTATTTGGTAATACAGGGTGATAACTGCCAACATACTTGGCTGCAACACTTGCACCGTTTCCAACTCTTAAAACTTATCACCCGTTCTCAGTTCTCTACCTCTCTGTAGCCCATGTAACATATTACATATGTGGGATCCTGATCCGGTATCTCATGCCCAGGACGTAAAGAAAACTGAGAAATAGTTCTCTGTAATTAACACACCCGAAGAAGATGCATCATCTTGCACTTTCTTCGTTTGGGCGGAACGGGAATTCTGGTAATCCCCTATTTTCTGCTCGGTCTTATAACAATTATAAGTTGGAGTGGGACCAACGTTCCCCGGCACAGTATAACAAGAGGGTTCGGTATACATCCATATTATTATCTTGATTAAGGCGTGACATGGTCGCTACCTAGAGAGAGAGAGAATAAAACACTCAGCGTATGCTCTTGCAAGATTAGATTGGTTATTATTTTATCTAATCATGATGGCTCCCACTATTTTTATCAAATCTTCTTTCAAACTCTAAAAGCAAAGACTAGCCGGGATTAATTACACCCTACAATTTCGCCAATCTTTCAGCTAGGCCAGTGCCGGTACTTTGAGGGAGGTTCCCTGTGCTTTGTCACGGACCTAATTAAAATAAACCTCGTTTTCCCAAGGGCGTAACCCCGTTGACACCTTTCTAGACACCTACTTGATCGGCTAATTGTAATTTGTAAAACTCTCGCAGGAGTAACTCTTACTCGCAGTGGGTATCGGGATCCAACTATCTCATAGAAGGTATGCAATCTTATTGCAAATTTCAACACTTGAAATTCCCGATAATATTTTGCCCTAAGCGTCCTATGACCTTGACAGAGGTCAACAAACCATAGGCTGCTAGTCAAGTTCAACCCGTCATTTCTTGATTGAAATAAACCGACCCGCACGACCCTTGACAGAGGTCAACAAGGTCGCGCAAATACCCTAAATCAATCGCATCATATGCTTTGCAGATAAACACTAATCAGCTACCGCACACTACGCCTTGACAGAGGTCAACAAACGCAGCACAAATACTAACTACTATTTATCTGAAATGACGGAGGGCTACGATAGGTTTTTAAGAAAACCTTTTGCGTAATGAACTTGATATCGTTGTAGAATCAAATGATTTAAAATGGAGTGTTTTTTATGCCTTTGCTAGTTTTGCTAAAGAGGTCACTCCAGGTGAAGGGATCTCGGCTCTTTTCTCATCGAATAAGGTGCAGGATATTCACAATACCACTATGCAAAGCACGAACTAGAAAATCAATCAAAAGACGAAACCGAGGGTTGTAGTATCTACCAGTTATTGCTAAAGAGATCACTCCCAGTGAAGGGATGTCGTCTCTTTCCTTATCGAATAAGGTGCTGGATATTCTACAAGGAATATCGCTGTGCAAAGAAAGAACTAGAGCTGCCTGTTTTTGAAAATTCGATTCCACAACATCTTTAGGTTTATTTTCTTTCATTAATCTCATTAATGAAATCCCATCATTTAAGTTACCTAAGCATCACAGATAAATACAACGTACGCTTATGCCATCCGCATTCGCCTCGATGTCCCGTCATGCACCGTTAGGTTAGGTAACTAACGGCAGAGCGGGGCAGGGCTAGCGCGGGTGTAAAACATAACCAACGTCTATATAATATATCATATATACTATATACAATATCTATCTCAAAGTCCACAGTGATCACATCACAGAGCAGCAGAAGAAACATATGAAATATTGGATATACTACGATTTCCGAGTTTTATATTAAGCCTGTATAAAACATGGATTCCACGGTCGTGATGAATAGCAAAACCCACATTCTTAGACCCCTACGAGAGTGGCAAGCAACCCTACCAATTCTAGAGTTAGGAGACTCAGACTCGACTTCTCGAGTTGGTCTCCCACTGGACTCTAGAACCCGGTTACTTGTGCTCCCCTCCATGGGTTTATCCTAATGCGGAAAAGTAAATAATATACAACAACGGTGACATCTTCCTCAATCCGGAAGTGCCCCAATAAAAGAATATTACATACAATTAATTTTACATGAATGAAAAATAAAACTCTCATCTCACATAAAACCCCCGGCTATTCAAAATGCGACGATCCAATATAACATATCACAGCAACACATAACATCACATGTCATCAACGTAAGCAAATATGCGTATCCCAATTTTCGTTGACATATAGCAATGAAACCGGCGATACACCACATATTACACTTACGGTCGCAGAAAAGAAAGTGAAAAACTACAACAGTTGGAATCCGGAACCATCTTAGATATCATAAACCCAATGTATCACATACTTTGGATTTCATGCCTAACCAAATGAATTCCTTAGACATCACATGCCTAACAATTATAAACCCCGCATTTTAGTCTCGATATTGAAAACTCTTTCCAATAGCCTGTCGGGTAATTCAATAAGATTCCCGATAACATGATCAAATGCTCGTCGGAAACTTGATTAGACGGCCGCACCCCCCGATGCCGTCGACGAAGTGCACCAAGGCGGAACACCGTTGCCGCGAGCACCCGAAAGGATGCTTTTGGCGACGGGGTTCTCCTACAGTCACTTGGTCGGGGCTATGGGGCGTGGTTATCTAATAAGGTTACCCGGCGAGTATCCGCGTACACTACGTAATTACGACGGACTTTTGATCAATATCAAAATTCCGTGGCAACCGATCAAATGAGACTAAACCGCTAGATTTAAAAAATTCAAACTAGTTATCACATAACTAATTATAGCGGATTCCCAAAATTTCCAGAGAGCTCAACACTTAAGCAGAATTAAAAATGCCCAGAAGCAAGCCCCAATACCTACAGACCAACAGCTGAATGGCCCGACCCAAGCCTTTTAAGTGACGCTGCGGATCCGCCGCCAAAACCATGTTTTGGCGCCGATCCGCGGCCACTTAGACGAGTTAGGGTTTCGTTCTTTAGGTATGTCCATAGAATTACCTGCATGTTTTTCTGAATATTTTTAACATGGAAAATCTCAACATTTGAAAAAATTTCCAGAAAGTGGGCAAATTATGGTTTTCGAAGTTCGATCGGACTTTTAAGTTCGTCTAGACAACTCTTAATGCTCTAGTAAGGATCTGATACCACTGTAGGGTTCTTAGGCACAACCACAAGGTTTTACAAGGCATCAAACATGCCGTATTTAAAAATTTAGTGTGCCAAACAACCCTAACCTAGGATCTAACCAGAGAATTACGGTTATAAACAACAAGTAAACAACTTTACTTCTAAGTGAATGAGGAATACAACCTTTGTAGACCGGTCCTTCACATCTAAAGCTCCATGTAGTAGTCCATTCCCTGCGAGTACCGATCTCCCGAACTCTAGTATGGGTTCTCACGGAGAAATGAACATGCTTGCTCAAAGTCTTCGAGGCCGAAGATGATCTACGTCGAGGAGACTCAAGCTCATGCTACCTCTTCACTAATTGTGAAATTAGTGAAGCAATCACCCTAAACTAAATGGCAAGTAGTAGTGGATGATGAAGTAGCAAGTAGGCTCTCTTTAGATTGATTTTTCTCACAATATTTTCTCACCTTGAGAAAAGCTAGTAAGCTTTTCTCAAGAGGAAGAAGAACCTCAAGTGAAGAAGATGAGAGAATGAACTCATGAGGTGAGAATAGCAACCATGGGTGAGTTAGTATCATACACTAACTCATGTAGAAAGTTTACCAAGGCTAACTATAATGGTTAAGTTAATAAATATCTACAAGTAAAATAAATAAGTGGACTTAGTCAATGGTTCCACATGCTTCTACAAGCTTGAACCATGTGATTAATTTCCACTAATTTGGTTTTCTTCAGATAAGTAAAAACCTTACATTATAATTAGTATGGTGTAACTCTCATACACCCATGTAGCATGTATCAACAACCATGACACAAAAGTTGTACATTAATATATATCACATATACACTAATGCACACATGTGAGAAAAGAAATCATAAGTGAGCTAATATTAGTTAATGTAATCTAGTATATCTAATATACAGTTATACATTAAATTATTAAATCAAGACTTTATTTAATAATCCGGCTATATCACATATAACTGACTAATATCAAATGCAACAACTTATCGAATCAACATTTGATCCGATAATCCGGCTATATCACATATAACCGACCGATGTCACAAATCGCGAGAATAGGATGCGGTATCACATACGCGCATCAATCTCGGTCCCGCACATATCACATATGTGCTCCTACTCCGTTTCGCATGAACCAGGAAACCTCTGTGTAGGACTCTAAAGACTCGTCAATACGCCGGCAGTAGGTGATGATCATATAAACCACCAACAACCTGCAAGCGGTCTGCTAAACGTAACGGCCACCCGGGTATTGAGAGATCAGAAGATCAACAAGCAAGCCTGCTGATACTCCTGCGAATCCAGTCAGTAACACAACCGTACAGTCCGGTCTCTTCGTCTGATATGTCGCATATCTCGTCTATGGGTGGTAAATGTCAGACCCCAGTAACTCGATAAGTCGTGCCGATATGAGGCTCATAACGGGTCGAGAAACTACTGATAACACTTTCCAGTAAATCTCTAAAGCAGACCTGGCCAGGGACTTCCTATTATAGCCAATCGAGCACAGCGCAACATCAACCCCCAATACCGGGAGAGACGAATCCCCTCCTATCGCTCATTGCCTCCATGTGACTCGGGACTGAACCCAAAAACCACCGTTTTGCACGTTCTCATGAACGTCATAAGGTGGAAATCAAAGCACGGTGGGAATCAGACAAGACTCTATGACGATCTTGGGTAGACAGACTAACCTGTACTAGTGTCACCAGAGAACTGCCATCTGACGTGAGGTATAATACCATCTGGGAGTTCTCGGCGAGTCCGTCCAGTGTAACCAGTCTCCGCTGAGCACCCGTATACCATCTGTAGGGATCCTAGGCACACTAGTGAGGTCTCACAAGGCATCAACCATGCCAATTTCAAATTTAAACGGTGCCGAGAAACCCTAGAACGGATCGTTGGCTAGATATCTAGGCGAAAAGATAAACTAGTTAACACTTAACTAAGAGATACGGAAATACAACCTTTGTAGATCCGTTTGTCCACCTCCATAGCTCCATGAAGAAGTCATCTCCGCTGTACAAATCCGATCTTGGACTCTCGCGTTCGCTTCATCGGAGAATAGGCGGGCTAGGTCATCGACGACGTGCCGAAGATGATCTACGTCGATGCATCACTAGATCAAGCTCCACCTTCACCGAGCCATGAAAACTTATGAAGGAAACACACTCTACTACTTGGCAAGAGCTAGAGGATGAAGAAATAGGAAGTGGGTAGACTTTAGAATTGGATTTCTCACTTGTTTCATCAATCCACCATTGATGAAGAAAGGTTTTCTTCTTGAGTTCAAGGAAGAAGAAGAAGAATGTTATGATAAGATTATCTTTAAAAGAAAAGAATAATAATTCTTATCATAAAGGTAACCATGGTAAAGTGTAGAGATTAAACTAGGGTTAGTGGGAATGGTTAGGGTTAAGGATGAGATAAGAATGGTTGACTTGATCAAAGCTTCAAGAAGCTTCAACATGAAACAAAATTAGCCACCATTCTTTTCTCTTTATCCTTTCCAAAAGAATAAACAAATAAATGAATAAATAAATAATGGGAGAATAAATAAAACCCTAACCACTCTCACAACCATGGTTTAATCTTCACACAAGTCCAAGTTAACATGTATCATCAAACATGATACAATACAAGTTCACAAAAGTATATCGCATATACAATGCGCACATCCGAGTGAGAAAATCCATCTTAAGTGAACCGATACTAGTTAACGCAAAGTAATATATCAAATATATAATTATGCATTAAATCATTAAATCAACACTTGATTTAACGATCCGGTCATATCGCATATAACCGACTAGTATCCAATGTATCGGCTTATCGAATCAACCCTCGATTCGATAACTAGGTTATATCGCATATAACCATTCGACACATTCATCGCGAGAATGAAATACGGTATCACAAACACGCATCATTCTCGGTCCCGCACATATCTCATATGCGCTCCTATTTCGTTTCGCTTGAGCCAGGAAACCTCTGTGTAGGACTCTAAAGACTCGTCAATACGCCGGCAGCGGATGATGATCATATCAAACATCCACAAGCCGCAAGCGGTCTGCTAAACGTAACGGCCACCCGGGTATTGAGCGATCTGAAGATCGACGAGCAAGCCCGCTCATACTCCAGTGAATCCAACCAGTAACACTACCGTTGTAACCCTTCGAAAATCGTTTAGGCAGTTTTCGGCAAACGGCTAATTTTTCGGCTTTTTCCGTAAAAAGTCAAAATTGATATTTTTCATTATAGACCTAATTATACAAAATTTAAATAAGATATTACTATAATTTTGTCACTAAAATGTCATTTATAATTTTCTAGTTAAATAAAAAAAAAATTCGTAATTAATTATTTTTTTATTATTTTAAGCCTTTTTAAATACATTTAATTAGGGATAAATACAAATTTAATTAGGTAAATTTCTTAATTAGGAGTCTTTATAAGCTAAAATATGGTGTTAATAAAATTGTGTCATGACTTTCACATTTTTAGTTTTTGGGTTGGAAATTTAATGAGAAAATGAGGTAAAATAAGGGTTTTTTTGTAAAATGTTGAAAAGAAATGCATTAAATGATAACATGGGGGTGTTTTGGACCTAGAATCTTCTCCAAATTTCCCAAACTCTCTCCTCCACCTGCTGGCCGACCCCTTCACCTGCAGTTTTCCCCACTTCCTCACTCCATTTGGCTTCATTTCTTGCAAAAAAATTCAAGAAAAATCCACAATTTCCACCTCCATTCAAAGCTTAACCCTAATCTCTTCTCTCTTCAACCCAAATTCGTTCAAAAACATGATGAAAGGAGGCTTCTTGGAGACTTGATCAAGCTAGGGTTCAAGCTTGAGAGGTGAAAATCCTAAACTAGTTTGCTTACTTGAGGTTTAATTGTGTTAGAATTTCAATTCTAAATATTAGTTTACTAGTAAATGTTTGATTAGGAAAAATCAAGAGAAGGTTTTGATTTTAGAAATTAGGGCTTGTAGCATAATGGTGGGATTATGTTAGGGATGGTTATCTAGGTGATTGGAGTGGTTAATTGTGTATTGGTATGCTCGCTAAAACGACAAATTTCAACGTTTGTATCGATTTGGTTTGAAAATCGCTTACTAGATTTTTACGAAAAATAGTATGCGTTCAAATTGCGCTAGGTTAGCGATATTATTAGCTTCGTATAGGATTTTTAGAGTGCGCGAACGTGGGGTTTCGTCTAGTCGGGTTGTAGTTTTGTCGATTTCCTCGAAATGACGATTTTAGCTAAAAATTAGCGATTTTCGTGCGTTTTTCCGCGCACCGAGTGCATGCTATGTTTAATTTGTGAGCGTCGATATTTGTATAATGTGACTTGCATCGTTTAGGGTTATGTAATCTTATACTTGGTGTTGTGCAAATTTAGGATCGGTCGGGGAAACTTCGGATACGGCGCGAAAAGGCAAAGCGGTGGCCGGATCAGATTAGCGGGGATTTCTGGTGAGTAGATATATTCATCTACGGGGGGAATCGTCTGGATGGCGCGAGGCGCCCCCCCTAGTTAGGATTACCCTACTTTATGCATTAATTATATTGTTAGCTAGCTTATCCATTTATATACATGGCATACCCTCACAGCTAACCCTATACTAGATTGCATGGACATTCATATGACGTTCATATATACATACGCGATATCATTTCGTAGGACACGAACACATTACCATTGGCATCGATTGCACGCGCACTATTCATGTGACACACACGCCTTTGGTAATTGCCATGCCACGTACACTAGAAAACCTGTTTAACTTAATATCGCTATTTGTATTCAAACATGATATATGAAATTGCATAGCATGCATATACCTCGCATTAACATCATATTTATATAGATTGCTACTAAAACTCACATCATATACATTGATATCATAGACATTTATTATATATAACATGTGGACACTATGATTTTCTTGATGATTTCAGTTTTTCTGTGATTTCTGGATTTTTGGGGAAAACCGCAAGAATTTAACAAAACCTTAGATTTATCATTTTCAAAACAAAGTTGCGGTTTTCTCGTGATGTCTGTGTCGTCCACCATGAGTTTTCATGTTTTCTGTTGGATTTCGAGACCCGATTCGAGGAGTGGATGAACCGTCTCGGGTACATGGTGGGCCCGGTATGGTACCCCGGGGCAAGAAGATCGAGTTGTAGACGATGAGCCTGGCAGGGGAAGACTACCTACCGGTGATGTCTGGCGCGGCGGATATCCGGAGGATACCGACCGTTGTCGTGAGATTTATGATATGGGCCGATCCGGACTGACGGAGCCCGATATTGAGACAGATATGATTCCTATTTGGTGTCGATGCTTGACACGGGTTTCCAGATGATTTCTTGACGATATTTAGCTATTATACAGACATTCATTTTCTAAAAGTTAAGAATGCAGTAACTTTAACATTCTAAACACTTAAAGAGTTAGAAAAGATATTGCATACCTGTGCATGCATACTAGAGTTATTATATCACATATGGACATACATGTTGTGGTGCATTGCGTGCATTCTTACGATTGCCTTATTAGATGTTATATTTACTCACGAGCTGGCAACTCACCCCCGTTGTGCCACAGTGTCTTGCAGGTCGGACCCGTCAGTCTTGTAGCGGCGGGCTATCTTGTCATCAGTTCCTTTTGCTCAGACTCGCGACATCGCCCGTAGGTGGGTTGCGAGTATACTTTATTTCTTTTTGCTTTATCATTGTATCTAGTATTCTCCATCTACCACTTGTATTGTATATGCGACCTAGTGATGAGAATGAGAGATATGTATATTTGTGGTTTCTTTTGGGTCGAGCTCACTTGAGCCGGCGTTGCGTTTTCTGATATTTTGGGTTTCTTCTGCTCTTTTCTTAGTATTGCTTATATATATTGCATGTGGTTGTGATCCGCCTTGGGCGAAGAGCTAGCTCCCGCTTGGGGATGTCATTTTTATGATTTCATATGTATTATCTTGTTGTACCCATTTTTGGGGATAGAAAATACAGGGGAGACTCTGCCGAAATTTTCAGAAATTTTTGATGTTTTAAAAAGGGATTCTTTGCAACTCAATTGATTTAAAAAAAAACGTTTTCATTTAAGGTTTTCCTTCACTCTCTTTTGATTTTGGTTTAGATTTTCTGGGTTTTGGCTGACTTAGGTTACGGTACGCCTTTAGACGTCTCGTAATCTAAGTGCCAGTCACGTTCCGTACTTTCGGGTCGTGACAAAGTTGGTATCAGAGCGTAGGTTTTACCTTTCTGAGTGTAGGACGACCTTGGTAGATGGAGTAGGTGACTTAAGCAGAGTGGCGTAGCGTGGGTATGATCCGCGGCATACTTACGATACGGTACTCCGCCTAAGTGACCTTAGGACATAATTGCTTGTATTTCCTTTCGTGATTCCTTGCATTCCTTGATTCAATTGCAATGTCCTTATCAGTTCTATTTCTTATTCCAGCTTCGATGCCGCCAAAGACTACGAGAGCACAGCGGGCTGCCGCTAGGGATGAGATTCGGGCGGGCCCGTCTGAGGCGAGGATCGAGCGGGAGGATACTCCTACCCCTCAGGGTCCTACTGATCCGCCTTATCCAGACCGTATTGCCAGATTAGAGGCCGGCATGCAAGAGTTGCGGCAGATGATGGGATCTTTAGTTGAGTCCAGCCGGGCACAGAGATCCGAGGATGTTCCTTCCACCGCACAGACCACGATCGTACCTGCTGCACAGATGGTCACTCCTGCTGCTACTACGGAGACTATCCCTGTTTCACTACAGGAGTTCATGAGATTGAGACCTCCAGCTTTTACCGGTACAGATGCGACAGAGGACCCACAGGCATTTCTCGATAGGATGGCACGGATTGGCCGTTCGTTGAGGTGTTCTGAGGATAGATTGGTGGAGTTTGCGAGTTTTCGTCTGGAGGGTCTTGCCCAGACATGGTACGACTCAGTAGAGAGAGGCCGAGCTGCAGGTCTGCCTTCTATGACCTGGGATGAGTTTACAGCTGCATTTCTTGCCCGTTTTCTTCCGGAGAGTGTTCGAGATGCTCGAGCCCGTAGTTTTGAGTCTTTGCGCAAGACTCCGGGGATGACAGTGTCGGAGTATGATATACAGTTTACCCAGTTGTCTCGATATGCTCCGCACCTAGTCGACACAGAAGAGAAGAGGATAAAGAGGTTTGTACGAGGGCTTGATATACAGCTATTCCTTGCCATCGGCACCCAGCACTTTGATACATACGCAGCCGCGATGGACGCAGCCTTACTTTTGGAGGAGCGTATTTCTGAGACTCCGGTCGCTTCTGGGCCGAAGAGGATCCGTACTGATACGCCAGCTCAGCGGCAGATGGGCAGACATCGTGATAGATTATTTCCGGGAGATGGCGGAGGCAGAGGATTGAGACGAGGTCAGTTATTTGGTTCATATCCACAGACCCAGCAGTCGTCTCCAGGATGTTTTCGGTGTGGGAGTCAGTATCACCGTGTCAGAGACTGTACCATGGGACGTCCGGGCGCGGCGACAGTCCCGCATGTGACTTTACCACCTTCACCACCTTCGCAGAGAGCTTTACTTCCTCCTTCTGATGATGCTTCACGCCAGCCAGATGCTTCTAGAGGCCGTGGGCGTGGCGGCCCGGTTCAGAGAGGACGAGGCGACAGAGGCAGAGGCAGAGGCCGAGGTAGAGGCAGAGGACAGCCAGCTATTAGTGGTGGACAGGCCCGAGTGTTCGCGTTGACTCCTCAGGATGCACAGGCATCCAATGCCGTCGTGACAGGTACTCTGCCAGTATGTTCTTTTAATGCACGGGTATTATTTGATCCAGGCTCCACACATTCCTATGTTTCCACGTATTTTGCACCGAGGTTGGGCCGAGAGTCTTGTCCGTTAGATCAGCCGCTTGTCGTTATTACCCCGGTAGGCGAGTCTTTTGTTGCCCGTTTTGTATACCGATCTTGTTCCGTTCGTATCGGGGAGAGAGATTCTTCAGTAGATTTGATTCTCCTCGATATGCTAGACTTTGACGTTCTTCTTGGTATGGACTGGCTAGCCACCTGTTATGCATCCGTGGACTGCCGTGAAAAAGCAGTCAGATTCAGTTTTCCTGGTGAGCCGGTTCTTATTATTCAGGGAGATCGTAGCGCTACCCTTCCTAGCTTGATTTCTTCTCTTCGCGCTGGTCAGCTCTTAAGGAAAGGGTGTCAGGGATTCTTAGCCGATGTTTGTGATACTAGCTCCACAGAGGTTCCGTTGAACCAGGTCCCTGTTGTGAGAGAGTTTCCTGATGTATTCCCTGACGAGCTGCCTGGTCTGCCACCAGAGCGCGAGATTGAGTTCTGTATTGACTTGATCCCCGGCACGGGACCTATTTCTATACCTCCTTATCGGATGGCCCCGGCGGAGCTGAGAGAGCTAAAGGATCAGTTACAGGACTTGCTGGACAAAGGGCTTATCCGACCGAGTGTGTCACCTTGGGGCGCTCCCGTCTTGTTTGTTAAGAAGAAGGACGGAAGTATGCGCTTATGCATTGATTATCGTCAGTTGAACCGAGTTACTGTGCGGAACAGGTATCCCCTACCCCGCATTGATGACTTATTTGATCAGCTCCAGGGTGCAGGGTTTTTCTCGAAGGTTGATTTACGATCAGGTTATCACCAGTTGCGGGTTCGGAAGGAGGATATTCCGAAGACTGCCTTCCGTACTCGTTATGGTCATTACGAGTTCTTGGTGATGTCGTTCGGGCTCACCAATGCCCCGGCAGCTTTTATGGATTTGATGAACCGCGTATTCAGGCCGTATCTCGATCAGTTCATTATTGTGTTCATTGACGACATCTTGGTTTATTCTCGGAGCCGGGAGGAGCATGAGCAGCACTTACGTATCACATTGCAGACTTTGAGGGAGCATCAGCTGTTCGCCAAATTCTCCAAGTGCGCATTCTGGCTAGACAGTGTCGACTTCTTGGGTCATGTGGTGACGAGAGATGGTATTTGCGTGGACCCGAAGAAGATTGAGGCAGTTCAGCGTTGGCCTAGACCGGTATCAGTCACAGAGGTTCGCAGCTTTCTAGGTCTGGCCGGCTATTATCGACGTTTCGTCCAGGATTTCTCCCGCATTGCTGCACCGTTGACCGGGTTGACCCGGAAGGGGGTTCCTTTTGATTGGACACAGGCATGTGAGGATAGCTTTCAGCAGTTGAAGACTCGTCTGACTACTGCTCCAGTGTTAGCATTGCCTTCAGGATCAGGCGGGTTCGTGGTATATTGTGATGCTTCTAGAGTGGGGCTGGGCTGTGTATTGATGCAGCACGACAGAGTCATCGCGTATGCTTCTCGGCAGCTGAGGAAACACGAGCAGAACTACCCCACCCATCATTTAGAGATGGCTGCAGTGGTATTTGCACTTAAGATCTGGAGACATTACCTATACGGTGAGTCGTGCCAGATATTCACTGACCACAAGAGTTTGAAGTATATCTCCCAGCAGCGAGACCTGAACCTGAGACAGCGCCGTTGGATGGAGTTGGTGAAGGATTATGACTGCGAGATTTTATACCATCCGGGCAAGGCGAATGTGGTGGCAGATGCTTTGAGTAGGAGGCCCGGAGGTAGCTTATCTTGTTTGAGCGCAGCACAGATGCAGTCGACGGCGGATTGGCAGGTTTTATGTGATAGCAGAGTGCAGTTCGAGTTTACTCCTACAGGAGGACAGCTGGCCCATTTCAGAGCACGCCCACAGTTACTTGACCGTATCCGCGAGGCACAGTCCGGCGATGCCCGTATCTTAGATATCATTGAGCAGATTCGGCAGGGCAGAGTTTCTGAGTTCGTGATTGATGATCAGGGGATACTTCGCTTTGGGACTCGACTGTGCGTGCCAGATTCAGAGGGATTGAGGCGTGATATTCTCGAGGAGGCACATAGATCAGTATACAGTGTTCACCCAGGTTCCACCAAGATGTACCGTGATTTGAGAGAGGTTTACTGGTGGGACGGGATGAAGAAGGATATTACAGACTTTGTGTCGAGATGCCTGACTTGTCAGCAAGTCAAGGCTGAGCACCAGAGGCCAGCCGGCGAGTTACAGCCTTTGCCCATCCCTGAGTGGAAGTGGGAGCAGGTCTCCATGGACTTCGTTGTGGGTCTACCCAGGACCAGTCAAGGGTATGACTCTATTTGGGTGATTGTGGATCGACTGACGAAAGCAGCTCACTTTCTGCCAGTAAAGACCACTTTTGGATTTTCTCAGTACGCCCAGGTTTATATTGATGAGATAGTGCGACTGCATGGTGTTCCGACTTGCATCGTGTCCGACCGTGGCACCCAGTTTACCAACCGATTGTGGCAGAAACTCCAGGAAGCTTTGGGCACCCGATTGAGTTTTAGCACAGCCTTTCATCCGCAGACTGACGGTCAGTCGGAGCGTACTATTCAGACTCTTGAGGACATGCTCAGAGCTTGTGTTTTGGATTTCGGTGGTAGCTGGGATCGT
The DNA here is from genome assembly GCA_030015575.1 of Agapanthus africanus. Classification (NCBI taxonomy): domain Eukaryota; kingdom Viridiplantae; phylum Streptophyta; class Magnoliopsida; order Asparagales; family Amaryllidaceae; genus Agapanthus; species Agapanthus africanus. The sequence continues at coordinate 397,040,360 of CM057341.1, read as the reverse complement.
TATTTGCCTTTGATCGAGTTTTCCTACAATAATAATTTCCAGGAGACGATACAGATGGCACCTTTCGAGGCTTTATATGGGAGGAGATGTCGATCGCCTGTATGTTGGACAGAGCTCAGGGAGAGCAGTATTTTGGGGCCTCAGATCGTACAGGAGACGACCGAGAAAATACAGCTGATTCGGGACAGGATGAGAGCGGCACAGAGCAGGCAGAAATCTTATGCTGACAGGCGTCGTCGCCGACTCGAGTTCGCTGTTGGCGATCATGTTTTCCTGAAGGTCTCTCCGATGAAGGGTGTGATGAGATTTGGGCGGAAAGGGAAACTGAGTCCTAGATATGTTGGTCCTTTCGAGATCCTAGAGCGTGTTGGTCCAGTCGCTTATCAGTTAGCTCTTCCGCCCAGCTTCCCCGATGTTCACCCCGTATTCCATGTCTCGATGCTCCGCAAGTACCTTCATGATCCTTCCCAGGCGATTCAACACCAGACGATCCAGTTAGAGAGTGACCTTTCTTTCACCGAGCAGCCGGTTGTCATCTTGGATCGGCAGGTGAAGAAATTGAGGTCGAAGGTCATACCGTCTGTCAAAGTCCTTTGGCGTGGCCCGAACAGCGAGGAGGTCACCTGGGAGACCGAGGTCGAGATGAGGAAGAGATATCCCCATCTTTTTGAAGGTACGCGTAGTTAAATTCTAATTCGGGGACCGAATTTCTTTAAGGGGGGAAGATTGTAACCCTTCGAAAATCGTTTAGGCAGTTTTCGGCAAACGGCTAATTTTTCGGCTTTTTCCGTAAAAAGTCAAAATTGATATTTTTCATTATAGACCTAATTATACAAAATTTAAATAAGATATTACTATAATTTTGTCACTAAAATGTCATTTATAATTTTCTAGTTAAATAAAAAAAAAAATTCGTAATTAATTATTTTTTTATTATTTTAAGCCTTTTTAAATACATTTAATTAGGGATAAATACAAATTTAATTAGGTAAATTTCTTAATTAGGAGTCTTTATAAGCTAAAATATGGTGTTAATAAAATTGTGTCATGACTTTCACATTTTTAGTTTTTGGGTTGGAAATTTAATGAGAAAATGAGGTAAAATAAGGGTTTTTTTGTAAAATGTTGAAAAGAAATGCATTAAATGATAACATGGGGGTGTTTTGGACCTAGAATCTTCTCCAAATTTCCCAAACTCTCTCCTCCACCTGCTGGCCGACCCCTTCACCTGCAGTTTTCCCCACTTCCTCACTCCATTTGGCTTCATTTCTTGCAAAAAAATTCAAGAAAAATCCACAATTTCCACCTCCATTCAAAGCTTAACCCTAATCCCTTCTCTCTTCAACCCAAATTCGTTCAAAAACATGATGAAAGGAGGCTTCTTGGAGACTTGATCAAGCTAGGGTTCAAGCTTGAGAGGTGAAAATCCTAAACTAGTTTGCTTACTTGAGGTTTAATTGTGTTAGAATTTCAATTCTAAATATTAGTTTACTAGTAAATGTTTGATTAGGAAAAATCAAGAGAAGGTTTTGATTTTAGAAATTAGGGCTTGTAGCATAATGGTGGGATTATGTTAGGGATGGTTATCTAGGTGATTGGAGTGGTTAATTGTGTATTGGTATGCTCGCTAAAACGACAAATTTCAACGTTTGTATCGATTTGGTTTGAAAATCGCTTACTAGATTTTTACGAAAAATAGTATGCGTTCAAATTGCGCAAGGTTAGCGATATTATTAGCTTCGTATAGGATTTTTAGAGTGCGCGAACGTGGGGTTTCGTCTAGTCGGGTTGTAGTTTTGTCGATTTCCTCGAAATGACGATTTTAGCTAAAAATTAGCGATTTTCGTGCGTTTTTCCGCGCACCGAGTGCATGCTATGTTTAATTTGTGAGCGTCGATATTTGTATAATGTGACTTGCATCGTTTAGGGTTATGTAATCTTATACTTGGTGTTGTGCAAATTTAGGATCGGTCGGGGAAACTTCGGATACGGCGCGAAAAGGCAAAGCGGTGGCCGGATCAGATTAGCGGGGATTTCTGGTGAGTAGATATATTCATCTACGGGGGGAATCGTCTGGATGGCGCGAGGCGCCCCCCCTAGTTAGGATTACCCTACTTTATGCATTAATTATATTGTTAGCTAGCTTATCCATTTATATACATGGCATACCCTCACAGCTAACCCTATACTAGATTGCATGGACATTCATATGACGTTCATATATACATACGCGATATCATTTCGTAGGACACGAACACATTACCATTGGCATCGATTGCACGCGCACTATTCATGTGACACACACGCCTTTGGTAATTGCCATGCCACGTACACTAGAAAACCTGTTTAACTTAATATCGCTATTTGTATTCAAACATGATATATGAAATTGCATAGCATGCATATACCTCGCATTAACATCATATTTATATAGATTGCTACTAAAACTCACATCATATACATTGATATCATAGACATTTATTATATATAACATGTGGACACTATGATTTTCTTGATGATTTCAGTTTTTCTGTGATTTCTGGATTTTTGGGGAAAACCGCAAGAATTTAACAAAACCTTAGATTTATCATTTTCAAAACAAAGTTGCGGTTTTCTCGTGATGTCTGTGTCGTCCACCATGAGTTTTCATGTTTTCTGTTGGATTTCGAGACCCGATTCGAGGAGTGGATGAACCGTCTCGGGTACATGGTGGGCCCGGTATGGTACCCCGGGGCAAGAAGATCGAGTTGTAGACGATGAGCCTGGCAGGGGAAGACTACCTACCGGTGATGTCTGGCGCGGCGGATATCCGGAGGATACCGACCGTTGTCGTGAGATTTATGATATGGGCCGATCCGGACTGACGGAGCCCGATATTGAGACAGATATGATTCCTATTTGGTGTCGATGCTTGACACGGGTTTCCAGATGATTTCTTGATGATATTTAGCTATTATACAGACAATCATTTTCTAAAAGTTAAGAATGCAGTAACTTTAACATTCTAAACACTTAAAGAGTTAGAAAAGATATTGCATACCTGTGCATGCATACTAGAGTTATTATATCACATATGGACATACATGTTGTGGTGCATTGCGTGCATTCTTACGATTGCCTTATTAGATGTTATATTTACTCACGAGCTGGCAACTCACCCCCGTTGTGCCACAGTGTCTTGCAGGTCGGACCCGTCAGTCTTGTAGCGGCGGGCTATCTTGTCATCAGTTCCTTTTGCTCAGACTCGCGACATCGCCCGTAGGTGGGTTGCGAGTATACTTTATTTCTTTTTGCTTTATCATTGTATCTAGTATTCTCCATCTACCACTTGTATTGTATATGCGACCTAGTGATGAGAATGAGAGATATGTATATTTGTGGTTTCTTTTGGGTCGAGCTCACTTGAGCCGGCGTTGCGTTTTCTGATATTTTGGGTTTCTTCTGCTCTTTTCTTAGTATTGCTTATATATATTGCATGTGGTTGTGATCCGCCTTGGGCGAAGAGCTAGCTCCCGCTTGGGGATGCCATTTTTATGATTTCATATGTATTATCTTGTTGTACCCATTTTTGGGGATAGAAAATACAGGGGAGACTCTGCCGAAATTTTCAGAAATTTTTGATGTTTTAAAAAGGGATTCTTTGCAACTCAATTGATTTAAAAAAAAACGTTTTCATTTAAGGTTTTCCTTCACTCTCTTTTGATTTTGGTTTAGATTTTCTGGGTTTTGGCTGACTTAGGTTACGGTACGCCTTTAGACGTCTCGTAATCTAAGTGCCAGTCACGTTCCGTACTTTCGGGTCGTGACAACCGTACAGTCCGGTCTGATCGTCTGATATGTCGCATATCTCGCCTAGGGATGGTAAACGTCAGACCCCAATAGCTCGATAAGTCGTGTCGATATGAGGTCTATAACTATTTGAGAAACTACAGGTAACACTTACCAGTAAATCTCAGCAACCCTGGCCAGGGATTTCCTGTTATAGCCAATCGAACACAGCGCAACATCAACTCCCTATACCGGGAGAGACGAATCCCCTCCTATCGCTCATTGCCTCCATGTGACTCGGGACTGTACCCAAAAACCACCGTTTTGCACGCCCTCTTGGATGTGGTAAGATAGAAATCAAAGCACAGTGGGAACCACACAAGACTCTATGATGATCTCGGGTCAACAGACTACTCTGTACCAGTGTCACCAGAGAACTGCCATCTGAGGTGAGGTATAATACCATCTGGGAGTTCTCGGCGAGTCCGTCCAGTGTTCCCAGTCTCTACTGAGCACCCGTATATCATCTCTGATGTCAAACACCAATGGATATGGGATCATCCATCGCCCATCTGTATGGGTCGAGAAGGTATACGCTAGTCTACTCTGGTATATCGATGTCCCGTCTCGATACACCCACGACTAGGGACTTTGAAGGATGTACTTATAGACTATCTGTCCCCACTAGTATGATCTGCATCATAGTCCTGGTAGTCAAGTTCACATCCTAAGGGCTTTACCAACATGTAACAGAGAGACAATCATTGTACACGTTAAGGTAAAGTGTAACCAGATAGCATACTATCATGTCGAGCAAGAAAGTCCTCCCTATATACGTCCTAGCATCCACTACAATATACATCATATGTACAGTAATGGCCTCTAGGGCATACATATAACTAACAATCTCCCACTTGCACTAGGTCCATCTGTAGCTGTGGTTGTAGTATCACATACTCAACCATCCCATAAAAGTCTCTCTCTGGGAACAGGCCTTTGTGAGTGGATCCGCTGTGTTGTCCTCTAGGTCTACTCTCCTAACCTCGATCTCCCTGGAGATCAACCATCTCCATGATCAAGTGATACTGCCATAGAATATGTCTGGATCACTGATGGGACCGGCGTTCCTTGGCATAAGCCACAACTCCATTGTCTCACAATGGTTGGAACGTAGTTCATCTCATGAACCATTATACACCCAAACATCCTCCTTGGTAGCATGTTAAGTAGCGATGTATCCTGCCTTTATCTTCTAGTATGTCACGGTATCTAGCTTGGAACTCTTCCAACATACCGTCCCTCCAGTGAGGGTAAAGACAATGCCTGTGACTGACATTCAGTCGTCTTTATCACCCTGGAACCCTTCCAGTGATTCTTCCCAGGATCGGTTGATACCGTCTCACTACAACTAGTGAGAGTCCTAACATCCAATTAGATCTATCTCATAGATCCAAAAACTCAGGATTTAGGAGGTATCATTTTGATCCTACACGGAGAATCTTTGTGATAAACGGAGATTGATCGAGCGTAGCATAAGAAACTCCTTTCTTATCAAGAGTATGTCATCCACGTACTCTACGAGGATCACCACCATACTCCCTACTACCTTTTTATTTATACAAGGTTCATCTACCATTTTGATGATGTCAAACTCTTTGACTAATTCATCAAAACAGATGTTCCAACTCCGCGATGCCTGCTTTAATCCTATAAAGCATCTTGCACACGTTTCTGCTGCTCCCACTGTTTACGAAGCCCTCTGGCTGTGTACTTATAGACGCACTCTTCTAAAACATTATTTAGAAAAGCAGTCATGACACCCAACCGCCAGATGTCGTAGTCATGGTTTGTAGCCGTGGCAAGTAGTATCTGGATGGACTTAAGCATAGGTACTGGAAAAGGTTTTATCATTATCCACGCCTGGTCGATGACGAAAACCTTTAACAAGTCTAGCTTTGAAAGTCTTAACTTTTCCATCTACACCAAGTAATCTTCTCAAGATATACTTGCTCCTGATGGGGATTTAACCCTTCAGATATAGCAACCAAAGTCCATACTTTGTTGGTGTATAAGGATTCCATCTCAGATCGCTAAGCATCCAGCCATTCTAACAGAGTCTTACTCCTGATGGCCAGCTCAAAGCTAGTTGGGTCATCATCTCATGATGGAATCCTCGCTCCCACTGTCATAGAGAAACCGAAGTATCTCTCAGGTGGGTGAGGAACCTTACTAGATCGGCGGAGAGGCTGAGGTTCGTTGGAATCTACTGAATCCTTTGGTTCTATCAAATCATCTCTTGTAGTTTGCATAGCTGGAACCTTTCCAGTTCTACATAACTAACCTTGCCTCGAGATTGTCCGGATTTTGCTTTTAGACATAGGCCGGACAACCCCAAATCTTAACTAACTTAAGACATGGGCTCTTCCCTTTCCATATCATATATGAAGTGGTAGGCAACTGATTTGATTCGAACCCTATTCAATAGGTATGCAGCTTCTCAAGTGCATAACTCCCAAAAAGGAAATAAGAAACTCAGTAGTACTCATCATAGAGCACACCATATCATATAGGGTGTATCTGCTCCGCCCCGATATACCATCGTGCTATGGTGTATACGGAGGAGTAATGCTGAGAGAGAATCTCATTCTCCTTTAGAATAGTCCAGGAATTCCGTGCTCAAGTATTCTCCTCCTTGATCACATCATTGGACATAATACTTATACATGTATTCTGGTTCTCTACTTCTAACTTATATTCTGTGAATATCTCAAAAGGGTTCGGACTTGTGTTTCAACAAGAACATATGTCTGAATCTAAAGAGATTATCAGAGAATGTAATGAAGTACAAGGAACCGGTCTTGGCATGTGTAGACAGGGGACCTTACATACATCCACATGTATCATCCCAAGAGTTCAGTAACTCTTTCTCTGTTTCCAGTAAACGGAGCTATGGTCATCTTATCTCTGTGACATGACTGGCAAGTTTCATAAGATGTAAATTCAAACTGATTTAAATATGCATCTAAATGTAACTTTAGCTAGTCGGGTCGCATTGATATGACCTAGTCTACAATGCCTCAAGAAGGATTCGTTCATTTCTGAACTCTTCCTCTTGTGTGTGTTCCGTATACTAAGAACTGTAGTTTGATTTAGAACATCAATGCTTTTAGATAACGTGCCTGATCCGATCAACTTTTGATATAGGAAATGTTCAAAACATAATCCAACAATACAAAATTTTATCATTTCTTTACTTATAAAGAGACTGATATGATTTTGTATATCAGGTTCGGTATCTAATAGCATTTGTTCAGAATCAATGTACTGGTAATACAGGGTGACAGTGACCAACAGACTTGGCTGCAACACTTGCCCCGGTTTCTGTCTCATGAAACTTATCACCCGTTCTCAGTTCTCTACCTTTCTGTAGCCCTATGTAACAGATTACATATCTGGGATCCTGATATGGTATCATATGCCCAGGACGTAGAGGATACGGAGAAACAGTTCTTTGTAATGAACACACCCGAAGATGATGCATCAACATGCACTCTCTTCGTTTGGGCGGCACGGGAAATCTGGTATTCCCCAATTTCCTGCTCTGCCTTATAACAATTATAAGTTGGAGCGGGACCAACGTTCCCCAGCTCAGTATAATAAGCGGGTTCGGTCAATATTCTGTATTATTATCTTGATTAAGGCGTGATATGGTCGCTACCTGGAGAGAGAGAGAAGAAAACACTCAGCGTGCGCTCTTGCAAGAATAGATTGGTTATTATTTTATCTAATCAGGATGGCTCCCACTGCTTTTTATCAAATCTTCCTTCAAACCCTAAAAGGAAAGACTAGCCGGGATTAATTACACACTACAAGTTCGCCAATCTTTCAGCCAGGCCAGTGTCGGTACTTTGAGGGAGGTCCCCCGTGCTTTCGCACGAACCTAATTACTGTAAACCTCGTTTTCCCAGAGGCGTAACCTCGTTGACACCTTTCTAGACACCTACTTGATCGGCAAATTGTAATGTATAAAACTCTCCCAGGAGTAACTCTTACTCGCAGCGGGTATCGGGATCCAACTATCTCATAGAAGGTATGCAATCTCATTGCAAATTTCAACACTTGAAATTCCCGATAATATTTTGCCCCTAGCAGCTATATGACCTTAACATAGTCAACAAATCATAAGTGCTAGTCAAGTTCAACCCGTCATTTCCCGATTGAATTAAACCCACCCGCACGACCCTTAACATAGTCAACAAAGTCGCACGACTACCCTAATCCAATCACATCATATGCTTATGCAGATAAGCACTAATTAGCTACCGCACACTACGCCTTAACATAGTCAACAAACGTAGCACGAATACTAACTAGTACTTATCTGAAATGACGGAGGGCTACGACAGGTTTTTCTGAAAACCTATTGCGTAATGAACTTGATATCGTTGTAGAATCAAATGATTTTAAAATGGAGTGTTTTTGAGGCATTTCTAGTTTTGCTAAAGGAGTCACTCCCGGTGAAGGGATCGTCGGTCCTTTCCTCGTCGAATGAGGTGCGGGATATATCACATATATCACTGTGCAAAGCAAAAACACTTAAAAGCAATCAAAAGACAAACCGAGTGTGTAGCATCTGCCAGTTATTGCTAAAGGAGTCACTCCCGGTGAAGGGATCTCGGTCCTTTCCTTATCGAATAAGGTGCAGGATATATCATATATACCTCTGTGCAAAGCAAGAACTGTAGCTACCTGTTTTATTTTGAAATTCGATTCTACAACATCTTAGGTTTCTTTTTATTTCATTAATCACATTAATGAAGTCCCATCATTTAAGTACCTAAACATCACAGATAAATACGACGTACACTTATGCCATCCGCATTCGCCTCGATGTCCCCTCGTGCACCGTTAGGTTAGGTAACTAACGGCAGAGCGGGGCAGGGCTAGCGCGGGTGTAAAACATAAGTAACGTCTATATAATATATCATATATACTATATACTGCATTTATCACAGAACATCACATGATCACATCACAGATATCGCAGCAGAAGAATCATATGAAATATTGGATATACTAGGACGTCCGTGTTTTCAATACGAGCCAGTATAAAACACGGATTCCACGGTCGTGATGAATAGCCAAACCCACACCCCTAGACCCCTACGAGAGCGGCAAGCAACCCTGCCAATTCTAGAGTTAGGAGACCCGGACTCGACTCCTCGAGTTGGTCTCCCACTGGACCCCAGAACCCTGTTACTTGTGCTCCCCTCCTTGGGTCTATCCTAGTGCAGAAAAGTAAATAATATACAAAGGGTGACAACTTCCGCAACCTGGAAGTGCCCCAATAAAAGAATATTACATACAAGTTTTTACATGAATGAAAATGAAAAACACTCATCTCACATAAAAACCCCCGGCTATTCAAACACGACGATCCAATATAACATATCCAGCAACACATAACATCACATGTCATCAACGTAAGTAAATATGCGCATCCCAATTATCGTTGACATATAGCAACGAAACCGGCGATATCACATATTACACTTACGGTCACAGAAAAGAAAGTGTAAAACTACAACATTTGGAATCCGCAACTTGCATAGACATCACATGCCTAATCAAATGAATACCTTAGACATCGCATGCCTAACAATTATAAACCCCGCATTTTAGTCTCTTTATCGAAAACACTTTTCAATACCAAGTCGGGCAATTCAACAAGATTCCCGAAAAACTGATCGAATGCTCGTTGCAAACTTTAGTAGGCGGCCGCACCCCTGATACCGTCGACGAAGTGCACCAAGGCGGAACACCGCTACCGCGAGCACCCGAACGGATGATTTCGGCGACGGGGTTCTCCTACAGTCACTTGGTCGGGGCTATGGAGTGAGGCTGTCTATTAAGTTTACCCGGCGAGTATCCGCGTACGCTACGTGATTGCGACGGACTTTTGATCACATCAAAATTCCGTGGCAACCGATCAATTGAGACGAAACTGCTATGTTTATAACAGTCATTAAGTTATCTTATAACTTATTGTGAATTCCAATTATTGTATCACATTCCAGATAAATAGAAAATGTTAAACTTTCCGATCGAACAATCGAACACCCAAGTTTTCCCGATACAGCTCAACACATGAAATAAGTCTAACAACATTCAGTTCGTGCCTCAGTACCAACGGTCCAGCCGTAGAAGGGTCAAGCCAACGCCTCACATGTGGCACGCCGTACTGCCCCAAACCCGAAGGTTCAAAGGGCAGTTCAAGACGGTCACATAATCGAGTTAAGGTTTGTTGTCTTCTAGAGGGACCATCGCGTTACTTGCACTACTTAGAACGTCGTTAAACTACGGAAAAATCCAACACTTGGAAATTTCCCGACAGGGGAAAAATTGGGTATTTATATCTGGTCGAACTTTTTAACATATTCTAAAATTTATCCGGAAAGCCACATAGACAAAATCTGATATCCCGATCGAAACACCGAATCCCCAAAACAACTGCAGAAAATTCAACTCTTGAATAAATTTTAAAAATACCCAGAGAACTCAGCACCTGAAACAATGAATTACTGTGCAAACAGTTATGGCTTACGTCACTATTCTGCCGCGGAACCGCCGCATAAGCTAGGCTTATGCCACGGTTCCGCCGCCATTTACACTGTTCATCCAAAACTTTTTGCGCCGTAATTCTTAGATTTCCCTGCTGAGTTTTCTGCATATTTTTAATTTGGAAAAATCCACGATTTTGAAAAAAGAACAGAGAGAAAGTTTGGTTTGGGGTTTCGGGTTTGTCCGGACTTCAAATTCCGTCTGGACTTCGCCTAAGGCTCTAGCTAGGCTCTGATACCACTGTAGGGATCCTAGGCACACTAGTGAGGTCTCACAAGGCATCAACCATGCCAATTTCAAATTTAAACGGTGCCGAGAAACCCTAGAACGGATCGTTGGCTAGATATCTAGGCGAAAAGATAAACTAGTTAACACTTAACTAAGAGATACGGAAATACAACCTTTGTAGATCCGTTTGTCCACCTCCATAGCTCCATGAAGAAGTCATCTCCGCTGTACAAATCTGATCTTAGACTCTCGCGTTCGCTTCATCGGAGAATAGGCGGGCTAGGTCATCGACGACGTGCCGAAGATGATCTACGTCGAAGCATCACTAGATCAAGCTCCACCTTCACCGAGCCATGAAAACTTGTGAAGGAAACACACTCTACTACTTGGCAAGAGGGAGAGGATGAAGAAATAGGAAGTGGGTAGACTTTAGAATTGGATTTCTCACTTGTTTCATCAATCCACCATTGATGAAGAAAGGTTTTCTTCTTGAGTTCAAGGAAGAAGAAGAAGAATGTTATGATAAGATTATCTTTAAAAGAAAAGAATAATAATTCTTATCATAAAGGTAACCATGGTAAAGTGTAGAGATTAAACTAGGGTTAGTGGAAATGGTTAGGGTTAAGGATGAGATAAGAATGGTTAACTTGATCAAAGCTTCAAGAAGCTTCAACATGAAACAAAATTAGCCACCATTCTTTTCTCTTTATCCTTTCCAAAAGAATAAACAAATAAATGAATAAATAAATAATGGGAGAATAAATAAAACCCTAACCACTCTCACAACCATGGTTTAATCTTCACACAAGTCCAAGTTAACATGTATCATCAAACATGATACAATACAAGTGCACAAAAGTATATCGCATATACAATGCGCACATCCGAGAGAGAAAATCCATCTTAAGTGAACCGATACTAGTTAACGCAAAGTAATATATCAAATATATAATTATGCATTAAATCATTAAATCAACACTTGATTTAACGATCCGGTCATATCGCATATAACCGACTAGTATCCAATGTATCGGCTTATCGAATCAACCCTCGATTCGATAACTAGGTTATATCGCATATAACCATTCGACACATTCATCGTGAGAATGAAATACGGTATCACATACACGCATCATTCTCGGTCCCGCACATATCTCATATGCGCTCCTATTTCGTTTCGCTTGAGCCAGGAAACCTCTGTGTAGGACTCTAAAGACTCGTCAATACGCCGGCAGCGGATGATGATCATATCAAACATCCACAAGCCGCAAGCGGTCTGCTAAATGTAACGGCCACCCGGGTATTGAGCGATCTAAAGATCGACGAGCAAGCCCGCTCACACTCCAGTGAATCCAACCAGTAACACTACCGTACAGTCCGGTCTGATCGTCTGATATGTCGCATATCTCGCCTAGGGGTGGTAAACATCAGACCCCAATAGCTCGATAAGTCGTGTCGATATGAGGTCTATAACTATTCGAGAAACTACAGGTAACACTTACCAGTAAATCTCAGCAACCCTGGCCAGGGATTTCCTGTTATAGCCAATCGAACACAGCGCAACATCAACTCCCTATACCGGGAGAGACGAATCCCCTCCTATCGCTCATTGCCTCCATGTGACTCGGGACTGTACCCAAAAACCACCGTTTTGCACGCCCTCTTGGACGTGGTAAGATGGAAATCAAAGCACAGTGGGAACCACACAAGACTCTATGACGATCTCGGGTCAACAGACTACTCTGTACCAGTGTCACCAGAGAACTGCCATCTGACGTGAGGTATAATACCATCTGGGAGTTCTCGGCGAGTCCGTCCAGTGTACCCAGTCTCTACTGAGCACCCGTATATCATCTCTGATGTCAAACACCAATGGATATGGGATCATCCATCGCCCATCTGTATGGGTCGAGAAGGTATACGCTAGTCTACTCTGGTATATCGATGCCCCGTCTCGATACACCCATGACTAGGGACTTTGAAGGATGTACTTATAGACTATCTGTCCCCACTAGTATGATCTGCATCATAGTCCCGGTAGTCAAGTACACATCCTAAGGGCTTTACCAACATGTAACAGAGAGACAATCATTGTACACGTTAAGGTAAAGTGTAACCAGATAGCATACTATCATGTCGAGCAAGAAAGTCCTCCCTATATACGTCCTAGCATCCACTACAATATACATCATATGTACAGTAATGGCCTCTAGGGCATACATATAACTAACACCATCTCTGATGTCAAACACCAATGGATATGGGATCATCCGTTGCCCATCTACATGGGTCGAGAAGCTACACGCTAGTCTACTCTGGTATATCGATGCCCCATCTCGATACACTCACAACTAGGGACTTTAAAGGATGTACTCACATACTACCTTTGTCCCACTTGTATGATCTGCATCATAATCTAGGTAGTCAAGTACGCATCCTAAGGGCTTTACCAACATGTAAAATAGAGACAATCGGTGTACATGTTAAGATAAAGAGTAACCAGATAGCATACTATCATGTCGAGCAAGAAATTCCTCCCTATATATGTCCAAACATCTACTACAATATACATCTCATGTATAGTATTGGTCTCTAGGGCATACATATAACTAACAACAAATGTAGCACGAATACTAAGTAGCACTTATCTTAAGTGACGGAGGGTTACGACAGGTTTTTAAGAAAACCTTTTGCGCAATGAACTTGATATCATTGTAGAATCGAGTGATTTTGAAAAGGAGTGTTTTTAGGGTTTTTCTAAAGAGGTCATTCCCGGTGAAAGGATCTCAGCAATTTCCTCATCGAATGAGGTGCTGGATATTCCTGAATACCACTATGCAAAGAAAGAACGAGTGAAGCAATCAAAAGACAAAACTGAGTGGGTTATAGCATCTGCTAGGTTTTGCTAAAGAGGTCACTCTCGGTGAAGGGATCTCGGCTCTTTTCTCATCGAATGAGGTGCTGGATATTCATCAAGGAATACCGCTACGCAAAGCAAAAACTAGAGATAACCTTTTTGAAAATTTGATTCTACAACATCTTTAGGTTTCTTTCCTTTCATTAATCTCATTAATGAAGACCCATCATTTATGCTTTCTGAGCATCACAGAAGAAACGAAAATACTTATACAACGTACGCTTATACCATCCGCATTCGCCACGGGGTCCCGTCATGCACCGTTAGGTTAGATAACTAACGGCAGAGCGGGGGCAGGACTAGCGCGGATGCAAAACATAAGCAACATTTTTTTATATCATATATAATATAAAGCATTCGTCTCATCAAATAAAGTGATCACATCACAGAACATTGTAGCAGAATTCAACATATGAAATATTGGATACACTAGGAGTTCCGCGTTTTAAATTATGCTAGTAAAAAACACGGATTCCACGGTCGCGATGAATAGCCAAACCCATATCCCTAGACCCCTACGAAAGCGGCAAGAAACCCTACCAATTCTAGAGTTAGGAGACCCAGTCTCGACTCCTCGAGATGGTCTCCCACTGGACTCTAGAACCCTGTTACTTATGCGCCCCGCCTTGGGTCTATCCTAATGCGGAAAAGTAAATAATATACATCAATGGTGACATCATCCTCAACCCGGAAGTGCCCCAACAAAAGAATATTACATACAAGTTTTTACATGAATGAAAATGAAAAACTCTCATCTCACGCAAAAAAAACCCGGCTATTCAAATACAACGATCTAATATAACATATCACAGCAACACATAATATCGCATGTCATCAACATAAGTAAACATGCGTATCCTAATTGTCGTTGACGTATAGCAACAAAACCGGCGATACACCACATATTACACTTACGGTCGCAGAAAAAAAGTGAAAACTACAACAATTGGAATCTGCAACCACCTTAGACATTATAAACCCGAAATATCACATACTTCGGATTTCATGCCTACCCAGATGAATTCCTTAGACATCGTAAACCCGGAATATCTCATATTCCGAATTTCATGCCTAACCTTATAAACCCCGCATTTCAGTCTCGATATTGAAAACACTTTTCAATATCCAGTCGGGCAATTCAACAAGATTTCCGACATCCTTATCGAATGCTCGTCTGAAACTTTAGTAGATGGCCGCAACCCCGATGCCGTCGACAAAATGCACTTAGGCTGATCACCGCGGCCGTGAGCACCCTTGGTGATGCTTTTGGCAACGGGGTTCTCTTACAGTCACTTGGTCGGGGCTTTGGTTCATGGCAATCTAGTAATGTTACCCGGTGAGTATCCGCGTACACTACGTGATTGCGACAGAGTTTTGATCCATATCAAAACTCCGTGGCAACCGATCAAATGAGACTAAATTGCTAGGTTTACAAATTCAAACTAGTTTTCACAAAACTAATTATTGTGGATTCCAAATATTGTATCACATATATATAAACCCAAAACGACGTTAAAATCATGAATACAAAACACTATGAATTACCACTACAGAAAGATAACATTATATGCAATCTTTGCAAAAACAAACAATACCAGAAACACCAAACCCCAGAGACTGGAACACCAAAGTAAAACGAAGCCAAAAACACAATCCAAAACCGGCCAGGCCGTTTTGGATTCAAGTTTTGCCGGGTCAAATCCGGTGGAATTGGCTCATTTTGCTCTGGTGTTCATGTCACATCACATGTAACATTCTGCACTTGTTTAAAAAATTTTTAGAGAACGTTTTAAAAACGACAGAAACTATGGTTTTGGTTTCGAGGTTTCGGAGTTGTTTCGGTTTCGTAATTCTACTAACATCGTCTAATTCTCTAGCTTGTCTCTGATACCACTGCTGGGTTCCTTAGCACCCTCATTACATTTTCTAAGGTATCTAGCATGCAATTTTAAAAAATCTAGAGTGCTACAAAACCCAAACCAAGGATCTAACTAGAAGATTAGGGTTATAACAAACAAGTAAACAACTTTACTCTAAGTGAACAAGGATTACAACCTTTGTAGCCCGGTCCTTACTTCTAAAGCTCCGTGTAGTAGTCTCCCAGACTCTCGTTAGGCTCTACTAGGCGAAAAGAACAAGCTTGCTTGAAGTCTTCGAGGCCGAAGATGATCTACATCGAGAAATCTCCAACTCAAGCTACCTCTTGAGTAATTGAGAATTAGTGAAGCAAACAACCTATAGTAAATGGCTAGACCAGTATAGATTGGTGAAGTAGGTATTTTTCTCACTTTAGAATTATTTTTCTCTCTTTCTTTTTCTTCTCACTCAAAGTTAGAGAGCCATGGAAGAGATGAAGAAAACAAACTCAAGGATGATCTCAAGTCTAGAATGGCAACCATGGGTGAGAAATATCATATATAACTCATGTAGAGATAAAATCATGGCTAAAAGATAATGGTTAGGTTAATAAATATCTAGAGTAAAACAAAATTAGTGGACTAAGTCAATGGTTACTTTAAACTTCTCCAAGCATCACAACCATGACTAATTTCCACCTAATTTTGATTTTCCCTTAATAATTAAAACCCTACATTATCTTAAGTGTGGTGTGAGTCTCACATACCCATGTCCAATGTATCATCTTGCATGACACAAAAAATAAATACATTAACATATATCACATATATATTAAATGTATAAAGAGAAAACGTTTTCTTAAGTGAGCTAATATTAGTAAATGTATATTAATATATCAAATATATAATTACACATTAAATTATTAAATCAACACTTGATTTAATAACCCGGCTGTATCACTTACAACTGACTAATATCATTTATATGCATATCACATATACATATAACATATCATTGAATCAACACTTGATTCAACAATCCGGTTATATCACATATAACCTGTATCGCGAGATTAGTATACGGTATCACATACACGTATTAATCTCGGTCCCGCACATATCACATATGTTCCCTACTTCGTTTCGCATAAGCTAGGAAACCTCTGTATAGGACTCTAATGACTCGTCAATACGCCGGCAGTGGGTGATAATGATATCAGTCACCTACAAGCCGTCAGCGGTACTAGCTGGACGTAACGGCTACCCGGGTATTGAGCAATCAGAAGATCAACAAGCATGCTTGTCCATACTCCTGTGAATCTAACAGCAACACTACCGTACAGTCCGGTCTCTTCGTCTGATATATCGCATATCTAGACTAGGGGTGGTAAACGTCAAACCCCACTAACTTGATAAGTCATGCCGATGTGAGGCTCATAATGGTTCGAGAAACTAGTGATAACACTTACCAGTAAATCTTTGTATCGGCCCTGGCCAGGGACTTCTTGTTATGGCCAATCGAGCACAGTGCAACATCAACCCCTAATACCGAGAGAGACGAATCCTCTCCTATCGCTCATTGCCTCCATGTGACTCGGGACTGTACCCAAAAACCATTGTTTTGCACGCTCTTTTGAACATGTTAAGGAGAAAATCAAAGCACGGTGGGAATTACACAAGACTCTATGACGATCTCGGTTATACAGACTAACCTGTATCAGTGTCACCAGAGAACTGCTATCTGACGTTAGGTATAATACCATCTAGGAGTTCTCGGCAAGTCCTGTTCATTGTACCCAGTCTCCACTGAGCATCCGTATACAATATTTGATGTTAAACACCAATGGATGTGGGATAATCCATCGCCCATCATATGGGTCATGAAACGTATACGCTAGTCTACTCCGGAATATCGATGCCCCGTCCCGATACACCCTCGATTAGGAACAATTAAAGGATGAACTTATGGACTACCCTGGCCCCACTATTATGATCTGCATCATAATCCTGGTAGTCAAGTATATATCCTAAGGGCTTTATCAACATATGAGAGAAAGACAGTATCACAATACAAGTCTACATGTTAAGACAAAGAGCAACCAGATAGCTTACAATCATGTCGAGCAAGAAAGTCCTCTTTATATATGTCCAAGCACCCACTATAATATACAATCATGTACAATAATGGCCTCTAGGGCATACATACAACTAACACTCCTAATCCCAGCTACTTTCGATTATCCCAACATCATTTTAAGAATGGCAAAAGACAAGCACACGACTAATCTTAACTCTACTAACCAAGCTTAACCCTAACAAGTTTACTTGAACATAAAATATGAACACTTTGGATAGATTTGAACATACACATGTACATTCTTTAATTGACACATCTAAGTCAAGAACGGACTTACAACCATCTCCTTGCGGATGACCCGTGCTCAACCTGCTAGCTGCAAAGCCACACCGTCTTGATTGCGGTAAGAAGAAAAAATAGAACAAGTGGAACGCATAGCATAAAACTTTAACGATCAACTATCAACAAGTAATAGCGATCCGTAATACTACATAATACATGTACATGATGATAAAAATAAACCAGATAGTATACTATCATCTCGAATAAGTTTGTTCAACCCGTATAGGTTCTCCCTCAATTATCATAATCGTCTGCCGGCAATTACAATAATTGCCTTGAGGAAAGAAGGTATGGTGATTGATTTGTAGATTCCTTCGTTTGTATATGAAAATTATAATCACAATCAAAGAATTTATAACCGCAATCAATAACAGTGTTGATGTAGTTCGTTAATGAGTACGGGTCGTCCACTGAGATTCGTGTATTTGTTCGTTCTAGCTTTAGTTGGGTCGAAAGAAAATATTAAAGAACATTCAAGAAAATGAATCAAGATTCATTAGATGAAATATTTCCAAGAAAAATCAAGAAAGAGTTTAAGATTTAGTAATCAAGAAAGTGTCCAAAATCAATTTTAGTTATCAAGAAAATGAAGATTAGCTTGTAGGATTCGATAGGAATTAGTAGCAATGATGAATACTAAAAAATGACTCATCTTATCTAATGATGAATTATAGCTAAAACGATGGCGATGAATGAAAATTAGGGTTTTTTTGAAGAAACTAGGGTTTCTCATTCACTATCCCTTGTCTTTTCATAGATCACCATTCAAATCTAGCCTTTAGCAAAGAAAATCATCAATCATTTATTCCTAAATTGCAACGAAATTATCAAGAACGGTGATCTCGTTCCAAATTTGGTCATCGATGATTCTTTTTCCTAAAGTTCATAATTCTCATAAAACTTAAGATGCGTATAGGATTTCATCACCATTTGATCTACCGAATTCCTTCGAATCCCTAGCAATCGGAGATTTACTCTCGCATCACAAAAATAGAAGACCCAAGAATAGAAATTTCATAATGCGAGAATTTAAAGAAGGCGAGAATTAACAAATGATCACCTTTATTAAATAAACTTCTAATTACACTTTCTTTCAATCCGAGGTTACAAGAATTGCTCTCGATCGCTCCCTTAAAGAGGTAACTATTCCGTCGAATTTCGCTTTGCTCGATCTCTGTAAGACTTGGAGCTGTCGAGGGTCTCGTGCTCTTGATGACGATCGGCTTCACGTAAAGGATCTTGAATGTCGTTCCTCGATGTTGTTCTCAACGATTCTTGATTTGGATCTTTAATTGGAATTGAATTCGATTTGGTTTTGGATTGTGTACTAGAAATCAACTACCATCAATAACCTCATTAATGTAGCCTTAGGTCCCTTTTTATAGCCCTTCACCAATCTTCTACTAGAAGTTAGGTCAATCTTCCCCAAGAAGCTAGGTAATTGTAGGGAAACTTCTAGAATAAGATAGTTATCAAGCTTCCTCAAGAAGCTAGGCTGTTGTAGGGAAGTTTCTAGAACAAGGTTGTTACAATGGAGCGTCTTCAACAAGCCAGGTAGTTGCAATGAATCTTCTGGAAAAGTATCGTCACCCGATGCCCTAACTCGGCCGCGGATCCGCGGCGGATCGGCCTGACTCGGCCGCGAATCCGCGGCCGTTTGGTGAGTTTGTGTCTTCAAACTTCTTCTGTCTTCTTGTGTTGATCTCTGGGTTTATATTTGATATCTGGAATCCTTTTATCTCTTCTGAATCTCTGCCAGAATTGAAATCTTTGATTTGCTGCATTTTGTCGTCGAATTTTCGATTCCGATATTTGTCCTGAAATAATTTTCTGCACAAAATCTTAATGGAGAATGATGAGATATAAAATATCATGCGTGAAATAATAAACATACAATTTCCTTCCAAAATGTTTATTATAATGTATAACACGTGGTATTTGATATTTTCCAGACCAACTTGTAATACGTGTTATATTTACAACAAACATCCTTAGATGAATAGAAAAGTGCGGAAATTGTTATGTTAAAGATTGCAATATTTTCGACTGAACAAATTCCCCCAAACTTGATTTTGATTGTCTCGAGAAAACTTCTTTTATTCAAGAGAAGGAGAAAATAGAACGAAAAAGAAAAACTAACTAGCACACTTTCGTAGGCAACACGATTGCACTGAGCACGTGCAACAAGCCTTTAAAACTCTAGGTGTCCCTAGTAGGAGGAGTGTTGTCTCCTGATGGTTTTCATTGGATTGCACCCAGAAAATCCCATAATAAAAAAAAGACTGTGAAACTTACATATAAAGATAAGAACTGTAAAAGAAAGAACTTGAAAATCAGAGTTTCCAACTATACCAGCTTTGCGGTTGTCATGAGCCCTATCTTAATAGTTATGAAAAGATGTTAGAAATCACATCATCACTCAATAAAACATCGCCTTTATTCTTCGTCCCTACTTTTCTTCCAAACACTGATCATGTACCCATATATGTATCTAAAAGACATCCCTATACTCGGAGAATTCAATTCAAGCTATCATACTCTTGTCCATCTACTATAGTACTTTTTAGTCGGTGAATATTTTGGATGGAATTGCTCACACATTCTTTATGCGACCGTTAATACTTCTTGAGGTACTAACCGACCGACTACTCAATGTGCTCACATATTAGGCATAATTAGCAATTTCCTCGTCTTGCAACACCTAAGGCTTAGCAGTGACTCCCAAACCAGTTGTTCTAAGGAACTAAGTGATGAAGTACCCTCGCTATATTTTTTATATGCTGCCTTTGTGATTAAAAAACCAGTGTTCATTTTTCTTCACCATTTTATACTTTTATGCTTCATTTATTATTTTCTTCATACTCTGGCTTTTAGACAAGAGCATTTCAAGGTATCCTCTACTATCCCAAGTTTCAAGACGTGTGTAAGTGCATATAGTAGGGTATCAACGTTCAGATGTTTGCCTTCCAGAATAAAAACTAATTTTCGGACTTATTTTTATCTTCAGATTAGTGACTTCCTTTATCTTACTAACCCTTGGGACAACGGCTCATAACTACTTATTACTAGTTTCGTCTAAGAAAACATCTAACTTTCTTGGTTTTCTTAAATTCTTCCAATCTTTTAAATGTAATTTTTCACTTTCTAATCTTTCATTATAAAAGAAGAAAGTTTTGAAATTTTTGTGCTTATGCAAAGTATGATGCAAAGTAATGCGCAAATAAGCACAAACCTCCCACAAACTTGTTTACAGCAGTGTCCTCGCTGTTGTCGTCTTTTAAATCTCAAAAACCTATAGGCTTAGGAGGTAAGGTTATTAACAGGGACAAGAATAAATGATAGAGAAAATCATCCGCCAAACTTTTTTTTTTATTACCCACCTCCATTCTTAAGATGAGACAATATTACCAAGACATGGAGGAGAGGCGGAGGAAATTTAGTCATGATAAAGCGGATCCTGTAAAAACAGGAGCTCGTCTGTAGGTTCAGTAGAAAAATATTGTTTAAATTTATGCCCATTCACTTCGAATTTTTTTTCTATTTTGAACTTCAACTGCCCCGTGCGGGTATACATACCGCACCATAAATAGTCCTTTCCAACGAGATTTTAACTTACCCGCATGAAGATGTAAGTCCATGCTACCTCTCCCGGTACTTACGGGCATGCGGAATTTGATAAAAAACGATTTTCTTAGAGGTGGTAACATGGACTCAAAACCTGATCTTTGTTAAACATCTAACTAACAACCTAACTACGAGTTGCTAACTACTCGGTTAGGGGGTTATACCATTCTTTTTCTCGAACTCCTTCGTCTTCAAGCTTCGATGGTCGTCCGAATCGGCTTCTCCCCGTCGTCTCTTTGCGCCGAAGATAGATCCACCTGAAAGCTTCTACCTTTGGCTCCTTCTTCGAACTTTGAAGAAACTAGTTCACTTGGTTTGCTAAACCTTGTGAACTAGAGAGAGTAGAGAAGAGTTTGTATGGGATTTTATCTATGGTTCTTGGTTCTCAACTCATGAGATAAGTGAACCATAGAGTCAAGAGAGGGAGAGCAAGAGGAGGAGATGAGAGCTCAAGAACAAGAGAGAGAATGAGCATGAAAGAATGAGAGAAGACTTTTCTCATTTGGCTCTCATAATCCAAAACAATCATAACACCTCATATCAATCAAGTATTATGTGATGGTTTAAGCAACCATAGCCATATCATTTCATGCACTCCTTTTGCACAAAAGAGCAAGCAAGAAAAAGTCTTTGCCATGAAATGATAGCTATAGTTATCATGATGGTCAACGAGTCAAGCCTAGTCAACCGGTCAACAAAATCAACAAGTCAACAAAAGTCAACAAGTCAACAAAGTTAATCCCTCAACAACCATGTCACCATAATACTTAATTAATATAATTGTTAATCACATATCATATTCTCATTAGGGTTGAGCAAAAAGTCAATAGTCAACTGTCAACGGTCAACAACCCTAATGAGAATCCTCTGCCTCTGTCTCTCCATCAACTGTGCATACACACCCGCATCCGCGTTCCGAGGAACACGAATGCATACCGGATAAAACCAATCCTAAAAGGTACACTAGGATCTGGCTTAAACCAAAGCCCGCTAGTGTAAACTGTCCGGACACTGTACGTGCACAAGTGCACGGATGTGACCGAACCCTGTCGCAAAACCATGCGACCTGTCGCAAAACCATGCGACCTCTACTCTTTTGCCTATAGGCGAATAGCTTTCTGTGTGGGACTCTAAAGACTCGACACTACACTGGCAGTGGGTTTAACCACAGACCGCAAGCGGCACTAGCTGTACGTAACGGTCCCCAGGTAGATGCCGACAAGAAGACTGACGAGGCGAAACCCATCTGAACTCCTACTGAGCCTGAATGTGACATTCTCCGTACAGTTCGGTCTGTTCGTCTGATACATCGCATGGTGGGCCTAGGGGGCGGTAAACGTCAGTCCCCCAATAGCGGTACAAGTCGTGTCGGAGTGAAGCCCAAAACACCCTGAGATAACTCTGGAAGCCTACCAGTATATCTCTTTTTCCCTGGCCAGGGACTACTCGTGTAATGGCTCTCCTAGACACAGCGCGATGTCAACCCCCAATACCGGGAGAGACGAATCCTGTCTAACCGTCACTACCTCCAAGTGCTTCGGGACTGCACCCAACTACCACCTGTTTGCACGACTCCTTTGAGCCGTGGTAGGGTAGTAATCAAAGTACAGTGGGAACACACTCGAGGCGAAGTGATAGTGTCAAGTCAGCGGACTAAGCTGTACTTATGTCACCTGGGTACTGATAACTGACGATAGGCATAATACCAACTAGTCAGTTCCCGACGAGTCCTGTCCAGTATACTCGTAACCCAACGAGCACCCGCATACTAAGTACGATGTACCGACGGCTGTGGGACAGACCGTCTCCCACACTGGGATGAGAAGCGCATGCGCTAGTCTACTCCGGAGTATCGATGCCCTGTCTCGATAGTCCTGCGACCAGGGACCTGCATAAGGATGTGCTTATAAATTACCCAGCCCCACTAGTGTGACTGCCATCACAACGCTGGTAATCAAGCAAAGATCCTAAGGGCTCCACTAATGTGTATAGGCGATATACTAAAATAAACACATGTACACATTGATGTAGAAACAAACCAAGTAGCATACTACTATTTTGAGAAAGATTGTATATACAAGGTGAATATCCCAAGCTTCCATTAAGTAATATACAAACTAGTATGATACAGTAATGGCCTCTAGGGCATATACACTAACAATCTCCCACTTGCACTAAGGCCATGTACTGGCGTATCGAAGACCTATCATCTCGATCAGCCGTTCGAACTGAGTCTGGGGCAAGGCCTTGGTGAATGGATCTGCAGTGTTATCTTCTGAAGCGACTCTCCGAACCTCGATCTCCTGGCGATCCACGATCTCCCTGATCAGGTGATACCGCCTTAAGATGTGTCTGGATCTCTGATGGGACCTGGGTTCCTTCGCTAAAGCTATAGCCCCGTTGTTGTCGCAATACAGAGGTATTGGATCAACAATGGACGGAACCACCTGAAGCTCTTTCAAGAACTTCCTCATCCAGACAGCTTCTTTTGCGGCATCAGTTGCAGCGATGTATTCCGCTTCCATCGTCGAGTCTGCAACGGTTTCCTGTTTGGAACTCTTCCAACACACCGTACCTCCATTGAGGGTAAAGACAAAACCCGACATGGACTTGGAATCATCCTTGTCACTCTGGAAGCTGGAGTCAGCAAAGGCCTCGATCTGGAGGTCTTTTCCGTCGTACACCAAGAACATCTCCTTAGTCCTTCTCAGGTACTTGAAAATGTTCTTTACCGCTATCCGGTGTTTCTCCCCAGGGTTTGACTGATACCGGCTTACCACACTCAGTGCATAAGCTACATCCGGTCTGGTACACAACATCGCATACATTATAGAGCCTACCGCAGAAGCGTAGGGTATAATAGACATGCGATCCCTCTCCAAATCAGTCTTGCGAGACATCTCTTTAGAGAGGGTGATCCCGTGACAAGCCGGTAGGTTACCGCGCTTGGAATCTTCCATACTGAATCTTTTCAGTATAGTGTCGATGTACCTAGACTGTGAAAGTCCTAATATCCTCTTGGATCTATCACGATGGATCTGGATCCCCAGGATGTATGAGGCATCACCCAGGTCTTTCATGGAGAACCTGTGTGACAAGAACCCCTTGACAGATTGTAGCATAGGAATGTCATTTCCTATTAAGAGAATGTCATCCACGTACAAAACGAGGAATACTACAGTTCTCGCTACAAATCTACAATAGATGCATGGTTCATCTGGATTTTTGATAAAGCCAAATTCCTTGACCGTCTCATCAAAACAGATGTTCCAACTCCGCGATGCCTGCTTTAGTCCATAGATGGACTTAAGCAACTTGCACACCTTTCCGCTGCTCCCACTCTGAATGAAACCTTCTGGTCGGTCCATATAGACACACTCCTCTAAATTTCCATTTAGAAAAGCGGTCTTTACGTCCATTTGCCAGATCTCATAATCGTGGAAGGCAGCAATGGCAAGAAGGATCCGAATGGATTTCAGCATAGCCACTGGAGAAAAGGTTTCGTCATAGTCCAAGCCAGGTCTTTGACGGAAACCCTTTGCAACAAGTCTAGCTTTATAGGTCTCAACCTGTCCATCTACACCAATCTTCCTTTTGAAGATCCACTTGCATCCTACGGGTTTTACCCCGTCTGGAGCAATGTCAAACGTCCATACTTTGTTGGTGTACATGGACTCCATTTCGGTCCGCATTGCATCCAGCCATTTTACAGAGTCAACGCTCTGAACGGCCTGCTGGAAGCTAGTAGGCTCATCATTATCTATGATGCAATCCTCTCTATCCCCGTCTATGAGAAAACCGCAGTATCTCTCGGGACGATGAGACTGCCTACTACTCCTGCGGAGCGGCGTAGGAATGTCCTATTCTTTTGAACCCTCTGGTTCCACTAAGCTTTCAGTAATAGCTCGAGGTTCTGGAATTTCTTCCAGTTCTACTGTGCTCCCACTTATCTGGGTTTCCAAAAACTCAGTTTCCAAGAAGTAAGCATGACGAGAAACAAGAACTTTTTGTTCCTCTTCGCAGTAGAAGAAATATCCCTTGGAGTTCTTTGGATATCCCACGAACTTACACTGTACTGAGCGTGTCTCGAGCTTGTCCGCATGCTGCTTTTTAACAAAAGCTGGACATCCCCATGTCTTAATGTGCTTAAGATAGGGTCTCTTCCCACACCACATCTCATATGGTGTAGTAGGCACAGTCTTAGTTGGAACTCGGTTCAAAAGGTATGCAGCTGATTCTAGCGCATACCCCCAGAATGATCGCGGTAACTCAGCGTTACTCATCATGGACCGTACCATATCCAATAGGGTTCGGTTCCGTCTCTCCGATACACCGTTATGTTGCGGAGTGTATGGAGGAGTAAGCTGAGAGAGAATTCCGTTCTCTTTTAAATTGTCCAGGAACTCGGCACTCAAGTATTCACCACCTCGATCCGATCTTAGGATCTTGATACTTTTGCCGTTTTGTTTTTTTACTTCATTCTTATATTCCTGGAATTTTCCAAAGGCTTCGAACTTATGTTTCATTAAAAAGACATAACCGTACCTTGAAAAGTCATCCGTAAAAGTAATGAAGTAAGAATAACCGCTTCGCGCATGTGTAGACATTGGACCGCACACGTCGCTGTGTACGAGTCCCAAGAGCTCGCTCGCCCTTACTCGGTGTCCAGTGAATGGAGTCTTTGTCATCTTTCCTTTGAGACAGGATTGACAAGTGGCATACGATTGATATTCGAACGCATTCAAATATCCTTCTGTTTGTAACTTCGTCAACCTTCTCTCATTGATGTGACCCAGTCTACAATGCCACAAGAAAGTTTGATTTATTTCCGGAGACTTTCTTTTGTGTGTATTCTGGACATTGAAAATCTGTGGTTGGTTTAATACGTATATACCATTGCTTAATGTACCTGACCCAATCCGAACTTGATTAAGGTGAATGTTTGCAACATTACTTACAAACGCAAATTCATAACCTTCTTTAGAAACCAAAGATACAGAAATGATATTACAAGTTGCGTTGGGTACAAAAAAAAACAATTAAGCAAAACCAAAACATGTCCATCTGACATTCCCAGGTGATAGTCCCCCACGGCTTTAGCATCCATGCTAGCTCCGTTCGGAACTCTGAGGGTCATGTCACCTGCTTTCAAAACACTACGGTTTCTCAACGCCTGTAAAGAATTACAGATATGAGATCCCGATCCGGTATCCAATACCCAGGAAGTAGAGTTTATTGAAAGACAGTTTTCAATAACATACACACCTGAAGCTGAAGCTGCAACCTTCTTCAATTCCTGTGTTCTGGCTTTCCAAGCCCTGCAATCATTCTTCCAGTGTCCTTTCTTATGACAATAGAAGCATTCTTCCTTATCCACAAGCTTCCCCGCTTTCTTTGTTGCTTTAGCTTTTCCCTTCGTATCCACTTTACTAACACCGCCTCTTGGTTTGGCGGGGGCTTTCTTCTTCTTTCCCTTGGCTTTCGCCTTAGACCTAGAAGAAGATAATTCTCCTACAAACAAAGTGGATGTTTCCCTACCTTTCTGTAGGGTACCCTCTGCGCTTCTCAGCATGTTGAGGAGCTCTGAAAGTTCAACTTCTTTTTCTTGTAAGTTGAAGTTCAGTATAAACTGGGCGTAAGTGGAAGGAAGGGACTGGAGAACTAAGTCCGTATAGAGCTCACTCTCCAATGTGGTCCCTAGGTCCGCGAGCTCCTCAATGTAGCCGATCATCTTAAGCACGTGTTCTGCTACTGATGATCCGACGGTCATCCTTGCCGAAAATAACTTTTTCGACTCTTCGTATCTTGCGATACGAGATTGCTCTCCATACAGTTCTTTTGTATGAAGAAATATGGATTCCAAGTCCATATTCTCGTGCCTCCTCTGATGTTCATTGTCCATAGAGGCAAGTACGAGGCACTTGGCCTTCGCGCTATCAATCTCCCAAGTCTTACGGATTTCCTTATCCGCGACGCTGGAAGTGGGACCAGGGACAGGGGGAGCTTTGGTGGTAAGAAGATACCCCAGCTTGTCGTAAGTGATTGCCATCTTGACATTCCTGAGCCAATCTTTGTAGTTTGGCCCTGTCAATATGTTTTTATCTAGGAGTAACTTAAGTCCAGAAATGTCGATTGGTCGCTGCAATTAGGAGAGAGAAGAAACACTCAGCATGATGCTCTTGCAAGTTTAGAGTGGTTTTTAGTTTGTCTAAACAGGATGGCTCCCACTGTTTCTCGAATCCCTCCTCAAACCAAAAAGGAAGAATTAGTCAGGATCAATCTCACCGTACAATACTTGCTTAACCGTTCAGCCAGGCCAGTGTCGGTACTTCGAGGTTTTCCAACGCTTTCGCGAAGTTCCTTAATTAAATAACCTCTTTTCCCTGGGGGCGTAGCCCCGCTAACACCTTTCTAGACACCTACTTGGTTTATAGCATTGATCGTTAAGTGAGAAATTTCCCGAGGAGTAGCATATACTCACAGTAGGATCGGGATCCAAATATCATCGCGTGACGAAACTGAAGGAATCCTACCAGAATCATCACACTCCAAATGGTATGCAACACTAGCAAGTTTCAGTTCTTTTGAAACTCCCGATGTGGATTTTTTCCCCATGCTCTTATGACCTTGACTTTGGCCAACAAATCATAAGTCACATGTCAAGTTCTACCCGTCGTTCTCCAGGTTAATTTGAATCCACCCGTACCTACCCTTGGCTTTGGCCAACAAGGCAGTACGACTGTTCCAAACCAACGCATCTATCTATGCTGCACATGAATACCCAATAGCTACCAATCACTATGCCTTGACTTTGGCCAACAAACACAGCTTGAATACTATTGACTATTCATGTGAAACGACGGAGGGCTACGAATGGTTTTGGCAAAACCGTGAACGTAGAGAACTTGATATAATCGATGGAACGAGATAGCTTTTAAAAGGAGTGGCTCAAACTCCGCATTTTAAAAGTTTGTTTTGAAAACAACCGAGTGGTTTTTCGAAAGTGTTCCAACGATTTTAACTTGGTTTATTTTCTTGCATTAGTTCTTTTAATGCGTGATATTCTTGCATTAGTTCTTTTAATGCGTCCCATCATTTAATCCTACCATTGCAGAAAACAACCAAAATATGACGTACGCTTATGCCATTCGCATTCGCCACGGGGCCCCGTCATTACCCGTTAGGTTACTTAACTAACGACAGAGCGGGGGCTGGGCTAGCGCGGCTGTAAAACATAAGCAACGCCTAAATAATATCATATATAGATATATTGCAATGATAGCCATTTCAGATCACAGATGAACACATTGGATATACTAGGAATCCGCAATTCGTACGAGCCTGTAACGAAAAGCAGATTACACGGTCGCGGTGAATAGCCAATACCCCACCCAAGACCCCTACGGGTGCGGCAAACTACCAGCCAAGTACCCGACGCGAAGCAACCTCCCTCAACTCCGTGAGTAGGCCACTCGGCACTTCGGCATACCCGGTAGTTTGTGCACCCCCTCCATGGGTCTATCCTAGGAGCAAAAACAGTAAAAAGAAATTATACAATGACGGCTACAACCCCGACCCGGTTGTGCGGCCATACAAATAATTATTACATCAATTTACAAATATACATGAATTGAAAGAAAAGAAAACTCTCGTCTTACAACCCCCGGCTATTCACCCACGACAATCCAATGAATTCATATACACATTCCAATGACATTACAGATCACAGATTTGTATAACCCCCACTAATCGACATATAGCGATTAGTAGACGTTCAATACAAATATCACATCACAGAAAAACCCGTCAGCTTAAGTCTTTTAGAAGTTCGATCAAAAATACGGATTTATAGGCCCCAAACACAAAATTTTCGTTCTGGAAAATCTGGGCAGAAAATACATATTCCAAAAATCCCAAAATACCCCACTGAACAAACTGCAACCAAAATTTCCCACTACCGAGTCAACTCGGACGCGGAATCGCGGCGGGAGCACGCTCCCGCCGCATTTCCGCGGCGCATTAATCGGTTCAGTTGATGAAATTTTGTCAGTTTGTTATAAAAACCCTGAGCCGAATTTTAAAGTATGATTTATCATTTTTGGAACAGAGGAAAAATTCGACAGCAAGCATGATATCGGGGTTCATTTCGGGACTTTTTCTTTGATCGATCTTCTATCTACCTTGCTAACATGTTAGATAGAGTTTAACTAGGCTCTGATACCACTGTAAGTCCATGCTACCTCTCCCGGTACTTTCGGGCATGCGGAATTTGATAAAAAACGATTTTCTTAGATGTGGTAACATGGACTAAAAACCGGATCTTTGATAAACATCTAACTAACAACCTAACTACTCGGTTAGGGGGTTATACCTTTCTTTTTCTCGAACTCCTTCGTCTTCAAGCTTCGATGGTCGTCCGAATCGGCTTCTCCCCGTCGTCTCCTTGCGCCGAAGATAGATCCACCTGAAAGCTTCTACCTTTGGCTTCTTCTTCGAACTTTGAAGAAACTAGTTCACTTGGTTTGCTAAACCTTGTGAACTAGAGTGAGTAGAGAAGAGTTTGTATGGGATTTTATCTATGGTTCTTGGTTCTCAACTCATGAGACAAGTGAACCATAGAGTCAAGAGAGGGAGAGCAAGAGGAGGAGATGAGAGCTCAAGAACAAAAGAGAGAATGAGCATGAAAGAATGAGAGAAGACTTTTCTCATTTGGCTCTCATAATCCAAAACAATCATAACACCTCATATCAATCAAGTATTATGTGATGGTTTAAGCAACCATAGCCATATCATTTCATGCACTCATTTTGCACAAAAGAGCAAGCAAGCAAAAGTCTTTTCCATGAAATGATAGCTATAGTTATCATGATGGTCAACTAGTCAAGCCTAGTCAACCGGTCCACAAAGTCAACAAGTCAACAAAAGTCAACAAGTCAACAAAGTCAATCCCTCAACAACCATGTCACCATAATACTTAATTAATATAATTGTTAATCACATATCATATTCTCATTAGGGTTGAGCAAAAAGTCAATGGTCAACAACCTTAATGAGAATCCTCTGCCTCTGTCTCTCCGTCAACTGTGCATACACACCCGCATCAGCGTTCCGAGGAACACGAATGCATACTGGATAAAACCAATCCCAAAAGGTACACTAGGATCTGGCTTAAACCAAAGCCCGCTAGTGTAAACTATCCGGACACTGTACGTGCACAAGTGCACGGATGTGACCGAACCCTGTCGCTAAACCATGCGACCTGTCGCAAAACCATGCGACCACTACTCTTTTGCCTAAAGGCGAATAGCTTTTTGTGTGGCACTCTAAAGACTCGACACTACACTGGCAGTGGGTTTAACCAAAGACCGCAAGCAGCACTAGCTGTGCGTAACGGTCCCCAGGTAGATGCCGACAAGAAGACTGACAAGGCGAAACCCATCTGAACTCCAACTGAACCTGAATGTGACATTCTCCGTACAATCCGGTCTGTTCGTCTGATACATCGCATGGCGGGCCTAGGGGCGGTAAACGTCAGTCCCCCAATAGCGGTACAAGTCGTGTCGGAGTGAAGCCCAAAACACCCTGAGATAACACTGGAAGCCTACCAGTATATCTCATTTGCCCTGGCCAGGGACTACTCGTGTAATGGCTCTCCTAGACACAGCGCGATGTCAACCCCCAATACCGGGAGAGACGAATCCTGTCTAACCGTCACTGCCTCCAAGTGCTTCGGGACTGCATCCAACTACCACCTGTTTGCACGACTCCTTTGAGCCATGGTAGGGTAGTAATCAAAGTACAGTGGGAACACACTCGAGGCGAAGTGACAGTGTCAAGTCAGTGGACTAAGCTGTACTCATGTCACCTGGGAACTGATAACTGATGATAGGCATAATACCAACTAGTCAGTTCCCGACGAGTCCTGTCCAGTGTACTCGTAACCCAACGAGCACCCGCATACTATCTCAAGTACGACGTACCGACGGCTGTGGGACAGACCGTCTCCCACACTGGGATGAGAAGCGCATGCGCTAGTCTACTCCGGAGTATCGATGCCCTGTCTCGATAGTCCTGCGACCAGGGACCTGCATAAGGATGTGCTTATAGATTACCCAGCCCCACTAGTGTGACTGCCATCATAACGCTGGTAATCAAGCAAAGATCCTAAGGGCTCCACTAATGTGTATAGGCGATATACTAAAATAAACACATGTACACATTGAAGTAGAAACAAACCAGGTAGCATACTACTATTTTGAGCAAGATTGTATATACAAGATGAATATCCCAAGCTTCCATTAAGTAATATACAAACTAGTATGATACAGTAATGGCCTCTAGGGCATATACACTAACAGAAGATGGAGACAGGAATCGTAAAGAAGGACTTGTTGACCAGGGATAAAAGTTTTTCTCAAAATATTTTTATCGTGAAATACCTTAGTCCGGTTCTTTACTATCACCGCATTATCGTAAGCTTCATCACGGAGTTCGCTTAGCTCATTTAATTGCAGCTTCCGAAAGTTGCAGGCTTAATTTAAATCAAAGTTAAGTTCTTTAATGGCCCACATTTCTTTATGTTCAATCTCGACAGGAAGGTGGCAAGCCTTTCCAAACACTAGGCGATAAGGAGACATCCCCAGATCAGTCTTATAAGCGGTACGAAATGCCCAAAGAGCATCCGTCAATTTGGTAGACCAATCTTTTCAGTTTTTAGAAACTGTTTTCTCCAGAATTTGTTTGATTTGCCTATTGGAAATCTCAGCTTGCCCGCTCGTTTGGGGATGATAGGGCATAGAAAGTTTGTGATTGATTGCATATTTCCGCATCAAAATCTCGAAAGACCGATTAAAGAAATGCGTCCCGTTGTCGCTAATGATAGCGCGAGGGTGTCCAAATTGCGAAAAGTTATTTTCTTTAAGGAACTTAATGACAACCTTGTTATCATTAGTGCGACATGGTATTGCTTCCACCCATTTTGAGGTGTAATCAACCGCTAACAAGATATACAAATTCCAAAAAGTGTTAGGAAAAAGACCCATTAAATCAATACCCCAAACGTCGAAAATTTCAACAACCAAGATCGATTGAAGTGGCATCTCATTTCTTTTAGAAATTCGACCCGTGTTTTGACATTGTGGACAGGTTTTGGAATGATAAAATGCATCTTTGAATAATGTAGGCCAGTAAAAATCACATTGCAAAACCTTCTCCGCCGTCTTACGTAGACCAAAGTGACCTCCACATGCCTGATCATGACAGAAAGACAAAATACTCTATACTCTTGAATTCATCATTAGGGACACATCTGCGAATGATTTGGTCAGGACAATACTTAAACAAATAAGGTTCATCCCAGTAAAAATGCTTTACTCAGGATAGAAATCGATGATTGTCCTGTTTAGACCATTCGCTGGGGATAAGTCCTGTTGCTAGATAATTCACAATATCCACGAACCAAGGTTCGCAGGATATGGTCAAGAGCTGTTCGTCATGGAAAGAGTCGTTAATTGGATAGGTCACAATAGGTGAAGAAGAGATGCGCGAAAGATGGTCGGCTACTACGTTTTCACATCCTTTCTTATCTCGAATGACAAGATCAAATTCTTGTAATAATAGGATCCAACGTATTAACCTTCCTTTAGCATCCTTCTTCGATAAAAGATGTTTTAAGGCGGAGTGATCAGTGTAAACCACAATAGGTGAGCCAATCAAGTAAGGCCTGAATTTTTCTAATGCAAATACAACCGCAAGAGTTCTTTCTCGGTAGTTGTATAATTAATTTGGGCATCATTCAAGGTCTTACTTGCATAATAAATCACATGTGGCATCTTATCAATATGTTGTCCTAAGACTGCACCAACAGCGAAATATGATGCATCACACATAAGCTCGAACTGGTGGTTCCAATCAGGAGATGATAGAATAGGGACTGTAGTGAGAGATCTTTTAAGTAATTCAAAAGCAGCATCATAATCCAAATCAAAGTGAAATGTTGTATTCTTGGCCAAGAGAAGAGTTAAAGGTCTAACAATTTTGCTAAAATCCTTAATGAATCTCCTATAAAATCCTACATGACCAAGGAAAGATCGTATATCTTTGACACATTTAGGATGAGGAAGGTTATGAATGACATATATTTTAGCTCTGTCGACCTCAATGCCTTTCCGTGAAATGACATGTCCAAGTACAATACCTTCTTGGACCATGAAATGGCATTTTTCCCAATTCAACGTTAAGTTCTTATCTTTACAACAAGTAAGAACTGAGTCAAGATGAGATAGGCAATCATCAAAAGAGACCCCGAATATCGAGAAATCATCCATGAAAATCTCTAGAAAATTCTCAACTATGTCCGAGAATATCTCCATCATACACCGCTGAAATGTAGCGGGAGCATTGCATAACCCAAAGGGCATGCGTCTATAAGAAAAGGTACCGAGAGGACAAGTAAATGTGGTTTTATATTGATCCTTCTCGGCAATAGGGACCTGGTTATAGCCAGAATATCCGTCCATGAAACAATAATAGTCATGTCCAGCTAATCGTTCCAACATCTGGTCAATAAAAGGTAGAGGGAAGTGGTCTTTCCTCGTTGCAGCATTGAGTTTTCTATAACCAATACATACACGCCACCCAGTTTGGGTGCGTGTCTGGATCAACTCATTAGCCTCATTAGTTATGACCGTGATGCCAGACTTCTTAGGGACTACATAAATAGGACTTACCCATTGGCTATCAGAGATTGGGTAAATGATACCACTATCAAGGCACTTGACGATTTCTTTCTTTACCGCCTCCTTCATGACGGGATTCAACCGTCTTTGTGGTTCTCGGGTTGGCTTGGCTTCATCCATCAAATGTATATGATGTTAAACAATCAAAGGACTAATCCTTTTGATGTCAGCCATTGTCCAACCAAATGCTTTCGTATTAGATCTCAAGACCATCAAAAGAGCATCCTCTTGCTCTATGGCTAGAGAAGTGGATATGATCACAGGCAAAGACTCATTCTCACCTAAATATGCATATTTAAGGTGAGAAGGTAATAATTTGAGATCTAATGTTGGCGGAGAGACAATAGAAGGTGGGGTAAGTGAATGACATTCGGATTCTCGAAGAAGTTCATAGCCTTCAAAGGATACAGACTCAGAAAGTTTGACTGACTTTTGTGATGAGTCAGAAGGTTCAAACTCGGAAATGGGCTCGTCAAAAGTGTCCTCACTATGATGTGCAAGATCAAACAATGATGTGGTAATGTCGTCGAGATCATCAAAGCAAAGTTCATCAACCTTGCAGCTTTCGGGAGTTATCTCGTGGACAGATTAAACATCAAGAATATGAGCAGAGGGTTCAGATGGCTGACTTCCTAGCTTGTAAATGTTAAGCTCAATTGTCATTTTTCCAAAGGATGTGTTCATAGAACCATTTCGACAATTAATGACAGCAATGGAAGTGGCTAAGAAGGGTCGACCGAGAATCACCGGAATTTGGTTCCGTGGGTTCGCTACAGGCTGTGTGTCTAAAACAATAAAGTCCACAAGGAATATAAATTCCCCGACTTTTATCAACACATCCTCAAGTTCACCCCTAGGTTTAGTGATGGATCGGTCTGCCATCTGGAGAGTACAATGAGCGGGTTTCAACTATCCAATCCCTAGCTGCTCGTAGACAGAGTATGGAAGCAGGTTAACACTAGCGCCAAGGTCGAGTAAAACATGATTAATGTTTTTACCCCCAATAGAAATAGAGATTGTAGGACAGCCAGGGTCCTTACGTTTCTTTGGTAATTGTGGGGTAAAAACTATGCTAACATTATTTGTCATGAATACCTTATTGGGCACTTGAGTCTTCCTCTTCCTAGTGCACAAGTCCTTAAGGATTTTTGCATAAGCTGGAACTTGTTGGACAGCATCTAGGAGAGGGATATTTATGTTAACATGTTTAAACATTTCCATAATCTTCTCCATATGTGGATGATCAGTCAAAAATATTGCATTTTTAACACGTCAATTTCCCTACCATTTGCACTCATCTAGAGGTGTTCGGTATTAATATAGCACATATTAGCAAATTGACTGTAAAATACCAAATAACTTGTGATATGTATTAAAACCGACATTTATGAGGGAAATTGAGTGTTTATCATTGCATGCATCATCTTTGTATAGCGCAACACCTGTCTCGAGAATCTGTGCAGAATATTCCAGTTAAAGAGCCGAAACTGTCAAAAGTGCTGAGAAAAATACGCCAAGTCCAAGACTTGTGATCTGGTAGTGATATAGAAAGAATTTTAAGATTCCACACATCAGAAAATAGGCCTAAAGCCAGAACAAATGTACCCTGGAAATTCAGTGCAATGAAGACTTCAAAGGGCCGTGGATCCACGGCCGTAGTGCCCTTCCCGCGGCGGATCCGCGGCCACAATATGACGTCATCAGCACAGCTTTGCTTCAGAATTCTTCTCTCAAGGCCTACACCTCTTCAAGCCATTCCAAATTCCAGAGATCTCTAGAAGCTTCTGTCCGAATAGCAAAGCATTTTGTTCAAGCTAAACACTTCCAAGCTTCTAAAGGAAGCTAACTACCTAAGCCTAGAAGCTTCTCCCTAACCTCCAAGCTTATGAAGGAAGCTAACCCTAACTAACTAACTCTAGAACGTTCTACCTAACTACCAAGCTTACAAGGGAAGCTAAACTAAACCTAGCTTCTAAAGGAAGCTAATCCTAATCAAGGCTATAAAAAGGACCCTAAGGCTTCACTCTCAAGGTTGTTCTCCAATTCCAAACACAAGTTAAGTTACACAACATGTGCATTCAAACCCTAACCCTAATCCAATCACCAAAGCCAAATTCAAGATCTCCGAGTACAAATCAAGCAAGAAGCCTTCAACCTTTTAGAAGCGATGCCAATCTTCAACAGAGCAAGTGATCCACGACGATCCGCGACTCACGAAAACGATGCGAAGCTAATTCGACGATCGAGTTCTTTCCTCTTGTAGTTCTTGAGCGAATTGTAACGGAATTGTTGAATAATAAAAGGTGAAATTTCTTTATCTTGCTTATCTCTATATTTGAGTATTATGATTGGATCTCAATTCTTGATTGATTTCTTTGTCATGATGTTTGAGTAGAAACTCCGTTCGTGGAGGAGTCGAGAGAATCAATAGATGATGATGATTAAATCTTGAAACGATTCTTAATTCCTATAAGTTTTGTAAAATCTTGTAAATTGAATCATCGACAACCTAGTTTCGAGCGAGATGCTTTCTTGAATGTTTTCGCTCTTAATTAGAGATCGACTATTGATGATTAAATTTACTATAGGCTAGTTTTTGAATGAGATTCATCGAAAGGACAAAGGATGAGATGAAGAAACATAGTTTCTTCGAAAGATCCTTAAAACTTGATTAATCGTCATCGATCTAGTATCAAATCATTAATGGATAAGAAAACGTAATCACTAGTTTTCATCACGTCTATAGATTCGATCGATTCCTACGAGCCTCACTTCGATTCTAGAAACCTAATTCGATTGGAAATCATCAATTCTTGATTCTAGATTTTAATGTTATCTTGTTATTAGATTTAGATCTAGAAAATTCTTGAAATTCACTTTTAAATCATGAATTGAATTGTCTTTTCTTTTCTCTTTAATTTTCGACTCATCTAATTCAATTACAAGCAAATCTCACTTTCCCTGTGGACGATCCGCACTCGCTAACGCACTACAATTGACACCGTTATTGATTGCGGTCAAAAATTTCTTTGGTTGTGATTTCTATACATTTTCTACCTACACACTGAGATTTCAATCAATCTAATGGCGCCGTTGCCGGCGATCGTGTGCTAATTTGTTCGTTTTTTAAATTTGAGTTGAAAAATTTATTCCATCAAAAATTTTAGATCAAAATTCACGCAAACACTAAACGATTTGTTGTGATTTGTTGCGAGAAAATCTGAAATCTGTGGAGCTTGAGGAAAAATATTTTGAATATTCCGGATGCCACAGGAGGTGGACAGGAACAGTTACTGTGAATTTGGTGCAGTGATCAAACAGTAACACCGCGTTTCCGTGACCATAGGGCATTTCCTGCGGCGGAATCGCGGCGCTACTGTAGCGTTGCTGTACGGAAATTGCTCGGTGACTTCTTGACTTTCTTATCTCCTCCCTCATCTGCTCCAATAACAATTTTCTACAGGTTTCTTTGCAAAAATTCGCAGCGCCTCTAAAGCAAAAAATTGTGCGTGTTTGATCTTGGTTGTTTGCATTTTTAATACAGAAATTAAGGGGCAAAGACCAAATTCAGATTAGGTAGGGAGTTCATTACCCTTCCTAAGCCCCAAAAATCACAAAACTGCATCCGCATTACCCTCATTAACTAAAAAATATCTAGACATGACTCTAAGGACCGTCGCGCTCACTTAGGACAGGAGAAGGTCGTGGGTAATCTATTGCTTATTCGTGTTTCTTTTGTGGTGTTTAAGACAAGTGTGTCTAAGGCAAGTGGTTACTTAATTAGGCCCACTACTTACGTATTGGAGAACCTCCCACTTACCTGGCACCAGGAGGGACAAAGAGGCAGTAGAGGATTGATCCTGCGATTTGTCTTCTGGCAGTTAGGAGCGGTCTAGAGACTTGACCTAGGTGACCATTAGATTTTAGGGTCGTGTGTGCATTTGTTGTGATTTGCATCATTTTTTCAAAAATCTGTATCTTTTTCAAAACAAACACCACTTCATCTTTTCCTTAACTATCTCAACGCTGCTACTTGTACTAAACCCTTTAGTGCAAGATAGGCTAGACACGAGATTCTAGTGCCTGTCTTGTCCGCGTTCCTCCTATTGACTACGAAGTCGGTATTTCTACATCTACTTCTTCTTTACCCACCACCACACCCACATCGATGGACAATTCTCCATCGAACTTCTTTACCACTACTCTTCCACCGTACGCAGGTGCGCAGAATCCACCCCGCATCTCCCTCCAGGAGAGATGCTATCCTATGCGAGGTCCTCTTTCGACCTGTCTCACCATTCTACCAGCCAACAGGGAAAATTTTGAGATTAAACCCTAATACATCAACCTTCTACCAAAATACCACGGTCTCGAGTCTGAAGACGCATATGTCTTTATCACCAAATTTGAAAATGTATGCGCTATGATGGGTACTTCACAGCTTTCTGTGGATGCTATGCGTCTACGTCTTCTCCCATTTACCTTGTGCGATATAGCCGAGAAGTGGCTGTATAACACAACCGCACATTCAATTTCAAACTGGGAAGAATTCGTAAAAGCATTCTTAAAGAAATTCCACTCCAATCATAAGACAGCTCGAGTCCGTAGCGAAATAAATCAATTTACCCAGCTTCCAAATGAACCATTTTCAAAGTGTCTTGAACGCTTCAAGGATCTGTTAGTTCAATGTCCACATCACAGAATTCCTAGATGGGATCTGTGTAGAATCATATATGAGGGAATTAATCCTAACAAAAAACAGACCCTTGAATCCATGTGTCAAGGCACTTTCATGACTAAAGACGATGGTGAAGCTTGGAAATTTTTAGAAGATTTCGTTGAAAAATCTTTACAGTGGGAGGGTGTGAGTCAATCGTCTAGGGGTGGCAATAACCAATCCGATCTTTCCATAGGAGTTAGAGCTGAAATGTCAGCTATGCAAAAGAAACTCGAGACTATGGAAAATAAATTTTTAGCCGCCGCCCTAAATCAAATGTCACTCTCCAAAACTGTATGTGGATGTTGTTCTGATCCTTCTTATTTGACGGAAGAATGTCCATTAAATTCTCCGTTTCAAGGTCATGAGCATATCAATTCTGCTTTCCAACAAAGACCTAGAAACGATCCATTTTCTTCCACATATAATCAGGGTTGGAGGAATCACCCTAACTTTGCTTGGAACCAATCACAATCTCAAAACACGGTTCCAAACCAAAACAATTTCCAAAGGGCTCCTCCACCACAACAGCAACCACTTCAATTGAGTCAGCACCCCTTCCAATCACAAAACTTCCAAAATCCGGTCAACACACCTGCACCTTCTAATCCTTTGCAGTTGACATGTACTGATGAATCCTCTTCACTCGCACAAACTGTGAATTTGCTTTTGACAAATTTCATGCAAGTTACGGCAAATCTACAGACTTCCGTCGATAAGATCGAGAAAAACTCTGTCTCTCAAAATGAGACTATAAAATCGATGGAAGAACAAATTGCACAATTAAAAGCCGAAATGAGTGCAAGAGAGAAAGGGAAACTTCCAGCTCAAACTTTACCCAATCTTGGCTATTTACATCATGTGAATGCTATCACCACGTTGAGATCTGGAAGAGTGCTTGACAATCATGTTGGTGAGGAGATTGATAATAATGAAAAATCAATCGATGATCCCCCGGCTGAGACTTTTCCTTCCACTTCTACTTCTAATTCTGACCCCAGTTCTTCTACCCCACCACCTTCTTCCGAGCCTATTCTCCGTTTTCCCCAAGGCTCGACACCTCAGCCCAGCTCTTCTAGTCCATCGAAAACGATCCCCACTCCTATTCTTAGATCGTTCCCAACCACACTATCTTCTCCAGTGTTGGACCCCGACCTTATTGCTCAAGCTCCTTACCCGAATCGGTTAAGGGGAAACAGACCAAGTCCACAAATGGAGAAGATCACTGAAATCCTGAAACAGGTTAACATCAACATCCCTCTTTGTAACACCTTAGGATGTGTTTAGTGTCTAATTACATTTAAATAAATGGTTTTTAATAAAAAGTTTACCAAATTGATTTTTAAATATTTTATCAAATTTAATGAATATTTTATTAGAATTTTTCTAAGCTTGCATACACATGTGCATGTTAACTAGGGCTTAATTTGGCTTAAACCTTGGTGGACTAACCCATCCTTTTTAAGTTAAAATGATTTTAATTAAGGGTATATTTTTTATGAAAAAGGATTTAACTTTTCTTTTGTGTTGACTTGGGGAGAGAGGGACTGCATCATGGCATGAGCCATGCTTGCATTAAATGAGGTGAGAGAGAGGGGGGTTGACTCTCATATTCACTCATTTCTTTTTCAAAAACACTCATTTCTCACAACTCTCTCTCACCCACAAACACACACAGCCACAACATCAGCAGCAGCAGCAGAAGTTGCAGCAGCAGCAGCAACATCCAACATCAACAACAACAAAGCAACAGTAGCAGCAGTTGCAAGCAGCAGCAACACCCAGCAGCAGCATCTCCAGGCAGCAGCAGCACAAGTTGCAGCAGCACAAGCAGCACCAGCATCAACACCAGCAGCTCTAGCATCAGCAGCAGCAACACCAGCAGCACCAACAGCAACAACATCAACAGCATCAGCACAGCAGCAGTAGCTCCTTCCCTTCTTCTCCTCCTCCCTTTTCCTGCTTCCTAAGATCTATTGGGGTATATTTCTTAAACCCAACTCCTTGTTGCTAAGTTTATGTGTTGTTTTAGCTTCGGTTAGCGAATAGTATGAGTTTAGAGCTAGTTTTGTGATTTAGGTAAGATTTAAGCTATGTTAGAGTTATTATAGCTTAATCAAACCTATTAAGTGTTAGTGTTGCTGTTTTAGCCTAGTAGTGTCGCTAGTTTTAGCTAAATAGCCTTAAGTCACTAAACTTGAATTTAAATCACGGTTTTGAAACATTTTATAGGATATAAAAAACCTGCCGCATTTCTAATCATTTTCTAGCCTAGCAAATACATGCAGATTAGTGTGCAGGCAGTATAGGATAGTGTGTCGAAACCCGAGCCCATTCCTTCACCTGAAATCCGGCGACCAACCTACCAAATCCGGCGTCGCCGGCCCCCTGAAGCTCTGGGTATTTGTGCTTTGTGTAGGGGGGTTTCTATGGGAATTTTTCTGTGTTTGGTATTGTTTAGTTTTTGGGGTTTAGCAGTGGGTGAAATCTGGGTTGGTTTAGTTAAAGTTTAGTGCTTTTGGTGTTTTGTGGAGTTTGACGTTAAAATTGGTGGTTTGGTTAGAGACTAGGATGATACAGGATGGGTTAAGGTTAGACTAGCTCATTTATATGCCGTTGGTATCATTAGATTCCTATAAACCCACCTAGTCCCACGGAAATGCCTCTTGTTGCAAACTTACTGTTTTATAACGCTTTTAAACTAAACCTTATGATACATTGAAATTACTGCTACTAGGATAGTTTAGTTAGCAAACAAACATATACATTAGGCTATAAATGGCGTTAGAACCATAAGGTAGAGACCTGGACCCCACCCACCGGTTTTGGGCTGGTATGGTACCCCCTTGCCGTCGGTCCAATGGTTGGGTTTTGTGTTGGATTTTGGCAGGTAGATGTCTATAGGTAAATTGAAGGGTTTGGTCTTGTTTGATTTTCCTGCTTTTGCTCCAGATTAAATCTGGGACCGTTTACCTATTTTTAGCATAGCGGGACTTGCGCGACACGTACGATGCGTGTCGACTTGGTTTACTGTGTATCACAGCGTGTCGTTGTGTGCCACAGCGTGTCGCGTTAGGTTTTGGCGTATGCATACACGTTACATATACACGCGCGTTTAGTTCGCGACGCGAGTTTTCGTTGAGTTCGATATCGTGTTTTCTCGAGATATTTGCTTATATGGTTTCCTTGTGTAAATTCCAGGTTCGCAAGCGGGTACGTCAGACGCCGCAAGGAAAGGGAAGCAGGTGGTCGGCTACACTTAGCATGCGACCAGGTGAGTAGATTTAACATCTACGGGGAAATCGCCCGTATGGCGTTAAGCGTCAGGGCGTGATAGGATTTTAGTCATAGATGTTCATTTGGACTATAGTAGCATACCTACTTGTTGCATATAGATATGATAGTATAGAACACTGCACTGTCACTAACGGTTCAAGCTGCACGAGCACTATTTGTATGTTACACTCACACCGTTAGTGATTGCCATGACACTCGCACTATAGGATTGCTACGCATCATACGTATTGTTTTGAGTGCTGCATCATTGATGATTGTCATGACTTGTCGCATATTGACACATATATTGATATCTTCATACCTGCGCACAAGCACATTGTACATTCATACCAGTGCACACATATATTGATATCTTCATACCTGCGCACAAGCACACTGTATATTCATACCAGTGCACACATATATTGATATCTTCATACCAGTGCACACATATATTGATATCTTCATACCTGCGCACATGCACACTATACATTTATACCAGTGCACACATATATTGATATCTTCATACCTGTGCACATGCATACATATATTGATATCTTCATACCTGCACACATGCACACTGTATATTCATACCAGTGCACACTTATATTGATATCTTCATAGTAGTTCTACACTCATATTCGCGTGTATATCCATTGCACATCCATACCTACATACATACATATGTTACATACATGAATGATATTGGTTTGATTTCATGAAAAAATAGGGACCGCATGAGATATTTTCAAAACTGGATTCTTTTAAAAAGAGCGGTGTCCCCTTTTTATTCTTAGTGTCATACGACAAATTGCATGGATTTACGCATTGAGTTTGGATTTTATGGGATTTCTGGATTTGAGAACCGTGGTATTATTTTAAGAAAATACGCACTGTTCTAAAAACCCGGTTTCTCTTGGTATGATATTTCAGTGCGTCCACCATGAGTTTTCTCGGTTCCAGAGAGCTTGTGTGAGTATACCCGATTCGAGGAGCGGTAGGCACCGATTGCGGGTACATGGTTGACCCGGTACGGTACCCCGGGGCAAGAAGACTCGTATTGTTAGACAGTGAGCCCGGCAGAGGGATTACTACCTACTGGTGATTGGTTAAACCGAG
Organism: Agapanthus africanus; assembly: GCA_030015575.1. Lineage (NCBI taxonomy): Eukaryota > Viridiplantae > Streptophyta > Magnoliopsida > Asparagales > Amaryllidaceae > Agapanthus > Agapanthus africanus. Next base: position 396,997,078 of record CM057341.1, on the reverse strand, counting down.
CGATTATCCGGAGGATACCGACCAGAGTCGATTGATGGATACGGGACGACGCGTACTGCCGGGGCCGAGGGCCAATTCCGCAGACAGAGCCCGTGGGCCGATCGTACTAACGGAGCCCGATACTTGAGGATTTGCGTGTCGATGCTAGACACGACGATTTATGATATTTCGAGTGCCAATGTTGGGCACTCACGATTCAATGAGATTTATAGAATTTGAGGGCCGATGAGGATGAAGGCGCCTGAGCTAGTTTTATTGGGATTTGGGTATATTGATGGACCCGATTATTTTTCCACGTTGACATTCCATGTAGATGTTATTTATTCCCATGCTCAGCATTCAGTATTATACATCTCATCTTGTATATGTAGTTCCTGATAGAGTACAATTGCCATGCACGATTATTGCATACCCTGCTTATCATATAGAGATGTTATTAGATCGCACTTGTTGCATGATTATTGCTTATCTAGTTCATTACATAGATGTTATCTGTTGGCATAGGTTAGAGTATCGCAGCACGTGCATACTCGCGATTACCTTTATATGTTATCTACTATTCACGAGTTGGCAACACACCCCCATTATGCCACAGTGTTTGCAGGTTGCCTCTCGGAGTAGTCGCGGCAGGCTGTTTCCTTACATCTTTTGACACAGATACCACTGCAGTTGGCGTACTAGCCCTTTTTCTGATTGTTGGGTTTTTGTGCAGTATCTGTTTATTTTCCAGTTGTATACATCATTGTATCTAGTATTCTCCATCTACTACTTATGTATTGTCTTAGAGACCAGTTGTGAGGACGATATATATTATTTTGTACTCTGGTGTCGAGCTCGTTGTGGGCTGACTTTCTTTATGTAGTTTTATATTTCATGTTGTCTTCACTTATTTTTACTCTTTCTTCGCTATGGCGTCGTATAGTGTCATTGTGGTGATTGTTTCCACCGTTTGGCCTGATTGCTCCCGTTTGGGATGCCTTATCCTTATTGTATATCATTTAACTCATATATTGTCTTGTACCCAATTTCGGGGCTAGTTTTTACAAAGGAAATACTGCCAAAATTTTTTAAGATGATAACTCGAACTTTAAAGAATTTTACTAAAACAACTTAAAGTTTTCTAAATGTTTAATAAAGTTCTAACAAATGTTTTAAACACTCAATACTTTTAATGGTTTGATTTCTGGGTTTCGGCTTACTTAGTCACGTTACGCCTGTAAACGTTACGTGGTTAAGTGCCGGTCACGGGCCAAACTTTGGGTCGTGACAAAGTTGGTATCAAAGCGTAGGTTTTACCTTTCGGAGTGTAGGATGACCCTGGTATGATGGACTAGGTAGCTGAAGCAGAGTGGCGCAGCGTGTGTATGTTCCGCGGCATACTCACGACACGGTACTCCGCCTAAGCGACCTTAGGACTTATTGATCGGAATTCCTTCATGTTTGTATACATTCTGATGATTCGATTTCCATATCCTTATCGAATCATACTTTCTTTGCAACCATTATGCCGCCAAAGACTACGAGGGCGCAGAGAGCGGCCGCAAGAGCCGAGATTCGAGTTGACTCGTCCGAGACGAGAACTGATCCGGGTAGTACCCCTGTTATACCAGAGCAGACTATTCCTCCTTCGACAGACCAGATGATGGGATCCGGTATGCAGGAGATGCGCCAGATGATGGGATCCAGTATGCAGGAGATGCGCCAGATGATAGGATCGCTAGTTGAGACGCTTCGAGCGCAGCAGCCAGAGCTAGCTCCCCCCGTCACGGGGAGCGTGATGGTACCTACAGTACAGGCAGTTGCCCTTGCAGCCACGGAGGTTATTACAGTATCGCTATCAGAGTTCATGAGGCTGAAGCCTCCGGTCTTCACAGGCACCGATGCAGCCGAGGACCCACAGTCTTTCATTGATAGGATGGCCCGGATATGTCATTCACTCAGATGCTCAGATGCGCGATGGGTAGAGTTCGCGAGCTTTCGCCTGGAAGGTCTTGCACAGAAATGGTGTGAATCGATCGAGAAGGGCAGAGCAGCAGGTCTTCCTCCTATGACCTGGGCAGAGTTTGTGACTGTATTCCTTGCCCGCTTCCTTCCACAGAGTGTCAGAGATTCTAGGGCGTGCAGATTCGAGTCCTTACGCCAGATGCCAAAGATGACAGTGGCAGAGTACGATGTACTGTTCACCGGGCTATCTGTTTATACCCCATACCTAGTGGCGACTGAGAAGATGCGAGTCAAGAGATTTGTCCGAGGCTTGCTTACACCACTGTTCCTTGCAATCAGCGCCCAGCATTGCGAGATGTATACATTAGCTGTAGACGTAGCCCTATTGGTCGAGGAGCGCCTTGCAGAGACTTCGGTAGTTCCATGGCCGAAGAGGGTTCGTACTGATACAGCAGCACAGAGACATCCATTCGGACGCCGTGATAGACGTCGTACAGGTGGCAGAGACTTAGGGCGAGGTCAGATGTTTAGCTCTTACCCCTAGGAGGGTCAGCAGTCATCGCGTGGATGCTTTGGATGTGGTAGGCCCTACCACCGCGTCAGAGATTGTACCGAGATACGCCGGAGGGAGGCAGCTGTACCGCATGTCACATTACCACCTTCACCACCCCAGAGGGCGTTGCCTGTTGTACCTACTATTGCTCCGCGTCAGACTCATGCACAGAGAGGCCGTGGTCACGGAGGGTTTGTTCCTAGAGGACGAGGTGTCCGAGGCAGAGGACAGCCAGCTACCGGCAGAGTGCAGCCAGTTGCTAGTAGGGGACCGCCAGTCGCCGGTGGTGGACAGGCGTGGGTTTTCGCGTTGACGCATCAGGACGCGCAGGCGTCCAATGCGGTGGTCTCAGGTATCCTTTCAGTATGTTCTGTTGACGCACACGTGTTGTTTGATCCGGGATCCACGCACTCATACGTTTCTACACTCTTTGTGTCGAGTTTGGGAAAAGAGTTCAGTTTGCTTGATCAACCGCTTGTTGTGACCACTCCCGTAGGAGAGTCGTTTGTTGCTAGGCACGTGTTTCGATCCTGTGTTGTCCGTATTGGCGAGAGAGAGTTGCCTTTCGACTTGATCCTTCTTGAGATGTTGGACTTCGACGTTCTATTGGGCATGGATTGGTTAGCCACATGCTATGCGTCTGTGGACTTCCGCGAGAAGACTGTTAGGTTTTGTTTTCCCGGCGAGTCGGCTTTTGTTGTGCAGGGGGACCGTGGTGTCGTCCCTCACGGTTTGATTCCTTCTTTTCGCGTTGGACAGCTTTTGAGGAAGGGATGTCAAGGGTTTCTCGCCTATGTTTGCGATACTAGAGCTACAGAGGTTCCGTTGGATCAGGTTCCGGTTGTTAGCGAGTGTAGGGTTACTAGGCACACTAACAAGGCTCTACAAAGCATCGACCATGCCAAAATTAAAATTTTTAGGTGCCGAACAACCCTAAGCAAGATCGTATACTAGAGTTTAGGCGAAACTAAAAGCAAGTAAACAACTTTACTCTAAAGGGAATACGAAATACAACCTTTGTAGATCGGTCCTTCACTTCATTTGCTCCTTGTTGAAGTCCCTTCACTGCGATCAAGGTTCTCCCGGGCGCTTGCATGGCTTCACGACGCGAAGGATGCGACCTTACTTGAAGTCTCCGAGGCCGAAGATGATCTACGTCGAGGGAATTCCGACTCAAGCTCCTACTTCACTAACTAGAGAATTAGTGAAGTAAACACCCTAAACTAAAGTGCTAGTCTAGTAGAGGATGGAGAAATAGGAAGTGGGTTCTCTTTAGAATTTTGTTTCTCACAATCTTTCTAACTTTGGATCAAACCCTAGTTTTCTTTTTCTTTTTGAAGCAAGAAGAAGAAGATGAAGAAAATAAAATGAAAAGAGATAATGATCAAGTGAGAAGGCTAACCATGGTGAGTGAGTATCATATACTAACTCTTGTAGAGCCATAACCATAGCTAAGTGTTAAGGTTAGGTTAAAACCCAAAGTAAAAACAAATTTAGTGGACTTTAGTCAATGCATCCACAAGCTTCCACAAGCTTCATGCATTTTCTAATTTACCACTAATTTTGTAATTACTTTTAAATGTTAAAACCCAACATAACAAATAGCATGGTGTATGTCTTGTACACCCATGTCAAGTGTATCATCAACCATGATACAATAAAAGAAAACACAATTTTAATATATATCACATATACATTAAACTTGTGCTCATGTGAGAAAAACCCTAAAGTGAACATGTGTTAGTAAATGTAAACTAGTATATCTAATATACAATTATACACTTAATTATTAAATTAACACTTGACTTAATAATCCGGTCATATCTCATATAACCGACTAACATTCATCGTATCGACTTATCGAATCAACACTTGAATCGATAACCCGGTCATATCATATATAACCGACCGATACTAAAAGTCGCGAGAATAGAATACGGTATCACATACACGCATTATTCTCGGTCCCGCACATATCACATATGCGCTCCTATTTCGTTTTGCCTGAGCCAGTAAAACCTCTTTGTAGGACTCTAAAGACTCGTCAATACGCCGGCAGTAGGTGATGATCACATCACGCACCCACAAGCCGTCACCGGTACTAGCTGGATGTAACGGCTACCCGGGTATTGAGCGATCAGAAGATCAGCAAGCAATCCCGCTCCAACTCCTGTAAAAGCCTGCCAGTAACACTTCCCGTACAGTCCGGTCTCCTCGTCTGATATGTCGCATATCAAGTCTAGGGGTGGTAAACGTCAGACCCCAATAACCGATAAGTCATGCCGATGTGAGGCTCATAACGGGTCGAGAAACTACTGGTAACACTTACCAGCAAATCTCTAAATCAGCCCTGGCCAGGGACTTCCCTATTACGGCCAATCGAGCACAGCGCAACATCAACCCCCAATACCGGGAGAGACGAAACCCCTCCTATCGCTCATTGCCTCCATGTGACTCGGGACTGCACCCAAAAACCACCGTTTTGCACGCCCTCATAGACGTGGTAAGGTGGAAATCAAAGCACAGTGAGAATCACACAAGACTCTATGACGATCTCGGGTCTACAGACTAACCAGCACAAGTGTCACCAGAGAACTGCCATCTGACGTGAGGTATAATACCATCTGGGAGTTCTCGGCGAGTCCGTCCAGTGTACGCAGTCTCCACTGAGCACCCGTATACCATCTCCGATGTCAAACACCAATGGATATGGGATCATCCATCGCCCATCTCATGGATCGAGAAGCATATACGCTAGTCTACTCTGGTATATCGATGCCCTGTCTCGATACACCCATGACTAGGAACATTGAAGGATGTACTTATGGACTACCATGGCCCCACTAGTATGATCTACATCACAGTCCAGGTAGTCAAGTACACATCCTAAGGGCTTTATCAACATGTAGCTATAAGACAGTATCAAGAGACAAGTATACATGTTAAGATAAAGAGCAATCAGATAGCATACTATCATATCGAGCTAGAAAGTTCTCTCTATATATGTCCAAGCATCCAATATAATATACATCATCTGTACAATACTGGCCTCTAGGGCATACATACAACTAACAATCTCCCACTTGCACTAGGGCCAGCTGCTGTAGTATCGCATACCGATCATCCCGAAGAGTCTCTCAAACTGTATCTGGGGAATGGCCTTCGTGAGTGGATCCGCTGTGTTGTTCTTCGTGTCAACCCTCCTGGCCTCGATCTCTCGGCGATCAACTATCTCCCGGATCAGGTGATACCGCCTCAGAATATGCCTGGATCGCTGATGGGACCTGGGTTCCTTGGCCAAAGCCACCGCTCCATTGTTATCGCAATACAAAGGTATTGGATGCTCAATGGATGGAACCACTCCAAGTTCAGTAATGAACTTCTTGATCCAGACAGCCTCTTTGGCAGCATCATTGGCAGCAATGTATTCAGCCTCCATCGTCGAGTCTGCTACGGTTTCCTGCTTGGAACTCTTCCAGCTAACCGCCCCTCCGTAAAGGGTAAAGACAAAAGCCGACTGCGACTTAGAGTCGCCTTTATCACTCTGGAAGCTCGAATCGGTAAAGGACTCCACATGGAGTTCTCCGTTACCATACACCAAGAGCATCTCTTTAGTCCTTCGCAAGTACTTGAGAATGCTCTTCACAGCTGTCCAGTGACTCTCTCCAGGATCAGCTTGATACCTACTCACTACACTTAGTGAGTATGCTACATCGGGTCTGATACATAGCATCGCGTACATGATAGAGCCTACAGCCGAAGCATAGGGTATCCCTTGCATGCGAGCTCTCTCCAAATCAGTCTTGGGAGACATCTCTTTGGAGAGAGTGAGCCATGAGATTATGGGTAAAAACCCACGTTTGGACTCTTCTGTACTAAACCTTTTTAGTATGGTGTCAATGTACCTAGATTGGGACAATCCCAATATCCTTTTAGATCTATCTCTATAGATCCTAATTCCCAATATGCAGGAGGCATCACCAAGATCTTTCATTGAGAATCTTTATGATAAGAAGAGCTTGACCGATTGCAGCATAGGAATGTCATTTCCTATCAAGAGTATGCCATCCACATACAATACGAGGAAGACAACCTTACTCTCTGCCACCTTCTTGTAGATACAAGGTTCATCTACGTTTTTGACAAAATCAAACTCTTTGATAACGACGTCAAAGCAGATGTTCCAACTCCGCGATACTTGCTTTAATCCATAAATGGATTTAAGCAGCTTGCACACCTTCCCGCTGCTCCCACTATCTACGAAGCCCTCTGGCTGAGTCATGTACACTGTTCATATCAGATTATTGCATTTTTATACCGCCCAATTTTTATCATATTGCTTATCGGTAGGTACTCTTGAGCCGTGTTTGCTAGTCAACTGCAGGATACAGGTTCTCGGTTCTAAACGGTGAAATCCATGGAAAAACACGACAAAATCCAGGTTCCTGCCAACCACAGATAAAACACGGGCCTCCGCTCTTTATCCGTCTGTTGCCACACACCAGTTTAAGAGACAAAATGGCAAATCAATGTCATTTTCATGCACAAGGCTCAATGGCAGCACAAGATCCAAGAAATCTACGCGGAGCTCAAGAAAATCATGGCAAAAAGATCTACATCCAATCACCTTTTGGTCTACTAAAATTCTTGAAGAAATGTGGAAGGATTATCAGAAAAAACATATGCCAAACTACAGACAACATCAGACCAGGGGGCCCCACAAAATACGAGGAGAAAAATCCTCTATTAAGCCGCGGAACTGCGACCTAAGCATGCTTAGGCTGCTGAACCGCGGCCGTACGGCCTTGTCGGCTGAAGACATTTCAGGGGCAGTTTGGTATTTTTATGAAGGCTCAGAATTTTGCCCTAGGATTTCAGTTGCCTGCCTATAAATAGTCCAGAACTTGCCAAAGCCAAGGGTGCTTAATCTTGTATTTTTTAGGGTTTAGAATACTTGTTCTTCTTCTTCTTCTCATCTCTTCTCCATTGAAAAACTTGTAGTGAGCTTTTGTGTGTGAAGAATGATGAATAAAGAAGTTCCTTTTGTTATTATACTTGTCTTGTTCTCTTATTATTGCTTGTAATTTTCATTTGTTAACTTAGTTGTTGTTATTTCTTATTGTTTCTTTCTTTTCTCTTTTCCTTTATCCTTAAACAACCATGATGCTTACGCTTGATCCTTGCCGAGGTGAGGTCGCAAATAGCTAGTTGTTATCTTCTAATCTCCTTCTTTCTATCTTCCTCTTTTGTGTTATTTTCTTCTCCGTATAATGGGTGAGTAGTTTCATACTTGTTAGGGTAGGATAAGGGAAGTTTGAGAGAAGGAAGTCTCTCTCACTCTTTCCTTGCCCAACATCTTAAATCGACTCTCGTTAATTGAACCACAATCCGCTCCTTACGGCACCCTATCCTACATGATAGCGGTGATTCCGTAGTGAGACCGGTTGTTGTTGAATTAACCGGAGGTTATGGCTAAGAGCCAAGAACGGACGGACAAGCACCAAAAGGATGAACTTAAGCGTTGGAAAGCCTAGCTTATACTTGCAAGTTCCTTCCTAGTCGTGCTAATCCCTGTTGGTGCTGATTACCGTAACATCGATATTAAGAGTGGCAACGAAAGAAGTGAGCGACTCCTAACTCAAACTAACCTAATCCTAACCCTAACAAGCTCTCTTTACATTTCATTTTAACACTTAGTTAATCACAAACAAATCTGGAAAACTGGACTTAACTCGTTAAAGCACATAGAAAAAGATTCCCATCTCCCTGCGGACGACCCGTACTCAACCGGCTAGCTACAAGCGAAACCGTTTTGATTGCGGTAATTAACTAAACTTGAACACGCAGAATCTCTAGCAATCATACACGCACTCTTCTAAATCACCGTTTAGAAAGGCTGTCTTTACATCCATTTGCCAGATTTCGTAGTCATGATATGCAGCGATAGCAAGCATGATCCGGATGGATTTAAGCATAGCCACTGGAGAAAAGGTTTCGTCATAGTCCACACCTGGTCTTTGACGAAAACCCTTTGCAACAAGTCTAGCTTTGGAAGTCTCCACTTTCCCATCTACACCAAGTTTTTTCTTGAAGATCCACTTGCACCCAATGGGTTTTACCCCTTCAGGAGCATCTTCCAAAGTCCATACTTTGTTGGTGTACATGGATTCCATCTCGGACCGCATCGCATCCATCCATTTCACTGAGTCCCCACTCGTGATGGCCTGCTCAAAGCTAGTTGGGTCATCATCAACCATGATGCAATCCTCGCTCCCACCATCCATGAGAAAACCATAGTATCTCTCAGGTGGCTAAGGAACCCTACTAGATCGACGGAGAGGATGAGGTTCGTTGGGAACTACTGAATCCTCCGGTTCAACCAAATCTTCTGTCGTAGTCTGTATTGCTGGAACCTCTTCCAGTTCTACCTCCATGCCACTAATCTCTTTTTCAAGAAATTCCTTTTCTAAAAATGTGGCATGTCGAGAAACAAACACTTTTTATTCCTCGGTTTGGTAGAAGATATACCCGTGCGAATGTTTGGGATATCCAATAAACTTACACAGAAAGGACCTTGCCGCGAGTTTGTCCGGATTTTGCGTTTTTACATAGGCCAGACAACCCCATATCTTAACATAATTAAGACATGGACTCTTTCCTTTCCATATCTCATATGGAGTGGTTGGCACAGATTTGGTGGGAACCATATTCATTAGGTCTGCAGCTGTTTCCAGTGCATAGCCCCAGAATGAAATAGGTAACTCAGCCGTGCTCATCGTAGACCGCACCATATCTAATAGGGTGCGATTCCTCCGTTCCGATACACCGTTGTGCTGTGGTGTATATGGAGGAGTCAGCTGAGAGAAAATCCCATTCTCTTTTAGAAAGTCCAGGAATTCATTGCTCAAGTATTCACCTTCTCGATCAGATCGAAGGATTTTAATACTTTTTCCGATTTGGTTCTCGACTTCTTGTTTATATTCTCTAAATTTCTCAAAAGCTTCTGATTTGTGTTTCATTAGGAACACATATCTGAATCTAGAGAGATCGTCAGTGAATGTAATGAAGTACGAAGAACCATTCCTGGCATGTGTAGACATGGGGCCGCATACATCACTATGTACCAGTCCCAAGAGTTCCGTAACTCTCTCTCCGTGTCCCGTAAACGGAGTTTTGGTCATCTTGCCTTTGAGACATGACTGGCAAGTGTCATAAGATGAAAATTCAAATGGATTCAAATATCCATCCTTATGTAACTTAGCTAGTCGTGTCGCATTGATGTGACCCAGTCTACAATGCCGTATGAAGGATTCGTTCATTTCTGAACTTTTCCTCTTGTGTGTGTTTGTTATGCTCAGAACTGTTGATTGATTTAGAACATAAATGCCATTGCACATTGTGCCTGATCCAACCAACTTTTGGTTTAGAAAAATGTTCATAACATTATCCTGTAATACAAAATTATATCCTTCTTTACTCAACAAAGAAACCGATATAATGTTGCATATCAGGTTCGGCATGTAATAGCATTCGTTCAGAATCAATGTATTACCAGTTGGCAATACAAGGTGATATTCCCCGACGGTTCTAGCTGCAACAATTGCACCATTTCCAACCCTTATGTCTTTATCACCTTCTCCAAGTTCTCTACCTTTCCTTAGCCCATGTAACTGATTACATATATGGGATCCTGACACGGTATCTAATACCCAGGACGTAGAGGAAATGGAGAAACGGTTCTCTGTAACGAACACACCCGAAGAAAATGCATCAACATGTACTTTCTTCATTCGGGTGGCATAGGAATCCTGGTATTCCCCTATATCCTGTTCAGTCCTATAACTCTTATAAGAATGAACGGAACCAACATTCTCCAGCACAGTATAACATGCGGGTTCGGTCAATACATCCATATTATTATCTTTTTTAAGGCATGATATGGTCGCTACCTGGAGAGAGAGAGAAGAAAACACTTTAGCGTATGCTCTTGCAAGATCAGATTGGTTATTATTTTATCTAATCAGGATGGCTCCTACTGTTTTTATCAAATCTTCCTTCAAACCTTAAAAGGAAAGATTAGCCGGGATTAATTACACCCTACAACTTCGCTAATCTTTCAGCCAGGCTACTGTCGGTACTTTGAGTGAGGTTCCCCGTGCTTTCGCACGGACCTAATTAAAGTAAACCTCGTTTTCCCAGAGGCGTAACCCCGTTGACACCTTTCTAGACACCTACTTGATCGGCTAATTGTCCTGTGTAAAACTCTCCCTGGAGTAACAATTACTCGCAGTGGGTATCGGGATCCAACTATCTCATAGAAGGTATGCAATCTCATTGCAAATCTCAACACTTGAAATTCCCGATAATATTTTGCCCCTAGCGTCCTATAACCTTGACGCAGGCCAACAAACCATAGTGCGCTAGTCAAGTTCAACCCGTCATTTCTTGATTGAATTAAACCCACCCGTACGACCCTTGACGCAGGCCAACAAAGTCGCACGACTACCCTAATCCAATCTGCATCATATGCATAAGCAGATAAATACTAGTTAGCTACCGCACACTACGCCTTGACGCAGGCCAACAAACGTAGCACGAATACTAAGTAGGACTTATCTGAAATGATGGAGGGCTATGACAGGTTTTTCTAAAAACCTATTGCGTAATGAACTTGATATCGTTGTAGAATCATGTGAATTTTGAAATGGAGTGATTTTGAGGTTTTCATTAGTTTTGCTAAAGAGGTCACTCCTGGTGAAGGGATCTCGGCTCTTTCCTCATCGAATAAGGTGCAGGGTATATCATATATACCGCTATGCAAAGCAAAACTCCAAAAGCAATCAAAAACCAAACTGAGTTTTGTAGCATCTGCCAGTTTTGCTAAAGAGGTCACTCCCGGTGAAGGGATCTCGGCTCTTTCCTCATCGAATAAGGTGTAGGGTATATCATATATACCGCTATGCAAAGCAAAACTGTAGCTACCCTTTTTGAAAAATTTGATTCTACAACATCTTTTAGGTTTCTTTTCTTTCATTAATCACATTAATGAAGTCCCATCACTTAAGTCACCTAAACATCACAGATAAATACGACATACACTTATGCCATCCTCATTCGCCTCGATGTCCCCTCGTGCACCGTTAGGTTAGGTAACTAACGGCAGGGCAGGGCTAGCGCGGGTGTAAAACATAAGTAACGTCTATATAATATATCATATATACTATATATAGTATCTATCACAGCACATCACATGATCACATCACAGATATCGCAGCAGAAGAAACATATGAAACATTGGATATACTAGGACGTCCGTGTTTTATTTTGAGCCTCTATAAAACACGGATTCCACGGTCGCGACGAATAGCCAAACCCACACCCCTAGACCTCTACGAGAGCGGCAAGTAACCCTACTAATTCTAGAGTTAGGAGACCCGGACTCGACTCCTCGAGTTGGTCTCCCACTGGACTCTAGAACCCGGTTACTTATGCTCTCCTCCTTGGCTCTATCCTAGTGCAGAAAAGTAAATAATATACAAATGGTGACATCGACCTCATCCCGGAAGTGCCCCAATAAAAGAATATTACATACATTTAATTTTACATGAATGAAAATAAAAACTCTCATCTCACATAAAACCCCCAGCTATTCAGAACGCGACGATCCAATATAACATATCCAGCAACACATAACATCACATGTCATCAACGTAAGTAAATATGCGCATCCTAATTGTCGTTGACATATAGCAACGAAACCGGCGATATCACATATTACACTTACGGTCACAGAAAAGAAAGTGTAAAACTACAACATTTGGAATCCACAAACTCTTTAGACATCGTAAATCCGAAATATCACATACTTCGCATTTCATGCCTAACCGTATGAATTCCACATATTGTATCACATTCCAGATAAATAGACAGTATTAAACTTTCCGACCGGATCATCAAACACCCAAGATTTCCTAAATAGCTCAACACTTGAGCGGGGTTCAAAAATTCCAGAATACGTCACAGTAGCAACGGTCCAGCCGTAGAAGGGTCAAGCCAACGCCTCACATATGGCACGCCGTACTGCCCCAAACCCTAAGGTTCAAAAGGCAGTTCAAGAAGGTCACATAATCGAGTTAAGGTTTGTTGTCTTCTAGAGGGTCCATCGCATCACATGCACGTTTTTCCGAAAGATTTAAACCCGAGAAAAATTCAACCCTTGAATGTATTTCGCGCCGGGAAATAATGAGTTAATGATATCCGTTCGAACATTTTAGTACTTTCTAAATTATCCGAAAAAGACACGAAATCAAAATTCCGATCGAATCACCGACTCCAAAACAATCTCCAGAACATTCAGCACTATATTCAGATTAAAAATACCCAAAAATATATACAAGCAGACTACATCATTACTGTACAAAAAGGAGACAATGAACCATCTGTACGGCCGCGGAGCCACAACCTAAGCAAGCTTTGGCCGCGGTTCCGCCATGGAAATCACTGTTCATGGCCTCGTTTTCTACAGTTGTGCTTAGATTTCCCAGCTGAATTTTTTAAGTACTTTTAATACGGAAAAATAACAGTTTTGAAAAAATGTCCAGAGAGTGTGCAAAAGTTCGTATTTTTGGTTCGATCGGAGTTTTAACTTCGTCAAAGCGACGCCTAAAGCTCTAGCTTGGCTCTGGTACCACTGTAGGGTTACTAGGCACACTAACAAGGCTCTACAAGGCATCGACCATGCCAAAATTAAAATTTTTAGGTGCCGAACAACCTTAAGCAGGATCGTATACTAGAGTTTAGGCGAAACTAAAAGCAAGTAAACAACTTTACTCTAAAGGGAATACGAAATACAACCTTTGTAGATCGGTCCTTCACTTCATTTGCCCCTTGTTGAAGTCCCTTCGCTGCGATCAAGGTTCTCCCGGGCTCATGCATGGCTTCACGACGCGAAGGATGCGACCTTGCTTGAAGTCTCCGAGGCCGAAGATGATCTACGTCGAGGGAATTTGGACTCAAGCTCCTACTTCACTAACTAGAGAATTAGTGAAGTAAACACCCTAAACTAAAGTGGTAGTCTAGTAGAGGATGGATAAATAGGAAGTGGGTTCTTTTTAGAATTTTGTTTCTCACAGTCTTTCTCACTTTGGATCAAACCCTAGTTTTCTTTTTCTTTTTGAAGCAAGAAGAAGAAGATGAAGAAAATAAAATGAGAAGAGATAATGATCAAGTGAGAAGGCTAACCATAGTGAGTGAGTATCATATACTAACTCTTGTAGAGCCATAACCATAGCTAAGTGTTAAGGTTAGGTTAAAACCCAAAGTAAAAACAAATTTAGTGGACTTTAGTCAATGCATCCACAAGCTTCCACAAGCTTCATGCATTTTCTAATTTACCACTAATTTTGTAATTACTTTTAAATGTTAAAACCCAACATAACAAATAGCATGGTGTATGTCTTGTACACCCATGTCAAGTGTATCATCAACCATGATACAATAAAAGAAAACACAATTTTAATATATATCACATATACATTAAAGTTGTGCTCATGTGAGAAAAACCCTAAAGTGAACATGTGTTAGTAAATGTAAACTAGTATATCTAATATACAATTATACACTTAATTATTAAATCAATACTTGACTTAATAATCCGGTCATATCTCATATAACAGACTAACATTCATCGTATCGACTTATCGAATCAACACTTGATTCGATAACCCGGTCATATCATATATAACCGACCGATACTAAAAGTCGCGAGAATAGAATACGGTATCACATACATTCATTATTCTCGGTCCCGCACATATCACATATGCGCTCCTATTTCATTTTACCTGAGCCAGTAAAACCTCTTTGTAAGACTCTAAAGACTCGTCAATACGCCGGCAGTAGGTGATGATCACAGCACGCACCCACAAGCCGTCAGCGGTACTAGCTGGACGTAACGGCTACCCGGGTATTGAGCGATCTGAAGATCAGCAAGCAAGCCCGCTCCAACTCCTGTAAAAGCCTGCCGGTAACACTTCCCGTACAGTCCGGTCTCCTCATCTGATATGTCGCATATCAAGTCTAGGGGTGGTAAACGTCAGACCCCAATAACCGATAAGTCATGCCGATGTGAGGCTCATAATGGGTCGAGAAACTACTGGTAACACTTACCAGCAAATCTCTAAATCAGCCCTGGCCAGGGACTTCCCTGTTACGGCCAATCGAGCACAGCGCAACATCAACCCCCAATACCGGGAGAGACGAAACACCTCCTATCGCTCATTGCCTCCATGTGACTCGCGACTGTACCCAAAAACCACCATTTTGCACGCCCTCATAGACGTGGTAAGGTGGAAATCAAAGCACAGTGGGAATCACACAAGACTCTATGATGATCTCTGGTCTATAGACTAACCTGCACAAGTGTCACCAGAGAACTGCCATCTGACGTGAGGTATAATACCATCTGGGAGTTCTTGGCGAGTCCGTCCAGTGTACCCAGTCTCCACTGAGCACCCGTATACCATCTCCGATGTCAAACACCAATGGATATGGGATCATCCATCGCCCATCTCATGGGTCGAGAAGCGTATACGCTAGTCTACTCTGGTATATCGATGCCCTGTCTCGATACACCCACGACTAGGAACATTGAAGGATGTACTTATGGACTACCATGGCCCTACTAGTATGATCAACATCACAGTCCAGGTAGTCAAGTACACATCCTAAGGGCTTTATCAACATGTAGATATAAGACAGTATCAAGAGACAAGTATACATGTTAAGATAAAGAGCAACCAGATAGCATACTATCATATCGAGCAAGAAAGTTCTCTCTATATATGTCCAAGCATCCAATATAATATACATCATCTGTATAATACTGGCCTCTAGGGCATACAAACAACTAACAGCGAGTTCCCTGATGTGTTCCCAGACGAGCTTCCGGGGCTACCGCCTGAGCGTGATATTTCTTTCTGTATTGATTTGATTCGCAGCACGGGGCCTATTTCTATACCGCCTTATCTGATGGCCCCGGCGGAGCTTAGAGAATTGAAGGGTCAGTTGCAAGATTTGCTGGATAAAGGACTTATTCGACCCAGTATTTCTCCTTGGGGTGCTCCGGTTCTATTTGTCAAGAAGAAGGACAGCAGTTTGCGTTTGTGTATCGACTACCGCCAGCTGAACCGGGTTACCGTGCGGAACAGATATCCGTTGCCACGCATCGACGACTTGTTCGACCAGCTTCAGAGGGCAGGATATTTTTCGAGGATCGACTTGCGATCAGGATACCATCAGTTGCGGGTTCGGCAGGATGATATACCGAGGAAAGCTTTCCGCACGCGCTACGGCCATTATGAGTTTTTGGTGATGTCGTTCGGACTCACCAACGCACCAGCAGCATTCATGGACTTTATGAACCGTATATTCAGGCCGTATTTGGACTTGTTCATCATCGTATTCATTGACGATATATTGGTGTATTCCCAGAGCTGAAAGGAGCAAGAGCAGCACCTGCGGATCACACTGCAGACCTTGAGGGAGTGCCAGCTTTTCGCAAAATTCTCAAAATGCGCATTCTGGCTTGACAGCGTAGACTTCGTGGGTCACGTGATTACACGAGATGGTATATGTGAGGACCCGAAGAAGATCGAGGCCGTCCAGAGTTGGCCCAGACCCGCATCAGTTACGGAGATCCGCAGCTTTCTAGGATTGGCCGGTTATTATAAGCGATTTGTGCAGGACTTCTCCCGCATTGCTGCACCTTTGACCGGGTTGACCCGGAAGGGAGTTCCTTTCGATTGGACGAAGGAGTACGAGCACAGTTTTCAGCAGCTACAGACTCGTTTGACTACGACGCCAGTGTTATCATTGCCTCAGGATCAGGCGGATTTGTGGTCTATTGTGACGCTTCTCGAGTGGGGCTAGGGTGCGTATTGATGCAGCACAACAGGGTGATCGTGTATGCTTCACGGCAGTTGAAGAGACATGAACAGAACTACCCCACTCATGATTTGGAGATGGCTGGAGTGGTCTTTGCACTTATGATCTGGCGATATTACCTATACGGCGAGTCGTGCCTGGTATTCACTGATCACAAGAGCTTAAAGTATATATTTCAGCAGCGAGATCTGAATCTCCGACAGCGCCGTTGGATGGAACTAGTAAAGGACTACGATTGCAAGATCTTGTATCACCCGGGCAAGGCTAATGTAGTGGCGGATGCTTTGAGCAGGAGGCCCGGGGGTAGTCTATCTTGTTTGAGCGCAGTGCAGAGGCAGTCGTTGGCGGATTGGCAGACTTTATGCGACAGCCGAGTGCAGTTCGAGTTCACGCCGATCGGGGGACAGCTTGCGCATGTTCGTGCACGCCCACAGTTGCTTGACCATATACATGAGGCACAGCACAGTGATGACCATTGTTCAGAGATCATGGCACAGATAGGACAGGGCAGATTTTCCGAGTTCGTGATCGATGATCAGAGGATACTGCGATTTGGGACTAGACTGTGCGTATAAGATGCTGAGGGACTGTGGCGTGAGATCCTTGAGGAGGCACATCGATCGGTGTATAGTGTTCATCCGGGTTCCACCAAGATGTACCATGATATGAGAGGTGTTTACTGGTGGGATGGAATGAAGAGGGACATCGCAGAGTTCGTGTCGAGATGCCTGACTTGCCAGCAAGTCAAGGCCGAGCACCAGAAGCCAGCGGGAGAGCTACAGCCGTTACCCATTGCGGAGTGGAAATGGGAACAGATTTCGATGGATTTCGTTGTGGGTCTACCCAGGACTAGGCGAGGTTATGACTCCATTTGGGTGATCATGGATCGTTTGACGAAAGCGGCTCACTTCCTGCCAGTGAAGACGACTTTCGGATTTGCTCAGTATGCCCAGATTTACATCGATGAGATAGTACGACTGCATGGAGTCCCGACATGTATCGTATCCGATCGAGGCACCCAGTTTACCAGCCGACTATGGCAGAGGCATCAGGAGGCTTTGGGCACCCGCTTGAGTTTCAGCACAGCATTTCATAAGCAGGCCGACGGCCAGTCAGAGCGGACAATTCATACTCTCGAGGACATGCTCCGAGCGTGCGCTTTAGATTTTGGAGTGTAGGGTTCCTAGGCACACTCATGAGCTTCCACAAGGCATCTAGCATGCCAAAATCAAATTTTTTATATGCCAAAGAACCCTATGCAAGATCGTTACTAGAGATAAGGCGAAACTAAAAGCAGCTTAACTACTTTAACTATAAGTGAAAGGGATTACAAGCTTTGTAGATCCGGTCCTTCACTTCTAAAGCTCCGTGTTCACGTCCCTTCGCTGCGATCATCGAAATCCCGGACCCTATTATTGGTTTCATCGGAAAAATAAGCGGGCTAGGTCGTTGACTTCGAGGCCGAAGATGATCTACGTCGGGGAGACTCAAACTCAAGCTATTCCTTCACTTGGTCAAAAACTTTATGAAGAGAACACCCTATACTACATGGCAAGTAGTAGAGGATGAAGAAATAGAAAGTGGGTTCACCTTGGATTTGGATTTCTCACGCTTTTTCTTCACTTGAAAATTTTCAAGAAAGCTTTCTTCACTTCAAGAAGAAGATGAAGAAGAAAAGAATATAAATAATGAATTCTAGAAAAAGAATAAATCAAGTGAATTCTATCATCTTGCAACCATGGGTGAGTTAACTTTTGTAGAGAGTAAACTAGAGTTTAGGTTGATGGTTAGGTCAAAGAACAAAACAAAATGGTTAGACTTTTCCAAAGATGCTAAAAAGCTTCATGAAGCTTCAAGCATAAAACAAAGAAAGCCACCATTTTATTTTTTCCAAAATAAATAAAACCCTAACCATTAACCTAAATATGGTGTAAGTCATACACACACCCAAGTTTGCATGTATCATCAATCATGATACAAACTAGTGCACAAACATATATCATATATACAACTTGTGCACAAAAAGTGAGAAAGACAATTTTAAGTGAACCAATACTAGTTAATGTAAAGTAATATATCAAAAATATAATTATACATTAAATCATTAAATCAACACTTGATTTAAGGATCCGGTCATATTGCATATAACCGACTAGTATCAAGTGTATCAATGTATCGAATCAACACTTGATTCGGTAACCCGGCTATATCTCATATAACCGCCCGATGATATAAATCGCGAGAATAGAATACAGTATCACATACTGGTATTATTCTCGGTCCCGCACATATCTCATATGCGCTCCCATTTCATTTCGCTTGAGCCAGGAAACCCCTGTGTAGGACTCTAAAGACTCGTCAATACGCCGGCAGTAGGTGATGATCATATCAAACACCTACAAGCCGCAAGCAGTCCGCTAAACGTAACGGCCACCCGGGTATTGAGCGATCAGAAGAACAACGAGCAAGCGTGCTCACACTCCTGTGAATCCAACCAGTAACACTTACCACACAGTCCGGTCTGTTCGTCTGATATGTCGCATATCTCGCCTAGGGGTGTAAACGTCAGACCCCAGTAGCTTGATAAGTCATGCCGATGTAAGGTCCATAACAAGCATGAAACTACTGATAACACTTACCAGTAAATCAGTGCAACCCTGGCCAGGGATTTCCAGTTATGGCCAGTCGAGCATAGCGCAACATCAACCCCTAATACCAGGAGAGACGAATCCCCTCCTATCGCTCATTGCCTCCATGTGAATCGGGACTGTACCCAAAAACCACCTGTTTGCACGACTCAGTAGAGCCGTGGTAGGGTGGAAATCAAAGTACACTGGGAGACACACAATACTCTATGACGATCTCGGGTCAACAGACTAAGCTGTACCAGTGTCACCAGAGAACTGCCATCTGACGTGAGGTATAATACCATCTGGGAGTTCTCGGCGAGTCCATTCAGTGTACCCAGTCTCCACTGAGCACCCGCATACCGTCTCTGATGTCAAACACCAATGGATATGGGATCATCCATCGCCCATCACATGGGTCGAGAAGATATACGCTAGTCTACTCTGGAATATCGATGCCCCGTCTCGATATTCCCACGACTAGGAACATTGAAGGATGTACTCATGGACTACCCAGGCCCCACTAGTATGATGTACATCATAGTCCAGGAAGTCGAGTACAAATCCTAAGGGCTTTATCAACATGTAACAGAGAGACAGAAAGTTCACATGTTAAGATAAAGAGCAACCAGATAGCGTACTATCATGTCGAGCAAGAAAGTCCTACCTATATATGTCCCAGCATCCACTACAATAGACATCTCATGTACAGTAATGGCCTCTAGGGCATACATATAACTAACAATCTCCCACTTGCACTAGGGCCATCTGTAGCAGTGGTTGTAGTATCTCATACTCAACCATCCCATAATAGTCTCTCTCTGGGTAATGGCCTTGTGAGTGGATCCGCCGTGTTGTCCTCTGAGTCTACTCTCCCAACCTCGATCACCCTGGAGATCAACTATCTCCATGATCAGGTGATGCTACCTCAGAATATGTCTGGGTAACTGATGGGACCGGGGTTCCTGGGCCAAAGCCACACTTCTATTATCATACAATGGTAGGAACCTAGTTCATCTCATGAACTAATATACACCCAAACTGCCTCTTTGGTAGTATCTTTGATAGCGATGTCACCAGCCTTTATCGTCTAGTTTGTCACGGTATCTCGCTTGGAACTCTTCCAACAAACCGTCCCTCCACTGAGGGTAAAGACAATGCATGCGACTGACATTCAGTCGTCCTTATCACCCTGGAACTTTTCCAGTGATTCTCCCCAGGATCAACTGATACCATCTCACTACACCTAGTGAGAATCCTAATATCCATTTAGATCTATCTCATAGATATAAAATCAAGGATTTATGAGGTATCACATAGATCCTATATGGAGAATCCTTGTGATAAGCGGAGATTCACCGAGCGTAGCATAGGAAACTCTTTTCCTATCAAGAGTATGTTGTTCACGTACTATACAAGGATGACCACCTTACTCTCTACTACCTTTTTGTATATACAAGGTTCATCTACCATTTTGATGAAGTCAAACTCTTTGACTACCACATCAAAACAGACGTTCCAACTCCGCGATGCCTGCTTTATCCTGTAAAGCAACTCACACACGTTTCTGCTGCTCCCACTGTTTACGAAGTCCTCTGGCTGTATACTTATAGACGTTCTCTTCTAAATCAATATTTAGAAAAATAGTCAAGACACCCAACCGCCAGATATCGTAGTCATGGTATGTAGCCGTGGCAAGTAGGATCTGGATGGACTTAAGCACAGCCACTGGAAAAGGTTTCATCATTATCCACGCCTGGTCGATGACGAAAACCTTTAACAAGTCTAGCTTTGAAAGTCTTAACTTTTCCATCTACACCAAGTAATCTTCTCAAGATATACTTGCTCCTGATGGGGATTTAACCCTTCAGATATAGCATCTAAAGTCCATACTTTGTTGGTGTACATGGATTCCATCTCAGATTGCTAAGCACCCAGCCATTATTACAGAGTCCCCACTCTTGATGGCCTGCTCGAAACTAGTTGGGTCATCATCTCATGATGCAATCCTCGCTCCCAATGTCATCGAGAAACCGAAGTATCTCTCAGGAGGATGAGGAACCCTGCTAGATCGGCGGAGAGGCCGAGGTTCGTCGGAGACTGAACCTTTTGGTTCTATCAAATCATCAGTTGTAGTTTGTATAGGTGGAAATCCTTCCAGTTCTACAGAACTGACCTTGCCTCGAGCTTGTCCGGATTTTTCTTTTGACATAGGCCGGACAACCCCAAATCTTAACTTGCTTAAGAGATGTGTTCTTCCCATGCCATATCTCATACGGAGTGGTAGGCGGTGATCTGATTCGAACCTAATTCAATAGGTATGCATCTTCTTAAGTGCATAACTCCCAAAAGGAAACAGGCAACTCAGTAATACTCATCATAGAGCACACCATATCCAATGTGGTGCGATTGCTCCGCCCCGATACGCCTACGTGCTGTGGTGTATACGGAGGAGTAATGCTGAGAGAGAATCTCATTCTCCTTTGGAATAGTCCAAGAATTCCATGCACAAGTATTCTCCTCCCTGATCTCATCATAGGTCATAATACTTATACCTGTATTGGTTCTCTACTTCTGACTTATATTCTTTGAATTTCTCAAAAGCTTCAGACATGTGTTTCAACAGGAACATGTGTTCGAATCTTGAGAGATCATCAGTGAATGTAAGGAAGTACAAAGAACCAGTCTTGGCATATGTAGACTGGGGACCTTCATACATCACTATGTATTAGTCCCAAGAGTTCATTAACTCTTTCTCTGTTTTGAGCAAACAGAGCTATGGTCATCTTATCTTTGTGACATGACTGGCAAGTTTCATAAGATGTAAATTCAAATTGATTTAAATATGCATCTAAATGTAACATAAGTAGTCGGGTCGCATTGATATGACCTAGTCTACAATGCCTCAAGAAGAATTCGTTCATTTCTGAACTCTTCTTCTTGTGTGTGTTCTGTACGAAAGGAACTGTAGTTTGATTTAGAATGTATATGCTTTTAGATAACGTGCCTGAACCGATCAACTATTGATATAGGAAATGTTCAAAACATTATCCAACAATACAAAATTATATCCTTCTTTACTAATAAAGAGACTAATATGATGTTGTATATCAGGTTCGGTATCTAATAACATTCATTCAGAATCAATATATTCTGGTAATACAGGGTGATAGTGACCAACAGACTTGGCTGCAATACTTGCACCGTTTTCTGCCTCATGAAACTTATCACCCGTTATCAGTTCTCTACATTTCTGTAGCCCATGTAACAGATTACATATGCGGGATCCTGATCCGGTATCTAATACCCAGGACGTAGAGGATACAGAGAAACAGTTCTATGTAATGAACACACCTGAAGATGATGCAACAGCATGCACTTTCTTCGTTTGGGCAGCACGGGAATCCTGGTATTCCCCTATTTCCTGCTCTGTCTTATAACAATTATAAGTTGGATCGGGACCAACGTTCCCCAGCTCAATATAACAAGCGGGTTCGGTCAATACATCCATATTATTATCTTGATTAAGGCGTGACATGGTCGCTACCTGGAGAGAGAGAGAAGAAAACACTCTGCGTGCGCTCTTGCAAGATTAGATTGGTTATATATTTTATCTAATCAGGATGGCTCCCACTGTTTTTATCAAATCTTCCATCAAACCCTAAAAGGAAAGACTAGCCGGGATTAATTACACTCTACAAGTTCGCCAATCTTTCAGCCAGGCCAGTGCCGGTACTTTGAGAGAGGTTCCCCGTGCTTTCGCACGGACCTAATTAAAGTAAACCTCATTTTCCCAGGGGCGTAACCCCGTTGACACCTTTCTAGACACCTACTTGATCGGCTAATTGTAAAGTGCAAAACTCTTCCAGGAGTAACAATTACTCGCAGTGGGTATCGAGATCCAACTATCATATAGAAGGTTAATTAGACCCACCCACATGACCCTTGGCTAAGGTCAACAAAGTCAACACTTGAAACTCCCGATAATGGTTTTTACCCCTAGTACCTATGACCTTGGCTATGGTCAACAAATCATAAGCACTAGTCAAGTTCTACCCGTCATTTCGTAATTAATTAGACCCACCCACATGGCCCTTGGCTAAGGTCAACAAATTCACATGACAGTCCTAACTAATCGCATCATATGCTGTGTAGGAAGACATCACTTAGCTACCGTACACTACGCCTCGGCTATGGTCGACAAACACAGCACGAATACTAAGTACTCTACTTCCTAAAATGACGGAGGGTTGCGAATGGTTTTTAAGAAAACCTTTAACGCTTTGAACTTGATCTCGTTGCGGAATCAAATGGTTTTTAAATGGAGTGTTTTTGAGGCTTTTCTAGTTTTGCTAAAGGGTCCACTCCCGGTGAAGGGATCGTCGGCCCTTTCCTCATCGAATAAGGTGCAGGATATATCATATATACCGCTGTGGAAAGCAAAAACTATAGAAGCAATCAAAAGACAAATCGAG
The DNA here is from genome assembly GCA_030015575.1 of Agapanthus africanus. NCBI lineage: Eukaryota > Viridiplantae > Streptophyta > Magnoliopsida > Asparagales > Amaryllidaceae > Agapanthus > Agapanthus africanus. Next base: position 396,973,535 of record CM057341.1, on the reverse strand, counting down.
GGTTGTAGCATCTACTAATTATTTCTAAAGAGGTCACTCCCGGTGAAGGGATCGTCGGCTCTTTCCTCATCGAATAAGGTGCTGGATGTTCTCCAAGGAACACCGCTATGCAAAGCAACAACTAGAGCTACCTAATTTTTGAAATTCGATTCCACAACATCTTTTAGGTTTATTTTCTTTCATTAATCTCATTAATGAATGTCCCATCATTTAAGTCCACCTAAACATCACAGATAAATACAACATACGCTTATGCCATCCGCATTCGCCTCGATGTCCCGTCTGCACCGTTAGGTTAGGTAACTAACGGCAGAGCGGGTCAGGGCTAGCACGGGTGTAAAACATAAGCAACGTCTATATAATATATCATATATACTATATACAATATCTATCTGAACAAAACACATGATCACATCACAGATAACGCAGCAGAAAATATCATATGAAATATTGGATATACTAGGACGTCCGTGTTTTATTTTGAGCCTGTATAAAACACGGATTCCACGGTCGTGATGAATAGCCAATCCCACACCCCTAGACCCCTACGAGAGCGGCAAGCAACCCTACCAATTCTAGAGTTAGGAGAACCGGACTCGACTCCTCGAGATGGTCTCCCACTGGACCCTAGAACCCGGTTACTTGTGCTCCCCTCCTTGGGTCTATCCTAATGTGGAAAAGTAAATAATATACAATGGTGACATCAACCTCAACCCGGAAGTGCCCCAATAAAAGAATATTACATACAAGTTTTTACATGAATGAAAAAGAAAAACACTCATCTCACATAAAAAAACCCGGCTATTCAAACACGACGATCCAATATAACATATCCAGAACACATAACATCACATGTCATCAACGTAAGTAAACATGCGTATCCCAATTGTCGTTGACATATAGCAACGAAACCGGCGATATCACATATTACACTTACGGTGGCAGAAAAGAAAGTGTAAAACTACAACAGTTGGATTCCGCAACCTCTTTAGACATCGCATGCCTAATCAAATGAATTCCTTAGACATCGCATGCCTAACAATTATAAACCTCGCATTTTAGTCTCAAAATCGAAAACTCTTTTCAATATCAAGTCGGGCAATTCAACAAGATTCCCGACATCCTGATCGAATGCTCGTCGCAAACTTTAGTAGACGGCCGCACCCCCGGATGCCGTCGACGAAGTGCACTAAGGCGGAACACCGCTGCCGCGAGCACCCGAACGGATGCTTTTGGCTATGGGGTTCTCCTACAGTCACTTGGTCGGGCTATGGGGCATGGCTGTCTATTAAGTTTACCCGGCGAGTATCCGCGTATGCAACGTGATTGCGACGGACTTTTGATCACATCAAAATTCCGTGGCAACCGATCAAGTGAGACTAAACCGCTAGATTTATAGCATTCAAATTAGTTATCTCATAACTACTTGTGGATTCCAATTATTGTATCACATTCCAGATAAATAGACAATGTTAAACTTTCCGATCGAATAATCAAACACCCAAGTTTTCCAGAAAAGTTCAACACATGAAATAAGTTTAAAAAACATTCACTTCATGCCACAGTACCAACGGTCCAGCCGTAGAAGGGTCAAGCCAACGCCTCACATGTGGCACGCCGTATTGCCCCAAACCCTAAGGTTCAAAAGGCAGTTCAAAACGCTCACATAATCGAGTTAAGGTTTGTTGTCTTCTAGAGGGTCCATCGCGTTACTTGCACTACATAGACGTTTTTAAACTACGGAAAAATCCAACACTTGGAAATTTTCCGGCAGGGGAAAAAGTGCGTATTAATATCCGGTCGAACTTTTTAACATGTTCTAAAATTACCCAGAAAAATAAACAAAGTTAAATAATCCGATCGAATCATCGAGTCCCCAATACAACCCAGAAAACTCAACTCTTGAGTAGAAATTAAAAATTCCCAGAAAATACAGCAATTAAAGCAAGAAATTACTGTGCAAACCACGTGGCAAGATTCACTATTACGGCCGCGGAACCGCCGCGCAAGCCAGGGTGGGGCCGCGGTTCCACGGCGCATTGGTCGATCTGGGGGCACGTGCTGCATAGTAACTCCTAGAAAACCCTGCTAAATTTTTTGGATATTTTTAATTCACTAAAATCCACAGTTTCAAAAATTGTACAGAGAAGGGTATCGATTAGGGTTTCGGGGTTCGATCGGGTTTCTAACTTCGTCTACACTTCGCCTAAAACTCTAGCTAGGCTCTGATACCACAGTAGGGTTCCTAGGCACACTCATGAGGTTCCACATGGAATCTAGCATGCCAAAATCAAATTTTTTATATGCCGAAGAACCTTATGCAAGATCGTTACTAGAGATAAGGCGAAACTAAAAGCAAGTTAACTATTTTAACTACAAGTGAAAGGGATTACAACCTTTGTAGATCCGGTCCTTCACTTCTAAAGCTCCGTGTTGATGTCCCTTCGCTGTGATCATCGGAATCCCGGACCCTAGTGTTGGTTTCATCGAAAAAATAAGCGGGCTAGGTCGTTAACTTCGAGGCCGAAGATGATCTACGTCGGGGAGACTCAAACTCAAGCTATTCCTTCACTTGGTCAAAAACTTTGTGAAGAGAACACCCTATACTACATGGCAAGTAGTAGAGGATGAAGAAATAGGAAGTGGGTTCACTTTAGATTTGGATTTCTCACTCTTTTTCTTCACTTGAAAATTTTCAAGAAAGCTTTCTTTACTTCAAGAAGAAGATGAAGAAGAAAAGAATATGAATAATGAATTCTTGAAAAAGAATAAATCAAGTGAAGTCTATCATCTTGCAACCATGGGTGAGTTAACTTTTGTAGAGAGTAAACTAGAGTTTAGGTTGATGGTTAGGTCAAAGAACAAAACAAAATGGTTGGACTTTTCCAAAGATGCTAAAAGCTTCATGAAGCTTCAAGCATAAAACAAAGAAAGACACCATTTTATTTTTGCCAAAATAAATAAAATAAATAAAACCCTAACCATTAACCTAAACATAGTGTAAGTCATACACACACCCAAGTGTGCATGTATCATCAATCATGATACAAACTAGTGCACAAACATATATCATATATACAACTTGTGCACAAAAAGTGAGAAAGACAATCTTAAGTGAACCAATACTAGTTAATGTAAAGTAATATATCAAATATATAATTATACATTAAATCAACACTTGATTTAACGATCCGGTCATATTGCATATAACCGACTAGTATCAAGTGTATCAATGTATCGAATCAACACTTGATTCGGTAACCCGGCTATATCTCATATAACCGCCCGATGATACAAATCGCGAGAATAGAATACTGTATCACATGCTGGTATTATTCTCGGTCCCGCACATATCTCATATGCGCTCCCATTTCGTTTCGCTTGAGCCAGGAAACCCCTGTGTATGACTCTAAAGACTCGTCAATACGCCGGCAGTAGGTGATGATCATATCAAACACCCACAAGCCGCAAGCGGTCTGCTAAACGTAACGGCCACCCGGGTATTGAGCGATCAGAAGATCAACGAGCAAGCGTGCTCACACTCCTGTGAATCCAACCAGTAACACTTACCGCACAGTCCGGTCTGTTCGTCTGATATGTCGCATATCTCGCCTAGGGGTGGTAAACGTCAGACCCCAGTAGCTTGATAAGTCATGCCGATGTAAGGTCCATAACAAGCATGAAACTACTGATAACACTGACCAATAAATCAGTGCAACCCTGGCCAGGAATTTCCAGTTATGGCCAGTCGAGCATAGCGCAACATCAACCCCCAATACCGGGAGAGACGAATCCCCTCCTATCGCTCATTGCCTCCATGTGAATCGGGACTGTACCCAAAAACCACCTGTTTGCACGACTCAGTAGAGCCGTGGTAGGGTGGAAATCAAAGCACAGTGGGAGACACACAAGACTCTATGACGATCTCGGGTCAACAGACTAAGCTGTACCAGTGTCACCAGAGAACTGCCATCTGACGTGAGGTATAATACCATCTGGGAGTTCTCGGCGAGTCCGTTCAGTGTACCCAGTCTCCACTGAGCACCCGCATACCATCTCGGATGTCAAACACCAATGGATATGGGATCATCAATCGCCCATCACATGGGTCGAGAAGATATACGCTAGTCTACTCTGGAATATCGATGCCCCGTCTCGATATTCCCACGACTAGGAACATTGAAGGATGTACTCATGGACTACCCAGGCCCCACTAGTATGATCTACATCATAGACCAGGAAGTCGAGTACAAATCCTAAGGGCTTTATCAACATGTAACAGAGAGACAGAAAGTTTACATGTTAAGATAAAGAGCAACCAGATAGCGTACTATCATGTCGAGCAAGAAAGTCCTACCTATATATGTACCAGCATCCACTACAATATACATCTCATGTACTGTAATGGCCTCTAGGGCATACATATAACTAACATGGAGGTAGCTGGGATCATCATTTACCCTAAGTGGAGTTCTCCTACAACAATAGTTTCCAGGATACTAATCAGATGGTACCTTTCGAGGCTTTGTATGGGAGGAGATATAGATCGCCCGTCTGTTGGACAGAGCTCAGTGAGAGTAGTATTTTGGGGCCACAGATCGTACAGGAGACGGCCGAGAAGATTCAGCTGATTTGAGATAGGATGAGGACAGCTCAGAGCAGGCAGAGATCGTATGCTGACAGACGCCGCCGCAGATTAGAGTTCGCAGTTGGCGATCACGTTTTTCTGAGGGTCTCTCCGATGAAGAGTTTGATGAGGTTTGGACGGAAGGGGAAGCTTTGCCCCAGATTCATAGGACCCTTCGAGATCCTCGAGCATGCGGGCGCAGTAGCATATCGTTTGGCTCTTCCACCCGACTTTCCAGATTTTCACCCCATATTCCACATGTCGATGCTTTGCAGATACCTACAAGACCCTTCGCACATGATTCAGCATCAGACCGTTCAGCTCGAGCGCGATCTTTCGTTCACCGAGCAGCCAGTCGTGATTTTGGACCGGCAGGAGAAGAAACTTAGATCGAAGGTTTTGCCATCAGTGAAGGTGCTTTGGCGCAACCCGAATGGTGAAGAGGTCACTTAGGAGGCCGAGGGCGAGATGCGGAAGAAATTCCCTCATCTCTTTGAAGGTATGCGTAGCTTTATATTTTTTAAATTCGGGGACGAATTTCTTTAAGGGGGGAAGATTGTAACAACTTAGGATGTGTTTAGTGGCTAATTACATTTAAATAAATGGTTTTTAATAAAAAGTTCACCAAATTGATTTTCAAATATTTTATAAAATTTAATGAATATTTTATTAGAATTTTTCTAAGCTTGCACACACATGTGCATGTTAACTAGGGCTTAATTTGGGTTAAACCATGTTTAACAACCATGGTGGACTAACCCACCCTTTTTAAGTTAAAATGATTTTCATTAAGGATATTTTTTTTATGAAAAAGGATTTAAATTTTCTTTTGTGTTGACTTGGGGAGAGAGAGAGAGAGGGAGTGCATCATGGCATGAGCCATGCTTGCATTAAATGAGGTGAGAGAGAGAGCGGTTGACTCTCTTATTCCCTCATTTCTTTTTCAAAAACACTCATTTCTCACAACTCTCTCTCACTCAAAAACATACACAGCCACAACATCAGCAGCAGCAGCAGAAGTTGCAGCAGCAGCAGCAACATCCAACAGCAACAACAACAAAGCAGCAGCAGCAGCAGCTCCATGCAGCAGCAGCAGCACAAGCAGCACCAGCATCAACACCAGCAGCTCTAGCATCAGCAACAGCAACACCAGCAGCACCAACAGCAACAACATCAACAGCATTAGAGCAGCAGCAGTAGCAGGCAGCAGTAGCTCCTTCCCTTCTTCTCCTCCTCCTTTTTCCTGCTTCCTAGGATCTATTGGGGTATATTTCTTAAACCCAACTCCTTGTTGCTAAGTTTATGTGTTGTTTTAGCTTCGGTTAGCGAATAGTTTGAGTTTAGAGCTAGTTTTGTGATTTAGGTAAGATTTAAGCTATGTTCGAGTTATTATAGCTTAATCAACCCTATTAAGTGTTAGTGTTGCTGTTTTAGCCTAGTAGTGTCGTTAGTTTTAGCTAGATAGCCTTAAGTCGCTAAACTTGATTTTAAATTACGGTTTTGAAACATTTTATAGGATATATAAAACCTGCTGCATTTCTAATCATTTTCTAGCCTAGCAAACACATGCAGATTAGTGTGCGGGCAGTATAGGCTAGTGTGTCGAAACCCGAGCCCATTCCCTCACCTGAAATCCGGCGACCACCCCACCAAATCCGGCGTCGCCGGCCCCTTGAAGCTCTGGGTATTTGTGCTTTGTATAGGGGGTGTCTGTGGGGATTTTTATGTGTTTGGTATTGTTTAGTTTTTGTGGTTTAGCAGTGGGTGAAATCTCGGTTGGTTTAGTTAAAGTTTAGTGCTTTTGGTGTTTTATAGAGTTTGACGTTAAAATTGGTGGTTTGGTTAGAGACTAGGATGATTCAGGATGGGTTAAGGTTAGACTAGCTCATTTATATGCCGTTGGTATCACTAGATTCCTATAAACTCACCTAGTCCGACAGAAATGCCCTCTTGTTGCAAACTTATTGTTTTATAACGCTTTTAAACTAAACCTTATGATACATTGAAACTGCTGCTACTAGGATAGTTTAGTTAGCAAACAAACATATACATTAGGCTATGAATGGTGTTAGAACCCTAGGGTAGAGACCTGGACCCCACCCACCGGTTTTGGGCCGGTATGGTACCCCCTTGCCGCCTGCCCAATGGTTGGGTTTTGTGTTGGATTATGGCAGGTAGATGTCTGTAGGTAAATTGAAGGGGTTTGGTCATGTTTGATTTTCCTGTTTTTGCTCCAGATTAAATCTGTGACCGTTTACCTATTTTTAGAATAGCGGGACTTGCACGGCACGTACGATGTGTGTCGACTTGGTTTGCTGTGTATCACAGTGTGTCGTTGTATGCCACAGCGTGTCGCGTTGGGTTTTGGCGTATGCACACACGTTATGTATACACGCGCGTTTAGTCTGAGGCGCGAGTTCTCGTTGAGTTCGATATCGTGTTTTCTCGAGATATTTGCTTATATGGTTTCCTTGTGTAAATTCCAGGTTCGCAGGCGGGTACATCAGACGCCGCAAGGAAAGGGAAGCAGGTGGTCGGTTACACTTAGCACGCAACCAGGTGAGTAGATTTAACATCTACGGGAAAATCGCCCGTATGGCATTAAGCGTCAGGGCGTGATAGGATTTTAGTCATAGATGTTCATTTGGACTATAGTAGCATACCTACTTGTTGCATATAGAAATGATAGAATAGAACACTGCACTGTCACTAACGGTTCAAACTGCACGAGCACTATTTGTATGTTTCACTCATACCGTTAGTGATTGCCATGACACTCGCACTATAGGATTGCTACGCATCATACGTATTATTTTGAGTGCCGCATCATTGATGATTGTCATGACTTGTCGCATATAGACACATATATTGATATTTTCATACCTGGGCACAAGCACACTGTACATTCATACCAGTTCACACATATATTGATATCTTCATACCTGCGCACATGCATACTGTATATTCATACCAGTGCACACATATATTGATATCTTCATACCAGTGCACACATATATTGATATCTTCATACCTGCGCACATGCACACTGTACATTCATACCAGTGCACACATATATTGATATCTTCATACCTGCGCACATGCACACTGTATATTCATACCAGTGCACACATATATTGATATCTTCATACCTGCGTACGTGTATACTGTATATTCATACCAGTGCACACATATATTGATATCTTCATAGTAGTGCTACACTCATATTAGCGTGTATATCCATTGTACATCCATACCTACATACATACATATGTTACATACATGAATGATATTGATTTGATTTCATGAAAAAATAGGGACCGCATGAGATATTTTCAAAACTGGATTCTTTTAAAAAGAGCGGTGTCCCCTTTTTATTCTTAGTGTCATACGACACATTGCATGAATTTACGCATTGAGTTTGGATTTTTTGGGATTTCTGGATTTGAGAACCGTGGTATTATTTTAAGAAAATACGCACTGTTTTAAAAACCCGGTTTCTCTTGATATGATATTTCAATGCGTCCACCATGAGTTTTCTCAGTTCCAGAGAGCTTATGTGAGTATACCGGATTTGAGGAGCGGTAGGCACCGATTACTGGTACATGGTGGACCCGGTACGGTACCCCGGGAAAAGAAGACTCGTATTGTTAGACGGTGAGCCCGGCGGAGGGACTACTACCTACCGGTGATTGGTTAGACCTGGCGATTATCCGGAGGATACCGACCAGAGTCGATAGATGGATACGGCGCGACGCGTACTGATGAGGCCGAGGGCCGATTCCGCAGACAGAGCCCGTGGGCCGATCGTACTGACGGAGCCCGATACTTGAGGATTTGCGTGTCGATACTAGACACGGCGATTTATGATATTTCGAGAGCCGATGTTGGGCACTCACGATTCTATGAGATTTACAGGATTTGAGAGCCGATGAGAATGACGGCGCCTGAGCTAGTTTTATTGGGATTTAAGTGTATTGATGGACCCGATTATTTTTCCACGTTGACATTCCGTGTAGATGTTATTTATTCCCATGCTCAGCATTCAGTATTATGCATCTCATCCTGTATCTGTAGTACCTGATAGAGTACAATTACTATGCACGATTATTGCATACCCTGCTTATCATATAGAGATGTTATTAGATCGCACTTGTTGCATGATTATTGCTCATCTAGTTTATCACATAGATGTTATCTGTTGGCATAGGTGAGAGTATCGCAGCACGTGCATACTCGCGATTACCTTTATATGTTATCTACTATTCACGAGTTAGCAACTCACCCCCGTTGTGCCACAGTGTTTGCAGGTTACCCCTCGGAGTAGTCGCGGCAGGCTGATTCCTTACATCTTTTGACACAGATACCACTGCCGTTGGCGTACTAGCCCTTTTTCTGATAGGTGGGTTTTTGTGCGTGTAGGGTTCCTAGGCACGCTAATGAGGTCTCACAAGGCATCAACCATGCCAAATTCAAAATTTTCATGTGCCTACAAACCCTAATACGGATCGTTAACTAGAGGATACGACGATGCAAGCAAGTAAACAAGTTTATTGCTAAAGGAAAGTGACTACAACCTTTGTAGATCCGGTCCTCCACTTCCTAGGCTCCGTGATGACGTCCCTCCGCTGTACCTATCAGAATCCGGACTCTGGCGATGGTTTCGTCGTAGAAATGATCGGGCTAGGTCGTCGACTTCGATGACGAAGATGATCTACGTCGATGCAACTCAAGATCAAGCTCCAACTTCACCAAGAAATGAAACTTGTGAAGAAAACACCATATACTACTTGGCAAGTGGTAGAGGATGAAGAAATAGGAAGTGGGTTCATTTTAGAATTGGATTTCTCACTCTTTTTCTCATGTTGCCATTAATGGTAGCAAGCTTTCTTCTTGTTGAAGAAGAAGAAGAAGAAAAAGAATATGATAAGAATAATGAAAAATAGAAAATAAGTGCTCCTTATCATATTTGCAACCATGGTTTAGTGTAGAGAATGAACTAGGGTTTAGTTGAATGGTTAGGGTTAAGGACAAAACAAAAATGGTAGACTTTTCAAAGATGCTAGAAAAGCTTCATGAAGCTTCAAGCAAAACAACAAAAGAAAGTCACCATTTCTATTTGCCAAAAACAAATGAATAAATAAATAAGTGAAATGAAACCCTAACCATTCACTAAACATGGTTTAAGTCTTACACAAACCCAAGTTTGCATGTATCATCAAACATGATACAAACAAGTGCACAAAAATATATCACATATACAACCTGTGCATTTCAAGTGAGCAAATCCATCTTAAGTGAACAAATACTAGTTAATGTAAAGTAATATATCAAATATATAATTATACATTAAATCATTAAATCAACACTTGATTTAATGATCCGGTCATATCGCATATAACCGACTAATATCAAGTGTATCAATGTATCGAATCAACACTTGATTCGGTAACCCGGCTATATCACATATAACCTGCCGATGATACAAATCGCGAGAATAGAATCCAGTATCACATACTGGTATTTTTCTCGGTCCCGCACATATCTCATATGCGCTCCTATTTCGTTTTGCTTGAGCCAGGAAACCTCTGTGTAGGACTCTAAAGACTCGTCAATATGCCGGCAGCAGGTGATGATCATATCAAACACCCACAAGCCGCAAGCGATCTGCTAAACGTAACGGCCACCCGGGTATTAAGCGATCAGAAGATCAACGAGCAAGCCCGCTCATACTCCTGTGAATCCAACCAGTAACACTTACCGTACAGTCCGGTCTCGTCGTCTGATATGTCGCATATCTCGCCTAGGGGTGGTAAACGTCAGACCCCAATAGCTCGATAAGTCGTGTCGATATGTGGTCTATAACAGTTCGAGAAACTACTGGTAACACTTACCAGTAAATCTCAGCAACCCTGGCCAGGGATTTCCGGTTATAGCCAATCGAAAACAGCGCAACATCAACTCCCTATACCGGGAGAGACGAATCCCCTCCTATCGCTCATTGCCTCCATGTGACTCGGGACTGTACCCAAAAACCACCGTTTTGCACGCCCTCATGGACGTGGTAAGGTGGAAATCAAAGTACAGTGGGAATCACACAAGACTCTATGACGATCTCTGGTCTACAGACTAACCTGCACAAGTGTCACCAGAGAACTGCCATCTGACGTGAGGTATAATACCATCTGGGAGTTCTCGGCGAGTCCGTCCAGTGTACCCAGTCTCCACTGAGCACCCGTATATCATCTCTGATGTCAAACACCAATGGATATGGGATCATCCATCGCCCATCTATATGGGTCGAGAAGGTATACGCTAGTCTACTCTGGTATATCGATGCCCCGTATCGATACACCCACGACTAGGGACCTTGAAGGATGTACTTATGGACTACCATGTCCCCACTAGTATGATCCGCATCATAGTCCAGGTAGTCAAGTACTCATCCTAAGGGGTTTACCAACATGTAACAGAGAGACAATCAGTGTATACGTTAAGGTAAAGAGCAACCAGATAGCATACTATCATGTCGAGCAAGAAAGTCCTCCCTATATATGTCCAAGCATCCACTACAATATACATCCTATGTGTAGCAATGGCCTCTAGGGCATACATATAACTAACAATCTCCTACTTACACTAGGGCCATCTGATAGCAGTGGTTGTAGTATCTCATACTCAACCATCCCATAAAAGTCTCTCTCTGGGAAAAGGCCTTTATGAGTGGATCCGCCGTGTTTTCCTCTGAGTCTTCTCTCCTAACCTCGATCACCCTGGAGATCAACTATCTCCATGATCAGGTGATGCTGCCTCAGAATATGTCTGGATCACTGATGGGACGGGCGTTCCTAGGCATAAGCCACAACTCCATTGTCTCACAATGGTAGGAACGAAGTTCATCTCATGAACTAATATACATCCAGACTGCCTCTTTGGTAGCATCTTAAGTAGCGATGTATCTTGCCTTTAATCGTCTAGTATGTCACGGTATCTAGCTTGGAACTCTTCCAACATACCGTCCCTCCATAGAGGGTAAAGACAATACCTTTGACTGACATTCAGTCGTCCTTATCACCCTGGAACTCTTCCAGTGATTCTCCCCAGGATCAATTGATACCAACTCACTACAACTAGTGAGTATCCTAACATCCAATTATATCACAACTCAGGATTTAGGAGGTATCACTCTGATCCTATATGGAGAATCCTTGTGATAAGCGGAGACTGACCGAGCGTAGCATAGGAAACTCCTTCCCTATCAAGAGTATGTCATCCATGTACTCTACGAGGATCACCACCATACTCCCTACTACCTTTTTCTATATACAAGGTTCATCTACCATTTTGATGAAGTCAAACTTTTTGACTAATACATCAAAACAGATGTTCCAACTCCACGATGCCTGCTTTATCCTATAAAGCAACTTGTGCACGTTTCCGCTGCTCCCACTGTCTACGAAGCCCTCTGATTGTGTACTTATAGACTCTCTCTTCTAAAATATCATTTAAAAGAGCAGTCATGACACCCAACCGCCAGATATCGTAGTCATGGTATGTAGCCGTGGCAAGTAGGATCTGGATGGACTTAAGCATAGATCCTTAGAAAAGGTTTCAACATAATCCATTCCTGGTCAATGATGCAAAACTTTAACAAGTCTAGCTTTGAAAGTCTCAACTTTTCCATCTACACCAAGTAATCTTCTCAAGATATACTTGCTCCTGATGGGGATTTAACCCTTCAACTATAGCAACCAAAGTCCATACTTTGTTGGTGTATAAGGATTCCATCTCAAATCGCTAAGCATCCAGCCATTCTTACAGAGTCCCACTCCTGATGGCCAGCTCGAAACTAGTTGGGTCATCATCTCATGATGCAATCCTCGCTCCCACTGTCATAGAGAAACCGAAGTATCTCTCAGGCGGGTGAGGAACCTTACTAGATCGGCGGAGAGGCTGAGGTTCGTTGGTAACTATTGAATCCTTTGGTTCTTTCAAATCATCAGCTGCAGTTTGTATAGCTGGAACATTTCCAGTTCTACATAACAGACCTTTCCTCGAGCTTGTCCGGATTTTGCGTTTAAACATAGGCCGGACAACCCCAAATCTTAACTAACTTAAGATATGGGCTCTTCCCTTTCCATATCACATATGAAGTGGTAGGCAACTGATTTGATTTGAACCCTATTCAATAGGTATGCAGCTTCTCAAGCGCATAACTCCCAAAAGGAAATAGGAAACTCAGTAGTACTCATCATAGAGCACACCATATCATATAGGGGTGCTATTGCTCCGCCCCGATATACCATCGTGCTATGGTGTATACGGAGGAGTAATGCTGAGAGAGAATCTCATTCTCCTTTAGAATAGTCCAGGAATTCTATGCACAAGTATTCTTCTCCTTGATCTCGTCAAAGAACATAATACTTATACCCGTATTGGTTCTCTACTTCTAACTTATATTCTGTGAATATCTCAAAAGTTTCGGACTTGTGTTTCAACAGGAACATATGTCTGAATCTTGAGAGATTATCAGAGAATGTAATGAAGTACAAAGAACCGGTCTTGGCATGTGTAGACGGGGGACCTACATACATCAACATGTATCATCCCAAGAGTTCACTAACTCTTTCTCTGTTTCCAATAAACAGAGCTATGGTCATCTTATCTCTGTGACATGACTGGCAAGTTTCACAAGATGTAAATTCAAGCTAATTTAAATATGCATCTAAATGTAACTTCAGCCAGTCGGGTCGCATTGATATGACCTAGTCTACAATGCCTCAAGAAGGATTCGTTCATTTTTGAACTCTTCCTCTTGTGTGTGTTCCGTATACTAAGAACTGTAGTTTGATTTAGAACATCTATGCTGTTAGATAACATGCCTGAACCGATCAATTTTTGATATAGGAAATGTTCAAAACATTATCCAACAATACAAAATTATATCCTTTCTTTACTAATAAAGAGACTGATATGATTTTGTATATCAGGTTCCGTATTTAATAACATTCGTTCAAAATCAATGTATTGGTAATATAGGGTGACAGTGACCAACAGACTTGGCTGCAACACTTGCCCCGTTTTCTGTCTCATGAAACTTATCACCCGTTCTCAGTTCTTTACCTATTTGTAGCCCATGTAACAAATTACATATGCGGGATCCTGATCCGGTATCTCATATCTAGGACGTAAAGAGTACTGAGAAACAGTTCTGTATAATGAACACACCCGGAGATGATGCATCAGTATGCACTTTCTTCGTTTGGGCAGCATGGGAATTCTGGTAATCCCCAATTCCTGCTCTGTCTTATAACAATTATAAGTTGGAGCGGGACCAACGTTGCCCAGCTCAGTATAACAAGCGGGTTCGGTCAATATATCCGTTTTATTATCTTGATTAAGGCATGAAATGGTCGCTACCTAGAGAGAGAGAGAAGAAAACACTCAGCGTATGCTCTTGCAAGAATAGGTTGGTTATTATTTTATCTGATCAGGATGGCTCCCACTGTTTTTATCAAATCTTCCTTCAAACCCTAAAAGGAAAGACTAGCCGGGATTAATTACACGCTACAAGTTCGCCAATTTTTCAGCCAGGCCAGTGTCGGTACTTTGAGGGAGGTTTCCCGTGCTTTCGCACGGACCTAATTACAGTAAACCTCGTTTTCCCAGAGGCGTAACCCCGTGGACACCTTTCTAGACACCTACTTGATCGGCTAATTGTAATGTGTAAAACTCTCCCAGGAGTAACAATTACTCGCAGCGGGTATCAGGATCCAACTATCTCATAGAAGGTATGCAATCTCATTGCAAATTTCAACACTTGAAATTCCCGATAATTTTTCCCCTAACCTCCTATGACCTTGACAAAGGACAACAAACCAAAGGATGCTAGTCAAGTTCAACCCGTCATTTCCTGATTGAATTAAACCCACCCGCACGACCCTTGATAAAGGCCAACAAGGTCGCACGACTACCCTAACCCAATCTGCATCATATGCATAAGCAGATAAGCACCAGTCAGTTACCGCACACTACGCTTTGACAAAGGCCAACAAACGCAGCACGAATACTAACTACTACTTATCTGAAATGGCGGAGGGCTACGACAGGTTTTTCTGAAAACCTATTGCATAATGAACTTGATATCGTCGTAGAATCAAATGATTTTAAAATGGAGTGTTTTTGAGGCTTTTCTAGTTTTGCTAAAGGGGTCGCTCCCGGTGAAGGGATCGTCGGCCCTTTCCTCATCGAATGAGGTGCGGGATATATCATATATATCGCTGTGCAAAGCAGAAACTATAGAAGCAATCAAAAAACAAACCGAGAGGTGTAGCATCTGCCAGTTATTGCTAAAGGGGTCACTCCCGGTGAAGGGATCGTCGGCCCTTTCCTCATCGAATAAGGTGCAGGATATATCATATATACCGCTGTGCAAAGCAAGAACTGTAGCTACCTGTTTTATTTTTGAAATTCGATTCGACAACATCTTTAGGTTTCTTTTATTTCATTAATCTCATTAATGAAGTCCCATCATTTAAGTACCTAAACATCACAGATAAATACGACGTACACTTATGCCATCCGCATTCGCCTCGATGTCCCCTCGTGCACCGTTAGGTTAGGTAACTAACGGCAGAGCGGGGCAGGGCTAGCGCGGGTGTAAAACATAAGTAATGTCTATATAATATATCATATATACTATATACAGTATTTATCACAGAACATCACATGATCACATCAAAGATATCGCAGCAGAAGAATCATATGAAACATTGGATATACTAGGACGTCCGTGTTTTCAATACGAGCCAGTATAAAACACGGATTCCACAGTCGCGATGAATAGCCAATCCCATACCCCCAGACCCCTACGAGAGCGGCAAGCAACCCTACCAATTCTAGAGTTAGGAGACCCGGACTCGACTACTCGAGT
The DNA here is from genome assembly GCA_030015575.1 of Agapanthus africanus. Lineage (NCBI taxonomy): Eukaryota > Viridiplantae > Streptophyta > Magnoliopsida > Asparagales > Amaryllidaceae > Agapanthus > Agapanthus africanus. Next base: position 396,957,978 of record CM057341.1, on the reverse strand, counting down.
TGGTCTCCCACTGGACCCTAGAACCCGGTTACTTGTGCTCCCCTCCTTAGGTCTATCCTAATGCGGAAAAGTAAATAATATACAAAGGGTGATATCTTCCGCAACCTGGAAGTGCCCCAATAAAAGAATATTACATACAAGATTTTACATGAATGAAAATGAAAAACACTCATCTCACATAAACCCCCCGGCTATTCAACCACGACGATCCAATATAACATATCCAGCAACACATAACATCACATGTCATCAACGTAAGTAAACATGCGTATCCCAATTGTCGTTGATATATAGCAACGAAACCGGCGATATCACACATTACACTTACGGTCACAGAAAAGAAAGTGTAAAACTACAACAGTTGGAATCCGCAACCACCTTAGACATCGCATGCCTAAACCAATGAATTCCTTAAACATCGCATGCCTAACAATTATAAACCCCGCATTTTAGTATCATTATCGAAAACTCTTTTCAATATCAAGTCGGGCAATTCAACAAGATTCCCGACATCCTGATCGAATGCTCGTCGCAAACTTTAGTAGGCGGCCGCACCCCCGACGCCGTCGACGAAGTGCGCCAAGGAGGAACACCGCTGCCGCGAGCACCCGAACGGATGCTTTCGGCGACGGGGTTCTCCTACAGTCACTTGGTCGGGACTGTGGGGTGTAGCTGTCTATTAAGTTTACCGGCGAGTATCCGCGTACGCTACGTGATTGCGACGGACTTTTGATCACATCAAAATTCCGTGGCAACCGATCAATTGAGACTAAAGTGCTATGTTTATAACATTCATATTAGTTATCTCATAACTACTTGTGAATTCCAAATATTGTATCACATTCCGGATAAATAGAAAATGTTAAACTTTCCGATCGAACATTCAAACAACCAAGTTTTCCCAAAACAGCTCAACACATGAAACAAGTTTAAAAACATCCAGTTCATGGCATAGTACCAACGGTCCAGCCGTAGAAGGGTCAAGCCAACGCCTCACATGTGGCACGCCGTACTGCCCTAAACCCGAAGGTTCAAAGGGCAGTTCAAGACGGTCACATAATCGAGTTAAGGTTTGTTGTCTTCTAGAGGGTCCATCGCGTTACTTGCACTACTTAGAACGTTATTAAACTACGGAAAAATCCAACACTTGGAAATTTCCCGATAGGGGAAAAAGTGGGTATTTATATCCGTTTGAACTTTTTAACATATTCAAAAATACCCGGAAAAAACACAGACAAAATTAGACAATCCGATCGAATCTCCGAACTCCCAATACAACCCAGACTCTTGAGTAAGATTTAAAAATTCCCAGAAAATACAGCACCAAAATATAGGAATTACTGTGCAAAAATCAATTGATGAAGCAACTAAATGGCCGCGGAACCGCCGCATTAGCTATGCTAATGCCGCGGTTCCACCGCGCTTTGATTGAATCGGGCGCACGGGCTTCACAGTAATTCTTATAAAATCCTGCTGATTTTTCTGCATATTTTTAGTACTCCAAAATCCCCGATTTCAAAAAATGTACAGAGAAGGAATTTGCATTAGGGTTTCGGTTCGATCGGACTTCTAACTCCGTCTACGCACCGCCTAAGGGTCTAGCTAGGCTCTGAAACCACTGTAGGGTTCCTAGGCACGCTAATAAGGTCTCACAAGGCATCAACCATGCCAAATTCAAAATTTTCATATGCCTACAAACCCTAATACGGATCGTTAACTAGAGGATAAGACGATGCAAGCAAGTAAACAAGTTTATTGCTAAAGGAAAGTGACTACAACCTTTGTAGATCCGGTCCTCCACTTCCTAGGCTCCGTGATGACGTCCCTCCGCTGTACCTATCGGAATCCGGACTCTGGCGATGGTTTCGTCGTAGAAATGATCGGGCTAGGTCGTCGACTTCGATGACGAAGATGATCTACGTCGAGGCAACTCAAGATCAAGCTCCAACTTCACCAAGACATGAAACTTGTGAAGAAAACACCATATACTACTTGGCAAGTGGTAGGGGATGAAGAAATAGGAAGTGGGTTCATTTTAGAATTTGATTTCTCACTCTTTTTCTCATGTTGCCATTAATGGTAGCAAGCTTTCATCTTGTTGAAGAAGAAGAAGAAGAAGAAAAAGAATATGATAAGAATAATGAAAAATAGAAAATAAGTGATCCTTATCATATTTGCAACCATGGTTTAGTGTAGAGAATGAACTAGGGTTTAGTTGAATGGTTAGGGTTAAGGACAAAACAAAAATGGTAGACTTTTCAAAGATGCTAGAAAAGCTTCATGAAGCTTCAAGCAAAACAACAAAAGAAAGTCACCATTTCTATTTGCCAAAAACAAATGAATAAATAAATAAGTGAAATGAAACCCTAACCATTCACTAAACATGGTTTAAGTCTTACACAAACCCAAGTTTGCATGTATCATCAAACATGATACACACAAGTGGACAAAAATATATCACATATACAACTTGTGCATTTCAAGTGAGAAAAACCATCTTAAGTGAACAAATACTAGTTAATGTAAAATAATATATCAAATATATAATTATACATTAAATCATTAAATCAACACTTGATTTAATGATCCGGTCATATCGCATATAACCGACTAATATCAAGTGTATCAATGTATCCAATCAAAACTTGATTCGGTAACCCGGCTATATCACATATAACCTGCCGATGATACAAATCGCGAGAATAGAATCCAGTATCACATACTGGTATTATTCTCGGTCCCGCACATATCTCATATGCACTCCTATTTCGCTTCGCTTGAGCCAGGAAACCTCTGTGTAGGACTCTAAAGACTCGTCAATACGCCGGCAGCAGGTGATGATCATATCAAACACCCACAAGCCGCAAGCGGTCTGCTAAACGTAACGGCCACCCGGGTATTGAGTGATCAGAAGATCGACGAGCAAGCCCGCTCATACTCCTGTGAGTCCAACCAGTAACACTTACCGTACTGTCCGGTCTCGTCGTCTGATATGTCCCATATCTCGCCTAGGGGTGGTAAACGTCAGACCCCAATAGCTCGATAAGTCGTGTAGATATGAGGTCTATAACAGTTCGAGAAACTACTGGTAACACTTACCAGTAAATCTCAGCAACCCTGGCCAGGGATTTCCGGTTATAGCCAATCGAACACAGCGCAACATCAACTCCCTATACCGGGAGAGACGAATCCCCTCCTATCGCTCATTGCCTCCATGTGATTCGGGACTGCACCCAAAAACCACCGTTTTGCACCCCCTCTTGGATGTGGTAAGGTGGAAATCAAAGCACAGTGGGAATCACACAAGACTCTATGACGATCTCGGGTCTACAGACTAACCTGTACCAGTGTCACCAGAGAACTGCCATCTGACGTAAGGTATAATACCATCTGGGAGTTCTCGGCGAGTCCGTCCAGTGTGCCCAGTCTCCACTGAGCACCCGTATATCATCTCCGATGTCAAACACCAATGTATATGGGATCATCCATCGCCCATCTGTATGGGTCGAGAAGGTATACACTAGTCTACTCTGGTATATCGATGCCCTGCCTCGATACACCCACGACTAGGGACCTTGAAGGATGTACTTATGGACTACCATGTCCCCACTAGTATGATCCGCATCATAGTCCTGGTAGTCAATTACTCATCCTAAGGGCTTTACCAACATGTAACAGAGAGACAATCAGTGTACACGTTAAGGTAAAGAGCAACCAGATAGCATACTATCATGTCGAGCAAGAAAGTCCTCCCTATATATGTCCAAGCATCCACTACAATATACATCCTATGTATAGCAATGGCCTCTAGGGCATACATATAACTAACAGTGCGGTATCTGTTTATTTTCCAGTTGTAGACATCATTGTATCTAGTATTCTCCATCTACTACTTATGTATTGATTTAGAGACCAGTTGTGAGGACGATGTATATTATTTTGTACTCAGGTGTCGAGCTCGTTGTGGGCCGACTTTATTTATACAGTTTTATATTTCATGTTGTCTTCACTTATTTTTACTCTTTCTTCACTATAGCGTCGTATGGTGTCCTTGTGGTGATTGTTTCCGCCGTTGGGCATGATTGCTCCCGTTTGGGATGCCTTATCCTTATTGTATATCATTTTACTCATATATTATCTTGTACCCGATTTCGGGGCTAGTTTTTACAAAGGAAATGCTGCCAAAATTTTTTAAGATGATAACTCGAACTTTAAAGAATTTTACTAAAACAACTTAAATTTTTCTAAATGTTTAACAAAGTTCTAACAAATGTTTTAAACACTCAATACTTTTAATGGTTTGATTTCTGGGTTTCGGCTTACTTAGTCGCGTTACGCCTGTAGACGTTACGTAGTTAAGTGCCGGTCACGGGCCAAACTTTGGGTCGTGACACTCTTCTAGATGCAATCCAACAAGTCCCCGCTTATGCGAAAACGCTTAAAGACTTATGCACTAGAATGAAGAAGACTCAAGTGTCCAAGAAGATATTCATGTCAAAGACTGTAGACACAGCCTTTCCCCAACAATTACCGAGGAAACATAAGGATCCTGGTTATCCTACTATTTCCATTTCTATCGGGGAAAAACACATTAACTGTGCTCTACTTGACCTTGGCGCAAGTGTTAACCTACTTCCTTTCTCGGTTTACGAGCAGTTAGGGATCGGAGAGTTGAAACCAGCTCACTACACTCTCCAGATGGCTGACCGATCAATCATCAAACCTAGGGGTGAACTGGAGGATGTGTTAGTAAAAATCGGGAAATTTGTATTCCCTGTGGACTTTATTGTAATTGATACACAGCCTGTAGCGAACCCACGGAATCAAATTCCGGTGATTTTAGGTCGCCCCTTTTTGGCCACTTCCAATGCTATAATCAACTATCGTAACGGCTCTATGACCCTATTTTTCGAGAATAGGTCAATTGAGCTGAACATTTACAAGTTGGGAAGTGTACCCTCCGAACCTACTGCTCAGGTCTGTTCTGTCGAATTAATAGATGTCGACAGCAGCGAATTTGATGATCCTCATGAAACTGATCTTGACTCTTTTCATATGTTGTTGTTTGACCCTACTTTGTATCATACACATGCGGACTCTTCCACCGAGTTGTCCGGACAACAACTAACACTGATTATGAACCGTTTTTGGAGTCTGAAGATCACCCCGCACTTTGTGATGACATTATTCTTCGGGGTATTGATGAGACTTTTGAGGAGATCTTCAATGATGAACTCGCATTTTTGAAAAGCACGGGTGTTGAGATGAATCATCTCCCAAACAAAGAAATTGAACCTCCACCCCTTCTTCTGAACTGTAAAAAGAATGCGAGTAATCCATCACAATCACTGCATCGTCTCTCCAAAACGAGACGCAAAGACATTCTATTCCACCACTTACCTTTTTCCCCACTTCTTTCTGGCTCCATATAACATGTCTTTCCACCAACCCGAGCACTATATTGATAAAAATTTTGAATGGTTGGTGTTGACCTTCGGTCTTTGCAAAGCTTGGCATCGACCATGTATTTTTGACCCCCTCATGTGATTTTCAAAAGATTAACATTGTTTAACTCAAGTTTGGGGGGGTATATTTTCTGACTCTTGAAAAGAAAATTTTTACACAATATGATGAGCTAAAAATAAGTTTGGGGCGAGGATTTTCACGATCATATTTATTGCCCCCATTAATAAATTTCCTCCCAGGCTTACAGGTTTTCGAGATCTAGCGGATGGCAACAGTGAGGACACTGTTGAAAACAAGTTTGGGGGAGGTTTGTGCTTATTTGCGCATCATTTGCATCATACTTTGCATAAGCACAAAACATTTTTAAACCTATAAAAATTTAAAAATTTTCAAAAAAATAAAATTTTTGTACATAAATAAGATAATAAAAGATTAGATAGTGAAAAATTACATCCAAAAGATTGGAAAAATTTAAGAAAACCAAGAAAATTAGAAGTTTTCTTAAACGAACTAGTAATAAGTAGTTATGAGCCGTTGTCCCAAGGGTTAGTAAGATGAAGGAAGTCACTAATCTGAGGATAAAAATAAGTCTGAAAAATAGTTCCTATTCTGGAAGCCAAACATTTGAAATTTGAGACCTTATTATATGCACTTACACACGTCTTGAAACTCGGGATAGTAGAGGATAGCTTGAAATGCTCTTGTCTAAAAGCCAAAGTTTGAAGGAAATAAAAAAAATGAATAAAAAATAAACATGGTGAAAAAAAATGAACACTGGTTTTGTTTTCGCCGAGGCAGCAATAATAAAATATAGCGAGGGTGCCTCTTCACCTAGTGCCTTAGACCAACTGGTCTAGGAGTCACTGCTAAGCCTTAGGTGGTGCAAGACGAGAAAAAAATACACCGTATAAGCACGCACATGAGTAATCGGTCGGTTAGTACCTCAAGAAGTATTAACGGTCGCATGAAAATATGTTAGCAAATCCATATAAATATTCATTAATTAAAAAGTACTGAGGCAGATGGACAAGAGTATGATAGCTTGAATTGAATTCTACGGGTGTAGGGATGTTCTTTACACACACGTAAGGTTATATGATCGATGTTTGGAAGAAAGATAGGAATGAAGAATAAAGAAGATATTTTATTGAGGGATGATGTGATTTCTGACATCTTTTCATGACTATTAACATAGGGCTCATGACAACCGAAAAGCTAGTATAGTTGGAAACTCTAATTTTCAAAGTCTTTCTTTTACAATTCTTATCTTTATATGTAACTTTCATGGTCTTCCTTCTATTATTGGATTTTGTGGGTGCAATCCGCTGAAAACCCTCAGGAGACAACACTCCTCCTACAATGGACACCTAGAGGTTTAAAGGCTTGTTGCACGTGCTTAGTGCAATCGTGTTGCCTACGAAAGTGTGCTAGTTAGTTTTTCTTTTTCTTTATTTTCTCCTTCTCTTTTTAATAAAACAGTTCGCTCGAGACGACCGAAAATAAGTTTGGGGGAATTTGATCAGTCGAAAATATTGCATTTTTAACATGTCAATTTCCCTACCATTTGCACTCATCTAGAGCTGTTCGGTATTAATATAGCACATATTAGCAAATTGACTGTAAAATACCAAATATCTTGTGTTATGTATTAAAACCGACATTTTTGAGGGAAATTGAGTGTTTATCATTGCATGCATCATCTTTGTATAGCGCAACACTTGTCTCGAGAATCTGTGCAGGAAATTCCAGGAAAAGAGCAGAAACTGTCAAAAGTGCTGAGAAAAATATGCGAAGTCCAAGACTTGTGATCTGGTAGTGATATAGAAAGAATTTTGAGATTCCACACATCAGAAAATAGACCTAAAGCCAGAACAAATGTACCCTGGAAATTCAGTGCAATGAAGACTTCAAAGGGCCACGGATCCGCGGCCGTAGTGCCCTTCCCGCGGCGGATCCGCGGCCGTAGTGCCCTTCCCGCGGCAGATCCGCGGCCACAATATGACGTCATCAGCACAGCTTTGCTTCAGAATTCTTCTCTCAAGGCCTACACCTCTTCAAGCCATTCCAAATTCCAGAGATCTCTAGAAGCTTCTGTCCGAACAACAAAGCATTTTTTTCAAGCTAAACACTTCCAAGCTTCTAAAGGAAGCTAACTACCTAAGCCTAGAAGCTTCTCCCTAACCTCTAAGCTAATGAAGGAAGCTAACCCTAACTAACTAACTCTAGAACCTTCTACCTAACTACCAAACTTATAAGGGAAGCTAAACTAAACCTAGCTTCTAAAGGAAGCTAATCCTAATCATGGCTATAAAACGGACCTTAAGGCTTCACTCTCAAGGTTGTTCACCAATTCCAAACACAAGTTGAGTGACACAACTTGTGCATTCAAACCCTAACCCTAATCCAATCACCAAAGCCAAATTCAAGATCTCAGAGTACAAATCAAGCAAGAAGCCTTCAACCTTTTAGAAGCGACGCCGATCTTCAACAGAGCAAGTGATCCACGACGATCCGCGACTCACGGAGACGATGCGAAGCTAATTCGACGATCGAGTTCTTTCCTCTTGTAGTTCTTGAGCGAATTGTAACGGAATTGTTGAATAATAAAAGGTGAAATATCTTTATCTTGCTTATCTCTATATTTGAGCATTATGATTAGATTTCGATTCTTGATTGATTTCTTTGTCATGATGTTTGAGTAGAAACTCCGCTTGTGGAGGAGTCGAGAGAATCAATAGATGATGATGATTAAATCTTGAAACGATTCTTAATTCCTATAAGTTTTGTAAATTCTTGTAAATTGAATCATCGACAACCTAGTTTCGAGCGAGATGCTTTCTTGAATTTTTTCGCTCTTAATTAGAGATCGACAATTGGTGATTCAATTTACTAGAGGCTAGTTTTTGAATGAGATTCATCAAAAGGACAAAGGATGAGATGAAGAAACCCTAGTTTCTTCGAAAGATCCTTAAACCTTGATTAATCTTCATCGATCTAGTATCAAATCATTAATGGATAAGAAAACGTAATCACTAGTTTTCATCACGTCTATAGATTCAATCGATTCCTACGACCCTCACTTCGATTCTTGAAACCTAATTCGATTGGAAATCATCAATTCTTGATTCTTGATTTTAACGTTTTCTTGTTATTAGATTTAGATCGAGATAATTCTTGAAATTCATTTTTAAATCTTGAATTGAATTGTCTTTTCTTTTCTCTTTAATTTTCGACTCATTTAATTCAATTACAAGCAAATCTCACTTTTCTTGTGGACGATCCGCACTCGCTAACGCGCTACAATTAACACCGTTATTGATTGCGGTCAAAAGTTGTGATTTCTATACATTTTCTACCTACACACCGAGATTTCATTCAATCAGTGGACTTGGATTGTTTCCCCTTAACCGATTTGGATAAGGAGCTTTAGTAATAAGAGCTAGGTCCAACATTGGAGAAGGTCGTGTGGGTGGAACAGATCCCAGAATAGGAGTTGTGATCGAGTGAGGTGGACTCGAAGAAGTGGGCTGAGGGTTCGAGCCTTAAGGAAAACGGAGAATAGGCTCGGAAGAAGATGAACTAGGGTCAGAAGTGGAAGTCGATGTGTCATTGATAGATTCATCATTATCAATCTGTTCACCGACTTGATTATTCAGCACTCTTCCAGATCTCAACGTTGTATTGTCATTCACATTGTGTGAGTAGCCAGGATTAGGTAGGGGTTGAGCTGGAAGTTTCCCTTTCTATCTAGCACTTATTTCGGCATTTAATCGTGCAATTTATGCTTCTATCGATTTAATACTCTCACCGTGAGAGGCGGAGTTCTTCTTTATATCATCGATAAAAGACCTTATATCAGCCGACACTTGGATGGAATGTTTCATAAACAAATCCAATGACCGTTTGAGTGAAGAAGACTTATCGGTACCGGCCAATTGCAAAGAATTATTATACGGTGCAGAAGTGTTGGCCGGATTTTGAAAATTTGGTGATTCAAAGGGGTGCTGACTCAGTTGTAGTGGTTGCTGTTGTTGAGGAGGGACCCTTTGAAAGTTATTTTGGTTTGTAACCGTATTTTGAGTTTGGTGTTGGCTCCAAGTAAAATTAGGGTGATTCCTCCAACCCTGATTATAAGTGGAAGAATAAGGATCGTTTCTAGGTCGTTGCTGAAAAGCAGTATTAGTGTGTTCTTGACCTTGAAACAGAGAATTCAGAGGACATTCTTCCATCAGATGTGATGGATCGGAACAGCATCCATACACGGTTTTAGGGAGTGTGACCTGGTTTAGGGAGGCTAATAAAATTTTTTTTTCCATAGCATCGAGTTTCTTTTGCATTGCTGCTATTTCAGCTTTGAATGCTATGGAAACATCAAGTTGATGAATACCACCCCTAGATAATGGTTGACACACACTCTCCCATTGCAAAGTTTTTTCAGCAAAATATTCTAAAAATTTCCAACCTTCCCTATCGTCTTTAGACATGAAATTGCCTTGACACATGGATTCAAGTATCTACTTTGTTATTGGATTAATGCCCTCATATATGATTCGGCACAGATCCCATCTATGGATTCCGTGATGAGGACATTGGACTAGCAGATCCTTGAACCATTCAAAAGACTTCCAAATTTTTCATTGGGAAGCTGGGTAAATTGATTGATTTCGCTACGGACACGGGCGGTCTTATGATTGGGATAAAATTTCTTAAGGAATGCTATGATAAATTCATCCCAGTTTGAAATAGAGTGTGCAGCTGTATTATAAAACCACTTCTCGGCTAAATCGCACAAAGTAAACGGGAGAAGACGTAAATGCATAGCATCCACAGAAAGTTGTGAAGTGCCCATCATAGCACATACGTTTTCAAGTTTGGTAATAAAAACGTATGCGTCTTCAAACTCGAGACCGTGAAATTTTGGTAAAAGATTGATATAGTGTGGTTTGATTTCGAAATTATCCTCATTGGCTAGTGGAATAGAAAGACAAGTAGAAAGAGGACCACGTATAAGGTAGCATCTCTCTTGGAAAGACATACGCGGTATATTTTGCGCACCTGCGGGCGGTGGCAAAGTGGTGTTATGAAAATTTGATGGAGAACCATCCATCTCGGTGGATGTGGTGTGTGGTGAGTAAAGAGAAGATGAAGAAATACCGACTTTGTAGTCGATGGAAGAAACGCGGACAAGACGGACACTAGAATCCCGTGTCCAGCCAAGCATGCACTAAACAGTTTAGCACAAGTGGCAGCGTATGTGATACTTAGAGGAAGTGGTTTGTTTTTGGTTTTAAAAAAAGACGGATTTAGAAAAATCACACAAAAAATGCACAATCAACCCTAGATCTATGGTCACCTAGTTCAAGTCACTAGACAGCTCCTAGACTTCCAGAAGACAAATCGCAGGATAAATCCTCTACTACCTCTTTATCCCTCCTGTGGCCAGGTAAGTGCCAGGTAAGTGGGAGGTATCCGCTACGTAAGAAGCAGGCCTAATTAAGTAACCACTTGCCTTAGACACACTTGTCTTAGACACCACAAAAGAAATGCGGATAAGCAGTAGATTACCCATGACCTTCTTCTGTCCTAATTGAGCGCGACGGTCCTTAGAGTCTTGTCTAGATATTTTTTAGTTAATGAAGGGTTATGCGGATGCTAGTTTTGTGATTTTTGGGGCTTAGGAAGGATAATGAAATCCCCACCTAATCTGAATTTGGTCTTTACCCCTTAATTTCCATATTACAATATGCACAAACAACTAATATCAAAACACGCAACAATTTTTTAAGCGGAGCGAATTTTTGCAAAGAATCCTGCAGAAAAGTTGTTATTAGACAGATCAGAGAAGAGATAAGAAAGTATAGAATATACCACAGAAATCTGGAGCCCTAAATCGTCCAAACTGCCGCGCTTCCACCGCCAATACCTGCAAACTGTCATGGTTCCGTGGTCGCATGAACAGTTCTTTGAACAATGTTTTGGTTCTGATGCTCCCTTTGCTCCTCTGGTCTCAATGAAATGATCTAAATATTTTTCTCCCCGCTGCAGTGATTCCAGATTTCCTTGCAAAATTCACATACTAATCGTTAAGCATACGATGCGATTTTGATTTAAATTTTTGATGGAATAATAATATTTCAACTCAAATAGAAAGAATGAACAAATTACACACGCATCACCGGCAACGGTGCCATTTGATTGGTTTAGGAAGTTCCGTCGTTTGATATGAAAAGTATAATCACAATCAAAGAATTTCTAACCACAATCAATAACGGTGTCGTTGTAGTATAGTGGTGAGTATTCCCGCCTGTCACGCGGGTGCCCCGGGTTCGATCCCCGGCAACGACGCCATTTGATTGATTTGTAGATTCCATCGTTTGTATATGAAAAGTATAATCACAATCAAAGAATTTATAACTGCAATCAATAACGGTGTTGATGTAGTTCGTTAATGAGTACGGGTCGTCCACTGAGATTCATGTATTTGTTCGTTCTAGCTTTAGTTGAGTCGAAAGAAAATATTGAAGAACATTCAAGAAAATGAATCAAAATTCATTAGAGAAATATTTCCAAGAAAAATCAAGAAAGAGTTTAAGATTTAGTAATCAAGAAAGTGTCCAAAATCAATTTTGTTATCAAGAAAATGAAGATTAGCTTGTAGGATTCGATAGGAATTAGAAGCAATGATGAATACTACAAAATGACTCATCTTATCTATTGATGAATTTTAGCTAGAACGATGGCGATGAATGAAGATTAGGGATCTTTTGAAGAAACTAGGATTTCTCCTTCACTATCCCTTATCTTTTCATTAATCACCACTCAAATCTAGCCTTTAGCAAAGAAAATTATCAATCATTTATTCCCAAATTGCAACGAAATTATCAAAAACGGTGATCTCGTTCCAAATTTGGTCATCGATGATTCTTTTTCCTAAAGTTCATAATTCTCATAAGACTTAAGATGCGTATAGGATTTCATCACCATTTGATCTATCGAATTCCTTCGAATCCTTAGCAAGCAGAGATTTACTCTCGCATCACAAAAATAGAAGACTCAAGAATCAGAAATTTCATAATGCGAGAATTTAAAGAAAGAGAAAATTAACAAATGAACACCTTTATTAAATCAACTTCGAATTACACTTTCCTTCAATCCGAGGTTACAAGAATTGCTCTCGATCGCTCCCTTGAAGAGTGAACTATTCCGTCGAATTTTGTTTTGCTCGATCTCCGTGAGACTTGCAGCTGTCGAGGATCTCGTGCTTTTGATGACGATCGGCTTCGCGTAAAGGATCTCAAATGTCGTCGCTCGATGTTGTTCTCAACGATTCTTGAATTGGAATTGAATTCGATTTGGTTTTGGATTGTGTACTAGAAATCAACTACCATCAACAAGCTCATTAATGTAGGCTTAGGTCCCTTTTTATAGCCCTTCACCAATCTTCCACTAGAAGCTCGATCAATCTTCCTCAAGAAGCTAGACTGCTGTAGGGAAGTTTCCAGAACAAGGTTGTTACAATGGAGCGTCTTCAACAAGCCAGGTAGTTGCAATGAAGCTTCTGGAAAAGTATCGTCACCCGATGCCCTAACTCGGCCGCGGATCCGAGGCCGTTTGGTGAGTTTGTGTCTTCAAAATTCTTCTGGCTTCTTGTGTTGATCTCTGGGTTTATATTTGATATCTGGAATCCTTTTATCTCTTCTGAATCTCTACCAGAATTTAACTCTTTGATTTGCTGCATTTTGTCGGCGAATTTGCGATTCTGATATCTGTCCTGAAATAATTTTCTGCACAAAATCTTAATGAAGAATGATGAGATATACAATATCATTCGTGAAATAATAAACATACAATTTCCTTCCAAAATATTGATTATAATGTATAACACATGGTATTTGCTATTTTCCCGATGAACTTGTAATATGTGTTATATTTACAACAAACATCCTTAGATGAATATAAAAGTGCGGAAATTGTTATGTTAAAGATTGCAATATTTTCGACTGAACTTATGGTGTCATGGCAAGAGGAGAGGAGGTACAACAAGAGGGAAGAGAAGAGGGGGATGAAAGGACTTGCTCGTTCTTGCAATACGGTATAACAACCGTATTGCCGATGCGATACAAGCCTCGATCGAGAGGCTTCCAGTGACTTGGGTGTATCGAGATCTTTGAATGACTTGTAGATAGAAGAAGAGGATAGGTGTAGCAAGGGTTTTATAGGAGAATGATGAATTTTGTTGAATTGGAGGAGGATGAAACAATTAAAGGAGAATGGTGCAATTAAAAAGGTATTGAATAAGGTTTAAAGGTAGAATTCAAAGAGCTAGATTTTTTTTACTGTTATGAACTTAATGGTGAATACAAAAACCAAACGCCCACACCCAAGAGAACTTGTGCTAAAAAACCAAGCAAGAGAGGGCCCCACATTGCCATCGTGGATGGCAAATGTGCCGTCGGGGATGGTCTTGGCTCGAGCTTTGGGCTTGAGCCTCAACCCCTTGGCTCATGCCATCTCGTATGTTTTAAATGTCACCTGGGTTGAAAATTTTGGGCTTCAGGATAATCCTTCAAGGTTTGGTGTAATTCGTACGTGAAGTCAGGGTCTTAAAAAGATTATAAAAATAAAATAATAAAAAGAAAAAGGGCTGACTAGGATTTGAACATGTGGCTTATGTAACAACAATGGAATGACTCTACCACTGAGATAAAAGTTTACTCTTGCATGCGTTCGGCAGGAATTAAATATGCACCAGAGTATGAAAAGAAAACGGTCTTTTATTAAATAAAGACATTTACAAAGGTACATAGATTTTAGGGTCGTTATGTGTGTGTATAGTTTTTTAACGACACCTAACGAAAAAGCCTCCTAGGGCCTCTTTTCTTCATTATTCTCTCTCTCTCTCTCTTTCTCTCTCTCTCTCTCTCTCTCTATATATATATATATATTTTAACGCCACCTAACGAAAAAGCCTCCTAGTTTGGCGTTATAGAGAGAGAATAATGAAGAAAAGAGAAACTCGGAGGCTTTTTCATTAGGTGGCGTTATATATATATATATATATATAGAGAGAGAGAGAGAGAGAGAGAGAGAGAATAATGAAGAAAAGTGGCCCTAAGAGGCTTTTTCGTTAGGTGGCGTTAAAAATCTATATCCTCCATGATGTTGTGCAATGATCGACACCCATCATCTCCATCTTTATCATCTAACATATGGATATACCAAATTTCATATGGTTCTACAGCTTTTTCATCGTTGAATTAGCAATGTAAGTAATTCCATTGTTCGTAAACCGTTAATTTAGAACCAACTAAATGAATGGTGAAAAATTGGTAGAATCATTTGAAATTTGGTGTATCCGCATCTTAGATGATAAAGATGAAGGTGATAGATACCAATTGTCGAAAAAAATCGTGGAGAATGTTTTTTCAACGTCATAGGAAGAAATTCCCTTCTATGACACCTTTCCCCCATTATCCACACACACACACACACACACACACACACACACATATATATATATGAGGATAATGAAAAGAAGAGGCCCTATGAGGCTTTTTCGCTAGGCGGCGTTAAATATCTATATCCTCCATGATTTTTTTTCGACGATCGGCACCCATCATCATCATCTTTATCATTCATGTGATTCCACCACTTTTTCACCATTGAATAGGTAAAGTAAAAAAAATTATTGTCGTAAACCATTAATTTTACGCCTGCTAAATCAAAGATGAAAAAATGATGGAATCACATGAAATTTGGTGTATCCACATTTTACATGTTAAAGATGATGACGATGGATGCCAATCATCGAAACAAATCGTGGAGGGTGCATTTTTTCGATGCCATAGGAGGAAATTCCCGTCTATGGCACCTTTCCTACATTATATATATATATATATATATATATATTAGGACGGGTTTGTGTTTTTTCAAATTCACAAACTTTTTTGTATGATGTCCTTCCAAGGATCCGCTCCGTTCAAATCACTCTTCACGTCTTAGATAGTGTATGTATGAAAAATCATATTGATCGGAGCTGTTTTGCATGTACAAAATGTGTGAGTTTATTTCAGTCTTGCAGTTTTCATGATTTTAAAACTTGGTTTTATACATATAAAACACCTCCGATCAACGTGATTTTTTATCCACACACTATCTAAGATGTGTAGAACAACTTGAACAAAGCGGATCGGTAGAAGGACGTCACACAAAAACGTTCGTGAATTTGAAAAACGCGAACCTGCCCTAACGGATCCGCACTATATATATATATATATATATATATATCATAACAAAGTCGGATCCGACAATTTTTTGTCGCCTAACGCGGAAAATTTTCCTAAGCCTCCTGGATTTTAAAGTAATTCGCATTTGGCCACTCCAGCTTCGAAAACTCGTAGGCAAAAATGAAAGGTTCCTTAGCACCCTCGCTCCTTTTTCTAAGGCATCAAGCATGCAATTTTAAAAAAACCTAGAGTTCTAAGCAACCCGGAATGAGGATCTAACTAGAAAATTACGGTAAGCAAGCATGTAATCAAACATTACACTAAGTGAAGTGGGAATACAACCTTTGTAGACCGGTCATTCACTTCTAAAGCTCCGTATAGTAGTCCCTTTGCTCCATGTAGTAGTGTCCCGGACTCTCGTTAGGATCCACTAGGTGAAAGGAACAAGCTTGCTTGAAGTCTTCAAGGCCGAAGATGATCTACGTCGAAGAATCTCTAACTCAAGCTACCTCTTCACTAATTGATGAACTAGTGAAGAAAACAACCTATACTAAATGGCTAGTTTGGTATAGATTGGAGAAGTAGGAATTTTGCTCACATTAGAATAATTTTTCTCTTTTTCTTTTCACCTCATTCAAAACTCAAGAGAGCTAGAGAGCAATGGAAGAGATGAAGAAAATCAACTCAAGTGTAGAATGACAACCATGGGTGAGAAATATCATATATAACTCATGTGGAGACTTAACCATGGCTTATGATAATGGTTAGGTTAATAAATATCTAGAGTAAAACAAAATTAGTGGACTAAGTCAATGGTTACTACAAGCTTCACACCATGACAATTTTCCACCTAATTTGATTTACCCTTAATAATTAAAACCTCACATTATCTTAAGTATGGTATGAGTCTCATACATCCATGCCCAATGTATCATCTAGCATGACACAAAAAAATAAATATATTAACATATATCACATATATATTAAATATATAAAGAGAAAACATTATCTTAAGTGAGCTAATATTAGTTAATGTATATTAATATATCAAATATATAATTACACATTAAATTATTAAATCAACACTTGATTTAATAATCCGGCTGTATCACATACAACCGACTAATATCATTTATATGCATATCACATATACATATAACATATCATTGAATCAACACTTGATTCAACAATCCGGTTATATCACATATAACTTGTATCGCGAGATTGGAATACCGTATCACATACACGTATTAATCTCGGTCCCGCACATATCATATATGTGCCTACTTCGTTTCGCATGAACTAGGAAACCTCTGTGTAGGACTCTAATGACTCGTCAATACACCGGCAGTGGGTGATGATCATATCAGTCACCCATAAGCCGTCAGCGGTATTAGATGGACATAACGGCTACCCGGGTAATGAGCGATCAGAAGATCAACAAGCATGCTTTCCATACTCTTGTGAATCCAACAGTAACACTACCGTACAGTCTGGTCTCTTCGTCTGATATATCGCATATCTAGTCTAGGGGTGGTAAACGTCAGACCCCGGTAACTTAATAAGTCATACCGATATGAGGCTCATAACGGGTCGAGAAGCTATTGATAACACTTACTAGTAAATCTCCATATCAGCCCTGGCAGGGGACTTCCTGTTATAGCCAATCGAGCACAACGCAACATCAACCCCCAATACCGAGAGAGACGAATCCCCTCCTATTGCTCATTGCCTCCATGTGACTCGGGACTCTACCCAAAAATCACCGTTTTGCACGCTCTTTTGAACATGGTAAGATGGAAATCAAAGCACAGTGGGAATCACACAAGACTCTATGACGATCTCGGGTCTACAGACTAACCTGTACCAGTGTCACCAGAGAACTGCTATCTGACGTTAGGTATAATACCATCCAGGAGTTCTCGGCGAGTCCTTTTCAGTGTACCCAGTCTCCACTGAGCACCCGTATACCATCTTTAATGTCAAACACCAATGGATATGGGATCATCCATCGCCCATCAAATGGGTCAAGAAGTGTATACGCTAGTCTACGATGGAATATCGATGCCCTGTCTCGATACACTCTCGACTTGAAACAATTAAAGGATGAACTTATGGACTACCCTGGCCCCACTAGTATGATCTGCATCATTGTCCTGGTAGTCAAGTACACATCCTAACCACTTTATCAACGTGTGAGAGCAAGACAGTATCACAATACTAGTCTACATGTTAAGATACAGAGCAACCAGATAGCATACTATCATGTCGAGAAAGAAAGTCCTCCCTATATATGTCCAAGCATCCATTGTAATATACAATCATGTACAACAATGGCCTCTAGGGCATACATACAACTAATAATCTCCCACTTGCTCTAAGGCAAGTTGTTGTAGTATCTCATACCCAACGTCCCAAAAACTCTCAAACTGTATCTAGGGTTTGGCCTAGGTGAGTGGATTCGCCGTGTCTTTCTTCCTATCAACTCTCCACACCTCGATCGCCCGGAGATCAACCATCTCCCTGATCAAGTGATACTGCCTAAGAATATGTCTGGATCACTGATGGGACCGGGGTTCCTAGGCCAAAGCCACAGCTCCATTGTCACCACAATGGAAGGAACCAAGTTCAGCTTATGAACATCTATACCCAGACAACCTCTTTGGCAGCATCGTTGGCAGCGATGTATTCATCCTTTATCGTTGAGTCTGCCACGATATCTAGCTTGGAACTCTTCTAACATACCGTCCCTCCACTGAGGGTAAAGACAAAACCCAAGACTGTCTTACAGTCGACCTTATCACTCTGGAAGCACGAATCGATAAAGGAATCGAGTTGGAGTTCACCGTTACCAAAAACCAAGAACGTTTCTTTAGTCCTTCTTAAGTACTTAAGAATGTTTTTCACTGCTATCCAGTGTTTCTCCCCAGGATCTGATTGACACCTACTCACTACACCTAGTGAGTATGATACATCCTCTTAGATCTATCTCTGTAGATCTAAATCACTTGATGTAGGAGGCATCACCCAGATCCTCCTTAGAGAAACATTGTGATAAGAGGAGCTTGATCGAGTGTTGCATAGAAACACCATTTCCTTTCAAGAGCATGTCATCCACGTACAATACGAGGAAGACAGCCTTACTCTCTACAACCTTTTTATATATACAAGGTTCATCTACCTTTTTGATGACGTCAAACTCTTTGACCACCACATCAAAACTGATGTTCCAACTCCGCGATACATGCTTTAATCCGTATATTGATTTAAGCAACTTGCACACCTTTCCGCTGCTCCCACTGTCTACGAAGCTCTCTGGCAGTGTTATGTACACGCTCTCTTCTAAATCACCATTTAGAAAAGAGGCCTTGACGTTGATCCGCCAGATTTCGTAGTTATGGTATGTAGCAATGGAAAGTAGGATCCGGATGGTCTTAAGCATAGCCACTGGAGAAAATGTTTCATCAAAATCCACAACTGGTTATTGACGACAACATTTTGCAACAAGTCTAGCTTTGAAAGTCTCAACTTTTCCATCTACACCAAGAATCTTCTCAAGATCCTCTTGCTCCCGATGGGTTTTACCCCTTCAGGTGCAACTTGTTAGTTATATGTATGCCTTAGAGGCCATTATTGTGCATATGATGTATATTATAGTGGATACTTGGACATATATAGGGAAGACTTTCTTGCTCGACATTATAGTATGCTATATGGTTGCTCTTTATCTTAACATGTACACTTATTGTCTCTCTGTTACATGTTGATAAAGCCCATAGGATGAGTACTAGACTACCGGGATTATGATGTAGATCATACTAGTGGGTCCAGGGTAGTCGGTAAGTACATCATTCAATTGTCCCTAGTCATGGGAGTATCGAGACGGGACATCGATATTCCAGAGTAGACTAGCGTATACGCTTCTCGACCCATGTGATGGGCGATGGATGGTCCTATATTCATTGGTGTTTGACATCAGAGATGGTATACGGGTGTTGTTTATCACAGAAAACTGCATTTCAATGCCACTCATTCATTATCTGTTTTGTTATTGATCGGTACTATTAACCAGTGTCTGCTCAGTAATTACAGATTATAGGTATCCATGACAGAATACTGGAAACACATTCAAAATCACGGATATAACGTTTGTGAGCCGACACTGCAACCGGAACTGCAAACCGATCAATACCCAAAGAGTTCTTTAGCAAATAAATGTGTGCATACTATTTTGGTCCAACACAATGCAAGTGTGCACACAACTCTTTGGCATGGACCATGGTGGGGCTGCCATGATGCAAGAGGAGCAAGTGGGCACATGAGAAGTGGTGTGTGATAAATGCTAAAAGTTTTGATGTGATTTAAAAAGTATCAAGTTTCCTTCCAAATCCCTTAGTGCAAAAGAGTTTATATAGAAAAATCAAGCAATACCAGTGGGATTGTCGAGAGAACACAAGACCAACATGAGCCCGTTCACTCGGATTGGGACCGGTGACATGCCCAAGAAAACTGATCTCGCCGGCCCCACCATGCCCAATGAGTCCCATTTTTGTTCTGGCTCTCCCTTGCTATCACATCAACTAATTTTTATTACTTGTTTAATCTTCTTTTGTGCCTATAAAAGGCAGATAAGTGAGCAAGAGAAGGGCTCTCTCATACTTTTTGTCTCACATATTCTTTACACTAGATTCATAACTCTTTTGTTTTCTTTTTGGTCTTGTACATAACTAGTTTCCCTTGAGCTCTTTGCCTTCTCTTGATCTTGCAATCTCTTCATTGAGCTTGCAAGTTTAAGTTTTGGTTTTTGAATTCAAGGGTTGTGTCATCATTGAAGAATAATAAAGCTTTCATTTTTTTCTTAGGTTCTTAGTTTCTATCCTTCTTTACTTGCATTTTCATTACTTGCTTTACTTACTTGCCATTTTTTTCGTGCCCTTTACTTACTTGCTCTTTTATTACCTTTCAATTTACTTACTTGCAATGCTTGTTCTTTTCCTTTCTTTCTTTTTCATTTGCTCTTTCTTTTTGGTTTTGATGGTTTGTGAATATGGTGTTGTTAGGAAAAAGAATGGTAGTGTAAGTTAAGGTTTTCGTTTCTCATTTTCTTTGCACGATATTTTCAATTGAACTCCGCCCAAACCTTATGCAAGCACTCCGCTAGGCACACTACCCTACCAAGGTATCGGTGATCTCTAACCGTGACCGGTTGCGTTCGGTTTGGCTGGAGGCGAAAATCAAAAGACAAGAACGGACGGACAAGGGTCAATAAGATGGATTTCACTAATACCGTGCTTAAGAACCCTAATCCACGTTGTTGCCAATTGATCTAGCTTCAATGGTTAAGTTAGGCACAAAGGAGTGAGCACGGACTTCACTAACTTACACTAATCTATCTAATCCTAAAAAATTTATACTTGCATATACAACACATAGGTTAGAATCGAACCATTCCGACCCGCGCATTAACTCGTCAAAACAAGAACGCGAAACGCTCCGTCTCCATGCGGACGACCCGTACTTATCGCGGCTAGCTACCAAGCGAAACCGTCCTGATTGCGGTAACTAAAATTCTTTCAATCAAATGGCGTCGTTGCCGGGGAGATGGTAACGTTTTTTTTCTTGTTATTTCGGGTTAATCTTGTTTATATCACTGACACCATTTTTAAAAAAAAAAACAAACTAAAAAATCAAAAAAATTCAAAACCAAAACAAAAAATTAACATATCTAACATTTTTGTTCTATGGATTTTTGACCTGCAAGCACTCTGGGACTAATTAAAAAATATAAACAATAACATTGAGACAGTTGTTCCCTTATAAAAATTCAGAAAGAAAAGGGGAAGGGAAAACTCCCCACTAATGGAAGCATCACGTGTAAGCACGTGGTCATCGATCCCATACAAAAAGACTCAAAGAGGGAAAAGAAAAACTTCCCGCTAGTAGAGCATCACGTGCAAGCACGTGATGCATCTGTATACAGAGTAAACGGCTTCACTTAATAAGCGGCAATTAAAGCCTCACGTGCAAGCACGTGATCGCCTTTCACACAAAACGCGTAGGACCCAGTTATAAAATAAACAAAGAGCAAAGAAGCTCACGTGTTACCACGTGATGCATTCCTTCCCTCCGTTTGGACTGCTGCATACAAATAAACCAAGATAATTCTATGAAGGGTCACGTGCTATACGTGATGGGCTCCTATGCCTTTTGAACCAATAGAATTAAATTCTCAAATAAAAGGGGTCAGAGCCTTATCTGGAAAGCATTTCGCTAGATCTTTCTAAACAAGAAAGATTGCGCTCTGCAAAGCAGAGCACCGTTGGATTAAAAATCTAATGGTGATTAAAAATTACCAATTTACAGAAGAAGATTCTGTATAGAGAAATATTTTCCTAATCCTGTGAGAAATATCTTCTGTAAAACAAAAGTCCTTGGATTAAAAATCCAACGGTGAATAAAATTCACCAATTGATCTAAACGATCAGTTCGGTTAATCAAAATCTTTCAATAAGAGATTTCCCGAACAAATTGATTCGTTTCTTTCTCCTATAAATAGGAGACAAGAGACAAAAAGAAAAAGGGAGGAGAAGAAAAGGAGAGATAAAAACTTCAAGTCAAAAAAGAGAAAAACAGAAAGAAAAATTTGAGGTAAGACAAGGAACAAAACACAGAGAATACCTCATCTCTTTCACCTCCATAAGAGTTTAACTCTTCTAAAAAGAACTTAGCTCTTCCTCTGGTTGAGATCTGCAGAAGCAGATCTCCCCACAAGTTGAGAATTTAATTATCATCGGGAATATTTTGCCATGCAGATCCAAAACCTAGAGGGAGATCTAAGTTCAGAGAATTTAATTCTCCAAAAAGTATATAGGAATTTAATTCCTCTGATAAGATAAGGGTTTAACCCTTCATATAAGAACTCAGTTCTTTCTTATTGTGAAAGAACTGCAGAATCAGATCTCCTCACAAGTTGAGAATTTAATTCTCATCGAGGAGATTCTGCCATGCAGATCCCAGACCTAAGAGAAAAACTAATTCCTAAGAATTTAATTCTTACAAAACAATGGGCTTGAAAGTCTCGAAACTCAGGGTGTCCATGCATGTAAATAGATTGATACCCAACATGGTAAAAGCCGATCACGTGCTCCCACGTGTGCACCTTTGATGAACAAAAGAGGATAATCGGGATTGACTCACGTGATCACACGTGACCTCAAAGTAGTGCTTAGCACTTACAAAACAAAAAGGGAATAAACCCAAAAAAACAAAGCCAGCTTTTAAGCGCCACACGTGACCCCGAGTGAGTGATTGATCGTTCTTTTGCGTATGCGTTTTGAAAAGATAGATTTTGAAATCAAAGAATTAACCGCAATCAATAACGGTGTCGCTTGGTAGCTAGCCGGTTGAGTACAGCTCGGTCTACAAGGAGATGGATTCCTTTTCTTTATGTTCTTACGAGTTAAGTGTTGGAGATAGTGCCCTCAGAGTCAATTATTAGGTCACAGGTACGTGATTGTAATGATTGATGGAGGACCTATCCCGGTAGGACAGTCTTACTCGAGATGATAGTATGCTATCTGGTTTACCTTTATCATCGTGTACTGCTTCAGGTGACCTGACAAGTCGCTATTACACGTTGGTAGAGCCCCTAGGATTCTTGCTTGACCACCAGCAGTATGAGGGCGATCATATAAGTGGGAGCTGGGGGTCTATAAGCATATCCTTAAAAGGTCCCTAGTCGTGAGAGTTTCGAGACAGGGCATCGATTCTCCATAGTAGACTAGTGTATACAGTCGAGACCCCGACAAGGGGCGGTGGCCGGTCTCACAAGCCACTGGTGTCAGTTGGATCACCTAAGATGTATACAGGTGCTCATTGGGTTATGAGTACACCGGACAGGACTCGCCGGGAACATGCTAGTTGGTCATATACCAGACGTCAGATGGCAGTTCCCAGGTGACATGTGTACAGGTTAGTTCATCGACCTGGGGATCGTCATTTGTCTTGTGTGAGTTCCCACTGTACTTTGATTACTACCCTACCACGGCTCAAAGGAGTCGTGCAAACAGGTTTTAGTTGGGTACAGTCCCGAGCCACATGGAGGCAGTGAGCATATCTTCAGGGGTTCGTCTCTCCCGGTATTGGGGGTGAGGTCGTGCTGTGTCTAGGAGAGCCATTACACGAAGCCCTCGGCCGAGGCAAGGAGATTTACTGGTAGGTATTCCAGTAGTATCTCAGGGTGTTCTGGGCTACACTCCGACACGACTTGTACCGCTTTTGGGGGTCTGACTTTTACCAACCCCCTAGGCCCGCCATGCGATGCTCATAGACGAACGGACCGGACTGTACGGATATTGTCACTGACAGGCTCAGTAGGGAGTCAGGCTGAGTTCGCTCACAGACGTCCCTTTTGGTCAATACCTGGTAGCCCGTCATGTATTGGCTTATACCTCTAACGTGCTAGTGGTTAAATCCACAACCAAGGTGTTGATGAGTCTTTAGAGTCCCCCACATTCAGTTACTCAAGTTTTCGGGCGAAAGGTTGTAGAGGCCGAATGGAGATATGGCAAGGTCCGATCAGATACGTGCGGTATTGCACGGATCAGGATCGGACAGTTTGTACTATAGGCCGTATGGTTTTATGGCAGGGTTCGATCAGATACGTGCGGTATTGCACGGATCAGGATCGAACGGATAATACTAGCCGGCTTTGGTATAAGCCGGATCCTAGTATAGTACAGTGTAGATTTTGTCTCATTGCATTTGTATTTCGGTCGGAATACAAATGCGGGTGTGTATGCACAGTATCGGGGTTTTCCTGTAATTTATTACAGGACCAGTTTTCTGGAGTTGCCAGTTTGCTTTTCGTTTCGGCCGATTTCCTTTGTATCGTTCATTGGCCGAAGATTGGTGGAGGAGGGTTTATTTGCATTGTTGCAAATAGGCATTAGTGGAGGGGGTTCTTTGCAACTTGTTGCATCATGATGGCTTTCATGATGTGCACCATACTTTGACTTGATTTCTTCATGATGGCATGACTTTTTGAGTCATCATGGTTCATGATGGTTGGACTTTGTGAGGTGATGATGGTGGTGTTGAGTGTTGAGTTTACCTTGTGATCATTCCCTTTTTGCATGATAGACTTTCCTCTCTCTCTCTCTTGTTTTGATATGAGAATGACTCTCTCATTTTTGGCAACCATCTCATTCTTCCCCTCCCTCTCCTCTAGTGATGGCCGGCCACCATGAGGGTGGGTTGCCCATTTTTGTAGTGGGGAATTTTGCTCTCTTGATGCTAGAAAAATCCCCAAGTTCCTCCACAAAAGTTCTTACCTCATTTCCTCCACCAAAATGGCACCTCCATAAACCCCAAATGAGACACTAGTTCTACTATTTTCTACAGCGAATCTTGGGCACGTCGAGTAGCCGGCTTCGTGCCCGAGTTGCCTCGGCATTGAGGTGGGAGCCCGTAAAAGAAGTAGGCGATGTGGTGCACTTCCGGCGACGAGGAGGAGACGGGACATTCCGCAGGAGATCGGGACGATGACCAGAAGACCGGAGGACTTGGATCGTCGGTATATCTCTATTCCCTTTCTTGTAGATAGCTAGGACTAATTAATGGTTCGATCCGGGTATTTGTGCGCGGCGGTTTGCCAGTTCAAGAAAAATTAAAGTTTATCACCGCTTCCGCATTTGGCCGTCGGATTGACGGCCGGGGCGCCGCCGTGCACTTACAGTGGTATCAGAGCCTCGCCATTAACTTAGTCTGGCTTGGTTTAATGTGTTTCGCATTTCCGATCGACCAAAATTCCAAAATCCACATTTTTGCTTGCATCAGTTTTCTGTTAAAATTTTCAGGTGTCCAAAAATTTTTCAGGTTGCATAAAACTAGTGTACTGGAAGATCTAAGAGTGCTGGAAAAATTCGAGACACTAATCTCTTCAGGGGAGCGCGGAACCGCGGCAAAACCCTACTTGTTGCCGCGGTTCCGCCGCAGTATGAAGGATTCAGTGGGTCGGGTTTTTACAGTGGGCTTCTGGGGTTAAAATTGGGGTTTTGGAATAATGACATTGGGCCCAGAATTTCTTGATCTGCTACAGTATTGCTTGGGGGCCCACTTGTTAAAATTTGATTGATCGGATATTTTAAACACATTATTTCACAGTATTTACATTATATCTACGACCGTGAATGTCACTTGAGCGGTAAATCCGGTCTAACTGCTATAGCCCGGTTAGACGGATTTGCGAACGTGACTTTCACGTTGATGTTTTGTTTTTGCTGTGATGTTGCGGATCGGTCGTGGGGGATAGCCTGGATGCAATGCTAGTACAGTTGTGGTTGTATTATGTACATTTGATATTGCGGGACGAGCGTCCGACATGTGGACTGCCGTCACTGCCTGTTTGTATTATTATTTTGGGGCACGGCCAGGTTGCGGTCGATGTACCCGTTGTATGTATATTTTACTTTCTGTACTAGGATTGCCCCGCGGAGGGGTGCACGGATAGCCGGGTTCTAGAGGGCAACAAGCCCGCATCTCATGGCATTGAGACGGAGGGGGCTTCACTCTAGGATTGGCGGGATATTCGCCGCACTCGTATGGGGTACAGGTTGACCCAGGAGGGGTGCCCAAGTTACCGGATTCCGTGAAGTGCTGGGTGGTCCATTCACGGCGCTGAAGGGGGCTGCCTCGCTTCAGGTTTTGGCGGGTGACTTGCCGCGCCCGTAGGGGTCTAGGTTCTCATTGCACAGGCTATCCACACGACCAGGGGAACGTCGGGTTTCAGCAGTGGCTCTGTGAAACCCGGGGATCCCAGATATCTGTATTGTTTCTGTGATGCTGTACATTTCTGTGATGTTGCTTTTTATTCACGCCTTGAGCGAAATATAATATATTGGTATATATATTAGTAGATGTTGTATATGTTTTGCATCCGCGCTAGTCCAGTCCCCGCTCTGTCGTTAGTTAGCTAACCTAACGGGTAATGACGGGACCCAGTGGCGAATGCGGATGGCATATACGTACATCAGTATATTTTCGTTCTTTTTGGTATGATCAATTGATGGGACTGCGTTGATTCGGATCAATGCAAGTTTAAAAACAAACCTAATCTGTTGTTGGAACACTTTTCAAAAAGCTGTTATTGCAAGGACGTTCACTTTTGTTTTGCATCATGGTATTCAGTTGGAATATCCTGCTCCTCAGTCGACGAGGCAAGGGCCGAGATCCCTTCACCGGGAGTGACCCCTTGGACAAAAAGTTTGCGTCAGGGCATTAACTTCACTATAGCCGATTACTTTTGCTTTGCACCTTGGTATTCAGTTGGAATATCCTGCACCTCATTCTACGGGGAAAGAGCCGAGATCCCTTCACCGGGAGTGACCTCTTTAGCAATGGTTTTCGTCACTATATTTTCAAAAAGCTATCCGTTCCTTCAACGATATCAAGTTCATTACGTTAAAGGTTTTCGCCAGAAACCATTCGTAGCCCTCCGTCGTTTCATATGGGTAGTCAATAGTATTCAAGCTGTGTTTGTTGGCCAAAGTCAAGGCACAGTGTTTGGTAGCTGTTGGTTATTCATATGCAGCATAGATAGATGCGTTGGTTTGGGACAGTCGTACTACCTTGTTGGCCAAAGTCAAGGGTATGTACGGGTGGATTCAAATTAACCTGGAGAATGACGGGTAGAACTTGACATGTGACTTATGATTTGTTGGCCAAAGTCAAGGTCATAAGAGCATGGGGTAGAAATCACATCGGGAGTTTCAAAAGAACTGAAACTTGCCAGATATGCGCATACCTTCTGGAGTATGACACCGTGAGCGGATTCCGTCACGTTATCGTGCGATGATAGTTGGATCCCGATTCCCACTGATGAGTTGGTTTACTCCTCGGGTGATCCCGACTAATTCTTCTTTTAGGTTTGGAGAAGAATTTGACGGTACAGTGGGAGGATTCCAGATTAGATAAATTGGTAACCATTCTGATCTAGGTTAGAGTGCACGCTGAGTGTTTCTTTTCTCTCTCTCTTTGGCAGCGACCATTGACCCAACCCTAAGACTATGACTCAGTGACCAAGTTGACCGAACCTTCTAAACACTGGCTTTTGGATTGTCAGAGTTGCAGACCTCATTGCCACTCCCACTTTTACCCTTTTCTCCAGGACACCCCGTATTACTACGAACGTCCACTTCCATTGGACAAAACCATCGTATGGTTAGATACGAACTCGAAAGAATTTATTCGAGGATGGTTTCCGGTTCTGGAGAAAACGGATAGGATTATTCAGTTGTCTTTTCCTTTTACCCTCTCTCAGGTTACGAGTACTCCTTGGTTTAGGGGTAGTACACCTATTACGCAAATTGGATTGTCTTCTTCCAAACCTTAGGCTGGTGCCGACCGGTAGGGAATGAAGAAAACCAATTAGCATAACGATGGTGTGCAGAAGGTATTAAGTTAAGACAAATCAAGGGATTAGTAAGAGGGCAAAGTAAATTGCAACAGATATTCACGACCAAACCAAGTATTTCTTCGCCAATCCTAAATCACCTTTGTATTTCTCCAGGACACTCCGTATCACTACGAAGATCCACAGTTTATTGGATACTCCATCGTATGGTTATATACGAACTCGAAAGGAACCTGTTCCAGTTCGGGGATGGATTCTGGTTCAGGAGAAATAGGAATAAGATTTATTCAGGTGTCTTTTATCTTCACCTTCTCTCGCACTGCGAGTGCTCCTAGGATTTGGACAGTACACCCATTATGTTTATTGGATAGTCTTCTTCCAAACCATAGGCTGGTGCCGAACGGTAGGGAAAGAAGAAAACCATTTGGCCTAAAGGGGTGTGCAGAAGGTAAAGACTAAAGACATAAGAAGGGATTTGGAGAGGTGGCAAAGAAATACACGGTTACAGTTGTGAATCTGGATAATGGAAGAGGCATTACTAGGAATACCCGGATACCCCATCGAAACATTTCAATGTTTCAGTCTCACTGTGTACTGTTAAAGGAAAACTAATTTCCCGATTAGATACTTACTCCAGGGTAAGTATTTACCAGGTACGATTCTCACATCTGTATGGCTTTACAGATGATGAGTGGGAGTAAGTTATTGGGAATTGGGTGATCATCCTCATTATATCGGGATTCGTTGTAATCGGTGATATTTGAGGAAGTCACCTGGGTAGTTTGCCGGTCGGCAAATATTTGGTTTTGAATATCCGCTGTTATGCACCAATTTCAAATTGATATATCTGTACGTCTATTTTCATAGAGTGAGATATACCTTTATGAAATTATGTCTACGACATTTACCTATATCAGTGGATGGTTAGGTAAGGAGCATTAAGCAGCGGTGTAATTCTTCTTAACCACAAGTACAGTTTTCAACCTACGATACACAGTGAATGAGTTATCAGGCTCAAGGGACTTATACAGAGTATTGTATGTTGTCCAGGGTCCATCAGGACAGAGGGGTCGGTCCTCGTACTGTATTCGGTTTACTTATGACTTCTCTAGTTTTTAGACAGGTGTTTTCGTGGAAACACAGGGTCCGAATTTTGAGAAGTTATAGGTATTTGAATAGAGTAGAGAACCAGGTATAGCAAGTATCGGGATTCTTCAAAGTGATCGAAGATGTAGATACTTGTGTATGGTATTCAGTTGATAGTAATGATAAAGAGAACTTGCTTCTCTTTCAGGTTACTTATAATTGGAAGCATTCCTAAGTTGAGTAACGCTGATCGGCCTCCTTCCATTAAGTTGACATGCACTGGAGACAGTTGCATGATTTGGATCTGGTTCAATTAAATCAGTGCCTCTGGTCCTATATGGGATATAGAACAGTTCGTATCTTAACGATGTTAAGGTACGGGGAGTTGTCCGGCTTATGATTAAAACCAGACTCTGGATAACTCAAGGCACGTTTCTGTAATGGCTGTTTGTGGGTTGACCCGGGCTATGACGAGGGTTGATTTTCTACCATCTGGATGAACAATAGCAATATTGTTCTAGACTCGCCACAGTTTTAATAAAAATGAATTTTTTCAGAAAACAGTAGTGGGAGTATGGTAGAACTGGAAGTGATTCCAGAACCACAAACGATTACTGAAGATTTGATAAGGAACCTAAAGATTCAATCTGGATTGACATTCCATTGGCCACTCCGCAGATAAGGTGGGTAACTTCAGGCACCCGAGAGGTACTCCGGTAGCCTCAAGGACGGTGACAGGGAAGTTCTTGTTTACCCACAATTACCATTGCTGTTGTTCCAGGCTGCGAGACCCGGCGGGAGGATGAGTATAGCGTCGTTCTAAACTAGTTTTAGAAGTGTACGTGTATATGACTCTGCCAGAGGGTTGTCGTAGTCAGTGGGAGCAGCGGAAGCATTGGTGGACAGGTAGCTTATGTCTATTTATAGACTGAAGCACCAGTAGCGGAGATAGATCATCTATTTCTGACGTGACAGTCATAGGTTTGACTTCATCAGAATAGGGGATGGATCTGTTGAGAAGGTAGTAGGGTGTGATATCCTAGTATTTGGATGACATACACAGAGTAGGAAAAGAAACTCCTATACTACAATCGGTTATACTTTGGTCGTCACACAGTAGTTTCTCCACAAAGGAAATGGATTTTATATCAGACATACTGGCTACTAGATCTATGGTTTTAGATCTAGATTTGGGTAGTTTCCCAATCTGGGTACTTAGACAGCATTCTAAGGGTATTTAGAATGAACGACTCCTGGCACGGTAGTGTACCTGCAGGTGATGGAGTCACCCTCTCTAAAGGTGTCTTACAGACTAAAAGGGAGAGGGATGTGCATGATTGGCAGATCACTTGCTCAGGCAATTGAGTCAATCATGAGTTGTCAAGTACCACACCAGACATTGTTCTTGCACTAGATGCAATAAGCTGACATTAATCCAATCCTGGAGAAACGGTCGGAAGCAGTTTTAGAACATAAGTGGATGTTCTAGGGATATGATAACGACAGCCTCATTCGGGAGACAGTTATCATTCCAGGCTTCCAAGGTGACATGGACGACAAGGAGGTTGTCAGAGTTATAGTTTTTCCTTCTGACGATCGGCTGTATTTTGGACAGTTGGTCCAAGGCAATACTGAGGGAGGCATGGCGCAGGATACTGATTAAGTTCAGTTGACGATACAGTCTAAGAAGTTTGGATTTGGAGTTCATTTATGAGCTATGTCCCATCAGACATCCAGACACATTCTAAGACAGGTATTGCTCATTTCGGGAGATGGGTTTCTCCGCGAACTTGAGATATAGAGAGACATTGAAAGAGAAAACAAAGCGGATCCACTCACTGAGGCTATTCCTCGAACGCAATAGTTTCGCAAACGAGCTTTGTGAGACTGACTAGTAGAGGAGTTGGGTGTTCGGTATCACACGGGCTGTGAGTATGCGACATCGCAATAATTAGCCTTGAGTGCAAGTGGGAGATTGTTTGAGATAGTGCCCTCAGAGTCAATTATTAGGTCACAGGTACGTGATTGTAATGATTGATGGAGGACCTATCCCGGTAGGACAGTCTTACTCGAGATGATAGTATGCTATCTGGTTTACCTTTATCATCGTGTACTGCTTCAGGTGACCTGACAAGTCGCTATTACACGTTGGTAGAGCCCCTAGGATTCTTGCTTGACCACCAGCAGTATGAGGGCGATCATATAAGTGGGAGCTGGGGGTCTATAAGCATATCCTTAAAAGGTCCCTAGTCGTGAGAGTTTCGAGACAGGGCATCGATTCTCCATAGTAGACTAGTGTATACAGTCGAGACCCCGACGAGGGGCGGTGGCCGGTCTCACAAGCCACTGGTGTCAGTTGGATCACCTAAGATGTATACAGGTGCTCATTGGGTTATGAGTACACCGGACAGGACTCGCCGGGAACATGCTAGTTGGTCATATACCAGACGTCAGATGGCAGTTCCCAGGTGACATGTGTACAGGTTAGTTCAACGACCTGGGGATCGTCATTTGTCTTGTGTGAGTTCCCACTGTACTTTGATTACTACCCTACCACGGCTCAAAGGAGTCGTGCAAACAGGTTTTAGTTGGGTACAGTCCCGAGCCACATGGAGGCAGTGAGCGTATCTTCAGGGGTTCGTCTCTCCCGGTATTGGGGGTGAGGTCGTGCTGTGTCTAGGAGAGCCATTACACGAAGCCCTCGGCCGAGGCAAGGAGATTTACTGGTAGGTATTCCAGTAGTATCTCAGGGTGTTCTGGGCTACACTCCGACACGACTTGTACCGTTTTTGGGGGTCTGACTTTTACCAACCCCCTAGGCCCGCCATGCGATGCTCATAGACGAACGGACCGGACTGTACGGATATTGTCACTGACAGGCTCAGTAGGGAGTCAGGCTGAGTTCGCTCACAGACGTCCCTTTTGGTCAATACCTGGTAGCCCGTTATGTATTGTCTTATACCTCTAACGTGCTAGTGGTTAAATCCATAACCAAGGTGTTGATGAGTCTTTAGAGTCCCCCACATTCAGTTACTCAAGTTTTCGGGCGAAAGGTTGTAGAGGCCGTATGGAGATATGGCAAGGTCCGATCAGATACGTGCGGTATTGCACGGATCAGGATCGGACAGTTTGTACTATAGGCCGTATGGTTTTATGGCAGGGTTCGATCAGATACGTGCGGTATTGCACGGATCAGGATCGAACGGATAATACTAGCCGGCTTTGGTATAAGCCGGATCCTAGTATAGTACAGTGTAGATTTTGTCTCATTGCATTTGTATTTCGGTCGGAATACAAATACGGGTGTGTATGCACAGTATCGGGGTTTTCCTGTAATTTATTACAGGACCAGTTTTCTGGAGTTGCCAGTTTGCTTTTCGTTTCGGCCGATTTCCTTTGTATCGTTCATTGGCCGAAGATTGGTGGAGGAGGGTTTATTTGCATTGTTGCAAATAGGCATTAGTGGAGGGGGTTCTTTGCATCTTGTTGCATCATGATGGCTTTCATGATGTGCACCATCCTTTGACTTGATTTCTTCATGATGGCATGACTTTTTGAGTCATCATGGTTCATGATGGTTGGACTTTGTGAGGTGATGATGGTGGTGTTGAGTGTTGAGTTTACCTTGTGATCATTCCCTTTTTGCATGATAGACTTTCCTCTCTCTCTCTCTTG
Organism: Agapanthus africanus; assembly: GCA_030015575.1. NCBI lineage: Eukaryota > Viridiplantae > Streptophyta > Magnoliopsida > Asparagales > Amaryllidaceae > Agapanthus > Agapanthus africanus. The sequence goes on along the minus strand of CM057341.1, from coordinate 396,925,113 downwards.
TTTTGATATTAGAATGACTCTCTCATTTTTGGCAACCATCTCATTCTTCCCCTCCCTCTCCTCTAGTGATGGCCGGCCACCATGAGGGTGGGTTGCCTATTTTTGTAGTGGGGATTTTTGCTCTCTTGATGCTAGAAAAATCCCCAAGTTCCTCCACAAAAGTTCATACCTCATTTCCTCCACCAAAATGGCACCTCCATTAACCCCAAATGAGACACTAGTTCTACTATTTTCTACAGCGAATCTTGGGCACGTCGAGTAGCCGGCTTCGTGCCCGAGTTGCCTCGACATTGAGGTGGGAGCCCGTAAAAGAAGTAGGCGATGTGGTGCACTTCCGGCGACGAGGAGGAGACGGGACATTCCGCAGGAGATCGGGACGATGACGAGAAGACCGGAGGACTTGGATCGTCGGTATATCTCTATTCCCTTTCTTGTAGATAGCTAGGACTAATTAATGGTTCGATCCGGGTATTTGTGCGCGGCGGTTTGCCAGTTCAAGAAAAATTAAAGTTTATCACCACTTCCGCATTTGGCCGTTGGATTGACGGCCGGGGCGCCGCCGTGCAATTACATTAAGTCCAAAAGATTTTGGGTTTTATTTGAAGATCTAAGAATGAGATAAAAGTTTATAAAAAGCTTGCTTGGGTTAGGTTTAAGTTAAGTTTGGAAAGTCAATATGTCTCACCGCTTTCTATGCCCTAATTAAGAACTATTTAGGTGTTAAGTTAATAATTAACAAAGGGGATTAGCACGATCGGGAAAAAACTAGGTTTCTTCCTCTAGGTCATTGTCCGTCCTTTCTTAACTCTTACCCTAACCTCCATGGAAAACATACACAACCGGTCTTTAACTATGGTATCACTGCTACTCGTGGGATAGGGTGCCGTAGTGAGCGGTGTGTGTATGTATGCATAGAGTCCTATTTAAAATGTATAACGGGCAAGAAAGGGGTGAGATTTTTATCTTTCAAACCTTCCCCAAACCTAACCCTAACAAGTGAGGAACTACTCACTCATTAGGGAATTGATAAACGAGTTCAATTTTGTTTGTTTTTAATTTAACAACTACAGAAGATAAATAAAATTAATAACTACGGCAGATAAATAAAATTTATAACTAGGACAGAGAAGAAATTAAACTAAGGTAAGATAAAGAAAAACTTACTTCTTTATTTGATGCACTCTTCGAACATTTACAAGGAATAAAAATTCTAAAACTAGGAATTAAAAAGTGGCATCTCAAAAGAGGCACCCAAAAAGAGGCACCCAAAAGGAGGCACGCTCCAAAAAGAGCTGTAGGATTCCTATTTATAGAGAATAGAAACCCTAGGGTTTACATCTGATCCATATATAGAATTACAAAAATACCCTTAAGAAAACCGAGTCAATGCACCGACGCACCGACACGCACCGACACGTGTCCTATATGGCCGCGGATCCGCGGCCAGACTATATGGTCGTAGATCCGCGGCTAGAAGGCATGTTTGGCCGCGTTTCCGCAGCCATCTTGTGGGCTCTCTTGCTCATTTCTTCAGGGCTTCTTTCTGTTACTTTTTCCTTGCATTTTCTTCACTTAGTTCTTCAGAATGTCTTATAGTTTCTGTAGGGTTACTAGGCACACGCATAAGGGTCTATAAGGCATCAACCATACCCGATTTAAAATTTAGCCGTGCCAAACAACCCTAAACCAAGATCTTAGACTAGAGATTAGGCGAAAACAAAGCATGTTAAACACTTTAACATCTAAGAGTTTGGGATTACAACCTTTGTAGTCCGGTCCTTCACTTCATAAGCTCCGTGTTGTGGTCCCTACGCTGCGATCATCAAGTTCCGGACTCTAGAGAGGCTCCACGAAGAGAAAGATGCAAGCTTGCTTCCGATCTTCGATAACAAAGATGATCTATCTTGAAGTTTCATTAACACAAGCTCTCACTCACTAAATGAAGTGAACACCCTAATCTAAATGGCTAGGATAGATTAGGATGATGAAGTAGGAATTTAGCTCTCATTTGTTTTCTTATTCTCACTCATTTTCATCACATAAGAAAAACCTAGAAAGCTTTTCAAAAGCTCAAGGAAGAAGAAGAAGAATAGTAATCCATTTGTGATGAATAATGAAAGTGGTCATATCATTACAAAAGCAACCATGGTTAAGTCAACAAAAGACTTAACCATTGTAGAGATCAAACCATGGTTAAGGGTGTGGGTTGGGTTAAGTAAATATCTTGCAAAATATCTTTGCAAAAACAAAAAGGAAACCTTCTTGAAGGTTCAAGAAAGAACTAACCCAAATCAAACCCTAACCATCTTTAATCTCCACTAAACATGTTGCATTAGTAATCATATCATGTTACAATATTATATATCACATATACAATATTTATTGTAACAAAATAAAATAATACAATTAACATATATCGCATATATATCAATGTATTACCCGAGTGAGAAAAAGAACCTTTTAGCGAGCTTATATCAATTAATGTAATTTAATATATCAAATATATAATTATACATTAAATTATCGATTCAACACTTGATCCGATAATCTGGCTATTTCATAAATAACCGACTAATATAATCTGTATCAGTTCATCGAATCAACACTTGATCCGATGACCCAGCTATATCACATATACCCGGCCGATATCTCATATCGCGAGAATCTAATACGGTATCGCATACACGCATCATTCTCGGTCCCGTACATATCATATATGTGCTTCTACTCCGTTTTGCCTGAGCTAAGAAAGCTCTGTATAGGACTCTAAAGAATCGTGAATACGCCGGCAGTAGGTAATGATCATATCAAACACCCACAACCTGCAAGCAGTCAGCTAAACGTAACAGCCACCCAGGTATTGAGCGCTCAGAAGATCAACAAGCAAGCCTGTACATTCTCCTGTGAATCCAGTCAGTAACACTCCCGTACAGTCCGGTCTCGTCGTCTGATATGTCGCATGTCTCGCCTAGGGGTGGTAAACGTCAAACCCCAGTAGCTTGATAAGTCGTGTCAATATGAGATCTATAACAGTTGGAGAAACTACTAATAACACTTACCAGTAAATCTCAGCAATCCTGACCAGGGATTTCCAGTTATAGCCAATCGAACGCAGCGCAACATCAACTCCCTATACCGGGAGAGACGAATCCCCTCCTATCGCTCATTGCCTCCATGTGATTCGGGACTGTACCCAAAAGCCACCTTTTTGCATGCCCTCTTGGACGTGGTATGATGGAAATCAAAGCACAGTGGGAATCACACAAGACTCTATGATGATCTCGGGTCTACAGACTACTCTGTACGAGTGTCACCAGAGAACTGCCATCTGACGTGAGGTATAATACCATCTGGGAGTTCTCGGCGAGTCCGTCCAGTGTATCCAGTCTCCACTGAGCACCCGTATACCATCCTTGATGTCAAACACCGATGGATATGGGATCATCCATCGCCCATCATATGGGTCAAGATGCGTATACGCTAGTCTACTCTGGAGTATCGATACCCTGTCTCGGTACTCCCACGACTAGGAACATTTGAAGGATGTACTTGGCGACTACACTGTCCTCACTAGTATGATCCGCATCATAGTCCTGGCAGTCAAGTACTCATCCTAAGGGCTTTATCAACATGTAACATAGAGACAACCAGAGTACATGTTAAGATAAAGAGCAACCAGATAGCGTACTATTATGTCGAGCAAGAAAGTCCTCCCTATATATGTCCAAGCATCCACTACAATATACAACATATGTACAGTAATGGCCTCTAGGGCATACATATAACTAACAATCTCCCACTTGCACTAGGGTCATCTGTTGTGGTATCACATACCCAACAATTAGCTGCGGTTGAAGTATCTCATACTCAACCATCCTATAAAATTCTCTACTAGGAAAAAGACCTTTGTGAGTGGATCCGCGCTGTTGTCCTCTGTGTCTACTCTCCTAACCTCGATCTCCCTGGATATCAACCATCTCCATGATCAGGTGATACTGCCTAAGAATTATATCTGGATTTCAGATAGGACGGGGGTTTCTTGGCATAAGCCACAACTCCATTGTCACACAATGGTAGGAACGAAGCTCATCTTATGAACTTATATATCCAGACTGCCTCTTTGGTAGCATCCTTGGTAATGATGTATCTTGTCTCGAATCGTCTAGTAAGTCACGGTATCTAGCTTGGAACTCTTCCAAAATACCGTCCCTCTACTAAAGTTAAAGACAATGCGTGCGACTGACATTCAGTCGTTCTTATCACCCTGAAACCTTTCCAGAGATTCTCCCCAGGATCGATTGATACCATCTCACTACAACTAGTGAGTATCCTAATATCCAATTAAATCTATCTCATAGATCCAAAACCCAGGATTTATGAGGTATCATTTTGATCCTAAATGGAGAATCCTTGTGATAAGCGGAGATTGACCGAGCGTAGCATAGGAAACTCCTTCCCTATCAAGAGTATGTCATCCACGTACTCTACGAGGATCACCACCATACTCCCTACTACCATTTTGTATATACAAGGTTCATCTACCATTTTGATGAAGTCAAACTCTTTAACTACCACATCAAAAGAGACGTTCCAACTCCGCGATGCCTGCTTTATCCTATAAAGAAACTTGCACACGTTTCCGCTGCTCCTACTGTCTACGAAGCCCTCTAGCTGTGTACTTATAGACGCTCTCTTCTAAATCATCATTTAGAAAAGTTGTCATGACACCCAACTACCAGATATCGTAGTCATGGTATATAGCAGTGACAAGTAGGATCTGGATGGACTTAAGTATAGCTTTGAAAGTCTCAACTTTTCCATGTACACCAAGTAATCTTCTCAAGATATACTTGCTCCTGATGGGGATTTAACCCTTCAGATATAGCAACCAAAGTCCATATTTTGTTGGTGTATAAGGATTCCATCTCAGATCGCTAAGTATCCAACCATTCTTACAGAGTCCCACTCCTGATGGCCTGCTCGAAACTAGTTGGGTCATCATCTCATGATGCAATCCTCGCTCCCACTGTCATAGAGAAGCCGAAGTATCTCTCAGGTGGGTGAGAAACCCTACTAGATCGGCGGAGAGGCTGAGGTTCGTTAGAATCTATTGAATTCTTTGGTTCTACCAAATCATCTGTTGTAGTTTGTATAGCTGGAACTCCTTCCAATTCTACCTCATGACCACTAATTTCTTCACAAGAAATTCTCTTTTACAAAGGTGGCATGTTGAGAAACAAAACATCTTTTGTTTCTCGGTTAGGTAGAAGATATTCCCTTGCGAATACTTGGGATATCCAACAAACTTCCACAGATCTGAATTTGCCTCGAGCTTGTCCGGATTTTGCTTTTAGACATAGGCCGGACAACCCCAAATCTTAACTTACTTAAGATATGGGCTCTTCCCATTCCATATCACATATGAAGTGGTAGGTAACTGATTTGATTGGAACCTTATTCAATAGGTATGCAGCTTCACAAGTGCATAACTCCCAAAAGGAAATAGGAAACTCAGTAGTACTCATCATAGAGCGCACCATATCACATAGGGTGTGTTTGCTCCGCCCTGATACACCGAGGTGCTGTGGTGTATATAGAGGAGTAATGCTGAGAGAGAATCTCATTCTCCTTTAGAATAGTCCAGGAATTCCGTGGTCAAGTATTCTCCTCCTTGATCTCATCAAAGGACATAATACTTTTACCCGTTTTTGGTTCTCTACATCTAACTTATATTCATTGAATTTCTCAAAAGTTTCAGACTTGTGTTTCAACAGGAACACATGTGCGAATCTTGGGAGACTATCAGTGAATATAATAAAGTATAAAGAACCAGTCCTGGCATGTGTAGACAGGGGACCTTCATACATCAGCATGTATCAATCCTAAGAGTTCACTAACTCTTTCTCTGTTTCCAATAAACGGAGCTGTGGTCATCTTATCTCTATGACATGACCGGCAAGTTTCACAATATGTAAATTCAAACTAATTTAAATATGCATCTATATGTAACTTCAGCTAGTCGGGTCGCATTGATATGACCTAGTCTACAATGCCTCAAGAAGGATTCGTTCATTTCTGAACTCTTCCTCTTGTGTGTGTTCTGTACGTGAAGAACTGTGGTTTGATTTAGAACGTCTATGCTTTTAGATAACGTGCCTGAACCGATCAACTCTTGATATAGGAAATGTTCAAAATATTATTCAACAATACAAAATTATATCCTTCTTTACTAATAAAGAGACTGATATGATATTGTATATCAGGTTCGGTATCTTATAACATTCATTCAGAATCAATGTATTGTGGTAATACAGAGTGATAACTACCAACAGACTTGGCTGCAACACTTGCACCGTTTCTATCTCATGAAACTTATCACCTGTTCTCAGTTTCTACCTATATGTAGCCCATGTAACAAATTACATATGTGGGATCCTGATCCGGTATCAAATACCCAGGACGTAAAGGATACTGAAAAACAGTTCTATGTAATGAACACACCCGAAGAAGATGCATCAGCATGCACTTTCTTCGTTTGGGCGGGCACGGGAATTCTGGTAATCCCCAATTTCCTGCTCTTTCTTATAACAATTAAAAGTTGGAGCGGGACCAACGTTCTCCAGCTCAGTATAACAAGCGGGTTCGGTCAATACATCCATATTATTATCTTGATTAAGGCGTGATATGGTCGCTACCTGGAGAGAGAGAAGAAAACACTCAGCGTGCGCTTTTACAAGATTAGATTGGTTATCAATTTATCTAATCAGGATGTCTCCCACTGTTTTAGTCAAATCTTCCTTCAAACCCTAAAAGGAAAGACTAGCCGGGATTAATTACACTCTACAAGTTCGCCAATCTTTCAGCCAGGCCAGTGCCGGTACTTTGAGGGAGGTTCCCCGCGCTTTCACACGGACCTAATTAAAGTAAACCTCCTTTTCCCAGGGGCGAAACCCCGTTAACACCTTTCTAAATACCTGCTTGATCGGCTAATTGTAATGTGCAAAACTCTCCCAGGAGTAACTCTTACTCCCAGCGGGTATCGGGATCCAACTATCTCATAGAAGATATACAATCTCATTGCAAATTTCAACACTTGAAATTCCCAATAATATTTTACCCCTAGCATCCTATAACCTTGACGGAGGCCAAACTACCCACAGTCCGCTAGTCAAGTTCAACCCGTCATTTCTTGATTGAATTAAACCCACCCGCACGACCCTTGACGGAGGCCAAACTACGCCGTACGAATAACCTAATCCAATCGCATCGTATGCTAGCAGATAAGCACTATTTAGCTACCGTACACTACGCCTTGACGGAGGCCAAACTACCGCAGCACGAATACTAAGTAGTACTTATCTGAAATGACGGAGGGCTACGACAGGTTTTTAAGAAAACCCTTTGCGTAATGAACTTGATATCGTTGAAGAATCGAGTGACTTTTAGATGGAATGTTTTTGAGGCCTTTTCTAGTTTTGCTAAAGTGGTCACTCCCGGTGAAGGGATCTCAGCTCTTTCCTCATCGAATAAGGTGCAGGATATTTCACAAATACCGCTGTACAAAGCAAAAACTATATAAGCAATCAAAAGACAAACCGAGTTTGTAGCATCTGCTAGTTTCACTAAAGAGGTCACTCCCGGTGAAGGGATCTCGGCTATTTCCTTATAAAATAAGGTGCTGGATGTTCTACAAGGAACACCGCTATGCAAAGCAAGAACTAGAGCTACCAGTTTTTGAGACAAATTTCTACAACATCTTTAGCTTTCTTTTAGTTTCATTAATCTCATCAATGAAGTCCCTTTTTTATTATGCTTCACAAGCATCACTTTTGAAACGAAATCTGCAGTATAACATATATCTCATATATATGATATAAACATTCGTCTCAGGCAGTAATATGATCTCATCACAGAACATTGCAGCAGAAGAACATATATGAAATATTGGATATACTAGGATGTCCGTGTTTTAATACGAGCCTGTATAAAACACGCATTCCACGGTCGCGATGAATAGCCAAACCCACATCCCTAGACCCCTACGAGAGTGGCAAGCAACACTGCCAATTCAAGGGTTAGGAGACCCGGTCTCGACTCCTCGAGATGGTCTCCCACTGGACCCTAGAACCCGGTTACTTGTGCTCCCTTCCTTGGCTCTACCTAATGTGGAAAAGTAAATAATATACAATGGTGACATCATCCTCAGCCCGGAAGTGCCCCAATAAAAGACTATTATATACAAATGAATTTTACATGAATGAAAAAGAAAAACTCTCATCTCATATAAAAACCCCGGCAATTCAAAACGCGACGATCCAATATAACATATCACAGCAACACATAATATCTCATATCATCAACGTAAGCAAGTATGCGTATCCCGATTATCGTTGATGTATAGCAACGAAACCGGTGATACACCACATACTATGCTTACGGTCACAGAAAAGAAAGTGTAAAACTACAACAGTTGGAATCCGCAACCACCTTAGATATCGCATGCCTAACCAAATGAATTCCTTAGACATCGCATGCCTAACAATTATAAACCCCGCATTTTAGTCTCATTATCGAAAACTCTTTTCAATATCAAGTCGGGCAATTCAACAAGATTCCCGACATCCTGATCGAATGCTCGTCGCAAACTTTAGTAGACGGCCGCACCCCCGGATGCCGTCGACGAAGTGCACTAAGGCGGAACACCGCTGCCGCGAGCACCCAAACGGATGCTTTTGGCGACGGGGTTCTCCTACAGTCACTTGGTCGGGGCTATGGGGCATGGCTGTCTATTAAGTTTACCCGGCGAGTATCCGCGTACACTATATGATTGCGACGGACTTTTGATAGCATCAAAATCCCGTGGCAACCGATCATTTGAGACTGAACTGCTAGATTTATAACATTCCAATTAGTTATCTCATAACTACTTGTGGATTCCAAATATTGTATCACATTCCAGATAAATAGACAATGTTAAACTTTCCGATCGAATAATTAAACACCCAAGTTTTCCCAAATAGTTCTCAACACTTGAAATTAGTTTAAAAACATCCATCACATGCCACAGTACCAATGGTCCAGCTATAGAAGGTTCAAGCCAACGCCTCACATGTGGCACGCCGTACTGCCCTAAACCCTAAGGTTCAGAGGCGGTTCAGACGGTCACATAATCGAGTTAAGCTTTGTTGTCTTCTAGAGTGTCCACCGCGTTACTTGCACGACTTAGAACGTTCTTAAACTACGGAAAAATCCAACACTTGGAAAATTTCCTGCACGGGAAAAAGTGAGTTATTGATATCCGTTCGAACTTTTTAACACGTTCTAAAATTATCTAGAAAAACATAAACGAAATTAAATTATCCGATCGAATCAACGAGTCCCCAATACAACCCAGAAAACTCAACACTTGAGTAGAATTAAAAATTCCTAGAAGAATCAGGAACACCTACGGAAGTTACTGTAGAAAAATGAGTCCCTGATCTCCACATACGGCCACGGAACCGCCGCTAAAAGCAGGGTATTGCCGCGGTTCCACGGCGCTACAGTGGAATTAGGTAGTCGTATTCTACAATTATCCTTAGATTTCCCTGCTTAATTTTTTGAGCATTTTTAATATGAAAAATATCAACTTTTTGAAAAATTTCCAGAAAAGGGTATAAACCGGGTATTCGGAGTTCGATCGGACTTTAAACTTCGTCTAGACTTCTCCTAAAGCTCTAGCTTGGCTCTGATACCACTGTAGGGTTACTAGACACATGCACAAGGGTTTATAAGGCATCAACCATTCCCGATTTAAAATTTAGCCGTACCGAACAACCCTAAATCAAGATCTTAGACTAGAGATTAGGCGAAAACGAAGCATGTTAAACACTTTAACATCTAAGAGTTTGGGATTACAACCTTTGTAGTCCGATCCTTCACTTCATAAGCTCCGTGTTGTGGTCCCTTCGCTGCGATCATCAAGTTCCGGACTCTCGAGAAGCTCCACGAAGAGAAAGATGCAAGCTTGCTTCCGATCTTCGATAACAAAGATGATCTACCTTGAAGTTTCATTAACACAAGCTCTCACTCACTAAATGAAGTGAACACCATAATCTAAATGGCTAGGATAGATTAGGATGATGAAGTAGGAATTTAGCTCTCATTTTTTCTCTTAATCTCACTCATTTTCCTCACATAAGAAAAACCTAGAAAGCTTTTCAAAAGCTCAAGGAAGAAGAAGAAGAATAGTAATCCATTTGTGATGAATAATGAAAGTGGTCATATCATTACAAAAGCAACCATGGTTAAGTCAACAAAAGACTTAACCATTGTAGAGATCAAACCATGGTTAAGGGTGTGGGTTGGGTTAAGAAAATATCTTGCAAAATACCTTTGCAAAAACAAAAAGGAAACCTTCTGGATGGTTCAAGAAAGAACTAACCCAAATCAAACCCTAACCTTGTTTAATCTCCACTAAACATGTTGCATTAGTAATCATATCATGTTACAATATTATATATCACATATACATTATTTATTGTAACAAAATAAAATAATACAATTAACATATATCGCATATATATCAATGTATTACCCGAGTGAGAAAAAGAATCTTTTAGTGAGCTTATATCAGTTAATGTAATTTAATATATCAAATATATAATTATAGATTAAATTATCGAATCAACACTTCATCCGATAATCCGGCTATTTCACAAATAACCGACTAATATAATCTGTATCAGTTCATCGAATCAACACTTGATCCGATGACCCGGCTATATCATATATACCCGGCCGATATCTCATATCGCGAGAATCTAATATGGTATCGCATACACGCATCATTCTCGGTCACACACATATCATATATGTGATCCTACTTTGGCTGAGCCAAGAAACCTCTGTGTAGGACTCTAAAGAATCGTCAATACGCCGGCAGTAGGTGATGATCATATCAAACTCCTACAAGCTGCAAGCGGTCAGCTAAACGTAACAGCCACCCAGGTATTGAGCGCTCAGAAGATCAACAAGCAAGCCTGTACATTCTCCTGTGAATCCAGTCAGTAACACTCCCGTATAGTCCGGTCTCGTCGTCTGATATGTCGCATATCTCGCCTAGGGTGGTAAACGTCAGACCCCAGTAGCTTGATAAGTCGTGTCGATATGAGGTCTATAACAGTTCGAGAAACTACTGATAACATATACCAGTAAATCTCAGCAACCCTGGCCAGGGATTTCCAGTTATAGCCAATCGAACACAGCGCAACATCAACTCCCTATACCGGGAGAGACGAATCCCCTCCTATCGCTCATTGCCTCCATGTGATTCGGGACTGTACCCAAAATCCACCTTTTTGCACGCCCTCTTGGACGTGGTATGATGGAAATCAAAGCACAGTGGAAATCTCACAAGACTTTATGACGATCTCGGGTCTACAGACTACTCTGTACCAGTGTCACCAAAGAACTGCCATCTGACGTGAGGTATAATACCATCTGGGAGTTCTCGGCGAGTCCGTCCAGTGTACCATGTCTCCACTGAACACCCGTACACCATCCTTGATGTTAAACACCGATGGATATGGGATCATCCATCGCCTATCATATGGGTCAAGATGCGTATACGCTAGTCTACTCTGGAGTATCGATGCCCTGTCTCGGTGCTCCCACGACTAGGAACATTTGAAGGATGTACTTGGCGACTACACTGTCCTCACTAGTATGATCCGCATCATAGTCCTGGCAGTCAAGTACTCATCCGAAGGGCTTTATCAACATATAACATAGAGATAATAAGAGTACATGTTAAGATAAAGAGCAACAAGATAGCGTACTATTATGTCGAGTAAGAAATTCCTCCCTATATATGTCCAAGCATCCACTACAATATACATCATATGTACAGTAATGGCCTCTAGGGCATACATATAACTAAAAGTTTCTTCCAGATTTCCACAGCGCAGAATGTTGTGGACTTTTACCGTTCGCTTTGTGTTGAAGTCTTGAATCTTGCTCTGCCTTTGTACTTTGTGAAATTGTTCATTGATCTTCGTTTGTTCTTCCAACTGTAGGCATGATAAAGATTCTTCTATTTGTTGGTCGTTGTCTCACTTTTGTAGCGTATTTTCACTGTTTTGTTCCGAGAACCTGTAACCTGCAACTATTCAACAAACATGGATCAAAACCACATATTTATTTGCAAAATGATTAAGAATGGGGAATATAATAATGCAAAATTATGATATGAACAAATAGCCCCAAACTTATCTTTTGCTCGTCCCGAGCAAAACTAATTTATTCTCGAAAAAAAGACCTAACCTCACTTTCGCAAGAAAACGCGATTGCACTGAGCTCGTGCAACAAGCCGTTAAACCTCTAGGTATCCCTAGTAGGAGGAGTGTTGTCTCCTGAAGGTTTTCAGTGGATACTACCCACAAAATCCGATCAATTTGGCCTATTGACTTTCATTTTTCAATTCGGTGTTCAAGCAAGAAATTCTATTATCTTCAACTCAGAAATTATCAACCCATATTTTTCACGCTTCCTTATCATTTAACTTAAGATTGTATATGTTCTGTAAATTTATTTAGCTTTTAGCATCTTTTGAGTTTTTCTTCTAAGGTTCCATCTCAACTTAGGAGTTTTTTATCATCTCTACTAAAAATATAAGTCCTATGTTTCATTCCTATCTCTCAACCAAACCCCAATCATATACCCCTACGTGTGTGTATGTATCACCCTATACTTGGAAATTCAATTCAAGCTCTTATACTCTTGTCCATCGTCCAAAGTACTTTTAGTTGGTGAATTTTTAGATGAAATTGCTAACACATCCTTCATGCGACCGTTAATACTTCTTGAGGTACTAATGACCGATTACAAAATGTTTTTGCACATTAAGTCGTAAATCCTCGTCTTGTAATACCTAAGGCTTTAGCAGTGACTCCCAAACCAGTTGGTCTAAGGCACTAGGTGATAAAGCACCCTCGCTAAATATTTTTTTATTTTATGCAGCCTTAAGTAATTACAAAACCAGTGTTCATTTTTTTTATATCTCTTTATTCACACTTATAATTTTATTTTTCTTCATATTAAGGATTTTAGACAAGAGTATTTCAAGGTCTCCTCTACTATTCCAAGTTTCAAGTTTCGTGTTCGTGCAAGTTGTAGGGTATATATTTTCAGAATTTAGACTTAAGCTTAGAGATTATTTTTCAGACTTACACTTTAATAAAAATATCAATACTCTTCCCTTATTTTGACTTAGACCAAGAAGTGAACTCAAAATTTTCCTATTTCTAAATAAAGTACAAAGACATATATTTTCTACCGTTAAATTATAAGAAAGGTTATTTTTAGGGATTTTAATTTACTAAGTCTAGGATCTAGTTTTTCCTAGCTAGTTAACCGTCTTGTTAAACTTGAGTCAATTATGGCCAAAATTTAATTTTTCAATTTATAAAATTTTTAAAATTTTTCAATTTTTATGGGTTTTTAAAATAAGTATACAAAATGCAAAAATATACACATGAATGCGAAGGAAGAAACCTTACCGAGCACACCCCCAAACTTAAACTTGACAGTGTCCTCACTACCAGGCTACACCAAGAGGGTCAATATTGTCGGTACTGCCCTGTTTATTTTTTTTATTGTTAACAGAAAAACAAAACAAAATATATATACAAAAAGGCCCCCCCAAACCTAAGTGAAACAATGTTTCCACTGTTTAAGCGTTAAAGATTAGAGTTAGGGGGGAGAAAAACATAGTATCAAGCTATACAAGGCCTTACACAGGCCAAAGGTTAGCACCAACCATTCAAAAATTTTATCGTTATAATGGTATGGTTGGTGAAAGAATGGAGTGTAGAGAAAAGAAATGAGAAGCACGCGAGACCGTGTGGAGATAGAAGCAGTATACGATCTCGGTGGAGGAGAAGAATGGCGTAAGGGAAAAAGAAATGGTGTTGGTTCGACTTCTTCAGGTGGAGGTTGATTAATCACAAAATCCGTGTCGTTTAAGAATGTGAGTTCGTCGGCAAAAATATCTTCGAAAGTTTCATCGAAGGTTCGTTTGAACGTTTCAATGTCAATAAGTGTCGCGCCAGAATTCAACACACTTGATTTTTCAAAAATTATGAAGGTAGGATAGTCGTAAGGCTCATTTACCTTATTTTCAAAAGAGTCTAAATCAAGTTGTTTTTTTAGAATTATCGAACTCAAAATATCGGATTGTGATTCATTAACACTCGGTATCATTAAAGGAAAATTAGAAGAAGAACCAGAGAAAGTGAGAGAAAGAAGTTGAATACGAACTTGAGGGTGGAAATGGAGTATATAAATTAGCACATTTTGTAATGACCGATGTGTAAAGAGCGATTGTGCTAATCTATCAACCCACTGAGAAATGAGGTCAAATCCCTCAAGATTCATGAGAAAACATGGGTACGTCGAACTTGGTAAAACAGACATTAAAAATGAAAGCGATACGGTCTCTTGCACGGTCGGAACGATGGAAAGGACGAAGGGGAGTGATTTAGGAAGGGTCGCAGTTAAAGGATCAGGAGCGTGTACACAGTCGGTGGAAAGAACAGGATGAATTGGAAAATCCGACTCATCAAATAAAATTGGTTTATCCTCAATAATTTCCTCAATATTCTCCTCAAAATTTAGCTTATCCATGCCATTCTCATCAAAATCAAGACGCATATGAATTTCGGGAAAAACATTTAATGATTCGGGATGATGAATTGGAGAGAAAAACTCTGCCAAATCTGCGGGTTCATCATCCAAAATATTCCCTGCGTTAATATGCTCAATCAAGTGAAAATCAATTTTTTCGGACACCTCATCAAAAGCATGGATATTTATCAATTCATGTTCTAGATTGTAGGTGTAGAGGTCGAAAGGATTGCTGATGGTTTCACTCAAAAGGGGCTCTTCAAAATCAGGGAAATCAAACACTACAAAGTCGCATAACTCATTACATGTTTTATTTTCAGCCGGTGGATCATTTGGAACACATGATAGACCTTCAAAACCGGAGTTGTGGGATTCAATTGGGGATGGGTAGGTTTGATTTGGAAGGGTGTATAGCTTACTCTCTCCACTCAAATTTTCGATCTGTCCAACCGCCTCATCATACATTGGAAAATTTGGAGCTAGTTCGAAACTAGCTACCGGTTCACTAGGTTGTCTTGATGAATTAAGGGCGGCAATGGACGCATCCAAATTCTTCATCTGTTGGTTTGTCGCTACAATATAATCTTCCAACGACTGTTCCAGACTAGACATGGGTTATGAAGGGGTTTTAGTAAAAGATTCAAAATTGTTTGGAATCTGGAAACTCCCAATTGGCTGTATAGAAGCAATGTCTAGGGAAGGTGCGAAAGTCGGGTAGGACTGGTAGGAATTGAATGGTTGGACAGGAGTAGGATCAACATTTGGATAAAAAGGTGAATGGACTTGTTAATCCCAAGAACTAGAAGTGTTGAAATGAGTGAAAGATCGGTTATGAAATTGTTCAATATGTTCAGCAATAGACATGGGTTTCGGAGTTACAAAAGGACTCGAAAAAGAAGTATCAACGTAAGAAGATGGTAAAGGTTGAAATGGTTGATACAAAGTGGATTACGGAGTCCAACCGTTTCTCCTAGACGCTTCTATTCGATCTTTCAAAGAAATTTTGGGTATGGAGAGGTCGTCCGTAATTCGACCAAAACAATGCACGTAGGAAGTAATGTTTGGATGAGGGTACCAAAGTTCGGCAAGAGTTTTGCGAGGTGGGGTACCCATGATGTAAGAAAGGAGAAGAAAAAGAATGTGATGAAATTTTTTTTTAAAAAAATTTCTTTTAAAAAAAATTTAATTTTTTAATTTTTATTTTAAAGAAATTGTTTGTTTTTGGTTTTTTGAAATTTTTGAAAATGTTTTTTTTAGAAAGAGTTTTTGCATAATTTGTACGGACTGCTACACACTTTCAAAGAGTCACAATATAAGCATGCACAATCAAGTCTAGAGCTAAGGTCTCTTAAGTCAACTAGACTGCTCCTAACTGTTCCAAAGGGCAAGTTGTGAGATCTTCAAATCGCATCTTCACAGCCAATTGTGGCCAGGTTGTAGGGTTCCTAGGCACACTATAGAGGTCTCACAAGGCATCGAACATGCCAATTTTAAAAATTATTGGTGCCGAGAAACCCTAACACGGATCGTTTACTAGATGTTTAGGCGAAAAGGTAAACTAGTTAACTACTTAACTAGAAGTGAGAAGCTACAACCTTTGTAGATCCGGATTTCCACTTCCTTATCTCCACGTGGGTGTCCTCTCGCTGTCCATCATGAATCCCGAACCCAATCGTCGGCTTCATCGGAGAAACGGGCGAGCTAGGTCGTCGGCTTCGTGCCGAAGATGATCTACGTCGAGGCATCACTAGTTCAAGCTCCGACTTCACAAACTTGTGAAACTTGTGAAGTAAACACCCAAAACAACTTGGCAAGAGGTAAAGGGTGAAGAAATAGGAGGTGGGTTCACTTTAGAATTGGATTTCTCACTTTGGATCTCAAGATGCCATTAAAGTAGCAAGCTTTTCTATTTCAAAAAGAAGAAGAAGATGAAGCTAGTTATGATAAGTTCTAATTAAAATGAAATAGAAAATCAATACTTATCATAACTTAACCTTGGTTAAGTGTAGAGAATATACCATGGTTAGTTAGGTGGGTTAGGGTTAAGCATGATGACAAGAATGGTAGCAAAAGTCAAGGGTTCATGAAGCATCTTATAAGAAACAAAAATGCCACCATTCTCATTTAAACTTATCCAAATAAATGAATAAACAAATAAATGAACAAATAAATATGCAAAACCCAAATTATCATAATAACCATGGTTTAATTCTATTCACTTAACCATATGATCAAGTATCATCAAACATGATACAATAATGTGCACAAAAGTATATCACATATACAATGTGCAATCCAAGTGAGAAAAATCCGTTTAAAGTGAACCAATACTAGTCAATGCAAAGTAATATATCAAATATATAATTATACATTAAATCATTAAATCAACACTTGATTCAATGATCCGGTCATGTCACACACGACCGACTAGTATTCAATGTATCGGCTTATCGAATCGATCTTCGATTCGATAACTAGGTTATATCGCATACAACCATTCAAAACATTAATCACGAGAATTAAATACGGTATCACATACAAACATCATTCTCGGTCCCGTACATATCTCATATGCGCTCCTATTTCGTTTCGCTTGAGCTAGGAAACCTCTGTGTAGGACTCTAAAGACTCGTCAATACGCCGGTAGCAGATGATGATCATATCAAGCACCCACAAGCCGCAAGCGGTCTGCTAAACGTAACGGCCACCCGGGTATTGAGCGATCAGAAGATCGACGAGCTAGCCCGCTCACACTCCTGCGAATCCGACCAGTAACACTTACCATACAGTCCGGTCTCTTCGTCTGATATGTCGCATATCAAGTCTAGGGGTGGTAAACGTCAGACCCCAATAACCCGATAAGTCGTGCCGATGTGAGTCTCATATCGGGTCGAGAAACTACTGGTAACACTTACCAGCAAATCTCTGATCAGCCCTGGCCAGGGACTTCCCTGCTACGGCCAATCGAGCACTGCGCAACATCAACCCCCAATACCGGAAGAGACGAAACCCCTCCTATCGCTCATTGCCTCCATGTGACTCGGGACTGTGCCCAAAGACCACCGTTTTGCACGCCCTCATGGACGTGGTAAGATGGAGATCAAAGCACAGTGGGAATCACACAAGACTCTATGACGATCTCGGGTCTACAGACTAACCTGTACAAGTGTTACCTGAGAACTGCCATCTGACGTGAGGTATAATACCATCTGGGAGTTCTCGGCGAGTCCGTCCAGTGTACTCAGTCTCCACTGAGCACCCGTATACCATCTCTGATGTCAAACACCAATTGATATGGGATCATCCATCGCCCATCACATGGGTCGAGAAGCGTATACGCTAGTCTACACTGGTATATCGATGCCCCGTCTCGATACACCCATGACTAGGGACCTTGAAGGATGTACTTATGGACTACCATGTCCCCACTAGTATGATCTGCATCATAGTCCAGGTAGTCAAATACAATTCCTAAGGGCTTTACCAACATGTAACTATAAGACAGTATAAAGAGACTAGTGTATATGTTAAGATAAAGAGCAACCAGATAGCATACTATCATGTCGAGCAAGAAAGTCATCTCTATATATGTCCAAGCATCCAATATAATATACATCATCTGTACAATACTGGCCTCTAGGGCATACATACAACTAACAATCTCCAACTTGCACTAGGGCCAGCTGCTGTAGTATCGCATACCGAGCATCCCGAAGAGTCTCTCAAACTGTATCTGGGGAATGGCCTTCGTGAGTGGATCCGCAGTGTTGTCCTTCGTGTCAACCCTGCTGACCTCGATCTCCCGGCGATCAACTATCTTCCGGATCAGGTGATACCGCCTCAGAATATGTCTGGAACGCTGATGGGACCTGGGTTCCTTGGCCAAAGCCACTGCTCCATTGTTATCGCAATACAAAGGTATTGGATGCTCAATGGATGGAATCACACTAAGTTCAGTAATGAACTTCTTGATCCAGACAGCTTCTTTAGCAGCATCGTTGGCAGCGATGTATTCAGCCTCCATCGTCGAGTCTGCCACGGTTTCCTGCTTGGAACTCTTCCAGCTAACCGCCCCTCCGTAAAGGGTAAAGACAAAACCCGACTGCGACTTAGAGTCGTCCTTATCACTCTGGAAGCTCGAATCGGTAAAGGACTCCACTTGGAGCTCTCCGTTACCATACACCAAGAACATATCTCTAGTCCTTCGCAAGTACTTGAGAATGCTCTTCACAGCTGTCCAGTGACTCTCTCCAGGATCAGCTTGATACCTGCTCACGACACTTAGTGAGTATGCTACATCGGGTCTGGTACATAGCATCACATACATGATAGAGTCTACTGCCGAAGCATAGGGTATCCCTTGCATGCGAGCTCTCTCCAAATCAGTCTTGGGAGACATCTCTTTGGAGAGAGTGACTCCAGAGATCGTGGGCAAGTTCCCACGCTTGGACTCTTCCATACTAAACCGCTTTAGTATGGTGTCAATGTACCTGGATTGGGACAATCCCAAAATCCATTTGGATCTATCTCTATAGATCCTAATTCCCAATATGCAGGAGGCATCACCAAGATCTTTCATTGAGAATCTTTGTGATAAGAAGAGCTTGACCGCTTGCAGCATAGGAATATCATTTCCTATCAAGAGTATGTCGTCTACGTACAATACGAGGAAGACAACCTTACTCTCTGCCACCTTCTTGTAGATACAAGGTTCATCTGGGTTTTTGACGAAATCAAACTCTTTGATAACGACATCAAAGCAGATGTTCCAACTCCGCGATGCTTGCTTTAATCCATAAATGGATTTAAGCAGCTTGCACACCTTCCCGCTGCTCCCACTGTCTACGAAGCCCTCTGGCTGAGTCATGTACACGCACTCTTCTAAATCACCATTTAGAAAGGCGGTCTTAACATCCATTTGCCAGATTTCGTAGTCATGAAAGGCAGCAATGGCAAGCATGATTCGGATGGATTTAAGCATAGCCACTGGAGAAAAGGTTTCTTCATAGTCCACACCTGGTCTTTGACGAAAACCCTTTGCTACAAGTCTAGCTTTGAAAGTCTCCACTTTCCCATCTACACCAAGTTTCTTCTTGAAGATCCACTTGCTCCCAATGGGTTTTACCCCTTCAGGAGCAACTTCCAAAGTCCATACTTTGTTGGTGTACATGGATTCCATCTCGGACCGCATAGCATCCAGCCATTTCACTGAGTCCCTACTCGTGATGGCCTGCTCGAAGCTAGTTGGGTCATCATCCTCCATGATGCAATCCTCGCTTCCACCGTCAATGAGAAAACCGTAGTATCTCTCAGGTGGACGAGAAACCCTACTAGATCGGCGGAGAGGCTGGGGTTCGTCGGGTTCTACTGAATCCTCTGGTTCTACCAAGTCTTCTGTTACAGTTTGTGTTGCTGGAACCTCTTCCAGTTCTACATCAATGCCAATAATCTATTTCATAAGAAAACCTTTTTCTAAGAAAGTGGCATGTCGAGAAACAAACACCTTTTGTTCCTCGGGGTGGTAGAAGATATACCCTTGTGAATTTTTGGGATATCCTACAAACATACATAAGACAGATCTTGCCTCGAGTTTGTCCGGATTTTGTCTTTTGACATAGGCTGGACAACCCCATATCTTAACATACTTAAGAGATGGTCTCTTCCCTTTCCATATCTCATATGGAGTGGTAGGCACTGATTTGGTAGGAACCATATTCAATAGGTGTATGGCTGTCTCAAGCGCATACCCCCAGAAGGAAATAGGTAACTCAGCTGTACTCATCATTGAACGCACCATATCTAATAGGGTGCGATTCCTTCGTTCCGATACACCGTTGTGCTGTGGTGTATAAGGTGGAGTAAGCTGAGAGAGAATCCCATTCTCTTTTAGATAATCTTGGAACTCATTGCTCAAGTATTCTCCTCCTCGATCAGATCGAAGGATCTTAATACTTTTGCCCGTTTGGTTCTCTACTTCGTGCTTATATTCTCTGAATTTCTCAAAAGCTTCAGACTTGTGTTTCAATAGGAACACATGCCCGTATCTAGAGAGATCGTCAGTGAATGTAATGAAGTATGAAGAACCATCCTTGGCATGTGTAGACATGGGACCGCATACATCACTATGTATTAGTCCCAAGAGTTCGGTAACTCTTTCTCCGTGTCCCGTAAACGGAGTTTTGGTCATCTTGCCTTTGAGACATGACTGGCAAGTGTCATAAGATGAAAATTCAAACGGATTTAAATACCCATCCTTATGCAACTTAGCTAGTCGTGTCGCATTGATGTGACCAAGTCTACAATGCCACAAGAAGGATTCGTTCATTTCTGAACTCTTCCTCTTGTGTGTGTTTTGTATATTGAGGACTGTATTTTGATTTAGAATGAATATGCCATTATGTAGCGAGCCTGATGCAATCAACTTTTGATCTAGGAATATGTTCATAACATTTTCCTTTACTACAAAATTATATCCTTCTTTACTCAATAAAGAAACTGATATAATGTTGCACATCATGTTTGGTATATAATAGCACTCATTCAGAATTATTGTATCACCACTTGGTAATACAAGGTGATATTCGCCAACTGCTTTGGCTGCAACATTTGCACCGTTCCCTACTTGAACGGAATGATCACCTTTTCCCAGTTCTCTACCTTTTCGCAGCCCATGTAACATCTTACATATGTGGGATCCTGATCCGGTATCTAATACCCAGGACGTAGGGTGAACTGAGAAACAGTTCTCAATGACAAACACACCCGAAGATGATGCATCAACATGCATGTTCTCCGTTTGTGCGGTGTGAGAATCCAGATATTCTCCTGTTTCCTGTTCATTCTTATAACACTTATAAGATAGAACGGGTTCAACGTTCCCCTGCACAGTATAACATGCGGGTTCGGTCAATACATCCATATTATTATCTTGATTAAGGCATGAAATGGTCGCTACCTGGAGAGAGAGAGAAGAAAACACTTTAGCGTAAGCTCGTGCAAGATCAGATTGGTTATTATCTTATCTAATCAGGATGGCTCCCACTGCTTTTTATCAAATCTTCCTTCAAACCCTAAAAGGAAAGACTAGCCGGGATTAATTACACACTACAAGTTCGCCAATCTTTCAGCCAGGCCAGTGTCGGTACTTTGAGGGAGGTCCCCCGTGCTTTCGCACGAACCTAATTAATGCAAACCTCGTTTTCCCAGAGGCGTAACCTCGTTAACACCTTTCTAGACACCTACTTGATCGGCTAATTGTAATGTGTAAAACTCTCCCAGGAGTAACTCTTACTCGCAGTGGGTATCGTGATCCAACTATCTCATAGAAGGTATGCAATCTCATTGCAAATTTCAACACTTGAAATTCCCGATAATATTTTACCCCTAGTGTTCTATGACCTTGACGAATGCCAAACAACCCATAGTCCACTAGTCAAGTTCAACCCGTACATTTCTTGATTGAATTAAACCCACCCGCACGACCCTTGACGAATGCCAAACAACGCCGTACGAATACCCTAATCTAATCTGCATCATATGCATAAGCAGATAAATACTAGTTAGCTACCGTACACTACACCTTGACGAATGCCAAACTAGCGTAGCACGAATACTAAGTAGTACTTATCTGAAATGACGGAGGGCTACGCAGGTTTTCATAAAACCATGAGCGTAATGAACTTGATATCGTTGTAGAATCAAATGAAGTTTTGAAATGGAATGATTTTGAGGCTTTTCCAGTTTTGCTAAAGGGGTCACTCCCGGTGAAGGGATCGTCGGCCCTTTCCTCGTCGAATGAGGTGCGGGATATATCATATATATCACTGTGCAAAGAAAAAACTCTTAAAAGCAATCAAATCCAAACCGAGTGTGTAGCATCTGCCAGTTACTGCTAAAGGAGTCACTCCCGGTGAAGGGATCGCGGTCCTTTCCTCATCGAATAAGGTGCAGGGTATATCATATATACCGCTATGCAAAGCAAGAACTGTAGCTACCTGTTTTATTTTAAAATCTGATTCTACAACATCATTTGGTTTCTTTTTTTTCATTAATCACATTAATGAAGTCCCATCATTTAAATACCTAAACATCACAGATAAATACGACGTACACTTATGCCATCCGCATTCGCCTCGATGTCCCCTCGTGCACCGTTAGGTTAGGTAACTAATGACAGAGCAGGGCAGGGCTAGTGCGGCTGTAAAACATAAGTAACGTCTATATAATATATCATATATACTATATTCTATATCCATCACAGAACATCACATGATCGCATCACAGATATCGCAGCAGAAGAAACATATGAAACATTGGATATACTAGGACGTCCGTTTTTTCAATACGAGCCAGTATAAAACACGGATTCCACGGTCGTGATGAATAGCCAATCCCACACCCCTAGACCCCTACGAGAGCGGCAAGCTACCCTGCCAATTCTAGGGTAAGGAGACCCGGACTCGACTCCTCGAGTTGGTCTCCCACTGGACCCCAGAACCCGGTTACTTGTGCTCCCCTCCTTGGGTCTATCCTAATGCGGAAAAGTAAATAATATACAAAAGGTGACAACTTCCGCTACCTGGAAGTGCCCCAAATAAAAGAATATTACATACAAGTTTTTACATGAATGAAAATGAAAAACACTCATCTTACATAAAAACCCCCGGCTATTCGAACACGACAATCCAATATAACATATCCAACAACACATAACATCACATGTCATCAACGTAAGTAAATATGTCCATCCCAATTGTCGTTGACATATAGCAACGAAATCAGCGATATCACATATTACACTTACGGTCACAGAAAAGAAAGTGTAAAACTACAACAATTGGAATCCGCAACTTCTTTAGACATCGCATGCCTAACAGATATAAATCCCGCATTTTAGTCTCATTATCGAAAACTCTTTTCAATATCATATGGGACTAAATTGCTAGATTTATAACATTCATTCAGTTATCTCATAACTACTTGTGAATTCCAATTATTGTATCACATTCCAGATAAACAGAAAATGTTAAACTTTCCGATCGAACAGTCGAATACCCAAGTTTTCCCGATACAACTCAACACATGAAATAAGTCTAACAACATTCAGTTCGTGCCTCAGTACCAACGGTCCAGCCGTAGAAGGGTCAAGCCAACGCCTCACATGTGGCACGCCGTACTGCCCCAAACCCGAAGGTTCAAAGGGCAGTTCAAGACGGTCACATAATCGAGTTAAGGTTTGTTGTCTTCTAGAGGGTCCATCGCGTTACTTGCACTACTTAGAACGTCGTTAAACTACGGAAAAATCCAACACTTGGAAATTTCCCGACAGGGGAAAAATTGGGTATTTATATCCGGTCGAACTTTTTAACATATTCAAAAAATTATCCGGAAATACACAAAGACGAAATTTGATACCCCGATCGAAACACCGAATCCCCAAAGCAACCCCAGAAAATTCAACTCTTGAATAATTATTAAAAATTCCCATAAAACTCAGCACCAGAAAAGAAGAATTACTGTGCAAACAATATTGGGTAAAGTGAACAGTTGGCCGCGGAACAGCGGCAGAAGCCATGCTTCTGCCGCGTTTCCGCGGCTGTTCGGAAGCTTCATGATCTCGTGTTTCACCATAATTCTTAGATATTCCTGCTGAATTTTTTAGGCATTTTTAATCTTGAAAAATCCCAGATTTTAGAAAATGTACAGAGAGCATGTTAAGTTTAGGGTTTCGGATTCGTTCGGGCTTCAAATTGCGTCTAGACTTCGCCTAAGGCTCTAGCTAGGCTCTGATACCACTGTAGGGTTCCTAGGCACACTATAGAGGTCTCACAAGGCATCGAACATGCCAATTTAAAAAATTATTGGTGCCGAGAAACCCTAACACGGATCGTTTACTAGATGTTTAGGCGAAAAGGTAAACTAGTTAACTACTTAACTAGAAGTGAGAAGCTAAAACCTTTGTAGATCCGGATTTCCACTTCCTTAGCTCCACGTGGGTGTCCTCTCGCTGTCCATCATGAATCCCGAACCCAATCGTCGGCTTCATCGGAGAAACGGGCGAGCTAGGTCGTCGGCTTCGTGCCGAAGATGATCTACGTCGAGGCATCACTAGTTCAAGCTCCGACTTCACAAACTTGTGAAACTTGTGAAGTAAACACCCAAAACAACTTGGCAAGAGGTAGAGGGTGAAGAAATAGGAGGTGGGTTCACTTTAGAATTGGATTTCTCACTTTGGATCTCAAGATGCCATTAAAGTAGCAAGCTTTTCTATTTCAAGAAGAAGAAGAAGATGAAGCTAGTTATGATAAGTTCTAATTAAAATGAAATAGAAAATCAATACTTATCATAACTTAACCTTGGTTAAGTGTAGAGAATATACCATGGTTAGTTAGGTGGGTTAGGGTTAAGCATGATGACAAGAATGGTAGCAAAAGTCAAGGGTTCATGAAGCATCTTATAAGAAACAAAAATGCCACCATTCTCATTTAAACTTATCCAAATAAATGAATAAACAAATAAATGAACAAATAAATATGCAAAACCCTAATTATCATAATAACCATGGTTTAATTCTATTCACTTAACCATATGATCAAGTATCATCAAACATGATACAATAATGTGCACAAAAGTATATCACATATACAATGTGCAATCCAAGTGAGAAAAATCCGTTTAAAGTGAACCAATACTAGTCAATGCAAAGTAATATATCAAATATATAATTATACATTAAATCATTAAATCAACACTTGATTCAATGATCCGGTCATGTCACACACGACCGACTAGTATTCAATGTATCGGCTTATCGAATCGATCTTCGATTCGATAACTAGGCTACATCGCATACAACCATTCGAAACATTAATCGCGAGAATTAAATACGGTATCACATACACGCATCATTCTCGGTCCCGCACATATCTCATATGCGCTCCTATTTCGTTTCGCTTGAGCTAGGAAACCTCTGTGTAGGACTCTAAAGACTCGTCAATACGCCGGTAGCAGATGATGATCATATCAAGCACCCACAAGCCGCAAGCGGTCTGCTAAACGTAACGGCCACGTGGGTATTGAGCGATCAGAAGATCGACGAGCTAGCCAGCTCACACTCCTGCGAATCCGACCAGTAACACTTACCATACAGTCCGGTCTCTTCGTCTGAAATGTCGCATATCAAGTCTAGGGGTGGTAAACGTCAGACCCCAATAACCCGATAAGTCGTGCCGATGTGAGGTTCATAACGGGTCGAGAAACTACTGGTAACACTTACCAGCAAATCTCTGATCAGCCCTGGCCAGGGACTTCCCTGCTACGGCCAATCGAGCACTGCGCAACATCAACCCCCAATACCGGGAGAAACGAAACCCCTCCTATCGCTCATTGCCTCCATGTGACTCGGGACTGTGCCCAAAGACCACCGTTTTGCACGCCCTCATGGACGTGGTAAGGTGGAGATCAAAGCACAGTGGGAATCACACAAGACTCTATGACGATCTCGGGTCTACAGACTAACCTGTACAAGTGTCACCTGAGAACTGCCATCTGACGTGAGGTATAATACCATCTGGGAGTTCTCGGCGAGTCCGTCCAGTGTACTCAGTCTCCACTGAGCACCCGTATACCATCTCTGATGTGAAACACCAATCGATATGGGATCATCCATCGCCCATCACATGGGTCGAGAAGCGCATACGCTAGTCTACACTGGTATATCGATGCCCCGTCCGATACACCCACGACTAGGGACCTTAAAGGATGTACTTATGGACTACCATGTCCCCACTAGTATGATCTGCATCATAGTCCAGGTAGTCAAGTACAATTCCTAAGGGCTTTACCAACATGTAACTATAAGACAGTATAAAGAGACTAGTGTACATGTTAAGATAAAGAGCAACCAGATAGCATACTATCATGTCGAGCAAGAAAGTCATCTCTATATATGTCCAAGCATCCAATATAATATACATCATCTGTACAATACTGGCCTCTAGGGCATACATACAACTAACACAGGTAAGCACAAGTAAAGAAAGGAAGGATCCGCTCACGAATCATCGTGAGACAGGCCTTTTAAAATTCCATTTCCTACTTGTCTAACCTAGGCACCACAAAGTCTGGTTTAGATAAACGACCGATACCTACAACTTTTGCTTTGTCCTATTGAGCGCGACTGTCTTTATTGGCTGAGTCTAATATTTTTTTAATTAACTCGAAGGTTGATGCAAAATGCTTTTTGTGATTTTTGGGGTCCTAGGAAGGGTAATGAAATCCCCATCCAATCTTGATTGGTGTTATAGCCCCTTAAAAGTCCATTTTAAATATGCAAAGTAATTAAACACACAAAATCTAAAACACTTTCAAAAAAAAATTAATAATTTTGCAGTGCAAAAAATCCTGCACAAAAACAATTTATTAGAGAGGGAGAAGAGTTTGGCGCAAAGAACCCGCAGGAAATTTTTTTCAGAGGACTGCAGAGGGCAGAAAAGAGGAAAAGAATGATTACAGAGATGTTTTCAGTTGCTGACATCAGCAACAGGCCGCGGATCCGCCGCTAATTGCTGCCTATGACCGCGGTTCCGCGGTTGGCTAGTCTGTTCAGATCTACAAAATCTTTCTGTTTGCTATTTTGATTCCCCTCTGTTTGTTCAGATTTTCTGTTTCTGGATTTGTTCGCCGAGATTTTCAAGATCTGAATCTGTCCGTCATCTTTTCCTGCAGATTTTCTGTTTCTGGATTAGTTCGCCGAGATTTTCAAGATCTGAATCTGTCCGTCCTCTTTTCCTGCACAATTCATACAATACCTCTCAAAAAGAACAAGGTGAATTTTTTATTTTAATTTATTTTATTTATTTTTTGATTTAAAATTTTTCAATTTTTATAATTTTTTATTTTTTTTAAATTTTTTTTTATTTTTAACCCGAAATTACACAAAGAAAGAGACTACCGTCTCCCCGGCAACGACACCATTTGATTGATCGTTCTTTTGCGTGTGCGTTTTGAAAAGATAGATTTTGAAATCAAAGAATTAACCGCAATCAATAATGGTGTCGCTTGGTAGCTAGCCGGTTAAGTACGGGTTGGTCCACAGGGAGATGGAATCCTTTTCTTTATGTTCTTACGAGTTAAGTCCAAAAGATTTTGGGTTTTATTTTAAGATCTAAGAATGAGATAAAAGTTTATAAAAAGCTTGCTAGGGTTAGGTTTAGGTTAAGTTTGGAAAGTCAATATGTCTCACCGCTTTCTATGCCCTAATTAAGAACTATTTAGATGTTAAGTTAATAATTAACAAAGGGGATTAGCACGATCGGGAAGAAACTAGGTTTCTTTCTCTAGGTCCTTGTCCGTCCTTTCTTAACTCTTACCCTAACCTCCATGGAAAACATACACAACCGGTCTTTAACTATGGTATCACCGCTACCTCGTGGGATAGGGTACCGTAGTGAGCGGTGTGTGTGTATGCATAGAGTCCTATTTCAAATGTATAACGGGCAAGAAAGGGGTGAGAGATTTTTATCTCTCAAACGTTCCCCAAACCTAACCCTAACAAGAACTATTCACTCATTAGGGAATTGATAAACGAGTTCATTTTTGTTTGTTTTTAATTTAACAACTACGGCAGATAAATAAAATTTATAATCAGGGCAGAGAAGAAATTAATCTAAGGCAAGATAAAGAAAAACTTACTTCTTTATTTGATGCACTCTTCGAACATTTACAAGGAATAAAAATTCTAAAACTAGGAATTAAAAAGTGGCATCTCAAAAGAGGCACCCAATAAGAGGCATCCAAAAGGAGGCACGCTCCAAAAAGAGCTGTAGGATTCCTATTTATAGAGAATAGAAACCCTAGGGTTTACATCTGATCCATATCTAGAATTACAAAAATACCCTTAAGAAAACCGAGCCAATGCACCGACGCACCGATACGCACCGACACGTCTCCTATATGGCCGCGGATCCACGGCCAGAAGGCATGTTTGGCCGCGGTTCCGCGGCCTTCTTGTGGGCTCTCTTGCTCATTTCTTCAGGGCTTCTTTCTGTTGCTTTTTCCTTGTATTTTCTTCACTTGGTTCTTCAGAATGTCTTCTAGTTTCTTCCAGATTTCCACAGTGCGGGATATTGTGGACTTTTACCGTTCGCTTTGTGTTGAAGTCTTGAATCTTGCTCTGCCTTTTTACTTTGTGAAATTGTTCATTGATCTTCATTTGTTCTTCAAACTGTAGGCATGATAAAGATTCTTCTATTTGTTGGTCGTAGACTCACTTTTGTAGCGTCTTTTCATCATTTTCACTGTTTTGTTCCGAGAACCTGTAACCTGCAACTATTCAACAGACATGGATCAAAAGCACCTATTTATTTGCAAAATAATTAAGAATGGGGAATATGATAATGCAAAATTATGATATGAACAGTGAGCTCCTCAAAATTTTATTGTTTAACACTATTTCAAACACCTCACGTGGGAGCACGTGAGCGCTGAATATATACTAGTGTCGAACACTATGAAAGGCCAATATTAGCCAAACTCAGACCAAATTTTCCGAGGACCATCAATTGAGCCCCTCTTGCTCATAGTCTCCAAAACCGATCTCAGTCCCAAAGACAGTTAATGAGCCCCCAACAAATGGTATCTAAACTGAGGTTCATCCCATTCCCCCCCAGTCGGGACATTGGTTCAAGGGTACATCTCTTCATACTTCTGATATATGTCGTTGTAATTCTTCAACGTCTTCAGAGAGATGGAGGGTCCCAATAACCAATAACTTTTGGTGCATTTCCAAATGGTTAAACCAAAACCCTACATACTATGACAGGCACGCTATTTTTAATGAAGCGCTTCAGCGCTCCAAGTCTGGCGCTCAGCGCCAAGCGCTCCACATGCTCCTCACGTGGGCGCTAGTTAAAATGAAGCGCTTCAGCGCTCCAAGTCTGGCGCTCAGCGCCAAGCGCTCCACGTGCTCCTCACGTGGGCGCTAAGGAATTACAAAGCGCTCTGTAAATAAGGCCCAGCGCTATAAAAAGTGTTCAACACTCAGTAAAAGACAAAAAGAAAAAGGGGTGTCAGAACCCAAATCAATGCTCAACATTGTTGAATAAAAAAGGGACTGAACCTAAATAAATGTTCAACATTTTATTCAGAACTGAGTGGGCTGAGCCCAACTTTGCCACAAGTCCCTGATTCAGATTAATCGAGCCCGTGTGCTCACAATCTTTTGAATTGGTGTTAGTCCCAAACCTGACTACAGATCTCCCAACCAACATTGGTTCAAGGGTACATCTCTTCATATCTCTAATACATGTCGTTGTAATTCTTCAACGTCTTTAGTGAGATGGAGGGTCCCAATAACCAATAACTTTTGGTACATTCCCAAACGGTTAAACCAAAACCCTATAGACTACGATGTCTTTAAACCAGACTACGATGTCATTAAACCATACAGACTACGATGTCTTTAAACCATACTACGATGTCTTTAAACCAAACTATGATGTCTTTAAACCTTATGGACTATGAGGTCCTTAAACTCATGGACTACGATGTCTTTAAACCCAATGGACCGCGACGTCTCTCAACTAGGACGATAGAGCCCAAATACTCTTTCATTGGATCTAAATGATCCCAAAATCCCGTTAAGTAGATCTTAGTCTAAAATAAGACTAACGTATCTTCAACAAAAATTTAAGTTGATCTTAATCTCAAATGAGATTAACGATCCTTAAATCATACAAACCCTAAATCTAAGAAAATACGGATTTGGACTAATCCCCGCCCTACGGGCAACAACACAAATTAGTCTCCGTATACAATTCACGGGCAACCAAAGAGAAAACAAACACAACACGACACGAAGTGACCTTCTGGAGCAGGAGAAAGTGGTTATCGCTATGGGGTAACGTAATTAACTGCAGGGGCTTGCGCCTGCAGGGAAGAGCGTCTCCACAATCAAAAACCCCTCTTAATGAGGGGGAATCTGACGAAGTCTGCTGCAACGGTCACATCTGTCTAAACCTTCGATACATGGTGCCATAAAACAACTTGGCATCTTCGGAGAGGTAGAAAGATAAAACCAAATAGCATCTGCCCCCCAAATTCAGGCAAGACGTTTGTCTTCCCGGTTTTTTGCGGTAAACAGATTCTGGCATGCCTGGAGGGACCTTTTCCTCTTTCCACTCCACACTTCGTGTGTCGCGTTCGCGAATAAATTCTGGTTTAATATGGTTTCCCATGGATTCGAGGTACTAAGATTTGGTGTCTTCCTCCCGTGAAGAGAAAATGGCATACAACTGCACGAGCTGCAACAACAACTCTCACTCCGTACTCGCCGGAGAAGTGACTTATGAGCCCCAAGCGGCCTCCATCTTCGCCATGCCAGTGGAACAGGTGACGCAGGCCACCACTGGGTTGTTCTTCGGGACCATGCTCCCACCAATGAGCTTCAAAGCACCAGTGCCGTCACAAGATGCTCCAAAGAAGTCGATGTTTGATCGGCTTACAACTACCGCGGACCATCGCAACGGGTCATCCAAGTCCAACACCTCGGTCTTCAACAGGCTAGGCTAGAGCTCAAGTGGGCCCACAAAGAAGCCCATGATACCCGAAGGGGTTATCCCGAAGCGCATAGCCATTCCGGCCCCAGTAAACGAAGTCATCAGAGAGACTTCTCCTGCTAAAGGATCGGTCTTCACAAGATTGTCCGCTCCAACTCCCTCTTTGGGCGAAATCACCAAGGCTGCTTCACCCACCCGAAAGTCCGTCTTCGACAGGTTGGACGTTTCTTCTAGGCGGACGTCAGTTTTCAATAGGCTGGCGCCAATAACAGCCATTCACCAGAACAGGGGGCATGATGAAGCCACCCTTATAA
The DNA here is from genome assembly GCA_030015575.1 of Agapanthus africanus. Classification (NCBI taxonomy): domain Eukaryota; kingdom Viridiplantae; phylum Streptophyta; class Magnoliopsida; order Asparagales; family Amaryllidaceae; genus Agapanthus; species Agapanthus africanus. Next base: position 396,893,579 of record CM057341.1, on the reverse strand, counting down.
CTGAAATGATCCCGGCTGCACGACATGCTCGACGTCGCCACTGGCGCCGAGTGAGGAAAGCTAGGGGCAGTTCCCCTTCTGGACTGACTCTGCAAGCTCCAACGGTGGAAGTCGATACTGCTATTCCAACTGGGAACAGCTTTGAACCACTCAGGAGGGTGCACAAGAACTCTCCGACGGCCGTGCTAAAAAGATCTCCTCCACCTATGGAGAACGTTACAAAGGTAAAGCCAGAGCAGCCCCCTCAGCGGCTGTCCTCCAAAATTCATAAGGTCTTGCGACAGGTTCAAAACTCTGTGATTAACCAAGTCTACTCCCGCCGGCCGAAGAAAATGAAAGTTCGGCAGGAGGAGGACCATCCCGCCGCCGTACCACACAAGGTATCGTCTGTATGGGTGCCCGCTGCAACGGCCCCCTCAACTTCGATCGCCCATAAAAGGAGAAGACCGGAGAAAATCCCTGTGTCTGTGACGAATTTCAAGAGCACTGAACCTAAACACCCCATGTCTGTGGGCATGGTAGTGCACACCATCTATATGGCATCTGGAAAAGAGGATAGCCGTACCTCCACTGGTCATCGACCACTCACGCGATCAGTAACTAAGGCTCAGGAGCAACAGCAGCAAAAGTTCCAGGAGATGCTGACAAAGATGGTCGCACTCACTGGGCCAAAAAAAGGCCCGGAGACATCGTCGGAGCAGCGCAAGGAGCAGGAGACCGATGCCGAATTCCTCCGAAGAATGCTTGAGAAGAAAGACAAAGAGGCCGCGGTACAAGCGGCTAACATAAATGTAACACCTTACAATGCAATTAGTGTTAATTAAGTGATAATGCGGGTTTTTAGTAAAAAGTTTACCAAAATAGTTTTCTCGCATTTTATAAAGATTAATCAATATTTTATTACTATTTTTTTTTGCTTACACACACTTGTGCATGTTGACATGGGGGTTGTTTAGTGTTAACCTTGTTTAGTGGTCATGACACCTTAAACAAATCCATGCCATGATTAACCTTGCACTTAGATATTTGTGTGTGAATTATCCTCTTGTTTTCAATAGGGGGAGGTGGCAAGATGACTCATGGGGATGCGTATGCTTGCATTAATGATGGAGAGGGAGAGAGTAAGTGTAAGGCTACACTCACCCACTCATCCTTATCACACCTCACGCTCTCATTCTATCTCATTCTCATCTCACTCTCTCTCATTCTCAATTATTCCTCTTTTCCTCTTCCCTCAACTGAAAAGTTGCCATCACAGTGACCTAGTTTTGTGACCTAGAAGCTACCCTAAAAATTTGAGACCATTCCATAAAAACTTGGCCGCAATTTTATTGTTTCTGGCCGCAATTTGCGGCCAGACTGGGGAATGATAGGTTGTGACTTGGTCTAAGGGTTTCTGGGGTTGTATGTGGTCTCGTGGAACTTACAACTTTCACCAATTGTTTGTGTAGAAAAATATGGGATCATTTTGCTTATTTCTAGTGTTTCGACTACGCGCGTTAGGTTATCTGACACGGTTCATGTACTTTGTGTAGCTGCTACACTTGGGTTGGTTTCGTAGTGTCGCTACGCACGTTAGCGACAAAACGAACACTTGAGAGTTTGATTGGAGTTGGTGCGTCGGTCAAACAGTTTGTCCGTGTTATTGGTCGATTTCTAATATGCACTTGGTTTGTTGTTATATGAATTTAGGTTCGCAGGCGGGGACTTCGGATGCCGCGAAGAAGGGAAAACAAGTGGTTGGCTTTACTTAGCTCAAGATCAACATCTTTGGGGGAATCGCCCGTATGGCGTTATGCGTCTGGGCTAGATTCAATGATGTGATTATTAATTATAAGTATATGTACATAGAGATTGTGCATGAACTTCTTTGCATATTATTACTTGTTGTGCTTGGACTTGTACCCATTGGACACTGCACTATTATTGACGGTTCATGTTGCACGAGCACTAATTGTATGGTACACACATACCGTCGGTAATTGCCATGACACGCACAACATATATACGCATGTGATATTGTATCGGTTATTGGCATTGAGACAATGATTCTTATTCCATTGCGCATGTGAAATGTAGTATACATGTATACCTACATGCTTACACATACCTTGTTATAGCTACTTGTTCACCTTTATATGATGTTGCGTTGGATTTCGGAGAAATTGGGAACTGCATGATATATTTAATAACTTGATGCATTAAAATAGCAGTCTTTCCTTGATATGTCATATTACTGTTTTATGTTGCATATATCTTATTTCATGGATTTACGCATTGAGATATGGATTTCATGTGATTTTCTGGATTTGAGGACCGTGGTATTTCAAGAAATTATGCATTGTTTGAAAAACCTGGTTTCTCTTGATATGATTTTTCAGTGCGTCCACCATTAGTTTTCTCGGTTCTGAGACTTGTGTTAGAAACCCGATGCGAGGAGTGCATGCGGCCGTTTGCGGGTACATGGTGGACCCAATATGGTACCTCGGGACAAGAAAGGGATGTCAATGGATTAGCTGATGAGCCTGGCAGAGGGACTACTACTTACCGGTGATAGTATTTGGACTCGGCGGATATCTGGAGGATACCGAACGGAGTCATGAGATGGATATAGGCCGACCCGTTCTGCCGGAGCCCGTGGGCCGATCCCGCAGACGAAGCCTATTATATGAGGATTTACATGTCGATGCTGGTGTAAGTCCAAGTCACGCACCCCACGTGTTCGCGGGGAAGCGGAATATATGAAAACAATTATCATAGCTTCGTAACACGGACTTGAGCACACGGATCGTGTCTAAACCATTACTAGCAAACAACGAGAGTTTTAACTACTCGGATTCGAAGTTATACCTCACGTTACATGTCCATCGGGTCTTCATCGCTGTCCTCCACACCTCGTCGGCTCTATGGACCGTTGGTACCTCAACGGCCTCTTCGAGTCAAAGACGATCCACCCGAGAGTCTATAGTCCGAGCTCCTATCTCGAATCTGAGATAACTACGGCTTCTAGTTTGCTAATCTAGAAGTCCTAGAGGGTGTAGAGTATTTAGATGGAGTACTTAGTCACTTGAAACCCTAGGATTCTCAACACATGAGAGCTTTTCGGGTTTGAGGATGAAGATGAAGACTTGAGGAGAGAGAAAGTGTTTGTGATAATAATGAAGCATTTTTCATTTGTGAATATTATGAAGCATAATAATATCTCACCAAAATAATATCTAGCAAATATTCATCATGCTTCATTTAATTCACAAGATGAATCATCACATGAGTCATGGATCATTAAATGAAAACTACACCTCATCTCCTCCACCTCATTTAGTTTAAATCTAAAAAGAAATAAAACCAAATGAGTCATCTCCTTCTAGAAGCTTCCCAAAAAATTACGAGACTGCCCCTCCCATCCGTATTTCCGAAAAACACGGATAAACTGAGACCGAATAAATCCATCTGTATGATACTAGAATCTGGCTTAAACCAAAGCCCGCTAGTATTATCTGCCCGAGCATGGTACGTGCACAAGTGTACGTAAGTGGTCGCAGCCCTGCCGTAAAACCATACGGCCTCTACACCTTTTGTCCGGTGTAGGGAAACTCTCTGTGTGGGACTCTAAAGACTAGACACTACGCTGGCAGTGGGTTTAACCACAGGCCGCAAGCGGTACTAGCTATACGTAACGGTCCCCAGGTAGATGTCGATAAGAAGGTCGATGAGTAAACCTATCCGAACTCCTACTGAGCCTGTATGTGACAATCTCCGTACAGTCCGGTCTGTTTGTCTAAGATTATCGTATATCTGTAGGGTTCCTAGGCACTCTCTAGAGGTCTCACAAGGCATTAACCATGCCAATATCAAAAAATCTAGGTGCCGAGAAACCCGACTACGGATCGACGGCTAGAAATCTAGGCGAAACAATAAACTAGTTAACACTTAACTAAGAGATACGGAAATACAACCTTTGTAGATCCGTTTGTCCACCTCCATAGCTCCATGAAGAAATCATCTCCGCTGTACAAATCCGATCTTGGACTCTCGCGTTCGCTTCATCGGAGAATAGGCGGGCTAGGTCATCGACGACGTGCCGAAATTGATCTACGTCGAAGCATCACTAGATCAAGCTCCACCTTCACCGAGCCATGAAAACTTGTGAAGGAAACACACTCTACTACTTGGCAAGAGGTAGAGGATGAAGAAATAGGAAGTGGGTAGACTTTAGAATTGGATTTCTCACTTGTTTCATCAATCCACCATTGATGAAGAAATGTTTTCTTCTTGAGTTCAAAGAAGAAGAAGAAGAAATGATTATGATAAGTTAATAAAAAGAATAGAAAAACAATCCTTATCATAATTCTAACTATGGTTATGTGTAGAGAATTAACCAAAGGTTAAAGGAATGGTTAGGGTTAAGGATGAGATAAGAATGGTGGACAAAGTCAAAGCTTCATGAAGCTTCAACTAAACAACAAATAAAGCCACCATTCTTTTCTCTTCTCATTTATTTTCCAAAATGAAATGGATAAATAAATAAGTGAATAAAACAAAACCCTAACCATAATCATGTAACCATGGTTTGATCTTTACACAAAAACCCTAGCATAACATGTATCATCAAACATGATACAATCAAGTGCACAAAAGTATATCACATATACAATGTGTACAATCCGAGTGAGAAAATCCATTTAAAGTGAACCAATACTAGTTAATGCAAAGTAATATATCAAATATATAATTATGCATTAAATCATTAAATCAACACTTGATTTAACGATCCGGTCATATCGCATATAACCGACTAGTATTCTATGTATCGGCTTATCGAACTAACCCTTGATTCGATAACTAGGTTATATCGCATACAACCTTTCGATACATTCATCGCGAGAATGGAATACGGTATCACATACACGCATTATTCTCGGTCCCGCACATATCTCATATGCGCTCCTATTTCGTTTCGCTTGAGCCAGGAAACCTCTGTGTAGGACTCTAAAGACTCGTCAATACGCCGGCAGCAGGTGATGATCATATCAAGCACCCACAAGCCGCAAGCGGTCTGCTAAACGTAACGGCCACCCGGGTATTGAGCGATCTGAAGATCGACGAGCAAGCCCGCTCACACTCCAGTGAATCCGACCAGTAACACTACCGTACAGTCCGGTCTGATCGTCTGATATGTCGCACATCTCGCCTAGGGGTGGTAAACGTCAGACCCCAATAGCTCGATAAGTCGTGTCGATATGAGGTCTATAACAATTCGAGAAACTACTGGTAACACTTACCAGTAAATCTCAGCAACCCTGGCCAGGGATTTCCTGTTATAGCCAATCGAACACAGCGCAACATCAACCCCCTATACCGGGAGAGACGAATCCCCTCCTATCGCTCATTGCCTCCATGTGACTCGGGACTGTACCCAAAAACCACCGTTTTGCACGCCCTCTTGGACGTGGTAAGATGGAAATCAAAGCACAGTGGGAACCACACAAGACTCTATGACGATCTCGGGTCAACAGACTACTCTGTACCAGTGTCACCAGAGAACTGCCATCTGACGTGAGGTATAATACCATCTGGGAGTTCTCGGCGAGTCCGTCCAGTGTACCCAGTCTCTACTGAGCACCCGTATATCATCTCTGATGTCAAACACCAATGGATATGGGATCATCCATCGCCCATCTGTATGGGTCGAGAAGGTACACGCTAGTCTACTCTGGTATATCGATGCCCCGTCTCGATACACCCACGACTAGGGACTTTGAAGGATGTACTTATGGACTACCATGTCCCCACTAGTATGATCCGCATCATAGTCCACGTAGTCAAGCACACATCCTAAGGGCTTTACCAACATGTAACAGAGAGACAATCAGTATACAAGTTAAGGTAAAGTTCAACCAGATAGCATACTATCATGTCGAGCAAGAAAGTCCTCCCTATATATGTCCTAGCATCCACTACAATATACATCCTATGTACAGTAATGGCCTCTAGGGCATACATATAACTAACAATCTCCCACTTGCACTAGGGCCATCTGTAGCAGTGGTTGTAGTATCTCATACTCAACCATCCCATAAAAATCTCTCTCTGGGAACAGGCCTTTGTGAGTGGATCCGCTGTGTTGTCCTCTGAATCTACTCTCCTAACCTGGATCACCCTGGAGATCAACTATCTCCATGATCAGGCGATGCTGCATTAGAATAAGTCTGGATCACTGATGGGACCGGCGTTCCTCGGCATGAGCCACAACTCCATTGTCTCACAATGGTAGGAACGTAGTTCATCTCATGAACTAATATACACCTAAACAGCCTCTTTGGTAGCATCTTAAGTAGCGATGTATCCTGCCTTTATCGTCTAGTATGCCACGGTATCTAGCTTGGAACTCTTCCAACATACCGTCCCTTTACTTAGGGTAAAGACAATGCCTGTGACTGACATTCAGCCGTCTTTATCACCCTGGATCACTTCCAGTGATTCTCCCCAGGATCAATTGATACTATCTCACTACAACTAGTGAGAATCCCAACATCCAATTAGATCTATCTCATAGATCCAAAACCCAGGATTTAGGAGGCATCACTTTGATCCTATATGGAGAATCATTGTGATAAGCGGAGATTGATCGAGCGTAGCATAGGAAACTCCTTCCCTATCAAGAGTATGTCCTCCACGTACTCTACGAGGATCACCACCATACTCCCTACTACCTTTTTGTATATACAAGGTTCATCTACCATTTTGATGATGTCAAACTGTTTGACTAATCCATCAAAACAGATGTTCCAACTCCGCGATGCCTGCTTTATCCTATAAAGCATCTTGCACACGTTTCCGCTACTCCCACTCTCTACGAAGCCCTCTGGCTGTGTACTTATAGACGCTCTCTTCCAAAATATCATTTAGAAAAGCAGTCATGACACCCAACCACCAGATATCGTAGTCATGGTATGTAGCCATGGTAAGTAGGATATGGATGGACTTAAGCATAGATACTTGAAAAGGTTTCATCATTATCCACGCCTGGTTGATGACAAAAACCTTTAACAAGTCTAGCTTTGAAAGTCTCAACCTTTCCATATACACCAAGTAATCTTCTCAAGATATACTTGCTCCTGATGGGGATTTAACCCTTCAGATATAGCAACCAAAGTCCATACTTTGTTGGTGTATAAGGATTCCATCTCAGATCACTAAGCATCCAGCCATTCTTACAGAGTCTTACTCCTGATGGCCAGCTCGAAACTAGTTGGGTCATCATCTTATGATGTAATCCTCGCTCCCACTGTTATAGAGAAACCGAAGTATCTCTCAGGTGGGTGAGGAACCCTACTAGATCGGCGGAGAGGCTGAGGTTCGTTGGAATCTACTGAATCCTTTGGTTCTATCAAATCATGTGCTGTAGTTTGTATAGCTGGAACATTTCCAGTTCCACATTACAGACCTTGCCTCGAGCTTGTCCGGATTTTGCTTTTAGACATAGGCCGGTCAACCCCAAATCTTAACTTGCTTAAGACATGGGCTCTTCCCTTTCCATATCAGATATGAAATGGTAGGCAACTGATTTGATTGGAACCCTATTCAATAGGTATGCAGCTTCTCAAGTGCATAACTCCCAAAAGGAAATAGGTAACTCAGTAGTACTCATCATAGAGCACATCATATCAAATAGGGTGTATCTGCTCCGCCCCGATATACCATCGTGCTATGGTGTATACAGAGGAGTAATGCTGAGAGAGAATCTCATTCTCCTTTAGAATAGTTCAGGAATTCCATACACAAGTATTCTCCTCCCTGATCTCATCATAGGACATAATACTTATACCCGTATTGGTTCTCTACTTCTAACTTATATTCTGTGAATATCTCAAAAGGTTCGGACTTGTGTTTCAACGGGAACATAGGTCTGAATCTTGAGAGATCATCATAGAATGTAATGAAGTACAAAGAACCGGTCTTGGCATGTGTAGACAGGGGACCTACATACATCAACATGTATCATCCCAAGAGTTTACATAACTCTTTCTCTGTTTCCAATAAACGGAGGTATGGTCATCTTTTCTTTGTGACATGACTGGCGAGTTTCACAAGATGTAAATTCAAACTGATTTAAATATGCATCTACATGTAACTTCAGCTAGTCGGGTCACATTGATATGACCTAGTCTACAATGCCTCAAGAAAGATTCGTTCATTTCTGAACTCTTCCTCTTGTGTGTGTTCCACATACTAAGAACTGTAGTTTGATTTAGAACATCAATGCTTTTAGATAACGTGCCTGAACCGATCAACCTTTGATATAGGAAATGTTCAAAACATTATCCAACAATACAAAATTTTATCATTTCTTTACTAATAAAGAGACTGATATGATTTTGTATATCAGGTTCGGTATCTAATAACATTCGTTCAGAATCAATGTATTGTAATACAGGGTGACAGTGACCGACAGACTTGGCTGCAACTCTTTCCCTGTTTTCTGCCTCATGAAACTTATCACTCGTTCTCAGTTTTCTACCTTTCTGTAGCCCTATGTAACAGATTACATATCTGGGATCCTGATCTGGTATCACATACCCAGGACGTAAAGAATACTGAGAAACAATTCTTGTAATGAACACACCCGAAGATGATGCATCAGCATGCACTCTCTTCGTTTGGGCGGCACGGGAATTCTGGTAATCCCCAATTTCCTGCTCTGTCTTATAACAATTATAAGTTGGAGCGGGACCAACGTTCCCCAGCTCAGTATAACAAGCGGGTTCGGTCAATAATCCGTATTATTATCTTGATTAAGGCGTGATATGGTCGCTACCAGGGGAGAGAGAGAAGAAAACACTCAGCGTGCGCTCTTGCAAGAATAGATTGGTTATTATTTTATCTAATCAGGATGGCTCCCACTGCTTTTTATCAAATCTTCCTTCAAACCCTAAAAGGAAAGACTAGCCGGGATTAATTACACACTACAAGTTCGCCAATCTTTCAGCCAGGCCAGTGTCGGTACTTTGAGGGAGGTCCCCCGTGCTTTCGCACGAACCTAATTAATGTAAACCTCGTTTTCCCAGAGGCGTAACCCCGTTGACACCTTTCTAGACACCTACTTGATCGGCTAATTGTAATGTATAAAACTCTCCCAGGAGTAACTCTTACTCGCAGCGGGTATCGGGATCCAACTATCTCATAGAAGGTATGCAATCTCATTGCAAATTTCAACACTTGAAATTCCCGATAATATTTTGCCCCTAGCTCGCTATGACCTTGACGAATGCCAAACAACCCATAGTCCACTAGTCAAGTTCAACCCGTACATTTCTTGATCGAATTAAACCCACCCGCACGACCCTTGACGAATGCCAAACAACGCCGTACGAATACCCTAATCCAATCGCATCATATGCTCAAGCAAATAAATACTAGTTAGCTACCGTACACTACGCCTTGACGAATGCCAAACTACCGCAGCACGAATACTAACTAGTACATATCTGAAATGACGGAGGGCTACGACAGGTTTTTCTGAAAACCTATTGCGTAATGAACTTGATATCGTTGTAGAATCAAATGATTTTAAAATGGAGTGCTTTTGAGGCTTTTCTAGTTTTGCTAAAGGAGTCACTCCCGGTGAAGGGATCTCGGTCCTTTCCTCATCGAATAAGATGCAGGATATATCGCATATACCGCTGTGCAAAGCAAGAACTGTAGCTACCTGTTTTATTTTAAAATTCGATTCTACAACATCTTAGGTTTCTTTTATTTCATTAATCACATTAATGAAGTCCCATCATTTAAGTACCTAAACATCACAGATAAATACGACGTACACTTATGCCATCCGCATTCGCCTCGATGTCCCCTTGTGCACCGTTAGGTTAGGTAACTAACGGCAGAGCGGGGCAGGGCTAGCGCGGGTGTAAAACATAAGTAACGCCTATATAATATATCATATATACTATATAAAGTATCTATCACAGAACATCACATGATCATATCACAGATATCGCAGCAGAAGAAACATATGAAATATTGGATATACAAGGACGTCCGTGTTTTCAATACGAGCCAGTATAAAACACGGATTCCACGGTCGTGATGAATAGCCAATCCCACACCCCTAGACCCCTACGAGAGTGGCAAGCAACCCTGCCAATTCTAGGGTTAGGAGACCCGGACTCGACTCCTCGAGTTGGTCTCCCACTGGACCCCAGAACCCGGTTACTTGTGCACCCCTCCTTGGGTCTATCCTAGTGCGGAAAAGTAAAAAAATATACAAAGGGAGACAACTTCCGCAACCTCGAAGTGCCCCAAATAAAAGAATATTACATACAAGTTTTTACATGAATGAAAATGAAAAACACTCATCTCACATAAAAACCCCCGGCTATTCGAACACGACGATCCAATATAACATATCCAGCAACACATAACATCACATGTCATCAACGTAAGTAAATATGCGCATCCCAATTGTCGTTGACATATAGCAACGAAACCGGCGATATCACATATTACACTTACGGTCACAGAAAAGAAAGTGTAAAACTACAACAGTTGGAATCCGCAACCACCTCAGACATCACATGCCTGACCAAATGAATTCCTTAGACATCGCATGCCTAACAATTATAAACCCCGCATTTTAGTCTCATTATCGAAAACTCTTTTCAATATCAAGTCGGGCAATTCAACAAGATTCCCGACATCCTGATCGAATGCTCGTCGCAAACTTCAGTAGACGGCCGCACCCCCGAAACCATCGACGAAGTGCACCAAGGCGGAACACCGCTACCGCGAGCACCCGAACGGATGCTTTCGGCGACGGGGTTCTCCTACAGTCACTTGGTCGGGGCTATGGAGTGAGGCTGTCTATTAAGTTTACCCGGCGAGTATCCGCGTACGCTACGTGATTGCGACGGACTTTTGATCGCATCAAAATTTCGTGGCAACCGATCAAGTGAGACTAAACTGCTATGTTTATAACATTCATTTAGTTATCTCATAACTCTTTGTGAATTCCAATTATTGTATCCCATTCCAGATAAACAGAAAAAGTTAAACTTTTCGATCGAACAGTCAAACACCCAAGTTTTCCCGATACTGCTCAACACATGAAATAAGTCTAACAACATTCAGTTCGTGCCTCAGTACCAACGGTCCAGCCGTAGAAAGGTCAAGCCAACGCCTCACATGTGGCACACCGTACTCCCCCAAACCCGAAGGTTCAAAGGGCAGTTCAAGACGGTCACATAATCGAGTTAAGGTTTGTTGTCTTCTAGAGGGACCATCGCATTACTTGCACTACTTAGAACGTCGTTAAACCACAGAAAAATCCAACACTTGGAAATTTCCCGACAGGGGAAAAATTGGGTATTTATATCCGGTCGAACTTTTTAACATATTCTAAAATTTATCCGGAAATACACAGAGACTAAATTTGATACCCCGATCGAAACACCGAATCCCCAAAACAACTGCAGAAAATTCAACTCTTGAATAAATATTAAAAATTCCCAGAAAACCCAGCATAATAAAATAGGAGTTACTGTGCAAACAGTAATTGATGACGTCAGCATATGGCCGCGTAACCGCCGCAGAAGCCAAGCTTCTGCCGCGGTTCCGCCGCATGTTGTACTGTTCATCAGAAACTTTTTACGCCGTAATTCTTATATTTCCCTGCTGAATTTTTTAGCAATTTTTAATTTGGAAAAATCACAGTTTTTGAAAAAAGGACAGAGAGCTATTTTGGGTTCTAAATTTCGGTTCGAACGGACTTCAAATCGCGTCTAGACTTCGCCTAAGCCTCTAGCTAGGCTCTGATACCACTGTAGGGTTCCTAGGCACTCTCTAGAGGTCTCACAAGGCATCAACCATGCCAATATCAAAAAATTTAGGTGCCGAGAAACCTGACTACAGATCGTCGGCTAGAAATCTAGGCGAAACAATAAACTAGTTAACACTTAACTAAGAGATACGGAAATACAACCTTTGTAGATCCGTTTGTCCACCTCCATAGCTCCATGAAGAAATCATCTCCGCTGTACAAATCCGATCTTGGACTCTCGCGTTCGCTTCATCGGAGAATAGGCGGGCTAGGTCATCGACGACGTGCCGAAGATGATCTACGTCGAAGCATCACTAGATCAAGCTCCACCTTCACCGAGCCATGAAAACATGTGAAGGAAACACACTCTACTACTTGGCAAGAGGTAGAGGATGAAGAAATAGGAAGTGGGTAGACTTTAGAATTGGATTTCTCACTTGTTTCATCAATCCACCATTGATGAAGAAATGTTTTCTTCTTGAGTTCAAAGAAGAAGAAGAAGAAATGATTATGATAAGTTAATAAAAAGAATAGAAAAACAATCCTTATCATAATTCTAACTATGGTTATGTGTAGAGAATTAACCAAAGGTTAAAGGAATGGTTAGGGTTAAGGATGAGATAAGAATGGTGGACAAAGTCAAAGCTTCATGAAGCTTCAACTAAACAACAAATAAAGCCACCATTCTTTTCTCTTCTCATTTATTTTCCAAAATGAAATGGATAAATAAATAAGTGAATAAAACAAAACCCTAACCATAATCATGTAACCATGGTTTGATCTTTACACAAAAACCCTAGCATAACATGTATCATCAAACATGATACAATCAAGTGCACAAAAGTATATCACATATACAATGTGTACAATCCGAGTGAGAAAATCCATTTAAAGTGAACCAATACTAGTTAATGCAAAGTAATATATCAAATATATAATTATGCATTAAATCATTAAATCAACACTTGATTTAACGATCCGGTCATATCGCATATAACCGACTAGTATTCTATGTATCGGCTTATCGAACCAACCCTTGATTCGATAACTAGGTTATATCGCATACAACCTTTCGATACATTCATCGCGAGAATGGAATACGGTATCACATACACGCATTATTCTCGGTCCCACACATATCTCATATGCGCTCCTATTTCGTTTCGCTTGAGCCAGGAAACCTCTGTGTAGGACTCTAAAGACTCGTCAATACGCCGGCAGCAGGAGATGATCATATCAAGCACCCACAAGCCGCAAGCGGTCTCCTAAACGTAACGGCCACCCGGATATTGAGCGATCTGAAGATCGACGAGCAAGCCCGCTCACACTCCAGTGAATCCGACCAGTAACACTACCGTACAGTCCGGTCTGATCGTCTGATATGTCGCATATCTCGCCTAGGGGTGGTAAACGTCAGACCCCAATAGCTCGATAAGTCGTGTCGATATGAGGTCTATAACAATTCGAGAAACTACTGGTAACACTTACCAGTAAATCTCAGCAACCCTGGCCAGGGATTTCCTGTTATAGCCAATCGAACACAGCGCAACATCAACCCCCTATACCGGGAGAGACGAATCCCCTCCTATCGCTCATTGCCTCCAGGTGACTCGGGACTGTACCCAAAAACCACCGTTTTGCACGCCCTCTTGGACGTGGTAAGATGGAAATCAAAGCACAGTGGGAACCACACAAGACTCTATGACGATCTCGGGTCAACAGACTACTCTGTACCAGTGTCACCAGAGAACTGCCATCTGACGTGAGGTATAATACCATCTGGGAGTTCTCGGCGAGTCCGTCCAGTGTACCCGGTCTCTACTGAGCACCCGTATATCATCTCTGATGTCAAACACCAATGGATATGGGATCATCCATCGTCCATCTGTATGGGTCGAGAAGGTACACGCTAGTCTACTCTGGTATATCGATGCCCCGTCTCGATACACCCACGACTAGGGACTTTGAAGGATGTACTTATGGACTACCATGTCCCCACTAGTATGATCCGCATCATAATCCAGGTAGTCAAGCGCACATCCTAAGGGCTTTACCAACATGTAACAGAGAGACAATCAGTATACACGTTAAGGTAAAGTTCAACCAGATAGCATACTATCATGTCGAGCAAGAAAGTCCTCCCTATATATGTCCCAGCATCCACTACAATATATATCCTATGTACAGTAATGGCCTCTAGGGCATACATATAACTAACAATATCGGGCCTAGGGGGCGGCAAGCATCAGAACCTTAATAGCGGTATAAGTCGTGTCGGAATGAAGCCCATTACACCTTAAGAAACTACTGGAACATCTACCAGTAAATCTCGCTTGCCCTGGCCAGAGACTTTGTGTAAGGGCTCTCCAAACACAGCGCGATATCAACACCGAATACCGGGAGAGACGAACCATGTCTAACCGCCACTTCCTCCAAGTGCTTCGGGACTGTACCCAACTACTACCTGTTTGCACGACTCCTTTGAGCCGTGGTAGGGTAAAGATCTAAGTACAGTGGGAACACACTCGAGAAGAAGTAGCAGTGTCAAGTCGACGGACTAAGCTGTACTAATGTCACCTGGGAACTACAATCTGACGACAGGTATAATACCAACCTGCAGTTCCCGACGAGTCCTGTCCGGTGTACTCGTAACCCAACGAGCACCTGCATACTATCTCCAGTACGACGTACTGATGGCTGTGGGACAAACCATCTCCCGACCTAGGATGAGAAGTGTATACACCAGTCTACTCTGGAGTATCGATACCCCGTCTCGATAATCCTACGACCCGGGACCTGTATAGGATGTGCTTGTAGACTACCCAGCCCCCACTAGTGTGACTGCTATGACAACGCTGGTAAACAAGCTAAGATCCTAAGGGCTCTAATAATATGTATAAGCGATATGTTTAATGAAACACATGCACAAATTAAAGTAGATTCAAACCAAGTAGCATACTACCAATTTTTGCAAGATTGTCAATACAACTGTGAATATCCCAAGCTTCCATTAAGTAATATACAATCCAGTATGATACAGTAATGGCCTCTAGGGCATACACACTAACAATCTCCCACTTGCACTAGGGTCATATGCTGGCATATCGCAGACCTACATCTCGAATAGCCTCTCGAACTGCGTTTGAGGAATGGCCTTTATGAATGGATCAGCATTGTTATTCTCCGTATCTACTCTCTTCACCTCGATCTCCCGGCGATCTATAATCTCCCTGATCAGGTGATACTGCCTTAAGATGTGTCTGGATTTCTGATGGGACCTGGGTTCCTTCGCTAAAGCTATAGCGCCGTTGTTGTCGCAATACAGAGGTATTGGATCAACAATGGTAGGAACTACCTGAAGTTCTGTGAGTAACTTCTTCACCCAGACAGCTTCTTTTGCGGCATCGCAAGCAGCTATGTACTCCGCTTCCATCGTTGAGTCAGCAACGGTGTCCTGCTTGGAGCTCTTCAAACAGACCGCCTCTTTATCGAGGTTAAAAACATAACCCGACATGGACTTGGAGTCATCCTTGTCACTCTGGAAGCTGGATTTAGCAAAGGCCTCGATCTGGAGGTGTAACATTTCAGAAAATATAAAATATTATTTTTGGAATTTAATATTAAAATAATATTTTTCCCGAAAACTGCCCGATTTGCGAAATTGGGGTTTTCGAAAAAGGGTATAAATATATACCAATAATTGTGAAATAATTGGAAATTAAAATGATTTATTCATTTAAAAATATATTTAAAGGATTTGGCATTTTTAAAATTTACTATACGCAGTTTTGATAAAAACCTGATTAGTGCACTGCTAATCGCGATTAAGCCAAATCCGTGTTTCTACAGTTTTTCATGGTTAGTGCAACATGACATGTTACTTGTTATTTCATTTGTGTTGTTTTATTTGGGTGTATGTGTTATTGGTGAGAAAAGAAAGGAAAAAATGTGTCATGATGATTGAGGAGAGAGAGAGGGGACATAATGATGAGAGTGAGCATGCTTGGAGAGAGAGAGTGTGAATAATTGAGAGAGGGGGGGCTGCCTCATATCTTTTCCCTACCATTTTTGCATCTCCTTCTTCATCTTCCTCACCCTCATCTCCCTCCACCTTCAACCCATTTAGGATCCACCTCCAAAAGTCCATCAAAACCCTAAACCCCTTTCACTAAAAATGATCCCCTCTTCATGGTCATCACATTGAACCAAGAAAAGTGGGATTTTGACAATTTTGGGACTTTTAAGGTTTGCTTAAGTGACATCCATGAGGTATAATTTCTTCCATTAGTTTAGTTTCATGTTTTCCTAGCTTTTTGTTTAAGTTTAGAGTTCGTTTAGTGATGGATTGGTGATACTTAGAAATCCTACTGAGGGTTTGAGTGAAATTGTGGATTGGTGATTTTTGAGTGGCTGTTTAAGACCTGGAATTTTGTATAGAAACCAAAATATGGATTTAGGATTTTGTCCATGTCATTTTTGTGAGGATATACGGTGTGCAGGGAAATCTGGAGCAACCCGGGGACTTTCTGAGCTTAGCAAACAATACCAGAGGCCTAATTAGCACACTAGGAACCCACTGTCGAAGTACGAGGCCCTTCCATCATGTCTTGGCCGAGGAGGCCGGAATTACTTCCTATGTGGCCGGCCATGTGAAGGTTTTTGGTGCCCAGGTTGTTCCAGTAGCT
The DNA here is from genome assembly GCA_030015575.1 of Agapanthus africanus. Taxonomy (NCBI): domain Eukaryota; kingdom Viridiplantae; phylum Streptophyta; class Magnoliopsida; order Asparagales; family Amaryllidaceae; genus Agapanthus; species Agapanthus africanus. The sequence goes on along the minus strand of CM057341.1, from coordinate 396,877,073 downwards.
CAATAACACCATGTACAGCACCCTAGACTTGTTTGTGCAACCCCTTTTAGCCCGAGTCAAAATCTGGGAACGCATTAGTGTGATTTTTGGATAGGTTTTCCGTATTTTGAATGATGAGTTTTGATATTTAGATTTGTATTTAGTTGTTGAATGTTTGTACATCAACGACTAGGGGTAATTTGTTGGTTTTGCATACGTGGGCTATATGTTCTAACCTATAGGCGATCCGTGTGCTGTTTTGGGATTTCAGAACTTGATTTTTATAGCGTTGCGATATGTGTTGTTATTGTAGGTACCTTCGCATGGATTCCGAGACGACGGAGCGTGGCGTCATCGACTTCGGCAAGCGAAGACCAAGGTGAGTAGATCTATATCTACGGGGGAAGTCGGGTGGATGGCGTATAGCACCCCCGCAAGTCTTTGATGGAAACCGATTCATAGTAAATGGTTAAAGAAACCTTTAATAGAAAACTAGATAGAGTTAAAAGGTAGTTAGAGAACCATAATTGAAACTAAAGAATAGTTAGAAGCGATAAGATACGACTAGTATGTAATGACGGAACTTGAGGATGATATTTGACGATATTACCGTTTAGGGTACTATAGGACTAGATAATCTACGTAGCTGTGTCATCCGAACCATACCTATTTCCAAACTAAAGAATTGTATGCATCTTTTAAACAGATACCTCGTGGGATGTTACGGATTTTCAAATGATATCCTTTCCTTAAAAACACAGTAGCCCCTACTTTCAAAACTACGATTGCTTCTTTTAAAAACTGATTGTATGGTTTGGGCGTGTATGTTAGATTAGATACGTATGCTTATAGTAAGGGTATATGATATAGGTTAAATTGACTTCATGTGGGATATGAATGCGATGGAAAGAATATAAGACGTGATATGATGATTTGATGATATGATGGTATACGGATGCGAGTCGATTGAGATGATTGATACCTTGCCGGTCCCCTGATATGAGATTGTTGTAGATGTGACCTGGGACATAGGTATATAGATATATTTATATATGTTGTGAATCATGAGAGATTGTCGTACGAGACGTTAGGTCCGTACCCCACATCTGTCATATAGGATGATAGGATCCCTATTGGTTTAATGTCGCCGTACGATGATTTTCCGTACGTGACGAGTTTGACTTGATGATTGATCCATACCCTTGACTAGAGGATGCCATACGATAGATTATACCGTGATGCCGATTGATACATTCACCAACTCGATTATATTAGATACGTGTACCTGTCAGCATTTGCATGTGATTTACCTTATGCTGCATTCATGCTATTCGCATTGAATTACTTATACATGTGCTAGTACACTTGCACCATTATCGATGATGCGTATGTTACACGCACACAGATAACCGGCTCACACACTTCATCATCGATAATTGCCATGTCACTACACAGTAGGATGGTTGCATCATGATATGACTCTTTGGATAATTTACTTGCTATAGTTACCTATGCACCTTTATACGATGTTGCACTTGACTTTAGAGATATTGGGAACCGTAGGACATATTTTTAAAACTGGAATCATTTAACGGAGCGGTTTTCCTTTAATATGACACATCACTGTTCCTTGTTGCATGATATACGGATATGCTTACATTTCTATCATATGTCGCATACATCATGCTTTATGATTTTACGCATTGAGATATGCCATTTTCATGAGATTTCTGGATTTGAGAACCGTGGTCATTTTAAAAGAAAGTATGCATTGTTTAAAAACCCGGTTTCTCTTAATATGCTATTTCAGTGCGTCCACCATGCGTTTTCTCTGTTCTGAGACGTGTGACATGTGAAACCCGATTCGAGGAGCTGGATGAGGCCGATTGCGGGTACATGGTGGACCCGGTATGGTATCCCGGGGCAAGAAAGGGATGCTGTGCAGTAGACGGTGAGCCTGGCAGAGGGACTACTACCTACCGGTGATAGTATTTGGGCTCGGCGGATATCCGGAGGATACCGACCAGAGTCGAGAGATGATATGGGTCAATTTGGACTAACGGAGCTCATGGGCCGATCCGGACTGACGGAGCCCGAGATATGAGGATTTACGTGTCGATGTTGGAACGGGTTTCATGATGTTTTCGGGTGTCGATGTTGGATACCCAGGTTCCATGATTTTGATGTGTCGCGAGGGATACCGATGATTTATATCGTCATACTTACTTGCACGCATACATTGATTTGTCACGTTCCGAAAGTACGGAACATGACTGGCACTTAAACTATGAACGTCTCGAGGCGTACGTAATCTAAGTAAGCCGAACCCAGAAATCCAAACTAAGAAAAGTAGTAGAGTGAAGGAAAACCAACTTAAAACAAGTAGTTTTAAAAGCATAAGCCAAATTATGCGTTTTGTTTAAAAACATCAAGTATTTTATGAAAATTTCGGCAGAGTCTCCTTTGTAAATACTGGCTTCCAAACGGGATACAACATGAATAGTATACGAAATCAATAAAAAGGCATCCCCAAGCGGGAGCTAGCTCTTCGTCAATCGACGGTCACAACCACACAAGCAATATAATATACAACGCCAAGGGCGAGGATCAAAAATCAAAAGGAAACTCAAAATAGCAAGAAATCCATAGAAATACAACGCGCAACTCTAAGGTCAAAAGAATAAACATCACTGGTCTCTATCTGAAATAAATACATGTTTGGTTGATGGAACTTCTAGATACAACCGAATAATAGTATACAAGGTATAATGATGGGTATGATACCAAAAAAAACCACCTACTAGCAAACCACCCGGAAATGGAAGTAGTGCCAGCAAAGCCGTAATGGAACCTGTACGGCAAAACCTGCAAGAACTATGGCACAACGGGGGTGAGTTGCCAACTCGTGAATAGAATACATCTACGAACAGAAATCGCATGCATGATGCAATCCTAGATCATACGATGATAATATATCCTCAAAATATAACCAGCAGCCTATAACCATGGCTAGGGTATACCACTAAACAACAGTAATACCAAGTGCTAGTGTCAGTGCCTCAGATAGCAATATATCATATGGATGATCTAGGAATGCATGAAAACAGAATACATGTACTGAAGAAACTGCTTTCATAACTTGTGAGATTACTTTATTTTTAAAGCGAGGTATCATAAATGAAATCAGCATAAACAGTGTCTAGCATCGACACAAAACATAAATCCTAATGTTTCAAAAAATCCGAGGCTCCGGCTATCCGGACTGGCCTGTATCATCAAATCTCAGTACCTCAATATCTCAAAATCTCAGTATCAATCTCACTATCTAGGTCGCCGTCAGTCCTGACCGGCCCCTACCATCAATCTCAAGACCACGACGGTATCCTCCGGATATCCGACGCGTCGGGTAAAATCACCGGTCGGTAGTGCTCCCCTGCCAGGCTCAACGCCAACAACACGGCCTTCTCGCCCCGGGGTACCGCACCGGGCCCACCATGTACCCGAAACGGTTCATCCAACTCCTCGAATCGGGTCTCGAAATCCATCAGCAAACTCATGGTGGACGACTCATACATCATGGGAAAACCGCACTTTTCACTTAAAAGAGAGAGAAAAGAAGTTTATAAATGTTTTTGCGGTTTTCCCCCAAATCCAGGAAATCTCATGAAAATTCGAATCCAAATCCTCAATAGCATGTAAACAGTGAATATAGGCATGAGAATCCATGAATGCGGCATAACAGTGAATAAAGGCATGAGAATCCATGAATGCGGCATAACAGTGAATAATAACATGCATGAAGTAGCAGGTATTAACTACAATGTCTGAACTAGCATATAAGGCAAGTACACTAATATCATGTCTAAACTATTAGCTAACAAGCTATGTCAATATAATAGTATTTTCTAAGTGTACGTGACATGGCAATTACCGATGAAGATGTGTGTGAGCCGGCAAGTAAGTGTACGTGGTACATACGCATCATCGGTAATGGTGCTGGTGTCCTAACAGCATAATATCAACAATGGCATATGAAATCACAATATGTCTATGCGATGCGGAGCGAATAGCAATAATGTACGGGAGCAGAATACTAGACACAAAGATAACTATAAGTCAAACAATGGTGCCTTTTAAAAATAACACGAATCGCGGTGTTTTGAAAATAAGGGCTACGGTGTTTTTAAGTAAAGATACATCTTTTGAAATATCTGTAGAATCCCTTGACCTGTCTTTTAAAATACCCACGATTCGTTAGCTTTTGAAATAAGTAGGAGTCGAATCTAGTCTACCAACTATACTAAACTATAGGGCTAAGATAACAGGCTAACTGAAGGTAAGGAAACCGCCTAACGTATGAGTCGATACATACATATATATATATATATATATATATATATATATATTACTCGGTGATCCCGCCTCAATAATAACACATCCGATACCATATCTATAATCAGACATTCACAAGTCAAGAGTGCGGATCAATTATCAATATATAGCTCGTACGTAAATCCGTCGTACGGCATCCTAAATCTGGGTACGGGTCAATATCACATTCATCATACTATTCATCTGGTATCCTCTTTATCAAATATCATGATCGGGGTACTGATCTACGTTTAGTACAATATTGATACCGCCTAAGTATACATGCGCGTGTGTGAAACACTACGTCAAAGGACCCGCTACAACGTCGTGTCGTACCTCAAATACGAACCCTGCCAAATCACCGATCTCACGGCCTCAAATCAGTTCTCATCGACTCATCTCAATCCCAAGTACTATCCTCAAATCCAGTATATGGTCACATAGTCCCATACCCATGTGAACACATAAATATATAATCCCATATACGCACATGTAAAAGAAAGGACGTATGCAAATATGTGCGTGCGTGTGTGTATAGGTGCAACCCCTACTCTAAGGTTTTGCAACTACACTAAACCAATCCAAGAACACTAAAAATCCATCTTTATCATCAATCAACTCAAACAACATATAATAAATATATGTATGTATACGTATTCGTATACATCACCACGAACTGCGGGGGTGCTATACGCCATCCACCCGACTTCTTCCCGTAGATATAAATCTACTCACCTGGTCCTCGCTCGCCGGTGCCGACGTCGCCACGCGCTTGATTGTCGTCTCGAAGTCCACATGGGGTACCTATATATCATAACGCACCGTATCGCATTAAAATCCGACTCTTGACTAAAACGACACACGAATCCCACATAGGTCAAAACCTATGGTTGCTTTCACGAATCAATCCAAAAACCCTCGACATCGGCGTACAAACGCCGATTGATCAAGAAAAACACCAAACGTACCAATCATGGCTTCACAAATCATTAATTATATATGAAATAAGGTTTAACTCATCAAAACATTAAAATCAAACAAATCGTTTTATTTTCCAAAACCTAGTTAACACAAATTCCCATTTCGGTTCAAAACTTGATATTTTAACTGATCTACAAATTTTAGTGATTTAAATGGCCAAAATGCTCATTAAATAACATAATTAGGTCATACAAATCACTTTCACAAATTAATCTCATCAATTTGTATAAATTCCAAATTCCTAGTTTGCAAAAATACCGATTTTAACACTTTTTAAAGCAAAATTCACAATTCATCAATTAAGCTTGGTTTTGCATGATCTAAGTTGCTAAACAACAAATTAAAATGTTAATACAGTCATCAAAACCTTAATTAGATTTTAAATCACCCATTTGCAACTAAAAGCTAAAACCTAGTTTGCTTAAAAATCTTAATTTGGACTTTTTAGATGCAACAATTTACAAATTATCTTCTAGATTAGGTTTAACATTTCATTAACATGTTAATCTCCACATCAAGATCAATACCCAATGATGAAAACCCTATTTTGATTTACAAACCCTTTTCTTGAATTTTTCCAAACAAGCAATTAAACCTAATTAAACACCTAATAAGCTTCAAATGAAGTATGATAGCAACAATTAAGTAACTAAGCAATAAACAAACCATGGGACAAGGATTTATACCTCACAAAACTTGAATCAAACATCCAACCTAGCCTCACAAACTTGCTTCTTGCTCCAAGATCCATACCAGAATAGGTCAAGGAAAAATGGGTAAGAGTTGGATTTGGGTTTTAGCTTGATTTGTGATGGAATTTTGGAGATTTTTGATAGGTTTTTGATGAGGAAATGAGAGGAGAAAATTGGGGGGCTGCACTTGGGGAGGGCTTGGCCAGAAATGTGGAAGGATGGGAGTGAAGTGTGTGGGTGTGGGGAGAAAAGTCCAAGTCAAAGAAAGTCCAAGTCAACCCAACCAATACTTATATATATTTACCCTTTCTTCTCATTTCTTTTCATTTCTTTTCTTTTAGCCATTCAAGTGAGAAAATGAGGGGGCACTTGGGGCTGCTGAATTGGAGAGGGGAGAGAGGGTGTGGGTGAGTGTGGGTGAGGGAAAAAGATAAATGTATTACCCCAATTCCCATTAACACTAATTTCACCGAAAAAAGCCTTTTTCTTCGATATTTTCTAAACCGTTTTGGCAAACCATTTCATTTCTAAAACCATATGATAAAATTTTGTTTAATGTGTTATGATGCACAAAATTTGTTTCAACTCATTCCAATATGTAATTTTCCCTAATTAAATGTATTAGTGACGGCTTAAAATAATATTAAAATAATTAATTTCGGAAAAAATTTCAGAAAATTTGAAATTTCACCAGTGGCTCAATAAACACCAATTAATAGAAATTACATAGCTAGAATATGTATATTTAATTTTATAATAAAGATATTTGTATTTTTACTTTTTACGGAAAACCCCCCTTATTTTACCGATTTTCCGAAATTTCACCGAAACGATTTTCAAAACGTTACAATATTCCCCCCTTAAAGAAATTCGGTCCCCGAATTTAAATTAAAACTCCCCCCAAATACTAAAACATCTAAGTAAAGCCATCAAGTCGTCGGGGCTCCGAAATCGTAAATACATAAAACAAATCGTAGCGCAACGCATGCGCATGAAAAATGAGCATATAACTCAAAATCAAAACTCCGTCAAGCATCCCGCAATCGTTGGAGTCATGGTAAAGACACAAATGTCAAATCCAATACAAAACCAATATGATATAACTCGAAACTATACACGTAAATATCAAATCTATATATGTAAAAATCTGAAGGGAATGCATGCCTAATCTTTTAATGTCGCTGTGCAATGCGCATAATACTGCACAGTGGCGGACGTCTATCATAAGAAAATAATCATATACATATATACCTTTTGTTTGAACTGTACGTTCCGCCATTTTAGGAAACAATTTGGAAGGGTTTTCTTGTTTTAAACGTTTCGTGTCATATCAGACACGTAGGTAAATACTGAGACTATAGCTCGCTTTTTTTTGTAATTCCCTTTGATAGCTATCAATGCATGCAAAATACATTCAGGTACTGTCCTCTGACTAGTCCTGCTCAGTACGAAAATACATAGCAAATATCATAAAAACGTACTGCTCTATAAGAAATCACTCCCAAAATATGCATACGAATACTACGTGTGTCTGGTGCGCACAGAAATCAAAATCCATATATGTGCCAACATGTGCACAGAAACAAGATCTAAGTGCATCGGGTGTGCACGAAACATCTGTCATAGGCAACGTGTGTGCCTGACAGCAAAATCAGGTGCATCTGACATGCACGAAGAATCTCGATTTAGTGCATCTGGTGTGCACCAAAATCGCACCTCAAAACATGCGCCCAACATGCGCGAAAATCCAAATCAGGTGCATCCATCGTGCACGAAATCATGAAATCCAATATCAAGCGCCGAATATGCGCAAAATCCAATCCGGTGCACAAGGTGCACAAAACAAATATCGAACATTACAATCGAAATCGAAGTCCAGTGCATCTAAATGCACAACATACGTAACACTGCACTGCAAGCATATATGAACTATACCGAGTGCAAAAACCAAATCGTGTGCGTACATACGCACAAAATCAACTCAACTGTATGAAACCCATAAAATCATAAACATGCAAAACCAAGGCACGAAAATGATATCAAGTGCAACAACTGTGCAAAAATCGTAAATACTCAGTAGGTGCAACCATGGTACATGAAAACAAATATCATGAAACTCAATCATCAAAATCAGTCATGCGAATAGATCGTCCAAAATACCGAAATCAAATATGGCGGAATAGTTCCGCTCAAGCACATCCTCCAAGAATCTCTGACAACTGTCGTGGTCACTCATAACATGTCTCGCCGACGATCCTGAACTCTGGCCTGCCAGTGTGCATAACATGACCACTCCTGGGTCCAAGTCTTCTCGTAATTTATTCTAGAAAGGTCCTATCGAGATCTCTCCCAAATCTCGTCTCTGCTGAACTGTCCGGAAGTCATCGTCCCTTACTAGATCTGTTCTCGTTCCGGAACGGCTGCATACTTATCGCAACTCCTTCTGGAAGGTATATCTAAGTACAATGCCTCGGCATGCGTATCGCATCTCTGATGTCGGTGGAGTGGAACGTCATCTTATCCAGATCTTGTACGGACCTCTTTACTCCACTTTCTTTAATGACGACTGCTTCGGACTCGTCTCGTCGTGGCTGCATGGACAGATCTCCAACGGCTATCCTCATATCTGGAGACTCCCAAGAAGTGCATCTCACCACCTAGCATCCGAATGAAGTCGAACCATTTGATCGATTCGTCAAAACCTCATAATCCCCCAAGAGCTCAACGTCTTGGGTACAGTTCAACAGTATCGAGTACGTACCACAGCATCGATGGTCCAGCCGTAGAAGGGCAAACCCAAGCCTCACTAATGGCGCCGCGAAACTGCCGCAAACCATAAGGTTCAAAGGCTTTCACACGGTCATTAAGTCGAGTTAGGGTTTCATTCTTCTAGAGGGTCCATAGAACTGCCTGCATGTCTTTCCGAATACTTTAAACATGGAATAATAGGTTTCTGACATTCGATCGTCTCTGTCGACTCTCAACATCTCCGCGTGAAGTCGTCTCTAGCTGGAATCAATCTATCTGATGACCTCGCATCGGGGTAGGCAAACGAACCACATGTCTCAGTCATTCATCCTCGGGTGACTAGCGACCTTCTATCATTGGCTCAATCCTCTGGTGCTGATCTACCCGTCCGAGTAATCTCATACAGCGATCCATCAATGCTCGTGGCGCGAAAACACAATAAAAAGACACATCTCTGCAATCGTGTGTCGCCGGAATCACGTCCTGGTCAGTCCTCGTTCGTAACGAGCTCGTGCTGACCGCAACTCTAGCCGTAGCTCTCCCTGCCCGTAATCGTGGCAGCAAAACCATAACTGGTACCGATGAGGCTAGATCAGGAATGAATATAATACTGAACAAAGAAATGTACATCTTAAGGCTTCTTAAGTGGAGTAGCGTATCGTAAGTATGCCGCGGAACATACCCACGGTACGTCACTTTACTTTAGTCACCTATTCCATCAACCAAGGGTCATCCTATGCTCCGAAGGTAAAACGTAACGCTCTGATACCAACTTTGTCACGTCCCGAAAGTACGGAACAAGACTGGTACTTAAACTACGAACGTCTCGAGGCGTACGTAATCTAAGTAAGCCGAACCCAGAAATCCAAACCAAGAAAAGTAGTAGAGTGAAGGAAAACCAACTTAAAATAAGTAGTTTTAAAAGAATAAGCCGAATTATGCGTTTTGTTCAAAAACATCAAGTATTTTATGAAAATTTCGGCAGAGTCTCCTTTGTAAATACTGGCCCCCAAACGGGATACAACATGAATAGTATACGAAATCAATAAAAAGGCATCCCCAAGCAGGAGCTAGCTCTTCGTCAATCGACGGTCGCAACCATACAAGCAATATAATATACAACGCCAAGGGCGAGGATCAAAAATCAAAAGGAAACTCAAAATAGCAAGAAATCCATAGAAATACAACGCGCGACTCTAAGGTCGAAAGAATAAACATCACTGGTCTCTATCTGAAATAAATATATGTTTGGTTGATGGAACTTCTAGATACAACCGAATAATAGTATACAAGGAATAATGATGGGTATGATACCAAAAAAAACCACCTACTAGCAAACCACCCGGAAATAGAAGTAGTGCCAGCAAAGCCGTAATGGAACCTGTACGGCAAAACCTGCATGAACTATGGTACAACGGGGGTGAGTTGCTAACTCGTGAATAGAATACATCTACTAACAGAAATCGCATGCATGATGCAATCCTAGATCATACGATCATAATATATCCTCAAAATATAACCAGCAGCCTATAACCATGGCTAGGGTATACCACTAAACAACAGTAATACCAAGTGCTAGTGTCAGTGCCTCAGATAGCAATATATCATAAGGATGATGTAGGAATGCATGAAAACAGAATACATGTACTGAAGAAACTGCTTTCATAACTTGTGAGATTACTTTATTTTTAAAACGAGGTATCATAAATGAAATCAGCATAAATAGTGTCTAGCATCGACACAAAACATAAATCCCAATGTTTCAAAAAATCCGAGGCTCCGGCTATCCGGACTGGCCTGTATCATCAAATCTCAGTACCTCAATATCTCAAAATCTCAGTATCAATCTCACTATCTAGGGCGCCGTCAGTCCTGACCGGCCCCTACCATCAATCTCAAGACCACGACGGTATCTTCCGGATATCCGACGCGTCGGGTAAAATCACCGGTCGGTAGTGCTCCCCTGCCAGGCTCAACGTCAACAACACTGTAGGGTTCCTAGGCACACACTAGAGGTCTCACAAGACATCAACCATGCCAATTTCAAATTTTACAAGTGCCGAGAAACCCTAATACGGATTCGTTGACTAGAGTTTAGGCGAAAAGTGAAAATAGTTAACAATTTACTAAAAGAAAGAGGCTACAACCTTTGTAGATCCGGTTCTCCACTTCCTTAGCTCCACGTAGACGTCCTCTTGCTGTCCATATCGGATCCCGGACTCTAGCATCGGCTTCATCGGAGAAATGGGCGGGCTAGGTCGTCGGCTTTGATGCCGAAGATGATCTACGTCGAGGCAACACAAGATCAAGCTCCAACTTCACCAAGCAATTAAACTTGTGAAGAAAACACCCTATACTACTTGGCAAGAGGTAGAGGATGAAGAAATAGGAGATGGGTTCACTTTAGAATTGGATTTCTCACTCTTTTACTCAAGATGCCATTATTGGATTCAAGCTTTCTTCTTGATCAAGAGGAAGAAGATGAAGATAGAATATGATAAGTGTTAGATTAAAAAAGAAAATAATATGAATACTTATCATATACTAACCATGGTCAAGTGTAGAGAGTAAACTAGGGTTAGGTGAATGGTTAGGTTAAGAGAAGAAAACAAAAATGGTCAAGGTTTCAACCCTTCATGAAGCTTCATGAAAGAAACAAGAAAAGCCACCATTTCCATTTTCTTTTCCAAAATCAATAATCAAAATAAATAAATGAATAAGTAAACAAAACCCTAACCATTCATATAACCATGGTTTAATCTTTACACAAACTCAAGTTAACATGTATCATCAAACATGATACAATCAAGTGCACACAAAAAATATATCACATATACAATGTGCACATCAAGTGAGAAAATCCTTTTAAAATGAACCAATACTAGTTAATGAAAAGTAATATATCAAATATATAATTATACATTAAATCATTAAATCAACACTTGATTTAATGATCCGGTCATGTCGCACATAACCGACTAGTATCCAATGTATCGACTTGTCGAATCAATCTTCGATTCGATAACTAGGTTATATCGCATACAACCAATCCAAACATTCATCGCGAGAATGAAATACGGTATCACATACACGCATTATTCTCGGTCCCGCACATATCTCATATGCGCTCCTATTTCGTTTCGCTTGAGCCAGGAAACCTCTGTGTAGGACTCTAAAGACTCGTCAATACGCCGGCAGCAGATGATGATCATATCAAGCACCCACAAGCCGCAAGCGGTCTGCTAAACGTAACGGCCACCCGGGTATTGAGCGATCAGAAGATCGACGAGCAAGCCCGCTCACACTCCTGTGAATCCAACCAGTAACACTTACCGTACAGTCCGGTCTGTTCGTCAAATATGTCGCATATCAAGTCTAGGGGTGGTAAATGTCAGACCCCAATAACCGATAAGTCGTGCCGACGTGAGGCTCATAACGGGTCGAGAAACTACTGTTAACACTTACCAGCAAATATCAGATGAGCCCTGGCCAGGGACTTCCCTGTTACGGCCAATCGAGCACAGCGCAACATCAACCCCCAATACCGGGAGAGACGAAACCCCTCTTATCGCTCATTGCCTCCATGTGACTCGGGACTGTGCCTAAAAACCACCGTTTTGCACGCCCTCATGGACGTGGTAAGGTGGAGATCAAAGCACGGTGGGAATCACACAAGACTCTATGACGATCTCGGGTCTACAGACTAACCTGCACAAGTGTCACCTGAGAACTGCCATCTGACGTGAGGTATAATACCATCTGGGAGTTCTCGGCGAGTCCGTCCAGTGTACCCAGTCACCACTGAGCACCCGTATACCATCTCTGATGTCAAACACCAATGGATATGGGATCATCCATCGCCCATCTCATGGGTCGAGAAGCGTATACGCTAGTCTACACTGGTATATCGATGCCCCGTCTCGATACACCCATGACTAGGGACCTTGAAAGATGTACCTATGGACTACCATGTCCCCACTAGTATGATCTGCATCATAGTCCAGGTAGTCAAGTACACATCCTAAGGGCTTTACCAACATGTAACTATAAGACAGTTTAAAGAGACTAGTGTACATGTTAAGATAAAGAGTAACCAGATAGCATACTATCATATCGAGCAAGAAAGTCATCTCTATATATGTCTAAGCATCCAATATAATATACATCATCTGTACAATACTGGCCTCTAGGGCATACATACAACTAACAATCTCCCACTTGCACTAGGGCCAGCTGCTGTAGTATCGCATACCGAGCATCCCGAAGAGTCTCTCAAACTGTATCTGGGGAATGGCCTTCGTGAGTGGATCCGCCGTGTTGTTCTTCGTGTCAACCCTCCTGACCTCGATCTCCCGGCGATCAACTATCTCCCGGATCAGGTGATACCGCCTCAGAATATGCCTTGATCGCTGATGGGACATGGGTTCCTTGGCCAAAGCCACCGCTCCATTGTTATCGCAATACAAAGGTATTGGATGCTCAATGGATGGAACCACACCAAGTTCAGTAATGAACTTCTTGATCCAGACAACCTCTTTAGCAGCATCGTTGGCAGCGATGTATTCAGCCTCCATCGTCGAGTCTGCCACGGTTTCCTGTTTGGAACTCTTCCAGCTAACCGCCCCTCCGTAAAGGGTAAAGACAAATCCCGACTGCGACTTAGAGTCGTCCTTATCACTCTGGAAGCTTGAATCGGTAAAGGACTCCACTTGGAGTTTTCCGTTACCATACACCAAGAGCATCTCTTTAGTCCTTCGCAAGTACTTGAGAATGCTCTTCACAGCTGTCCAGTGACTCTCTCCAGGATCAGCTTGATACCTGCTCACTACACTTAGTGAGTATGCAACATCGGGTCTGGTACATAGCATCGCGTACATGATAGAGCCTACAGCCGAAGCATAGGGTAACCCTTGCATGCGAGCTCTCTCCAAATCAGTCTTGGGAGACATCTCTTTGGAGAGAGTGACTCCAAAGATCGAGGGCAAGTTCCCACTCTTGGATTCTTCCATACTAAACCTCTTTAGTATGGTGTCAATGTACTTGGATTGGGACAATCCCAATATCCGTTTGGATCTATCTCTATAGATCCTGATTCCCAATATGCAGGAGGCATCACCAAGATCTTTCATTCAGAATCTTTGTGATAAGATGAGCTTGACTGATTGCAGCATAGGAATATCATTTCCTATCAAGAGTATGTCGTCCACGTACAATACGAGGAAGACAACCTTACTCTCTGCCACCTTCTTGTAAATACAAGGTTCATCTGGGTTTTTGACGAAATCAAACTCTTTGATAACGACGTCAAAGCAGATGTTCCAACTCCGCGATGCTTGCTTTAATCCATAAATGGATTTAAGCAGCTTGCACACCTTCCCGCTGCTCCCACTGTCTACGAAGCCCTCTGGCTGAGTCATGTACACGCACTCTTCTAAATCAGCATTTAGAAAGACGGTCTTAACATCCATTTGCCAGATTTCGTAGTCATGATATGCAGCGATGGCAAGTATGATCCGGATGGATTTAAGCATAGCCACTGGAGAAAAGGTTTCGTCATAGTCCATACCTGGTCTTTGACGAAAACCCTTTGCAACAAGTCTAGCTTTGGAAGTCTCCACTTTCCCATCTACACCAAGTTTTTTCTTGAAGATCCACTTGCTCCCATTGGGTTTTACCCCTTCAGGAGCAACTTCCAAAGTCCATACTTTGTTGGTGTACATGGATTCCATCTCGGACCACATTGCATCCAGCCATTTCACTGAGTCTTTACTCGTGATGGCCTGCTCGAAACTAGTTGGGTCATCATCCTCCATGATGCAATCCTCGCTACCACCATCCATGAGAAAGCCGTAGTATCTCTCAGGTTGGCGAGGAACCTGACTAGATCGGCGGAGAGGTTGAGGTTCATTGGGAGCTACTGAATCTTCTGGTTCCACTAAATCTTCAGTTACGGTTTGTGTATCTGGAACTTCTTCCAGCTCTACCACTTTGCCACTAATTTCTTTTTCAAGGAATTCCTTTTCTAAAAAGGTGGCATGTTGAGCAACAAACACTTTTTGTTCCTCACTGTGGTAGAAAAAATACCCATATGAGTTCTTTGGATATCCCACAAACTTGCAAAGAACTGACCGTGCCTCGAGCTTGTCTGGATTTTGCCTTTTGACATAGGCCGGACAACCCCATATCTTAACTCGTTTAAAATATGGTCTCTTCCCACTCCATATCTCATATGGTGTGGTAGGTACAGATTTAGATGGAACTTGATTCAATAGGTTTGCTGTTGTCTTCAGCGCATATCCCCAGAAGGAAATAGGTAACTCAGCTGTGCTCATCATAGAGCGTACCATATCTAATAGGGTGCGGTTCCTCCGTTCTGATACACCGTTGTGCTGTGGTGTATATGGAGGAGTCAGCTGAGAGAGAATCCCATTCTCTTTTAGGAAGTCCAGGAATTCATTGCTCAAGTATTCACCTCCTCGATCAGATCGTAGGATTTTAATACTTTTTCCGGTTTGGTTCTCAACTTCTTGTTTATAATCTCTAAATTTCTCAAAAGCTTCTAATTTGTGTTTCATCAGGAACACATACCCGAACCTAGAGAGGTCGTCAGTGAATGTAATGAAGTATGAAGAACCATCCCTGGCATGTGTAGACATAGGACCGCATACATCACTATGTATCAGTCCTAAGAGTTCAGTAACTCTTTCTCCGTGTCCCGTAAACGGAGTTTTGGTCATCTTGCCTTTGAGACATGACTGGCAAGTGTCATAAGATGAAAATTCGAATGGTTTCAAATATCCATCCTTATGCAACTTAGCTAGTCGTGTCACATTGATGTGACCCAGTCTACAATGCCACAAGAAGGATTCGTTCAGTTCTAAACTCTTCCTCTTGTGTGTGTTTGTTATGCTCAGAACTGTTGATTGATTTAGAACATAAATGCCATTGCACAACGTGCCTGATCCAACCAACTTTTGGTTACGGAAAATGTTCATAACATTATCCTGTAATACAAAATTATATCTCTCTTTACTCAATAAAGAAACCGATATAATGTTGCATATCAGGTTCGGCATGTAATAGCATTCGTTCAGAACCAATGTATTACCAGTTGGTAGTGCAAGGTGATATTCCCCGACAGTCTTAGCTGCAACAATTGCACCATTTCCAACTCTAATGTCTTTATCACCTTCTCTAAGTTCTCTACCTTTCCTGAGCCCATGTAAATGATTACATATATGGGATCCTGACCCGGTATCTAATACCCAGGACGTAGAGCAAATGGAGAAACGGTTCTCTGTAACGAACACACCCGAAGAAAATGCATCATCATGTACTTTCTTCATTCGGGTGGCATGGGAATCCTGGTATTCCCCTATGTCCTGTTCATTCTTATAACTCTTATAAGAAAGAACGGAACCAATGTTCCCCAGCACAGTATAACATGCGGGTTCAGTCAATACATCCATATTATTATCTTTATTAGGGCATGACATGGTCGCTACCTGGAGAGAGAGAGAAGAAAACACTTTAGCGTATGCTCTTGCAAGATCAGATTGGTTATTATCTTATCTAATCAGGATGGCTCCCACTGGTTTTTATCAAATCTTCCTTCAAACCTTAAAAGGAAAGACTAGCCGGGATTAATTACACCCTACAACTTCGCCAATCTTTCAGCCAGGCCAGTGTCGGTACTTTGAGGGAGGTTCCCCGTGCTTTCGCACGGACCTAATTAAAGTAAACCTCGTTTTCCCAGAGGCGTAACCCCGTTTTCCCAGAGGCGTAACCCCGTTGACACCTTTCTAGACACCTACTTGATTGGCTAATTGTAATGTGCAAAACTCTCCCAGGAGTAACTCTTACTCGCAGTGGGTATCGGGATCCAACTATCTCATAGAAGGTATGCAATCTCATTGCAAATTTCAACACTTGAAATTCCCGATAATGCTTTTGCCCCAAACGATCTATGACCTTGACAAGGTCAACAAACCATAGACCGTAAGTCAAGTTCAACCCGTCATTTCTTGATTGAATCAAACCCACCCGCACGACCCTTGACAAGGTCAACAAGGCCGTACGACTACCCTAATCCAATCTGCATCATATGCATAAACAGATAAATACTGGTCAGCTACCGCACACTGCGTCTTGACAAGGTCAACAAACGCAGTATGAATACTAAACAGGACTTATCTGAAATGACGGAGGGCTACGACAAGTTTTTCTGAAAACCTATTGCGTAATGAACTTGATATCGTTGTAGAATCAAACGAAGTTTTGAAATGGAGTGATTTTGAGGCTTTTCTAGTTTTGCTAAAGGGGCCACTCTCGGTGAAGGGATCGTCAGCCCTTTCCTCATCGAATGAGGTGCGGGATATATCATATATATCGCTGTGCAAAGCAAAAACTTCAAAAGCAATCAAAAGCAAACCGAGTGTGTAGCATCTGCCAGTTATTGCTAAAGGGGTCACACCCGGTGAAGGGATCTCGGCCCTTTCCTCATCGAATAAGGTGCAGGGTATATCATATATACCGCTATGCAAAGCAAAAGTGTAGCTACCCTTTTTGTTTAAAATTTGATTCTACAACATCTTTTAAGTTTCTTTTCTTTCATTAATCACATTAATGAAGTCCCATCATTTAAGTCACCTAAGCATCACAGATAAATACGACGTACACTTATGCCATCCGCATTCGCCTCGATGTCCCCTCGTGCACCGTTAGGTTAGGTAACTAATGACAGAGCAGGGCAGGGCTAGTGCGGGTGCAAAACATAAGTAACGTCTATATAATATATCATATATACTATATACTATATCCATCAGAACATATCAAATGATCACATCACAGATATCGCAGCAGAAAATATCATATGAAATATTGGATATACTAGGACGTCTGTGTTTTTAATACGAGCCAGTATAAAACACGGATTCCACGGTCGTGATGAATAGCCAATCCCACACCCCTAGACCCCTACGAGAGCGGCAAGCAACCCTACCAATTCTAGGGTTAGGAGACCCGGACTCGACTCCTCGAGATGGTCTCCCACTGGACCCTAGAACCCGGTTACTTATGCTCCCCTCCTTTGGTCTATCCTAATGCGGAAAAGTAAATAATATACATCAACGGTGACATCTTCCGCAACCTGGAAGTGCCCCAATAAAAGAATGTTATATACAAGTTTTTACATGAATGAAAATGAAAAACACTCATCTCACATAAAAACCCCCGGCTATTCAAATACGACAATCCAATATAACATATCCAGCAACACATAACATCACTTGTCATCAACGTAAGTAAGTTTGCATGCACCGATTGTCGTCGACGTATAGCAACGACAATCGGCAATACCACTACATACTACACTTACGGTCACAGAAAAAAAAATGTAAAACTACAACAGTTGGAATCCGCAACCTCTTTAGACATCGTATGCCTAATCAAATGAAATACTTAGAAATCACATGCCTAACAATTATAAACCCCGCATTTTAGTCTCATTATCGAAAACTCTTTTCAATATCAGGTGAGACTAAACCGCTAGATTTATAACATTCATTCAGTTATCTCATAACTGTTTGTGAATTCCAATTATTGTATCCCATTCAGGATAAATAGAAAATATTAAACTTTCCGATCGAACATTCGAACACCCAAGTTTTCCCGAAACCGTTCAACACATGAAATAAGTTCAAAGACATTCACTTCATGCCTCAGTACCAACGGTCCAGCCGTAGAAGGGTCAAGCCAACGCCTCACATGTGGCACGCCGTACTGCCCCAAACCCTAAGGTTCAAAGGGCAGTTCAAGACGGTCACATAATCGAGTTAAGGTTTGTTGTCTTCTAGAGAGACCATCGCGTTACTTGCACTACTTAGAACGTCATTAAACTACGGAAAAGTCCAACAATTGAAAATTACCCGGTAGGGGAAAGATTGGGTATTTATATCCGGTCGAACTTTTTGACATATTCTAAAGTTATCCGGAAAAACACATAGACAAAGTTTGATAATCCGATCGAATCTTCGATTCCCAATACAACCCGAGAATACGCAACTCTTGAGTCATAACAAAAATACCCAGAAAATATAGCATTCAAATATAAGAATTACTGTGCGAAATCAACAAGAGAAAAGACAAAGTGGCCGCGGAACCGCCGCATTAGCCATGCTAATGCCGCGCTTCCGCCGCACTTTGATGGAATCATGTGATCGTACTTCACTGTAATTCTTAGAAATTCCTGCTTAGTTTTGTGCATATTTTTAATTCACAAAAATCCAAATTTTCAGAAAATTTCCAGAGAGCATTTTGGATGTTGGTTTCGATGTTCGTTCGGATTTCAAACGTCGTCTACACTTCACCTAAGGCTCTAGCTAGTCTC
The DNA here is from genome assembly GCA_030015575.1 of Agapanthus africanus. Classification (NCBI taxonomy): domain Eukaryota; kingdom Viridiplantae; phylum Streptophyta; class Magnoliopsida; order Asparagales; family Amaryllidaceae; genus Agapanthus; species Agapanthus africanus. Next base: position 396,857,915 of record CM057341.1, on the reverse strand, counting down.
TGATACCACTGTAGAGTTCCTAGGCACACACTAGAGGTCTCACAAGGCATCAACCATGCCAATTTCAAATTTTACAAGTGCCGAGAAACCCTAATACGGATTCGTTGACTAGAGTTTAGGCGAAAAGTGAAACTAATTAACAATTTAACTAAAAGAAAGAGGCTACAACCTTTGTAGATCCGGTTCTCCACTTTCTTAGCTCCACGTAGACATCCTCTTGCTTTCCATATCGGATCCCGGACTCTAGCATCGGCTTCATCGGAGAAATGGGCGGGCTAGGTCGTCGGCTTTGATGCCGAAGATGATCTACGTCGAGGCAACACAAGATCAAGCTCCAACTTCACCAAGCAATTAAACTTGTGAAGAAAACACCCTATACTACTTGGCAAGAGGTAGAGGATGAAGAAATAGGAGATGGGTTCACTTTAGAATTGGATTTCTCACTCTTTTACTCAAGATGCCATTATTGGATTCAAGCTTTCTTCTTGATCAAGAGGAAGAAGATGAAGATAGAATATAATAAGTGTTAGATTAAAAAAGAAAATAATATGAATACTTATCATATACTAACCATGGTCAAGTGTAGAGAGTAAACTAGGGTTAGGTGAATGGTTAGGTTAAGAGAAGAAAACAAAAATGGTCAAGGTTTCAACCCTTCATGAAGCTTCATGAAAGAAACAAGAAAAGCCACCATTTCCATTTTTTTTTCCAAAATCAATAATCAAAATAAATAAATGAATAAGTAAACAAAACCCTAACCATTCATATAACCATGGTTTAATCTTTACACAAACTCAAGTTAACATGTATCATCAAACATGATACAATCAAGTGCACACAAAAAATATATCACATATACAATGTGCACATCAAGTGAGAAAATCCTTTTAAAATGAACCTATACTAGTTAATGCAAAGTAATATATCAAATATATAATTATACATTAAATCATTAAATCAACACTTGATTTAATGATCCGGTCATGTCGCACATAACCGACTAGTATCCAATGTATCGACTTATCGAATCAATCTTCGATTCGATAACTAAGTTATATCGCATACAACCAATCGAAACATTCATCGCGAGAATGAAATACGGTATCACATACACGCATTATTCTCGGTCCCGCACATATCTCATATGCGCTCCTATTTCGTTTCGCTTGAGCCAGGAAACCTCTGTGTAGGACTCTAAAGACTCGTCAATACGCCGGCAGCAGATGATGATCATATCAAGCACCCACAAGCCGCAAGCGGTCTGCTAAACGTAACGGCCACCCGGGTATTGAGCGATCAGAAGATCGACAAGCAAGCCCGCCCACACTCCTGTGAATCCAACCAGTAACACTTACCGTACAGTCCGGTCTGTTCATCTGATATGTCGCATATCAAGTCTAGGGGTGGTAAACGTCAGACCCCAATAACCGATAAGTCGTGCCGATGTGAGGCTCATAACGGGTCGAGAAACTACTGTTAACACTTACCAGCAAATCTCAGATGAGCCCTGGCTAGGGACTTCCCTGTTACGGCCAATCGAGCACAGCGCAACATCAACCCCCAATACCGGGAGAGACGAAACCCCTCCTATCGCTTATTGGCTCCATGTGACTCGGGACTGTGCCCAAAAACCACCGTTTTGCACGCCCTCATGGACGTGGTAAGGTGGAGATCAAAGCACGGTGGGAATCACACAAGACTCTATGACGATCTCGGGTCTACAGACTAACCTGCACAAGTGTCACCTGAGAACTGCCATCTGACGTGAGGTATAATACCATCTGGGAGTTCTCGGCGAGTCCGTCCAGTGTACCCAGTCTCCACTGAGCACCCGTATACCATCTCTGATGTCAAACACCAATGGATATGGGATCATCCATCGCCCATCTCATGGGTCGAAAAGCGTATACGCTAGTCTACACTGGTATATCGATGCCCCGTTTCGATACACCCACGACTAGGGACCTTGAAAGATGTACCTATGGACTACCATGTCCCCACTAGTATGATCTGCATCATAGTCCAGGTAGTCAAGTACACATCCTAAGGGCTTTACCAACATGTAACTATAAGACAGTTTAAAGAGACTAGTGTACATGTTAAGATAAAGAATAACCAGATAGCATACTATCATATCGAGCAAGAAAGTCATCTCTATATATGTCCAAGCATCCAATATAATATACATCATCTGTACAATACTGGCCTCTAGGGCATACATACAACTAACAAACACGGCCTTCTCGCCCCGGGGTACCGCACCGGGCCCACCATGTACCCGAAACGGTTCATCCAACTCCTCGAATCGGGTCTCAAAATCCGTCAGCAAACTCATGGTGGACGACTCATACATCATGGGAAAACCGCACTTTTCATTTAAAAGAGAGAGAAAAGAAGTTTATAAATGTTTTTGCGGTTTTCCCCCAAACCCAGGAAATCTCATGAAAATCCGAATCCAAATCCTCAATAGCATGTAAACAGTGAATATAGGCATGAGAATCCATGAATGCGGCATAACAGTGAATAATAACATGCATGAAGTAGCAGGTATTAACTACAATGTCTGAACTAGCATATAAGGCAAGTGCACTAATATCATGTCTAAACTATTAACTAACAAGCTATGTCAATATAATAGTATTTTCTAAGTGTACGTGACATGGCAATTATCGATGAAGATGTGAGTGAGCCGGCAAGTAAGTGTACGTGGTACATACGCATCATCGGTAATGGTGCTGGTGTCCTAACAGCATAATATCAACAATGGCATATGAAATCACAATATGTCTATGCGATGCGGAGAGAATAGCAATAATGTGCGGGAGCAGAATACTAGACACAACGATAACTATAAGTCAAACAATGGTGCCTTTTAAAAATAACACGAATCGCGGTGTTTTGAAAATAAGGGCTACGGTGTTTTTAAGAAAAGATACGTCTTTTAAAATATCCGTAGAATCCCTTGACCTGTCTTTTAAAATACCCACGATTCGTTAGCTTTTGAAATAGGTAAGAGTCGAATCTAGTCTACCAACTATACTAAACTATAGGGCTAAGCTAACAGGCTAACTGAAGGTAAGGAAACCGCCTAACGTCTGAGTCGATACATATATATTGTTGGAGATAGTGCCCTCAGAGTCAATTATTGGATCACAGGCACGTGATTACAATGATTGAGGGAGGACCTGTCCCAGTAGGACAGTCTTACTCGAGATGATAGTATGCTATCTGGTTCATCTTTGTCATCGTGTACTGCTTTAGGCGACCTGACATGTCGCTATTACACGTTGATAGAGCCCCTAGGATTCTTGCTTGACCACCAGCAGTATGAGGGCGATCATATAAGTGGGAGCTGGTAGTCTATAAGCACATCCTTAAAAGGTCCCTAGTCGTGGGAGTTTCGAGACAGGGCATCGATACTCCAGAGTAGACTAGTGTATACAGTCGAGACCCCGACGAGGGGCGGTGGCCGGTCTCACAAGCCATTGGTGTCAGTTGGATCACCTAAGATGTATACAGGTGCTCATTGGGTTATGAGTACACCGGACAGGACTTGCTGGGAACATGCTAGTTGGTCTTATACCAGACGTCAGATAGCAGTTCCCAAGTGACATGTGTACAGGTTAGTTCATCGACCTGGGGATCGTCATTTGTCTCGTGTGAGTTCCCACTGTACTTTCATTACTACCCTACCACGCTCAAAGGAGACGTGCAAACAGGTTTTAGTTGGGTACAGTCCCGAGCCACATGGAGGCAGTGAGCGTATCTTCAGGGGTTCGTCTCTCCCGGTATTGGGGGTGAGGTCGCGCTGTGTCTAGGAGGGCCATTACACAAAGCCCTCGGCCGAGGCAGGAGATTTACTGGTAGGTATTCCAGTAGCATCTCAGGGTGTTCTGGGCTACACTCCGACACGACTTATACCGCTTTTGGGGGTCTGACTTTTACCAACCCCCTAGGCCCGCCATGCGATGCTCATAGACGAACGGACCGGACTGTACGGATATTGTCACTGACAGGCTCAGTAGGGTGTCAGGATGAGTTCGCTCATCGACGTCCCTTTTGGTCAATACCTGGTAGCCCGTTACGTATTGGCTTATACCTCTGACGTGCTAGTGGTTAAATCCACAACCAAAGTGTTGACGAGTCTTTAGAGTCCCCCACATTCAGTTACTCAGCTTTCGGGCAAAAAGCTGTAGAGGCCGTATGGAGATATGGCAAGGTCCGATCAGATACGTGCAGTATTGCACGGATCAGGATCGGACAGTTTGTACTAGAGGCCGTATGGATATATGGCAGGGTTCGATCAGATACGTGCGGTATTGCATGGATCAGGATCGGACGGATATTACTAGCCGGCTTTGGTTTAAGCCGGATCGTAGTATAGTACAGTGTAGATTTTGTCTCATTGCATTTGTATTTCGGTCGGAATACAAATGCGGGTGTGTATGCACAGTAGCGGGGTTTTCCTGTAATTTATTACAGGACCAGTTTTCTGGAGTTACCAGTTTGCTTTCCGTTTCGGCCATATTTCTTTGTATCCTTCATTGGCCGAAGATTGGTGGAGGAGGGCTTATTTGCATTTGTGCAAATAAGCATTTGTGGAGGGTGTTCTTTGCATTTTATTGTATCATGATTATTCCTCCACCATTTGACTTCTTCTTGTCATTATGGTTGCTCCATCATTGTGCACCATCCATTGACTTCATTTCATCATGGCTTGACTTTGGATGTGATGATGGGAGATGATATGGTTGTTGAGTGTTGGTTTTTCTTTGTGATCATTTTTCCATATGATAACCATTCCTCTCTCTCTTGCATAGTTAGAGTGTGGCTCCCCCCATTTTTGATTCACTCTCATTCTCTCCATTCCACAAGCCATGGCCGGCCAAGAAAGGCTAGGGGCTGCCCAAAATTTGTAGTGGGGTTTTTTTTTGTTCATTACATGCTACAAAAATCCCTAAGTTCCTCCACATAATTCATGTATCATCCCTCCACCAAAAGGCAACCTCCATGAACCCCAAATGAGACATGAACACTACACACTCTACAGCAAACCGTGGGCACGTCGGCTCGCCAACTTCGTGCCCGAGTTGCCTCGGTATTGAGGTGGGAGCTCGTAAAAGATGCAGACGATGTGGTGCCCTTTCGGCAAGGAGGCGACGACCGGAGTTTCCGCGAGAGATCGGGACGACGACGAGAAGACCGGAGGACTCGGATCAGTCGGTATATCTCTATTCCCCATCTTGTAATTAGCTAGGACTAGTTAATGGTTCGATCCGGGTTTTAGTGCGTGGTGGTGCCGGTTTGCTAGTTTGCAAAATTAAAGTTAACCATCGCTTCCGCATTTGGCCTCGGGATGGAGGCCGGGGCGCCGCCGTGCACTTACAGTGGTATCAGAGCCTCGCCATTAACATAGTCTAGCTTTGTCTAATGTGTTTTACATTTCCGATCGACCAAAATTCCAAAATCCGCGTTTTTCACATGCATCAGTTTTCTGTTGAAATTTTTTTGGAGTCGAAAAAATTTTCAGGTTGTAAAAAACTAATGTACCGGAAGTTCTAAGACTACTGGAGAAATTCGACAAATTGATCGTTCAAGGGGAGCGCGGAACCGCGGCCAAACCCCACTTTGGGCCGCGGTTCCGCCGCAGTATGGAAAGTTCAATTGGTCAAACTTTTTCAGTGGGCTTCTGGGGTGATTTTAGGGGTTTTGGAATATTAATTTTGGGCCCAGAATTTTCTTGATGTGCTACAGTAGTACTTGGGGGCCCAGTTGTTACAATTTGATCGATCGGATATTTAAAACACATTATTTCACAGTATTTACATTATATCTGCGACCGTGAATGTCAATTGATCGGTAAATCCTGTCTAACTGCTATAGCCCGGTTAGACGGATTTGCGAACGTGATTTTCACGTTGGTGTTCTGTGATTTTGCTGTGATGTTGCGGATCGGTCGTGGGGGATAGCCTGGTTGCAATGCTAGTACAGTTTTATTGTATTATGTACATTTGATATTGCGGGACGAGCGTCCGACATGTGGACTTCCGTCACTGCCTGTTTGTATTATTATTTTGGGGCACGACCAGGTTGCGGTCGATGTACCCATTGTATGTATATTTTTACTTTCTGTACTAGGGTTACCCCGCGGAGGAGTGCACGGATAGCCGGTTTCTAGAGGGCAACAAGCCCGCATCTCATGGCATTGGGACGGAGGGGGCTTCACTCTAGAATTGGCGGGCTATTCGCCGCACTCGTAAGGGGTACAGGTTGACCCAGGAGGGGTGCCCAAGTTACCGGATTCCGTGAAGTGCTAGGTGGTCCATTCACGGTGCTGAAGGGGGCTGCCTCGCTTCAGGTTTTGGCGGGTGACTTGCCGCGCCCGTAGGGGTCTAGGATTTCATTGCACAGGCTATCCACACGACCAGGGGAACGTCGGGTTTCAGCGGCTCTGTGAAACCCGGGGATCCCAGATATCTGTATTGTTTCTGTGATGCTGTACATTTCTGTGATGTTGCATTTTTATCACGCCTTGAGCGAATATAATATATTGGTATATATATTAGTAGATGTTGTATATGTTTTGCATCCGCGCTAGTCCAGTCCCCGCTCTGTCGTTAGTTAACTAACCTAACGGGTAATGACGGGACCCAGTGGCGAATGCGGATGGCATATACGTACATCAGTATATTTTCGTTCTTTTTGGTGTGATCATTTGATGGGACTGCGTTGATTCTGATCAATGCAAGTTAAAAACAAACCTAATCTGATGTTGTTGGAACACTTTTCAAAAAGCTGTTATTGCAAGGATGTTCACTTTTGTTTTGCATCGTGGTATTCAGTTGGAATATCCTGCTCCTCAGTCGACGAGGCAAGGGCCGAGATCCCTTCACCGGGAGTGACCCCTTGGACAAAAGTTTGCGTCAGGGCAATAACTTCACTATAGCCGATTACTTTTGCTTTGCACCGTGGTATTCAGTTGGAATATCCTGTACCTCATTCTACGGGGAAAGATCCGAGATCCCTTCACCGGGAGTGACCTCTTTAGCAAAGGTTTTCGTCACTATATTTTTAAAAGCTATCCGTTTCTTCATCGATATCAAGTTCATTACGTTAAAGGTTTTCGTCAGAAACCATTCGTAGCCCTCCATCATTTCAGTTAAATATTCGGTAGTATTCAAGCTATGTATTTTGACCCCACGCCAAGGCATAGTGTTTGGTAGCTGCCGGGTATTTATCTGTTGCATAGATAGATGCGTTGGTTTAGGACAGTCGTACTACTATTTTGGCCTACGTCAAGGGTATGTACGGGTGGATTCAAATTAACTTGGACAATGATGGGTAGGACTTGACATGTGACTTATGATATTTTGACCTCACGCCAAGGTCATAAGAGCATGGGGCAAAAATCACATCGGGAGTTTCAAAAGAACTGAAACTTGCCAGATATGCGCATACCTTCTGGAGTGTGATACCGTGAGCGGATTCCGTCACGTTGTCGTGCGATGATAGTTGGATCCCGATTCCCACTGATGAGTTAGTTTACTCCTCGGGTGACCCCGACTAATTCTTCTTTCAGGTTTGGAGGAGAATTTGAGGTACAGTGGGAGGTTTCCAGATTAGATTAATTGGTGACCATTCTGATCTAGGTTAGAGTGCACGCTGAGTGTTTCTTTTCTCTCTCTCTTTGGCAGCGACCATTGACCCGACCCTAAGACTATGACTCAGTGACCAAGTTGACCGAACCTTCTTAAACACCGGCTTTTGGATTGTCAGAGTTACAAACCTCATTGCCACTCCTACTTTTACCCTTTTCTCCAGGACACCCCGTATTACTACGAACGTCCACTTCCATTGGACAAAACCATCGTATGGTTAGATACGAACTCGAAAGAATTTATTCGAGGATGGTTTCAGGTTCTGGAGGAAACGGATAGGACTATTCAGTTGTCTTTTCCTTTTACCTTCTCTCAGGTTACGAGTACTCCTTGGTTTAGAAGTAGTACACCTATTACGCAAATTGGATAGTCTTCTTCCAAACCATAGGCAGGTGCCGACCGGTAGGGAATGAAGAAAACCAATTAGCCTAACAGTGGTGTGCAGAAGGTATTAAGTAAAGACATATAAAGGGATCAGTAAGAGGGCAAAGTAAATTGTGACTGCTATTCACGACCAAACCAGGTATTTCATTACCACTCCCACTTCACCTTTGTATTTCTCCAGGACACTCCGTATCACTACGAAGATCCACAGTTTATTGGATACTCCATCGTATGGTTATATACGAACTCGAAAGGAACTTGTTCCAGTTCGGGGATGGATTCTGGTCCAGGAGAAATAAGAATAAGGTTTATTCGGTTGTCTTTTATCTTCACATTCTCTCGCATTGCGAGTGCTCCTAGGATTAGGACAGTACACCCATTATGCTTATTGGATGGTCTTCTTCCAAACCATAGGCTGGTGCCGAACGGTAGGGAAGGAAGAAAACCAATTGGCCAAAAAGGGTGTGCAGAAGGTAATGACTAAAGACATATGAAGGGATTTGGAGAGATGAAAGAGATTTATACGGTTACAGTCGTGAATCTGGAAGAGGCATTACTAGGAATACCGGGATACCCCATCGAAACATTTCAATGTTTCAGTTTCACTGTGTACTGTTAAAGGAAAACTGATTTCCCAGTTAGACACTTGCTCCAGGGTATGTATTTACCAGGTATGATTCTCACATCTGTAGGGTCTTACAGATGATGAGTGGGAGTAGGTTATTGGGAATTGGGTGATCATCCTCATTATATCGGGATTCGTTGTAATCGGTGATATTTGAGGAGATCACCTGGGTTGTTTGCCGGTCGGCAAATATTTGGTTTTGAATATCCGCTGTTATGCACCAATTTCAAATTGATATATCTATACGTCTATTTTCATAGAGTGAGATATACCTTTCTGAAATTATGTCTCCGACATTTACCTATATCAGTGGATGGTTAGGTAAGGAGCATTAAACAGCGTTGTAATTCTTCTTAACCATAAGTACAGTTTTCAACCTACGACACACAGTGAATGAGTTATCAGACTCAAGGGACTTATACAGAGTATTGTATGTTGTCCAGGGTCCATCAGGACAGTGGGGTTGGTCCTCGTACTATATTCGGTTTACTTATGACTTCTCTAGTTTTTAGACAGGTGTTTCGTGGAAACACAAGGTCCGAATTTTGAGAAGTTATAGGTATTTGAATAAAGTAGAGAACCAGGTGTAGCAAGTATCGGGATTCTTCAAAGTGATCGAAGATGTAGATACTTGTATATGGTATTCAGTTGAAAGTAATGGTTAAGAGAACTTTCTTCTCTTTCAGGTTACTCATAATTAGAAGCATTCCTAAGTTGAGTAACGCTGATCAGCCTCCTTCCATTTAGTTGACATGCACTGGAGACAGCTGCATGATTTGAATCTGGTTCAATTAAATCAGTGCCTCTGGTTCTATATTGGATATAGAACAGTTCATATCTTAACGATGTTAAGGTACAGGGAGTTGTCCGGCTTATGATTAAAACCAGACACTGTACAACTCAAGGCACGTTTCTGTAATGGTAGTTTATGGGTTGACCCAGGCTATGACGAGGGTTGACTTTCTACCATAAGAAAGATCAATAGTGATATTGTTCTTGACTCGCCACAGTTTTAAATTAAAAATGGATTTTTTCAGAAAAACAGAAGTGGGAGTATGGTAAAACTGGAAGTGATTCCAGAACCGCAAACGATTACTGAAGATTTGATAAGGAACCTAAAGATTCAATCTGGATTGACATTCCATTGGCCACTCCGCAGATACGGTGGGTAACTTCAGGCACCCGAGAGGTACTCCGGTAGCCTCAAGGACGGTGACAGGGAAGTTCTTGTGCACCCACACTTGCCATTGCTGTTGTTCCAGACTATGAGACCCGGCAGTAGGATGAGTATAGCGTCGTTCTAAACTAGTTTTAGAAGTGTATGTCTATATGACTCTGCCAGAGGGTTGTCGTAGTCAGTAGGAGCAGCGGAAGCATTGGTGGACATGTGGCTTATGTCTATTTATAGACTAAAGCAGATGTAGCGGAGATAGATCATCTATTTCTGACATGACAGTCATAGGTTTGACATCATCAGAATAGAGGATGGATCTGTTGAGAAGGTAGTAGGGTGTGATGTCCTGGTTTTTGGATGACATACACAGATTAGGAAGTGACATTCCTATACTACGATCGGTTATACTTTGGTCGTCACACAGTGTTTTCTCCACAAAGGAAATGGATTTTATATCTGACATACTGGTTACTAGATCTATGGTTTTAGATCTAGATTTGGGTAGTTTCCCAATCTGGGTACTTAGACAACATTCTAAGAGTATTTAGAATGGACGACTCCTGGCACGGTAGTATACCTGCAGGTGATGGAGTCACCCTCTCTAAAGGTGTCATACAGACTAAAGGGGAGAGGGATGTGCATGATTGGCAGATCACTTGCTTAGGCAATTAAGTCAATCATGAGATGTCAAGTACCACACCAGATGTTTTTCTTGCAGTAGATGCAATAAGTTGATATTGATCCAATCCTGGAGAAATAATCGGAAGCAGCTTTAGAACACAAGTGGATGTTCTAGGGATATGATAACGACAGCCTCATTCAGGAGACAGTTATCATTCCAGGCTTCCAAGGTGACTTGGACGACAAGGAGGTTGTCAGAGTTATAGTTTTCCTTCTGACGAGGGACAGTATTTTGGACAGGTGGTCCAAGGAAATACTGAGGGAGGCATGGCGCAGGATGCTGATTAAGTTCAGTTGACGATACAGTCTAAGAAGTTTGGATTTGGAGTTCATTTATGAGCTAGGTCCCATCAGACATCCAGACACATTCTAAGACGGGTATTGCTCATTTCGGGAGATGGTTTTCTCCGCGAACATGAGATATAGAGAGACATAGAAAGAAACATCAAGGCGGATCCACTCACTGAGGCTATTCCTCGAACGCAATAATTTCGCAAACGAGTTTTGTGAGACTGACTAGTAGAGGAGTTGGGTGTTCGGTATCACACGGGCTGTAAGTATGCGACATCGCAATAATTAGCCTTGAGTGCAAGTGGGAGATTGTTGGAGATAGTGCCCTCAGAGTCAATTATTGGATCACAGGCACGTGATTACAATGATTGAGGGAGGACCTATCCCAGTAGGACAGTCTTACTCGAGATGATAGTATGCTATCTGGTTCATCTTTATCATCGTGTACTGCTTTAGGCGACCTGACATGTCGCTATTACACGTTGATAGAGCCCCTAGGATTCTTGCTTGACCACCAGCAGTATGAGGGCGATCATATAAGTGGGAGCTGGTAGTCTATAAGCACATCCTTAAAAGGTCCCTAGTCGTGGGAGTTTCGAGACAGGGCATCGATACTCTAGAGTAGACTTGTGTATACAGTCGAGACCCCGACGAGGGGCGGTTGCCGGTCTCACAAGCCATTGGTGTCAGTTGGATCACCTAAGATGTATACAGGTGCTCATTGGGTTATGAGTACACCGGACAGGACTTGCTGGGAACATGCTAGTTGGTCTTATACCAGACGTCAGATAGCAGTTCCCAAGTGACATGTGTACAGGTTAGTTCATCGACCTGGGGATCGTCATTTGTCTCGTGTGAGTTCCCACTGTACTTTCATTACTACCCTACCACGCTCAAAGGAAACGTGCAAACAGGTTTTAGTTAGGTACAGTCCCGAGCCACATGGAGGCAGTGAGCGTATCTTCAGGGGTTCGTCTCTCCCGGTATTGGGGGTGAGGTCGCGCTGTGTCTAGGAGAGCCATTACACAAAGCCCTCGGCCGAGGCAGGAGATTTACTGGTAGGTATTCCAGTAGCATCTTAGGGTGTTCTGGGCTACACTCCGACACGACTTGAACCGCTTTTGGGGGTCTGACTTTTACCAACCCCCTAGGCCCACCATGCGATGCTCATAGACGAACGGACCGGACTGTACGGATATTGTCACTGACAGGCTCAGTAGGGTGTCAGGATGAGTTCGCTCATCGACGTCCCTTTTGGTCAATACCTGGTAGCCCGTTACGTATTGGCTTATACCTCTGACGTGCTAGTGGTTAAATCCACAACCAAGGTGTTGACGAGTCTTTAGAGTCCCCCACATTCAGTTACTCAGCTTTCGGGCAAAAAGCTGTAGAGGCCGTATGGAGATATGGCAATGTCCGATCAGATACGTGCGGTATTGCACGGATCAGGATCGGACAGTTTGTACTAGAGGCCGTATGGATATATGGCAGGGTTCGATCAGATACGTGCGGTATTGGACGGATCAGGATCGGACGGATATTACTAGCCGGCTTTGGTTTAAGCCGGATCCTAGTATAGTACAGTGTAGATTTTGTCTCATTGCATTTGTATTTCGGTCGGAATACAAATGCGGGTGTGTATGCACAGTAGCGGGGTTTTCCTGTAATTTATTACAGGACCAGTTTTCTGGAGTTGCCAGTTTGCTTTCCGTTTTGGCCATATTTCTTTGTATCCTTCATTGGCCGAAGATTGGTGGAGGAGGGCTTATTTGCATTTGTGCAAATAAGCATTTGTGGAGGGTGTTCTTTGCATTTTATTGTATCATGATTATTCCTCCACCATTTGACTTCTTCTTGTCATCATGGTTGCTTCATCATTGTGCACCATCCATTGACTTCATTTCATCATGGCTTGACTTTGGATGTGATGATGGGAGATGATATGGTTGTTGAGTGTTGGTTTTTCTTTGTGATCATTTTTCCATATGATAACCATTCCTCTCTCTCTTGCATAGTTAGAGTGTGGCTCCCCCCATTTTTGATTCACTCTCATTCTCTCCATTCCACAAGCCATGGCCCGCCAAGAAAGGCTAGGGGCTGCCCAAAATTTGTTGTGGGGTTTTTTTTTGTTCATTTCATGCTACAAAAATCCCCAAGTTCCTCCATATAATTCATGTATCATCCCTCCACCAAAAGGCAACCTCCATGAACCCCAAATGAGACATGAGCACTACACACTCTACAGCAAACCTTGGGCACGTCGGCTCGCCAACTTCGTGCCCGAGTTGCCTCGGTATTGAGGTGGGAGCCCGTAAAAGATGCAGACGATGTGGTGCCCTTCCGGCAAGGAGGCGACGACCGGAGTTTCCGCGAGAGATCGGGACGACGATGAGAAGACCGGAGGAATCGGATCAGTCGGTATATCTCTATTCCCCATCTTGTAGTTAGCTAGGACTAGTTAATGGTTCGATCCGGGTTTTAGTGCGCGGTGGTGCCGGTTTGCTAGTTTGCAAAATTAAAGTTAACCATCGCTTCCGCATTTGGCCTCGGGATGGAGGCCGGGGCGCCGCCGTGCACTTACATATATATATATATATATATATATATATATATATATATATATTAGTCGGTGATCCCGCCTCAATAATATCACATCCGATACCATATCTATAATCAGACATTCACAAGTCAAGAGTGCGGATCAATCATCAATATATAGCTCGTACGTAAATCCGTCGTACGGCATCCCAAATCTGGGTACGGGTCAATATCACATTCATCATACTATTCATCTGGTATCCTCTTTATCAAATATCATGATCGAGGTACTGATCTACGTCTAGTACAATACTGATACCGCCTAAGTATGCATGCACGTGTGTGAAACACTACGTCAAAGGACCCGCTACAAAGTCGTGTCGTACCTCAAATACGAACCTTGCCAAATCACCAATCTCACGGCCTCAAATCAGTTCTCATCGACTCATCTCAATCCCAAGTACTATCCTCAAATCCAGTATATGGTCACATAGTCCCATACCCATGTGAACACATAAATATATAATCCCATATACGCACGTGTAAAAGAAAGGACATATGCAAATATGTGCGTGCGTGTGTGTATAGGTGCAACCCCTACTCTAGAGTTTCGCAACTACACTAAACCAATCCAAGAACACTAAAAATCCATCTTTATCATCAATCAACTCAAACAACATATAATAAATATATGTATGTATACGTATTCGTATACATCACCACGAACTGCGGGGGTGCTATACGCCATCCACCCGACTTCTCCCCGTAGATATAAATCTACTCACTTGGTCCTCACTCGCCGGTGCCGACGTCGCCACGCGCTTGATTGTCGTCTCGAAGTCCACATGGGGTACCTATATATCATAACGCACCGTATCGCATTAAAATCCGACTCATGACTAAAACGGCACACAAATCCCACATAGGTCAAAACCTATGGTTGCTTTCACGAATCAACCCAAAAACCCTCGACATCGGCGTACAAATGCCGATTGATCAAGAAAAACACCAAACGTACCAATCATGGCTTCACAAATCATTAATTATATATGAAATAAGGTTAAACTCATTAAAACATTAAAATAAAACAAATCGTTTTATTTTCCAAAACCTAGTTAACACAAATTCCCATTTCGGTTCAAAACTTGATGTTTTAACTGATCTGCAAATTTTAGTGATTTAAATGGCCAAAATGCTCATTAAATAACATAATTAGGTCATACAAATCATTTTCACAAATTAATCTCATCAATTTGTATAAATTCCAAATTCCTAGTTTGCAAAAATACCGATTTTAACACTTTTTAAAGCAAAATTCACAATTCATCAATTAAGCTTGGTTTTGCATGATCTAAGTTGCTAAACAATAAATTAAAATGTTAATACAGTCATCAAAACCTTAATTAGATTTTAAATCACCCATTTGCAACTAAAAGCTAAAACCTAGTTTGCTTAAAAATCTTAATTTGGACTTTTTAGATGCAACAATTTACAAATTATCTTCTAGATTAGGTTTAACATTTCATTAACATGTTAATCTCCACATCAAGATCAATACCGAATGATGAAAACCCTAATTTGATTTACAAACCCTTTTCTTGAATTTTTCCAAACAAGCAATTAAACCTAATTAAACACCTAATTAGCTTCAAATGAAGTATGATAGCAACAATTAAGTAACTAAGCAATAAACAAACCATGGGACAAGGATTTATACCTCACAAAACATGAATCAAACATCCAACCTAGCCTCACAAACTTGCTTCTTGCTCCAAGATCCATACTAGAATAGGTCATGGAAAAATGGGTAAGAGTTGGATTTGGGTTTTAGCTTGATTTGTGATGGAATTTTGGAGATTTTTGATAGGTTTTTGATGAGGAAATGAGAGGAGAAAATTGGGGGGCTGCACTTGGGGAGGGCTCGGCCAGAAATGGGGAAGGATGGGAGTGAAGTGTGTGGGTGTGGGGAGAAAAGTCCAAGTCAAAGAAAGTCCAAGTCAACCCAACCAATACTTATATATATTTACCCTTTATTCTCATTTCTTTTCATTTCTTTTCTTTTAGCCATTCAAGTGAGAAAATGAGGGGGCACTTGGGGCTGCTGATTTGGAGAGGGGAGAGAGGGTGTGGGTGAGTGTGGGTGAGGGAAAAAGATAAATGTATTACCCCAATTCCCATTAACACTAATTTCACCGAAAAAAGACTTTTTCTTCGATATTTTCTAAACCGTTTTGGAAAGCCATTTCATTTCAAAAACCACATGATAAAATTTTGTTTAATGTGTTATGATGCAAAAAATTTGTTTCAACTTATTCCAATTTGTAATTTTCCCTAATTAAATGTATTAGTGACGGCTTAAAATAATATTAAAATAATTAATTTCGGAAAAAAATTCAGAAAATTTGAAATTTCACCAGTGGCTCAATAAACACCAATTAATAGCAATTACATAGCTAGAATATGTATATTTAATTTTATAATAAAGATATTTGTATTTTGACTTTTTACGGAAACCCCCCCTTATTTTACCGATTTTCCGAAATTTCACCGAGACGATTTTCAAAACGTTACATGATTATATGGTTGGATGAGATCCACATGCACACATACATTGATTATATGGTTGGATGATATCCGCCTGCATATAGGTATTGATTACATTGTTGGCCCATATGATGACCCGGTCACCCTAGATATCATAGTATTACCTTTATGATATAGTTGACCTAGGAGTCGTTGTTTATTCGATTTCTACTTGTACATGTTTTTCTACTCACGAGTGGGCCACTCACCCCCGTTGTGCCACGGTTCTTGCAGGTTGACCGCTTGGATCAGTAGCGGCATCGCTGGCACACAATTGTTTGCGGGTGATTGCTTTGGTATGTGGGACATTTATATCGTACCCACTCTTGTATTTATATTTCATATTGTATCTAGTTAACTCCATCAGTCAAAATTAGTAATTTGTATAAGTAATGAGACTTAGTGAGATTGTGGTTGCGAGACTTAGAGAGAGGGGTTTTCCACTCCTTGTGGTTTTGATGTCTTGCTTTACTTTATCTTTTGTGGTGATCTTCGCCGTTGGGCGTCGTATACTTATTTTTATGCTTTGCGTGGTTGTGATCCGCCGTTTGGCGAAGAGCTAGCTCCTGCTTGGGGATGTCATTATTCTTGTTATGTATTTGTGGTTTTGGATCAAAATATACAAAGGAGGCGCTGCCCAAATTTTTAAAAGATGAAACACGTTTTTAAACTAGCAAATTTCACTTGCATTTTCATGTTCCTTTCCTATGCATTTATGAAAACATTGATTTCATTATACCTTTATTTTAAAACTTCACCTCCTTTATTTTCTTAAAAAGATTTAAATTTCTGGGTTTCAGCTTACTTGAATTCTATTACGCCTTTAGACGTTGCGTGATTCAAGTGCTGGTCACGAGCTAATATTTCGGGTCGTGACAAGAGGTCTTTTCCGCCATACACCAAGAACATCTCCTTAGTCCTCCTCAGGTACTTGAGAATGTTCTTTACTGCTATCCATGCTTCTTCCCTGGGTTGGACTGATACCGGCTTACAACACTCAATGCGTATGCTACATCTAGTGTGGTACACAACATCGCATACATTATTGAGCCTACCGCAGAAGCGTAGGGTATAATCGACATGCGAGCCCTTTCCAAATCAGTCTTGGGAGACATCTTTTTGGAGAGGGTGATTCCGTGACAAGCCGGTAGGTTACCGCGCTTAGAATCTTTCATACTGAATCTTTTCAATATGGTGTCTATGTACCTGGACTGTGAAAGTCCCAACATCCTCTTTGATCTATCACGATAGATCTGGATCCCCAGAATGTAGGTGGCATCACCCAGGTCCTTCATGGAGAA
Organism: Agapanthus africanus; assembly: GCA_030015575.1. Taxonomy (NCBI): domain Eukaryota; kingdom Viridiplantae; phylum Streptophyta; class Magnoliopsida; order Asparagales; family Amaryllidaceae; genus Agapanthus; species Agapanthus africanus. Next base: position 396,840,680 of record CM057341.1, on the reverse strand, counting down.
CTTCTATGACAAGAATCTTTTGACTGACTGTAGTATAGGAATATCATTTCCTATTAAGAGAATGTCACCCATGTACAAAACGAGGAATACTACAGTTCTCCCTGCAATCTTACTATATATGCAAGGTTCATCTAGATTTTTTATAAAGTTGAATTATTTGACAGTATCATCAAAACAGATGTTCCAACTCCACGATTCCTGCTTTAGTCCATAAATGGATTTAAGCAACTTGCACACTTTCCCGCTGCTCCCACTCTGAATGAATCTCTCTGGCTGATCCATATAGACACACTCATCCAAACTTCCATTTAGAAAATCCGTCTTTACGTCCGTCTGCCAGATCTCATAATCGTGGAAGGCAGCAATGGCAAAAAAGACCCGAATGGATTTGAGCATAGCCACTGGAGAAAATGTTTCGTCATAGTCCAAACCAGGTATTTGACAAAAACCCTTTGCAACAAGTCTAGCCTTATAGGTTTCAACCTGTCCATCTACACCAATCTTCTTTCTGAAGATCTATTTGCAGCTTACGGGTTTTACCCCATCTGGAGTAATGTCCAAAGTCCATACTTTGTTGGTGTACATGGACTCCATTTCGGTCCGTATTGCATCCAGCCATTTTACCGAGTCGCCGCTATGAATGGCTTGCTGGAAGCTAGTAGGGCCATCATTATCAATGATGCAATCCTCTCGATCCCCGTCTATGAGAAAACCGTAGTATGTCTCGGGCGGATGAGACTGCCTACTACTTCTGCGAATAGGTGCTGGGATGTCCCTTTCTTCTGAACCTTCTGGTTCTACCAAACTTTCAGTAACAGCTTGTGGTTATGGAATTTCTTCCAGTTCAATTGCGCTCCCACTCTTCTGATTTTCTAAAAATTCAGCTTCCAAGAAGTGGGCATGCTGAGAAACAAAAACCTTTTGTTCCTCTGCGTAATAGAAAAGATACCCCCTGGAGTTCTTTGGGTATCCCAAAAACTTACACAGTACTGAGCGTGCCTCGAGCTTGTCTGCATGCTGCTTTTTCACAAAAGCTGGACATCCCCATATCTTCAGGTATTGAAGATGGAGTTTCTTTCCACTCCACATCTGATGTGGTGTGGTAGGCATAGTCTTGGTTGGAACCTTGTTCAAAATATATGCACCTGATTCTAGTGCAAAACCCCAGAAGGATCCCGGTGACTCAGCCTCACTCATCATGGAACGAACCATATCCAATAGCGTTCGATTCCGCCTTTCCGATACACCATTGTGTTGTGGTGTGCATGGAGGAGTAAGCTGAGAGAGAATTCCATTCTCTTTTAAGTATCCCAGGAACTCGGCACTTAAGTATTCACCACTTCAATCAGATCTCAGTGTCTTGATACTTTTTCCTGTTTGGTTTTCCACTTCATTCTTGTATTCCTGGAATTTCTCAAAGGCCTCGGATTTATACTTCATCAAGAAGATATGTCCATACCTAGAGAAATCATCCGTAAAAGTAATGAAGTAGGAATAACCACCTCGCGCATGTGTAGACATTGGACCGCACACATCACTGTGTATGAGTCCCTTGAGCGAGCTCGCTCTTACTCCGTGTCCAGTAAACGGAGTCTTTGTCATCTTTCTCATGAGACAAGATTCACAAGTAGCATAAGACTGATATTCGAACGGATTCAAATATTCTTCTCTATGTAACTTAGTCAACCGTGTTTCATTGATGTAACCTAGTCTACAATGCCACAAGAAAGCCTGATTTATTTCCGGAGACTTTCTTTTAACTGTGTTCTGGACATTGAAAACCTGAGCTTGATTTAATACGTATAAACCGTCATCTAATGTACCGGATCCAATCAAAAATTGATTTAGGTGGATGTGTACCACATCGCTTACAAATGTAAAATCATATCCCTCTTTAGAAAGTAATGACACTGATATGATATTACAAGTCAGACTAGGTACATACAAACAGTTACGTAGAATCAAATCTGCCTACTTGTCAATCCTAGGTGATATTCCTCTACGGATTCAGCGTCCACGCTCATTCCGTTCGCAATTCTGAAAGACATATCACCTACCCTGATAACTCTACGGTTTCTCAAAGCATGTAATGAATTAAAGATATGAGATCCTGCTCCGGTATCTAGTACCCAGGAAATAGAGTTAATTGACATACAGTTCTCAATTACAAAAACACTCGAGGCTGAAGCCACAACATGCTTCGAATCCTGGCTACTGGCTTAAAAACCCTGCAATCTTTCTTCCAATGCCCCTTCCCATAACAATAGGAACATGCCTCCTTCCCTACACCAAGTCCCAAAACTTTTGCCCTTCCCTTTCCTTCTACTTCACTGCCACCGCATATCGGCTTTGTGGAGGTCTTCTTCTTTTCACCCTTTGCTTTCGCCTTGGATGCAGAAGATGAAGGTCCCCCATTAAGCAGAGCGGGTGTCTCCCTGGTTTCCTTCAGGGTGTAAGTAGAGGGTAGGGACTGTGGAAATAAGTCAGCATATGACCTGTTTCCTAACGTGGTCTGCAGGTCCGTGAGCTCATCAATATAGCTAGTCATTGTAAGGACGTCGTCCCCTACAGATGACCCGACAGCCAATCTCGCTTGAAGCAATTTTTTCGAGGTCTCATATCTTGTGATACGAGATTTCTCTCTATATAAATCTTTGTTATGGAGGAAGATGGAAACTATGTCTATCTTCTCGTGCTGCTTCTGGTATACACCATCAACTGAAGCCAACACGAGGCACATGGCATTCGCACTTTCCTTTTCCCTTGTCTGACGGATATTCATATCCTCAACGGTGGAAACTGGACCTGGGACGGTGGGGGCTTGAGTAGTAATAGGGTGGTCCAACTTGTCATAGGCAATGGACATCTGGACAGACCTTTGCCAGTCAAAAAAGTCAGATTCAGTCAATTTATTATCTAGATGTTACCTAGTCATGGTCACAGGGTCGCTGCAATTGAGAGAGAGAAGAAAACACTTTAGCATGATGCTCTTGGAAGTTTCGATTGGTTTTTAGTTTATCTAAATAGGATGGATCACACTGTTTCTCGAATCCTTCCTCAAACCATAAAAGAAGAACTAGTTAGGACTATTCTCATCGTACAATACTTGCTTAACCGTTCAGCCAGGCTAGTGTTTGTACATCGAGGGAGGTTTTACGACGCTTTCGCGAAGTTCCTTAATTAAATAACCTCATTTCCCTGGAGGCGTAGCCCCGCTAACACTATTCTAGACCCCTACTTGGTTTATAGCATAGATCGTTAAGTGACAAATCTCCCGATGAGGAGTATATACTCACAGTAGGATCGGGATCCAAATATCATCGTGTGATAATGCTGAAGGAATCCTACAAACATTATCAAACTCCAAATGGTATGCAGCACTAGAAAGTTTCAGTTTCTTTAGAAACTCCCGATGTGGATTTTTTCCCCATGCTCTTATGACCTTGACGAATGGCAACAAATCATAAGTCACATGTCAAGTTCTTCCCATCTTTGTCCAGGTTAATTTGAACCCACCCGTATATACCCTTGATGAAGGCCAACAAAGTAATACGACTATCCCAAACCAACGCATCTATCTATGCAACATATGAACACCCGGCAGCTACCAATCACTATGCCTTGACGAAGGCCAACAAACATAGCTTGAATACTACTGACTATTCATATGAAATGACAGAGGGCTACGACTAGTTTTGGTGAAACCGTGAACGTAGTGAACTTGTTATAACCGAAGGAACCTGATACTTTTTTAAAAGGAGTGGTTAAAGCTCCGCAATAAAAATATCTGCTGTTTTTAAAATAACCGAGTGGTTTCTTTTAAATTGTTCCAACGATTCAGTTTTGGTTTGTTTGCTTTGCATTAATATAATGCGTCCCAATATTTATCCTATCATTGTAGATAACAACGAAAATACAACGTCCGCTTATGCTATCCGCATTCGCCACTGGGTCCCGTCATTCACCCGTTAGGTTACTTAACTAACGACAGAGCGGGGGCTGGGCTAGCGCGGATGCAAAACATAAGCAACGCCTACTAGATATCATATATAGATATTGTACATTCGTCAGACGCAATAATAGGCATTCCAGATCACAGATGAACATATTGGATATGCTAGGAATCCGCATTTCGTTTGAGCCTGCAACAAAATACGGATTACACGGTCGCGATGAATAGCCAAACCCCACCCTAGACCCCTACGGGTATAGAAAACTACCCGCCTAGTACCAGAAGTGAAACAGTCTCCCTCAACAACGTGAGTAGGCTATTTAACACTTCAAAGTACCCGGTAGTTTGTGCACCCCATCTTGGGTCAATCCTAGGAGTATAAAACAGTAAATGAAATAATACAACGGTGGTTACAAGCTCAACCCGGATGTGCCCCGCAAAAGAATATTACAACATATTACAATTTACATCAAATGAAAGATAAAAACCCTCATCTCACATCCCCGGCTATTCATCCACGACGATCCAATACAGTTCATATACACAAACCAATATCCATCACAGAAATTTGCAACCCCCAACTAAACGACATACTAGCGATTAGCGGAGGTTTACGAACACATTAAACACAACTTGAAACATCAAACAACATAAAACTGCGACTTCGAAACACCCGGTATTTGCCACAGTAAATAGTTTACAGTAAAATCAAAATTGACAAAAACAAACAACTCTAGAAGCCCTAGATTAAAGTCAAAAAGCCACACACAAAAAATGAAGCATTTCCTCCATGCCCAGGCCGAGCTCGCCAGATATATGCCCAATGTGGCCAGCCCGTTTTTCGAGGAAATGTCTCATTTTTGTTTGGTGTTCTTTTTACTGTTCAAATAGCACTTTGTACTTGTTTACATAATTTTCAGAGCCTCATTTAAAATCGACAGAAACTTGAATCTTGGGATCGGTGTTTTCGGGTAGTTTCGGTTTCGTAGTTTAACTTATTGTTTAAACTATTAACTATGATTTAGTAGGCTCTGATACCACTGTAAGTCCATATCACGCACCCCACATGTTCGCGGGAAGGAAGAATATATGAAAAACAATTATCATAGCTTCGTAACACGGACATGAGCACACGGATCGTGTCTAAACCATTACTAGCAAACAACGATGGGTTTAACTACTCGGATTCGAAGTTATACCTCACATTACATGTCCTTCGGGTCTTCATCGCTGTCCTCCACACCTCGTCGGCTCTATGGATCGTGGGTACCTCAACAGCCTCCTCGAGTCAAAGACGATCCACCTGAGAGTCTATAGTCCGAGCTCCTATCTCGAATCTGAGATAACTACGGCTTCTAGTTTTCTAATCTAGAAGTACTAAAGGGTGTAGAGTATTTAGATGGAGTACTTAGTCACTTTAAACCCTAGTATTCTCAACACATGAGAGTTTTTAGGGTTTGAGGAAGAAGATGAAGACTTAAGAAGAGAGAAAGTATTTGTGATAATAATGAAGCATTTTTCATTTGTGAATATTATGAAGCATAATAATATCTCACCAAAATAATATCTAGAAAATATTCATCATGTTTCATTTAATTAACAAGATAAATCATCTCATGAGTCATGGATCATTAAATGAAAACTACACCTCATCTCCTCCACCTCATTTAGTTTAAATCTAAAAAGAAATAAAACCAAATGAGTCATCTCTTTCTAGAAGCTTCCCGAAAAATTACGAGACTGCCCCTCCCATCCGTATTTCCAAAAAACACGGATAAACTGAGACCGAATAAATCCATCTGTATAATAATAGAATCTGGCTTAAACCAAAGCCCGCTAGTATTATCTGCCCAATCATAGTACGTGCACAAGTATACATAAGTGATCGCGGCCCTGCCGTAAAACCATACGGCCTCTACACCTTTTGCCTGGTGCAGGGAAACTCTCTGTGTGGGGTCTTTAAAGACTCGACACTACGCTGGCAGTGGGTTTAACCACAGGCCGCAAGCGGTACTAGCTGTACGTAACGGTCCCCAGGTAGATGTCGATAAAAAGGTCGATGAGTAAATCCATCCGAACTCCTACTGAGCCTGTATGTGGCAATCTCCGTACAGTCCGATCTGTTCGTCTAAGACTATCGCATATCGGGCCTAAGGGGTCGGCAAGCGTCAGTCCCCTAATAGCGGTATAAGTCGTGTCGGAGTGATGCCCATTACACCTTTAGAAACTACTGGAACACCTACCAGTAAATCTCGCTTGCCCTTGCCAGGGACTTTGTGTAATGGCTCTCCAAACACAGCGCGATATCAACCCCTAATACCGGGAGAGACGAATCCTGTCTAACTGCCACTGCCTCCAAGTGCTTTGGGACTGTACCCAACTACTACCTGTTTGTACGACTCCTATGAGCCGTGGTAGGGTAGTGATCTATGTACAGTAGGAACACACTCGAGGCGAAGTAGCAGTGTCATGTCGACGGACTAAACTGTACTCATGTCACTCGGGAACTGCAATCTGACGACAGGCATAATACCAACCTGCAATTCCTGACGAGTCATGTCTGGTGTACTTGTAACCCAACGAGCACCTGCATACTATCTCCAGTACGACGTACTGATGGCTGTGGGACAAACCATCTCCCGACCTGGGATGTGAAGCGTATACATCAGTCTACTCCGGAGTATCGATGCCCCGTCTCGATAATTGTCATACCCCGCTTCCCAGTGTACGGCGAAGTGGACGCGACAAGGTCCGCTACGTATGTACTCAAAAGTACATACGCTAAGCGTAACTAAGCAATATAAAATAAATCACAAGAGACGAAAGATATAGAAATAACAGCAACTTTTATTAATAACATTCTTTGTACAATACATGAAAGGAAAATACATCTGAAATGAAAAGCAATGCCTAAACAGTGGCATAACAGAAAATGAAAATACTGGAAAGAACAAGGTACAATATCTAAAGCTCGGGATCTTCTTGGAACTGCTCCAAATCTTCACCGGTGGGCTCGATCTTAGCTTGGTCCAACGCACCTAACGACATTCAAAGAAGAAAGATATAGAATGTCGTCAGCGAACAGGTTGCTCGGTTAATCCCAAAGATAAGGAGGAATTAGAAAGACAGTGTAAAAGTATTTTCTAAAGTATTATATTGTTGAATATTATGGAACATTGTTTAACGCTGTTGTTTGTAGCTTGGTACAGAAGGATGCCAGTGTATACGAAGGGGATCTCTATATGCTAGAGATCAGGGCAAAAGGAAAGTACAAGGAACCGTTATGCCACGGTACAACAGCAATAGGATTCAGGTTAGGTGTCTTAATCTGACCACCTCGTGCCACCTTTAACACCTTCCGTACCAATCTACCCCTTAAACCCCGTTGTGTTTTAACAGTATTGTTGTAAGTTGGGTGACTGACCAAAACCATGATATCAGTAAACATGTTGTAACTGTATAATCAGGTAAATGGAATATCAGAATAATGGATGAATATCCATGGTTTGGTTCAGTCAAAATGAATAGATTGTTAACTGGATTCAGGGATTCATGTATTCAAATTGTGTTGGAATATAAGAGAATATAGATTGACTTGAATCATATTCAAGTCAGAAATAGTCAGACTCTAACCCGAGTCAGACTAAAAGAAAGATAATTTGAAGTTCAATAATTGTAGGGGCCTTATTGTAATTTATAAAACTTGAGGGGGTTTTATGTAAAAAGTACTTTTGTATAGTTTTCAAAATACACCTCAAGTATTTATTATTCGTCTTTATAGTTATAATGAGTATGAATTTTATTTGTATTATTCTAGTGAATATATCCTAATAAAAGTATTAATTGTTTTATTTGAAATTCATGGTATTTTAATGTAACTTTTAATCTTGTAATTTTAGGAAAAAGTGGAAACTTTATATTATAATAAAATAGGTGTTTAAATGATAATTATATATATATTAACACAAGAATAATTTTAAATAAATATTTTAATCTCCAAAATCTCATTTTTCTCAAATGTCGTATTTTAAACCTTTCGAGACCGAATGCTCCTTGCGGAGGTCTGAATCTCGCACTACTAGCCCGCGGATGCACGATGAACCGTACTATCCCTAACGGGTTCCCCAAAAGTGGGTTGTAATGGCACTTTGCTTAGGTTTAACAAATACTATTCATTTAGAAAAATTGTTTTATAAATATAAGGTGTTTATTTGTAAAAGAGTATAGTTTTCTGTATTTTAGTTTCTAGGGTTTCCTAAGCCAACTAGCCTATTTCTAAGGGTCTAAATGACAAGTCATTAGAAGTCTCAAATCGCCTCTTCACCGCCAATTGTGGCCAGGTAAGTACAAGTGAGGAGGGAGGGATCCGCTCACGAATCGTGAGACGGGCCTTTTAAAGTTACCCAAGCTCACTTGCCTAGCCTAGACACCACAAAATCAGTTTAGATAAACGATTGATGTTCATGACATATCGTATTTTCCTTTTATTTAAAATTTTATACAACTTAAAGCTTTCAAGAACATATTATAAAGAATATGGTATTTTAGTGAAAAGTCCTGTATTTTCGTATTCTATGTTTTGACATATATCAATTAGGGTTATATTTGTGTGTGTGTAGAGGTAGGTCATTACCTCGTGACTTATTTTATATTTTGATGAAGTTCAGAGGTTAAACATGATATGTTAAACTTGAAGGTATTAAAGTGCAAGAATACGGTATTCGAAAACGTTATCATTTCATGTGTGAAAATTCATTCAAATTGGTTTCTACAAGTTTAGTGATCAAGATAAACATATTTAGGAGTGAGGGAATTGATTTAACGAAGAAAAATGAACTTCATGGTATTTTTATGAAAAGAATACGGTTTTGCAAAGAAGTTATCATTTCATGTGAGTAAGTTTGTTTAAATTGGTTTATGGGTGATTAATAGTCAACATGAATATAGGTAGGTATTATGTATTAGGTGACAAGTGGAAATTTGCAGAAAAACTGGATCGGAAATCGTTTTGTTCCAATTTCCGTCGGGTTCCAAAAAGTCGTATTTTTATATTAAAGAAAAGAGAGATAGAAGAGATGGGACTTAGGGGTTTGGACAAGCTAAGGAGGCTAAGGAAGGTGGTGGTTGTCGATGCGTCGAAAACGTCGCGAAGGTTCTAGACCGGTCGCCGGAATCCGTCGTCGGTTTCGGCACCGCTTCGCTTCTCGCTCTTTGTACCGAGTTCTCGAGAATTTGAGAGAGTGGACTTAGAGTTGTGAGGTGAAATAGTAGAGGGTAGGGGTCTTTATATAGGGCTAGGCTAGGGTTAGGGTTGAGATTAAAAAAAATATTAAAAAATATAAAAATTCATTAAAATATCATTAAATTTGGGATTAAAAGAGGTTTAATGAAAAATTGGTAACAGTACTGGGAAATTAAAGTACACAGGGGGGTTGACCAAGTCAACACAAAACTTTTTCGTGTTGACGACTCGGCCGACCGGCCGAGTCCGGCCGGCGGCGCCGGCCGATTCGGCCGAGTCGCCGGCCGACTTGGCCGAGTCAGGGTCGAGTCGGGTCTCGTCGGGTGGGGAATAGCCTGGGGGGAATTTTTGTATACTTTATTTTTTATAAATTGCATTAATTTGTGAGTTATGGCTGTTTGACCGTTTGACTTCCTAAAAAAATTAAAACAAAATGATATAAAAATTATGTGGGGCATGGCATTCGAACTCTGGTGGCTTGGTTCAGCAGTGCAAGGTATTACCAGTGAGCTACAAGCTCCTTCTTGTAATTATTGTAAGGAAATAGATACTTAAATTTTTTCCAGCAACATCAATACTCCAAGTATACATCATATTTAAAGCAAATTTTGGTATACAAAAATTGGAGTTGTTACAATCTACCCTCTTTACAAAAATTTCGTCCTCGAAATTTACAATTTTTATTTGAGGACTAGTTTACAAAAAGGTGCGGATATCTTGTACGCATCTCATCCTTCTTTTCCCACGTGGATTCTCCTGGAGTGTCTTTCTTCCACATTACCCGGACTAAATTAACTTCTTTGTTCCGAAGTATCTTCACCTTCCTGTGCAGGATCTCCACAGGTTGTTGCTCACAAGACAAATCGGGCTGTATCGTGAGCTCGGAATGATCAAGTACATGGCTGGGGTCACTCACATACCTTCTGAGTTGGGATATGTGAACACGTTATGCACCTCTTCCAATGAGGGTGGAAGCGCTAAACGGTATACCACTTCACCGACTCGTTCGAGTATATCGAACGGTCCAATGTATCTTGGACTCAACTTTCCCCGTCTTCCAAATCTGATCACTCCGCGGTTCGGAGAGATTTTCAGGAATACATGATCTCCTTGCTGGAACTCCAAGTGTCGTCTCTTCGCATCAGCCCAGTGTTTCTGTCTATCTTGGGCTATGCGCATTCTTTCCCTGATAGTACGAACCACATCAACGGTCGCTACTATCATCTCTGGTCCAAGGAGTTCTCTATCTCCGATGTCGTCCCAACTTAATGGCGATCAATACTTCCTTCCATACAATGCTGCGAAAGGTGCCATTCCTATGCTTGCTTGGTAGCTGTTGTTGTACGCAAACTCCACAAGATGCAGGTGATCTTCCCACGATCCTTTGAAGTCGAGCATACATGCTCTGAGCATATCCTCCAAAATCTGAATAGTTCGTTCCGACTGACCATCTGTTTGTGGATGATAAGCCGTGCTGAAGTTCAGACTTGTTCCCAAGCTAGCTTGCAGACTCTGCCAAAATTGCGATCGGAACATGATGTCACGATCGGAGACAATGCAGACCGGTACTCCATGAAGTCTCACAATTTCCTGTATGAGTTCATGGGTATCAGAGATAGTACATTATGACGAGTTTTTAAATCTAATTTAGATTATTACCTCCATGTACTTCTTCGCTAGTGTCTCAGTTGATTGGCCAACTCGAAATGGGATGAAATGAGCCGACTTTGTGAGTCGATCCACAATGACCCAAATCGCATCGTTACCCTTTGTGCTGTGAGGAAGAGCAGTTACAAAGTCCATCGTGATATGCTGCCACTTCCATTCTAGAATTGGTAACGGTTGAAGTAGTCCAGCTGTCCTGTGATGTTCAGCTTTTACCTGCTGACACACCAAACATTTTGTGACACTTCTGGCTACTTCACGCTTCATTCCATGCCACCAATAATTCTGACGTAGATCCTTGTACAATTTGGTACCTCCAGGATGTACTGAATAGGGAGAGCTGTGAGCTTCTTTCATTAACTCTTCCCGAATAGGACCCTTTGGTACACACAATCTGCTGCCGTATCTCAAAGATCCGTCTTCATGGATGATGAAATCTGTTCTGAGTCCATTCTCCACTTGTTCTCTGATCTTTTGCAACTTAGCATCGCTGGCTTGAGCTGCTTTGATCTGATTGACAATAGTTGATTGGACTTGTAGATTCATCAAATTTGAAATATCACCTGGCATGACTAGTTCAATTTCCATCTGATGTAGGTCTTGCTGAAGTTTCCACTGGGCGGTGAGATTCATTGCTAATGGTTGGCGACTAAGAGCATCAGTTACTACGTTCACCTTTCCTGGATGATATTGCAAATTGATGTCAAAGTCCGGCATGAGTTCTAACCATCTTCTCTGCCGCATATTCAACTCCTTCTGAGTAAACACATACTTCAGACTTTTATGATCTGTGTAGATGTTCACTCATTCACCAAGTAAGTAGTGGCGCCAAATTTTGAGAGCAAAAATAACGGCTGCCAACTCCAGATCATGCGTCGGATAATTACGCTCATGAGTCTTCAGTTATCTTGAAGCATAAGCCACAACCTTACCGTGCTGATGTAGAACACATCCTAATCCCTTTCCGGATGCATCGCAATGCCCTTCGAATCCTCCAGATTGATCCGGTATGACGAGAGTAGGTGCAGATGTCAGTCTTGACTTGAGTTCTATGAAAGCTTGCTTGCATGCTTCTGACCACACAAATTCTTCATCTTTTCGTGTGAGCTTGGTCAGGGGTGTTGCTATCTTCGAAAAGCCTTCAATGAATCTTCTATAATATCCAGCTAAACCCAAGAAACTCCGAATATCCTTCACTGATTTTGGCGTAGGCCATTCGCTGACTGCTGAAACTTTTGCTGGATCCACAGAAATTCCTTCTCCTGATACGATATGTCTAAGAAAACCAACTTGATTAAGCCAAAACTCGCACTTATTGTACTTGGCATAAAGCTGATGTTGACGAAGAGTTTCCAGGACAATTCGTAGATGCTCCGCATGCTCTTTCCGATTCTTAGAATATACCAGGATGTCGTTGATGAAAATGACAACGAACCTGTCTAAATACTCCCGGAAGACTTGGTTCATAAGTTTCATGAAGATTGCTGGTGCATTGGTCACTCCAAATGGCATTACTAAAAATTCATAATGCCCATAGCGAGTTCTGAAAGCTGTTTTGTGAATATCAGCTTCCTTGACCTTCACTTGATGATAACCTGAACGAAGATCTAGTTTAGAGAAGACACAAGATCCACTTAGCTGATCGAATAAATCGTCGATGCGCGGAAGTGGATATTTGTTCTTTATAGTAACTTCATTCAAGGCCCTATAATCGATGCACATTCTGTATGAACCTTCCTTCTTCTTTACCAGTAGTATAGGTGCTCCCCAACTTGAAGTACTGGGACGAATCCATCCTTTCGCCAGTAATTCATCCAACTGTGTTCGAACTTCCTTTAATCCTTCCGGACTTAGTCTATAAGGTGCTTTGATCACTGGTTGTGCTCCTGGTACTAAGTCAATACTGAATTCAAGAGCTCGATCGGGAGGCAAACCTGATATATCGTCAGGGAATACATCGTCGAACTCTCGAACTACCTCCGGTCTTGATTGTTCCTCTGCCCGAGTTGCTGCAACTACTGCTTCCCTTGGCTTTGCTTTGTAAGTACTTGGCTCCAGGGTGCGATCTCTACTCTTGAAGTAGAAGACCGGATGATCTGGAATCTCGAATACTACCCTCCTTTGACGACAGTCGATGGTAGCATAAAAGGTTCCAAGCCAGTCCATTCCTAGAACCACATCAAAGTTTGGTATGTCCAGTACTTTGAAGTCAGCATAAAACTCTCTACTGCAGACGACGACTGGACACATGCTGTATCCCATAGTTGCCTTTAGAACACCATTTCCGGAACTGATGTTCCAGCTGGATACAAGCGGTGAGACTGGAATCGCATGGGTTCGGACAAACCGTTGCGACATAAAGCAGTAGGATGCTCCAGTATCAAACAGTGCAAGTGCAGGTAGTGAAGCTACTAGGATTGTACCTAAGGTATATGGGATAGGTTTTAGGTATAGGGAAAGTGTGCAGGTAACCAAACTAAAAGATAAGTTTGAGAAAGAAAGTTTACCAGTGATGACTTGGCCAGTGGCCTCAGCTTCTTCCACAGACATCATGAAAGCCTGGCGCTTCGGCACATTCCTCCTGGCCTGAGGAGCATTCCTCGAAACGTTCCTTTGAGCTTGATGGAACTGTCGAGGAGGTGGTGCAGCTTGTGGTCCCCTAGTTGGTGCAGGCAGTGCAAGTTTGGTAGCAGGTGCCTGAAGAGCTGGTCGCTGCTGATAAGTATTTGCTGGCCTGGGTGTAGCAACTGAGTTCTGTCTTTGGGGACAAGATCTAATACCGTGAGTAGCTGAACTACAGATTAAGCAAAGGCGGTTGGCTCGACGGCAGTCCTTCATCATATGTCCAGTTCTCTTGCAGTAAGTGCAAAAGGCTGGGCTAGGATGATGAGTTGGTACTCCGGGTTGCCTTGGCACGAAAGGTGGTCTGGACGTGGCTCCACCTGCCATCTGGTTGGCAGGGCGCTTGACTCCTGCAGACTGAGGTCTGCCCCTCTCTTTTATTACTGTCTCATAACTGCGGGCAGCTTCTAGGGCTTCCTCATGAGTCAAAAACTTTCATGTGGCTAGAGCAGCCTTAATCTCTGTGTCCAAACCTTGCTGAAAGCGACGGGCTCTGATCTCGTCCGTCGGTATCAGGTGTGCCGCGAATCTGTTTAAAGATTGTGTTAGCTTTGTAGTATATGATATCTAAAAATTGAACTATTGTGACATATCTTACCGGCTCAACATGGTGAACTCAGCGTCGTATTCATCTACCGATTTGTCCAACATTGATCCTTGCTGTAGATGAATAAACTGCTGCTCCATTGCAAACCTGGCAGTCACAGGGAAATATTTCGCGTCGAACTTCTCGCGAAATGTCTTCCACTCAATCGACTGTGCTAGACGGGTTTCTTCTGCCTTCCACCAATTGCGAGCATTATCCATGAGCTGTAGTTTCGCTACACGAACCCAAGCGTGGTCTGGCACTTGAGCTGCTGCCAGATCGTCTTCGATGCTTTGTGCCCATTCTTCCGCTTCAAGAGGGCTTCCTTTACCAGAGAATTGCTTTGGGTGCAAAGCCCTGAATTGCTTTACTCCCGGTGCATCGGTCTCAGGACGGTTCAAAAGTTGTTGCTGTCCCTCGAGAAGGCTGCGGATCGCCTCGAATAGCATCGTTTGCTCAGTGGGTGGTGCAGGAACAACTGGTGTGAGAGGTAGTGCTGGAGGGGTGTTGTTGACGTTAGTGCTGGTGTTGTTTGGGGAATCTATGACCTTGAAGAAAAATTTGGGTTAGGACAGAATCAAATACATGAAATGATAAGATTCAAGGAATAGAGATTTGCAAGATTCAAAGAACATGAATTGTAAAGAATGTTTTAGTTGCTGGTTCTTGTGTTATATTGCTTAGGTTGTTCACGCAGACCAGAACGGCATGACAGGGATTCATACAGCTCTGACCTGCATGGGCCACCAAGAAAACCTGTCACGCCCCGCTTCCCAGTGTACGGCGAAGTGGATGCGACAAGGTCCGCTACGTATGTACTCAGAAGTACATACGCTAAGCGTAACTAAGCAATATAAAATAAATCACAAGAGACGAAAGATATAGAAATAACAGCAACTTTTATTAATAACATTCTTTGTACAATACATGAAAGGAAAATACATCTGAAATGAAAACCAATGCCTAAACAGTGGCATAACAGAAAATGAAAATACTGGAAAGAACAAGTTACAATATCTACAGCTCGGGATCTTCTTGGAACTGCTCTAAATCTTCACCGGTGGGCTCGATCTCAGCTTGGTCCAACGCACCTGACGACATTCAAAGAAGAAAGATATAGAATGTCGTCAGCGAACAGGTCGCTTGGTAAGTCCCAAAGATAAGGAGGAATTAGAAAGCCAGTGTAAAAGTATTTTCTAAAGTATTATATTGTTGAATATTATAGAACATTGTTTAACGCTGTTGTTTGTAGTTTGGTACAGAAGGATGCCAGTGTATACGAGGGGGTTCATTATATGCTAGAGATCAGGGCAAAAGGAAAGTACAAGAAACCGTTATGCCACGGTATAACAGCAATAGGATTCAGGTTAGGTGTCTTAATCTGACCACCTCGTGCCACCTTTAACACTTTCCGTACCAATCTACCCCTTAAACCCCGTTGTGTTTTAACAGTATTGTTGTAAGTTGGGTGACTGACCAAAACCATGATATCAGTAAACATGTTGTAACTGTATAATCAGGTAAATGGAATATCAGAATAATGGATGAATATCCATGGTTTGGTTCAGTCAAAATGAATAGATTGTTAACTGGATTCAGGGATTCATGTATTCAAATTGTGTTGGAATATAAGAGAATATAGATTGACTTGAATCATATTCAAGTCAGAAATATTCAGACTCTAACCCGAGTCAGACTAAAAGAAAGATAATTTGAAGTTCAATAATTGTAGGGGCCTTATTGTAATTTATAAAACTTGAGGGGGTTTTATGTAAAAAGTACTTTTGTTTAGTTTTCAAAATACACCTCAAGTATTTATTATTCGTCTTTATAGTTATAATGAGTGTGAATTTTATTTGTGTTATTCTAGTGAATATATCCTAATAAAAGTATTAATTGTTTTATTTGAAATTCATGGTATTTTAATGTAACTTTTAATCTTGTAATTTTAGGAAAAAGTGGAAACTTTATATTATAATAAAATAGGTGTTTAAATGATAATTATATATATATTAACACAAGAATAATTTTAAATAAATATTTTAATCTCCAAAATCTCATTTTTCTCAAATGTCGTATTTTAAACCTTTCGAGACCGAATGCTCCTTGCGGAGGTCTGAATCTCCCACTACTAGCCCGCGGGTGCACGATGAACCGTACTATCCCTAACGGGTTCCCTAAAAGTGGCTTGTAATGGCACTTTGCTTAGGTTTAACAAATACTATTCATTTAGAAAAACGGTTTTATAAATATAAGGTGTTTATTTGTAAAAGAGTATAGTTTTCTGTATTTTAGTTTCTAGGATTTCCTAAGCCAACTAGCCTATTTCTAAGGGTCTAAACGACAAGTCATTAGAAGCCTCAAATCGCCTCTTCACCGCCAATTGTGGCCAGGTAAGTATAAGTGAGGAGGGAGGGATCCGCTCACGAATCGTGAGACGGGCCTTTTAAAGTTACCCAAGCTCACTTGCCTAGCCTAGACACCACAAAGTCAGTTTAGATAAATGATCGATGTTCATGACATATCGTATTTTCCTTTTATTTAAAATTTTATACAACTTAAAGCTTTCAAGAACAGATTATAAAGAATATGGTATTTTAGTGAAAAGTCCTGTATTTTCGTATTCTATGTTTTGACATATATCAATTAGGGTTATATTTGTGTGTGTGTAGAGGTAGGTCATTACCTCGTGACTTATTTTATATTTTGATGAAGTTCAGAGGTTAAACATGATATGTTAAACTTGAAGATATTAAAGTGCAAGAATACGGTATTCGAAAACGTTATCATTTCATGTGTGAAAATTCATTCAAATTGGTTTCTACAAGTTTAGTGATCAAGATAAACATATTTAGGAGTGAGGGAATTGATTTAACGAAGAAAAATGAATTTCATGGTATTTTTATGAAAAGAATACGGTTTTGCAAAGAAGTTATCATTTCATGTGATGAAGTTTTTTTAAATTGGTTTATGGGTGATTAATAGTCAACATGAATATAGGTAGGTATTATGTATTAGGTGACAAGTGGAAATTTGCAGAAAAACCGGATCGGAAATCGTTTTGTTCTGATTTCCGTCGGGTTCCAAAAAGTCGTATTTTTATATTAAAGAAAAGAGAGATAGAAGAGATGGGACTTACGGGTTTGGACAAGCTAAGGAAGCTAAGGAAGGTGGTGGTTGTCGATGCGTCGAAAACGTCGCGAAGGTTCTAGTCCGGTCGCCGGAATCCGTCGTCGGTTTCGGCAGCGCTTCGCTTCTCGCTCTTTGTACCGAGTTCTCGAGAATTTGAGAGAGTGGACTTAGAGTTGTGAGGTGAAATAGTAGAGGGTAGGGGTCTTTATATAGGGCTAGGCTAAGGTTAGGGTTCAGATTAAAAAAAAATATTAAAAAATATAAAAATTCATTAAAATATCATTAAATTTGGGATTAAAAGAGGTTTAATGAAAAATTGGTAACAGTACTGGGAAATTAAAGTACACAGGGGGGTTGACCAAGTCAACACGAAACTTTTTCGTGTTGACGACTCGGCCGACCGGCCGAGTCCGGCCGGCGGCGCCGGCCGATTCGGCCGAGTCGTCGGCCGACTTGGCCGAGTCAGGGCCGAGTCGGGTCTCGTCGGGTGGGGAATAGCCTGGGGGGAATTTTTGTATACTTTATTTTTTATAAATTGCATTAATTTGTGAGTTATGGCTGTTTGACCGTTTGACTTCCCAAAAAAATTAAAACAAAATGATATAAAAATTATGTGGGGCATGGGATTCGAACTCTGGTGGCTTGGTTTAGCAGTGCAAGGTATTACCAGTGAGCTACAAGCTCCTTCTTGTAATTATTGTAAGGAAATAGATACTTAAATTGTTTCCAGCAACATCAATACTCCAAGTATACATCATATTTAAAGCAAATTTTGGTATACAAAAATTGGAGTTGTTACAATAATCCTACGACCAGGGACCTGTATAGGATGTGCTTGTAGACTACCCAGGCCCTACTAGTGTGACTGCCATCACAACGCTGGTAATCAAGCTAAGATCCTAAGGGCTCTACTAATATGTATAAGCGATATGTTAAATGAAACACATGCACATATTAATGTAGATTCAAACCAAGTTGCATGCTACCATATTTAGGAAGACTGTCAATACAACTGTGAATATCCTAAGCTTCCATTAAGTAATATACAATCCAGTATGATACAATAATGCCTCTAGGGCATATACACTAATAGCTGGATACTAGTTTTCATGATGTTTTCGAGTGTCGATATTGGACACTCAGGTTCCATGAGACTTACAGGATATGAGGGCCGATCTGAGGATGCGGTGCCTGAGGTATTTTGATTTGGAGTGTCGTTGATGGACACTGGTATTTTCCACGATGAGGATTCCGTGATGATGATATGTTTTATCCCATACTCAGCATTCATTTGATATGCATTGCTTCATGTATTAGTAGTACCTGATAGAGTACCTTTCATGACTGTTGCATATACATTTTGCTATATTATACTATCAGTTTGCATGTGATTGATTATCGCAGTACGTGCATACCTGCGATTACCTGCATGATGTTATTTACTATTCACGAGTTGGAAACTCACCCCCGTTGTGCCACAGTGTTTTGCAGGTTGCCTCTCAGAGTAGCTGCGGCAGAGCTTCTTCTTATTGTATCTTCCGCAGCGGATACCGCTATGGCTGACTATGAGCAGTTTTACTATAGATGGGTTTTTGCGGTTAGCTGATGATGCTCATTGTATATCTTATTGCATCTAGTACTCTCCATCTACTACTTCATGTATTGACTTAGAGACGAGATGTGAGGACAATGTTGTATATTATTTTGTGACTCCGGGTGTCGTGCTCGTTTGAGCCGGCCTTTTATTATGCAATTTTACCCTATATGATGTTTTCACCCTATATTGTCCATTTCTTCGCTGCAGCATCGTATTTATGTTTGTGGTGGTTGTTTTCACCTTTAGGAGTGATTTGCTCCCGTTTGGGGATGCTTTACTTATATCTTATGTTTGTACCCATTTCGGGGATAGTTTTTACAAAGGAGGTGCTGCCAAAATTTTAAGGAATTAAACTTTAAAGATTTTTACTTGAGATTCCCAACAGTTTTTTTACGATGTTCTTATCACTTACTACTTTTGATGGTTTAGATTTCTGGGTTTTCGGCTTATTTGAATTGCGTTACGCCTGTAGATGTTACGCGGTTTAAGTGCCATCACGTGCCAAATTTCGGGTCGTGACAAAATTGGTATCGGAGCGCTAGGTTTTACCTTTCGGAGTGTAGGATGACCTTGGTATGATAGAGTAGGAAGGTTAAGCAGAGTGACGTAGCGTGTGTATGTCCATAGCATACTTACGACACGGTACTCCGCCTAAGTGGCCTTAGGACTTATTCCTTGAAATTCTTTCCATGATTATATACATCCTTGTGATTTGATTTCTATGTCCTTATCGAATCCGGTTTCCATTTCTAGCCATTATGCCGCCGAAGACTACGAGGGCTCAGAGAGCAGTAGCGAGGGCCGAGGTCAGAGTTGGCTCGTCTGAGACGAGGACTGACCAGTAGGGTACGCTCGCTGTATAGGAGAAGATTGATCCGCCTTCGATAGATCGTATCGCTAGGCTAGAGGTAGATATGCAGGATTTGCGCCAGATGATGGGATCGTTGGTTGAGGCCAGTCGAGCGCAGCGACAGGATGTTGCCACTCCTGTTACCCAGTTATTCCTTGCTATCAGCACACAGCATTGTGTCACATATACAGCAGCAGTGGTCGCAGCCCTACTAGATGAAGAGCGTCTTCCCGAGACTTTAGAAGCTCCAGGACCAAGGAGGGCTCGTAATGGTGTATCAGCCCAGAAACAGATGTTTAGATGCCGCGACAGATTTCTTTCAGGTCGCGGGAGTAGCAGAGGCTTAGGACGAAGTCAGTTGTTTAGCTCTTATCCCCAGGAAGGTCAGAAATCATCGTCTGGATGTTTCCGGTGCGGGAGTTTCCATTACCTCATTAGGAATATTTCTGGGTGAGTTTCTTTTTACGCCTGTTGTTGATCCGCGTCAGACATATATACAGAGAGGTCGTGGTCGCGGAGGGTTTGTTCAGAGAGGACAGGGTGGCAGAGGAGGAGGACAGCCAGATGCAGGTAGAGGGCAGGCACGAGCATTTATTTTGACTCATCAGGACGTGCAGGCATCCAATGCAGAGTTTTCAGGTACTTATTTCCTATATTCTTTTAATGCACACATTTTGTTTAATCCGGGATCTATGCACTCGTTTGTTTCTACACACATCGTGCCGAGGTTGGGCCGAGAGTCATATTTGCTAGATCAGCCGTTGTTGTGGTTACTCCTGTTGGCGATTCTTTTGTTGCGCGACACGTGTTTCGGTCGAGTGCCAATCGGATAGGAGATAGAGATTCGTCTGTCGATTTGATCCTTCTAGATATGTTGGACTTTGATATTCTCCTGGGCACGGACTGGTTAGCTACGTGCTATGCGTCTGTGGACTGCCGCGAGAAGACAGTCAGGTTTTGTTTTCCGGACGAGTCAGTTCTTGTTGTGCAGGGGGACCATGGTGCCGCCCCTCACAGTTGGATTTCAGCCTTTTACGCTAGTCGGCATTTTAGGAGAGTATGACCGGGATTCTTAGCTTCCATTCGTGATACTGGAGCCACAGTAGATTTGTTGAACCGGGTTTCTATCGTGCGAGAGTTTCCCGACGTTGTTCCAGATGAGCTGGCGAAGCTTAGGGAGATTAAGGATCAGCTGCAAGAGTTGCTTGTTAAGGGACTTGTACGTCCAAGTGTTTCGCATTGGGGAGCTCCTGTTCTGTTCGTCAAGAAGAAGGACGGCAGTTTGAGGTTGTGCATTGATTTTCGTCATTGAACCGAGTTACGGTACGGAATAGGTATCCTTTACCTCGCATTGATGATTTGTTCGATCAGCTCCAGGGTGTGGGACATTTTTTTTTCTTTCTAAGTTTGTTTTGAGATCAGGTCATCATTAGTTGCGGGTTCGGAATGATGACATTCCGAAGACTGCTTTTCGTACGTGCTACGGGCATTATGAACTTTTGGTGGTGTCGTTTGGACTCACCAATGCCCCAGCAGCATTCATGGATGTGATGAACCAGATTTTTCAGGCCGTTCCTCGACCAGTTTATTATTGTGTTGTTGATGACAAACTGGTTTATTCCAAAAGTCGAGAGGAACATGAGCAGCACTTGAGTATTGCTTTGCAGACATAAAGAGAGCACCAGCTGTTCGTAAAATTCTCGAAATGTTTCTTCTGGCTTGATTGTGTTGACTTCCTAGGTCATGTGGTTATGGGAGACGGTATTCGTATGGACCCGAGGAAGATCGAGGCCGTACAGTTTTGGCCCAGACCTGTATCAGTGACAAAGGTCCATATCTTTTTGGGCTTAGCTGGTTTTTACCGCCGTTTCATGCAGGACTTCTCGAGTGTCACTGCACCACTGACCGTACTGACCAGGAAGGGGGTTCCTTTTCATTAGACCGAGGCATGCGAGCTGAGTTTTCAGCAGTTGAAGACTCGGTTGACTACTGCACCAGTTCTATCTTTGCTTTCTGGATCGGGCGACTTTGTCATTTACTGTGATGTTTCGCGAGTGGGGCTCGGTTGTGTTTTGATGCAGCATGATAGAGTTATCGCTTATGCTTCCCGACAGTTGAAGGAGCACGAGCAGAATTATCCCACTCATGATCTGGAGGTGGCCGCGGTGGTCTTGCGCTGAAGATTTGGAGACACTGCTTGTACGGGGAGTCGTGTCAGATTTTCAAAGACCACCAGAGCTTAACGTACATCTTCCTGCAGCGGGATCTGATATTGAGATAGCGTCGATGGATGGAGCTTGTGAAGGATTATGATTGTGAGATCCTTTATCACCCGGGCAAGGCGAATGTGCTAGCTGATACTTTGAGTCGTAGACCCGGGGTAGCTTGTTCTAGATAAGCGCAGTTCAGAAACAGTCTTCTGCATATTTGCAGTTCTTATGCGACAGCTGAGTACAGTTTAAGTTCACCTCCACTGGGGGACAGCTTGCTTATGTCCGCGCCCGTCCACTTCTACTTAATCGTCTTCGTGAGGCACAGCCCGCCGATGCTCCTTTGTCTGAGATTCCTGAGCATGTTCGGTAGGGTAAAAATTCGGAGTTCTTGATTAATGACCAGGGTGTGCTACGTTTCAGGACTCGTTTGTTTGTACCTGATACCGATGGGTAAAGACGCGAGATCTTAGAGCAGGCACATTAGTCAGCTTTTAGTGTTCACCCAGTCCCACCAAGATGTAACGTGACTTGAGAGATAGTTACTGATGGGCAGGGATGAAGAGTGATGTTTCGGATTTTGTTTCGAAGTGCCTGACTTGTCAGCGAGCTAAGGCTGAGTATTTGAGACCGGCAGGAGAGTTGCAACCTATAACCGTTCCGGAGTGGGAATGGGAGCAGATCTCCATGAATTTCGTTGTGGGTCTACCCAGGTCTAGTCAAGGGTATGACTCCATTTCAGTGATTATTGACCGGTTAACGAAAGTGGCTCACTTTCTTCCAGTGAAGACCC
Source organism: Agapanthus africanus (assembly GCA_030015575.1). Classification (NCBI taxonomy): domain Eukaryota; kingdom Viridiplantae; phylum Streptophyta; class Magnoliopsida; order Asparagales; family Amaryllidaceae; genus Agapanthus; species Agapanthus africanus. The sequence continues at coordinate 396,818,031 of CM057341.1, read as the reverse complement.
CTTTCGGTTATGCTCAGTATGCTCAGTTGTACACTGATGAGTTTGTGCGTTTGCACGGAGTTCCTTCATGCATTGTATCCAATAGAGGCACCCAGTTCACTAGCCATCTTTGGCAGCAGCTTTAGGAAGCCTTAGGTACCTATTTGAGCTTTAGCACCGCTTTAGATCCGAAGACCGATGGTCAGTCAGATCGGACTATACAGACTCTGGAGGATATGCTTCGTGCGTGCGTGCTCAATTTTGTAGGCAGTTGGGATCGTCACTTGCCATTGATAGAGTTCTCCTACAATAACAGTTATCAGGAGACGACTCAGATGGCACCTTTTTAGGCTTTGTATAGTAGATAGTGTCGATCGCCAGTCTGTTAGACCGTACTTAGCGAGAGCAGGATTTTTGGACCCCAGCTAGTTCAAGAGACTACGGAAAAGATCCAGTTGATTCAGGACAGGATGAGAGCAGCCCAGTGCAGACAGAAGTCTTATGCCGACCGTCGTCGTCGCAGGCTTGAGTTCGCAGTGGGGGATCATGTATTCCTACAGATTTCTCAGATGAAGGGAAACTTAGTCCCAGAATTGTAGGCCCTTTTGTAATCCTTGAGCGAGTTAGTACCGTTGCTTATCGTTCGGCACTTCCACCCAGATTTCCGGATGTTCACCCCGTATTCCTTGTGTAGAAAATTCGCAAATACCTTCATGACCCTTCTCATATGATTCAGCACCAGGCCATTCAACTAGGACGCGATCTTTTCGTTCACCAACAGCCGATAGTTATAGTGGATCGGCAGATGGAGAAACTTCGGTCAAAGGTCTTGTCATCTGTGAAGATTCTTTGGCATAGCCCGTCTAGTGAGGAGATCACTTGGGAGGCTGCGAGTGAGATGCGAAAGAAATTCCCTCATCTCTTTGAAGGAACGCATAGTAAGAATTTTAAATTCGAGGACGAATTTCTTTAAGGGGGGAGATTGTAACACCTTAGAAGCGATTAGTGTTAATTAAGCGATAATGCGGGTTTTTAGTAAAAAGTTTACCAAAATAGTTTTCTCGCATTTTTTAAAGATTAATCAATATTTTATTATTATTTGTTTTTGCTTACACACACTTGTGCATGTTGACATGGGGGTTGTTTAGTGTTAACCTTGTTTAGCGGCCATGACACCTTAAACAAATCCGTGCCATGATTAACCTTGCACTTAAATATTTGTGTGTGAGTTATCCTGTTGTTTTGGATTGGGGGGAGGTAGCAAGATGACTCATGGGGATGAGTATGCTTGCATTAATGATGGATAGGGAGAGAGTAAGTGTAAGGGTACACTCACCCTCTCATCCTTATCACACCTCACACTCTCACTCTATCTCATTCTCAATTATTCCTCTTCTCCTCTTCCCTCAACTGAAACCCTTACCTTTTCTTCACAAAACCTTGCAAAAATTCATTAAAACACCACTAAATCACTTCTCAAGTTATGTTTTAGCCACTAGGATCCCTTGGAGCTTGGAAAGGTAGGATCTTTTGAGCAAGTGTGGTTAGGTAATAATCTCTAACTGTAAAGTAGGTGTTTTTATTGATGTGTTGCCTTGTAGTTGTTGTCTAGAACACTAAAGGTATAGTTTTTGTGCACATATCGTATTTTGGTATTGATTTGGATCTCGGATGAATCTGCTATCAAACCAGGTGTTTGTTGGAAAAGTTGCCATCACAGTGACCTAGTTTTGTGACCTAGAAGCCACCCTAAAAATCTGAGACCATTCCTTAAAAACTTGGTTGCAATTTTATTGCTTCTGGCCACAATTGGCGGCCAGACTGGGGAATGATGGGTTGTGTCTTGGTCTAGGGGTCTCTGGGGTTGTATGTGGTCTCGTGGAACTTGCAACTTTCACCAGTTGTTTGTGTAGAAAAGTCTGGGATCACTTTTCTTGTTTCTATTATTTCGACTATGCGCGTTACGTTATCCGACATGGTTCGTGTACTTTGTATAGCTGCTACACTTTGGTTGGTTTCGTAGTGTCGCTACGCACATTAGCCACTAGAAGAACACTTGAGTGTTTGATTGGAGTTGGTGCGTCAGTCAAACATAGTTTATACGTGTTATTGGTCGATTTCTAATATGCACTTGTTATGTTGTTCTATGATTTTAGAATCGCAGGCGGGGACTTCGGAAGCCGCGAAGAAGGGAAAGAAAGTGGTTGGCTTTACTTAGCTCAAGATCATCTGTGAGTAGATTTAACATCTACGGGGGAATCGCCCGTATGGCGTTATGCGTCTGGGCTAGATTCAATGATGTGATTATTAATTATAAGTATATGTGCATAGAGATTGTGCATGAACTTCGTTGCATATTATTACTTGTTGTGCCTGGACTTGTACCCATTGGACACTGCACTATTATTGACGGTTCATGTTGCACGAGCACTAATTGTATGCTACACACATACCGTCGGTAATTGCCAAGGCACGCACAACATATATACGCATGTGATATTGTATCGGTTATTGACATTGATTCTTATTCCATTGCCCATGTGAAATGTAGTATACATGCATACCTACAAGCTTACACATATACCTTGCTATAGCTACATGTTCACCTTTATATGATGTTGTGTTGGATTTCGGAGAAATTGGGAACCGCATGATATATTTAATAACTTGATGCATTAAAATAGCGGTCTTTCCTTGATATGTCATATTACTGTTTTATGTTGCATATATCTTATTTCATGGATTTAAGCATTAAGATATGGATTTCATGTGATTTTCTGGATTTGAGGACAGTGGTATTTCAAGAAATTATGCATTGTTTGAAAAATCTGATTTCTCTTGATATGATATTTCAGTGCGTCCACCATGAGTTTTCTCGGTTCTGGGATTTGTGTTAGAAACTCGATGCGAGGAGTGGATGCGGCCGTTTGCGAGTATATGGTGGACCCAGTATGGTACCTCGGGGCAAGAAAGGGATGTCGATGGATTAGCCGATAAGCCTGGCAGAGGGACTACTACCTACCGGTGATAGTATTTGGACTCGGCGGATATCTAGAGGATACCGACCGGAGTCATGAGATGGATATAGGCCAACCCGTTCTGCCGGAGCCCGCGGGCCGATCCCGCAGACGGAGCCTATTATATGAGGATTTACGTGTCGATGCTGGACACTATTTTTCATGATATTTTCGAGTGTTGATGTTGGACACTCAGGTGCCAAGAGACTTATAGGATATGAGGGCCGATCTGAGGATGCGGTGCCTGAGGTATTGGGATTTGGAGTGTCGTTGATGGACACTGGTTTTTTCCACGATGAGGATTCCGTGATGATGATATGTTTTTTCCCATACTCAGCATTCGTTTGATATGCATTCCTTCATGTATTACTAGTACCTGATAGAGTACCTTTCATGACTGTTGCATATACATATTGCCATATTATACCATCAGTTTGCATGTGATAGATTATCGCAGTACGTGCATACCTGCGATTACCTGCATGATGTTATTTATTATTCACGAGTTGGCAACTCACCCCCGTTGTGCCACAGTGTTTTGCAGGTTGCCATCAGAGTAGTTGCGTAAGGGCTTCTTCTTATTGTATCTTCCGCAGCGGATACCGCTATGGCTGACTGTGAGCAGTTTTGCTATAGGTGGGTTTTGCGGTTAGCTGATGATACTCATTGTATATCTTATTGTATCTAGTACTCTCCATATACTACTTCATGTATTGACTTAGAGACGAGATGTGAGGACGATATTGTATATTATTTTGTGACTCTGGGTGTCGTGCTCGTGTGAGCCGGCCTTTTATTATGCAGTTTTACCCTATATGATGTTTTCGCCCTATATTGTCCATTTCTTCGCTACGGCGTCGTATTTATGCTTGTGGTGGTTGTTTCCGCCTTTGGGCGTGATTTGCTCCCATTTGGGGATGCTTTACTTATATCTTATGTTTGTACCCATTTCGGGGCTAGTTTTTACAAAGAAGGTGCTGCCAAAATTTTAAGGAATTAAACTTTAAAGATTTTTACTTAAGATTCTCAACAGTTTTTTACGATGTTCTTGTCACTTACTACATTTGATGGTTTAAATTTCTGGGTTTTCGGCTTACTTGAATTGCGTTACGCCTGTAAACGTTAAGAGGTTTAAGTGCCATCACGTGCCAAATTTCTTGTCGTGACAATAAAGCAAATGGTGCTCCTGTTCCATGATATGGTTGGCATGATGATACAGCCAGATCCCCCAGCTAAACACCCTCCGATTATCCTTGAAGACGACAGAGGGGAGACATCAAACCCTCTTCCGGCTCTATCAGCAGCCAAGGAAGAGACCATCTCTAAAGACGCCCTTGATGACTATATAGCTCAACAAATATGAGCTCATCAGGCAAATGAAGCAACCGACCAAGTGGTCAGATCTGGACGACCCTATCCGGGTTGGTACGATCAAATAAAGTACCCGCCAGGATATACGATCCCCAAATTCCATGTGTATAAGGGGACGGGTAATCCCCATCAGCATGACGCTCAGTTCAGGGCTTTCTGCGGTAATACCGGAGGTGACGACAAATTGCTATTTCGCCAGTTCGTCGGCAGCCTGGTGGAGACGGCCTTTGAATGGTATTCGGAGCTACCAAATGACTCCGTCAAAACGTTTACAGAGATGGAGTCGCTATTCACTCAGCATTTCAAAAGCGCCACCGAACGCACCCCAATCACGGCATTGATCAATGCCAGGGTGAAGCCAGGAGAGGCATGGGTGCAATATGCAATCTGGTGGCGGAACCTGTGGTTGAGATGCGAACAACGTGTAGAAGAAGCTCCTGCCATGGGCATGTTCGTAGGGACCCTCGATTCGCAGGCGACCATATCTCAGTTTATGATGTTCTTCAAGCCGACCACCTTCCAGGCCCTGATTGACAAGCTGGCTCAGATGGACCAGATGGGCTACAGGCCGTCCTCTTCAAAAACGGAGCTCCGAAATGAAAAAGGGAAAGGGAAAGCGACCTTCATCGCCAACGCTCAACAACAACCGAATGGCCTAAAACCGGTTGCTCACCAAGACAATAAACAAAGATCCCTTGTAGAAAAGATGAGACGCCCTTACTCGTTCCCTCGGGATAAGACGAAGAGATTATTCGAGCTAGCACTGCGCAATAGGCTCATCATTCTGCCAGAGCCGAGACGCCCAGTGCAATCAGGTGACGTTAACAACCCCAATTACTGTCCTTACCACCGAATATTGGGTCACCCAATCGAAGATTGTTACATTTTCAAAAGTTGGATCGAAGATCAGTACCAACAGGGCAAGTTCGCGTTGTCCGAAAATTGGAAGGTGAACCCGCCACAACCTCATGCTCCTAAAATGGTGGACACGCCAGGGGCATCATGCTCACTTATAGAGGAAGTCCCGTGGGAGGTGGCCCTTTCAGCTAAGACTAAAAGAATGCTGAAGGACCTTCAAGCGTGTCCGGCGATTAGGTGGAAGAGCGCACTGGAGCCCGAGATTATTGAGGGGATGCTGTAGCCGCACCCAACGGTGAAAGTTGGTGATGGTGGACAAAACATTCAGGCCAAGCCTCCGAAGTCTTTAAAGAAGAAGAAGAAGGCCAAGAAGCCCGTCCAACCAGATGAAAACCATACAGGTTTGCAGAAATACATTGATGCACTGGAAGAATATAACCAGAAGGGACAGACCCCAATTACATTGGACGAATTCTTCAAACATATTCTTGAGAAAGAAGATGATGACGCTGATGAAGGAGACGATTCTTCAAAAGAGCCCGAGGATTATGTGGCGAGTTTCCACATGATCTCTCACTCGTCAATAGATGGTAAAGAAGCTCCTGAAGTAGAGAAACTGGGGGCAGATCCAGAACCGGAGCTCTTGGGACCCTCAGACGAGATGATCGACATGCTACTAAACGAAGCCCGTCAGAAGAGCAAAGCTGATCAAGACCGCGAAATGACCATATTCGAAAAAGCTAAACGTCGGCGACTAGGGGAGAGGGTTGAAGCACTCCAACCAGATCGAAACACGCCCGCGGCAGACAAAAGCAGGCTTAAAATGAGGAAACAGTTCACTAAAGCCCTGTCAATGGGAATGAAGCTGACATCCTGCAAAGGAAACACTCTTGGCAGGATACACCTTGACGAAGCGGATGTACATCCTAGCTACTGCTTATACCATCAAAAGATTGCGTACCCTACCGAAGAGTGCAACGCCTTTAAAAACTGGTGGCAGGGATATGTTGCCTACCGATAACACGTCAGGCGATTGAAGCGCAAGGCTCGTCGGGAACAGAGAAGCACGACAGATGAGCGTAAAAGAACTACCGGCAACTGTCACATAGTTGACGCCGGGGGATCGCAGGTTCTCACCTTCAGGAGCGACTCTAACGAAGAAATATCCCTCGGCCCTCTCTTCAAGGAATCCATCTCTGAAAGAGAGGTGATAAAGACCTGCGAGAACATTCAGCTGCATAATCGCACATTACCCGAAAAGAATCTCGGACCTACAAACAAGGAATCGAACAAAAAAGATAAGGGGAAAGAAAAAGTCCCTGAAGATATCGCCCTTAATGACCGAGTCGTCGAAGAGCTTGTAGCTAAAGACCCACCCAAGAAAAACGAGGTGGATTACAACGTTCTGGCACACCTGAGGAAGATACCCTCACAGCTAAGCATTCTCGATGCCCTTCTGCTATCTAAAAAGTTGAGAGATTCTCTGATCAAGGCACTACAAGAGCCCGAGCAGTTCCAAGCTTTCCTTGCCGGAAAAAAGATGAAGGACGAGCTGGAAGAAGGGCACACAGCTGACATCACTTTCGGCGACGAAGATCTCCTCCTCGGAATGTGCAAGCACAACCGTCCCCTGTATGTCACTGGCTACTGCCATGACATCAAGATAAGGAAGATCTTAGTTGACAACGGGTCCTCTGTCAACCTCCTAAATGTAAGGGTGCTTAAGGAAATCTGCATGAGTGTTCAACACCTCGCTCGGGATAAAATCACCATCTCCAGGTGTGACTCCCAGTCATCACGGACGCTCGGGTCTGTGATATTGACGTTACGCTTTGGGCTACTCATTACTGACATCAAGTTTCATGTCATTGACGCCAAGACTTGCTACAACGTTTTGCTCAGTAGGCCTTGGTTACACGGGTACAACATCATCCCTTCTACACAACATCAGTGTATGAAGTACTTCAAAGATGGTCTCGAATATACCGTGATGGGAGAACTAAACCCATTCTCCATGAATGAAGTCCAAAAGTACGAAGATGCAAAGTATTTCTTACCAGACTTTGAAGACACAGAGAGATGCCATAAACCGGAGAACAAGCAGAAAGCTATCACCACTATCCCGGTCTTCGGAAGTGATACTGAGGAGGAAAAAGAGATAGACTATTCAGGGCTGCCCCAATGCAACAAACCAGGACCACCTACCCCTATGCTGGTCTTTGGCAGTGACTCTGAAGACGAAGTCAACACAGTGTTCTCGGTCCGTCCATCGGTGCAGGCCTTCACCGGAGAAGATCAGAGTTTACAGATCACCATGGTTCCGCGGCGACACTATAAAGAGCTTGATGCACTCGATACATATAGCGTGAAAGAGCTACAGATATTCTACGTCCTTCCTAGGCGAAGAGGCAAAAAAGCGATCCTATTCTATCGATCCAAGGAGACTAAAGTCGAAAGAGAAGTCTGGCATGGTGCCGATCCTGCGCTCGATAGGCTACAACACATTCGCATGCCCAGGTACTACACCGAGGGATTGAAAAGGTTATTAAGAGGCCAAGGCGTGCCTTTCAAACAGACTCCTCGACAAGCTCAATTCTACAACAGGATCTGGAACGTCCTCGAAACTCAGCGAAAATTGCCCAACGAAAAAATGGAAACAATCGGGCTTGGATATGTCCAGTCCAAGAAACGGGAGAGGACCTTGATGAAGAAGATGATTCTCTTTTAAAAGACGCTAACTTTGAACCAGAATGAGAGCTTGCCATAAAAATGCCAAGTCTGTTGTTTGAAGAACAAATGGACAAGCTAATAAGAGAAGCGAGTCAAATGGTGTGGGACTTCCATAGCCGCGAAATAGCCATCTACGCGAAAACCAAGACGCAACGCCTCCTTCAGCAGGCCACAGAGGATGATGATGCCCTTCGCCGTCAGCCCGCCATGCATTCCCAAGACAAGAAAAAAGCTCGACGTGGAGGCAAAAACAAGTTGAAGAACGGAAAAAACGTTCGACGGCGGAAAAACGGATCCAAAAGGCCACACGATCAAGAAAAGGTCAGCCGGAATCCGTCTATTATGAAAAAGATGTGTAAAACATACTCTTTCCCTCAAGACAAGACAAAGAGAATCTTTGACCATGTCATGAAACACCAGATGATGACACTCCCGGAATCTCGACACCCCAAACAAGCGAACGAAGTCTGTCAGCCGGATTATTGCTCCTATCACCGAGCAATAGGTCATCCTCTTAAAGACTGCTTCACCTTCAAAAACTGGGTCGAAGACCAATATCAACTCGGTAGGTTCACTCTATCTAACAGTTGGAGGGTAGCCCCATCGCAAATGCATGTGCCGAAAGCAACGCATATGGCGAGAATAGAACCAGATCAACATCGGTCTTAGAAACGATCTCGTACCTATCACGTTGTAATGTTTTAAAAATCGTTTAGGTGATTTTCCGTTTTTAGGTAAAATAATTTTGTTTTTCCGTTAAAAACCTAGAAGCGAGCTTTTTGCAGTATAGAATTCATTGCACCTAGTTTTGCTAGATTATTGCTCGTTTGCGGGTTTTTGTAAGCCACTTGTAATTTTTGTGCATTTTTATAATTTTCCTTAATTAAAATATTATTTTAAGTTGTTAATTATGCACTTAATTAGTGGTAATTATATTTTTTCTTGGGTTAATTAATGCTAATGTGAATCTATGCTAAGTTAATCACTTGATTAAGCTTAATTCTTTCCACCTTAATTCTTTCCATCCATAATATCTAGATATTTGTGTGTTAAAATGAATTTTTAAAGAAAAGGAAAATGAAGTGGCATAGATATTTATTGTATTAATGAGCTTTTAATTTTGTTTTGCACTAGAATTTTCCACACAAATCCAAACTTATCCCCATTTCGTCAAGTGGCCGGCCTTCTCTCTCCTTGGCTGCCCATTTTCATTTTCACCACATTTCAACTTTTTAAACCTTAAATAAATCCTCAAAATTCATCAAATACTCACACAAACTCATAAATAAATCAAAACCCATCATTCTTCTTCAGAAATCAAGCTTGGATCTTCATAGAAGTCATCTTTTTTGGAGGGTTCAATTTCGATTTCTTGTTGCAATTTGCTAATTTTGTGGAGGTATAAAACCCTAACCCTAATCTCTATATGTTGTGATAATACTTTAATTTGTTTATTAGATGTTAATTTAAGCTTGTATTTGCATGTTTAGATTTTCTTGAAAAGGGGTTTCGGTAATCAAGTTAGGTTTTGATTAGTGAAAAGGTTAATTGATAAGTTAAGCTTGAAGAAAACTTAACCTAGTTGCTAGTTTGTTAAATGATATTTTCCTAATTGTATAATTAAGCTAATTAGCAAACTAAACTTTTACTAATCCTATTTGAGTGAGTTTAAAATTCTAGTAAGGGTTTGTAAGGTTTAATCATGCTATATTGTGATATTTGTGATTTCTAGTTTTAGTATAACTTGTAGTTTTGAGCTAAAAATGATATATGTTGCTTACTAGATTTCCGTATAATTTAGACTTGGGTTTCTTATGATGTTGCGACGTTATATATATTAGATTCCACGTTTATTATTGTGTTGTGAATGCGCGATCGGTACGATCAGGGTCTAGGCTTAATGGTTGTGTCGTTTAGCGTTCCTAGCTAAGGTTGTGCCGATGTCGTTCGTGTTTTTGTGTAGCTTTTGCTCTTGAGTTGATTTCGTAGTGTCGCTACATGCATTAGCCACTTGATGAATACTTGAGAGTACGCTTGGAGTTGGTGCTTCGGTTAAAGATAGTTTGTACGTGTTATTGATCGATTGCTAATATGCACTTGTTATATTGTTATATGCTTACAGGATCGCAGGCGGGGATTTCGGGCGCTGCGAAGAAGGAAAAGCGAGTGGTTGGCTTTACTTAGCCAGAATTGTTTGTGAGTGGATTTAACATCTACAGGGGAATTGCCCGTATGGCGTTATACGTCTGAACTAGATTAATGACATGACTATTAGTTAGAAGTATACGGATATTGATTGTGCATGTGTACCTTTGTTGCATATCTCATTTCCTATTGTGCATGGACTTAGTATTAAAGAGACGCAACACTATTATTGACGGTTCATGTTTCACGAGCACTAATTGTATGCTACACACACACCGTCGATAATTGACATGACACGCAAAACACCTATACATATGTGATACTTTATTTCTTAAGGACATTGAGACATGATCCTTATTTCCTTGTGCATATGACATATAGCATACATGTATACGTACATGCTTACACATATTCCTTGACATGCTTACATGCTAGTTACACATATACCTATATGGTATTGTACCATTAGGGATAGGTATATACACATATGAGACATAGCTACATGTACATCCTGCATACATACCTATACATATACCTGGAGGGTATTACATCATTATTGATAGGTAGATACACATATCTTGCTATACCGACATGGTTGCGCATACCTGGCTATAGCTACATGTTCACCATTATTTGATGTTGTATGGACTTAGAGAAATTAGGAACCGCATGATATATATATTAACTTGTTGCAGTTAAATAGCGGTTTTTCTTATATATGCTCATATTACTCTTTCATGTTGCTTATATTATATTCACAGATTTCATATGATGTTTTACTCCTAAGTATATATATATATATATCAGTGGAATGGGACGCTGATATATATGTACACATATATAATGATCTGTGCAATTATAATTATTGATTCCTGATGTTTTCTGGATTTGAGGACCGTGGTAGTTTCATGAAATTATGCATTATTTGAAAAACCCGGTTTCTCTTGATATGATATTTCAGCTTCCACCATGAGATTTCTCGGTTCTGAGCTTATATATTACCCCATGCGAGGAGTGAGTGGGCCGTGTGCGGGTACATGGTGGAACCCGGTTGGTTCTACGGGCAAGAAGATCGACGGTACATGCCAATGAGCCTGGCTGGGGGCGCGTGCAAACCGGTGATAGTATTTGGACTCGACGGATATCTGGAGGATACAGATCGAGGGTATGTACGCACATGCCTTGTCGATTTCGGGTGGTGCACAGTCAGGTTCTATAGGATTTACGTACCTAACATAGGAGGGCCAGTCCTAGGTGACGGTGCCTCAGAGATGAGTATTTATGTGTCGATGCTAGGCACTTGTTTTCATGATGTTTTTGGGTGTAGATATTGGATACTAAGGTTTCATGAGACTTACTCGATATTGGATACTGGTTATATGAGATTTACTTGATATTGGACACTCGGGTTATACGAGATTTACTTGATATTGGACATTCAGGATATATGAGATTTACAGGATATGAGGGCTAATTTGGGGGCTGGTTTGAGAAAATTTGGGATTTAGATTGTCTTGATGGACTTTGGTCCTGCCACGAGGTCAGGATTCCGTGAGGATGACATGTTTTATCCCATACTCCGCATTTATTTTATATGCCTTGCTTCATGTATTAGTAGTACCTGATAGAGTACCTTTCATACTGTTGCACACATATTGCCTTTATTTGCTATCAGCTTGCATGTGTTGGATTCACGCTGTACGTACATACTTGCGATTACCTGCATATGTTATTTACTATTCACGAGTTAGCAACTCACCTCCATTGTGCCACAGGGTTTGCAGGTTGTTCTTCAGAGTAGTCGAGGCAGGGCTTCTACCTATTGTATCATCTTTTGCAGCGGATACCGCTATTGCTGACTGGGTGCAGTTTTGCTATAGGTAGGTTTTGCGGTTATCCGATGATGCTCTTTGTATATCTTTTTACCTTATACTCTCCATCGAACATTCTCATGTATTGACTTAGAGACGAGATGTGAGGACGATATTGTATATTTTGGTGACTTGGATGTGTTTTATGCAGTTTTACTTATATCGTCTTTTATTTCTTCGCTACGGTGTGGTATATCTGTTGTGGTGGTTGTTTTCCGCCGTTGGGCGTGGATTTGCTCCCGTTTGGGGATGCTTTACTTATATCTTTGTATGTACCCATTTTTGGGGTTAGTTTTTACAAAGGTGGTGCTGCCAAAATTTTTAAGAAAGTAAAGTTGGACTTTGAAGAATTTGTACTTGAGATTTTCAAATATTTTAAAAATGTTCTTATCACTTACTATTTTTGATGGTTTAGATTGCTGGGTTTTCGGCTTACTTAAATTGCGTTACGCCTATAGACGTTGCGTAGTTTAACGGCCGTCACGTGCCAAATTTCGGGTCGTGACAAAATTGGTATCAGAGCGCTAGGTTTTACCTTTCGGAGTGTAGGATGACCTTGGTTTGATGGAGTAGATAGCTTAAGTAGAGTAACGTAGTGTGTGTATGTCCGCGGCATACTCACGATCACGGTAGTCCGCGTAAAGTGACATTAGTACTAATTGCTCGAAATTCATTCCTTGATGTACATATCCTTGTGATTCGATTTCCGTGTTCATATCGAATCCTATTTCCATTTATAGCCTTTGCCACCGATGACCATGAGGACTCAGAGTGATGCAGCGAGAGCCGAGGTCCGAGTTGACTCGTGTGGGACGAGGACTGACCAGGATGGTACGCTCGTTGCACAGGAGTAGATAGATCGGCCTTCGATAGATCATATCGCTAGGCTTGAGGCAGATATACAGGACTTGCGCCAGACGATGAGGTCGTTGGTTGAGACCAGTCGAGCGCAGCGACAGGAGGTTGTCACCCCTGTTACCCAGTTATTCCTTACTATCAGCCCTATTTGACGAGCAGCGTCTTTCCGAGACTTTGGAAGTTCGAGGACAGAGGAGGGCTTGTGCAGGTGTACTAGCCTAGAGACAGAGGTTCAGTCGCCGTGACAGATTTCGTGCACGTCACGGGAGTAGCAGAGGCTTTGGACGAGGGACGTGTTAGCTAGATCAGCCGTTTGTTGTGTTAACTTCTGTCAGCGATTCTTTTGTTGCGTGACACGTATATCGGTCGTGTGCCAATCGGATAGGAGATAGAGATTCGTCCGTCGCTTTGATCCTTCTAGACATGTTGGATTTGACGTTCTCCTGGACACGGACTGGTTAGCTACGTGCTAGGTGTCTGTGGACTGCCGTGAGAAAACAGTCAGGATTTGTTTCCCGGCGAGTTAGTTCTTGTTGTGCAGGGGGACAGTTGTGCCGCCCATCACAGCTTGAATTCAGCCTTTTTCGCTAGTCGGCTTTTGAGGAGAGGATGTCGAGGATTCTTGGCTTTCATTCGTGATACCGGAGCTACAGTGGGTTTGTTGGACCGGGTTCTTATCGTGCGGGAATTTACGACTTTGTTCCAAATGAGCTGGCGGAGCTTAGGGAGCTTAAGGATCAGCTGCAGAGTTGCTAGATAAGGGGACTTGTACGTCCAAGTGTTTCGATTTGGGGAGCTCCTATTCTGTTCATCAGAGAGAAAGACAACAGTTGAGATTGTGTGTTGATTGATCGTCAATTGAACCGAGTTACGGTGCCGATAGGTATTCTTTACCTCGTATTGACGATTTGTTCGACTTGCTCCAGAGTGCGAGGCATTTTCTTAGATTGTTTGGGATCAGGTCATCATTGGTTGTGGGTTCGGAATGATGACATTCCGAAGACTGCTTTTGTGTGCGCTACGGGCAGTATGAGTTTTTGGTGGTGTCGTCGGCTCACTAATGCCCTAGCAGCATTCGTGGATTTGATGAACCAGATTTCTTCAGGATATTCCTCGACCGGTTGATTGTTGTGTTATTGATGACATTCTGGTCTTTTCCGAGAGTCGTGAGGAACATGTGCAACACTTAAGGATTTGCTTTGCAGACATTGGGAGAGCACCAGTTGTTTGCTAAATTCTCGGAGTGTTCCTTCAGGCTTGATTGTGTTGACTCCCGGGTCTTGTAATTATGGGATACGGTATTCGTATGGACCCGAGGAAGATCAAGGCCGTACAGCTTGGCCCAGACTTGCAACGGGGACAGTTGTCCGTAGTTTTGGGCTTAGCAGGTTTTTACCGCCGTTTCGTGCAGGATTGTTTGTGTATCGCTGCACCGTTGACTGGACTGACCGGGAAGGAGGTTCCTTTTCTTGGACTGAGGCATGCATGCGGAGTTTTCAGCAGTTGAAGACTCGGTTGACAACTGCACCAGTTCTTTCTTTGCTTTCTAGATCGGGCGACTTTGTTGTTTAACTGTGATGTTTCACGAGTGGGGCTCGATTTTGCGTTGATGAGGCATTTTAGAGTTATCACTTTTGCTTCCCGACAGTTGGAGGAAGTACGAGTAGGATATCCCACTCATGATCTGGAGATGGCCGCGGTGGTCGTACGTTGAAGATTTGGGACACTACTTGTGTGGAGAGTCGTATCAGATTTTCACGAACCACCAGAGCTTAATGTACATCTTCCTGCAGCGGTTTTGATTGTTGAGAAAGCGCCGTTGGATAGAGCTTGTAAAGGATTGTGATTGTGAGATCCTTTATTACCCGTGGCAAGGCGATTGTGGTAGCTGATACTTGAGTTGTAGGCCCGGGGTTAGCTTGTCCCAGTTGTGCGCAGTTCTGAGACAGTCTTCTACAGATTTACAGTTCGTGTGCGAGTGGAGTATAGCTTAAGTTCGCCGCTACTAAGGGGACAACTTGCTCATGTCCGCGCCCGTCCACTTTTGCTTAATCGTTTTCGTGAGGCACAGCCCACCGATGCTCGTTTTCTATGATACTTGAGCATATTCGGCAGCGTAAAGATTCGGAGTCCTTGATTTATGACTAGGGTGCGCTACGTTTAGGGACGCGTTGTGTGTACCTGATACTAATGGATAGAGACGCGAAATCCTAGAGCAGGCACATCAGTCAGCTTTCTGTGTTCATTCAAGTCCACCAATGTGCAGCGTGACTTGTGAGATAGTTACGGACGGGCAGGGATGAAGAGTGAAGTTTCGGATTTCGTTTTGAGGTGTCTGTCTTGTTGCGAGCTAAGGTTGAGCATTTGAGACCGGCTGGAGAGTTGCAACCTTTAACCGTTCTAGAGTAGGAATGGGAGAAGATCTCCATAATTTTCGTTGTAGTGTCTACCCAGGTCTAGACAGGGTGTGACTCCATTTGGATGTTGTTGTCTGGTTATGCTCCGTTTGCTCAATAGTTCTTTGTTAAGTTTGTGCATTTGCACGGAGTTCCTTCATATGTTGTATTCAATAGAGGCATCGGTTCACTTTTCGTCTTTGGCAGAAGCTTCAGGAAGCCTTGGGTACTGGATGAGCTTTAGCTCCGCTTTCCATCTATAGGACGATGGTCAGTTAGAGCGGACTATACAGACTCTGGAGGATATGCTTGTGCGTACGTACTAATTGTTTGTTAGCAGTTGGGATCGTCACTTGCCATTGTTAGGATTCTCCTTCGATAGCAGTTATCAGGAGACATTCCAATTGGCAACCTTTAGGTTTTGTTTGGTAGGTCGTGTCGATCGCCAGTCTGTTTTTCTGAATCTGCGAGAGTAGGATTTTTGGACCCCAGCTAGTCATGAGACTACGGAAATTATCCAGTTGATTAAGGTCAGGATGAGAGCAGCCCAGTGCAGACAGAAATCTTATGCCGACCGTGGTGGTCGCAGACTTGAGTTCTCTGTGGGAGATCATTTATTCCCACGGATTTTCCGATGAATGGCGTGTTGAGTTTTGGGATGCTTAATCCCAAAATTGTAGGTCCTTTGAGATCCTTGAAGCGAGTTAGTTCCGTTGCCTATAACTTGGCATTTCCGTCCAGATTATTGAGTATTCACCCCGTATTCCTTGTGTCGATACTTCGTAAATACCTTCATGACCTTTCTCACATGATTCAGCACCAGACCATTCTTTGGGACACAATCTTTCATTCACCAGCAGCCGATAGTTTTTGTGGATCGGCAGGTGGAGAAACTTCGGTCAAAGGTCTTGCTATACGTAAAGGTTCGTTGGCGTAGCCGTCTAGTGAGATGATCACTTAGGAGGCTGCGACTGAGATGTGGATGTTTTGCTCCCATCTCTTTGAAGATGCGCGTAGTAAGAATTTTAAATTCGGGGACCGAATTTCTAAAAGGGGGGAAGATTGTAACGTTTTAAAAATCGTTTAGGTGATTTTCCGTTTTTAGGTAAAATAATTGTGTTTTTCCGTTAAAAACCTAGAAGCGATCTTTTTGCAGTATAGAATCCACTGCACCTAGTTTTACTAGATTATCGCTAGTTTGCGGGTTTTTGTAAACCACTTGTAATTTTTGTGTATTTTGATAATTTTCCTTAATTAAAATATTATTTTAAGTTGTTAATTATGCACTTAATTAGTGGTAATTACACTTTTTCTTGGGTTAATTAATGCTAATGTGAATCTATGCTAAGTTAATCACTAGATTAAGCTTAATTCTTTCCATCCATAATATCTAGATATTTGTGTGTTAAAATTAATTTTTAAAGAAAAGGAAAATGAGGTGGCTTAGATATTTATTGCATTAATGAGCTTTTAATTTTGTTTTGCACAAGAATTTTCCACACAAATCCAAACTTATCCCCATTTCTTCAAGTGGCCAGCCCTCTCTCTCCTTGGCTGCCCATTTTCATTTTCACCCCATTTCAACTCTTTAAACCTCAAATAAATCCTCAAAATTCATCAAATATTCACACAAACTCATAAATAAATAAAAACCCATCATTCTTCTTCAGAAATCAAGCTTGGATCTTCATAGAAGTCAACTTTTTCGGAGGGTAAAATTTGGATTTCTTTTTGCAAGTTGCTAATTTTGTGGATGTATAAAACCCTAACACTAATCTCTATATGTTGTGATAATACTTTAACTAGCTTATTAGATGTTAATTTAATCTTGTATTTGCATGTTTAGATTTTCTTGAAAGGGGGTTTTGGTAATCAAGTTAGGTTTTGATTAGTGAAAAGGTTAATTGATAAGTTAAGCTTGAAGAAAATTTAACCTAGTTGCTAGTTTGTTAAATGATATTTTCCTAATTGTATAATTAAGCTAATTAGCAAACTAAACTTTTACTAATCCTATTTGAGTGAGTTTAAAATTCTAGTAAGGGTTTGTATGGTTTAATCATGCTATATTGTAATGTTTGTGATTTCTAGTTTTGTTAAAACTTGTAGTTTTGAGCTAAAAATGATATATGTTGCTTACTAGATTTCCGGATAATTTAGGCGTGGCTTTCTTTTGACGTTGCGACGTTATATATATTAGATTCCATGTTTATTATTGTGTTATGAATGCGCGATCGGTGCGATAAGGGTCTAGGCTTGATTGTTGTGTCGTTTAGCGTTCCAAGCTAGGGTTGTGCCGATGTCGTTCGTGTTTTTGTGTAGGTTTTGCTCTTGAGTTGGTTTTGTAGTTTCGCTACGCGCGTTAGCCACTTGACGGACACTTGAGAGTATGCTTAGAGTTGGTGCGTCGGTTAAACGTAGTTTGTACGTGTTATTGGTCGATTGCTAATATGCACTTGTTATATTATTATATGCTTACAGGATCGCAGGCGGGGACTTCGGGCGCTGCGAAGAAGGAAAAGAGAGTGGTTGGGTTTACTTAGACAGGATTTTTTGTGAGTAGATTTAACATCTATAGGGGAATCTCCCGCATGGCGTTATGCGTCTGGGCTAGACTAATGACATGACTAATAGTTAGAACTATACGGATATTGATTGTGCATGTGTACCTTTGTTGCATATCTCATTTCCTATTGTGCATGGACTTAGTATTAATAAGACACAACACCATTATTGACGGTTCATATTTCATGAGCACTAATTGTATGCTACACACATACCGTCGATAATTGCCATGACACGTACAACACCTATACATATGTGATACTGTATTTCTTAAGGACATTGAGACATGATCCTTATTTTCCTTTTGCATATGACATATAGCATACCTGTATACCTACATGCTTACACATATGCCTTGACATGCTTACATGTTAGTTACCCATATTCCTATATGGTATTGTACCATTAGGGATAGGTATATACACATATGAGACATAGCTATATGTACATCTTGCATACATACTTTTACATATACCTGGAAGGTATTATATCATTATTGATAGGTAGATACACATATCTTGCTATACCGACATGGTTACGCATACCTGGCTATAGCTACATGTTCACCTTTATTTGATGTTGTATGGGCTTGGAGAAATCAGGAACCGAATGATATATATATATATTAACTTGTTGCAGTTAAATAGCGGTTTTTCCATTATATGCTCATATTACTGTTTCATGTTGCATAAATTATATTCACGGATTTCATATGATGTTTTACTCCTAAGTATATATATATATATATATATATATATATATATCAGTGGAATGGGACGCTGATATATGTGAACACATATATAATGATCTATGCAATTATAATTATTAATTCCTGATGTTTTCTGGATTTGAGGACCGTGGTAGTTTCATGAAATTATGCATTATTTGAAAAATCCGGTTTCTCTTAATATGATATTTCAGCTTCACCAAGAGATTTCTCGGTTCTGAGCTCATATATTACCCCATGCGAGGAGTGAGTGGGCCGTGTGCGGGTACATGGTGGAACCCGGTTGGTTCTCCGGGGAAAAAAGATCGACGGTACATGCCGATGAGCCTGGCTGGGGGCGCGTCCCAACCGGTGATAGTATTTAGACTCGACGGATATCTGGGGGATACTGATCGAGGTTATGTACGCACATGCCTTGTCGATTTCGGGTGGTGCACACTCAGGTTCTATAGGATGTACGTACATGACATTGGAGGGCCAGTCCCAGGCGACGGCGCCTTAGAGATGAATATTTATGTGTCGATGCTAGACACTTGTTTTCATGATGTTTTTGGTTGTAGATATTGGACACTCAGGTTTCATGAGACTTAGTCGATATTGGATACTGGTTATATGAGATTTACTTGATATTGGACACTCAGGTTATATGCGATTTACTTGATATTGGACACTCATGATATATGAGACTTACAGGATATGAGGGCCAATTTGGGGCTGATTTGAGGAAATTTGGGATTTAGATTGCCTTGATGGACATCGGCCCTGCCACGAGGTCAGGATTCCGTGAGGATGACATGTTTTATCCCATACTCCGCATTTATTTTATATGCATTGCTTCATGTATTAGCATTACCTGATAGAGTACCTTTCATACTTTTGCACACATATTGCCTTTATTTGCTATCAGCTTGCATGTGTTAGATTCGCGTTGTTCGTGCATACTTGTGATTACCTACATATGTTATTTACTATTCACGAGTTGGCAACTCACCCCCGTTGTGCCACAGGGTTTGCAGGTTGTTCTTCAGAGTAGTCGAGGCAGGGCTTCTACCTATCGTACCATCTTTTGCAGCGGATACCGCTACTGCTGACTGGGTGCAGTTTTGCTATAGGTGGGTTTTGCAGTTATCCGATGATGCTCTTTGTATATCTTTGTACCTTGTACTTTCCATCTACCATTCTCATGTATTGACTTAGAGATGAGATGTAAGGACGATATTGTATATTTTGTGGACTTGGATGTCTTTTATGCTGTTTTACTTATATCGTCTTTTATTTGTTCGCTACAGCGTCGTATATCTGTTGTGGTGGTTGTTTTCCGCGTTGGGCATGGATTTTCTCCCGTTTGGGGATGCTTTACTTATATCTTTGTATGTACCCATTTTTGGGGTTAGCTTTTACAAAGGAGGTGCTGTAAGAAAGTAAAGTTGGACTCTGAAGAATTTGTACTTAAGATTTTCAAAAGTTTTAACAATGTTCTTATCACTTACTACTTTTGATGGTTTAGATTGCTGGGTTTTCAGCTTACTTAAATTGCGTTACGCCTGTAGATGTTGCGTAGTTTAAGGGCCGTCACGTGCCAAATTTCGGGTCGTGACACACGTGATAACACTGTCAGAAGAAGGAGTGCACAAGAATATGGATGACCTCTCCTGGTGCTTCGAAAATGAGGACGAAGACGAGGTAATCTCAGAATTTCCACCAGCGCCAAAAGAGCTGGAAGATGGAATACATACTACTGCGGATAAGCTAAAGAAAATCGACTTGGGGACGGCAAACGACCCACGGCCAACGTTCGTCAGTGAGCTTCTGTTTGAAGAGCAGGTGGCTATGCTTAAAGACGTGCTTATGCAGTATAAAGACCTCTTCGCATGGAATTATGCCGAGATGCCGGGGCTAGATCCAGAAATAGCGGTGCATAAGTTGGCGATATCTCCGGACATCAAGCCAGTCAAACAAGAACCAAGAAGATTTCAGCTCGAACTTGAAATGAGCATCAACGCCGAGGTCAAGAAGCTAATCGACTCCGTCTTCATCCAAGAAGTTCAATACCCCGACTGGATCGCCAACATCGTCCCAATGATGAAGAAAAATGGAACGGTGTGCATCTGCATGGACTTTCGGGACCTCAACAAAGCTTGCTCGAAAGATGATTTTCCTGTACCGGTTACCGAGTTGACGATAGATAACATGTCCACTCACGAAGTCTTCTCCTTCATAGACGGATCATCGGGGTACAATCAGATAAAGATGCATCCTAAAGACCAGAAGCATACCACTTTCCGGATCCCTCTGGGCATATTCTGCTACAAAGTGATGCCTTTCGGTCTAATGAACGCCGGCGCTACCTATCAGAGGGCTATGACGAATATTTTCGATGACCTCATACATGAAATCGTCGAATACTATATCGACAACCTCGTAGTGAAAAGCAAATCGCACGAGGAGCATTAGGAACATCTGAAGATAGTGTTCCAACGCTTTCGGAAATACAACCTGAAGTTGAACCCTCTGAATTGCGCGTTCGGAGTTTCCTCAGGAAAATTCCTGGGGTTCGTCGTACAACATCGGAGCATCGAAATAGACCCGTCAAAGATTAAGGCGATTATGGAAATCCCTCCGCCAAGAACTCTCAAGCAATTGCGGTCTCTCCAAGGGAAGCTCGCATACATCCGACGGTTCATAGCCAACCTCTCCAGCAAATGCCGCCCCTACAGTCATCTGATGAAGAAGAGGACCCCGTTCGTCTGGGATCGCAAATGCCGAAGCGCACTGGACGAAATCAAGCAATACCTGCAGAACCCGCCAGTACTGACCGCTCTGGTCAAAGGAAAACCCCTTATCCTGTACACAACAGCCCTTGAAGGTTCTTTGGGCGCGCTATGGGCACAGGAAAATGAAAAAGGGAAGGAGAGAGCCCTCTACTATTTGAGTCGAGTTCTCCTTAGGGAAGAAAACAACTACTCCCTCATCGAAAAACACTGCCTGGCGTTAATCTTCGCGATAATGAAGCTCAGACACTATGCGTTGGCGCATGAAGTCCTTCTCATATCAAAGGAGGATCCTCTCAAGTATTTGATATCAAGAGCCATACTGACGGGACGACTCGCTAAATGGGCCCTACTCTTAATGGAATTCTCGATAACATATCGCCCGCTCAAGGCAGTGAAAGGCCAGGCCATCGCCAACTTCCTCGCTGAGCATCCTATACCTGCCGATTCACCCCTAAATTGCGAATTGCCAGACAAGAACGCGTTCGACATGATCGATAGGGAGAGAGGAGGGAGTGATACCTGATGGGAACTCTACTTCGATGGGGCATCTTCCATGAAGAAATGAAAGCACAGCTCCCCCATAATCACATTTGGGGTAGGCCTCATCTTCATGACTCCGCAAGGAGGGATAATCCGCTTTGCCTTTTCCCTAACAGAGCCGAGGACAAACAATGAAGCAGAATATGAAGCTTTGATAGCAGGTCTTGAGATCGCTGTCGACATAGGAATCGAAAACCTCCTCATATACGGAGACTCCCAGCTGGTCGTCAGTTAAGTAAACGGCGACTATCAAACTTTCAAGCCAGAGTTGGTGAAGTACGGTGAGAGAGTGCAACAATTGCTGACTCAAATCCCTTTCTACGGTTTAGAAAGCATACCGGGAGCAGAGAATAGCAAGGCAGATGCGTTAGCCAAGCTCGCTAAAGAACTGGCTGATGAAAACCTCGATGACGTGAGGATCGTTGTACAAAGCCATCGGGTTCTTGTACCAACAGAAATATCTCCGGAGTCATCCAAAGAAAAAGAAGCGACCAAGCAAACAACCCTGCAAATAGAGGACCAGGAAAAAGCCAAGGATTGGAGAGAAGTCTTTATAGACTATTTCAAATCCCGTCGAACACCTGAAGATGCATCCTCAAGACATCAGCTCATGAAACGAGCTTTGTCTTTCGCCTTCGTCAATGATACTCTATACAAGAGATAGTTCGACTCTCTATGGCTGAGATGCTTGGGAACGGAAGAAGCAAGAAGAGTCGTCCAAGAAACTCACGACGGACTCTGCGGTTCTCATCAAGCCGGGCCGAAGATGAAGCTGAAGATCAAAAAGATGGGCTACTATTGGCCCACAATGATTTAGGACTGCCTCGAATACGCGAAGCAGTGCCGCTCGTGCTAGATTCACGGGGACTTCATCAACCAGCATCCAAACCCGCTACACCTAACGGTGGCTATCTGGCCGTTCAAAATGTAGGGAGCTGACATAATTGGGCCCATCGAACCAGTATCGTCCAGAGGACATCGGTTCATATTGGCGACAAACGATTACTTCTCTAAGTGGGCAGAAGCCATACCGCTAAGAGAAGTGAAGACGGAGAATATTCTCCATTTCTTCAAGACACACGTCATCTATCGGTTCGGCACTCCGCGACGAATTATCTCCGATAACGGGCCGGCCTATAGAAGTCACAAAATCAGCCGCTTCGTACAGCAGCATAATATAGACTGGAGATACTCTTCGGTCTATAATCCCTAAACTAACGGTCTAGCTGAGGCTTTCAACAAGACCTTGACGAAGATCATAAAGAAGACGGTGTCCAAAAATAAAAAGGACTGGCATGAAAGACTGCATGAAGCTCTCTGGGTGTATTAGACTACGTTCAAAACTTCCACAAGCACAATCCGTACGCGTTGGTATTCGGCACAGAAGCGGTACTCCCCCTCGAGATAGAGCTACCATCTCTACGAGTGGCGGTTCATTATGAACTAACAGATGAAGAGCCCATCTTCGACTAGAGGAGCTCGATGCCCTCGAAGAAACTCGTCTCATGGCGCGGCAAAACCTAGAGACTTACAAAACAAGGATGACACGCTCATAAGAAAGGTTGACTCGACTGAGAACATTCCGCCAAGGCGAACTCCTGCTAGTGGCCAAGAGACCTATGATCCCCAATCATGCCAAATGAGGGAAATTAGAACCGAACTATGAAGGCCCATACAACATTGACATGGTTTACGAAGGTGGAGCCTATCTACTGATGGATTTGCATAGCGAAAGACCCTTCAGGCCAATAAACGGTCGGTTTCTGAAAAAATACTACGCCTGACGAGTCACGGCCTAGGTCAACGATAGATGAAGATGCCTATGTCCGCTCGCTATCTTCTTAAGCCCAAACTCTATAAGTAGTAGCATGCAAACGGACCGAAACGTCCCTAAACTAACAACGGACCACAATGTCTTGAAACTAGCTACAGACCGAAACGACTTTAAACTACTACAAACCGCAGTATCCTAGGGCTGACGCAAAAAAAATGGTACATCCATAAGCGAAAGGGCACGAATGAAAACCTGAAATGGCTCCGTGAGTGAAAACAACAGGGCTACCGGCGAGTTTGTGAAAACCCGAAAGGGCGCAATCTCGTTAAAAGACACTTGCAAGGTCCTCTCGACCTTATAAGGAGAAAATACCTGCGTGAGATCCTTACGACTCACAGGGGAGAAACACACTTAGGGATCCCCACGATTCCTAATGAGAAATTACACTTATGAGAGCCTCACGACTCGTAAGGAGAACCCTCTTATGAGACCCTCAAGGCTCACAAGATTCAAAAGCCTTAAGCTACAGGGATCTGAACCTGTTCTTAAGCCATCACATTTCCCAAGTTGCCCTACAAGCGGTTCAATATTGACCCTTGTATACAATCCACGGGCACAAATAAACATCGCCCCCCCACCAAGTCCACCAATGGTGCGAAATTCCCCTATCTGGCGAACAACACTTATAGGTCCTCTCGACTTGCAAGGAGAAAATGCTCTTATGAGATCCTTACGACTTATAAGAGAACACACACTTAAGAATCCTCATGATTCCTAAGGATTTCGAACCTACGAGATCCTCACGACTCGTAGGGAGAAACACTTTTATGAGACCCTTACGGCTCATGAAGTCAAAAGCCTTAGTCGACAGGATCCTAACCCTATTTACTAAGCCACCTTTGTTCGAACTGACAAAGGATGATTTGCTACTGGCAACGTTCCAGTGGTAGCAATATGGATGCCTAAATTGCTATCAAATTCCAAGATCCATCCTTGCAGCAAAAAAAATCAGCGAGCCAAAATGCATATGAAATAGCCGAAATGATAGGGCAACTTGCAACAAAATCAGCTGGTAAAAGAAATGCATACAAAAACAACCGAAATGATTTGGCAACTCGCAATAAAAAACAGCGAGTACAAAGAAAAATAGCCGAAATGATTGGGCAATCGCGACTTTCGCGATATAAAAAGCCGAAATGATAAAGCATCGCGGAAAGAAATAAAAATTGAAAACATGTAACTTTTGCCCTGCAGGTAAGTCCATACTGACCCCTGTATATAATCCATGGGCATAAACAAAAAGGGAGCCACATGTCCTTACAAAATTTGTCAAAGGGAAATTCAGAGCTCGACAGCAACATCTGCATCCCAGAAGACCAACAATGACGTTCCACCTCATGCCAACAGGGCACGGACGCGACACCACCAATTGGAGCCACGACAAAGTTCCCAGTTCCAAAACTCTACGTTTCACAAACAACCTAGAGTCAGCCCCGACACCGCAGAAAGCAGAGCACGTCAGCCAGTGACCTCCGTCTCGGAAATACGTCAGAAAATGACCTCCGTCTCGGAAATATGTCAGCCAGTGACCTCCGTCTCGGAAATACGTCAGCCAGTGACCTCCGTCCCGAAAATACGTCATCCAATGACCCTGTCTTGAAAATACATCATCCAATGATCGCCGTCTCGAAAATACGTCAGCAAATGACCGCCGTCTCGGAAATACGTCAGCCAGTGACCTCCGTCTCGGAAATACGTCAGCCAGTGACCTCTGTCTCGGAAATACGTCAGCCAGTGACCTCCGTCCTGGAAATACGTCATCCAATGACTCCGTCTCGAAAATACGTCATCCAGTAACCTCCGTCTCGGAAATACGTCAGCAAATAACCGTCGTCTCGGAAATACGTCAGCAAATGACCCCATCTCGGAAATACGTCAGCCAGTGACCCCGTCTCGGAAATACGTCAGCCAATGACCTCCGTCCCGGAAATGCGTCAGCCAGTGACCTCCGTCTCGGAAATACGTCATCCAATGACCTCCGTCTCGGAAATACGTCAGCAAATGACCCCGTATCGGAAATACGTCATCCAATGACCCCGTCTCGGAAATACGTCATCCAGTGACCTCCATCTCGGAAATACGTCAGCAAATGACCGCCATCTCGGAAATACGTCAGCGAATGACCCCGTCTCGGAAATACGTCAGCCAGTGGCCCCGTCTCGGAAATACGTCTGCCAATGACATCCGTCCCGGAAATACGTCAGCCAGTGACCTCCGTCCCGGAAATACGTCAGCCAGTGACCTCCGTCTCGGAAATACGTCAGCCAGTTACCTCCGTCTCCGAAATACGTCATCCAGTGACCTCCGTCTCGGAAATACGTCATCCAATGACCTCCGTCTCGAAAATACGTCATCCAATGACCTCCATCTCGGAAATACGTCAGCAAATGACCTCCGTCTCAGAAATACGTCATCCAATGACTCCGTCTCGGAAACACGTCAGCTAATGACCTACGTCTCAGAAACAAGTCAGCCAACGACCTCCCCATCAGAGCAATGCTTCGAATCGGAGACAAGTCAACTCACCAACCACTTACGAGTCCTCTCGACTTGTAAGGGAGAAAATTCACTTGTGAGATCCTTACGACTCTCGAAAGAAAACACGCTTAGGAATCCTCACGATTCCTAAGGAGAAAATACACCAACGAGATCCTCTCGACTCGTAGGAAAAAAATCTTTATAAGACCCTGTCACGCCTCGAAAGTACGGAACATGACCGGCACTTAAACTACGAAACGTCTCGAGGCGTACGTAATCTAAGTAAGCCGAAAACCCAGAAATCCAAACCAAGAAAAGTAGTAGAGTGAAGGAAAAACCATTTTAAGTCAAATAGTTTGCAACACATGCCGAAATGCGCATTTTAAAATCACAAGTCTTTTCTAAAATTTCGGCACAGTTTCCCTTGTAAAAACTGACCCCAAACGAGTAAAAAACCTGATAAAGCATATATAATGAATAAAAGCATCCCCAAGCGGGAGCTAGCTCTTCGTCAATAGACGGTCACAACCACGCAAGCAATATAATATACAACGCCGAAAGGCGAGGATCACAACAGAAAAGGAAACTCAAAACAGCATGAAATTCATAGAAATATAACGCGCGACTCTAAGGTCGAAAGAATAAACAACACTGGTCTCTATCTGAAATAAATACATGTTTGGTTGATGGAGCTTCTAAATACAACAGAATAATAATATACAAAGTATAATGATGGTCACGATGCAAGTGAACCCACCTACTAGCAAATCACCCGGAAAAGGATGTAGTGCCAGCAAAGCCGTAACGAAACCTGTATGGCAAACCTGCAAGAAACCGTGGCACAACGGGGGTGAGTTGGCAACTCGTGAGTAGAAAACATCTACGAGCAGAAATCGCATGAATAACGCAATCCTAGGTCATACGATCACTATATATATAATCCTCAAAATGTAAGTCTGAAGCATGAAAAGGTGGCAAGGGTAAACATCTAACCCAAGTGTAATCCCATATGCTCGTGTCAGTGCCTCAGGTAGCAATATATCATTTGGATGAGGTATGAATGCTTGAAAACAGAATACATGTAAATGGAGAAACTGCTTTCATAACTTAGTGAGATTTCCGTATTTTTAAAACGAGGTATCATAAATAAAATCAACATAAACAGTGTCTAGCATCGACACAAAACATAAATCCAAATATCTCAATATCTCAGGCTCCGGCTATCCGGACTGGCCTGTACCATCAAATCTCAGTACCTCAATATCTCAAAACCTCAATATCTAAATCTCAATATTTAGGGCGCCGTCAGTCCAGATCGGCCCCTAACCTCCAATCATAAGACCTCGACGGTATCCTCTGGATATCCGATGCGTCAGGTAAAATCACCGGTAGGTAGTCTGCCCCTGCCAGGCTCATCGTCTACTTCTCGAACTTCTTGCCCCGGGGTACCATACCGGGTCCACCATGTACCAGAGACGGTTCATCCAACTCCTCGAATCGGTTTCGAAATCCATCAGCAAACTCATGGTGGACGACTCATACATCATGGGAAAACCGCACTTTTCATTTTAAAAAGAGAGAAGAAGTTTATATATGTTTCTGCGGTTTTCCCCCAAATCCAGAAAATCTCATGAAAATCAGAGTCCAAATCACCAATAGCACGTAAAACAGTGAATGTAGGCATAAAAATCCATGAATGCGGCATAACAGTGAATAACAATATGCATGAAGTAGCAAGTAGTAACTGAAATGTCTAAACTGGCATATAAGGCAAGTACACTAATATCATGTCGAAACTATTAGCTAACAAGCTATGTCAATGTAATAGTATTTTCTAAAGTGTACGTGACATGGCAATTACCGATGATGATGTGTGTGAGCCGGCAAGTAAGTGTACGTGGTACATACACATCATCAGTAATGGTGCTGGTGTCCTAACAGCAAGATATCAATAATGGTATATGAAATCACAATATAAGTATGCGATGTGTGTTAGTTGTATATATGCCCTAGAGGCCAGTATTGTACAGATGATGCATATTATATTGGATGCTTGGACATATATAGAGATGACTTTCTTGCTCGATATGATAGTATGCTATCTGGTTGCTCTTTATCTTAACATGTATACTAGTCTCTTTATACTGTCTTATAGTTACATGTTGGTAAAGCCCTTAGGATGTGTACTTGACTACCTGGACTATGATGCAGATCATACTAGTGGGGACATGGTAGTCCATAAGTACATCCTTCAAGGTCCCTAGTCGTGGGTGTATCGAGACGGGGCATCGATATACCAGTGTAGACTAGCGTATACGCTTCTCGACCCATGTGATGGGCGATGGATGATCCCATATCCATTGGTGTTTGACATCAGAGATGGTATACGGGTGCTCAGTGGAGACTGGGTACACTGGACGGACTCGCCGAGAACTCCCAGATGGTATTATACCTCACGTCAGATGGCAGTTCTCAGGTGACACTTGTACAGGTTAGTCTGTAGACCCGAGATCGTCATAGAGTCTTGTGTGATTCCCACTGTGCTTTGATCTCCACCTTACCACGTCCATGAGGGCGTGCAAAACGGTGGTCTTTGGGTACAGTCCCGAGTCACATGGAGGCAATGAGCGATAGGAGGGGTTTCGTCTCTCCCGGTATTGGGGGTTGATGTTGCGCTGTGCTCGATTGGCCGTAGCAGGGAAGTCCCTGGCCAGGGCTGATCAGAGATTTGCTGGTAAGTGTTACCAGTAGTTTCTCGACCCGTTGCGAACCTCACATCGGCATGACTTATCGGGTTATTGGGGTCTGACGTTTACCACCCCTAGACTTGATATGCGACATATGAGACGAAGAGATCGAACTGTACGGTTAAGTGTTACTGGTCGGATTCGCAGGAGTGTGAGCGGGCTAGCTCGTCGATCTTCTGATCGCTCAATACCCGGGTGGCCGTTACATTTAGCAGACCGCTTGCGGCTTGTGGATGCTTGATATGATCATCATCTGCTACCGGCGTATTGACGAGTCTTTAGAGTCCTACACAGAGGTTTCCTGGCTCAAGCGAAACGAAATAGGAGCGCATATGAGATATGTGCAGGACCGAGAATAATGCGTGTATGTGATACCGCATTTCATTCTCGCGATATGTGTTTCGATTGGTTATATTCGATATGACCTAGTTATCGAATCATTGATTCGATAAATCGATACATTGGATTCTAGTCGGTTATGTGCGACATGACCGGATCATTGAATCAAATGTTGATTTAATGATTTAATGCATAATTATATATTTGATATATTACTTTGCATTAGCTAGTATTGGTTCACTTTATATGGATTTTCTCACTCGATGTGCAAGAAGTATATATGATATACTTTTGTGCACTACTTTGTGTCATGTTTGATGATACATGTTGTTTGGTGTTGTGTTAAGACTTAAACCATGGTTATGATAATAGTTAGGGTTTTATTTATTTACTTATTTATTTATCTATTCTTTTTGATAAATAAATATATATGATAACAAAATGGTTTCTTTCATGAAGCTTGATGAAGCTTCATGAAGCTTTGACTAAAGTGACTATTTTGTCATCATCCTTAACCCTAACCATTACCATTTACCATGGTTTATTCTCTACACTTAACCTAGGTTAGAACATGATAAGTGTTGGATTTTATTATTCTTTTTTAACAACACTTATCATATTCTTTCTTCATCTTCATCTTTTTCTTCAAGAAAAGCTTAAGGTCCATCAATGGCAACTTGAGCTAAAGTGAGAGAAATCCAATTCTAAAGTGAACCCACCTCCTATTTCTTCACCCTCTACCTCTTGCCAAGTTGTTTTGGGTGTTCTCTTCACAAGTTTCACAACTTGGTGAAGTTGGAGCTTGAACTTGTGATGCCTCGACGTAGATCGTCTTTGACACGAAGCCGACGACCAATTCCGCTCGTTTCTCCGATGAAGCCGTCGCGAGAGTCCAAGATTCAAGATGGACAGCGAGAGGACGTCCACATGGAGCTAAGGAAGTGGATATCCGGATCTACAAAGGTTGTAGCATCTAACTTTTAGTTAAGTAGTTAACTAGTTTTGTTTTTCGCCTAAACATCTAGTCTACGATCCGCGTTAGGGTTTCTCGGCACCCATAAAATTTTAAATTGACATGTTCGATGCCTTGTGAGACTTCATTAGGATGCCTAGGAACCCTACAGTTGTATCAGAGCCTAGCTAGATCCTTAGGCGAAGTCTAGACGGAGTTTGAAGTCCGAACGAACCCGAAACCCCAATTCCAAGGTGCTCTCTGGAAATTTTCTTAAATTTTGGATTTTTGTCAATTAAAAATATGCAGAAAATTATGCAGGGTCTTATATGAAATACTGTGAAATACGAGGGCCTGATTCAACTTTTCCACCGCAGAACCGCGGCATGAGCTATGCATGCGCGGCGGTTCCGCGGCCGTACTGTCCCCTTGTCTGGTGATTTTTTCACAGTAATTCATGAATTCAGATATTATATTTTCTGGATATTTTTATTGTGACTCTACAGAAGAGTATTTTGGGGTTGCTTTGGGGATTCAATTATTCGTTCGGGTTATCAGATTTTGTCTATGTGGCTTTCCGGATAACTTTAGAATATGTTAAAAAGTTCGACCGGATTTAAATACCCAATTTTTCCCCTGCCGGAAAAATTCCAAGTGTTGGATTTTTCTGTGGTTTAAACACGTTCTGAGTAGTGCAAGTAACGCGATGGTCCCTCTAGAAGACAACAAACCTTAACTCGATTATGTGACCGTCTTGAACTGCCCTTTGAACCTTCGGGTTTGGGGCAGTACGGCGTGCCACATGTGAGGCGTTGGCTTGACCCTTCTACGGCTGGACCGTTGGTACTGAGGCATGAAGTGAATGTCTTTGAACCTATTTCATGTGTTGATCGGTGTCGGGAAAACTTGGGTGTTCGAATGTTCGATCGGAAAGTTTAATATATTCTATTTATCCGGAATTGAATACAATAATTGGAATTCACAAACAGTTATGAGATAACTGAATGAATGTTATAAATCTAGCAGTTCAGTCCCACATGATATTGAAAAGAGTTTTCGATAATGAGACTAAAATGCGGGATTTATATCTGTTAGGCATGTGATGTCTAAGTATTTAATTTGATTAGGCATGCGATGTCTAAAGAAGTTGCGGATTCCAATTATTGTAGTTTTACACATTCTTTTCTGTGACCGTAAGTGTAATATGTGATATCGCCGGTTTCGTTGCTATACGTCAACGACAATTGGGGTTTGCATACTTACTTACGTTGATGACATGTGATGTTATGTGTTGCTGGATATGTTATATTGGATCATCGTGTTCGAATAGCCAGGGGTTTTTATGTGAGATGAGTGTTTTTCATTTTCATTCATGTAAAAACTTGTATGTAATATTCTTTTATTTGGGGCACTTCCAGGTAGCGGAAGATGTCACCTTTTGTATATTATTTACTTTTCCGCATTAGGATAGACCCAAGGAGGGGAGCACAAGTAACCGGGTTCTGGGGTCCAGTGGGAGACCAACTCGAGGAGTCGAGTCCGGGTCTCCTAACCCTAGAATTGGCAGGGTTGCTTGCCGCTCTCGTAGGGATCTAGGGGTGTGGGATTGGCTATTCGTCACGACCGTGGAATCCTTGTTTTATACTGGCTCGTATTGAAAACACGGACGTCCTAGTATATCCAATATTTCATATGTTTATTCTGCTGCGATATCTGTGTTGTAACTCTGTGATGGATATAGTATATAGTATATATGATATATTATATAGACGTTACTTATGTTTTACACCCGCGCTAGCCCTGCCCTGCTCTGTCGTTAGTTACCTAACCTAACGGTGCACGAGGGGACATCGAGGCGAATGCGAATGGCATAAGTGTACGTCATATCTATCTGTGATGTTTAGGTATTTAAATGATGGGACTTCATTAATGTGATTAATGAAAGATAAGAAACCTAAGATGTTGTGGAATCGAATTTTAAAATAAAACAGGTAGCTACAGTTCTTGCTTTGCACAGCGGTATATATGATATACCCCGCACCTTATTCGATGAGGAAAGGACCGAGATCCCTTCACCGGGAGTGACTCCTTTAGCAATAACTGGCAGATGCTACAGACTCGGTTTGCTTTTGACTGCTTTTGGGTTTTTGCTTTGCACAGCGATATATATGATATATCCCGCACCTCATTCGACGAGGAAAGGACCGAGATCCCTTCGCCGGGAGTGACTCCTTTAGCAAAACTAGAAAAGCCTCAAAATCACTCCATTTCAAAACTTCATTTGATTCTACAACGATATCAAGTTCATTACGCAATAGGTTTTAAGAAAAACCTAGCGTAGCCCTCCGTCATTTCAGATAAGTCCTGTTTAGTATTCGTGCTGCGTTTGTTGACCTTGTCAAGGCGCAGTGTGCGGTAGCTAACCAGTATTTGTCTGCTTATGCATATGATGCAGATTGGGTTAGGGTAGTCGTACGGCCTTGTTGACCTTGTCAAGGGTCGTGCGGGTGGGTTTGATTCAACCAAGAAATGACGGGTTGAACTTGAGTTGCGGTCTATGGTTTGTTGACCTTGTCAAGGTCATAGATCGTTCGGGGCAAAATATTATCGGGAATTTCAAGTGTTGAAATTTGCAATGAGATTGCATACCTTCTATGAGATAGTTGGATCCCGATACCCACTGCGAGTAAGAGTTACTCCTGGGAGAGTTTTACACATTGCAATTAGCTGATCAAGTAGGTGTCTAGAAAGGTGTCAACGGGGTTATGCCTCTGGGAAAATGAGGTTTACAGTAATTAGGTTCGTGCGAAAGCACGGGGGACCTCCCTCAAAGTACCGACACTGGCCTGGCTGAAAGATTGGCAAACTTGTAGTGTGTAATTAATACCGGCTAGTCTTTCCTTTTAGGGTTTGAAAGGAAGATTTGATAAAAACCAGTGGGAGCCATCCTGATTAGATAAGATAATAACCAATCTGATCTTGCACGAGCATACGCTAAAGTGTTTTCTTCTCTCTCTCTCCAGGTAGCGACCATTTCATACCCTAATGAAGATAATAATATGGATGTATTGACCGAACCCGCATGTTATACTGTGCTGGGGAACGTTGGTTCCGTTCTTTCTTGTAAGAGTTATAGGAATGAACAGGATATAGGGGAATACCAGGATTCCCATGCCACCCGAATGAAGAAAGTACATGTTGATGCATTTTCTTCGGGTGTGTTCGTTGCTGAGAACTGTTTCTCCATTTGCTCCACGTCCTGGGTATTAGATACCGGGTCAGGATCCTATATATGTAATCAGTTACATGGGCTTAGGAAAGGTAGAGAACTTGGAGAAGGTGATAAAGACATTAGAGTTGGAAATGGTGCAATTGTTGCAGCTAAGACTGTCGGGGAATATCACCTTGTATTACCAACTGGTAATACATTGGTTCTGAACGAATGCTATTACATGCCGAACCTGATATGCAACATTATATCGGTTTCTTTATTAAGTAAAGAGGGATATAATTTTGTATTACAGGACAATGTTATGAACATTTTCCGTAACCAAAAGTTGGTTGGATCAGGCACGTTGTGCAATGGCATTTATGTTCTAAATCAATCAACAGTTCTGAGCATAACAAACACACACAAGTGGAAGAGTTCTGAACTCAATGAATCCTTCTTGTGGCATTGTAGACTGGGTCACATCAATGTGACACGACTGGCTAAGTTGCATAAGGATGGATATTTGAAACCTTTCGAACTTTCATCTTATGACACTTGCCAGTCATGTCTCAAAGGCAAGATGACCAAAACTCCGTTTACGGGACACAGAGAAAGAGTTACCGAACTCTTAGGACTTATACATAGTGATATATGCGGTCCCATGTCTACACATGCCAGGGATGGTTCTTCATACTTCATTATATTCACTGACGATCTCTCTAGGTTCGGGTATGTGTTCCTGATGAAACACAAATCAGAAGCTTTTGAGAAATTTAGGGAATATAAACAAGAAGTTGAGAACCAAACCGGAAAAAGTATTAAAATCCTTCGATCTGATCGAGGAGGTGAATACTTAAGCGGAGAATTCCTGGACTTCCTAAAAGAGAATGGGATTCTCTCTCAGCTGACTCCTCCATATACACCACAGCACAACGGTGTATCAGAACGGAGGAACCGCACCCTATTAGATATGGTGCGCTCTATGATGAGCACAGCTGAGTTACCTATTTCCTTTTGGGGATATGCGCTGGAGACAGCAGCATACCTATTGAATCAAGTTCCATCTAAATCTGTACCTACCACACCATATGAGATATGGAGTGGGAAGAGACCATATTTTAAACGAGTTGAAATATGGGGTTGTCCAGCTTATGTCAAAAGCAAAATCCGGACAAGCTCGAGGCACGGTCAGTTCTTTGCAAGTTTGTGGGATATCCAAAGAACTCATATGGGTATTTTTTCTACCACAGTGAGGAACAAAAAGTGTTTGTTGCTCAACATGCCACCTTTTTAGAAAAGGAATTTCTTGAAAAAGAAATTAGTGGCAAAGTGGTAGAGCTGGAAGAGGTTCCAGATACACAAACTCAAACTGAAGATTTAGTGGAACAAGAGGATTCAGTAGCTCCCAATGAACCCCAGCCTCTCCGCCGATCTAGTAGGGTTCCTCGCCAACCTGAGAGATACTACGGTTTTCTCATGGATGGTGGGAGCGAGGATTGCATCATGGAAGATGATGACCCAACTAGCTTCGAGCAGGCCATCACGAGTAGGGACTCAGTGAAATGGCTGGATGCTATGCGGTCCGAGATGGAATCCATGTACACCAACAAAGTATGGACTTTGGACGTTGCTCCTGAAGGGGTAAAACCCATTGGGAGCAAGTGGATCTTCAAGAAGAAACTTGGTGTAGATGGGAAAGTGGAGACTTTCAAAGCTAGACTTGTAGCAAAGGGTTTTCGTCAAAGACCAGGTGTGGACTATGACGAGACCTTTTCTCCAGTGGCTATGCTTAAATCCATCCGGATCATGCTTGCCATCGCTGCTTATCATGATTACGAAATCTGGCAAATGGATGTTAAGACCGCCTTTCTAAATGGTGATTTAGAAGAGTGCGTGTACATGACTCAGCCAGAGGGCTTCGTAGACAGTGGGAACAGCGGGAAGGTGTGAAGCTGCTTAAATCCATTTATGGATTAAAGCAAGCATCGCGGAGTTGGAACATCTGCTTTGACGTCGTTATCAAAGAGTTTGATTTCGTCAAAAACCCAGATGAACCTTATATCTACAAGAAGGTGGCAGAGAGTAAGGTTGTCTTCCTCGTATTGTACGTGGACGACATACTCTTGATAGGAAATGATATTCTTATGCTGCAATCGGTCAAGCTCTTCTTATCACAGAGATTCTCAATGAAAGATCTTGGTGATGCCTCCTGCATATTGGGAATCAGGATCTATAGAGATAGATCCAAACGAATATTGGGATTGTCCCAATCCAGGTACATTGACCCCATACTAAAGAGGCTTAGTATGGAAGAATCCAAGCATGGGAACCTACCCACGATCTCTGGAGTCACTCTCTCCAAAGAGATGTCTCCCAAGACTGATTTGGAGAGAGCTCGCATGCAAGGGATACCCTATGCTTCGGCTGTAGGCTCTATCATGTATGCGATGCTATGTACCAGACCCGATGTTGCATACTCACTAAGTGTAGTGAGCAGGTATCAAGCTGATCCTGGAGAGAGTCACTGGACAGCTGTGAAGAGCATTCTCAAGTACTTGCGAAGGACTAAAGAGATGCTCTTGGTGTATGGTAGTGGAGAACTCCAAGTGGAGTCCTTTACCGATTCAGCTTCCAGAGTGATAAGGACGACTCTAAGTCGCAGTCGGGTTTTGTCTTTACCCTTTACGGAGGGGCGGTTAGCTGGAAGAGTTCCAAGCAGGAAACCGTGGCAGACTCGACGATGGAGGCTGAATACATCGCTGCCAACGATGCTGCCAAACAGGCTGTCTGGATCAAGAAGTTCATTACTGAACTTGGTGTGGTTCCATCCATTGAGCATCCAATACCTTTGTATTGCGATAACAATGGAGCAGTGGCTTTGGCCAAGGAACCCAGGTCCCATCAGCGATCCAGGCATATTCTGAGGCGGTATCACCTGATCCGGGAGATAGTTGATCGCCGGGAGATCGAGGTCAGGAGGATTGACACGAAGAACAACACGGCGGATCCACTCACGAAGGCCATTCCCCAGATACAGTTTGAGAGACTCTTCGGGATGCTCGGTATGCGATACTACAGCAGCTGGCCCTAGTGCAAGTGGGAGATTGTTAGTTGTATGTATGCCCTAGAGGCCAGTATTGTACAGATGATGTATATTATATTGGATGCTTGGACATATATAGAGATGACTTTCTTGCTCGATATGATAGTATGCTATCTGGTTGCTCTTTATCTTAACATGTATACTAGTCTCTTTATACTGTCTTATAGTTACATGTTGGTAAAGCCCTTAGGATGTGTACTTGACTACCTGGACTATGATGCAGATCATACTAGTGGGGACATAGTAGTCCATAAGTACATCCTTCAAGGTCCCTAGTCGTGGGTGTATCGAGACGGGGCATCGATATACCAGTGTAGACTAGCGTATACGCTTCTCGACCCATGTGATGGGCGATGGATGATCCCATATCCATTGGTGTTTGACATCAGAGATGGTATACGGGTGCTCAGTGGAGACTGGGTACACTGGACGGACTCGCCGAGAACTCCCAGATGGTATTATACCTCACGTCAGATGGCAGTTCTCAGGTGACACTTGTACAGGTTAGTCTGTAGACCCGAGATCGTCATAGAGTCTTGTGTGATTCCCACTGTGCTTTGATCTCCACCTTACCACTTCCATGAGGGCGTGCAAAACGGTGGTCTTTGGGTACAGTCCCGAGTCACATGGAGGCAATGAGCGATAGGAGGGGTTTCGTCTCTCCCGGTATTGGGAGTTGATGTTGCGCTGTGCTCGATTGGCCGTAGCAGGGAAGTCCCTGGCCAGGGCTGATCAGAGATTTGCTGGTAAGTGTTACCAGTAGTTTCTCGACCCGTTGCGAACCTCACATCGGCACGACTTATCGGGTTACTAGGGTCTGACGTTTACCACCCCTAGACTTGATATGCGACATATCAGACGAAGAGACCGGACTGTACGGTTAAGTGTTACTGGTCGGATTCGCAGGAGTGTGAGCGAGCTAGCTCGTCGATCTTCTGATCGCTCAATACCCGGATGGCCGTTACGTTTAGCAGACCGCTTGCGGCTTGTGGATGCTTGATATGATCATCATCTGCTACCGGCGTATTGACGAGTCTTTAGAGTCCTACACAGAAGTTTCCTGGCTCAAGCGAAACGAAATAGGAGCGCATATGAGATATGTGCAGGACCGAGAATAATGCGTGTATGTGATACCGCATTTCATTCTCGCGATATATGTTTCGATTGGTTATATTCGATATGACCTAGTTATCGAATCATTGATTCGATAAATCGATACATTGGATTCTAGTCGGTTATGTGCGACATGACCGGATCATTGAATCAAATGTTGATTTAATGATTTAATGCATAATTATATATTTGATATATTACTTTGCATTAGCTAGTATTGGTTCACTTTATATGGATTTTCTCACTCGATGTGCAAGAAGTATATATGATATACTTTTGTGCACTACTTTGTGTCATGTTTGATGATACATGTTGTTTGGTGTTGTGTTAAGACTTAAACCATGGTTATGATAATAGTTAGGGTTTTTATTTATTTACTTATTTATTTATCTATTCTTTTTGATAAATAAATATATATGATAACAAAATGGTTTCTTTCATGAAGCTTGATGAAGCTTCATGAAGCTTTGACTAAAGTGACTATTTTGTCATCATCCTTAACCCTAACCATTCCCATTTACCATGGTTTATTCTCTACACTTAACCTAGGCTAGAACATGATAAGTGTTGGATTTTATTATTCTTTTTTAACAACACTTATCATATTCTTTCTTCATCTTCATCTTCTTCTTCAAGAAAAGCTTAAGGTCCATCAATGGCAACTTGACCTAAAGTGAGAGAAATCCAATTCTAAAGTGAACCCACCTCCTATTTCTTCACCCTCTACCTCTTGCCAAGTTGTTTTGGGTGTTCTCTTCACAAGTTTCACAACTTGGTGAAGTTGGAGCTTGAACTTGTGATGCCTCGACGTAGATCGTCTTTGACACGAAGCCGACGACCAATTCCGCTCGTTTCTCCGATGAAGCCGTCGCGAGAGTCCAAGATTCAAGATGGACAGCGAGAGGACGTCCACATGGAGCTAAGGAAGTGGATATCCGGATCTACAAAGGTTGTAGCATCTAACTTTTAGTTAAGTAGTTAACTAGTTTTGTTTTTCGCCTAAACATCTAGTCTACGATACGCGTTAGGGTTTCTCGGCACCCATAAAATTTTAAATTGGCATGTTCGATGCCTTGTGAGACTTCGTTAGGAAGCCTAGGAACCCTACAATGTGGAGCGAACAGCAATAATGTGCGGGAGCTAAATACTAGACACAACGATAACTAATCTGCATTTAATATAATATAAGCCATACAGTAGTGCCTTTTGAAATGACACGAATCGTGGTGTTTTGAAAATAAGGGCTACGGTGTTTTTAAGAAAATATACGTCCTTTGAAATATCCGTAGAATCCCTTGGCCTGTCTTTAAAATACCCATGATTCGTTAGTTTTTGAAATAGGTAGGAATCGAATCTAGTCTAACAACTACACTAAACTATAGGGCTGAGCTAACAGGCTAAACGAAAGGTAAAGAAACCGCCTAACATCTGAGTGATACATATGCATATATATATTAGTCGGTGATCCCGCCTCGATAGTATCACATCCGATACAATACCTGTAATAAGACATCCCCGAGTTAAGAGTGCGGATCCATCATCAATATATAGCTCGTACGTAAATCCGTCGTACGGCATCCCAAATCTGGGTACGGGTCAAAATCACATTCATCATATTATTCATCTGGCATCCTCTTTATCAAAGATCATAATCCGGGGTACTGACCTACGTCTAGTACAATACTGATATCATCAATCTAATCATGATTTGACTACTGATCTACAGCCTCATACAAGCCGATGTCGTCAACACTTATCATTATAAAGAAGTATACATCGGCCAATGCGACCTATTATAAATATCTTAACATATCTTATCTCATATCTCGATCACAAGTAAATTATTCTATGTATATCACTATTCACATGGTATCGTCGTCCAAAGATCCGCTATAACATCATGACGTATCTCAAATACGAACCCTGCCATATCACCGATCTCACGGCCTCAAATTAAATCTCATCGACTCATCTCAAATCCCAAGTACTATCCTCAAATCCAGTATATGAATACATAGTCCCATACCCATGTGAACACATAAATATATATTCCCATATACGCACATGTGAAAGAAAGAATGTATGGAAGTATGTGCGTGAGTGTGTGTGTGGGTGCAACCTCTACTCTAGGGTTTCGCAACAACACTAAACCAATCCAAGAACACCAAAAATCCATCTTTATCATCAATCAACTCAAACAACATATAATAAATATTTGTGTGTATACGTATTCGTATACATCACCACGAACTGCGGGGGTGCTATACGCCATCCACCCGACTTCTCCCCGTAGATATAAATCTACTCACCTTGCTTCTTGTGTGCCGATGCCGATGTCGCCATCTTCATCTTTGATGCCTCGACATCACGTGGGGTACCTACAAAGTTAACACAAACGCCAAAGCATATGAAAATCACATCGGAAAACCAAAACGGCACACGCTACTCTCATAGGTCAAAACCTATAGTTTCACATGCAAACACGACCAATAACCCTTTGCCGTTGACGTTCAAACGCCACCCGACAGAAACGAATCATCAAATACCAAAATCCATGTTAAAAAGTGTCATAAAACCACGCG
The DNA here is from genome assembly GCA_030015575.1 of Agapanthus africanus. NCBI lineage: Eukaryota > Viridiplantae > Streptophyta > Magnoliopsida > Asparagales > Amaryllidaceae > Agapanthus > Agapanthus africanus. The sequence goes on along the minus strand of CM057341.1, from coordinate 396,777,844 downwards.
CCAACACAAGAAAATTACCCGAGATTCTACCCTATGTGAAATCAGTCAAAGTTGCATATGCCATGGGTCTAGTTTATAGGTTATAAAGCTACAGAACCAAAACGGATCCCAGAACCCATGCTCTGGCCACAAATTGCGGCCAGAATGGATTAATTGGCTGCCTGAAGGAGGGGGTAGGGGCTAGGGCTTTGGGTGATGGTTCCTACTTGCCTGCACATCTCACTGTCAAACCAAAAATATTTTAAGGTGACCCGGGTATTAGCAGATTTCCAAATACACCCACAGAATTACAGTTTTTCCCGATTTCGTTTTCATAAATCCGTATTTCGGGTTCTTGTCTCTGGTTTAGTCCAATATAACATCACAACAGGGGTTGTAGTCCCTAATTACAGCTCAATTCACCTTTGATTTCATTTCAAACCCTAAACCCTAACTTGGAATTTCCAAAGTCCTCAAAACCACTCGATATCGACATGAAACAAGTATGGATGAATAAGGAATCGAAACACTACTCTAATGGTGCAGAAATTACCTCCTTTGGCAACTCAAGAATTTTCTTGAGTTGCTCAAAGTCCTCAAAAATCCTCTCTTTCTTGGTCCAATGCATTTCTCTCGAGCTTGTGCACCTTCTTTGAGAAGTGGTGATAGAGTTTTGGAGTTGTATCCATGGTGTTTTGGGGCTTGGAGATGGAGGAGGAAGAGGGAAGGGGCAGCAGCAACAGCTCAAGGGAGAGAGGGGAGAGAAATGAGAAGAAGAATGATGGAGGAATGGTTCAACAAGTCAAAAGTAAACCTCTCACCCACTCTTTCTCTCTCTTAATCATACCTTACTTTTCCTTTTTCTTTTCTTTTCCTTTTATTTCCTTCTCCATGCAATAGTAAACCCAAAACAAACCATGCACCCAAAACATGTAAGAAAATGTAACAAGTGTGGAAAAAGACATGTGCACAAAACACGCTTAAAGTCCGATTAGCGATTTTTAATCGCGATTAGCACTAAATTAGCATATAATTTATCATAAAAACTTTAAAATGGCATAATTCCATAAAATACCCTATTTTAGAATTTTCCATAATTTTTCCATAATTTTTCCCATTTATCGGTATTTAATTATGCCGAAATATTAAAATATTAATTAAAAATTAATATTAAATTATAAAAATTCCCAAAAATAATATTTTATTTTTCTGAAATGTTACAATCTTCCCTCCTTAAAGAAATTCGGTCGCCGAATTTAAATTTAAACCCCCAAATTCTAAAACATTTCAAATGAAAGTCCAAATCGTAGGGGCTCCGGAATTATCAATACATAAAACGCATCATAGCGCAATGCATGCGCATGAGTAATGAGCAGATAACTCAAAATCGAAACTCCGTCAAGCGTCCCGCAATCAACGGAGTCATGATAAAGACACGAATGCCAAATCCAAAGCAAAACCAATATGATATAACTCGGAACTATACATGTAAATATCAAATCTATACATGTAAATATCTGAAGGAAATACATGCCAAATCTTTTAAAGTCGCTGTGCAATGCGCATAACACTGTACAGTGGAGGACGCCTATCATAAGAAAATAACTATATACGTATATATCTTTTGTTTAATATGTACGTTCCGCCGTTTTGGAAACAATTTAGAAGGGTTTCCTTGTTTTAAACATTTCGTGTCATGTCGGACATGTAGGTAAATACTGAGACTATAGCTTGCTTTTTGGAAATCCCTTTGAAATCTATCAATGCATGCAAAATATACTCAGGTACTGTCATCTGACTCGTCCTGCTCAGTACGAAAACACATAGCAAATAGCATAAAAAAATGTACTGCTCCATAAGAAATTAATCCCAAAATATGCATATGAATACTACGTGTGTCTGGTGCGCATGGAAATCAATATCCATGTATGTGCCATACATGTGCACAGAAACAACATCTAGGTGCAACGGGTGTGCACACAACACCTGTCATAGGCAACGTATGTGCCTGACAGCAAAATCAGGTGCATCTGACAAGCACGAAGAATCTCGATTTAGTGCATCTGGTGTACGCCAAAATCGCATCTCATAATATGCGCCCAACATGCGCGAAAACCCAAATCAGGTGCATCTATCATGCACGAAATCATGAAATCCAATATCAAGCGCCTAACATGCGCAAAATCCAATAAGGTGCACAAAAAAAATGTCGAACATCACAATCGAAATCGAAGTCCAGTGCAACTGTGGTGCACAAAATGCGTATCACTGCACTGCAAGCATATGTGAAATATACCGAGTTTAAAAACCAAATCGTGTGCGTACATATGCAAAAAATAAACTCAACTGTATGAAACCTATAAATCATAAACATGTGAAACCAAGGCACGGAAACGATATCAAGTGCAGCAACTATGCAAAAGTCATAAATACTCAGTAGTTGCAACCATGGTGCATGAAAACAAATATCATGAAACTCAATCATCAAAATCATTCATGCGAATAGATCGCCCAAAATACCGAAATCAAGTATGGAGGAATAGTCCTGCTCAAGCACATCCTCTAAGAATCTTTGGCCAACTGTCGTGGTCACTCATAGCATGTCTCGTCGACGATCATGAACTCTGGCCTGCCGGTGTGCGTAACATGACCACTCCTGGGTCCAAGTCTTCTCGTAATTTATTCCAGAAAGGTCCTGTCGAGGTCTCTCCCAAATCTCGTCTCTGCCGAACTGTCCGGAAGTCATCGTCCTTTACTATATCTGTTTCTTATTCCGGAATGGCTGCGTACTCATCGCGACTCCTTCTGGAAGGTATATCCAAGTACAATTCCTCGGCATGCGTATCGCATCTTTGATGTCGGCGGAGTGGAACATCGTCTCATCAAGATCTCGTACGAACCTCTTACTCTACTTTTCTCTAATTTTGACTTCTTCGGACTCGTCTCGTCGTGGCTGCATGGACTGAGCTCCAACGGCTATCCTCGTATCTAGAGTCTCCTAAGAAGGCATCTCACCACCTAGCATCCGAATGAAGTCGAACCATCCGATCGATTAGTCAAAACCTCATAATCCTCCCAAGAGCTCAACATCTTGGATACAGTTTAATAGTATCGAGTACATACCACAGCATCGGTGGTCCAGCCGTAGAAGGGCAAACCCAAGCCTCACTAATGGCGCCGCGGAACTGCCGCAAACCCTAAGGTTCAAAGGCTTTCACACGGTCATTATGTCGAGTTAGGGTTTCATTCTTCTAGAGGGTCCATAGAATTGCCTGCATGTCTTTCCGAATACTTTAAACTGGGAATAATAGGTTTCTGACATTCGATCGCCTCTATCGACTCTCAACGTATCCGCATGAAGTCGTCTCTAGCTGGAATCAATCTATCTGATGACCTCGTATCGGGGTAGGCGAACGAACCGCATGTCCTCGTCATTCATCCTCGGTGACTAGCGACTTTCTATCATCCCTTAGTACAACTCGTACCGCAATAGCTCCAGCATCTGGGGCGATATCTCGTCGTTCGCAGCAACAACTGGCTTACTCGTCTGCACGCTGAACAGTGCCTCAATCATCATGAATAAGCAATACATCAACGGTCATCAAAATCTGGCTGTCCTCTATCAGTGGCTCAATCCTCAGGTGAAAATCTGCACGTCCGAGAAATCTCATACAGCGATCCATCAAACGCTCGTGGCGCGAAAACACAATAAAAAGACACATCTCTGCAATCATGTGTCGCCGGAATTACGCCTTGGTCAGTCCTCGTTCGTGACGAGCTCGTGTTGACCGCAACTCTAGCTGTAGCTCTCCCTGCCTGTAATCGTAGCAGCAAAACCATAACTGGTACCGATGAGGCTAGATCATGAATGAATATAATACTGAGCAAAGAAATGTACAACCTAAGGCTTCTTAAGTGGAGTAGCGTATCGTAAATATGCCGCGGAACATATGCACGGTACGTCACTCTACTCAAGCTACCTACTCCATCAACCAAGGGTCATCCTACGCTCCGAAGGTAAAACCTAATGCTCTGATACCAACTTTGTCACGCCCCGAAAGTACAGAACATGACCGGCACTTAAACTACGAAACGTCTCGAGGCGTACGTAATCTAAGTAAGCCGAAAACCCAGAAATCCAAACCAAGAAAAGTAGTAGAGTGAAGGAAAAACCATTTTAAATCAAATAGTTTGCAACACATGCCGAAATGCGCATTTTAAAATCACAAGACTTTTTTAAAATTTCGGCAGAGTTTCCCTTGTAAAAACTGACCCCAAACGGGCACAAAACCTGATAAAGCATATATAATGAATAAAAGCATCCCTAAGCGGGAGCTAGCTCTTCGTCAATCGACGATCACAACCACGCAAGAAATATAATATACAACGCCGAAAGGCGAGGATCACAACTGAAAAGGAAACTCAAAACAGCAAGAAATCCATAGAAATATAACGCGCGACTCTAAGGTCGAAAGAATAAACAACACTGGTCTCTATCTGAAATAAATACATATTTGGTTGATGGAGCTTCTAGATACAACAGAATAATAATATACAAAGTATAATGATGGTCACGATGCAAGTGAACCCACCTACTAGCAAATCACCCGGAAAAGGAAGTAGTGCCACCAAAGCCGTAACGAAACCTGTACGGCAAACCTGCAAGAAACTGTGGCACAACGGGGGTGAGTTGCCAACTCGTGAGTAGAAAACATCTATGAGCAGAAATCGTATGAATAACGCAATCCTAGGACATACGATCATTATATATATAATCCTCAAAATGTAAGTCTGAAGCATGAAAAGGTGGCAAGGGTAAACATCTAACCCTAGTGTAATTCCATATGCTCGTGTCAGTGCCTCAGGTAGCAATATATCATATGGATGAAGTATGAATGCATGAAAACAGAATACATGTAAATGGAGAAACTACTTTCATAACTTAGTGAGATTTCCGTATTTTTAAAATGAGGTATCATAAATGAAATCAGCATAAACAGTGTCTAGTATCGACACAAAACATAAATCTAAATATCTCAATATCTCAGGTTCCGGCTATCCGGACTGGCCTGTACCATCAAATCTCAGTACCTCAATATCTCAAAACCTCAATGTCTAAATCTTACTATCTAGGACGCCGTCAGTCCAGATCGGCCCCTAACCTCCAATCACAAGACCACGACGGTATCCTCCGGATATCCGACGTGTCAGGTAAAATCACCGGTAGGTAGTCTGCCCTTGCCAGGCTTATCGTCTACTCCTCGAACTTCTTGCCCCGGGGTACCATACCGGGTCTCCCATGTACCCGAGACGGTTCATCCAACTCCTCGAATCGGGTCTCGAAATCCATCAGCAAACTCATGGTGGACGACTCATACATCATGGGAAAACCGCACTTTTCATTTTAAAAAGAGAGAAGAAGTTTATATATGTTTCTGCGGTTTTCCCCCAAATCCAGGAAATCTCATGAAAATCCGAATCCAAATCACCAATAGCACGTAAAACAGTGAATGTAGGCATAAAAATCCATGAATGCGGCATAACAGTGAATAACAATATGCATGAAGTAGCAAGTAGTAACTGAAATGTCTAAACTGGCATATAAGGCAAGTACACTAATATCATGTCGAAACTATTAGCTAACAAGCTTTGTTAATGTAATAGTATTTTCTAAAGTGTACATAACATGGCAATTACCAATGATGATGTGTGTGAGCCGGCAAGTAAGTGTACGTGGTACATACGCATCATCAGTAATGGTGCTGGTGTCCTAACGGCATGATATCAATAATGGTATATGAAATCACAATATAAGTATGCGATGCGGAGCGAACAGCAGTAATGTGCGGGAGCTGAATACTAGACACAACGATAACTAATCTGCATTTAATATAATATAAGCCATACAGTAGTGCCTTTTGAAATGACACGAATCGTGGTGTTTTGAAAATAAGGGCTACGGTGTTTTTAAGAAAATATACGTCCTTTGAAATATCCGTAGAATCCCTTGGCCTGTCTTTTAAAACACCCACGATTCGTTAGTTTTTGAAATAGGTAGGAATCGAATCTAGTCAAATAACTACACTAAACTATAGGGCTGAGCTAACAAGCTAAACGAAAGGTAAAGAAACCGCCTAACATCTGAGTCGATACATATGCATATATATATTAGTCGGTGATCCCGCCTCGATAGTATCACATCCGATACAATACATGCAATAAGACATCCCCGAGTCAAGAGTGCGGATCCATCATCAATATATAGCTCGTACGTAAATCCGTCGTACGGCATCCCAAATCTGGGTACGGGTCAAAATCACATTCATCATATTATTCATCTGGTATCCTCTTTATCAAAGATCATAATCCGGGGTACTGATCTACATCTAGTACAATACTGATATCATCAATATAATCATGATCTGACTACTGATCTACAGCCTCATACAAACCGATGTCGTCAACACATATCATCATAAAGAAGTATACATCGGCCAATGCGACCTATTATAAATATCTTAACATATCTTATCTCATATCTCGATCACAAGTCAAATATTCTATGTATATCACTATTCACATGGTATCGTCGTCCAAAGATCCGCTATAACATCATGACGTATCTCAAATACGAACCCTGCCATATCACCGATCTTACGGCCTCAAATTAAATCTCATCGACTCATCTCAAATCCCAAGTACTATCCTCAAATCCAGTATATGAACACATAGTCCCATACCCATGTGAACACATAAATATATATTCCCATATACGCACATGTTAAAGAAAGAATATATGCAAGTATGTGCGTGCGTGTGTGTGGGGGTACAACCCCCACTCTACGGTTTTGCAACTACACTAAACCAATCCAAGAACACCAAAAATCCATCTTTATCATCAATCAACTCAAACAACATATAATGAATATATGTGTGTATACATATTCGTATACATCACCACGAACTGCACGGGTGCTATACGCCATCCACCCGACTTCGCCCCTTAGATTTAAATCTACTCACCTTGCTTCTTGTATGCCGATGCCGATGTCGCCATCTTCATCTTCAATGCCTCGACATCACGTGGGCTACCTACAAAGATAACACAATCGCAAAAGCATATGAAAATCACATCGGAAAACCAAAACGGCACACGCTACTCTCATAGGTAAAAACCTATAGTCTCGCATGCAAACACGACCAATAACCCTTTGCCGTTGATGTTTTAACGCCACCCGAAAGAAACGAATAATCAAATACCAAAATCCATGTTAAAATAAGTCGTAAAACTACGTGCCAACTCAAGAAAATTACCCCAGATTCTACCCTATGTGAAATCAGTCAATGTTGCATATGCCAAGGGTCTAGTTTATAGGGTATAAAGCTACAGAACCAAAACGGATCCCAGAACCCATGCTCTGGACGCAAATTGCGGCCAGAATGGATTAATTGGCGGCCTGAACGAGGGGGTAGGGGCTAAGGCTTTGGGTGATGGTTCCTAGTTGCCTGCACATCTCACTGTCAAACCAAAAATATTTTCAGGTGACCCGGGTATTAGCAGATTTCCAAATACACTCACAGAATTACATTTTTTCCCGATACCATTTTCATAAATCCGTATTCCGGGTTCTAGTCTCTGGTTTAGCCCAATATAACATCACAACAGGGGTTGTAGTCCCTAATTACACCTCAATTCACCTTTGATTTCATTTCAAACCCTAAACCCTAACATGGAATTTCCAAAGTCCTCAAAACCACTCGATATCGACATGAAGCAAGTATGGATGCATAAGGAATTGAAACACTACTCTAATGGTGCAGAAATTACCTCCTTTGGCAACTCAAGAATTTTCTTGAGTTGCTCAAAGTCCTCAAAATCCTCTCTTTCTTGGTCCAATGCGTTTCTCTCGAGCTTGTGCACATTCTTTGAGAAGTGGTGATAGGGTTTTGGAGTTGTATCCATGGTGTTTTAGGGCTTGGAGATGGAGGAGGAAGAGGGAAGGGGCAACAGCAGCAGCTCAAGGGAGAGAGGGGAGAGAAATGAGAAGAAGAATGATAGAAGAATGGTTCAACAAGTCAAAAGTAAACCCCTCACCCACTCTTTCTCCCTCTTAATCATACCTTACTTTTCCTTTTTCTTTTCTTTTCCTTTTATTTCCTTCTCCATGCAATAGTAAACCCAAAACAAACCATGCACCCAAAACATGTAAGAAAATGTAACAAGTGTGGAAAAAGACATGTGCACAAAACACGCTTAAAGTCCGATTAGCGATTTTTAATCACGATTAGCACTAAATTAGCATATAATTCATCATAAAAGCTTTAAAATGGCATAATTCCATAAAACACCCTATTTTAGAATTTTCCATAATTTTTCCAAAATTTTTCCCATTTATCGGTATTTAATTATGCCGAAATATTAAAATATTCATTAAAAATTAATAATAAATTATAAAAATTCCCAAAAATAATATTTTATTTTTCTGAAATGTTACAGATCCTCACAGCTCATAAAGTTGAAAAGCCTTAGGCAGCAGATCTGAACCTGTTTCCTAAGCCGTCGCTGTTTTGCGAAGAGATCAAGATAGATTTGCTAAAAAGGACAAAACACTATGAAATAAAATATGTCTTTTATTCATGAATCCAAATAAATACAAGGTACATTGCATAAAAGAATCAAAAGATACCCTCATTCTGGAGTAAATACAAAAAGGAGAATATAAAAAAACGTATATCTTCAAGCTGGCGGACGGTACAATAAGTTCGTCAATTCGTTACTATTCCGCTGGGCCTCAGCTTCAAGCTTTGTTATGACCACAAGAAGGGTCTCCGCCTGAGATTGTTGAGCCTGATACGAGGTGAGCCGGCTTTCAAGCTCCTTTTCGGCAACTTTGTGAGCTTCGACCATCTCGCGGGTAAAGATAACAGCTCTATCAAGAGCTACCACCTCCGTGAAAGCTTCTTGAAGCACCCGCCAAAGTTCATACGCACGAGTGGTCTTAGTGGTGAGTTGAGCTTGAAGTTTCCCCAAAGCATTTTAAGCTAAATCCCTCTCCGAAAACTTCCGATCAAGCCACTTCTCGCACGACTGCAGATTGGCCGCACACCGTTCGATCCATCCTCGCAGACTTGATTTCACTGTTAAGATGTCAGAGAGAAGACGGGTGCATTCAAGCCTGTGTAGGCAGACTTCCACTCGGCGACAATACTCAACCCAGACGCGTACCAATGCTTCATCATGATAGGTAGCGAGAACGGACAAGGTAGAATTGGCTTCGACAGCAAATTCTTCAGCTGGAACAAAGGTACCAACGCGAAGGTCTTTAATGAGAGCCGTCAGGGAGTATATGCTTTGCCTCACCATCCTTTCGGACGCACGCCGGGTATAGGGACCCGGTGGCATGAGGATCCGAGATTCCAACGGAACTAGGACCGGCAGAGCTGTCAAGATTCGTGAACAGTAAATGAAAATAACAAACATGGAATAAGCAAATCAATGCCAAAGACAAAACCTTACTTACCCGCAGTCATCCAGGAAGGGTTTGAGAGATCCCCAGGCCTAAGACAAAACCTTACTTACCCGCAGTCATCCAGGAAGGGTTTGAGAGATCCCCAAGGATCTCAACCTCGTCATCGGCTTCCAGAACTGTGGAGCGCATATTAGCATCATTATAAAGAATAATAATAAAACGAAAGGGGTCAAAGAACACCAACCTTGCCCGGAATAAAGAACTATGCTTTGCGGGGGTATTTCCTGTAGGGCAGCCATATCAAGCAAACGATGGAAGGTTTTCCTAGGAGATAGATCCATGATGAAGGTTGCCAATTCCCGCAATTCTGAAGAAAGGAAGGGTTCAGATAATAGAAGGTTCGTTAAAGTGAAATATAGAATATTACCTTCGATACTTCGACCTCCTTGAACCGGAGGGATGGCAGCTTCGGCAGGCTCCACCACACCCTCGGGTATGTCACTGAGGATATGGGCCGGTGAGGCAGTTTCCAATTGAGGAACAGCAGTCGCCATCGAGAGCTCCAAGTCAGGACTAACGGCTCCAACAACCTCCTCTACACCCTTCGGTGCTTCACTAGAGATGTCCATGGGAGCTATAGTCGGTGAAGTCACCTCTGCTGGAAGAATAGACACTGGAGGAACGGAAGTTACCCCCGGAAGCTCTACAGTCAGGACGTAACTTGAGCTCAAATTCTATGTCATTGCTAAAGTACCTGCAGAGTTTTCACAAAGATAAGAAGATATGAAAAGCGATACAAAGTTTTTGCCGAAAGGAAAATACGGGAAGCACACATACCGATGCGCCAAGATGCTTCTAATATAGCTTTTTCAAGCCGTCGTTCCTTCCTGAGAACGTGTGCTCGCCGGGGTTCAAATGAAGATTCATGACCACCAGTCTTCAATGCCAGCTCATCTTCAGAAGCGACTGAGATAGGCTGCTTAAGGGCTATCTCGTCTTCCTGTCGCAGGGGATCCATATGTACTCTCCGTAATGATGGGGGATCTTCGTAGAATATAACGGGACTATAAGGTTTCTTCGGGACACCAACATTCTCAATTTCGTCCTGTGAGCGCCTTATAGCCTCACCCAATTTTGCGGCTTCCATGGCAGACAAACCCGGAAAGAGAAGACCATCATCCGGCTCTAGCATGGATATGGGTTCGTCATGAGCAACGACTTCAGGTTCGAGCAAGAGGTCGATCAGACCGGTAACCGTCTTCCTCCTCCTATTCGAGCTGGAGTTGACACTAGAAGATGAAGATCGCCTCCTGCCCCTTAGCGCTTTGGTGCGACGTTGGCCGATTTCGCCTCCAGTATCCTCTTTTGGCGGTACTACCGATCATGACACTGCTATTAAGGACGTCGCAACTGATGAAACCACTGCTGGCACCTTATCGGAAGCCTTTGCCTTGGCTCTAGTGTGCATTTGCATACCAACGGTGGGAGGAATCGATTCTGCATCCGCCACCTCAAGGATAAGTAAGGCGCCGTTACCCCTCAGTGGAGGGCGAACCACCGTCCGCGGTCTCGTGGCGGAACGCCCGTAGCCTGGATCGGGGCGGGAGCTCTATATCCAAAGAGTATCCGCCTCTACACAGCAATGATGGGACCAACTCGATAGCGATACCAACCCATAAAAGCCCCCACACACCTTGGGATATAGTCTGCCTCGGGGATCATGAAACGAGAGCCGGTGTTCAGTCGCATGAAGTGATGGGTGATGTCACGAACAACTCCCAGAGATGAGCTAGGCTCCACCAAAAATACCTCGAAAGGAACACCCTGGTTAAAACCCAATTGCCGAGCAAAGCGGTACGGATTATACCGCATGAAAAGAACCGTATCATTTCGACGAAACACCAAATAGCCCGGCCTGATCAAATACAAGTGCATAATTTCCTTAGACTTCAAGGATGGTGCTCCACATTTCAATAAATCGAACAGCTGTTGAATAGGTCCCAAAGGAGCAGAGAGGAATCGGTCGTTGAATACCATCCCGCCTTCGTTAGCATACGGGTTAAGCAACACACGAAGCTAAGTCGGATCGAGAGCAGAAGCATCCACCAACCTCATGAGCCGCGGGAAAGTGTAAGCATCATAGAAATATGGCCTCTGGTGCGCTGCAAATGCCCCAATACATGCATCTCGATCCACGACGTGAAGTAGTGGAAGGAGAAACTCACCACATCTACACCGGGGGTCGAAGTATTGGCTGCAGTGCTCAACCCATGGTACAAATGTGATAACCCCTCAATACCCACAGCCAGTCGTGTCCCTTCAGCAGTGTGATGAGCAGGATAGATGACCGAAGCTCTCATGAAGTGATGATGCGTTAGAATGGCAAACCAGCTAAGCCAAAGGCTGATAAAACCAACAAAGAAGGTCTCTACGTCCATGCCGGGAGCCGCAATTGAATCAAAGGACACGGCCGGCAAGATCGGGATGTAAAACTGCGGTAAATCTTCTTCTTTGGATGGCAGCTTATCCAACCCAAAACCAAAGGGGTCGTTAATACTCGTGAATTTCGGAGTCTCCTTTGATAAGACATCTTCACGGAGGAAGCAGGCAATAAAGCTCTTAAAGGTGACGCTCTGTTACTCTGACTCCGCGAACAGCTTTTCGAAAATACCCAGAGTCTTGATTAGTCTAGGGTACTGATGGCGGGTAGCGTTTTCAATCGTCAAGCCGTCAAGCATAGCAGGCACGGTCGCGAATACATACTCATTGGGAGGCAGCAACTCTTCATAGTGCTCTCCTATGATCGGCAATCCGGAAATCTCGTGGAGCTCTTCCAGGGAAATCTAGACCTCACGATCCCCTAGCAAGAAAGTGTTGGTGGGAAGATTCCATTGATTCGGGAAAGTTTTAAACCACCAGACATGAGGGGAGTAATAATGAAAGAGGGACGCGTACACCGCCTGATAAAGCCCAACCTTCTGCAATCGTGCACGATGAGCGGACAGAACATATCGAGCCCAGGGAAGATAGCCCGGTGGGTAGCGAGGGGTAAGCCCTATCTTATAGACTTGTCCCCAGGGTTGGGCTTCACCTTGGCAAATGCGACACCCCAAGATGTCTATGGCCGGCAAAGGCTGGTTTGGTATCCCAGCTGTCGACGGCTCAAGCCGGCCGATAGGAGTCCAATCAACCGCCTCCACCGCAAAAGAAGTCTGCGGATGCTCCATCGGCAAGATTGGGTGAAGAGGCTCTGTTGGCACTTCGCAAAGAAAGGTGCGGTGACCCCGGATGATATGCCCGTACCAAGTTCCCCACGAGAGCAAACTGGTACAGTCCCTGTCATGGGCCCTGATCATCGCCATTGCTTCTTCACCCGACGGCGATTGTGGAGAAGCAGAGTTTGAGTGGGTAAAAGGAAAGTAAGGAAGAGAAGCCATTGGTCCTGAAACAAGGGAAAGAAAAACCATGAATGAAGCCCATATGTATATATATATATATAATAACAAAAGAAAACGACAAAATGTCTGTTTTGCAGGACCATTGCCTACAAGACACATGGACCCCACAAAATCAATATGGCGGCTCACCAATGATGAGACAGGGAAATCATTATGAGAATCAAGAAGATCCTCATTAAATGGACATTGGAATTCAATCAAATTCTTGGGAAAATAAGTTCTGTTAAGCACGCAGCAAATTCGAATTTGTGCGAATAAGGGTAAAACCCTATGAAACGATTTTCAAGAACAACAGGGAATAAAATTCCTGAAGGGGCCTTTTGATCTTTTAGAGCTTAGCCCTTCGCCAGAGGAATTAAATTCCTTTTATGTGATGGAATTAAATTCCAAGAACTGATAAAAAATATATGAGAAATAAAATCCCATGAATCCTCAAAATCAGAGGGGAATTCTTGAGATATGGAGGTTTACTGCTCAAAGATCACATCTTTGGATCTCTAAGAGATGAGTTTTAGAGGAGAGCAAAGCTCTCATGATGGATTTAAAATCCAGAGGCTTTCTTTAAGAAAAGGGTTTTCTGATTTCAAGAACTTTACCTAAAAAGGGTTCTTTTTGGCAGAGTTAAACTCTGGAAATATCAATGAACAGAGAACTAAGCTCTAAAGTGGAGAATTAAATTCTCAAAGAAAGCGAACAAGGAAGAAGAAGAAGGAATGGAGGCGTTACAGAGACGAGGCCCCTGCATTTATAAGACATGATGGGAAACGGCTCATCTTCCCCGTTCCCTAGGCAGATCCAACGGCCGTAAAGGTGATAGCATTGCACTCACGTGCATGCCACGTGAGAACAACGCTGTGGGGGCATTTGTTCCCTTATAAAAATTCAGGAAGAAAAGGGGAAGGGAAAACTCCCCACTAATGGAAGCATCACGTGTAAGCACGTGGTCATCGATCCCTTACAAAGAGACTCAATGAGGGAAAAGAAAAACTTCTCGCTAGTAGAGCATCACGTGCAAGCACGTGATACATCTCTATACAGAGTAAACGGCTTCACTTAATAAGCGGCAATTAAAGCCTCACGTGCAAGCACGTGATCGCCTTTCACACAAAATGTGTAGGACCCAGTTATAAAATAAACAAAGAGCAAAGAAGCTCATGTGTTACAACGTGATGCCTTCCTTCCCTTTTTTGGACTGCTGCATACAAATAAACCAAGATAATTTTGTGAAGGGTCACGTGCTACACGTGATGGGCTCCAATGCCTTCTGAACCAATAGAATTAAATTCTCAAATAAAAGGGGTCAAAGCCCTATCTGGAAAGCATTTCCCTAGATCTTTCTAAATAAGAAAGATTGCGCTCTGCAAAGCAGAGCGCTATTGGATTAAAAATCTAATGGTGATTAAAAATTACCAATTTACAGAAGAAGATTCTGTATAGGAAAATATTTTCCTAATCTTATAAGAAATATCTTCTGTAAAACAGAAGTCCTTGGATTAAAATTCCAACGGTGAATAAAATTCACCAATTGATCTAAAAGATCAGTTTGGTTAATCAAAATCTTTCAATAAGAGATTTCCCGAACAAATTGATTCTTTTCTTTCTCCTATAAATAGGAGCCAAGAGACAAAAAGAAAAAGGGAGGAGAAGAAAAAGAGAGATAAAAACTTCAAGTCAAAAAAGAGAAAACAGAAAGAAAAATCTGAGGTAAGACAAGAAACAAAAAACAAAGAATACCTCATCTATTTAACATCCATAAGAGTTTAACTCTTCTCAAAAGAACTTAGTTCTTCCATTGGTTGAGATCTGTAGAAGCAGATCTCCCAACAAGTTGAGAATTTAATTCTCATCGGGGAGATTTTTCCATGCAGATCCAAAACTTAGAAGGAGATCTAAGTTCAGAGAATTTAATTCTCCAAAAAGTATATAGGAATTTAATTCCTCTGATAAGACAAGGGTTTAACCCTTCATATAAGAACACAGTTCTTTCTTATGGTAAAAGATCTGCAGAAGCAGATCTCCTCACAAGTTGAGAATTTAATTCTCACCGAGGAGATTCTGCTATGCAGATCCCAGACCTAAGAGAAAAACTAAGTCCTAAGAATTTAATTCTTACAAAATAGTGGGCTTGAAAGTATCGAAACTCAGGGTCCATGCATGTAAAAGTATTGATACCCAACATGGTAACAGCCGATCACGTGCTCCCACATGAGCACCTTTGATGAACAAAAGAGGATAATCGGGATTGACTCACGTGATCACACGTGACCTCAAAGTAGTGCTTAGCACTTACAAAACAAAAAGGGAATAAACCCAAAGAAACAAAGTCAACTTTTAAGAGCCTCACGTTACCCACGTGAGCGCTTTAAATTTTTTGGAGTTTAGCACTATTTCAAGCGCTTCACGTGACCCCACGTGAGCGCCTCAAAATTTTAGTGTTTAACACTATTTCAAACACCTCACATGGGAGCACGTGAGCGCTGAATATATACTAGTGTCGAACACTATGAAAGGCCAATATTAGCCAAACTCAGACCAAATTTTCCAAGGACCATCAATTGAGCCCCTCATTCTCATGGTCTCCAAAACCGATCTCAGTCCCAAAGACAGTTAATGAGCCCCCAACAAATGGCATCTAAATTGAGGTTCATCCCATTCCCCCCCAGTCGGGTCATTGGTTCAAGAGAACATCTCTTCATACCTCTGATATATGTCGTTGTATTTCTTCAACGTCTTCAGAAAGATGGAGGGTCCCAATAACCAATAACTTTTGGTGCATTCCCAAACGGTTAAACCAAAACCCTACATACTATGACGTGGGCGCTATTTTAAATGAAGCGCTTCAGCGCTCCAAGTCTGGCGCTCAGCGCCAAGCGCTCCACGTGCTCCTCACGTGGGAGCTATTTCAAATGAAGCGCTTCAGCGCTCCAAGTCTGGGGCTCAGCGCCAAGCGCTCCACGTGCTCCTCATGTGGGCGCTAAGAAATTACAAAGCGCTCTATAAATAAGGCCCAACGCTATAAAAAGTGTTCAACACTCAGTAAAAGACAAAAAGAAAAAGGGGTGTCAGAACCTAAATCAATGCTCAGCATTGTTGAATAAAAAAGTGACTGAGCCTAAATAAATGTTCAACATTTTATTCATAACCGAGTGGGCTGAGCCCAAGTTGGCCACAAGTCCCTGATTCATATTAATTGACCCCATGTGCTCACAATCTTTTGAATTGGTCTTAGTCCCAAACCTGACTACAGATCTCCTAACCAACATTGCTTCGAGGGTACATCACTTCATACCTCTAATACATGTCGCTGTAATTCTTCAACGTCTTTAGAGAGATGGAGGGTCCCAATAACCAATAACTTTTTGTACATTCCCAAACGGTTAAACCAAAACACTACAGACTACGATGTCTTTAAACCAAACTACGATGTCTTTAAACCATACAGACTACGATGTCTTTAAACCAGACTACGATGTATTTAAACCAGACTATGATGTCTTTAAACCTTATGGACTATGAGGCCCTTAAACTCATGGACTACGATGTCCTTAAACCCAATGGACCGCGACGTCTCTATACTAGGATGATAGAGCCCAAATACTCTTTCGTTGGATCTAAATGATCCTAAAATCCCGTTGAGTAGATCTTAGTCTAAAATTAGACTAACGTATCCTCAACAAACATTTAAGTTGGTTTTAATCTCCAATGAGATTAACGATCCTTAAATAGAACAAACTCCAAATCTAAGAAAATACGGATTTGGACTAATCCCCGCCCTACGGGCGACAACACAAATTAGTCTCCGTATACAATCCAGGGGCAACCAAAAAGAAAACAAACACAACACGAGATGAAGTGACCTTCTGGGGCAGGAGAAAGTGGTTATCGCTACGCAGTAACGTAATTAACTGCAGGGGCTTGCGCTTGCAGGGAAGAGCATCGCCACAATCAAAAACCCCTCACAATGAAGGGGAATCTGACGAAGTCTGCTACAACGGTCGCATCTGTCTAAACCTTCGATATATGGTGCCATAAATCAACTTGGCATCTTCGGAGAGGTAGGCAGATAAAACCAAATAGCAATTGCCCCCCAAATTCAGGCAAGACGTTTGTCTTCCCGGTTTTCGGCTGTAAACAATACTAGTAGAACACTTAGACACCAGAAGAAAATTGGAGCCCAAATTCAAATTTCAATCCGGGGAGATCCTTCATAAGTTCGGCGCCGTCGGCCTGTTCTCCCCCTTTTGCTCCAAAATTTTTCCCTGTGCTCCAGTGTTCTAATTCTGTCACAATTTTATTGTTTGATTTTTATAATTTTAGGTGTGTAGGAGCTTGGGCATTCATATCGTTTTTCGCACTAAAAATCCATTTTTCCAACATTTATAGATTTTGACGGATTTGCGAACTGCGATCATATGGGGAAAAGTGTACATTCAAAACTAAGGTGATTGCGATGTACAGTGCCAAATATCTGGGTAGTTTGACCCGCGCAAGAGAACATTTCAAGCTAGCCAGATTCAATTCAACGGGGGTTTCTTAACCCGAAAATTTATCGGTACGTACTTTACTAACACCTTCTTCTCAAATCTGACACATCCAATATTCTATCTTTGCAAGATTCTTTGCAAGTTCGCTGTCAAACGCTGAAAACGACTAACCCGTATTTGTTGCAGTGTTGTGCATAAACGTAAAAAACGATTGTTTGATTCTTTGAATAATTTTTTTTATTGAATTGCGCATTGCATCCATTAATACGGATTTAAGGGCAAGCGAACCCCACAACATAAGGTAAAGGATTTCATCACCTTTTCCGTGCTCCACAAATCATGAATTGAGCATAACGTTTACCCGCACAAAAATTTAAAAGAAACTAAAATTTAAGCCTTCAAGGACTTCGCGCTTACTAGGAGAATTTAACTGTGTTTACAACACCGCTTAACGGTATATCGTTCACGGGGTGTCTAGGAAATTGTTCACGGTGAAACTGCCAAAAGAGAAAGGGTTATCTAATTAAGGACCTTCGCGAAAGCGTTGTAAAACCTCCCCTTATCTTTGCACTTACCTGGCCTCGTGATCAGTATATCTTGAGCCCGTTTCTCAATACAGTTTTACTTCGACAATCAAGTTCTTGAGCAGGTCTAGTTTACCTAGGTAAACCCTAGACCGATTACGTGTGTGGTATTGTGTCGTGATTGTTTTTGTCCACATTCTTTTTTGTGTCTATATTTCATACTTTTGTTGATAACTAACAAAAAAAATCACATTCTTTTTCCTCTCCTTCTTCTCTTCATAACATGGGTACCCCATGTAAACCAACTCTTGCTGAACTTTGGTACCCACAGCCAGATATTACTTCTTACGGTTCTTGCTTTGGTCGAACTTCGAACAATCCCTCCATGCCAAAACTTTCTTTGAAAGATCGGATAGACGCGTCTAGGACAAACAATTGGACTCCGCAATCCACTTTGTATCAACCGTTTCAACCTCCCCCACCTTCTTACGTTAATACCCCTTTTGAGAGTCCTGTTGTAACTCCAAGACCTATGTCTATTGCTGAACGTATTGAACAATCCCGTGGCCGATTTTTCACTCCTTTCACCACTTCCAATTCTTTTGATTAACAATTCCAATCACCTTCTTATCTGAATGTTGATCCTACTCCTGTCCAACCATTCGATTCCAATCAATCCTACCCGGCTTTTGCACCTTCCCTAGAAATTTCTTATGAACAGCCTTTTGGGAGTTTTCAGTATCCAAACAATTTTGAATCTTTTATTGAAACCCCTTCACAACCCATGTCTAGTCCGGAACAGTCATTGAAAGATTTTCAGGTAGCGTCATGCCAACAGATGATGGATTTGAATGCGTCCATGGCCGCCCTCATACAACCTAAAGAACCGGTAGCTAGTTTCCAACTAACTCCACATTTTCCAATGTATGATGAGGCGATAGGACATGTTGCGGATTTGAGTCGTAAGAGTGAGCAGTACACCCTTCCAAATCAAACCTGACCATTGCAAATTGAATTCCACAACTCCGATTTTGAAAGTCTATCGAGTGTCCTAAGCGATTCACCGATTGAAGATAGAACGTTTAATGAGTTGTACGACTTTGTAGTGTTTGATTTACCAGATTGTGAAAGGTCCATTTCAAGTGAAACCAATCCTAAACCTTTTGACCTCTACACCTCCATATTAGAACCACAATTGATTAAAATCCATGCTTTTGATGAGGTGTCTGAGAAATTTGATTTTCACTTGATTGAGGATATCGACGCTGAGAATATTTTGGATGATGCACCCACAGCTTTGGATGAGTTTTTCTCTCCAATTCATCATCCCGAGTCATTAACTGCTTTTCCCGAACTCCATATGAGTCTTGATATTGATGAGTTAATTTTTTAGGAGACTTTTGAGGATAGAATTGAGGATGAGCCAGTTTTATTAGAGGAGTCGGATTTTCCAATTCATCCTGTCCCTTTTACTGACTGTGTACACCCTCCTAAATCTTTACCTGATATCCTTCCTCAATCACTTCCCTCCATCCTTTCCATCGGTCCGACCTTGCAAGACACCGTATCACTTTCATTTCCTATGTCTGGTTTACTAAATTCGGTCTGCCCATGTTTCCTCATGAATCTTGAAGGATTTGACCCCATTTCTCGACGGGTTGATAGATTAGTACAATCGCTTTTTACACATCGGTCATTACAAATTGTACTAATTTATTCACTCCATTTTCACCCTCAGGATCGTATTCCATTTCTTTTTCCCTTCCGCTATTCTTCTCCTCCACCGAGACCGTATTCCGCTTCTATCCCCATACGGTCTCGCATATTCTCTATTTCTTTCCTTTACACCTTCTTTCACCAGCCACTTCTTTATAGCGACAAATTTTTTTAATGGTTGGTGCTGACTTTTGGCCTGTGTAAGGCCTTGTATAGATTCATACTATTCTCTCCCCACTAACTCTGAACTTCAACGCTTAACAGTGGCAACACTGTTTCACTTAAGTTTGGGGGGGATCTTTTTGTGTATATATTTTTGGTTTACTTTTTCTTTTGTATAAAATAAAAAATAAAAAAAAACAGGGAAGTGCCGACCAATTTTGACCCTCTTGGTGTAGCCTGACAGTGAGGGCACTGTCAAGTTTAAGTTTGGGGGTGTGCTCGGTAAGCTTTCTTCCTTCGCATTCATGTGTATATTTTGCATTTGCATACTTATTTAAAAAACCATTAAAATCGAAAAATTTTACAAAAATATAAAAACTTTGTCGTCAAGTTAGCTAATAGGGTAACTTAGATCTTTATTCCAAAAGTTTAGTTGATACGTTAGAAATGTTCGGATTCCTCAGCACCTAGCCGAGGGTTTGCAAGCATCACACATGCCCCAACAAAAATTAAAGGGGGTGCTAAGCAATCAACTACGAATCGAACTAGAAAACTAGGGTAACAAAACTTGTAATCCATCATTACAAAGAGAAGTGAATGAAAATACAACCTTTGTGGATCCGGTCTGTTACTTCAAAAGCTCCGTGTTGACGTCCCTTCGCCGCAATCATCGTAGTCCCGAACTCTAGAAAGGATTTCCCCGGAGAAATGAACAAGCTAGCTCGTTGACTTCGAGGCCGAAGATGATCTACGTCGGGATGACTCAAACTCAAGCTCCATCTTCACTAGGTCAAGAATTTTGTGAAGAGAACACCCTAAACTAAATAGAAAGTAGTAGAGAATGATGGAATAGGAAATGGGTTCACTTTAGATTTTGATTTCTCACTTTATTTCTTCACATAGAAAAAATCTAGCAACCTTTTTCTTTTTGATGAAGAAGAAGAAGAAGAACAAATGAAGTGAAGTTAATTCTCATAATGCAACCATGGGTGAGTTAGTTTTATCCACTAACCATTGTAGAGACATAACTATGGCTAATTATAATGGTTTGGTTAAAAAATATCTTAATTGAGAAAAAATGAGTGGACTTTGTCAAAGATGCTTTAAGCTTCATGAAGCTTTGAGCCATGAAAAAAGAAGCCACCATTTTGAATAATTAAGATAAATAAAAACCTAAATTATAATTAGCATGGTGTATGTCACACACACACACCCATGTTTGCATGTATCATCAAGCATGAAACAATCATTTACACAAACATATATCATATATACATCATGTGCATATCAAGTGAGAAAATAATTTTAAGTGAACCAATACTAGTTAATGTAAAGTAATATATCAAATATATATAATTATACATTAAATCATTAAATCAACACTTGATTCAATGATCCGGTCATATCGCATATAACCGACTAACATCATGCGTATCAATATATCGAATCAACACTTGAGTCGATAACTCGGCTATATCGCATATAACCGACCGATGATATCAATCGCGAGAATAGAATACGGTATCACATATTCATATTATTCTCGGTCCCGCACATATCTCATATGTGCTCCTATTTCGTTTCGCTTGAGCCAGGAAACCTCTGTGTAAGACTCTAAAGACTCGTCAGTACGCCGGCAGTAGGTGGTGATCATATCAGTCTCCCACAAGCCGCAAGCGGTCTGCTAAACGTAACGGCCACCCGGGTATTGAGCAATCAGAAGATCAACGAGCAAGTCTACTCACACTCCTGTGAATCCGATCAGTAACACTTACCGCACAGTCCGGTCTGTTCGTCTAATATGTCGCATATCTCGTCTAGGGGTGGTAAACGTCGGACCCCAGTAGCTTGATAAGTCATGCCGATGTAAGGTCCATAACGAGCGTGAAACTACTGATAACACTTACCAGTAAATCATAGCAACCCTGGCCAGGGATTTCATGTTATGGCCAATCGAGCATAGCGCAACATCAACCCCAATACCGGGAGAGACGAATCCCCTCCTATCGCTCATTGCCTCCATGTGACTCAGGACTGTACCCAAAAACCACCTGTTTGCACGACTCAGTAGAGTCGTGGTAGGGTGGAAATCAAAGCAGAGTGGGAGACACACAAGGCTCTATGACGATCTCGGGTATACAGACTAACTTATACCAGTGTCACCAGAGAACTGCTATCTGACGTGAGGTATAATACCATCTAGGAGTTCTCGGCGAGTCCGTTCAGTGTACCCAGTCTACACTGAGTACCCGTATACCATCTCTGATGTCAAACACCAATAGATATAGGCCCATCCATCGCCTATCACATAGGTCGAGAAGCTATACGCTAGTCTACTCTAGAGTACCGATGCCCTGTCTCGATATTCTCTCGATTAGGAACAATTAAAGGATGTACTTATAGACTGCCCAGGCCCCCACTAGTATGATCTGCATCATAATCCTGGTAGTCAAGTACACATCCTAAAGGCTTTATCAACATGTAACAAAGAGAATTCGAGTGTACATGTTAAGATAAAGAGCAACCTGATAGCATACTATCATGTCGAGCAAGAAAGTCCTACCTATGTATGTCCAAGCATCCACTATAATATACATCATATGTACAATAATGGACTCTAGGGCATACATATAACTAACAATCTCCCACTTGCACTAGGGCCATATGTTGTAGTATCCAATACCCAACAATCAGCAATGGTTTTAGTATCTCATACTCAACCATCCTATAAGAGTCTCTTTTGGGCAAAGGCCTTTGTGAGTGGATCCGCCGTGTTATCCTCTGAGTATACTCTCCTAATCTCGATCCCTTGGAGATTGACCATCTCCATGATCAGGTGATACTACCTTAGAATATGTCTGGGTCACTGACAGGACGGGGGTTCCTAGACCAATGCCACAACTCCATTGTCACACAATGGTAGGAACCAAATTCATCTCATGAACAAATATATACCCAGACTACCTCTTTGGTAGCATCGCTAGTAGCGATGCATTCAGCCTTTATCGTCTAGTTTGCCACGTTATCTAGCTTGGAACTCTTCCAACATACCGCCTCTCCACTGAGGGTAAAGACAATGCCTGCGACTGACTTTCAGTCAACCTTATCACCCTGGAAGTTATCCAATGATTCTCCCTTGGATTGATCGATACCTTCTTACTACACCTATTGAGAATCCTAAAATCCACTTAGATTTATCTCATAGATCCAAAACCCAGGATTTAGGAGGTATCACCTGTAAGTCTACGGTAGCACCCCGACCGTCTGTCCGAGGACAAAATGCGGAAACGAAAACTTTTTCAAAACTTTAAACCGGTGCTATCGCAGACTTTAATCCCGGATCGAACCATTAACATATATCTAGCAACTAGAGAAGGGTTAGAAAAGCTATATCGATCGATCCGTGTCCTTCGGTCTTTGGCCACCAACCCAAGATCCTCGCGGCATCTCCGATCTCCGGTCTCCTCGTCGGAAAGGGCACCACATCTTCGAGTCTTTTTACGGGCTCCCGCTTCATCCGAAGCAACTCGGGCATGAAGTTCGCTAGCCGACGTGTCCAAGGCGAAGTAGAGAATGTGTGTGACAAATTTTTCTCTTGCATCCATTGCATGGATGGAGTTTGAAGATGAAGCCATCAATGGAGGTTGTGAGCTAGAGGAAGAAAAAGAGGAGGAGCCATTTTCTTTCTTTTGTTCTCACATCAAAATGAGAGAGTCCAAGCAAAATAATACAAGAGCAAACATTATCATGGCTGCCCTTCTCTCTCTTCTCTCATCATATCAACACCAAATCAATCAAATAATGTGACATTAGCACAAGAAAAGAGACCATGAGTCATTAATGAAGTCTATGTCACATTAAATGCACAAAATGATGATTTCTAGCTCATAATTTCCATATGCAAACATTAATCCAAATGTTTGCAACAATAAAAGGATACGGCAACATCTAAAGTAAACTCGTGACGGATCACAAGGATACCCCTCACCTGTATATACATACCTGCATCCGCATTCCGACTGAATGCGAATACGATGAGACTAAAGTAATCCAACAAATCTAATACTAGGATCCGGCTTAAACCAAAGCCCACAAGTATGATCCGCCCGATCATGATCCGTGCACTACTGCACGTATATGATCAAACCCTGCCATATATCATACGGCCTGTACAACGTTTCGCCCGAAACTTGAGAAACTGTCTGTGGGGGACTCTAAAGACTCGTCAATACTTTGGCTGTGGATTTAACCACTAGCACGTCAGTGGTACTAGCTGTACGTAACGAGCTACCAGGTATTGACCAAAAGGGAGGTCGATGAGCGAACTCATCCTGACACCCTACTGAGCCTGTCAGTGACAATATCCGTACTGTCCGGTCCGTTCGTCTATGAGCATCGCATGTCGGGCCTAGGGGGTTGGTAAAAGTCAGACCCCCAAAAGAGGTACAAGTCATGTCGGAGTGTAGCCCAGAACACCCTGAGATACTACTGGAATACCTACCAGTAAATCTCCTGCCTTGGACAAGGACTTCGTGTAATGGCTCTCCTAGACACAGCGCGATCTCACCCCCAATACCGGAAGAGGCGAAACCCCTGCCGATCCGCTCACTGCCTCCATGTGTCTTGGCACTGTACCCAACTAAAACCTGTTTGGACGACTCCTTTGAGCCGTGGTAGGGTAGTAATCAAAGCATAGTGGGAACTCACACGGGACAAATTACGATCTCAGGTCGATGAACTAACCTGTACACATGTCACCAGGGACTGCTATCTGACGTCAGGTATAATACCAACTAGCATGTTCCCGGCGAGTCCTGTCTAGTGTACTCATAACCCAATAAGCACCTGTATAAATCTTAGGTGATCCAACTGACACCAATGGCTTGTGAGACCGGCCACCGCCTCTCGACGGGGTCTCGACTGTATACACTAGTCTACTAATGGAGTATCGATACCCAGTCTCGAAACTCCCACGACTAGGGAACTTTTAAGGATGTGCTTATAGACCCCAGCTCCCACGTATATGATCGCCATCATACTGCTGGCCGTCAAGCAATAATCCTAAGGGCTCTATCAACATGCAATAGTGACCTGTAAGGTCACTTGAAGCAGTGCACGATGATAAAGATAAACCAGATAGCATACTATCATCTCGAGTAAGACTGTCCTACCAGCATAGGTCCTCCCTCAATCATTGCAATCACGTGCCTGTGATCCAATAATTGACTCTGAGGGCACTATATCCAACATCACCTTGATCCTATATGGAGAATCCTTGTGATAAGAGGAGGTTGACCAAGTGTAGCATAGGAAATACCTTCCCAATCAAGAGTATGTCATCCACGTACTATACGAAGAAGACCACCTTACTCTCTACTACCCTTTTATATATACAAGGTTCATCCAACATTTTGATGAAGTCAAACGCTTTGACTAACACATCAAAAACAGATGTTCCAACTCCGCGATGCCGTCTTTATTCTGTAAAGTAACTTGCACATGTTTCCTTTATTCCCTTTGTTTGCGAAGCCCTCTGGCTGTGTACTTATTGACGCTCCTTTCTAAATCAATATTTAGAAAAGCAGTCATGACACCCAACCGCCAGATATCGTAGTCATTGTATGTAGGAATGGCAAGTAGGATTTGGATGGACTTAAGCATAGCTTTGAAAGTCTCAACTTTTCCATCTACACCAAGTAATCTTCTCAAGATATACTTTCTCCTGATGGGGATTTAACCTTTCAGATAAAGCAACCAAAGTCTGTACTTTGTTGGTGTATATGGATTCCATCTCAGATCGCTTCGCATCCAGCCATTCTTGCAGAGTCGCTACTCTTGATGGCCTGCTCGAAACTAGTTGGGTCATCATCTCATGATGCCATTCTCGCTCCCACTGTCATCGAGAAACCTAAGTGTCACGACCCGAAAGTACGGAACGTGACTGGCACTTAGATTACGAGACGTCTAAAGGCGTAACGTAACCTAAGTCAGCTAAAGCCCAGAAAAATCTAAACCAAAATCAAATGAGTGAAGGAAACCTTACATAAAAATGATTTTGAAATCAATTAAGTTGCATTAAACCCCTTTTTTAAAACATCAAAAATTTCCGAAAATTTCGGCAGAGTCTCCTTTGTAAATTCTATCCCCCAAAATGGGTACAACAAAATATATAACCTGTAATCACAAAATGGCATCCCCAAGCGGGAGCTAGCTCTTCGCCCAAGGCGGATCACAACCACACACAATATATATGTAATCTCAAGAAAAAGAGCATAAAGAAATGCGAAATGTAAGAAAACACAACGTCGGCTCAAGTGAGCTCGACCCAAAAGAACCCACATATACACAAATCTCTCAGTCTCATCACTAGGTCGAATATACAAATAAGAAGTGGTAGATGGAGAATATTAGATCCAAAAATAGTACAAAAAGAGATAATAGGACTCTCGCAACCCACCTACGAGCAATGTCGCGAGTCTGAGCAAAAGAAGTCACTAATAAGATAAGCCGCCGCTACTAGGCTGGTGAGTCCGACCTGCAAGACACTGTGGCACAACGGGGGTGAGTTGGCAGCTCGTGAGTAGAATATAACATCTAGTAAGGCTATCGTAAGAATGCACGCAAATGCTTCACAGCATGTATGTCCAGATGTGATGTAATATCTCAAGTATGCATGCACATGTATGCAATGTCAATACTAAATCTTTAAGTGTTTTAAATGCTATGATTCTGCATTCTTAACTTTAGAAAAAAAGAATATCTGCATAATAGCTAAATACCATCAAGAAATCATCTGAAACCCGTGTCAAGCATCGACACCAAATATGAAAACACATCTGTCTCAATGTCTCACTGTATCAATGTCTCAATACATCGGGCTCCGTCAGTCCGGATCGGCCCATATCATCAAATCTCATGACAACGGTCGGTATCCTCCGGATATCCGCCGTGCCAGACATCACCGGTAGGTAGTCTTCCCCTGCCAGGCTCACCGTCTACAACTCGATTTTCTTGCCCCGGGGTACCATACCGGGCCCACCATGTACCCGAGACGGTTCATCCTCTCCTCGAATCGGGTCTCGAAATCCAACAGAAAATATGAAAACTCATGGTGGACGACACATACGTCGCGAGAAAACCGCAACTTTGTTTTAAAAAAATGATAAATGTAAGCTTTTGTTAAATTCTTGCGGTTTTCCCCCAAAATCCAGAAATCGCAGCAATACTGAAATCCTCAAGAAAATCATAATACCCAACATGTTGTATATGATAAATTTCTATGATATCAAGGTATGCGATGTGATTTGTGGCTAGAAATCTATGTAAGTATGATGATGATGCGAGGTATAAACATTCTATGCGATTTCATATATCATGTATGATGCAATTGGTGGCACTAAGCTAAACAGGTTCTATGGTGCTCGTGGCATGGCAATTACCAAAGACGTGTGTGTCATATGAATAGTGCGCATGCAACAGGAGCCAATGGTAATGGTGTTCGTGTCCTACGAAGTGATATTGCACATGTGTATATGAATATCCATGCAATCTAGCAGACGATTAGCTATGAGGGTATGCAATGTGAATGAGGGGGGTTAGCTAACTAACGATGAAAATCTTGCAAGAAGTACAGTAATCCTAACTAGGGGGCGCCTCGCGCCATCCAGACGATTTCCCCCATAGATGAATACATCTACTCACCTGAAAGTCTCGCTAATCCGATCCAACCACCGCCTTGCCTTTGCGCGGCGTGTCTGATGTTTCCGCCACCGATCCTAGAATTGCATAACACACAATATAAGATTACAGATTCCTAAAATGACGCAACTCACAATATGAAAAGATCGACACTCTCAAATTAATCACAACGTGCACTCGGTGCGTGGAAAACGCACGAAAATCGCTAAAACCTTAACTTAAATCGCCGTTTCGGGGCAATCGTCAAAACTAAAACCCGACTAGACAAAACCCCGCATTCACGCACGCTAATAGACGTATGCGATGCTAATTATATCGTTAATATAACGCAATTAGATCACTTCCTAAAAATATAGAAAAACTAGTAAGCAGGGACATAGAAATATCGATGCAATTATCGCAATTTAACGGTGTAGCGATCGCTATATCGCACAAACAATCATTCTAACCAACTAGATAGCCAAAACCCTAACTTAAACCCACTTATCCTACAACAAACCCTAATTAGGGCATCAACACCTCTCTTGAATTTTCAAAAACCAACCATTACAATGAAATTAACACTTTAAAATACTAATTTAGCTTATTTAAACTACAAATTTAACAACTAGTTTAGGATTTATACCTTACAAGTGAACCCTAACTTGCACTTGACCTTGAAAGATGCCTCCTTTCCCCTTGTTTTAAAGCAAATTAGGGTTGGAAAGAGGTGGAATAGGATTATGGTTTGAATTTGTGAAGAAATGTGTTGATTTTGTGGATTTTTGTTGATTTTATCATGATTTTTGAAGCAAGAAATGAGGGGGAAAAGGGGGGCTGCTGGAGTAAAGCTCGACCAGAGCTAAAGAGGGGAGGAGAGTGAGGAGAAGTGTGGAAAATTCTACACAAAATGTCATTCACAAGCTCATTTAATGCTCTCACATCAAATTTTACACAAAAAAACCTCATTTTAATTCATTTTTGATTTGATTTTTAAACCATAGAACTACAATCTTGCAAAGTCTTGATAAAATTTTATTAACACTAAATTTTAGTTTATAATGTTTCCTAAGTGTGTAATTTACCTAATTAAATTTGTATTTATCACTAATTTAATGTATTTTTAAAAGCTTAAAATAATATTAAAAATAATTAATTACGGAAAAAAATTTAATTAACTAGAAAATTTTAATTGACATTTTAGTGACCAATTTATAGTAATATCTTATCTAAATTTTGTATAATTAGGTCCATAATCAAAAATATCTATTTTGAATTTTTACGGAAAATGCTGCTAATTTAGCCGATTACCGAAAAACTACCTAAACGATTTTCGAAGCGTTACACTAAGTATCTCTCAGGCGGATTAGGAACCCTACTAGATCGGCGGAGAGGCTGAGGTTCGTCGGTAGCTATTGAATCTATTGGTTCTACCAAATCATCAGCTGTAGTTTGTATAGCTGGAACTTATTCCAGTTCTACTTCATGACTATAAATTTCTTTTTCTAAAAAAGGTGGCATGCCGAGAAATAAAACACCTTTTGTTCCTCGGTGCGGTAGAAGATATTCCCTTGCGAATGCTTGGGATATCCAACAAACTTCCACAGAACTGACATTGCCTCGAGCTTGTCCGGATTTTGCTTTCGACATAGGCCGGACAACCCCAAATCTTAAATTGCATAAGACATGGGCTCTTCCCATTCCATATCTCATATGGAGTGGTAGGCATCTGATTTTTTCATGACCCGAAATTACGGAACATGACCGGCCTTTAAACTACGAACGTCTCGAGGCGTACGTAACCTAAGTAAGCCGAAAACCCAGAAATCCAAACCAAGAAAAGTAGTAAAGTGAAGGAAAAACCATTTTCAAATCAAGTAGTTTGCAACATACGCCGAAATGTGCATTTTAAAATCACAAGTCTTTTCTAAAAATTTTAGCAGAGTTTCCTTTGTAAAAACTGACCCCAAACGGGTACAAAACCTGATAAAGCATATATAATGAAAAATGCATCCCCAAGAAGGAGCTAGCTCTTCGTCAATCGACGGTCACAACCACGGCAGCAATATAATATACAGCGCCGAAAGGCGAGGATCACAACAGAAAAGAAAACTCAAAACAGCATGAAATCCAAAGAAATACAACACGCGACTCTAAGGTCGAAAGAATAACATCACTGGTCTCTATCTGAAATAAATACATGTTTGGTTGATGGAACTTCTAGATACAACTGAATAATAATATACAAAATATACTGATGGTCATGATACAAGTGAACCCACCTACTAGCAAATCACCCGGAAATGGAAGTAGTGCCAGCAAAACCGTAATGAAACCTGTACGGCAAAACCTGCAAGAAACTATGGCACAACGGGGGTGAGTTGCCAACTCGTCAGTAGAAAACATCTACGAACAGAAATCGCATGAACAACGCAATCCTAGGTCATATGATCATAATATATCCTCAAATATATAACCTGCAGCCTATAAAAATAGCTAGGGTATACCTCTAAACAACTGTAATACCAAGTGCTCGTATCAGTGTCTCAGATAGCAATGTATCATATGGATGGGGTATGAATGCATGAAAACAGAATACATGAAAACGAAGAAACTGCTTTCATAACTTAGTGAGAATCCTTGTACATTTAAAACGAGGTATCATAATGAAATCAGCAAAAACAGTGTCTAGCATCGACACAAAACATAAATCCCAATATCTCAATATCTCAGGCTTCGGCTATCCGGACTAACCTGGATCATCAAATCTCAGTACCTCAATATCTCAAAATCTCAATGTCTCAATCTCACTATCTAGGGCGCTGTCAGTCCAGACTGGCCCCTACCATCAATCTCAAGACCACGATGGTATCCTCCGGATATCCGACGCGTCGGGTAAAATCACCGGTAGGTAGTCTTCCCCTGCCAGGCTCATCGTCTACTACTCGAGCTTCTTGCCCCGGGGTACCTTACCGGGTCCACCATGTACCCGAAACGGTTCATCCAGCTCCTCGAATCGGGTCTCGAAATCCATCAGCAAACTCATGGTGGACGACTCATACATCATGGGAAAACCGCACTTTTCATTTTAAAAGAGAGAGAAAAGAAGTTTACAAATGTTTTTGCGGTTTTCCCCCAAATCCAGGAAATCTCATGAAAATCCAAATCCAAATCATCAATAGCATGTAAACAGTGAATATAGGCATAAAAATCCATGAATGCGGCATAACAGTGAATAATAACATGCATGAAGTAGCAAGTAGTAACTACAATGTCTAAACTAGCATGTAAGGCAAGTACACTAATATCATGTCTAAACTATTAGCTAACAAACTATGTCAATGAAATGGTATTTTCTAAAGTGTACGTGACATGGCAATTACCGATGAAGATGTGTGTGAGCCGGCAAGCAAGTGTACGTGGTACATACGCATCATCGGTAATGGTGTTGGTGTCCTAACAGCATGATATCAATAATGGAATATGAAATCATAACATATGTATGCGATGCGGAGCGAACAACAATAATCTGCTGGAGCTGAATACTAAATACAACGATAACTAATATGGTCTAACAACTACACTAAACTATAGGGCTGAGCTAACAGGCTAACTGAAGGTAAGGAAACCACCTAACATCTGAGTCGGTACACACACACACACAGGAACACACACACACACACACACACACACACACATATATATATATATATATTAGTCAGTGATCCCGCCTCGATAATATCACATCTGATACCATATCTATAATCAGATATTCCTAAGTCAAGAGTGCGGATCAAACATCAATATATAGCTCGTACGTAAATCCGTCGTACGGCATCCCAAATCTGGGTACGGGTCAATATCACATTCATCACATTATTCATCTGGTATCCTCTTTATCATAGATCATAATCCGGCGTACTGATCTATGTCTAGTACAGTACTAATATCATCAATAAAATCATGATCTGACTACTGATCGACAGTCTCAAACAAACCGATATCATCAGCACATATCATCATAAAGGAGTATGCATCGCCCAATGAGACCCATTATAGCTATCTTAACATATCTTATTTCATGTTTCGATCACAAGTCAGCTATTCTATGTATATCACCATTCACATGATATCGTCGCCCAAAGATCTGCTATAACATCAAGGCGTATCTCAAATACGAATCCTGCCATATCACCGATCTCACGGTCTCAAATCAAATATCATCGACTCACCTCAAATCCCAAATACTATCCTCAAATCCTGTATGTGATCATATAGTCCCATACCCATGTGAACACATAAATATATAATCCCATATATGCACATATGAAAGAAGAATGTATCCAAGTATGGGTGTGTGTGTGTATGTGTGGTGCAACCACTACTCTAGGGTTTCGCAACACTAAACCAATCCAATCACACTTATAATCCATCTTTATCATCAATAAACTCAAACAATATTTAATCAGTATATGTGTGTATACGTATTCGTATACATCACCACGAACTGCGGGGGTGCTATACGCCATCCACCCGACTTCTCCCTGTAGATATAAATCTACTCACCTTGCTTCTTGTGTGCCGATGCCGATGTCGCCATCTTTATCTTCAACACCTCAGCGTCACGTATGGTACCTACAAGGATATCACAAACGCTAAAGCACATGAAAATCACATCGGAAACCAAAACGGCATACGCTACGCCCGTAGGTAAAAACCTATAGCCTCGCATGCAAACACGACTAATAACCCTTTGTTGTTGACGTTCAAACGCCACCCGACAGAACGAATCACCAAATACCAAAATCCATGCTAAAACAAGTCGTAAAACAACGCACCAACAGAAGAAAATTACCGCAGATTCTACCCTATGTGAAATCAGTCAAAGTTGCATATGCCAAGGGTCTATTTTATAGGGTATAAAGCTACAGAACAAGAACGGACCCCAGAACCAAAGCTCTGGCTGGAAATTGCTGCCAGAAGGATTCAATCTGCGGCCAGGTTGAAGGGTTAGGGGCTACGGCTTTGGGTGATGGTTCCTGGGTGCCTGCACATCTCACTGTCAATCCAAAATAATTCTCAGGTAGCTCGGGTGTTAGCAGATTTCCAAATCCCCTCACAGAATCACAATTTTTCCCGATATCGTTTTCATGAATCCGTATTCCGGGTTTTAATCTCTGGTTTAGTCCAATGTAGTATCACAACAGGGGTTGTAGTCTCTAATTACACCTCAATTCACCTTTGAAATCAAATCAAACCCTAAACCCTAACTTGGAATTCCCAAAGTTCCTCAAAACACACAATATCGACATGAAACAAGTATATATGCATAAGGAATCGAAATACTACTCTAAGGGTGCAGAAATTACCTCCTTTGAAAACTCAAGAAAATTCTTGAGTTGCTCAAAGTCCTCAAAATCATCTCTTTCTTGGTCCAATGTGTTCCTCTTAAGCTTGTGAACAATTTTTGTGAAGTGGGAATAGAGTTTTGGAGTTGTATCCATGGTGTTTTGGGCTTAAAGAGGGAGGAGGAAGAGGGAGGAGCAGCAGCAGCACAAGGGAGAGAGGGGAAAGAAATGAGAAGAAGAAATGATGGGGGGGAATGGCTCACAACAAAGAGTTGACCCCCTTTACCTACTCTTTCTCTCTCCTAATCATTCTTTACTTTTTCTTTTCCTTTTTCTTTTTCTTTCCTTCTCACACAAAGGTAACCCTAAGCAACCATGCTAAAATGAAGAGAAGGCAAAGAAACAAATGTAACATAAGTTTAAAAATGATATGTGCATGTTTTGCACAAAAATGCGAAAAATCCGATTAACGATTTTTAATCGCGATTAGCACTAAATTAGTGTCAAATAAATCATAACAACTTAAAAATGGCATAGTTCCATAAAATACCCTATTTTAGAATTTTCCATAATTTTTCCAAAATTTTTCCCATTTATCGGTATTTAATTATACCGAAATATTAAAATATTCATTAAAAATTAATATTAAATTATAAAAGATCCTAAAAATAATATTTTATTTTTTTGAAATGTTACAGATTTGGTTGGAACCGAATTCAATAGTTATGCAGCTTCACAAGTGCATAACACCCAAAGAAAATAGGCAACTCAGCAGTACTCATCATGGAGCGCACCATATCTAATAGGGTGCGATTGCTCTGTCCCGATACACCGTTGTGTTGTGGTGTACACGGCGGAGTAAAGCTGAGAGAGAATCTCATTCTCCTTTAGAACAGTCCAAGATCTCCATGCTCAAGTATTCTCCTCCCCGATCACATCAAAGGACATAATACTTATACCCGTTTTGGTTCTCTACTTCTAACTTATATTCTTTGAATTTCTCAAAAGGTTCAGACTTGTGTTCATCTGAAACATATGTCCGAATTTTGAGAGATCATCAGTGAATGTAATGAAGTACAAAGAACCAGTTTTGGCATGTGTAGACAGGGGACCACATACATCATCATGTATCAGTCCCAAGAGTTCACTAACTCTTTCTCTGTTTCAAGTAAACGGAGCTTTGGTCATTTTATCTTTGTGACATGACTGGAAAGTTTCACAAGATGTAAATTCAAACTGATTTAAATATGCATCTTAATGTAACTTAGCTAGTCAGATCGTATTGATATGACCTAGTCTACAATCCCTCAAGAAGGATTCGTTCATTTCTGAACTCTTCCACTTGTGTGTGTTCAGTACGTTAAGAACTGTGGTTTGATTTAGAACGTATATACTATTAGATAACGTGCCTGAAGCGATCAACACTTGATCTAGGAAATGTTCAAAACATTATCCACCAATACAAAATTATATCCTTCTTTACTTAATAAAGAGACTAATATGATGTTGTATATCCGGTTCGGTATCTAATAACATTCGTTCAGAATCAATGTATTTGGTAATACAGGGTGACAACTGCCAACACCTTGGCTGCAACAATTGCACCGTTTTCAACTCTTGAAACTTATCACCCGTTCTCAGTTTTCTACCTATCGGTAGCCCATGTAACAGATTACATATCTGGTATCCTGATCGGGTATCAAATACCCAGGACGTAGAGGATACTGAGAAACAGTTCTATGTAATGAACACACTCGAAGAAGATGCATCAGCATGCACTTTCTTCATTTGGGCAGCATGGGAATCCTGGTATTCCCCTATTTCCTGCTCGGTCTTATAGCAATTATAAGTTGGAGCGGGACCAATGTTCCCTAGCTCAGTATAACAAGCGGGTTTGGTCAATACATCCATATTATTATCTTGATTAAGGCGTGACATGGTCGCTAACTGGAGAGAGAGAGAAGAAAATGTTAGTTATATGTATGCCCTAGAGGCCATTACTGTACATTGGATGTATATTGTAGTGGATGCTGGGACATATATAGGTAGGACTTTCTTGCTCGACATGATAGTACGCTATCTGGTTGCTCTTTATCTAAACATGTATACTTTCTGTCTCTCTGATTACATGTTGATAAAGCCCTTTAGGATGTGTACTCGACTTCCAGGACTATGATGTAGATCATACTAGTGGGGCCTGGGTAGTCCATGAGTACATCCTTCAAATGTTCCTAGTCGAGGGAATATCGAGACGGGGCATCGATATTCCAGAGTAGACTAGCGCATATCTTCTCGACCCATGCGATGGGCGATGGATGATCCCATATCCATTGGTGTTTGACATTGAAGATGGTATGCGGGTGCTCAGTGGAGACTGGGTACACTGAACGGACTCGCCGAGAACTCCCAGATGGTATTATACCTCACGTCAGATGGCAGTTCTCTGGTGACACTGGTACAGCTTAGTCTGTTGACCCGAGATCGTCATAGAGTCTTGTGTGTCTCCCACTGTGCTTTGATTTCCACCCTACCACGGCTCTACTGAGTTGTGCAAACAGGTGGTTTTTGGATACAGTCCCGATTCACATGGAGGCAATGAGCGATAGGAGGGGATTCGTCTCTCCCGGTATTGGGGGTTGATGTTGTGCTATGCTCGACTGGCCATAACAGGAAATCCCTGGCCAGGGTTGCAGTGACCTACTGGTAAGTGTTATCAGTAGTTTCACGAATGTTATGGACCTCACGTCGGCATGACTTATCAAGCTACTGGGGTCTGACGTTTACCACCCCTAGGCGAGATATGCGACATATCAGACGAACAGACCGGACTATACGGTAAGTGTTACTGGTTGGATTCACAGGAGTATGAGCGGGCTTGCTCGTCGATCTTCTGATCGCTCAATACCCGGGTGGCCGTTACGTTTCGCAGACCGCTTGCGGCTTGTGGGTGTTTGATATGATCATCATCCGCTGCCGGCGTATTGACGAGTCTTTAGAGTCCTACACAGAGGTTTCCTGGCTCAAGCGAAACGAAATAGGAGCGCATATGAGATATGTGCGGGACCGAGAATAATGCGTGTATATGATACCGTATTTCATTCTCGCGATGAATGTGTCGGATGGTTGTATGCGATATAACCTAGTTATCGAATCAAGGATTGATTCGATAAGCCGATACATTGGATACTAGCCGGTTATATGCGATATAACCGGATCATTGAATCAAGTGTTGATTTAATGATTTAATGTATAATTATATATTTGATATATTACTTTGCATTAACTAGTATTGGTTCACTTTAAATGGATTTACTCACTTGGTTTGTACACATTGTATATGTGATATACTTTTGTGCACAAGATTGTATCATATTTGATGATACTTGCTCTTTTGGGTTTGTGTAAAGATTAAACCATGTTTAGTGAATGGTTAGGGTTTCTTTTCTCTTATTTATTTATCCATTTATTATTGTTTTGGAAAAGATAAAGAGAAAAAGAAATGGTGGCTTAGTTTGTCTTTTCTTTGAAGCTTTGAAAAAGTCTACCATTCTTGTCTCTTCTTTAACCCTAACCACTCTTCTAAACCTTGGTTAAATCTCTACACTAAACCATGGTTGAAGTTATGATAAGTATTCTTTTTATTTTCTTTTTTAATTAACTTATCATATCTTCTCCTTCTTCTTCATCTTCTTCAACAAAAGGAGAAAGCTTGCTACTCCAATGGCAAGTGATGAAAACTAGTGAGAAATCCAAAACTAAAGTCTACCCACTTCCTATTTCTTCATCCTCTACCTCTTGCCAAGTTGTATAGGGTGTTTACTTCATAAGTTTTCAAAGCTTGGTGAAGTTGGAGCTTGTTCTTGTGATGCTTCGACGTAGATCATCTTCGGCATCGAACCGACGATCAAGCCCGCCTATTCTTCGATGATGCCAATGCTAGAGTCAAGGGTTTGATTTGGACAGCGGAGGGAGATCATCGCGGAGCTTAGGAAGTGGTGGACCGGATCT
The DNA here is from genome assembly GCA_030015575.1 of Agapanthus africanus. NCBI lineage: Eukaryota > Viridiplantae > Streptophyta > Magnoliopsida > Asparagales > Amaryllidaceae > Agapanthus > Agapanthus africanus. The sequence continues at coordinate 396,741,018 of CM057341.1, read as the reverse complement.
ACAAAGGTTGTAGCCCCTTTCCTTTAGATACATTTCCATTTACTTGCTTGTTTCGCCTAGATATCTAGTAAACGATCCGTATTAGGGTTTGTAGGCACCCGTAAAATTTTATTTGTGCATGTTTGATCACTTGTGAGACTCCATTAGAGTGCCTAAGTACCCTACAGTGGTATCAGAGCCAGGTTAGAGCCTTAGGCGAAGTCCTGACGGAGTTAGAAGTCCGATCGACCCAAAACCCCGACTTTGAATATGCTCTCTGTACATTTTTTAATTTCGAGGATTTTTCCACATTAAAAATATCCAGAAAAATCAGCAGGCTAATTTAAGAATTACTGTGAATTTCGATGGAGTAATTCCATCAAAGAGCCGCGGATCCGCGGCACGAGCATGGCTCGTGCGGCGGTTCCGCGGCCATTTTGTCATTATGTGCATCCTATTTTGCACAGTAATTCTTAGTTGTCTGTGCTGGTTTTCCTGGTGTTTTTTAATAATTTTTCCCAGAGTTGCATTTTCTGAGTTGTATTGGGGACTCGGTGTATTCGATCGGACTGTCTAATTTTTGTCGGTGTGCTTTTCCGGGTATTTTTAGAATATGTTAAAAAGTTCGACCGGATATAAATACCCACTTTTTCCCCTGCCGGGAAATTTCCAATTGTTGGATTTTTCCGTAGTTTAACGACGTTCTAAGTAGTGCAAGTAACGCGATGGACCCTCTAGAAGACAACAAACCTTAACTCGATTATGTAACCGTCTTGAACTGCCCTTTGAACCTTCGGGTTTGGGGCAGTATGGCGTGCCACATGTGAGGCGTTGGCTTGACCCTTCTACGGCTGGACCGTTGGTACTGAGGCACGAACTGAATGTTGTTAGACTTATTTCATGTGTTGAGCTGTATCGGGAAAACTTGGGTGTTCGATTGTTCGATCGAAAAGTTTAGCATTTTCTATTTATCCGGAATGTGATACAATAATTGGAATTCGCAAATAGTTATGAGATAACGGAATGAATGTTATAAACATAGCAGTTTAGTCTTACTTGATCGATTGCCATGGAATTTTGATGTGATCAAAAGTCCGTCACAATCACGTAGCGTACGCGGATACTCGCCGGGTAAACTTAATAGACAGCCTCACTCCATAGCCCCGACCAAGTGACTGTAGGAGAACCCCGTCGCCGAAAGCATCCGTTCAGGTGCTCCCGGTAGCGGTGTTTCGCCTTGGTGCACTTCGTCGACGGCGTTAGGGGTGCGGCCGCCTACTAAAGTTTGCGATGAGCATTCGATCAGAATGTCGGGAATCCTGTTGAATTACCCGACTTGATATTGAAAAGAGTTTTCGATAATGAGACTAAAATGCGGGGTTTATAATTGTTAGGCATGCGATGTCTAAGTAATTCATTTGGTCAGGCATGCGATGTCTGAGGAGGTTGCGGATTCCATCTGTTGTAGTTTTACATTTTCTTTTCTGTGACCGTAAGTGTAATATGTGATATCGCCGGTTTCGTTGCTATATGTCAACGACAATTGGGATGCGCATATTTACTTACGTTGATGACATGTGATGTTATGTGTTGCTGGATATGTTATATTGGATCGTCGTGTTTGAATAGCCGGGGTTTTTTTTATGTGAGATGAGTGTTTTTCATTTTCATTCATGTAAAAACTTGTATGTAATATTCTTTTATTGGGGCACTTCCAGGTTGCGGAAGTTGTCACCGTTGATGTATATTATTTACTTTTCTGCACTAGGATAGACCCAAGGAGGGGAGCACAAGTAATCGGGTTCTAGGGTCCAGTGGGAGACCACCTCGAGGAGTCGAGTCCGGGTCTCCTAACCCTAGAATTGGTAGGGTTGCTTGCCGCTCTCGTAGGGGTCTAGGGGTGTGGGATTGGCTATTCATCACGACCGTGGAATCCGTGTTTTATACTGGCTCGTATTGAAAACACGGACGTCCTAGTATATCCAATATTTCATATGATTCTTTCTGCTGCATTATCTGTGATGTGATCATGCGATGTTCTGTGCTCTGTTCAGATAGATGTAGTATATAGTATATATGATATATTATATAGACGTTACTTATGTTTTACACCCGCGCTAGCCCTGCCCCGCTCTGCCGTTAGTTACCTAACCTAACGGTGCACGAGGGGACATCGAGGCGAATGCGGATGGCATAAGTGTACGTCATATTTATCTGTGATGTTTAGGTAATTTAAAAGATGGGATATTCATTAATGAGATTAATGAAAGAAAATAAACCTAATTGATGTTGTGGAATCGAATTTCAAATTAAAACAGGTAGCTACAGTTTTTGCTTTGCATCGTGGTGTTCCTTGTAGAACATCCTGCACCTTATTCGATAGGGAAAGGACCGAGATCCCTTCACCGGGAGTGACTCCTTTAGCAATAACTGGCAGATGCTACATCACTCGGTTTGTCTTTTGGTAGCTTCTATAGTTTCTGCTTTGCACAGTGATATATATGATATATCCCGCACCTCATTCGACGAGAAAAGGGCCGACGATCCCTTCACCGGGAGTGACCCCTTTAGCAAAACTAGAAAAGCCTCAAAAACATTCCATTTAAAAACCTTTTGATTCCGCAACGAGATCAAGTTCAAAGCGTTAAAGGTTTTCACAAAAACCAGCCGCAACCCTCCGTCATTTTAGGAAGTAGAGTACTTAGTATTCGTGCTGTGTTTGTTGACCATAGTCAAGGCACAGTGTACGGTAGCTAAGTGATGTCTTCCTACACCGCATATGATGCGATTAGTTAGGACAGTCGCGTGACTTTGTTGACCTTAGTTAAGGGTCATGTGGGTGGGTCTAATTAATCACGAAATGACGGGTTGAACTTGACTAGTACTTATGATTTGTTGACCATAGTTAAGGTCATAGGTGCTAGGGGTAAAAACCTTTATCGGGAGTTTCAAGTGTTGAAATTTGCAATGAGATTGCATACCTTCTATATGATAGTTGGATCCCGATACCCACTGCGAGTAACTGTTACTCCTGGGAGAGTTTTGCACTTTGCAATTAGCCGATCAAGTAGGTGTCTAGAAAGGTGTCAACGGGGTTACGCCTCTGGGAAAACGAGGTTTACTGTAATTAGGTCCGTGCGAAAGCACGGGGAACCTCCCTCAAAGTACCGACACTGGCCTGGCTGAAAGATTGGCGAACTTGTAGAGTGTAATTAATCCCGGCTAGTCTTTCCTTTTAAGGTTTGAAGGAAGATTTGATAAAAACAGTGGGAGCTATCCTGATTAGATAAAATATATAACCAATCTGATCTTGCAAGAGCGCACGCAGAGTGTTTTCTTCTCTCTCTCCTGGTAGCGACCATGTCACGCCTTAATCAAGATAATAATATGGATGTATTGACCGAACCCGCTTGTTATACTGAGCTGGGGAACGTTGGTCCCGCTCCAACTTATAATTGGTATAAGACAGAGCAGGAAATAGGGGAATGCCAGGATTCCCATGCCGCCCAAACGAAGAAAGTGCATGAGATGCATCTCCTTCGGGTGTGTTCATTATAAAGAACTGTTTCTCAGTATCCTCTGCATCCTGGGTATATGATACCGGATCAGGATCCCAGATATGTAATATGTTACATAGGGCTACAAAAAGGTAGAAAAACTGAGAACGGGTGATAAGTTTCATGAGGCAGAAAACGGGGCAAGTGTTGCAGCCAAGTCTGTTGGTCACTGTCACCCTGTATTTCCAATACATTGATTCTGAACAAATGCTATTAGATACCGAACCTGATATACAAAATCATATCAGTCTCTTTATTAGTAAAGAAATGATATAATTTTGTATTGATGGATAATGTTTTGAACATTTCCTATATCAAAAGTTGATCGGTTCAGGCACGTCATCTAAAAGCATTGACGTTCTAAATCAAACTACAGTTCCTTGTATACTGAACACACACAAGAGGAAGAGTTCAGAAATGAACGAATCATTCTTGAGGCATTGTAGACTAGGTCATATCAATGCGACCCGACTGGCTGAAGTTACATTTTAGATGCATATTTAAATCAGTTTAAATTTACATCTTGTGAAACTTGCTAGTCATGTCACAAAGATATAATGACACCAGCTCTGCTTACTGGAAGCCGAGAAAGAGTTAATGAACTCTTGGGACTGATACATGATGATGTATGTAAAGTCTCCTGTCTACACATGCCAGGACTGGTTCTTTATACTTCATTATATTCTCTGATAATCTCTCAAGATTCAGTCATATATTCCTGTTGAAACATAAGTCCGAACCTTTTGAGATATTCACAGAATATAAGTTAGAAGTAGAGAACCAAAATACGGGTATAAGTATTATGTCCTATGATAAGATCAGGGAGGAGAATACTTGTGCATAGAATTCCTGGACTATTCTAAAGGAGAATGAGATTTTCTCTCAGTGTTACTCCTCTGAATACACCACAGCACAACGGTGTATCAGGGCGGAGCAATTGCACAATATTAGATATGGTGTGCTCTATGATGAGTATTACTGAGTTACCTATTTCCTTTTGGGGTTATGCACTTGAGAAGCTGCATACCTATTGAATTCGGTTTGAATCAAATCACTGCCTACCACTCCATATAAGATATGGTATGGGAAGAACCCATCTCTTAAGCGAGTTAAGATTTGGGGTTGTCCGGCCTATGTTTAAAGCAAAATCCGGACAAGTTCGAGGCAGGATCAGTTCTGTAGAACTGGAAAGGTTCCAGCTATACAAAACTGCAGTTGATGATTTGACAGAACCATAAGATTCTATAGTTCCCGACGAACCTCAACCTCTCCGCCGATCTAGTAGGGTTCCTCATCCGCCTGAGAGATACCTCGGTTTCTCGATGACAGTGGGAGCAAGGATTGCATCATGAGATGATGACCCAACTAGTTTCGAGCAGGCCATCGAGAGTAGGGACTCTGTAAGAATGGCTGGATGCTTAGCGATCTGAGATGGAATCCTTGTACACCAGCAAAGTATGGACTTTAGCTGCTATATCTGAAGGGTTAAATCCCCATCAGGAGCAAGTATATCTTGAGAAGATTACTTGGTTTAGATGGAAAAGTTGAGACTTTCAAAGCTAGACTTGTTAAAGGTTTTCGTCATCGACCAGGCGTGGATAATGATGAAACCTTTTTCCAGTAGCTATTCTTAAGTCTGTCCAGATCCTACTTACCACGGCTACATACCATGACTACGATATCTGGCGGTTGGGTGCCATGACTGCTTTTCTAAATACTGATTTAGAAGAGAACATCTATAAGAACACAGCCAGAGGTCTTCGTAAACAGTGGGAGCAGCGGAAACGTGTGCAAGTTGCTTTACATAATGAAGCAGGCATCGCGGAGTTGGAACGTCTGTTTTGATGTGATAGTCAAAGTGTTTGACTTCATCAAAATGGTGGACGAACCTTGTATATACAAAAGGGTAGTAGAGAGTAAGGTGGTCATCTCGTATTGTACGTAGACAACATACTCTTGATAGGAAAAGAGTTTCTTATACTAAAATCGATCAATCTCATATTATCACAAGGATTCTCCAAATAGAATAAAGATGATACCTCCTAAATCCTGAGATTTGGACCTATGAGATAGATCTAAAGGGATATTAGGGTTCTCACTAGGTATAGTGAGATTGTATCAATCGATCCTGGGGAGAATCACTGGAAGTGTTCCAGGGTGATAAAGACGACTGAATGTCAGTCACAGGCACTGTCTTTACCCTCAGTAAAGGGACGGTATGTTGGAAGAGTTCCAAGCTAGATACCGTGGCAAACTAGACGATAAAGGCTGGTAACATCACTATTGAAGATACTACCAAAGAGGAAGTTTGGGTGTATATTGGTTCATAAGATGAACTAGGTTCCTGCCATTGTATGACAATGGAAGTGTGGCTTTGGCCCTGGAACCCTGGTCCCATCAGTGACCCAGACAAATTCTGAGGCAGCATCACCTGATCATGGAGATAGTTGATCTCCAGGGTGATCGAGGTTAGGAGAGAAGACTCAGAGGACAACACGGCGGATCCACTCACGAAGGACTCTTTCCCAAAGAGAGACGTTTAGGGGATGGTTGAGTATGTGATACTGCAACCACTGCTACAGATGGCCCTAGTGCAAGTTGGAGATTGTTAGTTATATGTATGCCCTAGAGGCCATTACTGTACATTGGATGTATATTGTAGTGGATGCTGGGACATATATAGGTAGGACTTTCTTGCTCGACATGATAGTACGCTATCTGGTTGCTCTTTATCTAAACATGTATACTTTCTGTCTCTCTGATTACATGTTGATAAAGCCCTTTAGGATGTGTACTCGACTTCCAGGACTATGATGTAGATCATACTAGTGGGGCCTGGGTAGTCCATGAGTACATCCTTCAAATGTTCCTAGTCGAGGGAATATCGAGACGGGGCATCGATATTCCAGAGTAGACTAGCGCATATCTTCTCGACCCATGCGATGGGCGATGGATGATCCCATATCCATTGGTGTTTGACATCGAAGATGGTATGCGGGTGCTCAGTGGAGACTGGGTACACTGAACGGACTCGCCGAGAACTCCCAGATGGTATTATACCTCACGTCAGATGGCAGTTCTCTGGTGACACTGGTACAGCTTAGTCTGTTGACCCGAGATCGTCATAGAGTCTTGTGTGTCTCCCACTGTGCTTTGATTTCCACCCTACCACGGCTCTACTGAGTTGTGCAAACAGGTGGTTTTTGGGTACAGTCCCGATTCACATGGAGGCAATGAGCGATAGGAGGGGATTCGTCTCTCCCGGTATTGGGGGTTGATGTTGTGCTATGCTCGACTGGCCATAACAGGAAATCCCTGGCCATGGTTGCAGTGACCTACTGGTAAGTGTTATCAGTAGTTTCACGAATGTTATGAACCTCACGTCAGCATGACTTATCGAGCTACTGGGGTCTGACGTTTACCACCCCTAGGCGAGATATGCGACATATCAGACGAACAGACCGGACTATACGGTAAGTGTTACTGGTTGGATTCACAGGAGTATGAGCGGGCTTGCTCGTCGATCTTCTGATCGCTTAATACCCGGATGGCCGTTACGTTTAGCAGACCGCTTGCGGCTTGTGGGTGTTTGATATGATCATCATCCGCTGCCGGCGTATTGACGAGTCTTTAGAGTCCTACACAGAGGTTTCCTGGCTCAAGCGAAACGAAATACGAGCGCATATGAGATATGTGCGGGACCGAGAATAATGCGTGTATATGATACCGTATTTCATTCTCGCGATGAATGTGTCGGATGGTTGTATGCGATATAACCTAGTTATCGAATCAAGGATTGATTCGATAAGCCGATACATTGGATACTAGCCGGTTATATGCGATATAACCGGATCATTGAATCAAGTGTTGATTTAATGATTTAATGTATAATTATATATTTGATATATTACTTTGCATTAACTAGTATTGGTTCACTTTAAATGGATTTACTCACTTGGTTTGTACACATTGTATATGTGATATACTTTTGTGCACAAGATTGTATCATATTTGATGATACTTGCTCTTTTGGGTTTGTGTAAAGATTAAACCATGTTTAGTGAATGGTTAGGGTTTCTTTTCTCTTATTTATTTATCCATTTATTATTGTTTTGGAAAAGATAAAGAGAAAAAGAAATGGTGGCTTAGTTTGTCTTTTCTTTGAAGCTTCTTGAAGCTTTGAAAAAGTCTACCATTCTTGTCTCTTCTTTAACCCTAACCACTCTTCTAAACCTTGGTTAAATCTCTACACTAAACCATGGTTGAAGTTATGATAAGTATTCTTTTTATTTTCTTTTTTAATTAACTTATCATATCTTCTTCTTCTTCTTCATCTTCTTCAACAAAAAGAGAAAGCTTGCTACTCCAATGGCATGTGATGAAAACTAGTGAGAAATCCAAAACTAAAGTCTACCCACTTCCTATTTCTTCATCCTCTACCTCTTGCCAAGTTGTATAGGGTGTTTACTTCACAAGTTTTCAAAGCTTGGTGAAGTTGGAGCTTGTTCTTGTGATGCTTCGACGTAGATCATCTTCGGCATCCAACCGACGATCAAGCCCGCCTATTCTTCGATGATGCCAATGCTAGAGTCAAGGGTTTGATTTGGACAGTGGAAGGAGATCATCGCGGAGCTTAGGAAGTGGTGGACCGGATCTACAAAGGTTGTAGCCCCTTTCCTTTAGATACATTTCCATTTACTTGCTTGTTTCGCCTAGATATCTAGTAAACGATCCGTATTAGGGTTTGTAGGCACCCGTAAAATTTGATTTGTGCATGTTAGATCACTTGTGAGACTCCTTTAGAGTGCCTAGGAACCCTACAGAAAACACTCTGCGTGCGCTTTTGTAAGATTAGATTGGTTATATATTTTATCTAATCAGGATGGCTCCCACTATTTTTATCAAATCTTCTTTCAAACCTTAAAAGGAAAGACTAGCCGGGATTAATTACACTCTACAAGTTTGTCAATCTTTCAGCCAGGCCAGTGCTGGTACTTTGAGGGAGATTCCCCATGCTTTCGCACGGACCTAATTAAAATAAACCTCGTTTTCCCAGGGCTTAACCCCTTTGACACCTTTTTAGACACCTACTTAATCGGCTAATTGTAAAGTGCAAAACTCTCCTAAGAGTAACAATTTGCTCGCAGTGGGTATCGAGATCCAAGTATCTCATAGAAGGTATGCAATCTCATTGCAAATTTCAACACTTGAAATTCCCGATAATGGTTTTTACCCCTAGTACTTATGACCATGGCTATGGTCAACATATCATAAGTCCTAGTCAAGTTCTACCCGTCATTTCTTGATTAATTAGACCAAGCCACATGACCCTCGGCTATGGTTGACATAATCATATGACTATACTAACTAATCACATCATATGCTTTATATGAAGACATCACTTAGCTACCGTACACTACGCCTCGGCTATGGTCGACATACGCAGCAGCAGCACGAATACTAAGTACTCTACTTTCTAAAATGACGGAGGGTCGCGGATGGTTTTTAAGAAAACCTTTAACGCTTTGAACTTGAAATCGTTGCAGAATCAAATGATTTTAAATGGAGTGTTTTTTAGGCTTTTGCTAGTTTCGCTAAAGAGATCACTCCCGATGAAGGGATCTCGGCTCTTTCCTCGTCGAATGAGGTGCAGGATATTCACAATACCACTATGCAAAGCAAGAACTAGAAAAAGCAATCAAAAGACGAAACCGAGGGTTGTAGCATCTTCCAGTTCCTGCTAAAGAGGTCACTCCCGGTGAAGGGATCTCAGCTCTTTCCTTATCGAATAAGGTGCTGGATATTCTACAAGGAATACCGCTATGCAAAGCAAGAACTAGAGCTACCAATTTTAGAAAATTCAATTCCACAACATCTTTAGGTTTATTTTCTTTCATTAATCTCATTAATGAATGTCCCATCATTTAAGTCACCTAAACATCACAGATAAATACAACGTACCCTTATTCCATCCGCATCCGCCTCGATGTCTCGTTATGCACCGTTAGGTTAGGTAACTAACGGCATAGCGGGGCTGGGCTAGCACGGGTGTAAAACATAAGCAACGTCTATAATATATCATATATACTATATACAGTATCTATCTGAATATATCACATGATCATATCACAGATAACGCAGCAGCAAACAACATATGAAATATTGGATATACTAGGATGTTCGTGTTTTATTTTGAGCCAGTATAAAACACGGATTCCACGGTCGTGATGAATAGCCAAATCCACACCCCTAGACCCGTACGAGAGCGGCAAGCAACCCTGCCAATTCCAGGGTTAGGAGACCCGGTCTCGACTCCTCGAGATGGTCTCCCACTGGACCCCAGAACCCGGCTACTTGTGCACCCCTCCTTGGGTCTATCCTAATGCGGAAAAGTAAATAATATATATCAATGGTGACATCATCCTCAACCCTGAAGTGCCCCAATAAAAGAATATTACATACAAGTCTTTTACATGAATGAATATGAAAAACATTCATCTCACATAAAAACCTCCGGTTATTCAAACACGACAATCCAATATAACATATCCAGCAACACATAACATCACATGTCATCAACGTAAGTAAATATGTGTATCCCAATTGTCATTGACGTATAGCAATGAAACTGGCGATACCCTATATATTACATTTACGGTCGCAGAAAAGAAAATGAAAACTACAACAGTTGGAATCCGCAACAACCTTAGACGTCACATGCTTAACCAAATGAATTCCTTAAATATCGCATGCCTAACAATTATAAACCCCGCATTTTAGTCTCGATATTGAAAACACTTTCCAATAATAAGTCGGGTAATTCAACAAGATTCCCGACATCCCGATCGAATGCTCGTCGGAAACTTTAGTAGAGGGCCGCACCCCCCGATACCGACGACGAAGTGCACTTAGGTGGAACACCGTGGCTGCGAGCACCCGGACGGATGCTTTATGGCTACGGAGTTCTCCTGCAGTCACTTGGTCGAGGTTATAGGGCATGGCTATCTAGTAATGTTACCTGGCGAGTATTCGAATACTCAAAGTGATTGCAACGGACTTTTGATCGCATCAAAATCCCATGACAACCGATCAAATGAGACTAAATTGCTAGACTTATAAAATTCAAATATTGTTGATTCTAAGTATTGTATCACAATATATACTAGACTATGTTAAACGTTTTGAGTGAATCCACCAACACCCACATCTCCCAATGAGCTCAACACTTGAGCGAGGTTAAAGTAACCAAAACGTGCCACAGTACCTATGATCCAGCCATAGAAGGGTCAAACCAACGCCTCACCTATGACACCGTGGAACCATGGCAAACCCTAGGGTTCAAGCCACGGTTCCGAGGGAATAGAATCGAGCTAAGGTTTATGTTCTTCTAGAGGATCAATAGAGTTACTTGCACGAACGTTGAATATAATTAACTTAGAAAAATTCTAACACTTGGAAATTTCAGAGAGGGACATGGGGTGATGTTTGAAGATCGTTCGAACTGTCAAACACAGCCTAGGTTACCATCACAATGCTAAATTTTACGACTACGAAACACTCCGTTTTGGTCCTATAGCCAAATGTACATCACATGAAAATTTGGACCAAGCAAACAATACCTAAAACCCCAAAATACACACACGAGAGCACAAAACAAAAACGACACCCAATGGAGCATGCAGGGCCGGCCTCCTCGGATTTTGGGGAAGAGTGCTCGGTTGAAATCCGAGCACTGTTCATATCAGAATATTGCATTATTATATCGCCCATTCTTAATCTTATTTCAAATAAATAGGTGCTTTTGATCCATGTCTGCTAAATAGTTGCAGGTTACAGGTTCTCAGAACAATACAGTGAAATTCATGAAAAGACGTTACAAAATGTGAGACTATGACCAATAAAAGATGAATCCGTATAATGCCGCCTAACAGTTCAAGAAACAAAAGAAGATCAATAAAACAGTTCCATGCACAAGGCGGTCAAGGGCAGCACAAGATACAAAACTCCAAAGCGAAGCTTATGGTAAAAGTCCGCAAATTCTGCACTGTTGGAAATCTCGAAGAAAGTAGAAAAGATTCTGAAGAACCAAGTGAAGAAAACAGAAAAAAAAAAAGTCAACATGAAGCAACCCTGGAAAGTTGAGACAGAGAACCCTCAAGACGGCCGTGGATCCGCAGCCAAACATGGCATTCCGCCGCAGTTCCGCGGCCGTGCTGTGCACGTGTCGGTGCAACTTGTCGGTGGTGTCAATGCTTTGACCCGGCTTTCTTAGGGTAATCTTGTAATTTTAGATGCGGATCAGATGTAAACCCTAGGGTTTCTCCTATCTATAAATAGGAAACCCTAAAGCCTAATTAGGTATGCCTCTTTTTATTTTCTAGCCTAAAATTTTCATTCCATTGTAATCGTCAAGAGGTGTCAATAAAAGTAAGTGTTCTTAATTTTTATCTTGTGTTCTGAATTTATTTTCTGCAATTCTTATCTGTCTTATTTATCCGCAAGTTAATTAGTTTATTAAAAAGGAAAAAATTATAAAAATGAATTTCATCGTAACCATCCTAATGAGTGAGTAGTTCCTCACTTGTTAGGGTTAGAATCGGGTAGGTTTGAGAGATGAACATCTCTCACTCCTTTCTTGCCTGTATAATATTTTTTTATTAGGACTCTATTGAATCAAACACACACCGCTCACTACGGCACCCTACCCTACGAGAAAGCGGTGATTCCCTAGTTAGACCGGTTGTGGTTGATTTACATAGAGGTTAGGGCTAAGAGTCAAGAAAGGACGGACATGGACCAAAAGGGAGGAACGAAGTTGCTTCCTAGTCGTGCTAAACCCCTTTGTTGACTATTGCCCTAACACCTAAGTTCTTAATTAGGGCAAAGGAAGCAGTGAGTAGAATTCTCTTTCCAAACTAACCTAATCCCAACCCAAGCAAGGTTTTAAATCAAATTAAATTCAATCTTAGTTTTTATAAAAATCAAAACCACCATTTCTTTTGGACTTAACTCGTAAGAACTCTAAGAGATAACACGATTTCCCTGTGGACCGACCCGTAATCAACCAGTTAGCTACCAAGCGACACCGTTATTGATTGCGGTAATTCTTAATCTTTGATTCAAAACGCAGACGCAGAAAATCTCCAACAATCAAATGGCGCCGTTGCCGGGGAAACGGTAGTTATTTCTTTTTGTAATTTCGGGATAATTAAAATTGAAAAGATATAAAAAAAATTGAAAAAATAAAAACACATAAAAATATCATCTTGTTATTTTTTGAAGGGTTTTGTGTGAATTGCGCAGGAAAGGAAGACGGACAATTTCAGATTTGGAAAAAGCACAGTGAACAAATCAAGAAACAGAAGATCTGAACAAACAGAGGAGAACCACAACAGCTGATTGATGGAGATTTTGCGTATGCGTTATGAATCAAAGTTAAGAATATACCGCATTCAAGACGGTGTCACTTGGTAGCTAGCCGGTTGAGTACGGGTCGGTCCACAGGGAGATGGATTCTTATTCTTTATGTTCTAACGAATTAAGTCCATTTATTGTGGGTTTTGTTTTAAAATCTAAGAATGAGATTCAATTTGATTTAAAGTCTTGCTAGGGTTAGGATTAGGTTAGTTTGGAAAAAGAATTCTACTCAATACTTTCTTTGCCCTAGTTAAGAATATAGGTGTTAGGGTAATAGTCAACAAAGGGGATTAGCACGACTAGGAAAAAACTTAGTTTCTTCCTTTTGGTCCTTTTCCGTCCTTTCTTAACTCTTAGCCCTAACCTTTATTTAAATCAATTACAACCGGTCTAACTAGGGAATCACCGCTATCTTGTAGGATAGGGTGCCGTAGTGAGCGATGTGTGGTTAATTTAAATAAAGTCCAATTATAAAAATTATATGGGCAAAGAAAGGGGAGAGATGGATTTACTTCTCTCAAACCTTCCTGATCCGAACCCTAACAAGTGAGGAATTACTCACTCATTAGGGATGTTACAATGAAATTCATTTTTATAATTTTCTTTTAATAACCTAATTAACTTGCAGATAAATAAAGATAGATAAAGAAAATTGCAGAAATAAAAATGCGGATAAAAATAATGCGAGATAAAAACTTACTTTGTTGACACCTCTTGACGATTACAATGGAATTGAAAATTTAAATCTAGAATTAAAAAGAGGCATCTCAAAAGAGGCACCTAAAAGAGGCACTTTTTATTTGGTTTTGAGCCCTCCTATTTATAGATAGGAAAAACCCTACGTTTACATTCTGATCCATACATGAAATTACAAAACAACCCCAAAGACCGAGTCAAAGCACCGACACCCCACCGACACGTGCATTGCACAGCCACGGATCCGTGGTAGAAAGTCCTGTTTGGCCGCGATTCCGTGGCCATTTGATGGGTTCTTGGGCCCATCTCTTTAGGGTTTCCCTGTGTTGCTTTTATCTTCTGTTTTCTTCACTTGGTTCCTCAGAATCTCTTCTATTTTCTTCCAGATTTCCAACAGTGCAGAATTATATGGACTTTTACCGTGAGCTTCGCGTTGAAGTCTTGAATCTTGTGCTACCCTTGTGCTTTGTGCATTGAACCGTTCTACTGATTTTCATTTGTTCCTTGAACTGGTAGGCGGCATCATACTGATTCATCTATTGTTGGTCGCAGTCTCACATTTGTGGCGTCTTTTCATGAATTTCACTGAAATGATCCAAGAACCTGTAACCCGCAACTATTTAGCAGACATGGATCAAAAGCACCTATTTATTTGTAATATGATTATGAATAGGCGTTATAATAATGCAAAAATCTGTTATGAACAAATACCCCCAAACTTATCTTTTGCTCGTCCCGAGCAAAGCCAATTTTATTCTTAACAAAATCCTAACCTCAGTTTCACAGGGAACGCGATTGCACTGAGCTCGTGCAACAAACCGTTAAAACTCTAGGTGTCCTGATCAGTCGAAAATATGGTATATTTTAGCCGGCAATTTCCCCATCTTTTGCATAAATTTAGAAGTGTTCAGCATTCATATTCTACATATTAGCAAATCTGTCACAAAATACCAGATTACATGTATTAGACTTTTAAACCGACACTTTAAAGGAAATTAACCGCATTTCATGGCATCGCATCATTTCTGTATTTGCGCAACACTTGTCTTGAGTCTGTGCAGGAAATACGGAGAAAAACCAAAGAGCTGAACAAAAATACGCCAACTAAATCATTTCAGACCTGGTAGCAATTCAGAGGGAGAAATACAAATCTATATATCAAACAAAGGCCCATACAACAGCCCAAGACAACTGCAGAAAATACAAGCTTCAACTCCCACAAGTAGCCGCGGAAGCGCGGCGTGAGCAGGCTTTAGCCGCGGATCAGCCACGCTTCTGCCACGTCAGCAGATGAGTTTTTGGGCACAATTCTTAGCTCTGGTCCCACAGTCCTCTCTGATACTTCAAATCCCAGAACTCTCTCAAAGCTACTGCCAGATCAGAAAAGAAGATTAAGGAAGGCTAATCCTAATTAAGCTCCTAATTAATCCTCTTCTAGAAGCTCCCCCTAACTAATCATATCTAGAAGCTTCTCCCCTAACTAACTTTTGGAAGGAAATTTGAATTTCTCAACAAACTTTAGGAAGGAAACTTAGAATTTGAAATCCTAGATCTAGGGTTAGTTATCTATAAATAGGAACCTAGACCTAGGGTTAAAGGCTAATCAATCTTTAGGTAATCAATTTTAGTTAATCTTTCCCTCTTTCATCATCTTCTTCCACAAGTCTCGTGACAAGGCTTGTGCGAAACCCTAACCCTAATTCCACTCCAAATCCAAGATCTTGAGTACCAAATCAAGCGAGAAGCCTTCAACCTTTTAGGAGCCGAGCCGATCTTCAATCGGGCAAGTGATCCAAGCCGATCCGCGATCCACGGAGACGAGCGAAGCCAAGTCGACGATCGAATTCTTCCTCTTGTAGTTCTTGAGCGAATGTAATGAAATTGTTGATATAAATAAAAGGTGAAATTCTTTAATCTTGCTTTCTTTAAATTCTTGCATCATGATTAGATCTCAATTTGTAATTGTTGTTCTTGTTGTGATGTTTGAGTAAAACTCCGCTCGTAAAGGAGTCGAGACGATTGTAGAATGATGATGTAACAAATCTTAATACGATTTTTTAAGTCCTACGAGTTTTGTAAACCCTAGCAAATTCAAGAATCGATGACCTAGTTTCATAGCGATGCTTTCTTGATTGTGATCGCTCGAAATTAGGGATCTACGATCGTTTCTTGAATTTACTAGAGGCTAGAATATGAATGATATCGACGAAAGAACAAGAGATAAGATGAAACCCTAGTTTCACAAGAAGTCTCTAATTCTCATCGATCATCATCGATCTAGTATCAATTCATCGAAGGATAAGAATACGTAATTGTAAGATTACATCACATCTATAGATCCGATCGATTCCTACGAGCCTCATTTCGATTCTTGAGATTTGGTTTGGAAAAATCAACGAACGATCAATTCTTGATTCTATCTTTTACTTTTCTTAGATCTAGATATTTTCTTTTTCTTGAAATACAAAATTTAAATCATGAATTGTTTTGTTTTCTTTTCTTAAAGTTTCGACTCATCTAATTCAAAAGATGAACGATTACACTTTCCCTGTGGACGATCCGCACTCACTAACAATCTACATCCGACACCGTAGTTGATTGCGGTCAAATAATTTTTGATTGTGATTTCTCTATACATTTTCATACTACACAATCCGAAATCTTTTCAATCAAATGGCGCCGTTGCCGGGGATAGTGCGCTAATAGTTCGTATTTTGAAATTTGAGTTGAACAATTTATTCCATCATAATTTTTTAGATCTAAACTCGTACAAACTCTAATACGTGTGTTGTGATTTGTTGCGAGGAATTCTGGAATCATTGGAGCTTGGATAAAATTTTTCTAAAAATTCCAGAGAGCTAAGCAGTTCAAGTGGAACAGTGACAGAAATTGTTGTACAGAGATCAGCACATACGGCCGCCCTTCCGCGGCTAAAGACCCTCATCCGCGGCGGTTCCGCGCCTCTGTGGAAGGTTCTCTGCATCAATTTTCCTCTGTAAGTCTCTCTCTTTCTTATCTCTTACTCAATCTTCTCCAAATAACAATTTCTTGCAGGTTTCTTTGCAAATAAATCGCAGCGCAGCAAAAGCAAATTAAAATTTGTACGTGTTTTGGTTTTTGGTTGTTTGCATATTAATACGGAAAATTAAGGGGCACGACCAAATCCAAATTAGGTGGGGAATTCATTACCCTTCCTAGGCCCCGAAAATCACAAACTTGCATCCGCATTTACCCTCATTAATTAAAAGAAATCTATAGATGACTCTAAGGACCGTCGCGCTCAATTAGGACAAGAGAAGGCCGTGGGTAATTCATTGCTTATCCGAGTTTTCTTGTGGTGTCTAAGGCGAGTGTGTCTAAGGCTAGTGGTTTTCAATTAGGCCCACTACTTACGTAGTGGAGTACCTTCCCACTTACCTGGCACTTATCCGGCCACAGGGGGACAAAGAGGCAGTGGAGGATTCTATCCTGCGACTTGTCTTTTGGCAGTTAGGAGCGGTCTAGAGCCGGACCTAGGTGACCACTAGATTCTAGGGTTTTTGTGTGTTGCATTTGTTGTGTTGCATCATATTTTCAAAAATCCGTCCAATTTTCAAAACAAACACCCGCATTCATTCTTTCCCCTAATTATAAATTCACGCTGCCACTTGTACTAACCCTTTTTAGTGTAAGATAGGCTGGACAACAGGATTCTAGTGCCTGTTAGTCCGCGTTTCCCTCATCGACCAAAAAGTCGATATTTCTACATTTACCTTTCTTTTACCCACCACCACACCCACATCGATGGATCCACCTCCATCGAACTTCTTTTCCACTAATCTGCCGCCGTCCGTTGGTGCGCAGAATCCACCTCGCATCTCTCTCCAAGAGAGATGCTATCCTACACGAGGCCCACTTTCCACCTGTCTTTCCATTCCACCAGCCAACGGGGAAAATTTTCAAATAAAACCCCAATACATCAACCTTCTACCAAAATTTCACGGTCTCGAGTCTGAGGACGCATATGTGTTTATCACGAAATTTGAAAATGTATGCGCAATGATGGGTACTTCACAGCTTTCTGTGGATGCTTTCCGTCTACGTCTTCTCCCATTTACTTTGTGCGATTTAGCCGAGAAGTGGCTATATAACACTACCGCACATTCCATTTCAAATTGGGACGAATTCGTCAAAGCATTCCTTAAGAAATTTTACCCACATCACAAAACAGCTCGAGTTCGTAGCGAAATCTATCAATTCACCCAGCTTCCAAATGAAACATTTTCAAAATGTCTTGAACGTTTCAAGGATCTGTTAGTCCAATGTCCACATCACGGCATCCCGAGATGGGAATTGTGCCGAATCATTTATGAGGGCATTACTCCTTACACAAGACAGACCCTTGAATCCATGTGTCAAGGCAACTTCATGACTAAAGATGATGGGGAAGCCTGGAATTTTCTAGAAGATTTCGCTGAAAAATCTTTACAGTGGGAGGGTGTGAGTCAATCGTCTAGGGATGGCAATGATATTTCCATAGAAGTTAAAGCTGACATTGCAGCTATCAATAAGAAACTCGAGAATATGGAAAATAAATTTTTAGCCGCCGCCCTAAGTCAAATATCACTCTCCAAAACTGTATGTGGATGCTGTTCTGATCCGTCTCACTTGACGGAAGAATGTCCATTTCAAGGTCATGAGCATACCAATGCCGCATTTCAAAGACCTAGAAACGATCCATCTTCCTCCACATATGATCAGGGTTGGAGGAATCACCCTAACTTTGCTTGGAACCAATTCCAATTTCAAAACACGGTTCCAACCCAACACAATTTCCAAGGGGCCCCTCCACCACAACAGCACCCACAACTTCAATTGAGTCAGCACCCCTTCCAATCACAAAACTTTCAAAATCCGGCCAACACTTTTGCACCATCTAGTCCTTTGCAATTGACCGGTACAGATAATACCTCTGCACTAGCACAAACCTTGGATACTTTCATGAAACAATCCATTCAAGGGACGGCAAGTTTGCAATCTTCCGTCGAGAATGTGATGAAGATCATTATCTCTCAAAATGAGAACATCAAATCGATGGAAGAACAAATTGCACAACTAAAAGCCGAAATGCGTGCAAGAGAGAAAGGGAAACTTCCAGCTCAACCTTTACCTAATTCTGGCTATTCACATCATGTGGATGCAATCACGTTGAGATCTGGAAGAGTGCTTGACCATCACCTTGGGGAAGAGTTTGATGATACCGATAAATCAATCAATAACACCCCGGCTGAGACCTTTCTTCACACACACACTTCTGACCCCAGTTCTTCTACCCCACCACCTTCTTCCGAGCCTATTCTCCATTTTCCAAAAGGCTCGCCACTACAGCCCACCTCTTTTACCCCTCCACGGACAATCCCCACTTCTATTTTGGGATCGCCACCACAAACACTTCCTTCTCCTATGATGGACCCAGCACTTATTGCTAAAGCACCTTATCCAAATCAGTTAAGGGCTAACACACCGAGTCCACATATGGAGAAGATTATGAACATTTTTAAGCAAGTAAACACCAACATCCTTCTCTTAGATGCCATCCAACAAGTTCCGTCTTATGCGAAAACTCTTAAGAACTTGTGCACTAGGAAGAGGAAAACTCACGCGCCCAAAAAGATATTCATGGAAAAGACAATAGACACGGCTTTCCCCCAACAATTACCGAGGAAACGTAAGGATCCAGGATATCCTACTATTTCTGTTTCTATTGGGGAAAAACACATTAACCGTGCTCTACTAGACCTTGGCGCTAGTGTTAACTTGCTTCCTTTCTCAGTTTATGAGCAACTAGGGATCGGAGAGTTGAAGCCAACCAATTGCACTCTCCAGATGGCTGACCGATCAATCACCAAACCTAGGGGTGAACTGGAGGATGTGTTAATAAAAATCGGAGAATTTATATTCCCGGTAGACTTTATTGTAATTGATACACAGCCTGTAGCGAACCCACGGAATCAAATTCTGGTGATTTTAGGTCGCCCCTTTTTGGCCACTTCCAACGCTATTATCAACTGTCGTAACGGCTCTATGACCCTATCTTTCGGGAATAGGTCAATAGAACTAAACATTTACAAGTTGGGAAGTGTACCCTCCGAACCTACTGCTCAGGTATGTTCTGTCGACTTAATGGATGTCGACAGCAGCGAATTTGATGATCCTCCTGATATCGATCTTGACTCTTTTCATATGTTGTTGTTTGACCCAACTATGTATCATACACATACGGACTCTTCCACCGAGATGTCCGGGTCAACAATTAACATTGATTATGAACTATTTTTAGAGTCTGAAGATCACCCCGCACTTTGTAATGACATTATTCATCGGGGTATTAATGGAACTTTTGAGGAAATCTTCGCTGATGAACTCGCATTTTTGAATGACACGGGTGTTGAGATGAATCATATCCAAATCACTGAAATTGAACCTCCACCCCTTCTTCTGAACTGTAAAAAGAATGCGAGCAATCCATCACATTCACTGCATCGTCTCTCCAAAACGAGACGCACACACATTCTATTCCATCACTTGACCTTTCCACACTTCTTCTTCCACCAACCAGAGCACTGCATTGATAAAATTTTTGAATGGTTGGTGTTAACATTCGGTCTTTCCAAAGCTTGGCATCGACCACTGATTTTTGACCCCCTCATATGATTTTCAAAGATTAACATTGCATAACTCAAGTTTGGGGGGGTATATTTTCGGGCTCCTAAAAAGAAAATTTTTACAAAATGATGAGCCAAAAATAAGTTTTGGGAAGTTCTTCACTTAAATATTTTGCCCCCACTAATAAATTCCTCCCAAACTTACAGGTTTTTCGAGATTTAGCAGAAGGCAACAGTGAGGACACTGTTGAAAACAAGTTTGGGGGAGGTTTGTGCTTATTTTCGCATCATTTGCATATCATTTGCATAAGCACAAAACATTTTTTGAAAAACCTATAAAAATTTAAAAAATTTCAAAATTATAAAAATAATTTTTGTACATAAATAAGATAATAAAAGTTTTAGATAGTGAAAAATTACATCCTTGAGATTAGAAAAATTTAAGAAAACTAAGAAAATTAGAAGTTTTCTTATACGAACTAGTAATAAGTAGTTATGAGCCGTTGTCCCAAGGGTTAGTAAGATGAAAGACGTCACTAATCTGAGGATAAAAATAAGTCTGAAAAATAGTTTCTATTCTGGAAGCCAAACATTTTGAACGTTGCTACCCTGCTATTCGCACTTACACACGTCTTAAAGCCTGGGATAGTAGAGGATACCTTGAAATGCTCTTGTCTTAAAGCCGATGTATGAAGGAAATAAAAAGAAAAAAAAATGAATAAAGAAAATATAAAGTGGTGAGAAAAATGAACACTGTTTTTGTTATCACCAAGGGCAATAAAAAATGTATAGCGAGGGTGCTTCTTCACCTAGTGCCCTAAGGCCAACTGGTCTGGGAGTCACTGCTATGCCTGAGGTGGTGCAAGACGAGGAAAACACACCAAGTAAGCAAGCACAGGAGTAATCGGTCGGTTAGTACCTCACGAAGTATTAACGGTCGCATGAAAGGGTGTGAGCAATCTCATCTAAATATTCATTAATTAAAAAAGTACTGAGGCTGAAGGGCAAGAGTATGATAGCTTGAATTGAATTCTCCGGGTGTAGGGATGTTCTTTACACACACGCAGGGTTATATGATCGATGTTTGGAAGAAAGATAGGAATGAAGAATAAGACGATGTTTTATTGAGGGAGGACGTGATTTCTAACATCTTTTCATGACCATTAAGATAGGGCTCATGACAACCGAAAAGCTAGCTTAGTTGGAAACCCTAATTTTCAAAGTTTTTCTTCTACAATTCTTTTCTTTAAATGTAATATTCATGATCTTTCTTTTATTATTGGATTTTGTGAGTGCAATCCGCTGAAAACCCTCAGGAGACAACACTCCTCCTACTAGGGACACCTAGAGGTTTAAAGGCTTGTTGCACGTGCTCAGTGCAATCGTGTTGCCTACGAAAGTGTGCTAGTTAGTTTTTCTCTTTCTTTATTTTCTCCTTCTCTTTTTAATAAAACATTCGCTCGAGACGATCGAAATTAAGTTTGGGGGTATTTGATCAGTCGAAAATATTGTATATTTTAGCCGGCAATTTCCCCATCTTTTGCATAAATTTAGAAGTGTTCGGCATTCATATTCTACATATTAGCAAATCTGTCACAAAATACCAGATTACATGTATTAGACTTTTAAACCGACACTTTAAAGGAAATTAACCGCATTTCATGGCATCGCATCATTTCTGTATTTGCGCAACACTTGTCTTGAGTCTGTGCAGGAAATACGGAGAAAAACCAAAGAGCTGAACAAAAATACGCCAACTAAATCATTTCAGACCTGGTAGCAATTCAGAGGGAGAAATACAAATCTATATATCAAACAAAGGCCCATACAACAGCCCAAGACAACTGCAGAAAATACAAGCTTCAACTCCCACAAGTAGCCGCGGGAGCGCGGCGGGAGCAGGCTTTAGCCGCGGATCAGCCGCGCTTCTGCCACGTCAGCAGATGAATTTTTGGGCACAATTCTTAGCTCTGGTCCCACAGTCCTCTCTGATACTTCAAATCCCAGAACTCTCTCAAAGCTACTGCCAGATCAGAAAAGAAGATTAAGGAAGGCTAATCCTAATTAAGCTCCTAATTAATCCTCTTCTAGAAGCTCCCCCTAACTAATCACATCTAGAAGCTTCTCCCCTAACTAACTTTTGGAGGGAAATTTGAATTTCTCAACAAACTTTAGGAGGGAAACTTAGAATTTGAAATCCTAGATCTAGGGTTAGTTATCTATAAATAGGAACCTAGACCTAGGGTTAAAGGCTAATCAATCTTTAGGTAATCAATTTTAGTTAATCTTTCCCTCTTTCATCATCTTCTTCCACAAGTCTCGTAACAAGGCTTGTGCGAAACCCTAACCCTAATTCCACTCCAAATCCAAGATCTTGAGTACCAAATCAAGCGAGAAGCCTTCAACCTTTTAGGAGCCGAGCCGATCTTCAATCGGGCAAGTGAGCCAAGCCGATCCGCGATCCACGGAGACGAGCGAAGCCAAGTCGACGATCGAATTCTTCCTCTTGTAGTTCTTGAGCGAATGTAATGAAATTGTTGATATAAATAAAAGGTGAAATTATTTAATCTTGCTTTCTTTAAATTCTTGCATCATGATTAGATCTCAATTTGTAATTGTTGTTCTTGTTGTGATGTTTGAGTAAAACTCCGCTCGTAAAGGAGTCGAGACGATTGTAGAATGATGATGTAACAAATCTTAATACGATTTTTTAAGTCATACGAGTTTTGTAAACCCTAGCAAATTCAAGAATCGATGACCTAGTTTCGTAGCGATGCTTTCTTGATTGTGATCGCTCGAAATTAGGGATCTACGATCGTTTCTTGAATTTACTAGAGGCTAGAATATGAATGATATCGACGAAAGAACAAGAGATAAGATGAAACCCTAGTTTCACAAGAAGTCTCTAATTCTCATCGATCATCATCGATCTAGTATCAATTCATCGAAGGATAAGAATACGTAATTGTAAGATTACATCACATCTATAGATCCGATCGATTCCTAGGAGCCTCATTTCGATTCTTGAGATTTGATTTGGAAAAATCAACAAACGATCAATTCTTGATTCTATCTTTTACTTTTCTTAGATCTAGATATTTTCTTTTTCTTGAAATACAAAATTTAAATCATGAATTGTTTTGTTTTCTTTTCTTAAAGTTTCGACTCATCTAATTCAAAAGACGAACGATTATACTTTCCCTGTGGACGATCCGCACTCACTAACAATCTACATCCGACACCGTAGTTGATTGCGGTCAAATAATTTTTGATTGTGATTTCTCTATACATTTTCATACTACACAATCCGAAATCTTTTCAATCATGTCCCTAGTAGGAGGAGTGTTGTCTCCTGAGAGTTTTCACCGGATACTGCTCACAAAATCCGATCAATTTGGCCTGTTGACTTTCATTCTTCAATTTGGTATTATAGCAAGAAAATCTATTATCTTCAACTTATAAATCATCAACCCATATTTTTCATACTCCCTCTTCATTTAACTTAAGATCGTATATGTTTTGCAAATTTATTAAGCTTTCAGCATCATTTGAATTATCCTTCTAAGGTTCCATCTCAACTTAGGAATTTTTGTCATCTCTACTGAAGATATAAGGCATATCTTTCATTCATATCTCTCATCCAAACCCCAATTATATACCCCTACGTGTGTGTGTGTATCACCCCTACACTTGGAAATTCAATTCTAGCAATCATACTCTTGTCCATCTTCCAAAGTACTTTTAGTTGGTGAATTTTAGATGAAATTGCTCACATATCCTTCATGCGACCGTTAATACTTCTTAAGGTACTGAACGACCGATTACAAAATGCGTTTGCGCATTTAGGCGTAAATCCTCGTCTTGCAATACCTAAGGCTTAGCAGTGACTCCCAAACCAGTTGGTCTAAGGCACTAGGTGATAAAGCACCCTTGCTATATTTTTTATTTATGCAGCCTTAAGTAATTACAAAATCGGTGTTCATTTTTTTATGTCTCTTTATTCACCTTTTATACTTTATTTTATTTCCATTCATACTGAGGATTTTAAACAAGAGCATTTCAAGGTATTCTCTACTATTCTAAGTTTCAAGATGTGTGTTAGTGCATGTAGTAGGGTATATATTTTCAGGATTTAGACTAAAGTTTCCGAATTTATTTTTCAGACTTACACTTCAAATAAAAATTTCAATACTTTTCCCTTATTTTGACTTAGCCCAAGAACTGAACTCAAAATTTGCCTATTTCTAAATAAACTGCAATGACATATATTTTCTATAGTTAAACTTTAAGAAAGGTTATTTTTAGGATTTTTAATCTACTAAGTTTAGGATCTAGTTTTTTCTAACTATTCAACCGTCATGTTGAACTTAAGTCAAATATGGCCAAAATTGAACTTTTCAATTTTTATAATTTTTATTTTTATTTTATTATTATGGATTTTAAAATAAGTATGCAAATGCAAAAATATACACATGAATGCGAAGGAGGAAAGCTTACCGAGCATACCCCCAAACTTAAACTTGACAGTGTCCTCACTGTCAGGCTACACCAAGAAGGTCAAAATTGTCGGCACTCCCCAGTTTTTTTATTATTATTATTACTATTATTATTAACAGAAAATATATATATATATATACACACACACACAAAAAGGACCCCCCTAAACTTAAGTGAAACAGTGTTTCCACTGTTTAAGCGATAAAGTTCAGAGTTAGGAAGGAGAAAAAACACAGTATCAAGCTATACAAGGCCTTTTCACAGGCCAAAGGTTAGCACCAACCATTCAAAAATTTTACCTTTTTAATAGTGTGGTTGGTGAAAGAATGGAGTGTAGAGAAAAGAAATGAGAAACACACGAGACCGTGTGGAGATAGAAGCAGTATACGGTCTCGGTAGAGGAGAAGAATGGCGGAAGGGAAAAACAAAAGGTGGTGGTGTGTCACGACCCAAAAAGTACGGAACATGACCGGCACTTAAATTACGAAACGTCTCGAGGCGTACATAATCTAAGTAAACCAAAACCCAAAAATCAATACCAGTTAAAGCAGTAGAGTGAAGGAAAAACCAATTGAAAAACAAGTAGTTTTAATCAACATAGGCCGAAGTATGTATTTTTAAAATCTTAAGTATTTTCTGAAAATTTCGGCAAATTCTCCTTTGTAAATACTGGCCCCCAAACGGGATACAACATGAATAGTATACGAAATGAATAAAAAGGCATCCCCAAGCGGGAGCTAGCTCTTCCTCAATCGACGGTCACAACCACGCAAGCAATATAATATACAACGCCGAAGGGCGATGATCAAAACTCAAAGAAAACCCAAAATCAACTTGAAAACCATAATAATACAACGCGCGACTCTAAGGTCAAAAGAATATACACTGGTCTTCTATCTCTATCAAATATACAAACTGGTTGATGGAGTTTCTAGATACAACTGAAATAACAATTAACAGTGGTGGTCCTGAAACAAGGAACCAACCTACCAAAGCAGTCACCCGGAAGGAACAGTGTACCAGCAAAGCCGCAATGAACTTATACGGCA
Organism: Agapanthus africanus; assembly: GCA_030015575.1. Taxonomy (NCBI): domain Eukaryota; kingdom Viridiplantae; phylum Streptophyta; class Magnoliopsida; order Asparagales; family Amaryllidaceae; genus Agapanthus; species Agapanthus africanus. Next base: position 396,715,179 of record CM057341.1, on the reverse strand, counting down.
AAAACTGCAAGGAACTGTGGCACAACGGGGGTGAGTTGCCAACTCGTGAGTAGAAAACATCCACAGATAGAAATCGCATGTATGGCTCAATCCTAGGTCATACGATCATAATATATCCTCAAAATATATAACCTGAAGCATATAGTAATGGCTAGGGTATACATCTAAACAATTGTAATACCAAATGCTCGTGTCAGTGCCTCAAGTAGCAACATATCATATGTATGATATATGAATGCATGAAAATAGAACGCATCAAATGAGAAAACTGTTTTTCTTATCTCTGTAAGATATATGTATAATAATTGAAATATCATCAGTGAAATCAACAGGAAATCAGTGTCCAGCATCGACACAATATCTCAAATCTCATGTCGCAATATCTCAATATCTCAATGTCATCAATGTCTCAATATCTCAATATCTCAATATCTGGGGCTCCGGACATCCGGACTGGCCCAACTCCGATCGGTATCCTCCGGATATCCGTTGAGTCACAATGAAGTCACCGGTTGGTAGTGCACCCCTGCCAGGCTCAACGCCATCATCTGAGACCTTCTCGCCCCAGGGTACCGCACCGGGTCCACCATGCACCCACAGACGGTTCCTCCTCCTCCTCCTCGAATCGGGTGTATCATATCGCTCAAGAGCCGAGAAAACTCATGGTGGACTCCTCTCAAATCAAACCATGAGAAAACCGCAACTTTCCTTTTTAAATGATAATAAGTTTATAAAATCCTTGCGGTCTCTCCAAATCCAGAAATCTCTTGGAATCCAAAATCTCAAAATCAAAGATCAATAACAATAAATACTGGGCTCCGGCAATTCGGACTGGCCCTAAATAATAATGCATAACAATGAATAAATAATTATGCATGAAGTATCACAGTAATGAATGCAATATCGAAACTAGCGCAGTAATGAATGCAATATCTAAACTGTCAGCTAACAAGTGATATCAATAAGGTAACATTCTCTAAAGTGCGGTTGACATGGCAATTACCGCTGATGATGTGTGTGAGCCGGCAAGTAAGTGTACGTGGAACATACGCATCATCGGTAATGGTGCTGGTGTCCTAGCAGCATGGTTTTCATAATAATACGAAAACACAAATAACATGCAATGCGATGCGAATAGTAAGAACATGTGGAAAAATGAATAGTAAACGCAGCAATAAGGAATATACATTCATATAAACGAGTCATACAGTTTTGACATTTGAAATAGTACAAATCGTGGTGTTTAGAAAATAGGGGCTACGGTGTTTTTAAGAAAAAGGTACGTCTTTTGAAATATCCGTAGTATCTTTTGGCCTGTCTTTAAAATACTCACGATTCGTTAGTTTTGGAAATAGGTATGACTCGGGCCCAGTCTAACATCTACTAGGTAACTACAGGTCTAACTAACAACCCATCGGAAGGGGTACGGAAACCACCTAAACCTGAGTCGATATATAACCATGTAAAATAGTCGGTGATCCCACCTCAATAGTATCCCATACGATACCTTATATAATATGACATCTTCGAGTCAAGAGTGCGGATCTATCATCAATATATAGCTCGTACGGTAAATCCGTCGTACGGCCTCCCAAATCTAGGTACGGGTCAAATATCACATTTATTTCATTATTCGCCTGGTATCCTTTTTATCAAAATCATGATCCGGTGTACTGATCTACGTCTAGTACAAAACTGATATCATCTATGTAAATGCATGCGTGTGTATGAAAATACCACGTCAAAGGACCCGCTTAAACATCACGTCGTAACTCAAATACGAAACCTGTCACATCACCGATCTCACGGCCTCAGGCCCAATCTCATCGATTCATCTCCAAAAACCAAAGTACTATCCTCAAATCCATGTATATGCATACGTGTATATATATATACATAGTCCCATACCCATGTGTGTGTGTGTGTGTATATATACACACACACATACATATCCCCATATACGCACATGTAAAAAGATGTACACAAATGCGTGCGTGCGTATGGGTGTTAACCTATTCTAGGGTTCGTGACTAAGAAGCTATGCTAGTTTACCTCTAGTTACCCTAAACTAAACCATGGACACAATAATCATCTCTTGATAAACATCCAAGTATCGTGAATCACACATATAAACATATATATATCATATCTATATTACGGACTGTGGGGGTCCTATACGCCATCCACCCGACTTCCCCCGTATATATAATCTACTCACCAGATCTTCGCTCGCCGATGCCGACGTTGCTATGCGCTTGCTTGTCGTCTCGAAGCCTTCGTGAGGATACCTACATATCATAACGCACCGTATCGCATTAAGATCCGACTCATGACCAAAACGACACACGAATCTCACATAGGTCAAAACCTATGGTTTGCTTTCTCAAATCAATCCAAAACCCTCGACATCGGCGTACAAACGCCGAGTGATCGCGAAAAACTCAAACGCACCAATCGTGGTTTCAAAACTCACTAATTATATAAGAAATAGGTTTTAATTCATCAAAACCATAAAAGTAAACAAATCGTTTTATTTCCCAAAAATCTAGTTAGCGGTCGTTATCCATTTTAATACAAATCTTGATGTTTAAACGAAACTAATAGCCATAATGTTTACTAAATATCATAATTAGGACATACAAATCACTTTCATAATTTAATCTCATCAATTTGTATTAATATCCAAATTCCTAGTTTGCAAAAATACCGATTTTAACACTTTTTAAAGCAAAAATTCATAATTTAACCATTAAACTTGGTTTTGCATGAACTAAAGTATTAAACCCTAATTTATAATATTAGTAATGTCATGAAACCCTAATTAGATTTTAATCCCAATTATAAATCAATTTCTAAAAAAACCTAGTTAGCAAAATAGCACATTTAGCAAAATGATAAACTAACAATTAGCAACTAGACTAGGTTTTTACATGTCTTGAAATATTAATCTACACTTACTAACTTGATTTATTTATAAAATCCCAAAACCTTAGTTCAAACCCTTTCTTGAATTCTAAATCTTAAAAATTAAGCATATACTTAAACACTTAATTAGTTTAGATTACAACAATACTAACAAGGTAACAATTTGAGTAAAATTATACCCCACCAATCTTGAGATCAACATGAAACTTGTCCCCAAAATGCAAACTTTTCACCAAGGTCCATGCTTGATAGGCTAGAGAGAAATGGGTAGGGCTTGAATTTGAGTTTTAGCTTTGAATTTTTGTGGATTTTCAAGCATTTTTTGATGAATTTTTAAAGAGAAAGAGAGATGAAGAATGAAGGGGCTGAAAATGGAGGGGGGCTCGTCCAATGCAGGTGGGGGAGAGGAGAGAGGGAGTGTGGTGTGAGGTATGGTGAGGGAAAAGTCCAAGTCAACACAAAGACCATGCTTCATTTTCATTATTTCCTTTTCTTTCCTTTTCTTTTTTTTTCTCTATTCTTTTGTTGTGAGGAATGTGGTGGGGACTTGGGTAATTGGGATAGCCTAGTCTCGGCCATGGGAGGAAAATGGGGTCTGTGTTTGTATGTTTGGGTGAGGGAAAAAGATAAATATTATACCCTAGATTCTATTTACACTAATTTCACTATTTAAGCATTTTTCTTCGATATTTTCTAAAACTGTTTTGGCAAACCATTTCATTTCAAAAACAATATTTTACATGTCAGTTTAGTGTGTCATGAATTACAAAATTTGTATCAACCCATTCCAATTTATAATTTTCCCTAATTAAATGTATTAGTGACGGCTTAAAATAATATTAAAATAATTCATTTCGGAAAAAATTCCAGAAATTTAGAAATTTTACCAGTGGCTCAATAAACACCAAATACTAGCAATTACATAGCTAGAATATGTATATTTAGTTTTATATTAAAAGATATTTATATTTTAACTTTTTACGGAAAACCCCCTTATTTTACCGATTTTTCCGAAATTTCACCGAAACGATTTTCAAAACGTTACATGGTGGTTCGACTTCTTCAGGTGGAGGTTGATTAATCACAAAATCCGTGTCGTTTAGAAATGCGAGTTCGTCGGCGAAAATATTTTCGAAACTTTCATCGATGGTCCGATTGAACGTTTCAATGTCAATAAATGTCGCGCCCGAAATCAACATACTTGATTTTTCAAAATTTATGGAGGTAGGAGACTCGTAAGGCTCATTTACCTTATTTTCAAAAGAGTCTAAATCAAGTTGTTTTTCTAGAATTATCGAACTCAAAATATCGGATTTTGATTCATTAACACTCGGTATCATTAAAGCAAGATTAGAAGAAGAACCAGAGAAAGTAGGAGAAAAAAGTGGAATACGAACTTGAGGGGAAAGATGGAGTGTATAAATTAGCACAATTTGTAATGACTGATGTGTAAAAAGCGATTGTGCTAATCTATCAACCCACTGAGAAATGAGATCAAATCCCTCAAGATTCGTGAGAAAACATGGGTACGTCGAACTTGGTAAACCAGTCATTGAAAATAAAAGTGTAACGGTTTCTTACAAAGTCGGAACAAGGATGGAAGGAAGTGATTGAGGAAGGGTATCGGTTAAAGATTCAGGAGGGTGTGTGCAGTCAATGAAAGGGATAGAATGAATTGGAAAATCCAACTCCTCAAGTAAAACTGGTTTATCCTCAATAATTTCCTCAATACTCTCCTCAAATTTTAGCTTATCCATGCCATTCTCATCAAAATCAAGATGCATATGAAGTTCGGGAAAAACATTTAATGACTCGGGATTATGAATTGGAGAGAAAAATTCAGTCAAATCTGCGGGTTCATCATCCAAAATATTCCCAGCGTCGATATCCTCAATCAAGTGAAAATCAATTTTTTCAGACACCTCATCAAAAGCATGGATATTTATCAATTCAGGTTCTAGAGTGGTGGTGTAGAGGTCAAAAGGATTGGTGATGGTTTCACTCAAAAGGGACCCTTCACAATCTGGCAAATCAAACACTACAAAGTCGCACAACTCATTAAACGTTTTATCTTCAACTGGTAAATCATTTGGAACACTTGATAGACATTCAAAACCAGAATTGTGGGATTCAATTGGGGATGGGTAGGTTTGATTTGAAAGGATGTACAGCTCATTCTCACCACTCAAATTCTCAATCTGTCCAACCACCTCGATCTGATCGAAGCATTTTGATACTCAAGCCGGTTTGTTTTTCTACTTCTTGTTTATATTCAGTGAATTTCTCAAAAACATCGGATTTGTGTTTCAATAAAATTACATGACCGAATCTTGAGAAATCGTCAGTGAACGTAATGAAGTATGAAAAACCGCCTCTAGCCTATGTAGTCATTGGCCCACATACATCACTATGTATGAGGCCTAGGAGCTCAGGGGCTCTTTCTCCGTATCTGGTAAACGGAGTTTTGGTCATTTTACCCTTGATACAAGACTGGCAAGTTGCATAAGATTTATGTTCAAAAGGGTTTAAATATCCATCTTTGTGTAACTTGTTAAGTCTTGTTTCGTTAATATGACCAAGTCTACAGTGCCAAAGAAAAGCTTCATTTATTTCTGAAAGTTTTCTTTTATTAGTGTATTGTATGCTGAAAACTGTGTGTTGATTTAGGACGTATATCCCGTTATTAAGCATACCATACCCAACCAACATTTGATTCAGGTGAATGTTAATAACATTGTTCTGCAATACAAAATTATATCCTTCATTGTCTAACAAAGAAACAGATATTATATTACAAAGCATACTTGGTACAAAATAACATGGGTTCAAAACCAATATACACCCAGATGGCAACCCCAAGTGATACTCTCCCACTGCGACTGTATGTACACTGGAACCATTTCCAACGCGGAGAGTATGATCACCTGTCTTCAAAACCTTGCTATTTCTCAGCCCCTGCATACAATTGCAAATGTGAGAACTTGAACCGGTATCTAATACCCAGGAAGCAGAGTTTATTGAAAAACAGTTTTCTGTCACAAACACACCTGAAGCGGAAGCATCCCCATGCTTCTTCTTGAGATTTAAGTACTCCGTACAGTTGCGCTTCCAATGTCCTGTTTTGTGGCAATGAAAACATTCCCCTTTCCCCGATTCTCCAGCTTTGAACTTTTCCTTCCCCTTAACCTTTTTAACTCCACCCTTAGGATTGGTGGGCTTCTTCTTTTTCTTTCCCTTGGCCTTAGCCTTTGGGCGAGAAGAGGAAGATTGTCCAACAGTCAAAATGGGAGTTTTCACTGATTTCAGTGTGCTCTCTGCACTCCTTAACATATTAAGGAGTTCAGGTAGTTCCTTCTCCATGTTGTGCTTGTTGAAGTTAACTATGAATTGAGCAAAGGTGGAGGGGAGAGACTGTAGAATAATATCCGTATATTGTTCGTTGTCCATCGTCCATCCAAGGTCCTCAAGCTCTTCTATGAGAGCTATCATTTTCAGAACATGGTCTCCTACTAGTGTGCCAGGGGCCATTCGCATCTGAAACAATTTCTTTGATGCTTCGTATCGTAATACGCGGGATTGCTCTCCATACAACTCCTTTGTATGGAGGAATATGTCATGAATGTCCATATTCTCATGCTGCTTTTGATATGTGTTATCCATCGATGCAAGCGCGAGACATTTGGCCGTGGCACAGTCAACGTCCCATGTCTTGCGGACTTCTTTGTCCGCAACTGAGGATTTTGGACCTGGGACGGGCGGGGCTGGAGCCGTGAGGACATATGATACTTTATCATAAGTCAAGGCAATTTTCAGATTCCTCAGCCAGTCTTTATAATTGGTCCCATTCAGTTTATTTTTATCTAGTAGAAGCTTGAGTCCAGTCATTGGTATCTGCCATTAAGAGAGAGAAAAGAATACACACAGCGAAATCTCTTGCAAAGATCAGATTGGTTATTATCTTTTCTAATCGATGTCTCCCACTGCTTTAATCAAGTTTTTCTTTCAAACCTTTAAAAATAAAACTAGCCAGGATTAATTACAGTCTACAACTTCACTAACCGTTCAGCCAGGCCAGTGTCGGTACTTGAGGGAGGTTCCCCGTGCTTTCGTACGGACCTAATTAAAGTAAACCTCGCTTTCCCAGGGGCGTACCCCCGTTAACACCTTTCTAGACACCTAATAGGTTAGCTAATTTTAAACAGCAAAACTCTCCTGGGAGCAATTATTACCCACAGTGGGATCGGGATCCAACCATCATATGGAAGGTATGCAATCACATTGCAAATTTCAACTATTGAAATTCCCGATGTGGTTTTTACCCCTAGCACTCATGACCTTGGCTATGGTCAACAAATCACAAGCATTAGTCAAGTTCAACCCGTCATTTCTTGATTAATCAGACCCGTTCACATGACCCTTGGCTAAGGTCAACAAAGTCATATGCCCGTCCTAATTAATCTGCATCATATGCATTGTAGGAAGACATCACTTAGCTACCGTACACTATGCCTTGGCTAAGGTCAACAAACGTAGCACGAATACTAAGTACTCTACTTCCTAAAATGACGGAGGGTTGCGGATGATTTTTATGAAAATATTTAACGCTTTGAACTTGATATCGTCGTAGAATCAAATGGTTTTCAAAAGGAGTGGCTTAAGCTCCGCAGTTTTGAAATATAGCTTTTTCATAAAGAGCCGAGTGGTTTTCAAATCCGATTCTACAACAACTTTTTAGGTTTATTTTCTTTATATTAATCATATTAATCTAGTCCCATCATTTAAGTCCTTAAGCCAATCACAGAAAAGAAACGAAAATACAACATACGCTTATGCCATCCGCATTCGCCGCAATGTTCCATTATGCACCGTTAGGTTACTTAACTAACGGCATACCGGGACGGGACTAGCGCGGGTGTAAAACATAAGCAACGCCTACTATATATCATATATATAATATATCATTCGTCTCAGATATCACATCACAGAATACAGGCAGCAAAAACACAGATATGATGGGATATACTAGGACGTCCGTATTTAGTATTTAGCCAACAATAGAAAATACAGATTCCACAGTCGCGATGAATAGCCAAGCCCATACCCTTAGACCCCTACGAGAGCGGCAAGCGACCCTACCAATTCTAGAGTTTAGGAGACCCGGTCTCGACTCCTCGAGATGGCTTCCCACTGAACCCCAGAACCCGGTCACTTGTGCTTCCCTCCATGGGTCTATCCTAATGCGGAAAAGTAAATAATATATAACACTGGTGACATCAACCTCAACCCGAAAGTGCCCCAAATAAAAGAATATTACATTACATTTGAATTTTACATGAATGAAAATAAAACTCTCATCTCACATAAAAAAAACCCAAGCTATTCAATCGCGACAATCCTGCACATCATATCTCAGCAACACATAATATCTCATATCATCAACGTAAGTAAGTATGCATACACGGATCGTCGTTGATGTATAGCAACGAAAATCGGCAATACCACTAAATACTATACTTACGGTCACAGAAAAGAAAGTGTAAAACTACAATATTTGGAATCCACATTCTCTTTAGACATCGTAAATCTGAAATATCACATACTTCGTATTTCATGCCTAACTATATGAATTCCACATATTGTATCACATTCCAGATAAATAGACAGTATTAAAGTTTTCGATCGAATGATCAAATACCCAAAATTTCCTAAAGCTCAACACTTGAGCGGAGTTCAAAAAACCCGAAATGTGTCACAGTAGCACCGGTCCAGCCGTAGAAGGGTCATGCCAACGTCTCACATGTGGCACGCCGTACTGCCTCAAACCCTAAGGTTCAGAGACAGTTCAGACGGTCACATAATCGAGTTAAGCTTTGTGTTCTTCTAGAGGGTCCACCACATAACTTGCACGTATTTCCGAAAGATTTAAACCCCGTGAAAAAGTGAGTTAATGATACTCGTTCGAATATTTTAATACTTTCTAAATTATCCGTAAAAGGCACGAAATTAAAATTCCGATCGAATCACCGAATCTAAAACAATTCCCAGAACATTCAACACTTGAATCAGATTAAAAATACCCAAAAATATGTACAAGCAGATACTAACATTACTGTATAAAAACGAGGCCATAAAGCATCTGTGCGGCCGCGGAGCCGCGGCCCAAGCAAGCAATGGCTGCGGTTCCGCGGCGGCTTGTACGGCTTATGGCTTCGTTTTCTACAGAAGTTCTTAGAATTCCCTGCTGAATTTTTTAAGTATTTTTAATTCTGAAAATAACACAGTTTCAAAAAATGTCCAGAGAGGGTTAAAAAACCGTATTTTTGGTTCGATCGGAGTTTTAACTTCGCTAAAGCGTCGCCTAAAGCTCTAGTTTGGCTCTGATACCATTGTTAGATTTACCTAGCACCTCATGAAGGGTTTGGTACCATCACATGTGTCAAAATCAAATTTTTAAGGTGCTAAGTGAACATGCAAAGAATCATAACTAGAAATTTAGGGTTTCATAACATATACATCATCACAAGTAGAAAAAACTAGTGTTTTGATAGTACAACCTTTGTAGCTCCCTACGCTAGACTTCTTGGCTACTTGAGGGTTGGAAAAAAGTCCGCTTGAGATCTTCTAGGTCCACGATGATCCACCCGGAGTCCTCTTTGTCCAAGCTTAAAGCTTCACAAGATCAAGAGATGAAATGGAAGCTAACACTCTTCAATAATGGGCAAGACTAGTGTAGAATGGTGTTGTGGTTGGTTTTCTCACTTCAAAATCCTTACTTGGTAACTCTTTTGCTCACTTGAGAAATCTAGAGAGCAAAGGAGAAAGGAGGAAGAAGATGATGGCTTTAGAAAACTCAAGATAATGGTAAGCTTTTGTATAAAATGAGAAAATGAAAATATATATATTTTCACTCTCTCATTCTAAACCGTGGTTGTAAAATATCTTAGATATTTTAGTTTGGAACAAAAATGACCATGGAAAATGAATCATGGTTAATTCAAGGGGTTAATGAAGGAATAAAATATTAACCATGAAACAATTTCCATTTTTCATTTTCCTTTTTCCAAACAAATAATATCCATATATTTTACATAAGGTGTGAGTCTTATATTACCACCATCTACTATATCAACAACCATGATAACCTTTATGTATGCATGTATGCGTGCATGCACATCCTATGTGCATGAATGAGAATGAATGCATACATGCATGCATACAACATAAAGACAAGAAAGGATTTCAAGAGAGAAACTAATGGTTAATGATAAATCAATACTTGATTTAGCAACCAGGTCGTATCACATACGACCCGACCAAAAGCAAGCCGCCCGATTAATATACGGTATCTCATACGCGCATTTTAACCGGGTCCATGCGCATATCGCATATGCGCACCACAATGTTTCGCCTGGACAAGGTAACTCCATTGTGGGACTCTAAGACTCGTCAATACGCCGGCAGTGGGTGATGATCATATCAAGCACCCCCAAGCCGTAAGCAGTCAGCTAAACGTAACGGCCACCCGGGTATTGAGCGATCAGAAGAAAACAAGCGAACCTGTTACAACTCCCGTCGAGCCAACCGACAACACTACCGTACAGTCCGGTCTCTTCGTCAGATATGCTGCATATCGAGTCTCGGGATGGTAACGTCGACCCTAATAACTCAATAAGTCGTGCCGATGAATGGTCTATAACAGATCGTGAAACTACTAATAACATTTATCAGTAAATCTCAACAACCCTGGCCAGGGACTTACTGATATAGCCAATCGAGCACAGCACAGCATCAACTCCCAATACCGGGAGAGACAAAACCCCTCCTATCACTCATCGCCTTCGTGTGTCTCGGGACTGTACCCAACGGCCACCTGTTTGCACGACTCAGTAGAGCCGTGGTAGGGTGGTAATCAAAGTACAGTGGGAGAACACACAAGACTCTATGACGATCTCGGGTCTACAGACTAACCTGCACCAGTGTCACCTGAGAACTGCTATCCGACGATAGATATAATTCCATATAGGAGTTCTCGGTGAGTCCGTCCAGTGTACCCAGTCACCACTGAGCACCCGTATACGATCTCGATGTCAAACATCGATGAATGTGGGAACATCCATCGCCTATCGTATGGGTCTAGTATCATATATGCTAGTGTATTCTGGTATATCGATGCCCCGTCTCGATACACCTACGACTAGGGACATTCCAGGATATGCTTATAAACTACAGATGTCCCACTAGTATGATCTCTATCATAATCATAGTAGTCAAGCCAATATCCTTAGGGCTTTATCAACATGTGTGAATGAATAAAAGCATGATCAAATCAACATGTCAGATAAAGAAGAACCTGATAGCATACTATCATGTCGAGCAAGAATGTACACTGAATATATATATATATATACATGTATAAATACATCCACTATCATATAATGGCCTCTAGGGCATACATATATCCAACACCTAAGACCCAAAAAAATCACAAAAAGCATATGCATCAACCCTCGAGTTAATTAAACAATATTTAGACTCGGCCAATTATGGACTGTCGCGCTCATTAGGACAGAGGAAGGTTGTGGGCATTCAGTCGTTTATCTAAACCTGACTTTGTGGTGCCTATGCTAGACAAGTGAGAAAGGTAACTTTAAAAGGCCCGTCTCACGGTGATTCGTGAGCGGAACCCTCCTTTCTTCATTTGTGCTTACCAGGCCACAATTGGCGGTGAAGAGGTGATTTGAGAGATATCTCACAACTTGTCGCTTTGGACCAGTTAGGAGCAGTCTAGTTGACTTAGGAGACCTTAGATCTAGGCTTGATTATGCATGTTTAACTGTGGTTGATTGAAATTAATTCCATACAAATCTTTGCACACAAATCTTTATAAAAAGAAAAACAAAATTTTTACAAAAACTTGCCATTTGTCGCTAGAAATCCATTGTACCCAACTTTCACCCACATTTTCTCCATTGACGTTTTCGTACTCTCACCTTCTACTTTTTTACTACACTACACCTCATTTAGTGTATGTCCAGTTGGACTAGGGACACTAGCGCCCGTTTAGTCCGTGTCTCGTTAGTCCCTACTGACGACGCGTTCGACTCCGAAGTCGAAATTCCCTCCACTTCTTTACCTTCATCTTCACATTCATCATCTTCTAAGGAGATGTCAGGATTCAATCCTAACAACCCTTTACCTCCTGTTGAAGCGCCCCAACGAATCGCGCTCCAGGTTCTTTTCTATTCCACCCAATCCGCACTTCCTACTTGTCTTTCACTTCCGCCGCTTATTGGGATAACTTTGAAATTAAGCCCCACTTCATCAACATGTTGCCCAAATTTCACAGGCTGGAATCCGAAGATGCCTGTATCTTCATAAACAAATTCCAGAATGTTTGTGCAATGATGAAGACGACCCAACTTTCCGATGATGCTATAAGGCTACATGTCATTCCCTTCACTTTATGTGACCTAGCTGAAAAGTGGCTATATAGTACTGCATCGCATTCCATAAACAGTTGGGAAGAGTTTGTTAAAGCTTTTCTTAAAAAGTTTTACCCACATCACAAGACCGCGAGAATTCGTAATGAAATTAATCAATTTTTCCAGCTTCCTTCCGAACCTTTTTGGAAGTGTTTCGAAAGATTCAAAGACCTTCTTGTTCAGTGCCCTCTTCACGGTATTGAGAAATGACAACATTGCCAAACTTTATACGAAGGACTGAACCCAGCCACTAAGAAGTTGCTGGAAACCATTTGTCAAGGTCACTTTCTAACCAAATCGAGCGAGGAAGCTTGGCAATTTCTAGACGATCTTGCTGAACAAACACTTCAGTGGGAAAGCACTACACAGACCACTTCATCCACTTTATCTACCTCTTCCGGTCAGTCTAGGGCAGGCATTCATCAACTTGATATGTCGATTGCAATGAAGGCCGAAATGGCTGCAATCACGAAAAAACTTGAGGCAATTGAGAGCAAATTCTCATCGCCTTCTCCTGCCCCTGCTTTACCCACCCGCACTATATGCGCTTGTTGTTCGGATCCATCACATCTTACTGAAGAGTGTCCTTACAATCCATCTGCTCAAGGACAGGATCAATTCAATGCTGCTTATCAGCAAAGACAAAGAAATGATCCATACTCTTCAACTTATAATCCTGGTTGGAGGAGCCACCCAAATTTCGTCCGGAATCAAAATCAACAACAATTCCAAGGCAATAACAATTTCCAGAGGCCTCCTCCACAACAACAAGCTCATCAACAAACTCAATATCAGCAACCTTTTCAACCCCAACCTTACCAAAATCAAACGAACAATTTTACACCAAACAACGCTTTTCCCCAAAACAATTTTGTTCAGCCAAATAACGATAAGGTTTTCTCGTTAGAACGTTGTCTGGATGCATTTTTAAAACAATCAACTCAATCCTCCATCAATATCCAGTCTTCCATTCAATTTTTGGTGCAACACACTGCTTCACATGATCAAAGCATCAAAACAATTGAAGCTCAAATTACACAACTGAATACTGCGTTAAGCGAGCAAGAAAAGGGAAAGGTTCCATCTCAAACATTGCCAAATCTCGGTCACACACAAAATGCACATGTTGCTCATGAACAACAAAACCATAATGTGAGTGCCGTGACTACATTGAGATCTGGAAGGATGTTGCACAATAATGTGGGCATTAATGATTAAACCCCGGCCGCCGCTTCTTCATCTTCTTCATCTTCAGAGCATGTTCTCCATTCTTCACAACGCTCTAATTCGTCTACTACTCCGAACGGACCCACATCTCACTCCACGAAAATACCAACACTGGGATCCATTCCAACTCCGCAATCTCCTCCACAAACATTGGACTCAACAAATTTTCAAAATGTTCCATTTCCAAACAGGTTGAGATCCAATAAACCAAGTCCACAAATGGAGAAGATTGTGGAGTTATTTAAACAGGTTAGCATTAACATTCCCCTCTTGGATGCAATCCAACAAGTCCCTTTTTACGCTAAAATCTTGAAGGACTTATGCACCAAGAAGAGGAAATCACAGGTACCCAAGAAAGTTTTCTTGGCTAATGCGGTGAGTGATGCTCTTATCCAACCTTTACCTCAAAAGCAAAAGGACCCTGGCTGTCCTACAATTTCAATAACTATTGGAGATAAGAACATCAACCGCGCACTTTTAGATCTTGGTGCCAGTGTTAACCTGCTTCCCTATTTAGTTTATGAGCAATTACACGTTGGAGAGTTGAAACCCACACATTGTACTCTCCAAATAGCCGACCGATCCATCACCCATCCTAGGGGTGAGTTAGAGGATGTGTTGATTAAAGTAGGGGACTTCATATTCCCCGTTGATTTCATTGTTATGGACACACAGGCTGTTGCTAACACCCGGAGTCAAATTCCGGTGATACTCGGACGGCCATTCTTTGCAACTTCTAATGCGGTGATCAATTGTCGAAATGGTTCAATGAACCTATCTTTTGGAAACATGACAATTGAGCTCAACATTTTTAAGTTGGGAAATCAACCCTCCGAACCTAATGCTAATATACTTGATGTTTGATCGATCCAAGAGATCACTCAGGAGGACTGTGAGCTCGAAAAATTTCTGTTCGATCACAACAACTTTGACGCCACTAGTGCGTTCCTCCTTGAATCTGACACTGCTTTCACACCTGATAATGATTACGAGTGTTTCACTTTTTCAAATTATTTTGAAGAATCGCCACTCGAGTTTGAATCCTTTGAATTTTCAGATGAGATAACTGAACCATCCGACTCGGTGACTTACACTCGTTTTGAACCTCTATTAGAATCCTTCGAATTTGAGACAATTTCACCAATTTTGCCTTCAATTGTTTCGCCTCCAACACTCGAACTCAAGCTATTGCCGTTTCACCGCAAATACGCTTACCTAGGTGAGAATGAGACCCTTCTTATTATTATCTCGGCTTCTCTAGCCCTCGAGCAAGAGAAAGCCCTTCTAACGGTCTTACAAAACAATCGGCAAGCTTTTGGCTGGACTATGGCGGACATCAAGGGGATTAGTCCCCTAATAGTTGAACATCATATTCATATGATGGATGATGCCAAACCAGCAAGGGATCCACAGAGATGCCTCAACCCAATCATGAAGGAGGCTGTTAAAAAAGAGATCGTAAAATGTCTTGATAGTGGTTTCATTTACCCTATCTCCGATAGCCAATGGGTTAGCCTCATTCATGTTGTCCCCAAGAAATCTGGTATAACGGTCATAACTAATGAGGCGAATGAGTTAATACCTACTCGCACCCAAACTGGGTGGCGAGTATGCATCGATTATAAAAACTCAACGCCGCGACACGGAAAGACCACTTTCCATTACCTTTTATTGACCAAATGCTAGAACGATTAGCTGGGCATGAATTTTATTGCTTTTTGGATGGCTACTACAGTTATAATCAAATTCCCATCACCGAAAAGGACCAAGACAAGACCACATTCACTTGTCCGTTCGGTACGTTTGCTTACCGTCGCATGCCCTTTGGGTTGTGCAATGCACCCGCTACTTTTCAGCGGTGTATGATGGGAATTTTTTCAGACATGGTTGAAAAATTCTTGGAGATCTTCATGGATGATTTCTCCATTTTCGGCGACTCCTTTGATGAGTGTTTGCTACATTTAGACGCAGCCCTTACCCGTTGTAAGGATAAGAATCTTACTCTAAATTGGGAGAAATGCAACTTTATGGTACGGGAAGGTATTGTCTTAGGACATATCATCTCGCAAAATGGCATTGAGGTAGATAAGGCTAAGATTGAAGTTATTTCTAATCTTCCTCTTCCCAAGTGCGTCCGAGACATTCGAGCCTTCCTTGGCCATGCCGGTTTCTATAGACGGTTCATCAAGGATTTTAGCAAGATTGCTAAACCCTTGACTCTTTTGTTGGCCAAGGATGCTACTTTTAATTTCGACTCGAGCTGTATGAAGGCGTTCAAGTCTTTGAAAAACTCGCTTACTTCCGCTCCCATTCTTTCGTCCCCTGACTGGACGCATGTAAGTCTACGGTAGCGCCCCGGCCGTCTGTCCAAGGCTAAAATACGGAAACGAAAACTTTTCTTAAACTTGAAACTGGCGCTATCGTATACTTTTTCCCGGATCGAATCATTACCCTACAACTAGCTATCTAGAGAAGGGATAGAAAGGCTATATCGATCGATCTGTGTCCTTCGGTCTTTGGCCACCATCCCAAGCTCCTCGCGGCATCTCCGGTCTTGATCTCCTCGTCGGAAGAGGCACCACATCTACGAGTCTTTTTACGGGCTCCCGCTTCATCCGAAGCAACTCGGGCATGAAGTGTGCTAGCCGACGTGTCCAAGGTATTGCAGAGAATGTTTGTGATCACTTTGTCTCTTGCATCCATTGATTTGGATGGAGGTTAGAGGTGTTGCCATTAATGGAGATTATGAGCTAGAGAAGAAAGAGGAAGAAGAAGAAATTTTTCTCTTTCTTTTCTTTTGTTGTTGCAAAATGATAATGAGAGTGAGAAAGATTAAGAATGAGAATACAAGAGCTAACTTCAACCATATGGTTGCCCTTTCTCTTTCTTCCTCTCATATCAACTCATAAATCAATCTCAAATGTGACACATGCATAAAGAAAGAGATCATGAGTCACCACTTGTGCATGTGTCACAATAAATGCTCCTTATCATTACATATAGCTCACAATATCCATTTACAAACATTAATCCAAATGTTTGGAACAATAAAAAGATACGGCAACATCTAAAGTAAACTCGTGACGGATCACAAGGATACCCCTCACCTGTATATACATACCTGCACCCGCATTCCGACTGAATGCGAATGCGATGAGACTAAAGTAATCCAACAAATCTAATACTAGGATCCGGCTTAAACCAAATCCCACTAGTATGATCCTTCCGATCATGATCCGTGCAATACTGCACGTATATGATCGAACCCTGCAATATATCATACGGCCTCTACAACGTTTCGCCCGAAACTTGAGAAACTGTCTGTGGGGTACTCTAAAGACTCGTCAATATTTTGGCTGTGGATTTAACCACTAGCACGTCAGAGGTACTACTTGTATGTAACGGGCTACCAGGTATTGACCAAAAGGGACGTCGATGAGCGAACTCATCCTGACACCCTACTGAGCCTGTCAGTGACAATATCCGTATAGTCCGGTCCGTTCGTCTATGAGCATCACATGGCGGGCCTAGGGGGTTGGTAAAAGTCAGACCCCCAAAAGCGGTACAAGTCGTGTCGGAGTGTAGCCCAGAACACCCTGAGATACTACTGGAATACCTGCCAGTAAATCTCATGCCTTGGCCAAGGACTTCATGTAATGGCTCTCCTAGACACAGCGCGACCTCATCCCCAATACCGGGAGAGACGAAACCCCTACCAATCCGCTCACTGCCTCTATGTGGCTCGGAACTGTACCCAACTAAAACCTGTTTGCACGACTCCTTTGAGCCGTGGTAGGGTAGTAATCAAAGCACAGTGGGAAATCACACGAGACAAATGACGATCTCAGGTCGATGAACTAACATGTACACTTGTCACCAGGGAACTGCTATCTCACGTCAGGTATAATACCAACTAGCATGTTCCCGGCGAGTCCTGTCCGGTGTACTCATAACCCAATGAGCACCTGTATACATCTTAGGTGAACCAACTGACACCAATGGCTTGTGAGACCGGCCATCGCCCCTCGTCGGGGTCTAGACTGTATACACTAGTCTACTAATGGAGTATCGATGACCAATCTCGAAAACTCCCATGACTAGGGACCACTTTAAGGATGTGCTTATAAACCCCAGCTCCCACGTATATGATCGCCATCATACTGTTGGCCATCAAGCAAGAATCCTAAGGGCTCTATCAACGTGTAATAGTGACCTGTAAGGTCACCTAAAGCTGTACACGATGATAAAGATAAACCAGATAGCATACTATCATCTCGAGTAAGACTGTCTTATCGGCATAGGTCCTCCCTCAATCATTGCAATCACGTGCCTGTGATCCAATAATTGACTCTGAGGGCACCAAATCCTTTTATATGTCTTTAGTCATTACCTTCTGTACACCCCTTTAGGCTAAATGGTTTTCTTCCTTCCCTACCGTTCGGCACCAGCCTATGGTTTGGAAGAAGACTATCCAATAAGCGTAATAGGTGTACTGTCCTAATCCTAGGAGCACTCGCAACCCGAGAGAAGGTAAAGATAAAAGACAACTGAATAAAACCTTATTTCTAATTCTCCTGAACCAGAATCCATCCCCGAACTGGAACAAGTTCCTTCGAGTTCGTATATAACCTTACGATGGAGTATCCAAATAACTATGGATCTTCGTAGTGATACAGAGTATTCTGTAGAAATACAAAGATGATGTAGGATTGGCGAAGAAATACTTGGTTTGGTCGTGAATAGCAGTTGCAATTTACTTTGCCCTCTTACTAATCCCTTTATTTGTCTTTACTTAATACCTTCTGTACACCATCGTTAGGCTAATTGGTTTTCTTCATTCCCTACCGTTCGGCACCTGCTTATGTTTTGGAAGAAGACTATCCAATTAGCATAATAGGTGTACCGCCCTAATCAAAGGAGCACTCGCAACCTGAGTGAAGGTTAAAAGAAAAGACAACTGAATAGTCCTATTCATTTTCTCCAGAACCGGAAACCATCCTCGAATCTGGAACAAGTTCCTTCGAGTTCGTATATAACCATATGATAGTTTTATCCAATGGAAGTGGATGTTCGTAGTAATACGGGGTGTTCTAGACAAAAGGGTAAAAGTAGGAGTGGCAATGAGGTATGCAACTCAGACAATCCAAACGCCAGTGTTTTAAGAAGGTTCAGTTAACTTGGTCACTGAGTCGTAGTCAAGGGTCGGGCCATGGTCGCTGCCAAAGAGAGAGAGAAAAGAAACACTCAGCATGCACTCTAACCTAGATCAGAATGGTTATCAATTTATCCAATCAGGAAACCTCCCACTGTATCGTCAAATTCTCCTCCAAACCTGAAAGAAGAATTAGTCCGGATCACCCGAGGAGTAAACCAACTCATCAGTAGGAATCGAGATCCAACTATCATCGCATGATAACGTGATGGAATCCACTCAAGTCATCACACTCCAGAAGGTATGCGCATGCCTGGCAAGTTTCAGTTTCTTTAGAAACTCCCGATGTGTGTTTTTACCCCTAGGACCCAAGTGACCTTGACACAGTCAACAAATCAAAGAGTCCTAGTCAAGTTCAACCCGTCATTATACTGGATTGCATTAAACCCACCCGTACAAGCCCTTGACACAGTCAACAAGGCCGCACGACTGTCCTAACCAATCCCATTAATATGCCACAAACAAACACTACTTAGCTACCGCACACTACGCCTTGACACAGTCAACAAACGCAGCACAAATACTAAGTAATACTTGTAAGAAATGTCGGAGGGCTACGTCTAGTTTTTGGCGAAAAACTTTTAACGTAATGAACTTGATATCGTTGAAGGAACTGCATAGCTTTTTATAAAAATATAGTGGCGAAAACCTTTGCTAAAGAGGTCACTCCCGGTGAAGGGATCTCGGCTCTTTCCCCGTAGAATGAGGTGCAGGATATTCCAGCTGAATACCACGATGCAAAGCAAAATGTAATCGGCTATAGTGAAGTTATTACCCTGACGTAAACTTCTGTCCAAGGGATCACTCCCGGTGAAAGGATCTTGGCCCTTGCCTCGTCGACTGAGGTGCTGGATATTCATAACCGAATACCACTGTGCAAAACAAAAGAGAACGTCCTTACAATAACAGTTTTTTTTGAAAAATGTTCCAACAACATCAAACAGGTTTGTTTAGCTTGCATTGATCCAAATCAATGCAGTCCCATCAACTAATCACACCACAAAAGAACGAAAATACGATGTACGTATACGCCATCCGCATTCGCCACTGGGTCCCGTCATCACCCGTTAGGTTACTTAACTAACGACAGAGCGGGGACTGGACTTGCGCGGGTGTTAAACGTATACAACATCTACTAGTATATATATCAATATATAATATTCGCTCATGGCGTGATAAAATGCAACATCACAGAAATGTAATAAGCATCACAGAACAATACAGATAATCTGGGATCCCCAGGTTTCATAGAGCCGCTACTGAAACCCGACGTTCCCCTGGTCGTGTGGATAGCCTGTGGAATGAAATCCTAGACTCCTATGGGCGCGGCAAGTTACCCGCCAAAACCTGAAGTGAGGCAGTCCCCTACATCAAAGTGAATGGACCACCCAGTACTTCACGGAATCTGGTAACTTGAGCACCCCTCCTTGGGTCAACCTGTACCCCCTACGATTGCGGCGAACAGCCCGCCAATCCTAGAGTGAAGCCCCCTCCATCTCAAAGCCATGAGATGCGGGCCTGTTTCCCTCTAGAACACGGCTGTCCGTGCACCCCACCGCGGGGTAATCCTAGTACAGAAAGTAAAAATATATATACAACGGGTACATCGACCTCAGCCCGGTCGTGCCCCAAAAGAATAATATACAAACAGGCAGTGACGGCAGTCCACATGTCGGACGCTCGCCCCGCAATATCAAATGTACAAACAACCAAACTGTACTACCATTCCATCCAGGCTATCCACCACAACAAATCCGCAACATCACAGCACAACACAGAACTTCAACGTGAATGTCACGTTCGCAAATCCGTCTAAAAAGACTATAGCAATTAGACAAGATTTACCGCTCGAATGACATTCACGGTCGCAGATATAATGTAAATACTGTGAACTATTATATTTATAATTTTCGATCAACAAAATTTCCCAAAATAGGCCCCAAGCACAATTCCCAGTACTCAAAATAATCTGGGCCAAAACTAAAAATACCAGAAACCACAATTCCAACTCAGAGACCACTGTAGAAATTTTGGTGCAGTGTTGCTACAGTACTGCGACGGATCCACGGCCAAAACGTGGCTACGGCGGCGGTTCCGCCGTTCTACAGTGAAATCAGCCTACAAAATTTCTGCAGTTTTCTTAGAAAAGCGTGCCTGATTTTCATACACACTCAAAATAATTATTAGAGCAGGAAAAAAATTCGACAGAAACTTGATGACTTGGAATCGCGGTTTTGGAATTTTCGTTCGATCGAAGTTTTGAACACGTTAGAGCAAGCTAGTAAAGGTTAATGGCGTGACTCTGATACCATGTAAGTCTACGGTAGCGCCCCGGCCGTCTGTCCGAGGCCAAAATGCGGAAACGAAAACTTTTCATAAACTTGAAACTGGCGCTATCATATACTTTTTCCCGAATTGAACCATTAACCTACAACTAGCTATCTAGAGAAGGGATAGAAAGGCTATACCGATCGATCCGTGTCCTTCGGTCTTTGGCCACCATCCCAAGCTCCTCGCGGCATCTCCGGTCTTGATCTCCTCGTCGGAAAGGGCACCACATCTACGAGTCTTTTTACGGGCTCCTGCTTCATCCGAAGCAACTCGGGCACGAAGTGTGCTAGCCAAGGTGTCCAAGGTGTTGTAGAGAATGTTTGTGATCACTTTGTCTTTTGCATCCATTGATTTGGATGGAGGTTAGAGGTGTTGCCATTAATGGAGATTATGAGCGAGAGAAGAAAGAGGAAGAAGAAGAAGTTTTTCTCTTTCTTTTCTTTTGTTGTTGCAAAATGATAATGAGAGTGAGAGAGAGTAAGAATGAGAATACAAGAGCTAACTACAACCATATGGTTGCCCTTTCTCTTTCTTCCTCTCATATCAACTCACAAATCAATCTCAAATGTGACACATGCACAAAGAAAGAGACCATGAGTCACCACTTGTGCATGTGTCACAATAAATACTCCTTATCATGACATATAGCTCGCAATATCCATTTACAAACATTAATCCAAATGTTTGCAACAATAAAAAGATACGGCAACATCTAAAGTAAACTCGTGATGGATCACAAGGATACCCCTCACCCGTATATACATACCTGCACCCGCATTCCGACTGAATGCGAATGCGATGAGACTAAAGTAATCCAACAAATCTAATACTAGGATCCGGCTTAAACCAAAGCCTACTAGTATGATCCGTCCGATCATGATCCGTGCAATACTGCACGTATATGATCGAACCCTGCCATATATCATACGGCCTCTACAACGTTTCGCCCGAAACTTGAGAAACTGTCTGTGGGGGACTCTAAAGACTCGTCAATATTTTGGCTGTGGATTTAACCTCTAGCACGTCAGAGGTACTAGCTGTACGTAACGGGCTACCAGGTATTGACCAAAAGGGAGGTCGATAAGCGAACTCATCCTGACACCCTACTGAGCCTGTCAGTGACAATATCCGTATAGTCTGGTCCGTTCGTCTATGAGCATCGCATGGCGGGCCTAGGGGGTTGGTAAAAGTCAGACCCCAAAAGCGGTACAAGTCGTGTCGGAGTGTAGCCCAGAACAATCCTGAGATACTACTGGAATACCTACCAGTAAATCTCCTGCCTTGGCCAAGGACTTCGTGTAATGGCTCTCCTAGACACAGCGCGACCTCACCCCCAATACCGGGAGAGACGAAACCCCTACCGATCCGCTCACTGCCTCCATGTGGCTCGGGACTGTACCCAACTAAAACCTGTTTGTACGACTCCTTTGAGCCGTGGTAGGGTAGTAATCAAAGCACAATGGGAACTCACACGAGATAAATGACGACCTCAGGTCGATGAACTAACCTGTATACATGTCACCAGGGAACTGCTATCTGACGTCAGGTATAATACCAACTAGCATGTTTCCAGCGAGTCATGTACGGTGTACTCATAACTCAATGAGCACCTGTATATATCTTAGGTGAACCAACTGACACCAATGGATTGTGAGACCGGCCACCGCCCCTCTTCGGGGTCTCGACTGTATACACTAGTCTACTAATGGAATATCGATACCCAGTCTCGAAAACTCCCATGACTAGGGACCACTTTAAGGATGTGCTTATAGACCCCAACTCCCATGTATATGATCGCCATCATACTGCTAGCCGTCAAGCAAGAATCCTAAGGGCTCTATCAACGTGTAATAGTGACCTGTAAGGTCATCTAAAGCTGTACACGATGATAAAGATAAATCAGATAGCATACTATCATCTTGAGTAAGACTGTCCTACTGGCATAGGTTCTCCCTCAATCATTGCAATCACGTGCCTGTGATCCAATAATTGACTCTGAGGGCACTATATCCAACAACGCATCCATTTGAAATTATGTGCGATGCATCAGATTTTGCCATTGGCGCTGTCCTTGGACAGCACATCAATAAGATGCCGCATGTAATTTATTACGCTAGCCGGACATTGAACGAGGCCCAATTAAATTACACAACAACTGAAAAAGAATTCTTAGCTGTTGTGTTTGCACTAGAAAAGTTCAGGCCTTATTTAATCGGCTCTCCAGTCATCGTTTACACTGACCACTCAGCTCTTCGCCATCTTTTTACGAAGAAGGATGCTAAATCTCGGCTTATACGTTGGATCCTCCTACTACAAGAGTTCGATCTTGTCATCAAAGATAAGAGAGGATGTAAAAACGTAGTCGCGGACCATCTTTCACGCCTTCCTTCTTCGCCAACGCTTCAAATTCCTATAAAAGACGTTTTCCCAGATGATCAGCTCTTAACTGTATCATGCGAACCTTGGTTCGCATATATTGTAAATTATTTGGCCACCGGACTTATACCTAATGATTGTTCGAATCAAGACAGACTCCGTTTCTTATCCCAAGTAAAACATTTTTACTGGGATGAACCGTATCTCTTCAAATACCGTTCCGACCAAATCATTCGTCGGTGTGTCCCCGACAACGAGTTTAAGAGCGTGCTGTCTTTTTGCCACGATCAAGCATGTGGCGGGCATTTTGGCCTTAAAAAGACAGCAGAAAAGATCTTGCAGTGTGGTTTCTATTGGCCACAACTTTTTAAAGACGCACATGATTACTGCAAGACATGCTCCCGGTGCCAACACTTGGGCCGGATATCTCGGAGAAACGAAATGCCGCTCCAACCAATTTTGGTTGTTGAAATTTATGATGTTTGGGGGATAAATTTTATGGGACCGTTTCCCAATTCTTTTGGGAACGTGTATATTCTCCTCGCTGTTGACTATGTTTCAAAGTGGGTCGAGACTGTGCCCAGCCGAACTAATGACAACAAGGTTGTCGTTAGATTCCTCAAAGAAAAAAAAATTTCTCGATTTGGGCACCCCCGAGCAATTATCAGCGATAATGGATCTCATTTTAGTAATAGGACTCTCGAGTCCTTAATGCGGAAATATTCCATTACCCACAAGCTGTCAACGCCCTATCATCCTCAAACTTGTGTGCAAACCGAGATTTCAAATCGGCAAATTAAACAGATATTGGAGAAAACGGTTTCCAAAAACCGTAAAGATTGGTCGTCAATACTTATTGATGCCCTTTGGGCATTTCGAACAGCCTTTAAGACCAATCTTGGCATATCTCCATATAGGCTTGTTTATGGAAAAGCTTGCCACCTTCCAGTTGAAATAGAGCATAAAGCATTTTGGGCAATAAAAGAGTTGAACCTATCTTTGGAAGATGCGGGCAGCAATAGAAAGCTGCAGTTGAACGAATTGAACGAGCTTCGGGATGAAGCTTACGAGAACGCAATAATCATCAAAAACCGAACGAAGGTGTTCCACGATAAACACCTTATGCGCAAGACTTTCAAACCTGGTCAACAGGTTTTACTTTACGACACTCGGTTGCACTTCCATCCCGGAAAGCTCCGATCTGGATGGAAAGGGCCATTTTTGGTACGCACCGTTTATCCGCACGGTGCGGTCGATTTAGAAAATCCGGAGGACGGTTCACTATTTAAAGTGAACGGAAATAGACTTAAACCGCTCCTCACTGCGGACCCTTCGGAGGAGCTCCTGTTTTTGCAGGAGCCGCTTTACATTGAATGATCTTCCTCTATCTACCCCTAAATTTCTGTTATCTAGCCAAGTCACTGTTTCGAACAAGTTTGGGGGCATGTATCACTTGTAAGTATATCTAAAAACAAAATAAATAAATAAATAAAATTTAAACAAAAAATTTTGGGGGTATTTTTGTAAATTTTCAGTTTTAATAAAAAATAAAAAATAATAATAATTTTTATTTACAAATAAATTCCTCCTTTTAAGAGGACCTTTTTGCAAATAACCAAAACACCCCCTATAAATAGAACCCGACTCTCTCTGTTTTTATCAAACTTTAAAAATTGCTCTTAGAAAACCCTAGCTACCGCTGCATCCAGAAGAAGGAGATCGCTCCATCGCGCGGCGCAACCGCCGCTGAATCCCGCTTCCCGCCGCGCTTCCGCCGCGCCCCTACCTCTTCTCCCTCTGAATTTTTCAGAAGAGGTTTGCATCATCTCTCCCTCTCTGTTAAAGTTTTTTTATAAATCTGTAAACTTTCTGAATGGCACTAACCATGCAATTAGAACGAGATTTTTCACAAATCTTTTCACACACAATTTATGGGAGTTATTTCGATGATGAGATCACAAGGCGAGGGTGGAACTTCTTAATTTTTAATCATCCAAACTCCTTCGCTCTTCCAGATCTCGTCACACGATTTTATGAGTGCATGGAGGAAGGTTGCCTATCATAATACGGTTTTATTAAACTACTTTGGGGCGATAAGGAAATAATCATTGATAGGAACTTCATCAATGAAGTCACTTTAATTTCTAGATTACCTATTCATGACCAACCCTTTCAATTTGAAGACTACTTACCCTTAATGGATAATGACTGTTCGAGAGAACTTAGGAAGGGCATACAGGCTAGAACCCTCTGCGCCAATGTATTAACTGTGTGCCATTGGACACAAAACAACATTTTTGGCAGTTCACATAATAAAACATTCTTCACACCTTCACTCTATATCGTGCACACCTTAATGACTAGGAACCCTAGATATGATATGTGCACGATGTTGCTTAATTCAATTGGTGCTGGCAAAAGGGCTGCAAATTACCCATGCCCTATGTTAGTGACACAACTGTGTTGTCATTTCCTCCCGGTGGAGGTATCCCCATTAGGCCTCTTATCGAGGGCGTATCTACGTCCTATACCCGCCTGAATGATGTATGGTCGCGAACGGAACCGGCCGAACATGTACTAGCCAGGACACCCTGCTCCAGCTCGACCGCGAGCGAGGAAGAGCTTACCCCCGCAGAACATGCACGTTTACTTAGGAGAGCCGTTAGGGGGATTGACAGATTAACATGGATGGTGACCAACCTGGAACACCGTGTGACAGAAATAGAACATGGTGTACCTACGCTGCTGGCGAGAGAGGAACGTTCCCGTTCACGTTCAAGGGGACGACGAGGTCCTGAGCAGTGAGGGCACTGCTTTTGGTAAGTTTGGGGGTGGAGGTGGTTTGTAAATAGTTATCATTGTATTGCATATTTTAATTTTTGTACATATTTTTTCTTTTCTTTCTTTATATGTTTAATTCTGCATTGCATCTTCATAAAGAAATTATAAAAATTAAAAATGAAAATATAAAAAATAAAAGCAAATAAAAAATTGAAAAACTTGAAAAAAAATTAGAAAAATTGAAATTCAATTTTGGCCATATTTGATTTAAGTTCAACATGACGGTTGAATAGTAGGGAAAAAATAGATCCTAAACTTAGTAAATTAAAAACCCTAAAAATAACATTTCTTAAAATTTAACCTTAGAAAATATATGCCCTTGTAGATTATTTAGAAATAGGTAAATTTTGAGTTCAGTTCTAGGGTTAAGTCAAAATAAGGGAAGAGTATTGAAATTTTTATTTGAAGTGTAAGTCTGAAAAATAAATTCTGAACCTTTAATCTAAATTCTGATAATATATACCCTACAACTTGCACAAACATGCACCTTGAAACTTGGAATAGTAGAGGATACCTTGAAATGCTCTTGTCTAAAATCCTTAGTATGAAGGAAAATAAAATAAAAGTATAAGTGTGAATAAAGTGATATAAAAAATGAACACTGGTTTTGTAAGTACTTGAGGCTGCATAAATAAACAATATATATAGCAAGGGTGCTTTATCACCTAGTGCCTTAGACCAACTGGTTTGGGAGTCACTGCTAAAGCCTTAGGTATTAAAGGACAAGGAATTACGTTTTAATGCACGAACAAATTTTGTAATCGGTCGTTAGTACCTCAAGAAGTATTAACGGTCGCATGAAAGATGTGTGAGCAATTTCATCTAAAATTACCAAATAAAAGTACTTTGGACAATGGACAAGAGTATGATAGCTTGAATTGAATTTTCAAGTGTAGGGGTGATATATACACACACGTAAGGGTATATGATTGAGGTTTGGATGAGAGATAGGAATGAAAAATAAGACTTAAATTTTCAGTAGAGATGATAAAAATTCCTAAGTTGAGATGTAACCTTAGAAGAAAAATTCAAAAGATGCTAAAAGCTAAATAAATTATAGAACATATACGATCTTAAGTTAAATGATAAGTGAGTGTGAAAAATACGGTTTGATAATTTCTAAGTTAAAGATAATAGAATTTCTTGTTAGAACACCGAATTGAAGAATGAAAGTCAATAGGCCAAATTAATCGGATTTTGTGGGTAGTATCAGCTGAAAACCCTCAGGAGACAACACTCATCCTAATAGGGACACCTAGAGGTATAACGGCTTGTTGCACGAGCTCAGTGCAATCGCGATTCTCTGCGAAAGTGAAGTTAGGTTTTTCGAGAATAAATTGGTTTTGCTCGGGACGAGCAAAAGATAAGTTTGGGGG
Source organism: Agapanthus africanus (assembly GCA_030015575.1). Lineage (NCBI taxonomy): Eukaryota > Viridiplantae > Streptophyta > Magnoliopsida > Asparagales > Amaryllidaceae > Agapanthus > Agapanthus africanus. Next base: position 396,687,409 of record CM057341.1, on the reverse strand, counting down.
TATTTGTTCATATCAGAATATTGCATTATTATATCGCCCATTCTTAATCATATTTCAAATAAATAGGTGCTTTTTATCCATGTCTTCTAAATAGTTGCAGGTTACAGGTTCTCAGAACAATACAGTGAAATTCATGAAAAGACGTTACAAAATGTGAGACTACGACCAATAAAAGATAAATCCATATAATGCCGCCTAACAGTTCAAGGAACAAAAGAAGATCAATAAACCGTTCCATGCACAAGGCAGTCAAGGGCAGCACAAGATACAAAACTCCAAAGCGAAGCTTACGGTAAAAGTCCACAAATTCTGCACTGTTGGAAATCTGAAAGAAAGTAGAAAAGATTCTGAAGAACCAAGTTAAGAAAACAGAAGAAGAAGTCAACATAAAGCAACCCTGGAAAGTTGAGACAGAGAACCCTCAAGACGGCCGCGAATCCGCGGCAAAACATGGCATTCCGCCGCGGTTCCGCGGCCGTGCTGTGCACGTGTCGGTGCAACTTGTCGGTGGTGTCGGTGCTTTGACCCGGCTTTCTTAGGGTAGTCTTGTAATTTTAGATGTGGATCAGATATAAACCCTAGGGTTTCTCCTATCTATAAATAGGAAACCCTAAAGCCTAATTAGGCATGCCTCTTTTTATTTTCTAGTCTAAAATTTTCATTCCATTGTAATCGTCAAGAGGTGTCAATAAAAGTAAGTGTTCTTAATTTTTATTTTGTGTTCTGAATTTATTTTTCTGCAATTCTTATCTGTCTTATTTATCTACAATTTAATTAGTTTATTAAAAAGGAAAAAATTATAAAAATGAATTTCATCGTAACCATCCTAATGAGTGAGTAGTTCCTCACTTGTTAGGGTTAGAATCGGGTAGGTTTGAGAGATGAACATCTCTCACTCCTTTCTTGCCCGTATAATATTTTTTTATTTGGACTCTATGTGAATCAAACACACACCGCTCACTACGGCACCCTATCCTACAAGATAGCGGTGATTCACTAGTTAGACTGGTTGTGCTTGATTTACATAGAGGTTAGGGCTAAGAGTCAAGAAAGGACGGACTAGGACCAAAAGAAGGGAACGAAGTTTCTTCCTAATCGTGCTAATCCCCTTTGTTGACTATTACCCTAACACCTAAGTTCTTATTAGGGTAAAAGAAGCAGTGAGTAGAATTCCCTTTCCAAACTAATCTAATCCTAACCCTAGCAAGGTTTTAAATCAAATTAAATTCAATCTTAGTTTTTATAAAAATCAAAACCACCATTTCTTTTGGACTTAACTCGTAAGAACTCTAAGAGATAACACGATTTCCCTGTGGGCCGACCCATACTCAACCGGTTAGCTACCAAGCGACACTGTTATTGATTGCGGTAATTCTTAATCTTTGATTCAAAACGCACACGCAGAAAATCTCCAACAATCAAGCACTTGATCTCGTTTTTGTTCTGTACAGTATAGGTATCACATACATCACTCTGCACTTGTTTGCACAATTTTTACAGACCTTTTGAAAATCAACAGAGAGCAAATGTGCAGGGTTCCAGAAATTGCTTGTTTACGGATTTGTTTCATTTCTGTATTAATCTAACATCGTCTAAGTTTCTAGTTTGGCTCTGATACCATGTTCGGATTCCTCAGCACCTAGCCTAGGGTTTACAAGCATCACACATGCCACAACAAAAATTAAAGGGGGTGCTAAGTAATCAACTACGAATCGAACTAGAAAACTAGGGTAACAAAACTTGTAATCCATCATTACAAAGAGAAGTGAATGAAAATACAACCTTTGTGGATCCGGTCCTTCACTTCAAAAGCTCCGTGTTGATGTCCCTTCGCCGCGATCATCGTAGTCCCGAACTCTAGAAAGGATTTCCCCGGAGAAATGAACAAGCTAGCTCGTTGACTTCGAGACCGAAGATGATCTACGTCGGGGTAACTCAAACTCAAGCTCCCTCTTCACTAGGTCAAGAAATTTGTGAAGAGAACACCCTAAACTAAATGAAAAGTAGTAGAGAATGATGGAATAGGAAATGGGTTCACTTTAAATTTTGATTTCTCACTTTATTTCTTCACTTAGAAAAAATCTAGCAACCTTTTTCTTTTTGATGAAGAAGAAGAAGAATAACAAATGAAGTGAAGTTAATTCTCATAATGCAACCATGGGTGAGTTAGTTTTAACCACTAACCATTGTAGAGACATAACCATGGCTAATTATAATGGTTTGGTTAAGAAATATCTTAATTGAGACAAAATGAGTGGACTTTGTCAATGATGCTTTAAGCTTCATGAAGCTTTGAGCCATGACAAAAGTGTTAGTGTATATGCCCTAGAGGCCATTACTGTATCATACTAGTTTGTATATTACTTAATGGAAGCTTGGGATATTCACCTTGTATATACAATCTTGCTCAAAATAGTAGTATGCTACTTGGTTTGTTTCTACTTCAATGTGTACATGTGTTTATTTTAGTATATCGCCTATACACATTAGTGGAGCCCTTAGGATCTTTGCTTGATTACCAGCGTTGTGATGGCAGTCACACTAGTCGGGCTGGGTAATCTATAAGCACATCCTTATGCAGGTCCCTGGTCGCAGGACTATCGAGACAGGGCATCGATACTCCGGAGTAGACTAGCGCATGCGCTTCTCATCCCAGTGTGGGAGACGGTCTGTCCCACAGCCGTCGGTACGTCGTACTTGAGAGAGTATGCGGGTGCTCGTTGGGTTACGAGTACACTGGACAGGACTCGTCGGGAACTGACTAGTTGGTATTATGCCTATCGTCAGTTATCAGTTCCCAGGTGACATGAGTACAGCTTAGTCCGCTGACTTGACACTGTCACTTCGCCTCGAGTGTGTTCCCACTGTACTTTGATTACTACCCTACCACGGCTCAAAGGAGTCGTGCAAACAGGTGGTAGTTGGGTGCAGTCCCGAAGCACTTGGAGGCAGTGACGGTTAGACAGGATTCGTCTCTCCCGGTATTGGGGGTTGACATCGCGCTGTGTCTAGGAGAGCCATTACACGAGTAGTCCCTGGCCAGGGCAAACGAGATATACTGGTAGGATTCCAGTGTTATCTCAGGGTGTTTTTTGCTTCACTCCGACACGACTTGTACCGCTATTGGGGGACTGACGTTTACCGCCCTCTAGGCCCGCCATGCGATGTATCAGACGAACAGACCGGACTGTACGGAGAATGTCACATTCAGGCTCAGTAGGAGTTCAGATGGGTTTCGCCTCGTCAGTCTTCTTGTCGGCATCTACCTGGGGACCGTTACGCACAGCTAGTGCCGCTTGCGGTCTGTGGTTAAACCCACTGCCATCGTAGTGTCGAGTCTTTAGAGTCCCACACAGAAAGCTATTCGCCTTTAGGCAAATGAGTAGAGGTCGCATGGTTTTGCGACAGGGTTCGGTCACATCCGTGCACTTGTGCACGTACAGTGTCCGGACAGTTTACACTAGCGGGCTTTGGTTTAATCCAGATCCTAGTGTACCTTTTGGGATTGGATTTATCCAGTGTGCATTCGTGTTCCTCGGAACGCGGATGCGGGTGTGTATGCACAGTTGACGGAGAGACAGAGGCAGAGGATTCTCATTAGGGTTGTTGACCGTTGACAGTTGACCATTGACTTTTTGCTCAACCCTAATGAGAATATGATATGTGATTAACAATAATATTAATTAAGTATTGTGGTGACATGGTTGTTGAGGGGTTGACTTTGTTGACTTGTTGACTTTGTTGACCGGTTGACTAGTTTGGACTAGTTGACCATCATGATGACAATGGCTATTATTTCATGGTAAAGACTTTTTACTTGCTTGTTTCTTTTGTGAGAAATGAGTGCATGAAATGATTTAGCCATTTTGACTTGAACCATTTTACACAATACTTGATTATTATTTTTGTGATGATGGTTTTGGATTATGAGAGCCAAGAGAGAAAAGTCTTCTCTCATTCTTTCATGCTCATTCTCTCTCTTGTTCTTGAGTTCTCATCTTCCTCCTCTTGCTCTCCCTCTCTTGATTCTATAGTTCACTTGTCTCATGAGTTGAGAACCAAGAACCATAGAAAAATCCCATACAAACTCTTCTCTACTCACTCTAGTTCACAAGGTTTAGCAAACCGAGTGAACTAGTTTCTTCAAAGTTCGAAGAAGGAGCCAAAGGTTGAAGCTTTCAGGTGGATCTATCTTCGGCGCAAGGAGACGACGGGGAGAAGCCGATTCGGACGACCATCGAAGCTTGAAGACGAAAGAGTTCGAGAAATAGAAAGGTATAACCCCCTAACCGAGTAGTTAGCAACTCGTAGTTAGGTTGTTAGTTAGATGTTTAACAAAGATCCGGGTTTTAAGTCCATGTTACCACCTCTAAGAAAATTGTTTTTCACCAAATTCCACATGCCCGAAAGTACCGGGAGAGGTAGCATGGACTTACAGTGGTATCAGAGCCTAGTTAAACTCTATCAAACATGTTAGCAAAGTAGCTAGAAGATCGATCAAAAGAAAAAGTCGCAAAACGAACCCGATATGATAAGTTTCTGCCGATTTTTTTTCTGTTCAAAAATTGATAAATTTTATCTTAAAAATCGGCTCAGGCTTTTGTGTGATCACCCACCAAATTTGGTCCAACGATCGAGTCAAAGCGCCGCCGCGGTTCCGCGGCCGAGTTGACTCGGCCGAGGTCCAAGTTTGGTGCAGTATTTTTCTGGGGTTGTTTTGGGATTTTTGGAATATATATTTTCTGCCCAGATTTTCCAGAACGAAAATTTCATTTTTGGGGTCCTGAAAATCCGTATTTTTGATCGAACTTCTAAAAGACTTTAGCTGACGGGTTTTTCTGTAATGTGATATTTGTATTGAACGTCTGCTAATCGCTATATGTCGATTAGTGAGGGTTATACAAATCTGTGATCTGTAATGTTATTGGAATGTGTATATGAATTCATTGGATTGTCGCAGGTGAATAGCCGGGGGTTGTGAGACGAGAGTTTTCTTTTCTTTCAATTCATGTAAATTTGTAAATTGATGTAATAATTATTTGTATGGCCGCACAACCGGGTCGGGGTTGTAGCCGTCATTGTATAATTTCTTTTTACTGTTTTTGCTCCGAGGATAGACCCATGGAGGGGGTGCACAAACTACCGGGTATGCCGAAGTGCCGAGTGGCCTACTCACGGAGTTGAGGGAGGTTGCTTCACTTCGGGTACTTGGCGGGTAGTTTGCCGCACCCGTAGGGGTCTTGGGTGGGGTATTCGCTATTCACCGCGACCGTGTAATCTGCTTTTCGTTACAGGCTCGTACGAATTGCGGATTCCTAGTATATCCAATGTGTTCATCTGTTATCTAAAATGGCTATCATTGCAATATATCTATATATGATATTATTTAGGCGTTGCTTATGTTTTACAGCCGCGCTAGCCCAGCCCCCGCTCTGTCGTTAGTTAAGTAACCTAACGGGTAATGACGGGGCCCCGTGGCGAATGCGAATGGCATAAGCGTACGTCATATTTTGGTTGTTTTCTGCAATGGTAGGATTAAATGATTGGACGCATTAAAAGAACTAATGCAAGAATATCACGCATTAAAAGAACTAATGCAAGAAAATAAACCAAGTTAAAATCGTGGGAACACTTTCGGAAAACCACTCGGTTCTTTTCAAAATTAACTTTTAAATGCGGAGCTTGAGCCACTCCTTTTAAAAGCTATCTCGTTCCATCGATTATATCAAGTTCACTACGTTCACGGTTTTGCCAAAACCATTCGTAGCCCTCCGTCGTTTCACATGAATAGTCAATAGTATTCAAGCTGTGTATGTTGGCCAAAGTCAAGGCATAGTGATTGGTAGCTATTGGGTATTCATGTGTAGCATAGATAGATGCGTTGGTTTGGGACAGTCGTACTGCCATTTTGGCCAAAGTCAAGGGTAGGTACGGATGGATCCAAATTAACCTGGAGAATGACGGGTAGAACTTGACATGTGACTTATGATATTTTGGCCAAAGTCAAGGTCATAAGAGCATGGGGCAAAAAAAAAATCCACATCAGGAGTTTCATAAGTACTGAAACTTACTAGATTTGCATACCACTTGGAGTGTGATGATTCTGGTAGGATTCATTCAGTTTCGTCACGCGATGATATTTGGATCCCGATCCTACTGTGAGTATATGCTACTCCTCGGGAAATTTCTCACTAAACGATCAATGCTATAAACCTAGTAGGTGCCTAGAAAGGTGTTAGCGGGGCTACGCCCCTAGGGAAAAGAGGTTATTTAATTAAGGAACTTCGCGAAAGCGTTGGAAAACCTCCCTCGAAGTACCGACACTGGCCTGGCTGAACGGTTAAGCAAGTATTGTGCGGTGGGATTGATCCCGACTAATTCTTCCTTTTTGGTTTGAGGAAGGATTCGAGAAACAGTGGGAGCCATCCTGTTTAGACAAACTAAAAACCACTCTAAACTTGCAAGAGCATCAAGCTGAGTGTTTCTTCTCTCTCCTAATTGCAGCGACCAATCGACATGACTGGACTTAAGTTACTTCTAGATAAAAACATACTGACAGGGCCAAACTACAAAGATTGGCTCAGGAATGTCAAGATGGCAATCACTTACGACAAGCTGGGGTATCTTCTTACCACCAAAGCTCCCCCTGTCCCTGGTCCCACTTCCAGCGTCGCGGATAAGGAAATCCGTAAGACTTGGGAGATTGATAGCGCGAAGGCCAAGTGCCTCGTACTTGCCTCTATGGACAATGAACATCAGAGGAGGCACGAGAATATGGACTTGGAATCCATATTTCTTCACACAAAAGAACTGTATGGAGAGCAATCTCGTATCGCAAGATACGAAGCGTCGAAAAAGTTATTTTCGGCAAGGATGGCCGTCAGATCATCAGTAGCAGAACACGTGCTTAAGATGATCGGCTACATTGAGGAGCTCGTGGACCTAGGGACCATATTGGAGAGTGAGCTCTATACGGACTTAGTTCTCCAGTCCCTTCCTTCCACTTACGCCCAGTTTATACTGAACTTCAACTTACAAGAAAAAGAAGTTGAACTTTCAGAGCTCCTCAACATGCTGAGGAGCGCAGAGGGAACCCTACAGAAAGGTAGGGAAACATCCACTTTGTTTGTAGGAGGATCATCCTCTTCTAGGTCCAAGGCAAAAGCCAAGGGAAAGAAGAAGAAAGCCCTCGCCAAACCAAGAGGCGGTGTTAGTAAAGTGGATACGAAGGGAAAAGCTAAAGCAACAAAGAAAGAGGGGAAGCTTGTGGATAAGGAAGAATGCTTCTATTGTCATAAGAAAGGACACTGGAAGAATGATTGCAGGGCCTGGAAGGCCAGAACACAGGAATTGAAGCAGGTTGCAGCTTCAGCTTCAGGTGTGTATGTTATTGAAAACTGTCTTTCAATAAACTCTACTTCCTGGGTATTGGATACCGGATCAGGATCTCATATCTGTAATTCTTTGCAGGCGTTGAGAAACCGTAGTGTTTTGAAAGCAGGTGACATGACCCTCAGAGTTGCGAACGGAGCTAGCATGGATGCTAAAGCCGTGGGGGACTATCACCTGGGAATGTCAGATGGACATGTTTTGGTTTTGCGTAATTTCCTTTTTGTACCCAACGCAACTTGTAATATCATTTCTGTATCTTTTGTTTCTAAAGAAGGTTATGAATTTGCGTTTGTAAGTAATGTTGTAAACATTCACCTTAATCAAGTTCTGATTGGGTCAAGTATATTAAGCAATAGTATATACGTATTAAACCAACCACAGATTTTCAATGTCCAGAATACACACAAAAGAAAGTCTCCGGAAATAAATTAGACTTTCTTGTGGCATTGTAGACTGGGTCACATCAATGAGACAAGGTTGACGAAGTTACATACAGAAGGATATTTGAATACGTTCGAATATCAATCGTATGCCACTTGTCAATCCTGTCTCAAAGGAAAGATGACAAAGACTCCGTTCACTGGACACGGAGTAAGAGCGAGCGAGCTCTTGGGACTCGTACACAGCGACGTGTGCGGTCCAATGTCTACACATGCGCGAAGCGGTTTTTCTTACTTCATTACTTTTATGGATGACTTTTCAAGGTACGGTTATGTCTTCTTAATGAAACATAAGTCCGAACCCTTTGGAAAATTCCAGGAATATAAGAATGAAGTAGAAAAACAAACCGGCAAAAGTATCAAGATTCTAAGATCGGATCGAGGTGGTGAATACTTGAGTGCCGAGTTCCTGGACTATTTAAAAGAGAATGGAATTCTCTCTCAGCTTACTCCTCCATACACTCCGCAACATAACGGTGTATCGGAGAGACGGAACCGCACCCTATTGGATATGGTACGGTCCATGATGAGTAACGCTGAGTTACCGCGATCATTCTGGGGGTATGCGCTAGAATCAGCTGCGTACCTTTTGAACCGAGTTCCCACTAAGACTGTGCCTACCACACCATATGAGATGTGGTGTGGGAAGAGGCCCCATCTTAATCACATTAAGACATGGGGATGTCCAGCTTTTGTTAAAAAGCAGCATGCGGACAAGCTCGAGGCACGCTCAGTACAGTGTAAGTTCGTGGGATATCCAAAGAACTCCAAGGGATATTTCTTCTACTGCGAAGAGGAACAAAAAGTTCTTGTTTCTCGTCATGCCCACTTTCTAGAACACCGGTTCTTAGAAAAGGAAATTAGTGGGAGCGCAGTAGAACTGGAAGAAATTCCGAACCACGAGCTATTACTGAAACCTTAGTGGAACCAGAGGTTCAAAAGAACAGGACATTCCTACGCCGCTCCGCAGGAGTAGTAGGCAGTCTCATCCGCCCGAGAGATACTACGGTTTTCTCATAGACGGGGATAGAGAGGATTGCATCATAGATTATGATGAGCCTACTAGCTTCCAGCCGGCCGTTCAGAGCGTTGACTCGGTAAAATGGCTGGATGCAATGCGGACCGAAATGGAGTCCATGTACACCAACAAAGTATGGACGTTGGACATTGCTCCAGACGGGGTAAAACCCGTAGGATGCAAGTGGATCTTCAAAAGGAAGATTGGTGTAGATGGACAGGTTGAGACCTATAAAGCTAGACTTGTTGCAAAGGGTTTCCGTCAAAGACCTGGCTTGGACTATGACGAAACCTTTTCTCCAGTGGCTATACTGAAATCCATTCGGATCCTTCTTGCCATTGCTGCCTTCCACGATTATGAGATCTGGAAAATGGACGTAAAGACCGCTTTTCTAAATGGAAATTTAGAGGTGTGTGTCTATATGGACCAACCAGAGGGCTTCATTCAGAGTGGGAGCAGCGGAAAGGTGTGCAAGTTGTTTAAGTCCATCTATGGACTAAAGCAGGCATCGCGGAGTTGGAACATCTGTTTTGATGAGACGGTCAAGGAATTTTGCTTTATCAAAAATCCAGATGAACCATGCATCTATTGTAGATTTGTAGCGAGAACTGTAGTATTCCTCATTTTGTACGTGGATGACATTCTCTTAATAGGAAATGGCATTCCTATGCTACAATCTGTCAAGGGGTTCTTGTCACACAGGTTCTCCATGAAAGACCTGGGTGATGCCTCATACATCCTGGGGATTCGGATCCATCGTGATAGATCCAAGAGGATATTAGGACTTTCACAGTCCAGGTACATCGACACCATACTGAAGAGATTCAGTATGGAAGATTCTAAGCGCGGTAACCTACCGGCTTGTCACGGGATCACCCTCTCTAAAGAGATGTCTCCCAAGACTGATTTGGAGAGGGATCGCATGTCTATTATACCCTACGCTTCTGCGGTAGGCTCTATAATGTATGCGATGTTGTGTACCAGACCGGATGTGGCTTATGCACTGAGTGTGGTAAGCCGGTATCAGTCAAACTCTGGGGAGAAGCACTGGATAGCAGTAAAGAACATTCTTAAGTACCTGAGAAGGACTAAGGAGATGTTCTTGGTGTATGGCGGAAAAGACCTCCAGATCGAGGCTTTTGCTGACTCCAGCTTCCAGAGTGACAAGGATGATTCCAAGTCCATGTCGGGTTTTGTCTTTACCCTCAATGGAGGGGCGGTGTGTTGGAAGAGTTCCAAACAGGAAACCGTTGCAGACTCGACGATGGAAGCGGAGTACATCGCTGCATCTGATGCCGCAAAAGAAGCTGTCTGGATGAGGAAGTTCTTGAAAGAGCTTCAGGTGGTTCCGTCCATTGTTGATCCAATACCTCTGTATTGTGACAACAAAGGGGCTATAGCTTTAGCGAAGGAACCCAGGTCCCATCAGAGATCCAGACACATCTTGAGGCGGTATCACCTGATCAGGGAGATCGTGGATCGCCAGGAGATCGAGGTTCGGAGAGTCGCTTCAGAAGATAACACTGCAGATCCATTCACCAAGGCCTTGCCCCAGACTCAGTTCGAGCGGCTGATCGAGATGATAGGTCTTCGATACGCCAATACATGGCCTTAGTGAAAGTGGGAGATTGTTAGTGTATATGCCCTAGAGGCCATTACTGTATCATACTAGTTTGTATATTACTTAATGGAAGCTTGGGATATTCACCTTGTATATACAATCTTGCTCAAAATAGTAGTATGCTACTTGGTTTGTTTCTACATCAATGTGTACATGTGTTTATTTTAGTATATCGCCTATACACATTAGTGGAGCCCTTAGGATCTTTGCTTGATTACCTGCGTTGTGATGGCAGTCACACTAGTGGGGCTGGGTAATCTATAAGCACATCCTTATGCAGGCCCCTGGTCGCAGGACTATCGAGACAGGGCATCGATACTCCGGAGTAGACTAGCGCATGCGCTTCTCATCCCAGTGTGGGAGACGGTCTGTCCCACAGCCGTCGGTACGTCGTACTTGAGAGAGTATGCGGGTGCTCGTTGGGTTACGAGTACACTGGACAGGACTCGTCGGGAACTGACTAGTTGGTATTATGCCTATCGTCAGTTATCAGTTCCCAGGTGACATGAGTACAGCTTAGTCCGCTGACTTGACACTGTCACTTCGCCTCGAGTGTGTTCCCACTGTACTTTGATTACTACCCTACCACGGCTCAAAGGAGTCGTGCAAACAGGTGGTAGTTGGGTGCAGTCCCGAAGCACTTGGAGGCAGTGACGGTTAGACAAAATTCGTCTCTCCCGGTATTGGGGGTTGACATCGCGCTGTGTCTAGGAGAGCCATTACACGAGTAGTCCCTGGCCAGGGCAAACGAGATATACTGGTAGGCTTCCAGTGTTATCTCAGGGTGTTTTGGGGTTCACTCCGACACGACTTGTACCGCTATTGGGGGACTGACGTTTACCGCCCCCTAGGCCCGCCATGCGATGTATCAGACGAACAGACCGGACTGTACGGAGAATGTCATATTCAGGCTCAGTAGGAGTTCAGATGGGTTTCTCCTCGTCAGTCTTCTTGTCCGCATCTACCTGGGAACCGTTACGCACAGCTAGTGCCGCTTGCGGTCTGTGGTTAAACCCACTGCCAGCGTAATGTCGAGTCTTTAGAGTCCCACACAGAAAGCTATTCGCCTTTAGGCAAATGAGTAGAGGTCGCATGGTTTTGCGACAGGGTTCGGTCACATCCGTGCACTTGTGTACGTACAGTGTCCGGACAGTTTACACTAGCTGGCTTTGGTTTAAGCCAGATCCTAGTGTACCTTTTGGGATTGGATTTATCCAGTGTGCATTCGTGTTCCTCGGAACGCGGATGCGAGTGTGTATGCACAGTTGACGGAGAGACAGAGGCAGAGAATTCTCATTAGGGTTGTTGACCGTTGACAGTTGACCATTGACTTTTTGCTCAACCCTAATAAGAATATGATATGTGATTAACAATAATATTAATTAAGTATTGTGGTGACATGGTTGTTGAGGGGTTGACTTTGTTGACTTGTTGACTTTGTTGACCGGTTGACTAGGTTGGACTAGTTGACCATCATGATGACAATGGCTATCATTTCATGGCAAAGACTTTTTACTTGATTGTTTCTTTTGTGAGAAATGAGTGCATGAAATGATTTAGCCATTTTGACTTGAACCATTTTACACAATACTTGATTATTATTTTTGTGATGATGGTTTTGGATTATGAGAGCCAAGAGAGAAAAGTCTTTTCTCATTCTTTCATGCTCATTCTCTCTCTTGTTCTTGAGCTCTCATCTTCCTCCTCTTGCTCTCCCTCTCTTGATTCTATGGTTCACTTGTCTCATGAGTTCAGAACCAAGAACCATAGATAAAATCCCATACAAACTCTTCTCTACTCACTCTAGTTCACAAGGTTTAGCAAACCGAGTGAACTAGTTTCTTCAAAGTTCGAAGAAGGAGCCAAAGGTTGAAGCTTTCAGGTGGATCTATCTTCGGCGCAAGGAGACGACGGGGAGAAGCCGATTCGGACGACCATCGAAGCTTGAAGATGAAGGAGTTCGAGAAATAGAAAGGTATAACCCCCTAACCGAGTAGTTAGCAACTCGTAGTTAGGTTGTTAGTTAGATATTTAACAAAGATCCGGGTTTTAAGTCCATGTTACCACCTCTAAGAAAATTGTTTTTCACCAAATTCCGCATGCCCGAAAGTACCGGGAGAGGTAGCATGGACTTACAAAAAGAAGCCACCATTTTGAATAATTAAGATAAATAAAAACCTAAATTATAATTAGCATGGTGTATGTCACACACACTCCCATGTTTGCATGTATCATCAAGCATGATACAATCATTTACACAAACATATATCACATATACATCATGTGCATATCAAGTGAGAAAATAATCTTAAGTGAACCAATACTAGTTAATGTAAAGTAATATATCAAATATATATAATTATACATTAAATCATTAATTCAATACTTGATTCAATGATCCGGTCATATCGCATATAACCGACTAACATCATGCGTATCAATATATCGAATCAACTCTTGATTCGATAACCCGGCTATATCGCATATAACCGACCGATGATACAAATCGCGAGAATAGAATACGGTATCACATACTCGTATTATTCTCGGTCCCGCACATATCTCATATGTGCTCCTATTTCGTTTTGCTTGAGCCAGGAAACCTTTGTGTAGGACTCTAAAGACTCGTCAATACGCCGGCAGTAGGTGGTGATCATATCAGTCACCCACGAGCCGCAAGTGGTCTGCTAAACGTATCGGCCACCCGGGTATTGAGCGATCAGAAGATCAATGAGCAAGCCTGCTCACACTCATGCGAATCCGATTAGTAACACTTACCGCACAGTCCAGTCTATTCGTCTAATATGTCGCATATCTCGCCTAGGGGCGGTAAACGTCAAACCCTAGTAGCTTGATAAGTCATGCCGATGTAAGGTCCATAACGAGCGTGAAACTACTGATAACACTTACCAGTAAATCACAGCAACCCTGGCCAGGGATTTCATGTTATGGCCAATCGAGCATAGCGCAACATCAACCCCAATACCAGGAGAGACGAATCCCCTCCTATCGCTCATTGCCTCCATGTGACTCGGGACTGTACCCAAAAACCACCTGTTTGCATGACTCAGTAGAGTCGTGGTAGGGAGGAAATCAAAGCACAGTGGGAGGCACACAAGGCTCTATGATGATCTCGGGTCTACAGACTAACCTGTACCAGTGTCACCAGAGAACTGCTATCTGACATGAGGTATAATACCATCTAGGAGTTCTCGGCGAGTCCGTTCAGTGTACCCAGTCTACACTGAGCACCCGTATACCATTTCTGATGTCAAACACCAATGGATATAGGATCATCCATCGCCCATCACATAGGTCGAGAAGCTATACGTTAGTCTACTCTGGAGTATCGATGCCCTGTCTTGATATTCCCTCGACTAGAAACAATTAAAGGATATACTTATAGACTGCCTAGGCCCCCACTAGTATGATCTGCATCATAATCCTGATAGTCAAGTACACATCCTAAGGGCTTTATCAACATGTAACAAAGAGACATCGAGTGTACATGTTAAGATAAAGAGCAACCTGATAGCATACTATCATGTCGAGCAAGAAAGTCCTACCTATGTATGTCCAAGCATCCACTATAATATACATCATATGTACAATAATGGCCTCTAGGGCATACATATAACTAACAAGAAATAACTAAATCCTAGGCTTAGGAATTGATAACTCTAAAAATAACCCTCATTCTGTTTAACCTTGGTAAGTATACGTCCTTGCAGTCTTTTTTATAGAAGTAGGTAATCTTGAGTTCAGTTCTTAAGTTAAGTTGAGATGAATGGAAAGTATTGAAGCTTTACTGAAAGTTATGTTTGAAAAATAGTTTCTATTCTTAAGTCCAAATTTAGAAACTATATACCCTACAAACTGTACATACACGCACCCTGAAACATGGGATGGTAAAGGATACCTAAAAATACTCTTGCCTGAAAACCTAGTATGAAAGAAAAAATGGAATTTAAAGCTAACCACCAAAAGAGCATCATTAAAAAAATATATATCCGGTCTTGAAAAAGAAAAAAGAAAAAATAAATAAAGTCAAGACCTAGAAACTGCTATTTATGCTTTAAGCTCGCACAATCAGAAATCGGCTGTTAGTGCCTCAAGAATCATTAATAGTCGCATGAAAGGTATGTGAGCAAAACCGTCCATCATTAACCAAAAAATAAGTAGTATTAGGTAGTAGGGCAAGGGTACTGTAGCTTGAATTAAATTCTTAAGTGTAAGGATGAAATTTTACACACACGTAGGGGGATACAATCGATGTTTGGAGAAAAGATAAGAATAAATAATAAAACTTATGTTTTCCGTAAAGATGAAAAAAATCCCTGATTGGAGACCGCACTTTAGAAGGAAAACTCAAGAGAAACCGAGATTTTTCTAAACTGTAAAAATGTATAGGATCTGAGGTTAAATAAATAGGAGGCGTGAAGCATAAAGGTTGGATATTTCTAACTTAGGATGATAGAATTTCTAACCTAGATGCTAAACTGTAGGTGTAGAATTAACGTTAACTTATGAAACTAGCTTGACGGGATTTTGTGGGTAGTATCCGCTGAAAACCCTCAGGAGACAACACTCCTCCTACTAGGGACACCTAGAGGTTTAACGGCTTGTTGCACGAGCTCAGTGCAATCGCATTCCCTGTGAAAGTGAGGCTAGGATTTTTTTTGTTTTGCTCGAGACGAGCAAAATATAAGTTTGGGGGTATTTGTTTATCACAGAAAACTGCATTTCAATGCCACTCATTCATTATTGTTTTGTTATAGATCGGTACTATTAACCAGTGGCTGCTCAGTAATTCCAGATTACAGGTATCCATGACAGAATACTGGAAACACATTCAAAATCACGGATATAACGTTTGTGAGCCAAGACTGCAACCGGAACTGCAAACCAATCGATACCCAAAGATTTCTTTAGCAAATAAATGTGGGCACACTATTTTGGTCTAACACAATGCAAGTGTGCACACAACTCTTTGGCATGGACCATGGTGGGGCTGCCATGATGCAAGAGGAGCAAGTGGGCACATGAGAAGTGATGTGTGGTAAATGCTAAAAGTTTTGATGTGATTTAAAAAGCATCAAGTTTCCCTCCAAATCCCTGAGTGCAACCCAAGTTTATATAGACAAATCAAGCAATACCAGTGGAATTGTCGAGAGAACACAATACCATACAACCAACACGAGCCCACTTGCTCGGATTGGGACCGGCGACATGCTCAAGAAAACCGATCTCGCCGGCCCCACCATGCCCAATGAGTCCCATTTTTTGTTCTGGCTCTCCCTTGCTGTCACATGAACTCATTTTTATTACTCGTTTAATCTTCTTTTGTGCTTATAAAAGGCAGAAAAGTGACCAAGGGAAGGGCTCTCTCATACTTTTTGTCTCACATATTCTTTACACTAGATTCACAACTCTTTTGTTTTCTTTTTGGTCTTGTACATAGATAGTTTCCCTTGAGCTCTTTGCCTTTTCTTGATCTTGCAACCTCTTAATTGAGCTTGCAAGTTTAAGTTTTGGTTATTGAATTCAAGGCTTGTATCATCATTGAAGAATAATAAAGCTTTCATTTTTGTTCTTGGGTTCTTAGTTTCTATCTTGCTTTACTTACTTGCATTTTCATTACTTGCTTTACTTACTTGCCATTTCTTTTCTTGCCCTTTACTTACTTGCTCTTTTATTATCTTGCAATTTACTTACTTGCAATGATTGTTCTTTTCCTTTCTTTCTTTTTCATTTGCTCTTTCTTTTTGGTTTTGATGGTTCGTGAATATGGTGTTGTTAGGAAAAAGAATGGTAGTGTAAGTTAAGGTTTTCGTTTCTCATTTTCTTTGCCCGATATTTTCAATTGAACTCCGCCCAAACCTTATGGAAGCGCACCGTTAGGCACCCTACCCTACCAAGGTATCGGTGATCCCTAACCGTGACCGGTTGCATTCGGTTTGGCAGGAGGCGAAAATCAAGAGACAAGAACGGACAAACAAGGGTCAATAAGACGGATTTCACTAATACCGTGCTTAAGCACCCTAATCCACGTTGTTTCCAATTGATCTAGCTTCAATGGTTATGTTCGGCACAAAGGAGTGAGCACGGACTTCACTAACTTACACTAACCTATCTAATCCTAACAAATTTATGCTTGCATATACAACACATAGGTTAGAATCGAACCATTCCGACCTGCGCATTAACTCATCAAAACAAGAACGCGAAATGCTCCGTCTCCAGGCGGACGACCCGTACTCATCGCGGCTAGCTACCAAGAGAAACCGTCCTGATTGCGGTAACTAAAAATCTTTCAATTAGGTGCTCAGTGGAGACTGGGTACACTGGACGGACTCGCCGAGAACTCCTAGATGGTATTATACCTCACATCAAATAACAGTTCTCTGGTGACACTAGTACAGGTTAGTCTGTAGACCCGAGATCGTCATAAGGTCTTGTGTGATTCCCACTGTGCTTTGATTTCCACCTTACCACATTCAAGAGAACGTGCAAAACGGTGGTTTTTGAGTACAGTCCCGAGTCATATAAAGGCAATGAGCGATAGGAGGGGATTTCGTCTCTCCCAGTATTGGGGGTTGATGTTACGCTATGCTCGATTGGGCATAACAGGAAATCCCAGGCCAGGTTTGCTGAGATTTACTGGTACGTGTTATCAATAGTTTCTCGAATCGTTATGGGCCTCACATCGGCATGACTTATCAGGCGATTGGGGTCTGACGTTTACCGCCCCCAGGCAGGATATGCGACATATCAGACTAAGAGACCGGACAGTACAGTAGTGTTACTTATTGAAATCGCAGGAGTATGAGCAGGCTTGCTTGTTGATCTTCTGATCGCTCAATACCCGGGTGGCCGTTACATCTAGCAGTACCGCTGACGGTTTATGGGTGACTGATATGATCACCGCCTACTGCCGGCGTATTGACGAGTCTTTAGAGTCCTACATAGAGCTTTCCTGGCTCAGACGAAACGAAGTAGGAGCACATATGTGATATGTATGGGACCGAGATTAATACGCGTATGTGATACCGTATTCTATTCTCGCAATGTGGTATCGG
Organism: Agapanthus africanus; assembly: GCA_030015575.1. NCBI lineage: Eukaryota > Viridiplantae > Streptophyta > Magnoliopsida > Asparagales > Amaryllidaceae > Agapanthus > Agapanthus africanus. The sequence goes on along the minus strand of CM057341.1, from coordinate 396,669,859 downwards.
AAGGTTATATGTGATATAGCCGGGTTATCGAATCATGTGTTGATTCGATAAATTGATACACATGATATTAGTCGGTTATATGTGATATAGCAGGATTATTAAATCAAGTGTTGATTTAATAATTTAATGTATAATTATATATTTGATATATTAACTTATATTAGCTAATAATAGCTTACTTAAACATTTCTATTTCTCACTTGTGTACACTTAATATATGTGTGATATATATTATTTGTGTCATGCTAGTTGCTACATATGACATAGGTGTATGAGACTCATACTATACAAATAATAATGTGAGGTTTTATTTATTAAGAGTAAAAGAAAATTAGTTGGAAATTAGTCAAGATTAGAAGCTTGGAGAAGCTTTGTGTTAACCTTTGATTTAGTCCACTAATTTTGTCTCACTCTAAATATTTATTAACCTAACCATTATTTTTAGCCATGGTTTTGTCTCTACAAGAGTTATATGAGATATTTCTCACCCATGGTTGCCATTCTATACTTGCTTCTCTCCATGGTTTCTTTTCTTCATCTCCTTCCTCAAGCACTCTATCTTTTTGGGAGGTGAAGAAAATTAATGAGAAAAATATTTCTAAACTGTGCAAAATTCCTACTTCATCAACCTATACTAGATTATCCATTTAGTATAGCTTGTTTGCTTCACTAATTCCTAATTAATGAAGAGGTAGCTTGAGTTAGTGTCTCCTCGATGTAGATCATCTTCGGCATCGAAGACATCATGCAAGTTTGTTCCTTTCATCTTGTGAAGCCTTTCTAGAGTCCGGGAGTTCACTACTTGGAGTGAAGAGACTACTACACGGAGCTATTGAAATGAAGGACCGGTCTACAAAGGTTGTATTCCTTATTCACTTAAATGTAAAGATGTTTACTTGCATGTTTCTTCTAATTCTCTAGTTAGGGTTCTTTAGCACGCCAATTTTTGAAAAACAGCATGGTCGATGCCTCCCGAAACCCGTTGGCGGTGCTAGAGAACCCAGCAGTGGTATCAGAGCCAAGCTAGAGAATTAGACGATATTTGTAGAATTACGAAACCGAAACAACTATGAAACTTCGAAACAAAAAGCCTAGTTTCTGTCAAATTTTTCAGAGCGTCTAAATTTTTTTAAGAAATTGCAGAATGTTACATGAGATGTAACATGAACACCAGACAAAATTGAACCCCTTTCACCTGTTTTGACCCAACGAAAAGTCACAAAATTCCGACCTGGACGGTTCTTCTTTGAGGATTTGCCTTCGTTTTTGTTTCGTGCTCTGGTCTCTGGGTTTTGGTGTTTCAGGTGTTGCTTGTTTTTACTGAGATTGCATGTGATGTTATCTTTATGTAAAGGAAATTCGGAGTGCTTCGTAGTCATAATTGTAACATCGTTTCGGGTTATCTTGACGACGTTAAAAAGTTCGAACGAGTATCAAATACCCATTTTTCTCCCTCGCTGGAAATTTTCCAAAAGTTGGATTTTTCCATGTTTAAAATCTTTAGAAAATCATGCAAGTAATTCTATGGACTCACTAGAAGAACGATACCCAAACTCGACTCTTTCACCGGGGAACCGCGACCAAACCCTAGGGTTTCCGGCAGTTCCGCGGCGCTATGATTGAGGCATGGGTCGGCCCTTCTACGGATGGTCCATAGTATTGTGGCATGTTCTGGGTATTTTTTAACTCCGCTCAAGTGTTGAGCTCTCTAGAAAATTTTGGGTGTTTGTTGATTCGATTGAAATGGTTAACATCGTCTAGCTATCTGTGAATTGTGATACAATATTTGGAATCCACAAAAAATAGTTTTGTGAAAACTAATTTGAATTTTATATATCTAGCAATTTAGTGTCATGTGATCGGTTGCAACGGGATTTTGATGTGGATCAAAACTCTGTCGCAATCACGTAGTGTACGCGGATACTCGCCAGGTAACATTACTAAAGAGCCACGCCCCATAGCCCCGACCAAGTGACTGTAGGAGAACCCTGTTGCCAAAAGCATCCTTCCGGGTGCTCGCGGCTGTGGTGTTCCGCCTAAGTGCACTTTGTCGACGGCAACGGGGGTGCGGCCGTCTACTAAAGTTTTCGACGAGCATTCAATCAGGATGTCGGGAATATTGTTGAATTGCCCGACTTGTTGTTGGAAAGTGTTTTCAATAATGAGACTAAAATGCGGGGTTTATATTTGTTAGGCATAAAATTCAGAATATGAGATATTCCGGGTTTATGATGTCTAAGGAATTCATATGGTTGGGCATGAAATCTAAAGTATGTGATACATTGGGTTTATGATGTCTAAGGTGGTTGTGGATTCCAATTGTTGTAGTTTTCACTATCTTTTCTGCGACCGTAAGTGTAATATGTGGTGTATGGCCGGTTTCGTTGCTATATGTCAATGACAATTGGGATACGCATATTTACTTACGTTGATGACATGCGATGTTATGTGTTGCTGGGATATGTTATATTGGATCGTCGTGTTTGAATAGCTGGGGGTTTTTGTGTGAGATGAGAGTTTTTTTTTTCATTCATGTAAAAACTTGTATGTAATACTCTTTTATTGGGGCACTTCCGGGTTGAGGATGATGTCACCATTGATGTGTATTATTTACTTTTATGTATTAGGATAGACCCAAGGTAGGGAGCACAAGTAACCGGGTTCTAAAGTCCAGTGGGAGACCATCTCGAGGAGTCGAGACAGGGTCTCCTAACTACTATAGAATTGGTAGGGTTGCTTGCCGCTCTCGTAGGGGTCTAGGGATGTGGGTTTGGCTATTCATCACGACCGTGGAATCCGTGTTTTTTACTGGCTTAATTTAAAATACGGAATTCCTAGTATATCCAATATTTCATATGTGGACTTCTGCTGCTGATATTCTATGATATGATCACTTTATATGATGAGACGAATGTTGTTATTATATATATGATATATAATAAACGTTGCTTATGTTTTGCACCCGCGCTAGTCATGCCCTGCTATGCCGTTAGTTAAGTAACCTAACGGTGCATAACGGGACACTGTGGCGAATGCGGATGGCATAAGAGTACGTTTTATTTTCGTTTCTTCTGTGATGCTTAAGAAGCATAGATGATAGGACTTCATTAATAAGATTAATGAGAAAGAAAAGAAAGCTAAAGTTGTTGTAGAATCTTGTTTTAAAAACTGGTAGCTCTAGTTCTTTCTTTACATAGTGGTATTCATGAATATCCAGCACTTCATTTGATGAGGAAAGAGCCGAGATCCCTTCACTGGGAGTGACCTCTTTAGTGAAACTAGCAGATGCTACAACCCACTCGGTTTTGTTTTTGACTGCTAATCTAGTTCTTGTTTTGCATAGTGGTATTCATGAATATCCAGCAACTCATTCGATGAGGAAAGAGCCGAGATCCCATCACCGGGAGTGGCCTCTTTTGCAAAACTAGTAAAATCCTCAAAAACACTCCCTTTTCAAAATCACTCGATTCTACAATGAGATCATGTTCAAAGAGTTAAGGTTTTCATAAAAACCATCCGCAGACCCTCTGTCATTTTAGGAAGTAGAGTACTTAGTATTTGTGCTACGTTTGTTGAGCATAGTTAAGACGTAGTGTGTGGTAGCTAAGTGATGTCTTCCTACACAGCATATGATGCAATTAATTAGGACAGTCATGTGACTTTGTTGACCATAGTTAAGGGTCATGTGGGTGGGTCTAATTAATAACGAAATGACGGGTAGAACTTGACTAGTGCTTATGATTTGTTGACCATAGTTAAGGTCATAAGTCACTAGGGGTAAAAACCATATCGGGAATTTCAAGGGTTGAAATTTGCAATGAGATTGCATACCTTCTATGAGATAGTTGGATCCCGATACCCACTGTGAGTAAGAGTGACTCCTAGGAGAGTTTTGTACATTACAATTAGCCGATCAAATAGGTTTCTAGAAAGGTGTTAACGGGGTTACGCCCCTGGGAAAACGAGGTTTATTTTAATTAGGTCCGTGTGAAAGCACGGGAAACCTCCTTCAACGTACCGACACTGGCCTGGCCGAAAGATTGGCGAACTTGTAGGGTGTAATTATTCCCGACTAGTCTTACCTTTTAGAGTTTGAAGGAAGATTTGATAAAAACAGTGGGAGCCGTCCTTTTTAGATAAAATAATAACCAATCTGATCTTGCAAGAGCATACGCTGAGTGTTTTCTTCTCTCCCCCTCCTGGTAGCGACCATGGCACGCCTTAATCAAGATAAAAATAAGGATGTATTGACCAAACCCGCTTGTTATACTGGGCTGGGGAACGTTCGTTCCGCTCTACCTTATAATTTTTATAAGTCTGAGCAGGAAATAGGGAAATATCCGGATTCCCACGCGACCCTTACGAAGAAAAAGCATGTTGATGCATATTATTCGGGTGTGTTTGTTACCGAGAACTGTTTCTCAGTACACTCTACGTCCTGGATAAGAGATACCGGAACAGGATCCCATATATGTAATCTGTTACATGGGCTACAGAAAGGTAGAGAACTGGGATTGGGTGATATGTCTCTAAGTGTAGAGAATGATGCAAGTGTTGCAGCCAAATCAGTTGGAAAATATCACCTTGTATTACCAAATGGTGAATACATTGATTCTGAACAAATGTTATTACATGCCGAACCTGATATTCAATATTACATCAGTTTCATTATTAAGTTAAAGAAGGATATAATTTTGTATTGAAGGATAATGTTGTAAACATTTTCCTTAATCAAGAGTTGATTGGATCAGGCACGTTATGTAATGGCATATACGTTCTAAATCAAAGCACAGTTCAAAGTATACCGAACACACACAAGAGGAGTAGTTCAGAAATGAACGAATCCTTTTTGTGGTATTGTAGACTAGGTCATATCAATACGACACAACTAGTTAAGTTACCTAAGGATGAATATTTGAATCTGTTCGAATTTTTCATCTTATGATACTTTCCAGTATTGTCTCAAAGATAAAATGACCAATACTCCGTTTACTGGAAACAGAGATAGAGTTACTGAACTCTAGGGACTGATACATGGTGATGTATACGGTCCTATGTCTACAAATGTCAGGGTTGGTTCCTCGTACTTCATTATATTCACTAACCATCTCTCAAGATTCGGACATATGTTCCTGTTGAAACACAAGTCTGAAACTTTTGAGAAATTCGAGAAATATAAGCTTGAAGTTGAGAACCAAATGGGTAGAAGTATTAAGTCCTTTGATATGATCGAGGAGGAGAATACTTGAGCACGTAGTTCCTGGATTATTTAAAAGAGAATAAGATTCTCTCTCAGCTTACTCCTCCGTATACACCACAGAACTACAGTGTATCGGGGCGAAGGTATCGCACCCTATTAGATATGGTGCACTCTATGATGAGTACTGTTGAGTTACATGTTTCCTTTTAGTGTTGTGCACTTGAGAAGCTGCATACCTATTGAATAGGGTTCCATCCAAATCAGTGCCTACCACTCCATATGAGATATGGTATGGGAAGAGACCATGTCTTAAACGAGTTAAGATAGGTGGTTATCCGGCCTATGTTGAAAAGCAAAATCCGGACAAGCTCGAATCAAGGTCGGTTCTGTATAAGTTTGTTGGATATCCTGAACATTCGCAAGGGAATATCTTCTACCACACAGAGGAGCAAAAGGTGTTTTGTTTCTCAGCATGCCACCTTTTTAGAAAAGGAATTTCTTGTGAAGAAATTAGTGGTCATGAGGTAGAACTGGAAGGAGTTCTAGCTAGACAAACTAACAGCTGATGATTTGGTGAAACCAAAGGATTCAATAGTCTCTAACGAACCTCAGCCTCTCCGCGAATCTGGTAGGGTTCCTTATCCGTCTGAGAGATACTACGGTTTTCTCGATGACAGTGGGAGCGAGGATTGCATCATTGTAGATGATGACCCAACAAGGTTCATGCAGGCCATCACGAGTAGGGACTCTGTGAAATGGCTGGATGCTATGCTTAAGTCCATCAGGATTAAAGCAGGCATCGCGGAGATAGAACATATGTTTTTATGTTGCAGTCAAAGAGTTTGACTTCATCAAAAAGGTAGATGAACCTTGTATATACAAGAAGGTTGTAGAGAGTAAGGTTGTCTTCCTCGTATTGTACGTAGAAGACATACTCTTGATAGGAAATGGGTTTCCTATGCTACACTCGGTCAAGCTCCTCTTATCACGAGGATTCTCCATGAAAGATCTGGGTGATACCTACTACATCTTGAGGATTAAGATCTATAGAGATAGATCTAAGTGGATGTTGGGAGTGTCCCAAATCCAGGTACATTAACACCGTACTAAAGGGGTTTAGTATGGAAGATTCTAAGCGTGGTGGTTCACCCACTTACTCATGAATCACTCTCTCCAAAAAGAAGTCTCCCGAGACTGATTTGGAGAGAGCTCGCGTGCAAGGGATACCCTATGCTTCGGCAGTAGGCTCTATCATGTATGCGATGTTATGTACCAAACCAGATGTAGCTAACTCGCTAGGAGTAGTGATCAGGAATCAATCGGATCTTGGGAGAATCACTAGACAGCCGTGAAGGACATTCTTAAGTACTTGAGAAGAACTGAAGAAATGTTCTTGGTTTTTGGTAACGGTGAACTCCAGCAGGAGTCCTTTACCGATTCGAGCTTTCAGAGTGATAAGGTCGACTGAAAGTCAGTCTCAGGCTTTGTATTTACCCTCAGAGGAGGGACGGTATGTTGGAAGAGTTCCAAGCTAAATACCGTGACAAACTAGATGATAATGGCTGAATACATCGCTACCAACGATACTTCCAAAGTGGTTATCTAGGTATTTCTTGTTCATGAGATGAACATGGTTCTTACCATTGAGTGTCCAATAAGTGTTATTGTGACAACAATGGAGTTGTGGCTTTGGCCTAGGAACGCCGGTCCCATCAGCGATCCCAACATATTCTGAGGCAGAATCACTTGATCAGGGAGATGGTTGAGGGATCGAGGTAAGGAGAGTTGACGCAAAGGGTAACATGGCGGATCCACTCACAGAGGCCTTTCCCTAGAGAGACTTTTATGGAACATTGAGTATGAGATACTACAACAACTGGCCCTAGTGCAAGTGGGAGATTTTTAGTTATATGTATGCCCTAGAGGCCATTATTGTACATATGATGTATATTTTAGTGGATGCTTGGACATATATAGGGAGGAATTTCTTGCTCGACATGATAGTATGGTATCTGTTGCACTTTATCTTAACATGTACACTTATTGTCTCTCTGTTACATTTTGATAAAGCCCTTAGGATGAGTACTAGACTACCGGGATTATGATGTAGATCATACTAGTGGGGCCAGGGTAGTCGGTAAGTACATCCTTCAATTGTTCCTAATCGTGGGAGTATCGAGACGGGGCATCGATATTCCAGAGTAGACTAGCGCATAAGCTTCTCGACCCATGTGATGGGCGATGGATGATCCTATATCCATTGGTGTTTGACATCAGAGATGGTATACGGGTGCTCAGTGGAGATTAGGTACACTGGACGGACTCGCCAAGAACTCCTAGATGGTATTATACCTCACGTCGGATAGCAGTTCTCCGGTGACACTGGTACAGGTTAATCTGTAGACCCGAGATCGTCATAAAGACTTGTGTGATTCTCATTATGCTTTGATTTCCACCTTACCACGTTCAAGAGAACGTGCAAAATGGTGGTATTTGGGTACAATCCCGAGTCACATGGAGGCAATGAGCGATAAGAGGGGATTTCGTCTCTCCCGGTATTGGGGGTTGATGTTGCGCTTTGCTCGATTAGCCATAATAGGAAATCCCTGGCCAGGATTGCTGAGATTTACTGGTAAGTGTTATCAGTAGTTTCTCGAATTGTTATGGGCCTCACATCGGCATGATTATCAGGCTATTGGGGTCTGACGTTTACCGCCCCAAGGATAGATATGTGACATATCAGATGAAGAGACCGGACTGTACGGTAGTATTACTTATTGGATTCGCAGAAGTATGAGCAGGCTTGCTTGTTGATCTTCTGATCACTCAATACCCGGATGGCCGTTACGTATAGCAGTACCGCTGACAGCTTGTGGGTGACTGATATGATCACCGCCTACCGCCGGCGTATTGACGAGTCTTTAGAGTCCTACACAGAGGTTTCCTGGCTCAGGCGAAACGAAGTAGGAGCACATATGTGATATGTGCGGGACCGAGATTAATATGCGTATGTGATACTGTATTCTATTCTCGCAATGTGGTATCGGACGGTTATATGCGATATAGCCGGGTTATCGAATCAAGTGTTGATTCGATTAGTTGATACACATGATATTAGTCGGTTATATGTGATATAGACGGATTATTAAATCAAGTGTTGATTTAATAATTTAATATATAATTATATATTTGATATATTAACTTACATTAACTAATATTAGCCCACTTAAGCATTTCTATTTCTCACTTGTGTACACTTAATATATGTGTGATATATATTATTTGTGTCATGCCAGTTGCTACATGTGACATGGGTGTATGAGACTCATACCATACAAATAATAATGTGAGGTTTTATTTATTAAGAGTAAAAGAAAGTTAGTTGGAAATTAGTCAAGGTTAGAAGCTTGGAGAAGCTTTGTGCTAACCTTTGAATCAGTCCACTAATTTTGTCTCACTCTAGATATTTATTAACCTAACCATTATTGTTAGCCATGGTTTAGTCTCTACACGAGTTATATGAGATATTTCTTACCCATGGTTTCCATTCTACACTTTCTTCTCTCCATGGTTGCTTTTCTTCATCTCCTTCCTCAAGCTCTCTAGCTTTTTGGGAGGTGAAGAAAATTAGTGAGAAAAATATTTCTAAAGTGAGCAAAATTCCTACTTTATCAATCTACACTAGATTAGCCATTTAGTTTAGGTTGTTTGCTTCACTAATTCCTAATTAGTGAAGAGGTAGCTAGAGTTAGTGTCTCCTCGACGTAGATCATCTTTGGCCTCGAAGACTTCAAGCATGTTTGTTCCTTTCATCTTGTGGAGCCTTTCTAGAGTCCGAGTGTTCACTACTTGGAGCGAAGGGCCTACTACACGGAGCTATTGAAGTGAAGGACTGGTCTACAAAGGTTTTATTCCTTGTTCACTTAGATGTAAAGATGTTTACATGCATCTTTCGTCCAATTCTCTAGTTATGATTCTAGGTTGGGGTTCTTTAGCGCGGTAATTTTTGAAAAACGGCATGGTCGATGCCTTCCAAAACTCGGTGGCGGTGCTAGGGAACCCAGCACAACTACCAAAGTCACTACTTTGTTGGTGTATGTAGATTCCATCTCAAATCGCATAGCATCCAGCCATTTCACGAAGTCCCCATTTATGATGGCCTGCTCGAAACTAGTTGGGTCATCATCATGCTTGATGCAATCCTCGCTCTGAGTGTCATTAAGAAAACCGTAGTATCTCTCAGGCGGATGAGGAACCCTACTAGATCTGCGGAGAGGCTAAGATTCGTCGGGAACTATTGAATCCTCTGGTTCTACCAAATCATCAGCTGTTAGTTTGTGTAGCTGGAACTCCTTCCAGTTCTACTTCATGACCACTAATTTCTTCCATAAGAAATTTCTTTTTATAAAAAGGTGGCATGCTGAGAAACAAAACACTTTTTTCTCCTCAGTGTAGTAGAAGATATACCCTCGCAAATGTTCGGGATATCCAACAAACTTATACAGTACAGACCTTGCCTTAAGCTTGTCCGGATTTTGCTTTTCAACATAGGCCGGACAACCCCATATCTTAACTCGTTTAAGAGATGGTCTCTTCCCATTCCATATCTTATATAGAGTGGTAGGCAGTGATTTGGTTGGAACCCAATTCAATAGGTATATGGCTTCTCAAGCGCATAACCCCCAAAAGGAAATAGGTAACTCAGTAGTACTCATCATAGAGCGCGCCATATCTCATAGGGCGCGATACCTCCGCCCCGATACACCATTATGCTATGGTGTATACGGAGGAGTAAGCTGAGAGAGAATCCCATTCTCTTTTAAATAATCCAGGAACTCCGTGCTTAAGTATTCTCCTCCCCGATCACATCCAAGGACTTTAATACTTCTATTCTTCTGGTTCTGTACTTCGCACTTATATTCCTTGAATTTCTCAAACGCTTGAGACTTGTGTTTCAACAGGAACACATGTCCGATTCTTGAGAGATCATCGATGAATGTAATGAAGTACAAAGAACCAACCATGGCATGTGTAGACATAGGGCCGTATACATCACTATGCATCATTCCCAAGAGTTCAGTAACTCTTTCTCCGTGTCCAGTAAACGGAGTTTTTGTCATTTTACCTTTGAGACATGACTGGCAAGTTTTATAAGATATAAATTTGAACAGATTCAAACATCCATCCTTATGTAACTTAGATGGTCGTGTTTCATTGATATGACCTACTCTACAATGCCACAAGAAAGATTTGTTCATTTCTGAACTTTTCCTCTTCTGTGTGTTCTGTACGTTGAGAACTGTAACTTAGTCACGACCCGAAAATACTGTTCATGACCGGCACTTAAACTACGCCATGTCTAAAAGCGTAACGTAATTCAAGTAAGACAAAGCCCAGAAATCTAAACCTTTTTAAGAAAATAAAGAGGTGAAGTTTTGAAATAAAGGTATGGTGAAAATCATAAGTTTTCTTAAATGCATAGATGAGGGAACATGAAAATCCAAGTGGATTATGCAAGTTGAAAAATATGTTTCGACTTTTTTGAAAATTTGGGCAGCACCTCCTTTGTATTTTTTGATCCAAAACCACAATACATGAGAATATAAAGGCATCCCCAAGCAGGAGCTCGCTCTTCGCCAATCCGCGGATCCACAACCACGAAAAGTATAAATATAAGTATACGACGCCCAACGACGAAATTCACCACAAAAGATAAAGAAATAAGCAAAACATCAAAACCACAAGTAGAGAAATACCCATCGCCTAAGTGTCGCAACCACAAGTCTCACTAAGTCTCATTACTTATACAAATACTTGTTTGATTGATGGAGTTGACTAGATATAATATGAATCATAAATACAAGAGAGGTACGATCCAATATGTACCACCTACCAAAGCATTCACCCGAATGCAACTGTGTCCCAGAGATACCGCTACTGATCCATGCGGTCAACCAGCAAGAACTGGGGAACAACGGGGGTGAGATGCCAACTCGTAAGTAGAAAACATCTACAAGTAGAAATCGAATAAACAACGATTCCTAGGTCAACTCTATCATAAAAGTAATAATATGATATCTAGGGTGACCGTAACGGCATATGTGCAAACAATATACTCACAGTCTATATGCATGCGGATATCATCCAACAATATAATCAATGCCAGTATGCATGTGGATCTCGTCCATGTGTCAACCAATGACATAACAACATCATGCACGTAAATATCATAAAAGCGTATGCATGAAAGTATGAGGATATAAATCAACGTGTGTCCCAAGTGACACATCAAAATCATGGAACCTGGGTATCCAGCATCGACACTCGAAACATCATGAACCCCGTGTCCAGCATCGACACGTAAATCCTCATATCTCGGGCTCCGTCAGTCCGGATCGGCCCACAGGCTCCGTCAGTCCGGATCGGCCCATATCATCTCTCGACTCCGGTCGATATCCTCCGGATAGCCGCCGAGCCCAAATACTATCACCGGTAGGTAGTTTTCCCCTGCCAGGTTCACCGTCTAACAATACGAGTCTTCTTGCCCAGGGGTACCTCACCGGGACCACCATGTGAAGGGTTACACTAGCGCCCCGGACAACTTCCGTAGCCAAATGAGGAACAAAAATTTTACTACGATACAAAACTTGGCGTTAGAATAAACCTTAAACCGGATCTTTACCATAAACCTAGTTAGCACAAAAGAGTTCTATCTACTATGATAGAAAGTTATACCGAAAGCTTGAACTCCTTCTCTTCTTGCGTTGCTTCTCCTTGTTATGAGCTCCTTGAAGTGGTGTAGATAGCTCCTCCTCACCGTCTTCTCTATGCCAAAGAAAGATCCACCCGAAGGCCTCTACCTTGAGCTCCAACCTCTATCTTGAAGTAACTAAGGTGCTTGGTGTGCTAGACTAAGAACCTTAGAGTGAGTAGAGAATTGTTTTGGTGGTTTTATCTCACAATGCTCTTGATTTTCAACTCATGAAACATGAGAGCCTTGAGAAAGGAAGAGGAGAGAGCTAGCAAGAGAGAGAATCTATCATGATAAAATGAGGTGTATGCTCTCATATGAGGAAAAAAAATAATGATAATTTTAATTTGGATAATTGTCATGGTTGATGTTGATTTGACCATCATCATGTCACAATTAATGCTAAGCACAAAATATCTCATGCTTAACAAAAATATCTAAGTCAACAAAAGTCAACAAGTCAAATAGTCAAACCAATTAACCATGATACAATTATCTCTAATTAAAACTCATTAATCAATTTCCTCTATCTCATTATGGTTTTAATCAAGTCAATGGTCAAAACCCTAATGAGGTTTCTCCACCTCTGTCAACTGTATATAGATACCCGTATATGTATTCCAAGGAACACGAATACAATGAGACCGAACCAACCCAAAACTAAATACTCGGATCTGGCTTAAACCAAAGCCTACTAATATCAACTGCCCGAACACCAAACCCGCACAGGTGCGCGTATGTGAACGGACCCTGTCATAAAACCATATGACCTCTACATCGTTTCGCCCAAAGGTGAACAACCCTCTGTGTGGGACTCTAAAGACTCGACACTACGCTGGCAGTGGGTTTAACCACAGGCCGCAAGCGGTACTAGCTGTACGTAACGGTCCCCAGGTAGATGCCGATAACAAGACCGATGAGGTGAATGTTAGTTATATGTATGCCCTAGAGGCCATTACTGTACATACGATGTATATTGTAGTGGATGCTTGGACATATATAAGGAGGACTTTCTTGCTCGACATGATAGTATGCTATCTGGTTGTACTTTATCTTAACATGTACTCTGATTGTCTCTATGTTACATGTTGATAAAGCCCTTAGGATTTGTACTCGACTACTGGGACTATGATGAGATCATACTAATGGGGCCACGGTAGTCAACGAGTACATCCTATAACTGTTCCTAGTCGAGGGTGTATCGAGACAGGGCATCGATGCACCAGTGTAGACTAGCGTATACGCATCTTGACCCATATGATGGGCGATGGATGATCCCATATCCATCGGTGTTTGACATCAAGGATTGTGTACGGGTTCTCAGTAGAGACTGGGTACACTGGACGGACTCGGCGAGAACTACCAGATGGTATTATACCTCACGTCAGATGGCAGTTCTCCAGTGACACTGGTACAGAGTAGTCTGTTGACCCGAGATCGTCATAGAGTCTTGTGTGATTCCTACTGTGCTTTGATTTCCATCATACCACGTCCAAGAGGGCGTGCAAAAAGGTGGCTTTTGGGTACAGTCCCGAATCACATAGAGGCAATGAGCGATAGGAGCGGATTCGTCTCTCCCGGTATAGGGAGTTGATGTTGCGCTGTGTTCGATTGGCTATAACTGGAAATCTCTGGCCAGGGTTGCTGAGATTTACTGGTAAGTGTTATCAGTAGTTTCTCGAATTGTTATAGACCTCATATCGACACGACTTATCAAGCTACTGGGGTCTGACGTTCACCACCCCTAGGCGAGATATGCGATATATCAGACGACGAGACCGGACTATACGGGAATGTTACTGATTGGATTCACAGGAGAATGTACAGGCTTGCTTGTTGATCTTCTGAGCGCTCAATACCTGGGTGGCTGTTACGTTTAGCTGACCGCTTGCAGCTTGTGGGTGTTTGATATGATCATCACCTACTGCCGGCGTATTGACGATTCTTTAGAGTCCTGCATAGAGGTTTCTTGACTCAGGCAAAACGGAGTAGGAGCACATGTGTCATATGTGCAGGACCGAGGATAATGCGATATGAGATACCGTATTATATTCTCGCGATATTTGATATCAGCCGGATCATCGGATCAGGTGTTGATTCGATGAATCGGTAAATGATATATTAGTCGGTTATATGCGATATAGCCGGATTGTCGGATCAAGTGTTGATTCGATAATTTAATGTATAATAATATATATGATATATTAAATTACACTAACTAATATTAGCTCATTAAAAGATTCTTTTTCTCACTCGGGTAATACATTGATATATATGTGATATATGTTAATTGTATTATTTTATTTTGTTACAATAAATATTATATATGTGATATATAATATTGTAACATGATATGATAACTAATGCAACATGATTGGTGGAGATTAAACAAAATTAGGGTTTGATTTGGGTTAGTTCTTTCATGAACCTTCTAGAAGGTTTTCCTTTTTGTTTTGTGTTAGATATTTTAAAGTGACTCATCTTTAACTTAACCCAAACCCTACACCCTTGGTTAATTCTCTACAAAGGTTTAGCAACCATGGTTGCATTATTGATCATTATCTTCTTTTATTATTCATCACAAAAGAATTCTAATGATTATTCATCTTATTCTTCCTTCTTCTCTTCAGCTTTCTAGCTTTTTCTAAGTGATGATTATGTGTGAGAAAAAGATTATAAATGAGAGCAAAAATCCTACTTCATCATCCTCATCTGCCCTTACCCTTTAAATGAGAGTGTTCACTTCATTTAGTGAGTGTTAGCTTTTGTTAATGAAACTTCAAGGTAGATCATCTTTGTTATCGAAGATCGGAAGCAAGCTTGTATCTTTCTCTTCGTGGAGCCTCTCGAGAGTCCGGAACACGATGATCGCAGCGAAGGGACCTCAACACGGAGCTTAAGAAGTGAAGGACCGGATCTACAAAGGTTGTAACCCCTCTCACTTAGTGTTAAAGTGTTTAACATGCTTGTTTTCGCCTAATCTCTAGTTTAAAGATCCGGTTTTGGGTTGTTCGGCACGGCTAAATTTTAAATCCGGCATAGTTGATACCTCGTAGACCCTTGTGCGTGTGTCTAGCAACCCTACAGTTGTATCAGAGCCAAACTAGAGCTTTAGACGAAGTTTAGACGAAGTTTAAAGTCCGATCGAACCCGGAAACCCCGACGAATACCCTTCTCTGGATATTTTTTAAAAATGTTGACTTTTTAGTATTAAAATGCTCAGAAAATTGAGCAGGTAAATCTAAGAATAACTGTAGAATACAACTTCCTAACTCTACTGTAGCGCCGCGGAACTGCGGCCGTACCCTGGTTTTGGCGGCGGTTCCGCGGCCGTATTTGGAGATTAGGGACTCGTTTTTCTACAGTTACACCCGTAGCTGTTTCCTGATTTTTCTGGGAATTTTTAATTCTACTCAAGTGTTGAGTTTTCTGGGTTGTATTGGGGACTCGTTGATTCGATCGGATAATTTAACTTCGTTTATTTTTTCCGGATAATTTTAGAAATTGTTAAAAAGTTCGAACGGATATCAATAACTCACTTTTTCCCCTGTCGGAAAATTTTTCAAAAGTTGGATTTTTTCTCGAGTTTAAGAACGTTCTAAGTCATGCAAGTAACGCGGTGGACCCTCTAGAAGACAACAAACCTTAACTCGATTATGTGACCGTCTTGAACTGCCTCTAAACCTTAGGGTTTGGGGCAGTACGGCGTGCCACATGTGAGGCGTTGGCTTGACCGTTCTACGGCTGGACCATCGGTACTGTGGCATGTGATGGATGTTTTTAAACTGATTTCAAGTTTTGAGATATATTGGGGAAATCTTGGATGTTTGATTGTTCGATCGGAAAGTTTAACATTGTCTATTTATCTGGAATGTGATACAATATTTGGAATCCACAGGTAGTTATGAGATAACTAATTTGAATGTTATAAATCTAACAGTTCAGTCTCAATTGATCGGTTGCCACGGAATTTTGATGTGATCAAAAGTCCGTCGCAATCACGTAGCGTACGCGGATACTCGCCGGGTAAACTTAATAGACAGCCACGCCCCAAAGCCCCGACCAAGTAACTGTAGGAGAACCACGTCGCCAAAAGCATCCGTTCGGGTGCTTGCGGTAGCGGTGTTCCGCCTTAGTACTCTTCGTCGATGGCATCCGGGGGTGCGGCCGTCTACTAAAGTTTGCGAGGAGCATTCGATCAGGTTGTCGGGAATCTTGTTGAATTGCCCAACTTGATATTGAAAAGAGTTTTAGATAAATGAGACTAAAATGCGGGGTTTATAATTGTTAGGAATGAGATGTCTAAGGAATTCATTTGGTTAGGCATGCGATGTCTAAGGAGGTTGCGGATTCCAACTATTGTAGTTTTATACTTTCTTTTCTGTGACCGTAAGCGTAGTATGTGGTGTATCGCCGGCTTCGTTGCTATACATCAACAACAATCGGGATACGCATGCTTGCTTACGTTGATGATATGAGATATTATGTGTTGCTGTGATATGTTATATTGGATCGTCGTGTTTTGAATAGCCAGGGGTTTTAAGTGAGATGAAAGTTTTTCTTTTTCATTCATGTAAAATTCATTCTATGTAATATTCTTTTATTGGGGCACTTCCGGGCTGAGGATGATGTCACCATTGTATATTATTTACTTTTCCACATTAGGATAGACCCAAGGTGGGGAGCACAAGTAACCGGGTTCTGGGGTCCAGTAGGAGCCCATCTCGAGGAGTCGAGACCGGGTCTCCTAACCCTAGAATTGGCAGTGTTACTTGCCGCTCTCGTAGGGGTCTAGGGATGTGGGTTTGGCTATTCATCGCTGTTAGTGTATATGCCCTAGAGACCATTACTGTATCATACTAGTTTGTATATTACTTAATGGAAGCTTGGGATATTCACCTTGTATATACAATCTTGCTCAAAATAGTAGTATGCTACTTGGTTTGTTTGTACTTCAATGTGTACATGTGTTTATTTTAGTATATCACCTATGCACATTAGTGGAGCCCTTAGGATCTTTGCTTGATTACCAGCGTTGTGATGGCAGTCACACTAGTGGGGGCTGGATAATCTATAAGCACATCCTTATGCAGGTCCCTAGTCGCAGGACTATCGAGACAGGGCATCGATACTCCGGAGTAGACTAGCGCATGCGCTTCTCATCCCAGAGTGGGAGATGGTCTGTCCCACAGCCATCAGTATGTCGTACTGGAGATAGTATGCGGATGCTCGTTGGGTTACGAGTACACTGGACAGGACTCGTCGGGAACGGACTGGTTGGTATTATACCTATCGTCAGTTATCAATTCCCAGGTGACATGAGTACAGCTTAGTCCGCTGAGTTGACACTGTCACTTCGCCTCCAGTGTGTTCCCACTGTACTTTGATTACTACCCTACCACGGCTCAAAGGAGTCGTGCAAACTGATAGTAGTTGGGTGCAGTCCCAAAGCACTTGGAGGCAGTGATGGTTAGAAAGGATTCGTCTCTCCCGGTATTGGGGATTGACATCGCGCTGTGTCTAGGAGAGCCATTACACGAGTAGTCCCTGGCCAGGGCAAGCGAGATATACCGGTAGGATTCCAGTGTTATCTCAGGGTGTTTTGGGCTTCACTCCGACACGACTTGTACCGCTATTAGGGGACTGACGTTTACCGCCCCCTAGGCCCGCCATGCGATGTATCAGACGAACAGACCGGACTGTACGGAGACTGTCACAGTCAGACTCAGTAGGAGTTCAGATGGGTTTCACCTCGTCAGTCTTCTTGTCGGCATCTACCTGGGGACCGTTACGCACAGCTAGTGCCGCTTGCGGTCTGTGGTTAAACCCACTGCCAGCGTAGTATCGAGTCTTTAGAGTCCCACACAGAAAGCTATTCGCCTTTAGGCAAAAGAGTAGAGGTCGCATGGTTTTGCGACAGGTCGCATGGTTTTGCGACAGGGTTCAGTCGCATCCGTGCACTTGTGCACGTTTAGTGTCCGGACAGTTTACACTAGCGGGTTTTGGTTTAAGCCAGATCCTAGTGTACGTATTGGGATTGGTTTTATCCAGTTTGTATTCGTGTTCCTCGGAACGCGGATGCGGGTGTGTATGCACAGTTGACGGAGAGAGACATAGGCAGAGGATTCTCATTAGGGTTGTTGACCGTTGACTGTTGACTATTGACTTTTTGCTCAACCCTAATGAGAATATGATATATGATTAACAATAATATTAATTAAGTATTGTGGTGACATGGTTGTTGAGGGATAGACTTTGTTGACTTATTGACTTTGTTGACCGGTTGACTAGGTTGGACTAGTTGACCATCATGATGACAATGGCTATCATTTCATGGCAAAGACTTTTCATTTGCTTGTTCTCTTGTGCAATATGAGTGCATGAAATGATATAGCCATTTTGACTTAAACCATTTACACAATACTTGATTACTATTTTTGTGATGATGGTTTTGGATTATGAGAGCCAAGTGAGAAAAGCTTTTCTCATTCTATCATTTTCATTCTCTCTCTTGTGTTCTTGAGCTCTCATCTCCTTCCTCTTGCTCTCCCTCTCTTTAGTCTATGGTTCACTTGTCTCATGTGTTGAGAACCGAGAACCATAGAGAAAATCCCAACACACATTCCTCTACTCATTCTAGTTCACAAGGCCTAGCAAGCCAAGTGATCTAGTTTCTTCAAAGTTCGAAGAAGAAGCCAAAGGTAGAAGCTTTCGGGTGGATCCATCTTCGGCGCAAGGAGACGACGAGGTGAGGCCGATCCGTACACCGGAAGGAGTCGAAGACGAAGGAGTTCAAGAAAGGTATAGCCCCCTAACCGAGTAGGTAAACTCTTGTTAGGTTGTTAGTTAGATGTTTAACAAAGATCCGGTTCTGAGTCCATGTTACCACCTCTAGAAAATTATTTTTCACCAAATTCCGCATGCCCGAAAGTACCGGGAGAGGTAGCATGGACTTACAGTGGTATCAGAGCCTAGTTAAACTCTATCTAACATGTTAGCAAAGTAACTAGAAGATCGATCAAACAAAAAGTCACGAAATACACCAAAAATTCATGCTTGCTGTCGATTTTCGAAGTGCTGTAAAAGTAATAAATCTTGCTTCAAAAATCGACTCAGGGTTTTTATAGCAAACTGCAAAAATTTCATCCACTGAACCGATCAAAGCGCTGCGGAAACGCGGCGGGAGCGTGCTCCCGCCGCGGTTCCGCAGCCGAGTTGACTCGGCAGTGGGAAATTTTGGTTGCAGTTTGTTCAGTGGGGTATTTTGGGAATTTTGGAATATGTGTTTTCAGCCCGGATTTTCCAGAACGAAAATTTTGTGTTTGGGGCCTAAAAATCCGTATTTTTGATCGAACTTCTAAAGACTTAAGCTGACGGGTTTTTATCTGTAATGTGATATTTGTATTGAACGTCTGCTAATCGCTATATGTTGATTAGTGGGGGTTATACAAATCTGTGATCTGTAATGTTGCTGGATTGTGTATATGAATTCATTGGATTGTCGCGGGTGAATAGCCAGGGGTTGTGAGATGAGAGTTTTCTTTTCTTTCAATTCATGTAAATTTGTAAATTGATGTAATAATTATTTGTATGGCCGCACAACCGGGTCGGGGTTGTAGCCGTCATTGTATAATTTCTTTTTACTGTTTTTGCTCCTAGGATAGACCCATGGAGGGGGTGCACAAACTACCGGGTATGCCGAAGTGCCGAGTGGCCTACTCACGGAGCTGAGGGAGGTTGCTTCGCTTCGGGTACTTGGCGGGTAGTTTGCCGCACCCGTAGGGGTCTTGGGTGGGGTATTGGCTATTCACCGCGACCGTGTAATCTGTTTTTCGTTACAGGCTCGTACGAATTGCGGATTCCTAGTATATCCAATGTGTTCATCTGTGATCTGAAATGGCTATCATTGCAATATATCTATATATGATATTATTTAGGCATTGCTTATGTTTTACAGCCGCGCTAGCCCAGCCCCCGCTCTGTCGTTAGTTAAGTAACCTAACGGGTAATGACGGGGCCCCGTGGAGAATGCGAATGGCATAAGCGTACGTCATATTTTGGTTGTTTTCTGCAATGGTAGGATTAAATGATAGGACACATTAAAAGAACTAATGCAAGAATATCACGCATTAAAAGAACTAATGCAAGAAAATAAACCAAGTTAAAGTCGTTGGAACACTTTCGGAAAACCACTCGGTTCTTTTCAAAACTAACTTTTAAATGCGGAGCTTGAGCCACTCCTTTTAAAAGCTATCTCATTCCATCGATTATATCAAGTTCACTACGTTCACGGTTTTGCCAAAACCATTCATAGCCCTCCATCGTTTCACATGAATAGTCAATAGTATTCAAGCTGTGTATGTTGGCCAAAGTCAAGGCATAGTGATTGGTAGCTATTGGGTATTCATGTGTAGCATAGATAGATGCGTTGGTTTGGGACAGTCGTGTTAGTTATATGTATGCCCTAGAGGCCATTACTATACATAGGATGTATATTGTAGTGGATGCTGGGACATATATAGGGAGGACTTTCTTGCTCGACATGATAGTATGCTATCTGGTTGATCTTTACCTTAACGTGTACACTGATTGTCTCCCTGTTACATATTGGTAAAGCCCTTAGGATCTGTAGTTGACTACCTGGACTATGATGCGGATCATACTAGTGGGGACATGGTAGTCCATAAGTACATCCTTCAAACTCCCTAGTCGTGGGTGTATCGAGATGGGGCATCGATATACCAGAGTAGACTAGCGTGTACCTTCTCGACCCATACAGATGGGCGATGGATGATCCCATATCCATCGGTGTTTGACATCAGAGATGATATACGGGTGCTCAGTAGAGACTGGGTACACTGGACGGACTCGCCGAGAACTCCCAGATGGTATTATACCTCACGTCAGATGGCAGTTCTCTGGTGACACTGGTACAGAGTAGTCTGTTGACCCGAGATCGTCATAGAGTCTTGTGTGGTTCCCACTGTGCTTTGATTTCCATCTTACCACGTCCAAGAGGGCGTGCAAAACGGTGGTTTTTGGGTACAGTCCCGAGTCACATGGAGGCAATGAGCGATAGGAGGGGATTCGTCTCTCCCGGTATAGGGGGTTGATGTTGCGCTGTGTTCGATTGGCTATAACAGGAAATCCCTGGCCAGGGTTGCTGAGATTTACTGGCAAGTGTTACCAGTAGTTTCTCGAATTGTTATAGACCTCATATCGACACGACTTATCGAGCTATTGGGGTCTGACGTTTACCACCCCTAGGCAAGATATGCGACATATCAGACGATCAGACCGGACTGTACGGAAGTGTTACTGGTTGGATTCACTGGAGTGTGAGCGGGCTTGCTCGTCGATCTTCAGATCGCTCAATACCCGGGTGGCCGTTACGTTTAGCAGACCGCTTGCGGCTTGTGGATGTTTGATATGATCATCATCCGCTGCCGGCGTATTGACGAGTCTTTAGAGTCCTACACAGAGGTTTCCTGGCTCAAGCGAAACGAAATAGGAGCGCATATGAGATATGTGCGGGACCGAGAATGATGCGTGTATGTGATACCGTATTTCATTCTCGCGATGTGACATTGATCGGTTATATGCGATATAGCCGGGTTATCGGATCAAGTGTTGATTCGATAAGTTGTTACTGATGATACCAGTCGGTTATGTGCGACATGACCGGATCATTGAATCAAGTGTTGATTTAGTGATTTAATGCATAATTATATCTTTAATATATTACTTTGCATTAACTAGTATCGGTTCACTTTGAATGGATTTTCTCACTCGGGTGTGCGCATTCCATATGCGATATGATTTTGTGCACTTGATTGTATCATGTTTGATGATACATGCTTTTTGGTTAAGTGTAAGGAATTAAACCAAGATTAAGTTGTTGATTAGGGTTTTACTTATTCACTTATCTTATTTATTTATTCATTATGAATAAATTGAAAGATAAATGAATGGTGGCTTCATTTGTTTTTAGTTGAAGCTTCATGAAGCTTTGACTTGATGACTTTTTTGTTCTCATCCTTAACCCTAACCATTCAACCCAACCTTAGTCAATTCTCTACACTTAACTAAGGTTAAGATTATGATAAGTATTCTTTTATTTTATATTTTCTAATAACTTATCATAATACTTTCTTCTTCTTCATCTTCTTCCTTGAAGAAAACCTTACTTCATCAATGGTGGATTGATGAAACAAGTGAGAAATCCAATTCTAAAGTCTACCCACTTCCTATTTCTTCATCCTCTACTTCTTGCCAAGTAGTAGAGTGTGTTTTCTTCACAAGTTTCTTGACTTGGTGAAGTCGGAGCTTGATTTAGCGATGCCTCGACGTAGATCATCTTCGGCATGGACATCGATGACCTAGCCCGTCCATTCTCCGATGAAGCCGACGCTAGAGCCCGGGACTTGTTATGGACAGCGAGGAGACTTCATTGCGGAGCTATGGAGGTGGAGATCCGGATCTACAAAGGTTGTATTTCCGTATCTCTTAGTTAATTGTTAACTAGTTATCTTTTCGCCTAGAAATCTAGCCAACGATCCGTACACTAGGGTTTCTCGGCACCATAATTTTTGAAATTGGCATGGTTGATGCCTTGTGAGACCTCTTGAGAGTGCCTAGGAACCCTACAGTGGTATCAGAGCCTAGCTAGAGCCTTAGGCGAAGTCCAGACGGAGTTTGAAGTCCGAACGAACCCGAAACCCGATCACAAAAATGCTCTCTGTCCTTTTTTCAAAAATTGGGATTTTTCCAAATTAAAAATTGCTAAAAAATTCAGCAGGGAAATATAAGAATTACGGTGTAAAATTTGACTTGTGAACAGTACAAACCGCGGCGGAAGCGCGGCAGAAGCCTGGCTTCTGCGGCGGTTCCGCGGTGCAATGATGACGTCATACTCCACTGTTTGCACAGTAACTCTTATTAAATTATGCTGGATTTTCTGGAAATTTTTATATTTTATTCAAGAGTTGAATTTTCTGGAGTTGTTTTGGGGATTCGGTGTTTCGATCGGGATATCAAATTTTGTCTGTGTGGCTTTCCGGATAAATTTTAGAATATGTTAAAAAGTTCGACCGGATATAAATACCCAATTTTTCCCTTGTCGGGAAATTTCCAAGTGTTGGATTTTTCCGTAGTTTAACGACGTTCTAAGTAGTGCAAGTAACGCGATGGACCCTCTAGAAGACAACAAACCTTAACTCGATTATGTGACCGTCTTGAACTGCCCTTTGAACCTTCGGGTTTGGGGCAGTACGGCGTGCCACATGTGAGGCGTTGGCTTGACCCTTCTACGGCTGGACCGTTGGTACTGAGGCACGAACTGAATGTTGTTAGACTTATTTCATGTGTTGGATTGTATCGGGAAAACTTGGGTGTTCGATTGTTCGATCGGAAAGTTTAACATTTTCTGTTTATCTGGAATGTGATACAACAATTGGAATTCACAAAAGTTATGTGATAACTGAATGAATGTTATAAACATAGCACTTTAGACTCACTTGATCGGTTGCCACGGAATTTTGATGTGATCAAAAGTCCGTCGCAATCACGTAGCGTACGCGGATACTCGCCGGGTAAACTTAATAGACAGCCTCGCTCCATAGCCCCGACCAAGTGACTGTAGGAGAACCCCGTCGCCGAAAGCATCCGTCCGGGTGCTCGCGGTAGCGGTGTTCCGCCTTGGTCCACTTCGTCGACGGTATCGGGGGTGCGGCTGCCTACTAAAGTTTGCGACGAGCATTCGATCAGGATGTCGGGAATCTTGTTGAATTGCCCGACTTTATATTGAAAAGTGTTTTCGATTTGGAGACTAAAATGCGGGGTTTATAATTGTTAGGCATGCGATGTCTAAGTAATTCATTTGGTCAGGCATGCGATGTCTGAGGTGGTTGCGGATTCCAACTGTTGTAGTTTTACACTTTCTTTTCTGTGACCGTAAGTGTAATATGTGATATCACCGGTTTCGTTGCTATATGTCAACGACAATTGGGATGCGCATATTTACTTACGTTGATGACATGTGTTGTTATGTGTTGCTGGATATGTTATATTGGATCGTCGTGTTTGAATAGCCGGGGGTTTTTATGTGAGATGAGTGTTTTCATTTTCATTCATGTAAAAACTTGTATGTAATATTCTTTTATTGGGGCACTTCCAGGTTGCGGAAGTTGTCACCCTTTGTATATTATTTACTTTTCCGCACTAGGATAGACCCAAGGAGGAGGGCACAAGTAACCGGGTTCTGGAGTCCAGTGGGAGACCAACTCGAGGAGTCGAGTCCGGGTCTCCTAACTCTAGAATTGGCAGGGTTGCTTGCCGCTCTCGTAGGGGTCTAGGGGTGTGGGTTTGGCTATTCATCACGACCGTGGAATCCGTGTTTTATACTGGCTCGTATTGAAAACACGGACGTCCTAGTATATCCAATATTTCATATATGTTTCTTCTGCTGCGATAGCTGTGATGTGATCATGTGATGTTCTGTGATAGATACAGTATATAGTATATATGATATATTATACAGGCGTTACTTATGTTTTACACCCGCGCTAGCCCTGCCCTGCTCTGTCGTTAGTTACCTAACCTAACGGTGCACGAGGGGACATCGAGGCGAATGCGGATGGCATAAGTGTACGTCATATCTATCTGTGATGTTTAGGTATTTAAATGACGGGACTTCATTAATGTGATTAATGAAAGAAAAGAAACCTAAGATGTTGTAGAATCGAATTTCAAAATAAAACAGGTAGCTACAGTTCTTGCTTTGCACAGCGGTATATGTGATATATCCTGCACCTCATTCGACGAGGAAAGGACCGAGATCCCTTCACCGGGAGTGACTCCTTTAGCAATAACTGGCAGATGCTACACACTCGGTTTGTCTTTTGATTGCTTTTAAGTGTTTTTGCTTTGCACAGTGATATATATGATATATCCCGCACCTCATTCGACGAGGAAAGGACCGACGATCCCTTCACCGGGAGTGACTCCTTTAGCAAAACTAGAAAAGCCTCAAAAACACTCCATTTCAAAATTCATTCGATCCTACAACGATATCAAGTTCATTACGCAATAGGTTTTCAGAAAAA
Source organism: Agapanthus africanus (assembly GCA_030015575.1). Taxonomy (NCBI): domain Eukaryota; kingdom Viridiplantae; phylum Streptophyta; class Magnoliopsida; order Asparagales; family Amaryllidaceae; genus Agapanthus; species Agapanthus africanus. Next base: position 396,644,805 of record CM057341.1, on the reverse strand, counting down.
CCTGCCGTAGCCCTCCGTCATTTCAGATAAGTAGTAGTTAGTATTCGTGCTACGTTTGTTGGCCTGCGTCAAGGCGTAGTGTGCGGTAGCTAACTGGTGCTTATCTGCATAAGCATATGATGTGATTGGATTAGGGTAGTCGTGCGACTTTGTTGGCCTGCGTCAAGGGTCGTGCGGGTGGGTTTAATTCAATCAGGAAATGACGGGTTGAACTTGACTAGCGGACTATGGTTTGTTGGCCTGCGTCAAGGTCATAGGACGCTAGGGGAAAAATTATCGGGAATTTCAAGTGTTGAAATTTGCAATGAGATTGCATACCTTCTATGAGATAGTTGGATCCCGATACCCGCTGCGAGTAAGAGTTACTCCTGGGAGAGTTTTATACATTACAATTAGCCGATCAAGTAGGTGTCTAGAAAGGTGTCAACGGGGTTACGCCTCTGGGAAAACGAGGTTTACATTAATTAGGTTCGTGCGAAAGCACGGGGGACCTCCCTCAAAGTACCGACACTGTCCTGGCTGAAAGATTGGCGAACTTGTAGTGTGTAATTAATCCCGGCTAGTCTTTCCTTTTAGGGTTTGAAGGAAGATTTGATAAAAAGCAGTGGGAGCCATCCTGATTAGATAAAATAATAACCAATCTATTCTTGACAGAGCGCACGCTGAGTGTTTTCTTCTCTCTCTCTCTCCAGGTAGCGACCATATCACGCCTTAATCAAGATAATAATACGGAATATTGACCGAACCCGCTTGTTATACTGAGCTGGGGAACGTTGGTCCCGCTCCAACTTATAATTGTTATAAGACAGAGCAAGAAATAGGGGATTACCAGAATTCCCGTGCCGCCCAAACGAAGAGAGTGCATGCTGATGCATCATCTTCGGGTGTGTTCATTACAAAGAACTGTTTCTCTGTATCCTCTACGTCCTGGGTATGCGATACCAGATCAGGATCCCATATATGTAATCTGTTACATAGGGCTACAGATAGGTAGAGAACTGAGAACGGGTGATAAGTTTCATGAGGCAGAAAACGGGGCAAGTGTTGCAGCCAAGTCTGTTGGTCACAGTCACCCTGTATTACCAATACATTGATTCTGAACGAATGTTATTAGATACCGAACCTGATATACAAAATCATATCACTCTCTTTATTAGTAAAGAAATGATAAAATTTTGTATTGTTGGATAATGTTTTGAACATTTCCTATATCAAAAGTTGATCGGTTCAGGCACGTTATCTAAAAGCGTTGATGTTCTAAATCAAACTACAGTTCTTAGTATACAGAACACACACAAGAGGAAAAGTTCAGAACTGAACGAATCCTTCTTGAGGCATTGTAGACTAGGTCATATCAATGCGACCCGACTAGCTGAAGTTACATGTAGATGTATATTTAAATCAGTTTGAATTTACATCTTATGAAACTTTCCAGTCATGTCACAAAGATATAATGACACCAGCTCTGTTTATTGGAAACAGAGAAAGAGTTAGTAAACTCTTGGGATGATACATGTTGATGTATGTAAGGTCCCCTGTCTACACATGCCAAGACCGGTTCTTTATACTTCATTATATTCTCTGATAATCTCTCAAGATTCAGTCATATGTTCCTGTTGAAACATGAGTCCGAACCTTTTGAGATATTCACAGAATATAAGCTAGAAGTAGAGAACCAAAATACGGGTATAAGTATTATGTCCTTTGATGTGATCAAGGAGGAGAATACTTGAGCACGGAATTTCTGGACTTTTCTAAAGGAGAATGAGATTCTCTCTCGGCATTACTCCTCCGTATACACCATTGCACGATGGTATATCGGGATGGAGCAGATACACCCTATTTGATATGGTGTGCTCTATGATGAGTACTACTGAGTTACCTATTTTCTTTTGGGAGTTATGCACTTGAGAAGATGCATACCTATTGAATAGGGATCAAATCAAATCAGTTGCCTACCGCTTCATATGTGATATGGAAAGGGAAGAGCCCATATCTTAAGTTGGTTAAGATTTGGGGTTGTCCGGGCTATGTCTAAAAGCAAAATCCGGACAAGCTCGAGGCAAGGACTGTTATGTAGAACTGGAAATGTTCCAGCTATACAAACTGCAGCTGATGATTTGAAAGAACCAAAGGATTCAGTAGATTCCAACGAACCTCAGCCTCTCCGCCGATCTAGTAGGGTTCCTCACCCACCTGAGAGATACTTCTGTTTCTCTATGACAGTTGGAGCGAGGATTGCATCATGAGATGATGACCCAACTAGTTTCGAGCTGGCCATCAGGAGTAAGACTCTATAAGAATGGATGGATGCTTAGTGATCTGAGATGGAATCCTTATACACCAACAAAGTATGGACTTTGGTTGCTATATCTAAAGGGTTAAATCCCCATCAGGAGCAAGTATATCTTGAGAAGATTACTTGGTGTACATGGAAAAGTTGAGACTTTCAAAGCTAGACTTGTTAAAGGTTTGCATCATTGACCAGGTGTGGATCATAATGAAACCTTTTTCTAAGGATCTATGCTTAAGTCCATCCAGATCCTACTTGTCACGGCTACATACCATGACTACGATATCTGGTGGTTGGGTGTCATGACTGCTTTTCTAAATGATGTTTTAGAAGAGTGCGTCTATAAGTACACAGCCAGAGGGCTTCGTAGACAGTGGGAGCAGCGGAAACGTGTGCAAGATGCTTTATAGGATAAAGCAGGCATCGCGGAGTTGGAACATCTGTTTTGATGAAGTAGTCAAAGAGTTTGACATCATCAAAATAGTAGATGAACCTTGTATATACAAAAAGGTAGTAGGGAGTATGGTGGTGATCCTCGTAGAGTACGTGGATGACATACTCTTGATAGGGAAGGAGTTTCCTATGCTACGCTCGATCAATCTCCGCTTATCACAATGATTCTCCACATAGGATCAAAGTGATACCTACTAAATCCTGGATTTTGGATCTATGAGATAGATCTAATTGGATGTTAGGATTCTTACTAGTTGTAGTGAGATGGTATCAATCGATCCTGGGGAGAATCACTGGAAGGGTTCCAGGGTGATAATGACGACTGAATGTCAGTCGCAGGCATTGTCTTTACCCTCAGTAAAGGGACGGTATGTTGGATGAATTCCAAGCTAGATACCGTGACATACTAGACGATAAAGGCAGGATACATCGCTACTTAAGATGCTACCAAAGAGGCTGTTTGGGTGTATATTGGTTCATGAGATGAACTATGTTCCTCCCATTGTGTGACAATGGAGTTGTGGCTTATGCCAAGGAACGTCCGTCCCATCAGTGATCCAGACATATTCTAAGGCAGTATCACCTGATCATGGAGATGGTTGATCTCCAGGGAGATCGAGGTTAGGAGAGTAGACTCAGAGGACAACACAGCGGATCCACTCACAAAGGCCTGTTCCCAGAGAGAGACTTTTTATGGGATGGTTGAGTATGAGATACTGCAACCACTGTTATCAGATGGCCCTAGTGCAAGTAGGAGATTGTTAGTTATATGTATGCCCTAGAGGCCATTACTATACATAGGATGTATATTGTAGTGGATGCTGGGACATATATAGGGAGGACTTTCTTGCTCGACATGATAGTATGCTATCTGGTTGATCTTTACCTTAACGTGTACACTGATTGTCTCCCTGTTACATGTTGGTAAAGCCCTTAGGATCTGTACTTGACTACCTGGACTATGATGCGGATCATACTAGTGGGGACATGGTAGTCCATAAGTACATCCTTCAAACTCCCTAGTCGTGGGTGTATCGAGATGGGGCATCGATATACCAGAGTAGACTAGCGTGTACCTTCTCGACCCATACAGATGGGCGATGGATGATCCCATATCCATCGGTGTTTGACATCAGAGATGATATACGGGTGCTCAGTAGAGACTGGGTACACTGGACGGACTCGCCGAGAACTCCCAGATGGTATTATACCTCACGTCAGATGGCAGTTCTCTGGTGACACTGGTACAGAGTAGTCTGTTGACCCGAGATCGTCATAGAGTCTTGTGTGGTTCCCACTGTGTTTTGATTTCCATCTTACCACGTCCAAGAGGGCGTGCAAAACGGTGGTTTTTGGGTACAGTCCCGAGTCACATGGAGGCAATGAGCGATAGGAGGGGATTCGTCTCTCCCGGTATAGGGGGTTGATGTTGCGCTGTGTTCTATTGGCTATAACAGGAAATCCCTGGCCAGGGTTGCTGAGATTTACTGGTAAGTGTTACCAGTAGTTTCTCGAATTGTTATAGACCTCATATCGACACGACTTATCGAGCTATTGGGGTCTGACGTTTACCACCCCTAGGCAAGATATGCGACATATCAGACGATCAGACCGGACTGTATGGAAGTGTTACTGGTTGGATTCACTGGAGTGTGAGCGGGCTTGCTCGTCGATCTCCAGATCGCTCAATACCCGGGTGGCCGTTACGTTTAGCAGACCGCTTGCGGCTTGTGGATGTTTGATATGATCATCATCCGCTGCCGGCGTATTGACGAGTCTTTAGAGTCCTACACAGAGGTTTCCTGGCTCAAGCGAAACGAAATAGGAGCGCATATGAGATATGTGCGGGACCGAGAATGATGCGTGTATGTGATACCGTATTTCATTCTCGTGATGTGACATTGATCGGTTATATGCGATATAGCCGGGTTATCGGATCAAGTGTTGATTCGATAAGTTGTTACTGATGATACCAGTCGGTTATGTGCGACATGACCGGATCATTGAATCAAGTGTTGATTTAGTGATTTAATGCATAATTATATATTTGATATATTACTTTGCATTAACTAGTATCGGTTCACTTTGAATGGATTTTCTCACTCGGGTGTGCGCATTCCATATGCGATATGATTTTGTGCACTTGATTGTATCATGTTTGATGATACATGCTTTTTGGTTAAGTGTAAGGAATTAAACCAAGATTAAGTTGTTGATTAGGGTTTTACTTATTCACTTATCTTATTTATTTATTCATTATGAATAAATTGAAAGATAAATGAATGGTGGCTTCATTTGTTTTTAGTTGAAGCTTCATGAAGCTTTGACTTGATGACTTTTTTGTTCTCATCCTTAACCCTAACCATTCAACCCAACCTTAGTCAATTCTCTACACTTAACTAAGGTTAAGATTATGATAAGTATTCTTTTATTTTATATTTTCTAATAACTTATCGTAATACTTTCTTCTTCTTCATCTTCTTCCTTGAAGAAAACCTTACTTCATCAATGGTGGATTGATGAAACAAGTGAGAAATCCAATTCTAAAGTCTACCCACTTCCTATTTCTTCATCCTCTACCTCTTGCCAAGTAGTAGAGTGTGTTTTCTTCACAAGTTTCTTGACTTGGTGAAGTCGGAGCTTGATTTAGCGATGCCTCGACGTAGATCATCTTCGGCATGGACATCGATGACCTAGCCCGTCCATTCTCCGATGAAGCCGACGCTAAAGCCCAGGACTTGTTATGTACAGCGAGGAGACTTCATTGCGGAGCTATGGAGGTGGAGAACCGGATCTACAATGGTTGTATTTCCGTATCTCTTAGTTAATTGTTAACTAGTTATCTTTTCGCCTAGAAATCTAGCCAACGATCCGTACACTAGGGTTTCTCGGCACCATAATTTTTGAAATTAGCATGGTTGATGCCTTGTGAGACCTCTTGAGAGTGCCTAGGAACCCTACAAGTCGTACTGCCATTTTGGCCAAAGTCAAGGGTAGGTACGGGTGGATCCAAATTAACCTGGAGAATGACGGGTAGAACTTGACATGTGACTTATGATATTTTGGCCAAAGTCAAGGTCATAAGAGCATGGGGCAAAAATCCACATCGGGAGTTTCAAAAGAACTGAAACTTGCTATTGTTGCATACCATTTGGAGTGTGATGATTCTGGTAAGATTCCTTCAGTTTCGTCACGCGATGATATTTGGATCCCGATCCTACTGTGAGTATATGCTACTCCTCGGGAAATTTCTCACTTAACGATCAATGCTATAAACCAAGTAGGTGTCTAGAAAGGTGTTAGCGGGGCTACGCCCCCAGGGAAAAGAGGTTATTTAATTAAGGAACTTCGCGAAAGCGTTGGAAAACCTCCCTCGAAGTACCGACACTGGCCTGGCTGAACGGTTAAGCAAGTATTGTACAGTGAGATTGATCCTGACTAATTCTTCCTTTTTGGTTTGAGGAGGGATTCGAGAAACAGTGGGAGCCATCCTGTTTAGACAAACTAAAAACCATTCTAAACTTGCAAGAGCATCATGCTGAGTGTTTCTTCTCTCTCCTAATTGCAGCGACCAATCTACATGACAGGACTTAAGTTAATCCTAGATAAAAACATACTGACAGGGCCAAACTACAAAGTTTGGCTCAGGAATGTCAAGATGGCAATCACTTACGACAAGCTGGGGTATCTTCTTACCACCAAAGCTTCCCCTGTCCCAGGTCCCAAAACCAGCGTCGCGGATAAGGAAATCCGTAAGACCTAGGAACTAGATTGCGTGAAGGACAAGTGCCTCGTGCTTGCCTCTATGGACAACGAACATCAGAGGAGGCACGAGAATATGGACCTCGAATCCATATTTCTCTATACAAAAGAACTGTATGGAGAGCAGTCTCGTATCGCAAGATACGAAGTGTCGAAGAAGTTATTTTCGGCAAGGTTGGCCGTCGGATCATCGGTAGCGGAACACGTGCTTAAGATGATTGGCTAAATAGAAGAGCTCGCGGGCCTAGGGACCACGTTGGAGAATGAGCTCTATACGGACTTGATTCTCCAGTCCCTTCCTTCCACTTACGCCCAGTTTATCCTGAACTTCAACTTACAAGAAAAGGAAGTTGAACTTTCAGAACTCCTCAACATGCTGAGGAGCGCAGAGGGCACCCTACAGAAAGGTAGGGAAACATCCACTTTGTTTGTAGGAGGATCTTCCTCTTCTAGGTCCAAGACGAAAGCCAAGGGAAAGAAGAAGAAAGCCCCCGCCAAACCAAGGGGCGGTGTTAGTAAAGTGGATACGAAGGGAAAGGCAAAAGCAACAAAGAAAGTGGGAAAGCTTGTGGATAAGGATGAATGCTTCTATTGTCATAAGAATGGACACTGGAAAAATGATTGCACGGCTTGGAAAGCCAGAACACAGGATCTGAAGCAGGTTGCGGCTTCAGCTTCAGGTGTGTATGTTATTGAAAACTGTCTTTCAATAAACTCTACTTCCTGGGTATTGGATGCCGGATCAGGATCTCATATCTGTAATTATTTGTAGGCGTTGAGAAACCGTAGGGTTTTGAAAGCAGGTGACATGACCCTCAAAGTTGCAAACGGAGCTAGCATGGATGCTAAGGCCGTGAGGTACTATCACCTGGGAATGTCAGATGGACGTGTTTTGGTTTTACGTAATTGCTTTTTTGTACCCAACGCAACTTGTAATATCATTTCTGTATCTTTGGTTTCTAAAGAAGGTTATGAATTTGCGTTTGTAAGCAATGTTATGAACATTCACCTTAATCAAGTTCTGATTGGGTCAGGTACATTGAGCAATGGTATATACGTATTAAACCAACCACAGATTTTTAATGTCCAGAATACACACAAAAGAAAGTCTCCGGAAATCAATCAAACTTTCTTATGGCATTGTAGACTGGGTTACATCAATGAGAGAAGGTTGACGAAGTTACATACAGAAGGATATTTGAATCCGTTCGAATATCAATCGTATGCCACTTGTCAATCCTGTCTCAAAGGAAAGATGACAAAGACTCCGTTTACTGGACACGGAGTAAGAGCGAGCGAGCTCTTGGGACTCGTACACAGCGACGTGTGCGGTCCAATGTCTACACATGTGCGAAGCGGTTATTCTTACTTCATTACTTTTACGGATGACTTTTCAAGGTACGGTTATGTCTTCTTAATGAAACATAAGTCCGAAACCTTTGGAAAATTCCAGGAATATAAGAATGAAGTAGAAAAACAAACCGGCAAAAGTATCAAGATCCTAAGATCGGATCGAGGTGGTGAATACTTGAGTGCCGAGTTCCTGGACTATTTAAAAGAGAACGGGATTCTCTCTCAGCTTACTCCTCCATACACTCCGCAACATAACGGTGTATCGAAGAGACGGAACCGAACCCTATTGGATATGGTACGGTCCATGATGAGTAACGCTGAGTTACCGCGATCATTCTGGGGGTATGCGCTAGAATTAGCAGCATACCTTTTGAACCGAGTTCCCACTAAGACTGTGCCTACTACACCATATGAGATGTGGTGTGGGAAGAGGCCCCATCTCAATCACATTAAGACATGGGGAAGTCCAGCTTTTGTCAAAAAGTAGCATGCGGATAAGCTCGAGGCACGCTCAGTACAGTGCAAGTTTGTGGGATATCCAAAGAACTCCAAGGGATATTTCTTCTACTGTGAAGAGGAACAAAAGGTTTTTGTTTCTCGTCATGCCCACTTTCTAGAACACCAGTTATTAGAAAAGGAAATTGGTGGGAGCGCAGTAGAACTGGAAGATATTCCAGAACCACAGACTATTACTGAAAGCTTAGTGGAACCAGAGGGTTCAAAACAATAAGACATTCCCACGCCGCTCCGCAGGAGTAGTAGGCAGTCTCATCCGCCCGAGAGATACTACGGTTTTCTCATAGACGGGGATAGAGAGGATTGCATCATAGATTATGATGAGCCTACTAGCTTCCAGCAGGCCGTTCAGAGCATTGACTCGGTAAAATGGCTGGATGCAATGCGGACCGAAATGGAGTCCATGTACACCAACAAAGTATGGACGTTGGACATTGCTCCAGACGGGGTAAAACCCGTAGGATGCAAGTGGATCTTCAAAAGGAAGATTGGTGTAGATGGACAGGTTGAGACCTATAAAGCTAGACTTGTTGCAAAGGGTTTCCGTCAAAGACCTGGCTTGGACTATGATGAAACCTTTTCTCCAGTGGCTCTGCTGAAATCCATTCAGGTCCTTCTTGCCATTGCTGCCTTCCACGATTATGAGATCTGGCAGATGGACGTAAAGACCGCTTTTCTAAATGGAAATTTAGAGGAGTGTGTCTATATGGACCAGCCAGAGGGTTTCATTCAGAGTAGGAGCAGCGGAAAAGTATGCAAGTTGCTTAAGTCCATCTATGGACTAAAGCAGGCATCACGGAGTTGGAACATCTGTTTTGATGAGACGGTCAAGGAATTTGGCTTTATCAAAAATCCAGATGAACCATGCATCTATAGTAGATTTGTAGCGAGAACTGTAGTATTCCTCGTTTTATACGTGAATGACAATCTCTTGATAGGAAATGACATTCCTATGCTACAATCTGTCAAGGGGTTCTTGTCACACAGGTTCTCCATGAAAGACCTGGGTGATGCCTCATACATCCTGGGGATCCGGATCCATCATGATAGATCCAAGAGGATATTAGGACTTTCACAGTCCAGGTACATCGACACCATACTGAAAAGATTCAGTATGGAAGATTCCAAGCGCGGTAACCTACCGGCTTGTCACGCGATCACCCTCTCTAAAGAGATGTCTCCCAAGACTGATTTGGAGAGGGATCGCATGTCTATTATACCCTACGCTTCTGCGGTAGGCTCTATAATGTATGCGATGTTGTGTACCAGACCGGATGTAGCTTATGCACTGAGTGTGGTAAGCCGGTATCAGTCAAACCCTGGGGAGAAACACTGGATAGCGGTAAAGAACATTCTCAAGTACCTGAGAAGGGCTAAGGAGATGTTCTTGGTGTATGGCGGAAAAGACCTCCAGATCGAGGCCTTTGCTGACTCCAGCTTCCAGAGTAACAAGGATGATTCCAAGTCCATGTCGGGTTTTGTCTTTACCCTCAATGGAGGGGCGGTGTGTTGGAAGAGTTCCAAACAGGAAGCCGTTGCAGACTCGACGATGGAAGCGGAATACATCGCTGCATCTGATGCCGCAAAAGAAGCTGTCTGGATGAGGAAGTTCTTGAAAGAACTTCAGGTGGTTCCGTCCATTGTTGATCCAATACCTCTGTATTGCGACAACAACGGGGCTATAGCTTTAGCGAAGGAACCCAGGTCCCATCAGAGATCCAGACACATCTTGAAGCGGTATCACCTGATCAGGGAGATCGTGGATCGCCAGGAGATCGAGGTTCGGAGGGTTGCTTCAGAAGATAACACTGCAGATCCATTCACCAAGGCCTTGCCCCAGACTCAGTTCGAGCGGCTGATCGAGATGATAGGTCTTCGATACGCCAGTACATGGCCTTAGTGCAAGTGGAAGATTGTTAGTGTATATGCCCTAGAGGCCATTACTGTATCATACTAGTTTGTATATTACTTAATGGAAGCTTGGGATATTCACCTTGTATATACAATATTGCTCAAAATAGTAGTATACTACTTGGTTTGTTTCTACTTCAATGTGTACATGTGTTTATTTTAGTATATCTCCTATGCACATTAGTGGAGCCCTTAGGATCTTTGCTTGATTACCAGCGTTGTGATGGCAGTCACACTAGTGGGGGCTGGGTAATCTATAAGCACATCCTTATGCAGGTCCCTAGTCGCAGGACTATCAAGACAGGGCATCGATACTCCGGAGTAGACTAGCGCATGCGCTTCTCATCCCAGAGTGGGAGATGGTCTGTCCCACAGCCATCAGTACGTCGTACTGGAGATAGTATGCGGGTGCTCGTTGGGTTACGAGTACACTGGACAGGACTCGTCGGGAACTGACTGGTTGGTATTATACCTATCGTCAGTTATCAGTTCCCAGGTGACATGAGTACAGCTTAGTCCGCTGACTTGACACTGTCACTTCGCCTCGAGTGTGTTCCCACTGTACTTTGATTACTACCCTACCACGGTTCAAAGGAGTCGTGCAAACAGGTAGTAGTTGGGTGCAGTCCCGAAGCACTTGGAGGCAGTGACGGTTAGACAGGATTCGTCTCTCCCGGTATTGGGGGTTGACATCGCACTGTGTCTAGGAGAGCCATTACACGAGTAGTCCCTGGCCAGGGCAAGCGAGATATACTGGTAGGCTTCCTGTGTTATCTCAGGGTGTTTTTGGCTTCACTCCGACACGACTTGTACCGCTATTAGGGGACTGACGTTTACCGCCCCCTTAGGCCCGCCATGCGATGTATCAGACGAACTGACCGGACTTTACGGAGATTGTCACAGTCAGACTCAGTAGGAGTTCAGATGGGTTTCACCTCGTCAGTCTTCTTGTCGGCATCTACCTGGGGACCGTTACGCACAGCTAGTGCCGCTTGCGGTCTGTGGTTAAACCCACTGCCAGCGTAGTGTCGAGTCTTTAGAGTCCCACACAGAAAGCTATTCGCCTTTAGGCAAAAGAGTAGAGGTCGCATGGTTTTGCGACAGGGTTCAGTCACATCCGTGCACTTGTGCATGTTTAGTGTCCGGACAGTTTACACTAGCGGGCTTTGGTTTAAGCCAGATCCTAGTGTACGTATTGGGATTGGTTTTATCCAGTTTGTATTCGTGTTCCTCGGAACGCGGATGCGGGTGTGTAAGCACAGTTGACGGAGAGAGACAGAGGCAGAGGATTCTTATTAGGGTTGTTGACCGTTGACTGTTGACTATTGACTTTTTGCTCAACACTAATGAGAATATGATATATGATTAACAATAATATTAATTAAGTATTGTGGTGACATGGTTGTTGAGGGGTTGACTTTGTTGACTTGTTGACTTTGTTGACCGGTTGACTAGGTTGGACTAGTTGACCATCATGATGACAATGGCTATCATTTCATGGTAAAGTCTTTTCATTTGCTTGTTCTCTTGTGCAATATGAGTGCATGAAATGATATAGCCATTTTGACTTAAACCATTTACACAATACTTGATTACTATTTTTGTGATGATGGTTTTGGATTATGAGAGCCAAGTGAGAAAAGCTTTTCTCATTCTATCATTTTCATTCTCTCTCTTGTGTTCTTGAGCTCTCATCTCCTTCCTCTTACTCTCCCTCTCTTTAGTCTATGGTTCACTTGTCTCATGTGTTGAGAACCAAGAACCATAGAGAAAATCCCAACACACATTCCTCTACTCATTCTAGTTCACAAGGCCTAGCAAGCCAAGTGATCTAGTTTCTTCAAAGTTCGAAGAAGAAGCCAAAGGTAGAAGCTTTCGGGTGGATCCATCTTCGGCGCAAGGAGACGACGAGGTGAGGCCGATCCGTACACCGGAAGGAGTCGAAGACGAAGGAGTTCAAGAAAGGTATAGCCCCCTAACCGAGTAGGTAAACTCTTGTTAGGTTGTTAGTTAGATGTTTAACAAAGATCCGGTTTTGAATTCATGTTACCACCTCTAGAAAATTGTTTTTCACCAAATTCCACATGCCCGAAAGTACCGGGAGAGGTAGCATGGACTTACAATCGCGACCGTGGAATCCATGTTTTATACAGGCTCGTATTAAAACACGGACATCCTAGTATATCCAATATTTCATATATGTTCTTCTGCTGCAATGTTCTGTGATGAGATCATATTACTGCCTGAGACGAATGTTTATATTATATAAATGAGATATATGTTATATTGCAGATTTCGTTTCAAATGTGATACTTGTGAAGCATAATAAAATGGGACTTCATTAATGAGATTAATGAAACTAAAAGAAACCTAAAGATGTTGTAGAAACTTGTTTAAAAACCTGGTATCTCTAGTTCTTGCTTTGCATAGCGGTGTTCCTTGTAGAACATCCAGCACCTTATTCAATAAGGAAAGAGCCGAGATCCCTTCACCGGGAGTGACCTCTTTAGCGAAACTAGCAGATGCTGCATACTCGGTTTGTCTTTTGATTGCTTCTATAGTTTTTGCTTTGCATAGTGGTATTTGTGAAATATCCTGCACCTTATTCAATGAGGAAAGAGCCGACGATCCCTTCACCGGGAGTGACCTCTTTAGCGAAACTAGAAAAGGCCTCAAAAACACTCCATTTAAAATCACTCGATTCTACAACGATATCAAGTTCATTACGCAAAAGATTTTCTTAAAAACCTGTCGTAGCCCTCTGTCATTTTAGGAAGTAGAGTACTTAGTATTCGTGCGGTGTATGTCGACTTTAGTTGAGGCGTAGTGTACGGTAGCTAAGTGATGTCTTCCTACATAGCATATGATGCGATTAGTTAGGACATTCATGTGATTATGTCGACCATAGTTAAGGGTCATGTAGGGTGGGTCTGATTAATCATGAAATGACGGGTAGAACTTGACTAGTGCTTATGATATGTTGACCTTAGTTAAGGTCATAAGTGCTAGGGGTAAAATATTATTGGGAATTTCAAGTGTTGAAATTTGCAATGAGATTGCATACCTTTTATGAGATAGTTGGATCTCGATACCCGCTACGAATAAGAGTTACTCCTTAGAGAGTGTTACACATTACAATTAGCCGATCAAGTAGGTCTCTAGAAAGGTGTCAACGGGGTTACGCCCCTGGGAAAACGAGGTTTACTTTAATTACGTCCGTGCGAAAGCACGGGGAACCTCCCTCAAAGTACTGGCACTGGCCTGGCTGAAAGATTGACGAACTTGTAGGGTGTAATCAATCCCGGCTAGTCTTTCCTTTTAGGGTTTGAAGGAAGATATGACTAAAACAATGGGAGACATCCTGATTAGATAAATTGATAACCAATCTAATCTTGTAAAAGGCGCACGCTGAGTGTTTTCTTCTCTCTCTCTCCAGGTAGCGACCATGTCACGCCTTAATCAAGATAATAATACGGATATATTGACCAAACCCGCTTGTTATACTGCGCTAGGGAACGTTGGTCCCGCTCCAACTTATAATTTTTATAAGACAGAGCAGGAAATTGGGGAATACCAGATTTCCCGTTCCGCCCAAACGAAGAAAGTGCATGCTGATGCATCATCTTCGGGTGTGTTCATTACATAGAACTGTTTCTCAGTATCCTTTATGTCCTGGGTATGAGATACCGGATCAGGATCCCGCATATGTAATCTGTTACATGGGCTACAGATAGGTAGAGAACTGAGAACGGGTGATAAGTTTCATGAGATAGAAACGGTGCAAGTGTTGCAGCCAAGTCTGTTGGTCACTATCACCCTGTATTACCAGAATACATTGATTCTGAACGAATGTTATTAGATACCGAACCTGATATACAACATCATATCATTCTCTTTATTAGTAAAGAAAGGATATAATTTTGTATTGTTGGATAATGTTTTGAACATTTCCAATATCAAGAGTTGATCGGTTCAGGTACGTTATCTAAAAGCATTGACGTACTAAATCAAACTACAGTTCTTTGTATACAGAACACACACAAGAGAAATAGTTCAGAAATGAACGAATCCTTCTTGAGGTATTGTAGACTAGGACATATCAATGCGACCCGACTAGCCAAGTTACATTTAGATGCATATTTAAATTACTTTAAATTTACATCTTATGAAACTTGCCGGTCATGTCACAAAGATAAGATGACCATAGCTCTGTTTATTGGAAACAGAGAAAGAGTTAGTGTCACGACCCGAAATTGGCACGTGACGGCCCTAATACTACGCAAAGCCTAAAGACATAAAGCAGTAAAAGAAAACCAAAACCCAGAAATCTAAACCATGAAAATACGGAAAAGATAATAAAAGTTTTTGAAACATTTGAAATCGCAACCTAAATTCTTTAAAAGTCCAACTTCTTTCTTTAAAATTTTGGCAGCACCCCCTTTGTAAAGACTATCCCCAAATGGGTACAACAGATAAAGATAAATAAAGCATCCCCAAACGGGAGCAAATACACGCCCAAAGGCGGAAAACAATCACCATCACAAATATACGATGCCGTAGCGAAGAAATAAAACACAATAGAGAGAAAGCTGTATAAAGACAACAAATCCATAAATAATATACAATATCGTCCTCACCAAGTCTCTAAGTCAACAACATAATAGTAGATGGAGAGTACAAGATACAACGAATGTACAATAAAAAATACAGATAACCACCAAAACCCACCTAAGCAAAAATAGCACACTGTGAGCCGATGCGGTATCTGTAGCAAAAGATGATAGATAAATAGCCTGCCTTGACTACTCTGGGGAACACCCTGCAACACCTGTGGCACAACGGGGGTGAGTTGCTAACTCGTGAATAGTAAATAACATACGCAGGTAATCGCAGGTATGTACGTACAGCATGAATCTAAGATATGCAATTAACAGTAATAACAGGTCATATCAATGCAGAATAATGGAAAGTATACTAGCAGGTACAACCAAAGTATGAAGCAATAGTGATATGACAATAGTATGCAATAATTATGCAATAAGGATATGAGAATGTAGATATGCAGCAATCATGAAGGGTACACTAACAGGTACTACTAATACATGAAACAGTGCATAAATAGATAAGTGTGAGGTATGGGGTGAAATATGTCATTTCCACAGAATCCTGACATCGTGGTAGGATCACAATCCATCAAGACACTCAAATCCCAATTTCTCAAATCAGCCCCCAATCGGCTCTCATATCATATAAGTCTCACATCTCCTCAATGTACAATATCGAGTAATCTCCTATATCCCGAATGTACAACTCAACAATCTCATATGTATCTGGTATCCAATCTCAATGAGTCACCTAATATCCCAAAACAAATCTCAAGTAAAATTCTAGCATCCTAAGTATATATTTGCAGAAGTAAATATGATGGGGTCAATACATATATATTAGCGTCCCACTCCACTAATATTGGTGTAAAGGTGTATATAACAACGGCTAAATCCCCTGTTATATATACAAAAGGTGTTAAAAGAAATATCACGAAAACAATGTGCCAAGCATCGACACAGAAATACTGGTCTATCAGATGTCGTCTCCCAGATTAACATCCTGATAGGTACGTACCATACGCTATCCCGAAAGCTCGAGTGCCTAGCTCTGACCCTCGCCTCTCGACGTATCCATACGTACATGACTCCCAACGGTATCCCCACGATCCCCGCCGAGTCATTGGTACTATCACCGGTAGGTATTCGCCCGCCTCCAGGCTCAATTGGCAAAGTCCATCGATCATCTTGCCGAGGGGAACCATACCGGGCCCCACCATATACCCTCATACGGCACCCACTGCTCGTATGGAGTATATAATCAGAACCGATAAAACTCATGGTGGCTGCGCAAATATCATATCAAGGAAACCGGGTTTTTCAAATAATGCATAATTTCATGAACTCCCGCGGTTCCTAAATCCAGAAAATATCATGTAAAATCCAATAAAAAAGCACAAATCCAGGAATAAATATGTGCGATATATCTGAAATGCGAGCATATAAAGGAGAATATGTAGCTGAAACCATATACATGCGAAATCAATAAGGTACAGCTAAATATAGGTGTCTACCTATAAGCAAATGATGTTGTATACCCCCGTGGGTATAAATGGAATATGTAGGGTACCCCCCGGGTATAAGTAACATATGTGCAAAGTATACCTGTAGTTGTATCGTAAAGTGTGTATGCACCTATCACTAATAGTACGATACACTATAGGTATACAGATATGGTAAATGTCATAAGTGATAAACAGTACGAAACAATGTCACAAGGTCCCTAACCAAGCAATATAGTATCTATAATGGTTTGTGTGTGACATGGCAATTATTGACGGTGTGTGTGTAGTATACAATACGTGCTCGTGCAACATGAACCGTCAATAATTTGTGCAGTGTCCTACGGCTAATAGTCACAGTACAACTATATCTAAGTAAATAGGGTAAAGGCGCACTTCTAACAATGACGTAGAATATGCGACAAGTATAAGAATTCTAGCCCAGACACATAACGCCATGCGGGCGATTCCCCTGTAGATGTTAAATCTACTCACCTACGCTCCAAGCTAGGTGAATCCTACCACCTGTTTCTCCCTGTAGCAGTGTCCGTAGTCCCCGCCTGCAAACCTGAAAATTAGACAAGGAAAACATATATATAAGCAAATATCTCGCAAAACGCGATATCGATACTAAACGAGAAACCCGCGTCGCGAACTAAACGCGCGTGTGCACGGTACGCTGAAACGTGTATATACGCGTCTAAAACTATCCGATACGCCGCGACACGCTGGATCACAGAACCCACTCACGTATCGCGCATATCGCGCAAACACAACGAACTAGAAATACGATATTTGATCCCAGATTTTCCTACAGATAAAATCTCACAAAACTACACATGCCAAAACACTAGATAACACTGCAGATTACCCTAGCCAAGACCCCAACACCCAACTCCTCTTCCTGGCCACAATTTGCGGCCAGAATGCTTTAATTTGCGGCCTGATCTGGGAATTAGGGGCTCGTGTTCAGGTGGTGTGGTCTAGACCTAATAAACATCCTCCAGTTTTCTCAATTTTATCCTGAAGAGTCCGGGTGAAAAGCAGATCACAAAAAGCTACAATATCGCTTAAAAACATCAATTTTGCACGAAGTGGAAACCCTATGGTATTTTATTGAAATCTAGGTTAATTCTCAGTTAAAGTAACCCTAACAATACTAAAATAGGCTAGGTTAACTAACACAATCATCACTTAATCAACATTCCACATAAATCAACTTAATTAGCACTAAACTCACTATTTAACACTAATCGAAGCTAATCAACACATAAACTTAGCAACTAGGGGATTGAGTTCAGAAATTACCTCACTCACGACCCTAGGCACAAGGAGAAGGAGTGAATGGAGGAGGAAGAGCTGCTGCAAGTAGCTGGAGCTCCTGCTGCTGTTGCTGCCTGCTGTTGCTGCTGCTGCTGTTTGCTGATGCTGCTGTTGCTGATGGAGCTGCTGTTGTTTCTGTTGTTGTTGTTGATGCTGATGGTGCTGCTGCTTCAGCTGAAGATGAGTGTGTGTGTGTGTATAAGAGAATGAGAGAACAAGAGAAATGAGAGTGGGGGTGAGAATGAGAGAAGTTCAAACACCCCCTCTTCTCACTCTCTCTCACCTCATTTAATGGGCATGGCACAAGCCATGTAGCCCCATGCCCCCTCTCTCTCCCAAAGTCAACAATGAAAGTCAAATTTTAAAACCCCATTTAAATTCATTTTCCTTTTAAAGAACAACCATGCACAATAACTAAAACACTTAAAACAACCTTAAAATTAGCTTAAGGCAAATGGGTTAATCCACCATGATTGCTAATCATGGTTAAACCCCAAATTAACACCCTAGTTATCATACACATGTATGTGCAAGGCTAGGAAAAATCTAATAAAATATTCATTAAATAGGATAAAATAATTAAAAACCAATTTGGTAAACTTTTTATTAAAAATCATATATTAAAAAATAATTAGCCACAAAACACATTCTAAAGTGTTACAGTTAGTGAACTTTTAGGATTGATACATGTTGATGTATGAAGGTCCTCCGTTTACACATGCCAAGATCGGTTCTTTGTACTTCATTACATTCTCTGATGATCTCTCAAGATTCAGACATATGTTCCTGTTGAAATACAAGTCCGAAGCTTTTGAGATATTCACAGAATATAAGTTAGAAGTAGAGAACCATAAACGGGTATAAGTATTATGTCCTTTGATGAGATCAGGGAGGAGAATACTTGAGCACGGAATTCCTGGACTATTCTAAAAGAGAATAAGATTCTCTCTCAGCATTACTCCTCCGAATACACCACAGCACCTCAGTGTATCGGGGCGGAGCAATAGCACCCTATGTGATATGGTGTGCTCTATGATGAGTACTACTGAGTTTCCTATTTCCTTTTGGGTGTTATGCACTTGAGAAGCTGCATACCTATTGAATAGGGTTCAAATCAAATCAGTTGCCTACCACTTCACATGTGATATGGAAAGGGAAGAGCCTATATCTTAAGTTTGTTAAGATTTAGGGTTGTCCGGCCTATGTCTAAAAAGCAAAATCCGGACAAGCTCGAGACAAGGTCTGTTCTGTAGAACTGGAAAGGTTCCAGCTATACAAACTGCAGCTGATGATCTGGTAAACCCGAAGGATTCAATAGATTCCAACGAACCTCAGCCTCTCCGCCGATCTAGTAGGGTTCCTCACCCACCTGAGAGATACTTCGGCTTCTCTATGACAGTGGGAGCGAGGATTGCATCATGAGAGATGACCCAACTAGTTTCGAGCAGGCCATCAGGAGTGGGACTCTGTAAGAATGGCTGGATGCTTAGTGATCTGAGATGGAATCCTTATACACCAACAAAGTATGGACTTTGGTTACTTTATCTGAAGGGTTAAATCCCCATCTGGAGCGAGTATATCTTGAGAAGATTACTTGGTGTACATGGAAAAGTTGAGACTTTCAAAGCTATGCTTAAGTCCATCCAGATCCTACTTGCCATGGCTACATACCATGACTACGATATCTGGTGGTTGGGTGTCATGACTGCTTTTCTAAATGATGATTTAGAAGAGAGCGTCTATAAGTACACAGCCAGAGGGCTTCATAGACAATGGGAGCAGCAAAAACGTGTGCAAGATGCTTTATAGGATAAAGCAGGAATCGCGGAGTTGGAACATCTGTTTTGATGTGGTAGTCAAAGAGTTTGACTTCATCAAAATGGTAGATGAACCTTGCATATACAAAAAGGTAGTAGGGAGTATGGTGATGATCCTCGTAGAGTACATGGAAGACATACTCTTGATAGTGAAGGAGTTTCCTATGCTACGCTCGGTCAATCTCCGCTTATCACAAGGATTCTCCATATAGGATCAAGATGAAACCTCCTAAATCCTAGGTTTTATATCTATGAGATAGATCTAAATGGATGTTAGGATTCTCACTAGTTATAGTAAGATGGTATCAATCGATCCTGGGGAGAATCACTGGAAAGGTTCCAGGGTGATAAGGACGACTGAATGTCTGTCGCAGGCATTGTCTTTACCCTCAGTGGAGGGACGGTATGTTAGAAGAGTTCCAAGCTAGATACCGTGACTTACTAGACGATTAAAGGCAAGATACATCGTTACCAAGGATGATACCAAAGAGGCAGTCTGGATATATAAGTTCATGAGATGAACTTCGTTCCTGCGATTGTGTGACAATGGAGTTGTGGCTTTGGCCAAGGAACCACCGTCCCATCAGAAATCCAGATATAATTCTTAGGCAGTATCACCTGATCATGGAGATGGTTGATCTCCAGGGAAATCGAGGTTAGAAGAGTAGACACAAAGGACAACAGCGCGGACCCACTCACAAAGGCCTTTTTTCCCAGTAGAGACTCTTATGGAATGGTTGAGTATGAGATACTTCAACCGCAGCTAAATGTTGGGTATGTGATACCACAACAGATGGCCCTAGTGCAAGTGGGAGATTGTTAGTTATATGTATGCCCTAGAGGCCATTACTGTACATACGATGTATATTGTAGTGGATGCTTGGACATATATAGGGAGGACTTTCTTGCTCGACATAATAGTATGCTATCTGGTTATATTTTATCTTAACATGTACTCTGATTGTCTCTATGTTACATGTTGATAAAGCCCTTAAGATTTGTACTCGACTACTGGGACTATGATGAGATCATACTAGTGGGGCCACGGTAGTCAACGAGTACATCCTATAACTATTCCTAGTCGAGGGTGTATCGAGACAGGGCATCGATGCACCAGTGTAGACTAGCGTATACGCATCTTGACCCATATGATGGGCGATGGATGATCCCATATCCATCGGTGTTTGACATCAAGGATGGTGTACGGGTGCTAAGTAGACACTGGGTACACTGGACAGACTCGTCGAGAACTCCCAGATGGTATTATACCTTACGTCAGATGGCAGTTCTCCGGTGACACCGGTACAGAGTAGTCTGTTGACCCGAGATCGTCATAGAGTCTTGTGTGATTCCCACTGTGCTTTGATTTCCATCATACCACGTCCAAGAGGGTGTGCAAAAAGGTGGCTTTTGGGTACAGTCCCGAATCACATGGAGGCAACGAGCGATAGGAGGGGATTCGTCTCTCCCGGTATAGGGAGTTGATGTTGCGCTGTGTTCGATTGGCTATAACTGGAAATCCCTGGCTAGGGTTGCTGAGATTTACTGGTAAGTGTTATCAGTAGTTTCTCGAACTGTTATAGACCTCATATCGACACGACTTATCAAGCTACTGGGGGTCTGACGTTTACCACCCCTATGCGAGATATGCGACATATCAGACGACGAGACCGGACTATACGGGAGTGTTACTGATTGGATTCACAGAAGAATGTACAGGCTTGCTTGTTGATCTTCTGAGCACTCAATACCTGGGTGGCTATTACGTTTAGATGACCGCTTGCAGCTTGTGGGTGTTTGATATGATCATCACCTACTGCCGGCGTATCGACGATTCTTTAAAGTCCTACACAGAGGTTTCTTGACTCAGGCAAAACGGAGTAGGAGGACATGTGTGATATGTGCAGGACCGAGGATAATGCGATATGAGATACCGTATTATATTCTCGCGATATTTGATATCAGCCGGATCATCGGGTCAAGTGTTGATTCGATGAATCGGTAAATGATATATTAGTCGGTTATATGCGATATAGCCGGATTGTCGGATCAAGTGTTGATTCGATAATTTAATGTATAATAATAATATATGATATATTAAATTACATTAACTAATATTAGCTCACTAAAGATTCTTTTTCTCACTCGGGTAATACATTGATATATATGTGATATATGTTAATTGTATTATTTTATTTTGTTATAATAAATATTATATATGTGATATATAATATTGTAACATGATATGATAACTAATGCAACATAATTAGTGGAGATTAAACAAAATTAGGGTTTGATTTGGCTTAGTTCTTTCATGAACCTTCTAGAAGGTTTTCCTTTTTGTTTTGTGTTAGATATTTTAAAGTGACTCATCTTTAACCTAACCCAAACCCTACACCCTTGGTTAATTCTCTACAAAGGTTTAGCAACCATGGTTGCATTATTGATCATTATCTTCTTTCATTATTCATCACAAAAGAATTCTAATGATTATTCATCTTCTTCTTCCTTCTTCTCTTCATGGAAAAAGCTTTCTAGCTTTTTCTAAGTGATGATTATGTGTGAGAAAAAGATTATAAATGAGAGCAAAAATCCTACTTCATTATCCTCATCTACCCTTGCCCTTTAGATGAGAGTGTTCACTTCATTTAGTGAGTGTTAGCTTGTGTTAATGAAACTTCAAGGTAGATCATCTTTGTTATCGAAGATCGGAAGCAAGCTTGTATCTTTCTTCGCGGAGCCTCTCGAGAGTCCGGAACACGATGATCACAGCGAAGGGACCTCAACACGGAGCTTAAGAAGTGAAGGAACGGATCTACAAAGGTTGTAATCCCTCTCACTTAGTGTTAAAGTGTTTAACATGCTTGTTTTCGCCTAATCTCTAGTTTAAAGATCCGGCTTTGGGTTGTTCGGCATGGCTAAATTTTAAATCGGGCATGGTTGATGCCTCGTAAACCCTTGTGCGTGTGCCTAGCAACCCTACAGTAAACCCATCCGAACTCCTACTGAGCCTAAATGTGACAATCTCCGTACAGTCTGGTCTGTTCGTCTAAGAGTATCGCATATCGGGCCTAGGGGCAGTAAACGTCAGACCCCTAAGAGCGGTATAAGTCGTGTCGGAGTGTAGCCCAGAACACCCTGAGAAACTACTGGAATCTCACTTGCCCTAGCCAGGGACTTTGTATACTGGCTCTCCTAGACACAGCGCGATATCAACCCCAATACCGGGAGAGAAGAATCCTGTCTAACCGCCATTGCCACCAAGTGCTTCGGGACTATACCCAACTACTACCTGTTTGCACGACTCAATAGAGCCGTGGTAGGGTAGCAATCAAAGAACAGTGGGAACACACTTGAGACGAAATAGCAGTGTCAAGTCAACGGACTAAGCTGTACTCATGTCACCTGGGAACTGCTAACTGACGATAGGTATAATACCAACCAACAATTCCCGACGAGTCCTGTCCAGTGTACTCATAATCTAACGAGCACCTGCAAACTATCTCCAGTACGACGTACTGATGGCTGTGGGACAGACCATCTCCCCTGCTGGGATGAGAAGCGTGTGCACCAGTCTACTCTGGAGTATCGATGCCCTGTCTCGATAATCCTACGACTAGAGACCTGTATAAGGATGTGCTTATAGACTACCCAGCCCCCACTAGTGTGATCGCCATCACAACGCCGGTAGTCAAGCAAAGATCCTAAGGGCTCTATAATATGTATTAGCGATAGGTTAAAAGAAACATATATACATATTAAGATAGATACAAACCAAGTAGCATACTACAATATCGAGCAAGACTGTCGTAAATCTGTGTATATATCCCAAGCTTCCAAAATGTATTATACAAACTAGTACTATACAATAATGGCCTCTAGGGTATACATATCAACAATCTCCCACTTGCACTAAAGGCCAGTAATTAGTGTACCGCATATCCAACGTCTACACTAAGGCCGGCTGCTGGCGTACCGCATACCCAATAGCTCAAAAAGTTGCTCGAACTGTGTTTGAGGGAGGGCCTTTGTGAATTGATCCGCCGTGTTGTATTTAGTGTCCACTCTCCGTACCTCGATCTCCTGGCGATCAATGATCTCCCTGATCAGGTGATACCGCCTTAAGATGTGTCTGGATTTCTGATGGGACCGTGGTTCCTTCGCTAAAACTATAGCCCCATTGATATCGCAATACAAAGGTATTGGGTCGACAATGGACGGAACCACCTGAAGTTCACTAATGAACTTCTTCATCCAGACCGCTTCTTTTGCGGCATCGCTTGCAGCAATGTACTCAGCCTCCATCGTCGAGTCTGCGACGGTATCCTGTTTGGAACTCCTCCAACACACCGCCCCTCCGTTGAGGGTAAATACAAAACCCGAGACAGACTTGCTGTCGTCCTTGTCACTCTGGAAGCTTGAATCAGTAAAGGACTCGACCCTGAGGTCTCCATTACCGTAAATCAGGAACATCACCTTAGTCCTTCTTAGGTACTTGAGAATGTTCTTCACTGCTGTCCAGTGGTTCTCACCTGGGTCTGACTGATACCGGCTCACCACGCTTAGCGCGTAAGCTACATCTGGTCTTGTACATAGCATCGCATACATTATAGATCCTACCGCCGAAGCGTTGGGTATAGTGCTCATGCGAACCCTCTCCTCGTCAGTCTTAAGAGACATCTACTTGGAGAGGGTGATTCCGTGCAATGCGGGTATATTGCCGCGCTTTGAATCATCCATACTAAATCTCTTTAGTATGGTCTCTATATACCTGGACTGCGAAAGTCCCAGTAATCTCTTAAATCTATCTCTGTAGATCTTGATGCCTAGAATGCACGAGGCATCACCCAGGTCTTTCATGGAGAACCTTTGTGACAAAAATAGCTTGACCGATTAGAGCATAGGAATGTCATTTCCTATCAAAAGAATGTCGTCCACGTACAAGACTAGGAACATGACAGTTCGTCCTACAATCTTCTTATAAATACAAGGATCATCTTCGTTCTTGATGAAATCAAATTCCTTGATTGCTTCATCAAAACAGATGTTCCAGCTCCGCGATGCCTGTTTTAATCCATAAATGGATTTAAGTCACTTGCACACCTTCCCACTGCTCCCATTATCTACAAAACCTTCTGACTGATCCATATAAACGCACTCTTCCAAACTGCCATTTAGAAAAGTCGTTTTTACGTCCATCTGCCAGATCTCATAGTCATGGAAGGCAGCAATGGCAAGTAGGATTCGAATGGATTTGAGCATAGCCACTGGAGAAAAAGTTTAGTCATAGTCCACACCAGGTCTTTGACGAAAACCTTTTGCAACGAGTCTAGCCTTATAGGCTTCCACCTGCCCATCTACACCAAGTTTCATTTTGTAGATCCATTTGCATCCAACGGGTTTTACCCCAGGTGGAGCAATATCCAAGGTCTACACTTTATTGGTGTACATGGACTCCATCTCGGATCGCATAGCATCCAGCCACTTATTAGAGTGCCTACTGATAATGGCCTGAATGAAACTGGTAGGATCATCTTCTTCCAAGATGCAATCCTCTCGATCCCCGTCTATGAGAAAACTGTAGTATCTCTCGGACGGATGAGAAATCCTACCAGATCTGCGAAGTGACTGAGGTTCGTCGGGTATAACTGAATCTAGCGGTTCCACCAAATCTTCAGTTATAGTTTGTCTCTGGAATTTCATCCAGTTCTACCGTGCTACCACTAATATTTTTAACAAGAAATTCTTTTTCCAAAAATGTGGCATTCCTAGAAACAATAATTTTCTGTTCCTCTGCATGGTAGAATAGATACCCATTAGAATCTTTTGGGTATCCCACAAACTTACACAAAACTGACTGTGCTTCAAGTTTGTCTGGGTTCTGTTTTTTGACATAAGCTGGGCAACCCCAAATCTTAATACGTTTAAAATACAAACTCTTACCACTCCATATTTCATACGGAGTCTTAGGCACAGATTTAGATAGAACTTGATTCAAAAGATGTGCTGCTGTTTGAAATGCATATCCCTAGAATGAAAGAGGTAACTCAGCATTACTCATCATGGAGCGAACCATATCCAATAGGGTACGATTCCTACGTTCCGATACACCGTTGTTCTGTGGTGTATACAGAGGAGTAAGCTGAGAGAGAATTCTATTCTCTTTTAAGTAATCTAGGAATTCCGTGCTTAAGTACTCCCCTCCCCTATTCGATTGGAGGATCTTGATACTTTTGCCAGTCTGGTTCTCTACTTCATTTCTGAATTCCTTGAATTTCTCAAAAGCTTCAGATTTGTGTTTTATAAGATACACATATCCGAAACTAGAGAGATCGTCAGTGAATGTGATGAAGTACGAGAACCCACCCCTTGCATGTATAGACATCGGACCACACACATCACTGTGTATGAGTCCCAAGAGCTCTGTTGCTCTTTCTCCAGGTCCGGTGAAAGGAGATTTGGTCATCTTTCCTTTGAGACAAGACCGACAAGTTTCATAAGATGAAAATTCGAACGTATTCAAGAGTCCATCTTTATGTAACTTACTTAGTCTTTTCTCTCCGATATGACTAAGTCTACAATGCCACAAGTAGGATTCGTTCGTATCTGAACTCTTCCTCTTGCGTGTGTTTTGTATATTGAGAACTGTATTCTAATTTAGAACATAGATACCATTACACAGTGTACCTTCTGCAACCAGTACCTTATCAAGGTAAATGTTCATGATGTTTCTATCAAGAACAAAGTTATATCCATCTTTATCAAGTAAAGAAACTGATATGATGTTGCAAACCATGGAAGGTACATAGTAGCAATTGTTCAAAATCCTAGTCTTGCCATTTGGCAACACTAGGTGATATTCACCGATGGCTGCAGTATTAACTTGTGCTCTGTTCCCTACCCTGAGGGACATATCACCAGGTCCAAGGATCCTACTTTTTCTCAATCTCTGCAATAAATTACAGATATGAGATCCTGATCCGGTATCTAGTATCCAGGAGGTAGGGCTGACCAAAAAGCAGTTCTCAATTACAAGAACACCTGAAGTAGATTCAATAGTATGCTTCTTCTTCACTTGGGTCTCCTTGGAATCCATACATCCTCTTTCCCCTGCTCATACTTATGACTGTTGTCGTAAGTTAGAGCCGAACCGACGTTCCCCTGCCCCGAATAAGAATTCGGATCGGTCAAGCGATACATTTTATTATCTTAATTAGGGTGTGAAATGGTTGCTACCTGGAGAGAGAGAAATAAAACACTCAGCATGCGCTCTTGCAAGATTAGATTGGTTTATTTATCTAATCAGGATGGCTCCCACTGTTTCCTCAAATTCTTCTTCAAATCTTAAAGGAAGAACTAGTCAGGATTGATCACACGTCATAATACTTGCTTAACCTTTCGGCCAGGCTAGTGTTGGTACTTCGAGGGAGCTTTTCCAACGCTTTCGCGAAATTCCTTAATTACATAACCTCTTTTCCCTGGAGGCGTAGCCCCGCTAACACCGTTCTAGACACCTACTAGGTTTATAGCATTGATTGTTAAGTGAAATAATCTTCCGAGAGTAATCCAACTCATCAGTGGGATCGGGATCCAACTATCATTGTGTGATGACTTAGATAGAATCCACTCTAGTCACCACACTCATAAAGGTATGCTAAATCTGCAAGTTTCCTATATGTTTGAAACTCCCGATGTGGTTTTTGCCCCTAGGACCCAAGTGGCCTTGACACAGTCAACAAATCAAAGAGTCCTAGTCAAGTTCAACCCGTCATTATCTTGATTGCATTAAACCCACCCGCATAACCCTTGACACAGTCAATAAGGTTACACGACTGTCCTAACCAATCACATTGTATGCTACAGATAAGCAATACTCAGCTACCGTTCACTGTGCCTTGACACAGTCAATAAACGCAGCACGAATACTAAGTACAACTTATAAGAAATGACGAAGGGCTACGGCTGGGTTTTTGGCGGAAAAACCCGTTAACGTAATGAACTTGATATCGTTGAAGGAACCTAAGTGGTTTTACAAATATATAGTGGCGAAAAACTTTTGCTAAAGAGGTCACTCCCTATAAAGGGATCTCGGCTCTTTCCTCATCGAATGAGGTGCAGGATATTCCAAACTGAATACCTCAATGCAAAGCAAAAATAATCGACTATAGTGAAGTTATTACGTTGACGAAAACTTTTACTCAAGGGGTCACTCCCGATGAAGGGATCTCGGCCCTTGCCTCATCGAATGAGGTGCTGGATATTCCAAACTGAATACCACTGTGCAAAGCAAAAGAGAACGTCTGTAATCTCTGTTTTTAAAACTTGGTTCCAACAACATCTTTTAGGTTTATTTTATTGCATTAATCAAAATTAATGTTGTCCCATCAATGAAACCTACCACACCAGAAAAGAACGAAAATACGATGTACGTATATGCCATCTGCATTCGCCACTGGGCCCCATCATCACCCGTTAGGTTACTTAACTAACGACAGAGCGGGGGCTGGACTAGCACTGGTGCAAAGTATATACAACATCTACTAGTATTTATATATAAGTATATACAACATTCGTTACAGGCATGATAGTAAACAACATTATAGAATCTCAGCCAACAATACAGAATAGTGGAAAATCTTGGAGCCCCGGGTTTCATTTGAGCCACAAATAAAACCCGACGTTCTATGTCGTGTGGATAGCCTGTGCAATGAAAACCTGTACCCCCTATGAGTGCGGTGAATAGACCGCCAATTCTAGAATGAAGCCCCCTCCGTCTCAACACCATGAGAAAGAAGCCACCTCCGTCTCAACTCCATGGGATGCGGGCTTGCTGCCTTTCTAGAACCCGGCTCTTCGTGCACTCCACCGCGGGGTAATCCTAGTACAGAAAAAGAAAATAATATGTACAAACGGTGACATCGACCTCAGCCCGGTCGTGCCCCAAAATAATATACAACCCGGCAAAGACGGCAGTCCACATGTCGGGCGCTCGCCCCGCATTAATAAATGTACAAATGAATTTAAACTGTACCACTAACAATTCATCACATGCTATCCATCACGACTATCCAACCACAATCACAGAACAAACACACAACATAAACGCGAATGTCACGTTCACAAAACCCGTCTAAAGGAACATATAGCAATTAGACAAGTTTTACTGATCGAGTGACATTCACGGTCGCAGATAAAAGTGAATGAACTGTAAACAGTTAAACAGTGTTAAATATAACGAATTCGAAACACCTCAAGTTGCCCCATACTGAAAACTACAGAGAATCAAATTTGGGCAAAAAACAAACAACACCAGAAAACCAAAAACCTAGAGATAAGTGCCCAGAACAAAATTCATTGCACACACCCCCAAAAAAATGGAGGAGGCCGGAATTATAGGGTATGTGGCCGGCCAAAACTTGGTAAAATTGTCTCGTTTTTGTTCTGGGTACATCTCATAGGGTAAGGACCACTCTGCACTTGTTTAAAAAAAATTCAGAGACCTTTTTGAAAACAACAGAAACTGCAGAATTAGGGTTTTGGTTTCGTGGAATGTTTCTATTTCATTGTTTTAACATTTTTTAAACTTGCTAACCTAGGGTTTATGGGCTGGCTCTGATACCATGAAGGGTTACACTAGCGCCCCGGCCAACTTCCGTGGCTAAATGCGGAACAAAAATTTTACTACGATACAAAACATGGCGCTAGAATAAACCTTAAACCGGATCTTTACCATAAACCTAGTTAGCACAAAAAAGTTCTATCTACTATGATAGAAAGTTATACCAAAAACTTGAACTCCTTCTCTTCTTGTGTTGCTTCTCCTTGTTGTGAGCTCCTTGGAGTGGTGTAGATGGCTCCTCCTCACCGTCTTCTCTATGCCAAAGAAACATCCACCCGAAGGCCTCTACCATGAGCTCCAACCTCTATCTTGAAATAACTAAGGTGCTTGGTGTGCTAGACTAAGAACCTTAGAGTGAGTAGAGAATTGTTTTGGTGGTTTTATCTTATAATGCTCTTGATTTTCAACTAATGAAACAAGAGAGCCTTGAGAGAGGAAGAGGAGAGAGCTAGCAAGAGAGAGAATCTATCATGATAAAATGAGGTGTATGCTCTCATATGAGGAAAAAGAATAATGATAATTTTAATTAGGATAATTGTCATGGTTAATGTTGATTTGACCATCATCATGTCACAATTAATGCTAAGCACAAAATATCTCATGCTTAACAAAAATATCTAAGTCAACAAGTCAAATGGTCAAACCAATTAACCATGATACAATTATCTCTAATTAAAACTCATTAATCAATTTCCTCCATCTCATTATGGTTTTAATCAAGTCAATGGTCAAAACCCTATTGTGGTTTCTCTACCTCTGTCAATTGTATATAGATACCCGCATCCGTGTTCCGAGGAACACGAATACAATGAGACCGAAACAACCTAAAACCAAATACTAGGATCTGGCTTAAACTAAAGCCCACTAGCAAACACCAAACCCGCACAAGTGCGCGTCTGTGAACGGACCCTGTCGTAAAACCATACGACCTCTACATCGTTTCGCCCAAAGGTGAATAACCCTCTGTGTGGGACTCTAAAGACTCGACACTACGCTGGCAGTGAGTTTAACCATAGGCCGCAAGTGGTACTAGCTGTACGTAACGGTCTCCAGGTAAATGCCGATAACAAGACCGATGAGGTGAACCCATCCGAACTCCTACTGAGCCTGAATGTGACAATCTTCGTACAGTCTGGTCTGTTCGTCTAAGAGTATCGCATATCGGTCCTAGGGGGCGGTAAACGTCAGACCCCTAATAGCGGTATAAGTCGTGTCGGAGTGTAGCCCAGAACACCCTGAAAAACTTCTGGAACACCCACCAGTAAATCTCACTTTCTCTGGCCAGGGACTTTGTGTAATGGCTCTCCTAGACACAGCGCGATATCAACCCCCAATACCGGGAGAGGCGAATCCTGTCTAACCACCACTGCTTCCAAGTGCTTCGGGACTGTACCCAACTACTACCTGTTTGCACGACTCTATAGAGCCGTGGTAGGGTAGCAATCAAAGAATAGTGGGAACACACTTGAGGAGAAGTAGCAGTGTCAAGTCAACGGACTGAGCCGTACTCATGTCACCTAGGAACTACTAACTGATGATAGGTATAATACCAACCAACAGATCGCGACGAGTCATGTCCAGTGTACTCGTAACCTAACGAGCACCTGCATACTATCTCCAGTACGACATACTGATGGCTGTAGGATAGACCATCTCTCCTGCTGGGATAAGAAGCGTATGCACCAGTCTACTCTGGAGTGTCGATGCCCTGTCTCAATAATCCTACGACTAGGGACCTGTATAAGGATGTGCTTATAGACTACCCAGCCCCCACTAGTGTGATCGCCATCACAACGCCGGTAGTCAAGCAAAGATCCTAAGGGCTCTACAATATGTATTAGCGATATGTTAAAAGAAACATATACACATATTAAGATAGATACAAACCAAGTAGCATACTACAATATCGAGCAAGACTGTCATAAATACGTGTATATATCCCAAGCTTCCAAAATGTATTATACAAACTAGTACTATACAATAATGGACTCTAGGGCATACATATCAACACCATGTACCCGCAGATGGTGCCTACCGCTCCTCGAATCGGGTTTCACATGCCAATCTCAGAACCGAGAAAACACATGGTGGACGCACTGAAATATCATATCAAGAGAAACCTGGTTTTTTTTAAAACAATACATACTTTCCTTTGAAATAACCACGGTTCTCAAATCCAGAAATCTCATGAATTGTATGCGACATATAACAGAATGTAAGCATATCCGTGTATCATGCAATATGGAACGGTGATGTGAGCATGGGCATATCATCATAATGTGAGCATAGCAATATAATAGCATGATGTAGAAATTCTACTATGTGGGTGACATAGAAATTATCGATGATGAAGTATGTGAGCCGTCCAATCTGTGTAAGTATAACATACGCATCATTGATAATGGTGTAGGTGTACTAGCACAGGTATATGAAATGCAATGAGAGTGACATGAACGTAGCATAAAGTAAATCGTATGCGAATGCTAACAGGTATACGTATCTAACATGACCGAGTCGGTGAATCAATCAATCGATATCCAGCCTCACAACAACACGTACGGTATAATCCATCGTACGGCGTCCTTTAGTCAAGGGTATGGATCAATCATCATAAAACTCATCACGTACGGTAAATCATTGTACGACGGTATTAAACCATTAAGAATCCTATCAACCAATATGACAATGAGGGTACGGACCTGACGTCACGTACGGCCTATTATTCATGATTCACCACAATATATATATATACCTATATCCCAGGTCGCATCCATAACAATCTCATATCGGAGAACCGGCAAAGATATCAATCATCTCAATCGACTCGCATCCGTATACCGACATATTAATCAAGTCATCATATCACATCGTATATCCTTTTCATCGCATTAAGTCATCTCTATATATACATTCTATCTTATACATCTAATGTCATGTTACTCTAATTTTCATACTTACTCTAGTGCAACTATATATCTATAAGTCGTGATTCACATTCACTTTACATGTCCCTAAAGCTTTCATCTCATATCCCAATATACATATTCAATCATTCATATCATCTCTAACTATCCTTTTAACCCTATCCATAGCTTCCTAATCTAGATTTCCTTAACCATGTTCTATGAATCGGTTTTCATCAAAAACTTGCGGGGGTGCTATACGCCATCCACCCGACTTCCCCCGTAGATATTGTAAGTCTACGGTAGCGCCCCGGCCATCATTCTGATGCCAAACGCGGAACAAAACCTTTTATAA
Organism: Agapanthus africanus; assembly: GCA_030015575.1. NCBI lineage: Eukaryota > Viridiplantae > Streptophyta > Magnoliopsida > Asparagales > Amaryllidaceae > Agapanthus > Agapanthus africanus. The sequence continues at coordinate 396,612,394 of CM057341.1, read as the reverse complement.
CTGGCGCTATCGCATACTATAACCCGGATCTTGCCATTAACACTAAACTAACAAACTGTAAAGAGGTAGAAAGGCTATTGTTCAGTTGAAAATATTGCACTTTGGTATAAGTATTTTCCTTACATTTCTTAAATAATAAAAGATATTTATTATAAATATTAAACATATTTAGATTTATCTGCAAAATACTATTTTCCATATGTTTATATATTATAATTAATATTATGAAGGAAAATATAGGCATTTTATATTTATATAATATTTTGGTAATTGAAAATATGCATATCATATCAAATATTCTAATCACAATTCTTAAAAGATATAATATCATACAAATGGTTAGAATAATATTTCAAAATATATGCATAATATTTTATTAATTAAAAGATGCATAGCATATCAAATATTCTTAATCATGTTTGTTAAAGATTTATTACCATATAAAGTGCATAGCATATTAAATATTCTTAATCAAGTTTCTTAAAGATTTATTACCATATATAGTGATTAAGACACTCTCTCTAATTTAATAAATAGTACTAACATTATTCATAGAGATGTTGTGCAAGATTTAGCTCAGGTCAAGAGATCAAGATGTTCAAGATGTCAGGATCAAAAATCTGCCAAAATCATAAAATCAATACTGACAGGGACTCAGAATCCATATATGGAAAGTCACCATATTAGGAAGTCACCATATATGGTAACTAGTTTTTCTTCTTTGAAGGCTATATAAAGGACCAAGGGCTAAAATTAGAAGGCATCAAGCCGAAGAGATCACGAAGTCCAAGACGGGTCACGCATCCAGGCTGATCATCAACTGTTCATCTACCTCCTTGGAAGAGATCGAGAAATAAACTAGTCTTTGTAATCATTTTCTAAGAAATCAAAGTGTAAATTGTTCAAGTTGATTAATAAAGGTAATTGTTTTATTTAATTCTTTTGCATTTTACATTATGTTTTCCCGCTCTGTCTTTTCATCTTCTTTTCCCAACATGCACGAGTAATTCTCCGCTTGTTAGGGTTCGTAAGATTAGGGTAGGCTAATGGACGATGAACATCCCTAAACCCTTTTTAAGTCCTATAAAGATTATGAACTTTATCAAAAGAATCATTAACATCCTAATCGGGCGCGCTAACAATTCTTTGCTAGTTCCGACCGCGATTAGCGATTAGATTAATGATTATTTTGGTAAAGGCTAGATAATGAACGGAGTTCCGTGTCGAGATAGGGGTTAAGAGTGGGATTCCTTTTCCCTTCAGAAACCCTAATCTACACGCATCACCGTCGTTCTAGTTCTAAATCTATTAATGGATAAAAAGGGTAACTTTTAATTAATCGTCCATAACTACTAAATCCTAACGAACCCTACAAGCCTTCTTATTATATTATCTAAATCTCTAAAATAATCTAGATCTATATTTTTGCATTCTTGCTTAACGTAGATCTAGAAACCTTTCACAAAATTCTTATTTCCTCCTCTCTTTCAACACATCTAAATTAAGAGTAAAACATTCAACGTTTCCCTGAGGACGACCCGTACTCATCTCGGTCTAGCTACACGCGATACCGTTATTGATTGCGGTTAACTACAAACACACTCATTCGAACCAATCAAATGGCGCCGTTGCCGGGGAAACGTGCGTAATTTTTTTATTCTTACTATTTGTGTTGAATTCTAAGACGATTCATATCATTATTAAAACAAAACTGCAAATTGCATATTTAACGATTTGTGTGTGAATTTTGCGAGGGAATCTGGAGTCACGGACTTGAGGAAACAGGAGATCTAGGGTTTCACACTTCTCTGGTATCTTTCTTAACTCTTTATCTCTCCTCTCAAATCCAATAAAATCTATTTTCTGCAGGATTCTTTGCAAAATAGCGCTGCTCAAAAATCTTTTTGCAAAGTTTTGTTTTGCAGTTTGTTTTTGCATATTTTAATACGGATTTTTAAGGGGCAAGACCAAATTCAGATTAGGTGGGGATTTCATCACCCTTCCTAAGCCCCACAAATCACAAACTGAGCATATAGATCAACCCTTCATTAATTTAAACCAGACTCTAAGGACTGTCGCGCTCAATAAGGACAGAGGAAGGTCGTGGGTAAACTATCGCTTATCCGCATTACTTTTGTAGTGCCTAGGCAAGTGTGTCAAAGGCTAGTGGTTTTTAATTAGGCCCACTACGGTGGTTCCTTCCCACTTACCTGGCACTTACCTGGCTATAAGGGTAGTACGGAGGCGGTAGAGGATTGATCCTACGGCTTGTCCTTTGGAAGTCTAGGAGCGGTCTAGAGACTGGACCTAGGTAACCATAGTTCTAGGGTTGTTTGTGCATTTTTGTGTGATTTGTCTAAATCCGTCATTTTTCAAAACAAACCAATTATTTTCTCCCCTTCCCCCTTCTTCTTTTCTTATAATGGGTGACCTAAACAGAAGAACACTTGCCGAGCTTTGCTGTCCACAACCAGATATCTCTTGTTTTCGTAATCCCTTCGGTATACCGTCCGGCTCTTCCATATCCTTAAGAGATCATATAGAACAAGCTGGAAGAAGAAGTTGGCCACCTCAGTCTAGGTCTTATCAACCGTATCCTAATCCTACACCTGTTTCAGTTGATACCCAGAGTGAGGAAGCCCCTAGACGAATGTCCATTGCTGAGCACATAGCTAGGGCTAGAGGCCAAAGTTTCAACCCGGACCAATATCAACCATCACCTCCACTTTCCAAAGAAGAGTTTGATAGCCAACCGACCAACCCATATCAATATTCTTCTTATCATAATATTGATCCTACTCCTACACAATTTTTGCAACCATTCTATTCCTATCAATCCAATCCGACTTTTCCACCTTCTCTAGACAGTTCTTCTAATCAGTCATTTAGAAGTTTTAATTATCCACAGGAATTTCAATCTTATACTGAAACCCCTTATCAACCAAAGTCTAGTCTTGAGCGGAAATTAGAAGAAGGTATAGTGATGATGAACCGCATTAGAGAGGAATGGAAGGAAAGCATGGCTAAATATGAAAGGGCAACGAGTTCCGAACCAGCCCAAGATTTTTCAGTATATAATACGGGCATCGGACAAAATGAGAATTGGGATAAAGAGACAGAATTATACACCCTTCCTAATCAAACCTTCCATTTCCAAACTGAAATCCACAACTCTAGTTTCACAGATTCATCAAGTACAATGTCTGATAAGTTGTGTGACTTTGTAGTGTTTGATTTACCCAACTGTGAAGGGTCCATTTCAAGTGAAACCATACCCAACCCTTATGATCTCTACACCTCCACTCTTGAACCAAAACTGATCGAAAACTATACTTTTGATGAGGAGTTTGAGAATTTTAACCTTCACTTGAATGAGGTGATTGACGTTGGGGATATTTTGATTGATGAACCCGAAATATTAGATGATTTTGTCCCACCAATTCATCAAATCCTTTCACTTCCTTGTGGTCATCATCTTGAGCCTTTAATTCTTCCCGAACCCCAAATATGTCTTGAAGTTGATGATAATGGTATACCTGAAGATCAGACCGAAATACAACCTCCATCTTCCACATCTGGTTCAGCAACACTCGACACACCAATTTGTTTACCCATTTCACCTTCTACTTTCTCCGGTTCTTCTTCTGTTCCTATAGTTTCAGTAAGTTTTGATGAACCACAATCCGTTAATTCAAGTTCAATAATACTAGAAATTCAACTTGATTTGGATATTTTTGAAAATAAGGTAGATGATTTTTTCAAATCCTCTACCTCAATAATTTTTGATGAATCAAGTTGGATAAATTCTGGCACAAAACTTTTTGACAGCAAAATGTTCAATCACACCATTGATAAAAGTTTTGAAGAACTTTTTGCTGACGAACTTGAATTTTTAAACAATACGGATTTTGTGATTGATCAATCTCTAACTATAGAGGTTGAACCGCCACCATTCCTTCTTCCTAATCATTCACATTCATCCTTTCTTTTCTCTAATTTCAAACCCTTTCCAGACCACCTCTTATCCCTTCCCCATTTTTTCTTAACTCGATACAACACATTCTTCCACCAACCTATATGCTATACTGATAAAATCATTGAATGGTTGGTGTTAACTTTTGGTCTTTGTAAAGTCTTACTTTGACCAAATGACTCACCCCCTCTTAAAATGCTTCATATTGTCTAACTCATGTTTGAGGGGGGGTATATTTTTGGCTCTTGAGCATAACTTTTGTCCTCAAATTTGTGAGCCAAAAATAAGTTTGGGGGAGCATTTTCACTTTCATATATTTTTGCCCCCGTTAATAATTTCCTCCCAAGTCTACAGGTTTTGAGCTTAACGGATGACATCGGTGAGGACACTGCTGTAAACAGGTTTGGGGGAGGTTTGTGCTTATTTACACATCAATTTGCATCATATTTTGCATAAGCACAACATTTTCAAAAATTTTATAAAAAATTTCTTTTATAACAAAGGAGTAGAAAGTGAAAAATTACATCCAAAAGATAGGAATAATTTAAGAAAACCAAGAAAATTAGAAGTTTTCTTAAACGAACTAGTAATAAGTAGTTATGAGCTGTTGTCCCAAGGGTTAGTAAGATGAAGGAAGTCACTAATCTGAGGATAAAAATAAGTCTGAAAAATAGTTTCTATTCTGGAAGCCAAACATTTGAATGTTGATACCCTACTATATGCACTTACACACGTCTTGAAACTCGGGATAGTAGAGAATACCTTGAAATGCTCTTGTCTAAAAGCCAAAGTATGAAGGAAATGAAAAAATAAAGAAAATATAAAAATGGTGAAAAGAAAAAAATGAACACTGGTTTTGTATCGCCAAGGCAGCAATAAAAAAATATAGCGAGGGTGCCTCTTCACCTAGTGCCCTAAGGCCAACTGGTCTGGGAGTCACTGCTAAGCCTTAGGTGGTGCAAGACGAGGAAAATATTATCACCTAATCAGCAAGCACATGAGTAATCGGTCGGTTAGTACCTCAAGAAGTATTAACGGTCGCATGAAAATGTGTGAGCAAATCTAAATATTCATCAAATTAAAAAGTACTAAGGTAGATGGACAAGAGTATGATAGCTTGAATTGAATTCTCCGAGTGTAGGGATGTTCTTTACACACACGTGGGGTTATATGATCAATGTTTGAATGATAGGTAGGAATGAAGAATAAAGACGATGTTTTATTGAGAGATGATGTGATTTCTAACATTTTTTCATGACTATTAAGATAGGGCTCATGACAACTGAAAAGCTAGTGTAGTTGGAAGCTCTAAATTTTCAAAGTTTTTCTTTTATGGTTCTTATATTTATATGTAAATTTCACCATCTCTCTTTTGTTATTGGATTTTGTGGGTGTAATCCGCTGAAAACCCTCAGGAGACAACACTCCTCCTACTAGGGACACCTAGAGGTTTAACGGCTTGTTGCACGCGCTCAGTGCAATCGTGTCTGCCTACGAAAGTGTGCTTAGTTTTCTCCTTTCTTTTTTCTTCTTCTCTTGAATAAACTAGTTTGCTCGGGACGATCAAAGATAAGTTTGGGGGTATTTGTTCAGTTGAAAATATTGCACTTTGGTATAAGTATTTTCCTTACATTTCTTAAATAATAAAAGATATTTATTATAAATATTAAACATATTTAGATTTATCTGCAAAATACTATTTTCCATATGTTTATATATTATAATTAATATTATGAAGGAAAATATAGGCATTTTATATTTATATAATATTTTGGTAATTGAAAATATGCATATCATATCAAATATTCTAATCACAATTCTTAAAAGATATAATATCATACAAATGGTTAGAATAATATTTCAAAATATATGCATAATATTTTATTAATTAAAAGATGCATAGCATATCAAATATTCTTAATCATGTTTGTTAAAGATTTATTATCATATAAAGTGCATAGCATATTAAATATTCTTAATCAAGTTTCTTAAAGATTTATTACCATATATAGTGATTAAGACACTCTCTCTAATTTAATAAATAGTACTAACATTATTCATAGAGATGTTGTGCAAGATTTAGCTCAGGTCAAGAGATCAAGATGTTCAAGATGTCAGGATCAAAAATCTGCCAAAATCATAAAATCAATACTGACAGGGACTCAGAATCCATATATGGAAAGTCACCATATTAGGAAGTCACCATATATGGTAACTAGTTTTTCTTCTTTGAAGGCTATATAAAGGACCAAGGGCTAAAGTTAGAAGGCATCAAGCCGAAGAGATCACGAAGTCCAAGACGGCTCACGCATCCAGGCTGATCATCAACTGTTCATCTACCTCCTTGGAAGAGATCGAGAAACAAACTAGTCTTTGTAATCATTTTCTAAGGAATCAAAGTGTAAATTGTTCAAGTTGATTAATAAAGGTAATTGTTTTATTTAATTCTTTTGCATTTTACATTATGTTTTCCCGCTCTGTCTTTTCATCTTCTTTTCCCAACATGCACGAGTAATTCTCCGCTTGTTAGGGTTCGTAAGATTAGGGTAGGCTAATGGACGATGAACATCCCTAAACCCTTTTTAAGTCCTATAAAGTTTATGAACTTTATCAAAAGAATCATTAACATCCTAATCGGGCGCGCTAACAATTGTTTGCTAGTTCCGACCGCGATTAGCGATTAGATTAATAATTATTTTGGTAAAGGCTAGATAATGAACGGAGTTCCGTGTCGAGATAGGGGTTAAGAGTGGGATTCCTTTTCCCTCCAGAAACCCTAATCTACACGCATCACCGTCGTTCTAGTTCTAAATCTATTAATGGATAAAAAGGGTAACTTTTAATTAATCGTCCATAACTACTAAATCCTAACGAACCCTACAAGCCTTCTTATTATATTATCTAAATCTCTAAAATAATCTAGATCTATATTTTTGCATTCTTGCTTAACGTAGATCTAGAAACCTTTCACAAAATTCTTATTTCCTCCTCTCTTTCAACACATCTAAATTAAGAGTAAAACATTCAACGTTTCCCTGAGGACGACCCGTACTCATCTCGGTCTAGCTACACGCGACACCGTTATTGATTGCGGTTAACTACAAACACACTCTTTCGTGTCAATCAGCTATACCGATCGATCCGAGTCCTTCGGTCTTTAGCCATCATCCCACGCTCCTCGCGGCAACTCCGATCTCTTGTCTCCTCATCGAGGTGGAACCACGTCAACGGATCTTTAAACGGGCTCCCGTCTCTATACCGAGGCAACTTGTTTATTAAGTCTGCTAAAAGAGATGACCAAGATGAAGTAGAGAATGAGTAGAATACTTTGTCTCAAACACCCTAGGGTTCTCATCACATGAGAGGGATAGGATGGAGGTAGAAGAAGATGCTATGGGTTGGAAATGGTGAAATCAAGAAGAAATAGTGAGCAAAAGAAAAACCAAGCTCACAAACTTATCTTTTTCTTTTCACTCCTTTTCACTCTTTTTTTGAATAGATATGAGAGGTGGTATTTATCAAAAAACCAAAAGAAAAATATCTTATGAAAATATCTCCTCAAATATCAAAACCCAAAACAAAAATCATTAATACTTAATGACTCACTAGATGACTCATTACATGAGTCATTAGTGATCATTCTAGAAGTAATGAGTCACCAAGAATGAGTCACCCTTTCCAAAACCAATTAATCATTTAAACCAAAATGATTGATCGAAAAAGAAATGCATCTTCTAAAATATTCCCGTAACGGATTACGAGAATACCCCTCACCTGTATATACATACCTGTATCCGTATTCCGACCGAATACGAATACGAGAGACTAAAATATTCCAACTCCATATAATACTTGGATCCGGCTTAAACCAAAGCCCACCAGTATTATCTGTCCGAAATATGACACGTGCACAAGTGCACGTGCATTTTTCGAACCCTGCCATAAAATCATACGGCCTCTACAACGTTTCGCCCGAACTTGGGAAACTATCTGTGGGGGACTCTAAAGACTCGTCAGTACCCTGGCAGTGGGTTTAACCACAAGCACGTCAGTGGCACTAGCTGTGCGTAACGGCTGCCCATGTACTGACCGAAAGGCTGATGAGCGAACTCATCCTGGAACCCTACTGAGCCTATCAGTGACAATATACATACAGTCCGATCCGTTCGTCTATGAGTACGCATATCGGGCCTAGGGGGATGGTAACGTTAGACCCCCAATAGCGGTATAAGTCGTGTCGGAGAGTAGCCCTGAACACCCTGAGAAACTACTGGAATACCTACCAGTAAATCTCACCTTCCTTGGCCAAGGACTTGGTGTAATGGATCTCCTAGACACAGCGCGATCTCACCCCCAATACCAGGAGAGACGAATCCCCTGCCGATCCGCTCACTTGCCTCCATGTGGCTCGGGACTGTACCCAACTAAAACCTGTTTGCACGACTCCTTTGAGCCGTGGTAGGGTAGTAATCTAAGCACAGTGGGAACTCACACGAGACAAATGACGAGCTCAGGTCGATGAACCAACCTGTACACATGTCACCAGGGAACTGCTATCTGACACTAGGTATAAATACCAACTAGCAGGTTCCCGGCGAGTCCTGTCCGGTGTACTCATAACCCAATGAGCACCTGTATACATCTTAGGTGATCCAACTGTCACCAGTGGCTTGTGAGACCGGCCACCGCCCCTCGTCGGGGTCTCGGCTATATACACTAGTCTACTCTGGAGTATCGATGCCCTGTCTCGAAACTCCCATGACTAGGGGCCACTTTTAAGGATGTGCTTATGGACTACCCAACTCTCACGTATATGATCGCCATCATACTGTTGGTAGTCAAGCAGGATCCTAAGGGCTCTATCAACATGTAATAGTGATCATGTCACCTAAACCTGTACACGACTGATAAAGGCAAACCAGATAGCATACTATCATCTCCAGTAAGACTGTCCTACCGGTTTAGGTCCTCCCTCAATCATTGCAATCACGAACCTGCGATCCAATAATTGACTTTGAGGGCACTATATCCAACAATCTCCCACTTGCACTTAAGGCTAATTATTGCGATGTCGCATACTCACAGCCCGTGTGATACCGAACACCCAACTTCTCTACTAAACAGTTTCACAAAGATCGTTTGTAAAAACTCTTGTGTTCGAGAAATAGCCTCAGCAATTGGATCCGCCCTGATGTTTCTTTCAATGTCTCTCTTAATCTCAAACTCGCGGAGAAATCCATCTCCCGAATTGAGTAATACATGTCTTAGAATATGTCTAGATATCTGATGGGACCTAGTTCATAAATGAACTCCAAATCCAAACTTCTTAGACTGTATCGTCAACTGAACCTAATCAGTATCCTGCACCATGCCTCCCACAGTATCCTCTTGGACCACCTATCCATAATACTGCCCCTTTTGTCAGAGGGAAAACTATAACTCTGACAATCACTCTGTCATCCATGTCACCTTTGAAGCCTGGAATGATAACCGTCTCCCGAAGGAGGCTGCCGTTATCAAATCCCTAGAACATCCACTTATGTTCTAAAACTGCTTCCTTATGTTTCTTCAGGATTGGATTAATATAAACTTATCGTATCTAGTGCCAAAACAACATCTGGTGTGGTACTTGACATCTCACGATTGACTCAATTGCCTAAGCAAGTGATATGCCAATCATGCACATCCCTCTTCCCTTTAGTCTGTAAGACATCTTTAGAGAGGGAGACTCCATCACCTGCAGGTACACCACCATGCCAGGAGTCGTCCATTCTAAAATACTATTAGAATATTGTCAAAGTACCCACATTAGGAAACTACACAAATCTAGATCTAAAACCATAGATTTAGTAACCAGAATGTCAGATATTATATCCATATCCTTTGTGGAGAAACAACTGTGTGACAACCACAGTATAACCGATCGTAGTATAGGAATTTTACTTCCTACTCTGTGTATGTCATCCAAATACCAGGACATCACACCCTACTACCTTCTTAACAGATCCATCCCCTATTCTGATTAAGTCAAAGCCATGGCTGTCATATCAAAATTAGATGATCTTTTTCCGCTATATCTGCTCTAGTCTATAAATAGACATAAGCTACTTGTCCACTATGATTCCGCTGCTCCTACTGATCATAACAACCCTCTGGCAGAATAATATATGCGTGCACTTCTAAAGCTAGTTTAGAACGACGTTATACTTAACCTCCTGCCGGGTCTCATAGCCTGGAACAACAGTAGTGTCAAGTCTGGGTAAACAAGAACCTCCCTGTCACCGTCCTTGAGGCTGCCAGAGTACCTCTCGGGTGCCTGAGGTTACCCACCATATGTGCGGAGTGGCTAATGGAATGTCAAACTTGATTGAATCTTTAGGTTCTATTAAATTTTCCGTAATCGTTTGCGTTTCTGGAATCACTTCCAGTTCTACCATACTCCCACTACTGTTTTCTGAAAAAAAAATCCATTTTACTAAAACTGTGGCGAGTCAAGAACAATATCACTATTGATCTTCTAGATGGTAGAAAGTCAACCCTCGACATAGCCCGGGTCAACCCACAAACTGCCATTACAGAAACGTGCCTTGAGTTACCTAGAGTCTGGTTTTAAGCATAAGCCGGACAACTCCCCGTCGCTTAACATCGTTAAGATATGAACCATTCTATATCCAATATAGAAACTTTTGCACTTATTTAATTGGAACCAGATTCTAATCATGCAGCTGTCTCCAGTGCATATCAACTTAATGGAGAGAGGCTAATTAGCATTACTCAACTTAGGAATATATCCAATTATGAGTAACCTGAAAGAGAAACAAGTTTCTCAAAACTATTACTATCAACTGAATACCAATCACAAATATCTACATCTTCAATCTCTTTGAAGAATCCTGATACTTGCGACATCTGGTTCTCTACTTTATTCCTATACCCACAACTTCTCAAAACTTAGACCTTGTATTCTACGAAACACCTGTCTAAAAACTAGAGAAGTCATAAGTAAACAGAACATAGTACGAGGACCAACCCCTTTGTCCTAATGGACACTGGACAACATACAATACTCTGTATAAGTCCGCTGAGTTGAATAACTCAAAACCTGTGCATCGTAGGTTGAAAATTGTACTTATGGTTAAGAACTACTCCGTTGTTCAATGCTCCTTACCCAATCGTCAACTGATATAGGTAAATGTCATGGACATAATTTTAAAAAGTTATATCTCATTTTATAAAAATAAACGTACAGATATATCATTTTGAAATTGGTGCACAACAATGGATACTCAAAACTAAATACATGCCGTCCGGTAAAAACCCAGGCGATTTCCTTAAATATCACCAATTATAACGAATTCCGATATAATGATGATGATCACCTTATTCCCAATAACCTACTCCCACTCATCATCTGTAAAACCATACAGATGTGAGAAACATACCTGGTAAATACATACCCTGGAGTAAGTATCTAATCGGGAAATCAGTTTTCCTTTTACAATGCATAGTGAAACTTGAAACATGAAAATGTTTCGAAGGGGTATCCTGGTATTCCTAGTAATGCCTCTTCCATAATCCAATTCATGACTGTAACCGTATATTTGTTTGCCATCTCTCCAAATCCCTTTATTTTTCTTTAGTCGTTACCTTCTGTACACCCCTTTAGGCTAAGTGGTTTTCTTCCTTCCCTACCGTTCGGCACCAGCCTATGGTTTGGAAGAAGACTATCCAGTAAGTATAATAGGAGTACTCTCCTAAACTAAGAAGCCCTCGCAACCTGAGAGAAGGTGATGATAAAAGACAACTGAATAAAACCTTATTCTATTTCTCCCGAACAGGGGAAAAAAGCAAAGGTGAAATAGGAGTGGCGATGAAGTACGCGGTTTGGTCGTGAATGATAGCAGTCGCAATTTACTTTGCCCTCTTTCTAATCCCTTTATTTTGTCTTTACTTATTACCTTCTCTACACCCTACTTAGGCTAATTGGTTTTCTCCATTCCCTACCTTTCGGCACCTGATTGTTATAGAAATTCTTGTTTGTGTAGTAAAAGTAAGTAGTATCGAATCAATTGTTTCCCGATAATGGTTTCATTTGATCGATAACAGTATCTTGTATCGGTATTTAGAAAATTGTATAAAGAAATCACAACCAAAGAATTATATCTGACCGCAATCAATTACGGTGTCAGTTGTAGATCGTAAGCGAGTGCGGATCGTCCACAGGGATTGTGCGATTCGTTTTTATATTTGTTTTGTTTGAATTGAAAAGTTAATCGAAAAGAAAAGAAAGCATGATTCAAGATTTATCAATTGTTTCAAATGTCACTATTCTATTCAAGAATCAAGAAAATGATAAACAATCGAGAATCGGGTTTCGATAATATTTCCTAACCAAATGTCAAGAATTTAAATGAGGCTCGTAGGAATCGATCGGATCTATAGACGTGATGTAATCTCAAGATTTCGTGTTCTTGTCCTTCGAAGGATTGATACTAGATCGATGATGATCGACGAGAGTTAGGGCTTTCTTGATGAAACTAAGGTTTCATCGTTTAACCCTTGTTCTTTCGTCGATATCATTCACATTCTAGCCTCTAGCAATTTCAAGAAACGATCGTAACTCCCCAATCTCGAGCGATATCAATCAAGAAAGCATCGCAACGAATTCGGTCGTCGATTCTTGAACTTGATAGGGTTTACAAAACTCGTAGGATTCAAGAATCGATTTAAGATATGTTACATCATCATTCTATTGATCGTCTCGACTCCTCGCCGAGCGGAGTATTACTCAAACATCATCACACAGAAAGCTTCAAGAATTAAAAAGATATCATGATGCAAGAATTTAAAGAAAACAAGATAAAAGAATATCACCTTTTATTTATATCAACAATTTGATTACAGTCGCTCAAGAACTACAAGAGGAAGAACTAAATTGTCGATTTGGCGTCGCTCGGCTCCGTGAGTCGCGGATCGGCTTTGACCACTTGCTCTGCTGAAGATCGGCTTCGCTCATAAAAGGTTGCAAGGCTTCTTGCTTGATGGGGTACTCGGGATCTTGGCTTTTGATTGGAATTAGGGTTAGGGTTTCACACAAGTCCTCTCACTAGACTTGTGGAAGAAAATGAAGAAAGAGAGTGAATGGATCTATTGACTACTAGAATGAACTAATGGAGGGATTTTTTCAAGATAGTTTACAAGTGAGCCTAGGGTCTTATTTATAGATCTCCCAAACCCTAGGTCTAGGTTTGAAATTACAATTCCCTCCAAAAGTTTGTTGAGGCTTCTAGAAGGAGTTTGTTAGGACCTAGCTTAGGGTTTAAGCTAGGATTTAGGGAAAAGTTTCTAGAATGATAGGCTAGTTTAGTGTTGATTCCAAAGCTTGCTGATCTGGCAGAAGTCTCAGGAGTCTTCTGGAACTTGAAGTATATGAGCTGAATGAGGGCCCTGAGTGAAGAATTTTGATGCAAAGATCAGGTGATGACGTGGCAAGACGGCCGCGGAACCGCGGTGCAAGCAGGCTCTGGCCGCGGTTCCACGGCTCTTTAGAGGCCTTAGGGCTTGTGTCTTCTGGTGTGATCTTGGGCTGGCTTTTGGAGCTTAATCTGATGTGTTGATTTGTAATTTCCCCTTTAGATTGATACCAGAACTGAAATCATTGAGTTGGTGTAATGTTTGATCGGTACCGTATAAATTTTGGCCTTTCTTCTGGATTTTCCTGCACAGATCTCAAAACAAGTGTTGCGCAATATAGGGATGATGCGATGCCATGAAATGCAGTCAATTTCCCTAGAAATGCCGGTTTAAGAGTCTAATACATGCAATCTGATATTTTGCGACAGTTTTGCTAATATGTGAAATATGAATACCGTACACTTCTAAATGAGTGCAAATGATAGGGAAATTGCCGTGTAAAAAATACAATATTTTCGACTAATCAAATTCCCCCAAACTTAATTTCGATCGTCTCGAGCGAACTGTTTTATTAAAAAGAGAAGGAGAAAATAAAGAAAGAGAAAAACTAACTAGCACACTTTCGTAGGCAACACGATTGCACTGAGCACGTGCAACAAGCCTTTAAACCTCTAGGTGTCCCTAGTAGGAGGAGTGTTGTCTCCTGAGGGTTTTCAGCGGATTGCACCCACAAAATCCAATAATAAAAGAAAGATCATGAATATTAGATTTAAAGAAAAGAATCGTAAAATAAAAGCTTTGAAAATCAGGGTTTCCAACTAAGCTAGCTTTTCGGTTGTCATGAGCCCTATCTTAATGGTCATGAAAAGAAGTCAGAAATCACGTCCTCCTTCAATAAAACATCATCTTATTCTTCATTCCTATCTTTCATCCAAACATCGATCATATAACCCTGCGTGTGTGTAAAGACATCCCTACACCCGGAGAATTCAATTCAAGCTATCATACTCTTGCCCATCAGCCTCAGTACTTTTTAATTAATGAATATTTAGATGAGATTGCTTACACACTTTCATGCGACCGTTAATACTTCTTGAGGTACTAACCGACCGATTACTCCTGTGCTTACTTATTTGGTGTATTTTCCTCGTCTTGCACCACCTCAGGCATAGCAGTGACTCCCAGACCAGTTGGCCTTAGGGCACTAGGTGAAGAAGCACCCTCGCTATACATTTTTATTGCCCTCGGTGATAACAAAACCAGTATCCATTTTTCTCACCACTTTATATTTTTTTTTATTCACTTTTCTTTTTATTTCCTTCATACATCGGCTATAAGACAAGAGCATTTCAAGGTATCCTCTACTATCCCAGGCTTCAAGACGTGTGTAAGTGCGAATAGTAGGGTAGCAACGATCAAAATGTTTGGCTTCCAGAATAGAAACTATTTTTCAGACTTATTTTTATCCTCGGATTAGTGACGTCTTTCATTTTACTAACCCTTGGGACAACGGCTCATAACTACTTATTACTAGTTCGTATAAGAAAACTTCTAATTTTCTTAGCTTTCTTAAATTTTTCTAATCTCATGGATGTAATTTTTCACTATCTAAACTTTCATTATTTTATTTATGTACAAAAAAGTGTAAATATTAAAATTTATATTTTTATGGGTTTTGAAAAAAAATTTTTTATAAAATTTTTATAGATTTTTAAAAGAAATGTTTTGTGCTTATGCAGATGATATGCAAATGATGCAAAAATAAGCACAAACCTCTCCCAAACTTGATTTCAACAGTGTCCTCACTGTTGCCAATCGCTATACCTACAAAAACTGTAAGCCTGGGGGGAATTATTAGTGGGGGCAAAATATATAAGCGAAGAACTTTCCCCAAACTTATTCTTTTCACTTACCTCCATTCAAAACATGATGCAGTGATATACAGGATATGAAGGTGAGACGGAGGAATTTTAATCCAAATAAACTGGCTCTTGTAAGAACAAGAGCTCCTCCGTGGGGTCAGTGGAAAAATACGGCTTTAGTCTATGTCTATTTATTTTGAAAAATGTGCCGTTTTTAACATTTTCTACTTCTATTGCCCCGTGCGGGTATACAGACCGCACAACAAAAGGTCCCTTCCACCGAGATCGGAGCTTACCCGCGTGAAGGTGTAATCGTGAATCATAAAGAAGGACTTGTTGACCCGGTGAAAATGTTTTCCTCAAAATGTTTTTATCGTGAAAAACCTTAGTCCTATTCTTTATGATTACAGCATTATCATAAGCTTCGTCGCGGAGTTCGCTTAGCTCATTTAGTTGCAGCTTCCGAAAGTTGCAGGCTTCTTTTAGATCAAAGTTTATTTCCTTTATAGCCCACAATGCTTTATGCTCTATCTCGACGGGTAAATGACATGCTTTCCCAAACACTATCCTATATGGAGACATCCCTAGGTCGGTTTTATATGCAGTTTTGAATGCCCAAAAAGCATCTGTCAGTTTGGTCGACCAGTCTTTTCTATTTTTAGCAACAGTCTTCTCCAGGATAAGTTTGATCCGTCTATTTGAAATTTCAGCCTGCCCGCTCGTTTGGGGATGATAGGGTGTAGAAAGTCGGTGGTTGATTGAGTATTTCCGCATTAGAGTCTCGAAAGATCTGTTGCAGAAATGTGTCCCATTATCGCTAATGATAGCGCGTGGGTGTCCAAATCGCGAAAAGATATTCTCTTTCGAGAACTTAATGACAACTTTATTGTCATTAGTGCGACATGGAATGGCTTCAACCCACTTTGAGACATAATCAACCGCCAGCAGTATGTACAAATTCCAAAAGGAGTTGGGAAAGGGACCCATAAAATCAATGCCCCAAATATCGAAGATTTCAACAACCAGAATGGGTTGCTGAGGCATTTCATTTCTCCGAGATATTCTACCCGTGTACTGACATTGTGTACAGGTTTTGCAATAGTCAAATGCGTCCTTGAATAAGGTCGGCCAATAAAATCCACATTGCAAAACCTTTTCCGCCGTCTTTTTAGGACCGAAGTGACCCCCACAGGCCTGATCATGACAAAAAGAAAGAACACTCTTGAACTCTTCTTTCGGGACACACCGACGAATGATCTGATCACGAAAATACTTAAACAAGTATGGATCGTCCCAGTAAAAGTGTTTTACTTGGGATAGAAAACGGTATTTGTCCTGTTTTGACCAATCGCTCGGTATAAGTCCCGTGACAAGATAGTTCACAATATCCCTGAACCATAGTTCATTGGATACGTTCAAGAGTTGTTCGTCAGGAAATGAATCATTGATCGGCAAGGTCACAAGGGAAGAAAAGATGCGTGAAAGATGGTCGGCTACTACGTTTTCACATCCTTTTTTATCTTCGATAACAAGATCAAATTCTTGTAATAGAAGGATCCAACGTATTAGTCGACCTTTTGCATCTTTCTTTGCCAGAAGATGTTTTAAGGCAGAATGGTCAGTGTACACAACTATAGGAGAGCCAATTAAGTAAGGCCTGAATTTTTCTAATGCAAATACAACCGCTAAAAGTTCTTTCTCGGTGGTTGTATAGTTGATTTGTGCATCGTTCAGGGTCTTACTTGCATAGTAGATCACGTGTGGCATCTTTTCAATGTGATGTCCTAAGACTGCACCTACTGCAAATTCGGATGCGTCACAAATCAGCTCAAAGGGGTAGTCCCAATTTGGAGACGATAGAACGGGGGCTGAAGTGAGTGAGTGTTTAAGTGAGTCGAAAGCTGTCTCACAGTCCGAGTCAAAGTGGAAGGTCGTATCCTTGGCCAGGAGAAGAGTTAAAGGTCTAGCAATTTTGCTAAAGTTCTTAATGAATCTTCTATAAAAGCCCGCATGGCCAAGGAAAGATCGAATATCTTTGACGCTTTTGGGATAAGGGAGGTTTTGAATGACATCTATCTTAGCTCTGTCAACCTCAATGCCTTTCTGTGAAATAACATGTCCAAGTACAATTCCTTCTTGGACCATAAAATGGCATTTTTTCCAGTTCAAAGTCAAGTTCTTCTCTTTGCAACGAGTAAGAACAGCGTCAAGATTCGATAGGCAATCGGAAAAAGAGTCTCCAAAAACCAAGAAATCTTCCATAAAGATCTCCAGAAAATTCTCTACCATATCAGAGAATATCCCCATCATACACCGCTGAAAGGTAGCGGGAGCATTGCATAACCCAAAGGGCATGCGACAGTAAGCAAAGGTACCAAAAGGACAAGTAAAAGTGGTTTTATCTTGATCCTTTTTGGCGATGGGGACCTGATTATACCCTGAGTATCCGTCCATAAAGCAATAATACTCTCGTCCCGCTAAGCGTTCCAGCATTTGATCAATGAATGGTAGAGGAAAGTGGTCTTTCCTCGTGGCAGCATTGAGTTTTCTATAATCAATACATACACGCCACCCAGTTTAGGCGCGTGTCTGAATCAACTTATTTGCCTCATTGGTTATAACAGTGATGCCGGATTTCTTAGGAACGACATGTATAGGACTCACCCATTGGCTATCGGAGATAGGGTATATAATACCATTATCTAGGCATTTGACGATCTCTTTCATCACCGCTTCCTTCATGACGGGATTCAACCGTCTCTGTGGTTCTCGGGTTGGTCTGGCATCATCCATCACATGTATATGATGTTCAACAATCAAGGGACTAATCCCTTTGATGTCCGCCATACTCCAACCAAACGCCCCTTTATTAGATCTCAATACCGATAAAAGTGCATTCTCTTGCTCTGATGCTAGAGAAGCGGATATGATAACCGGTAAGGACTCATTCTCACCGAAATATGCATATTTAAGGTGAAAAGGTAAAATTTTGAGATCTAAAGTGGGCGGAGAAATAATAGAAGGTGGGGTCATCGAATGATTTTTGGAGTTACAAAGAAGCTCAAATCCTGTGAAAGATACAGACTCGGGTGGAGTAAAGTCAGGAGTGCAGGACTCAAGTGTAGGAAAGGTGTCCTCACTAAGATCATGTGTAAGATCAAGCAGAGATGTGGTAATGTCGTCGAGATCTAGAAAGCAAAGATCCTCAGCTCCACAACTATCGGGAGCGATCTCGTGGACAGAGCACACATCTAGAATATGAGCAGAGGGTTCTGATGGCTGACTTCCAACTTTGTAGATATTTAGTTCAATGGTCATATTTCCAAATGATAAATTCATTGAACCATTTCTACAGTTTATAACAGCATTGGAAGTGGCAAGGAAAGGACGACCCAGAATCACCGGAATTTGGCCCCGGGGGTTTGCTACAGGCTGTGTATCGAGTACAATGAAGTCTACAGGGAAAACAAATTCCCCGACCTTTATCAACACATCCTCTAGTTCGCCCCTTGGTTTGGTGATTGAACGGTCTGCCATTTGGAGAGTGCAGTGAGCAGGTTTCAACTCTCCAATCCCTAATTGCTCATATACCGAATATGGAAGTAGGTTAACACTTGCGCCAAGGTCTAAAAGAGCACGATTTATGTTTTTACCCCCAATAGAAATCGATATTGTAGGACATCCTGGGTCCTTACGTTTCTTTGGTAGCTGGGGGATAAAAGCAATGCTAATATTATTAGACATAAAGACCTTCTTCGGCACTTGAGTCTTCATCTTCCTAGTGCACAAGTCCTTAAGAATTTTCGCATAAGCGGGGACTTGTTGAATTGCATCTAGGAAAGGGATATTGATGTTAACCTGTTTGAACATTTCCATAATTTTCTCCATATGAGGACTCGTTCTGTTAGCCCTTAACCGATTCGGGTAAGGTGCTTTCGCAATGAACGTCGGGTCCATCATAAGAGAAGGAAGAGCAGGTAGACAAGATCCCAAAAGAGGTGTGGGGACCGTCTGTGGAGAACTAGAAGGGCTATACTGAGGTGTCGAGCCTAGTGGGAAATGGAGAATAGGCTCGTGAGAAGGTGGTGTGGAAGAAGAAGAAGGATCAGAAAGAGAAGTGTGTGTGTGTGGAAAGGTCTCAGCCGGGGTGTTGATATGATTTTCAGTATCATCAACTTCTTCCCCAACAAGGTTGTTCAGCACTCTTCCTGATCTCAACGTTGTGACGGCATTTACATTGTAATGTCCAGGATTCTGTAGGGGTTGAGACGGAAGTTTCCCTTTTTCTCTCGCACTCATTTCGGCTTTAAGTCGTGCGATTTCAGCTTCCATCATTCTGATACTCTCAGCTTGGGACGCTGAGTTTTTCTTTATCTCACCGACGGAAGATCTTACCTCAGCCGAAACCTCTATGAAATTTGACAAAAGTGATTTCATGGTTTGAGTGAATTGAGAGAACTCGTCAGAACAGGTCATAGGATTAGACTGTACAGGAGCGTTGACCTGATTTTGGAAGTTTTGTGACTGGTAGGGGTGCTGAGTGAGTTAAAGGGGTTGTTGTGGTGGAGGAAGAGCCCTTTGAAATTGATTCCTGTTTGGAACAATGTTTTGAGATTGTTGTTGGTTCCAAGCAAAATTCGGGTGATTCCTCCAACCCTGATTGTACGTGGAAGAATATGGATCGTTTCTAGGTCGTTGGAATGCGGCATTAGAATGCTCGTGACCTTGAAACGCAGAGTTTAATGGACATTCTTCCGTTAAATGAGACGGATCAGAAAAGCATCCACAAACAGTTTTGGGGAGCGACACTGGGTTTAGGGAGGCTGCTGCAAATTTGTGTTCCATAGCGTCGAGCTTCTTTTGCATTGCTGCCATCTCAGCTCGAACACCTATGGACATATCTATTTGGTGTACGGCACCCCTATTCAATGGTTGGGTTCCACTCTCCCACTGTAGTGATTTTTCAGCGAACTCTTCTAAATACTTCCAAGCTTCCCCATCATCTTTGGTCATAAAAGTACCTTGTCACACGTTTTCAAGGCTTTGTTTAGTGTTTGGATTAATGCCCTCATAAATGATTCGGCAAAGCTCCCATCTCGGGATTCCGTGATGAGGACACTGAACCAATAGATCCTTGAAACGTTCAAAGCATTTAGAAAATGGTTCAGTAGGGAGCTGGGCAAATTGATTCAGTTCGCTACGGATTCGAGCTGTCTTTTGTATTGGGTAAAATTTCTTAAGGAATGCAGCGACGAATTCTTCCCAATTCGTAATAGAGTGTGTGGTAGTGTTATATAGCCACTTCTCGGCTATATCGCACAAAGTAAATGGAAGAAGTCGTAGACGCATCGCATCCACTGAAAGTTGTGAGGTACCCATCATTGCGCATACGTTTTCAAATTTGGTAATGAAAACGTAAGCGTCCTCAGTCTCGAGTCCGTGGAATTTGGGTAAAAGGTTGATGTATTGGGGTTTAATCTCAAAGTTATCCCCATTGGCTGGTGGTGTGGATAAGCAGGTCGAAAGAGGACCTCGAATAAGGTAGCACCTCTCCTGGAGAGAGATGCGGGGTGGATTCTGCGCACCAACGGACGGCGGCAGATTAGGGTTAAAGAAATTTGATGGATTCGGATCCATCGGAGTGGGTGTGGTAGTGGGTAAAGAAAAGGTAAATGGAGAAATATCGACTTCGGAGTCGATAAAAGGTACGCGGACTAAACGGGCACTAGAATCCCGTGTCCCGTCTATCTTGTACTAAAAAGGGTTAGTACAAATGGCAGCGTTGGCTTATAATTAGGGGTAATGAATGAATGCGGTGTTTGCTTTGAAAAAAGGACGGATTTTGAAAAAAATGATGCGACACAACAAATGCAACACACAAAACCTAGAATCTAGTGGTCACCTAGGTCCGGCTCTAGACCGCTCCTGACTGCCAAAAGACAAGTCGCAGGATAGAATCCTCCACTGCCTCTTTGTCCCCCTGTGGCCAGGTAAGTGCCAGGTAAGTGGGAAGGTACTCCACCACGTAAGTAGTGGGCCTAATTAATAACCACTAGCCTTCGACACACTTTCCTAGGCACCACAAGAAAACGCGGATAAGCAATGAATTACCCACGGCCTTCTTCTGTCCTAAGTGAGCGCGACGGTCCTTAGAGTCATCTCTAGATATTTTTTAGTTAATGCGGGTCAATGCGGATGCAAGTTTTGCGGTTTTCGGGGCCTAGGAAGGGTAATGAAATCCCCACCTAATTTGGATTTGGCCGTGCCCCTTAATTTCCGTATTAGAATGCAAACAACCAAGAAACAAAATCACGCACAAATTTAATTTTGCTTTTTGCGGCGCTGCGATTATTTGCAAAGAATCCTGCAGAAAATTATTAGTTGGTGCTAAAAAGAGGAGAGAGGAGAAGGTAAGAAATCACCTGAAGCAAAAATTTTGCAGAGATCCCCCAAGATTGCCGTGGTTCCGCCGCATATGGGTACTTAAACCGCGGTTCCGCGGTCGAATGATGCGATCACTTAACCAAAATTCACCAGGGAGCTTCTGTAGACTCCCTCTGCTCTCTGGTATATTCCAATTTTTTTTTTCCAATTTCCAGCAATCTCCAGATCTCCTTGCAATGAACCACAACAAATCGTTTAGGGTTTTGCACGAATTTTGATCTCAAAAATCACAATGGAATAAATCTTTCAATTCAAATTATAATATGAAACGAATTAGCGCGTAATCCCCGGCAACGACGCCATTTGATTGTTAAAGAATTTCTTATTTGTGTAGTAAAAGTAAGTAGTATCGAATCAATTGTTTCCCGATAGCGGTTTCATTTGATCGATAACAGTATCTTGTATCGGTATTTAGAAAATTGTATAAAGAAATAACAACCAAAGAATTATATTTGACCGCAATCAATTACGGTGTCAGTTGTAGATCGTAAGCGAGTGCGGATCGTCCACAGGTATTGTGCGATTCGTTTTTATATTTGTTTTGTTTGAATTGAAAAGTTAATCGAAAAGAAAAGAAAGCATGATTAAAGATTTATCAATTGTTTCAAGTGTCACTATTCTATTCAAGAATCAAGAAAATGATAAACAATCGAGAATCGGGTTTCGATAATATTTCCCAACAAAATGTCAAGAATTTAAATGATGCTCGTAGGAATCGATCGGATCTATAGACGTGATGTAATCTCAAGATTTCGTGTTCTTGTCCTTCGAAGGATTGATACAAGATCGATGATGATCGACGAGAGTTAGGGCTTTCTTGATGAAACTACGGTTTCATCGTTTAACCTTTGTTCTTTCGTCGATATCATTCACATTCTAGCCTCTAGCAATTTCAAGAAACGATCGTAACTCCCCAATCTCGAGCGATATCAATCAAGAAAGCATCGCAACGAATTGGTTCGTCGATTCTTGAACTTGGTAGGGTTTACAAAACTCGTAGGATTCAAGAATCGATTTAAGATATGTTACATCATCATTCTATTGATCGTCTCGACTCCTCGCCGAGCGGAGTATTACTCAAACATCATCACACAGAAAGCTTTCAAGAATTGAAAAGATATCATGATGCAAGAATTTAAAGTAAACAAGATAAAAGAATATCACCTTTTATTTATATCAACAATTTGATTACAGTCGCTCAAGAACTACAAGAGGAAGAACTAAATTGTCGATTTGGCGTCGCTCGGCTCCGTGAGTCGCGGATCGGCTTTGACCACTTGCTCTGTTGAAGATCGGCTTCGCTCATAAAAGGTTGCAAGGCTTCTTGCTTGATGGGGTACTCGGGATCTTGGCTTTTGATTGGAATTAGGGTTAGGGTTTCACACAAGTCCTCTCACTAGACTTGTGGAAGAAAATGAAGAAAGAGAGTGAATGGATCTATTGACTACTAGAATGAACTAATGGAGGGATTTTTCCAAGATAGTTTACAAGTGAGCCTAGGGTCTTATTTATAGATCTCCCAAACCCTAGGTCTAGGTTTGAAATTATAATTCCCTCCAAAAGTTTGTTGAGGCTTCTAGAAGGAGTTTGTTAGGAGCTAGCTTAGGGTTTAAGCTAGGATTTAGGGAGAAGTTTCTAGAATGATAGGCTAGTTTAGTGTTGATTCCAAAGCTTGCTGATCTGGCAGAATTCTCTGGAGTCTTCTGGAACTTGAAGTATATGAGCTGAATGAGGGCCCTGAGTGAAGAATTTTGATGCAAAGATCAGGTGATGACGTGGTAAGACGGCCGCGGAACCGCGGCGCAAGCAGGCTCCGGCCGCGGCTCTTTAGAGGCCTTAGGGCTTTGTGTCTTCTGGTGTGATCTTGGGCTGGCTTTTGGAGCTTAATCTGATGTGTTGATTTGTAATTTCCCCTTTGGATTGATACCAGAACTGAAATCATTGAGTTGGCGTAATGTTTGATCGGTACCGTATAAATTTTGGCCTTTCTTCTGGATTTTCCTGCACAGATCTCAAAACAAGTGTTGCGCAATATAGGGATAATGCGATGCCATGAAATGCAGTCAATTTCCCTAGAAATGCCGGTTTAAGAGTCTAATACGTGCAATCTGATATTTTGCGACAGTTTTGCTAATATGTGAAATATGAATACCGTACACTTCTAAATGAGTGCAAATGATAGGGAAATTGCCATGTAAAAGATGCAATATTTTCGACTAATCAAATTCCTTCAAACTTAATTTCGATCGTCTCGAGCAAACTGGTTTATTAAAAAGAGATGGAGAAAATAAAGAAAGAGAAAAACTAAATAGCACACTTTCGTAGGCAACACGATTGCACTGAGCACGTGCAACAAGCCTTTAAACCTCTAGGTGTCCCTAGTAGGAGGAGTGTTGTCTCCTGAGGGTTTTCAGCAGATTGCACCCACAAAATCCAATAATAAAAGAAAGATCATGAATATTACATTTAAAGAAAAGAATCGTAAAAGAAAAGCTTTGAAAATCAGGGTTTCCAACTAAGCTAGCTTTTCGGTTGTCATGAGCCCTATCTTAATGGTCATGAAAAGATGTCAGAAATCACGTCCTCCTTCAATAAAACATCATCTTATTCTTCATTCCTATCTTTCATCCAAACATCGATCATATAACCCTGCGTGTGTGTAAAGACATCCCTACACCCGGAGAATTCAATTCAAGCTATCATACTCTTGCCCATCAGCCTCAGTACTTTTTAATTAATGAATATTTAGATGAGATTGCTTACACACTTTCATGCGACCGTTAATACTTCTTGAGGTACTAACCGACCGATTACTCCTGTGCTTGCTTATTTGGTTTATTTTCCTCGTCTTGCACCACCTCAGGCATAGCAGTGACTCCCAGACCAATTGGCCTTAGGGCACTAGGTGAAGAAGCACCCTCGCTATACATTTTTATTGCCCTCGGTGATAACAAAACCAGTGTCCATTTTTCTCACCACTTTATATTTTTTTTATTCACTTTTCTTTTTATTTCCGTCATACATCGGCTTTAAGACAAGAGCATTTCAAGGTATCCTCTACTATCCAAGGCTTCAAGACGTGTGCAAGTGCGAATAGTAGGGTAGCAACGATCAAAATGTTTGGCTTCCAGAATAGAAACTATTTTTTAGACTTATTTTTATCCTCAGATTAGTGACGTCTTTCATCTTACTAACTCTTGGGAAACGGCTCATGACTACTTATTACTAGTTCGTATAAGAAAACTTCTAATTTTCTTAGCTTTCTTAAATTTTTCTAATCTCATGGATGTAATTTTTCACTATCTAAACTTTCATTATTTTATTTATGTACAAAAAAGTGTAAATATTAAAATTTAAATTTTTATGGGTTTCGAAAAAAAAAAATTTTAAAAATTTTTATAGATTTTTAAAAGAAATGTTTTGTGCTTATGCCGATGATATGCAAATGATGCAAAAATAAGCACAAACCTCTCCCAAACTTGATTTCAACAGTGTCGTCACTGTTGCCAATCGCTATACCTACAAAAACTGTAAGCCTGGGGGGAATTATTAGTGGGGGCAAAATATATAAGCGAAGAACTTCCCCCAAACTTATTCTTTTCACTTACCTCCATTCAAAACATGATGCAGTGATATACAGGATATGAAAGTGAGACGGAGGAATTTTAATCCAAATAAACTGGCTCTTGTAAGAACAAGAGCTCCTCCGTGGGGTCAGTGGAAAAATACGGCTTTAGTCTATGTCCATTTATTTTGAAAAATGTGCCGTTTTTAACATTTTCTACTTCTACTGCCCCGTGCGAGTATACAGACCGCACAACAAAAGGTCCCTTCCACCGAGATCGGAGCTTAC
This sequence comes from Agapanthus africanus, assembly GCA_030015575.1. NCBI lineage: Eukaryota > Viridiplantae > Streptophyta > Magnoliopsida > Asparagales > Amaryllidaceae > Agapanthus > Agapanthus africanus. The sequence continues at coordinate 396,586,848 of CM057341.1, read as the reverse complement.
CCGTGTGAAGGTGTAATCGTGAATCATAAAGAAGGACTTGTTGACCAGGTGAAAATGTTTTCCTCAAAATGTTTTTATCGTAAAAAACCTTAGTCCTATTCTTTATGATTACAGCATTATCAAAAGCTTCGTCGCAGAGTTCGCTTAGCTCATTTAGTTGCAGCTTCGGAAAGTTGCAGGCTTCTTTTAGATCAAAGTTTATTTCCTTTATAGCCCACAATGCTTTATGCTCTATCTCGACGGGTAAATGACATGCTTTCCCAAACACTATCCTATATGGAGACATCCCTAGGTCGGTTTTATATGCAGTTCTGAATGCCCAAAGAGCATCTGTCAGTTTGGTCGACCAGTCTTTTCTATTTTTAGCAATAGTCTTCTCCAGGATAAATTTGATCTGTCTATTTGAAATTTCAGCCTGCCCGCTCGTTTGGGGATGATAGGGTGTAGAAAATCGGTGGTTGATTGAGTATTTCCGCATTAGAGTCTCGAAAGATCTGTTGCAGAAATGTGTCCCATTATCGCTAATGATAGCAGTGGGTGTCCAAATCGCGAAAAGATATTCTCTTTCAAGAACCTAATGACAACTTTATTGTCATTAGTGCGACATGGAATGGCTTCAACCCACTTTGAGACATAATCAACCGCCAGCAGTATGTACAAATTCCCAAAGGAGTTGGGAAAGGGACCCATAAAATCAATGCCCCAAACATCGAAGATTTCAACAACCAGAATGGGTTGCAGAGGCATTTCATTTCTCCGGGATATTCTACCTGTGTACTGACATTGTGTACAGGTTTTACAATAGTCAAATGCGTCCTTGAATAAGGTCGGCCAATAAAATCCACATTGCAAAACCTTTTCCGCCGTCTTTTTAGGACCGAAGTGACCCCCACAGGCCTGATCATGACAAAAAGAAAGAACACTCTTGAACTCTTCTTTCGGGACACACCGACGAATGATCTGATCAGGACAATACTTAAACAAGTATGGATCATCCCAGTAAAAGTGTTTTACTTGGGATAGAAAACGGTATTTGTCCTGTTTTGACCAATCGCTCGGTATAAGTCCCGTGACAAGATAGTTCACAATATCCCTGAACCATGGTTCATTGGATACGTTCAAGAATTGTTCGTCAGGAAATGAATCATTGATCGGCAGGGTCACAAGGGAAGAAGAGATGCGTGAAAGATGGTCGGCTACTACGTTTTCACATCCTTTTTTATCTTTGATAACAAGATCAAATTCTTGTAATAGAAGGATCTAACGTATTAGTCGACCTTTTGCATCTTTCTTTGCCAGAAGATGTTTTAAGGCGGAATGGTCAGTGTACACAACTATAGGAGAGCCAATTAAGTAAGGCCTGAATTTTTCTAATGCAAATACAACCGCTAAAAGTTCTTTCTCGGTGGTTGTATAGTTGATTTGTGCATCGTTCGGGGTCTTACTTGCATAGTAGATCACGTGTGGCATCTTTTCAATGTGCTCTCCTAAGACTGCACCTACTGCAAAGTCGGATGCGTCACACATCAGCTCAAAAGGGTAGTCCCAATTTGGAGACGATAAAACGGGGGCTGAAGTGAGTGAGTGTTTAAGTGAGTCGAAAGCTGTCTCACAGTCCGAGTCAAAGTGGAAGGTCATATCCTTGGCCAGGAGAAGAGTTAAAGGTCTAGCAATTTTGCTAAAGTCCTTAATGAATCTTCTATAAAAGCCCGCATGGCCAAGGAAAGATCGAATATCTTTGACGCTTTTGGGATGAGGGAGGTTTTGAATGACATCTATCTTAGCTCTGTCAACCTCAATGCCTTTTTGTGAAATAACATGTCCAAGTACAATTCCTTCTTGGACCATAAAATGGCATTTTTCCCAGTTCAAAGTCAAGTTCTTCTCTTTGCAACGAGTAAGAACAGCGTCAAGATTCGATAGGCAATCGGAAAAAGAGTCTCCAAAAATCGAGAAATCGTCCATAAAGATCTCCAGAAAATTCTCTACAATATCAGAGAATATCCCCATCATACACCGCTGAAAGGTAGCGGGAGTATTGCATAATCCAAAGGGCATGCAACTGTAAGCAACGGTACCAAAAGGACAAGTAAAAGTGGTTTTATCTTAATCCTTTTTGGCGATGGGGACCTGATTATACCCTGAGTATCCGTCCATAAAGCAATAATACTCTCGTCCCGCTAAGCGTTCCAGCATTTGATCAATGAATGGTAGAGGAAAGTGGTCTTTCCTCGTGGCAGCATTGAGTTTTCTATAATCAATACATACACGCCAACCAGTTTGGGCGCGTGTCTGAATCAACTCATTTGCCTCATTGGTTATAACAGTGATGCCGGATTTCTTAGGAACGACATGTATAGGACTCACCCATTGGCTATCGGAGATAGGGTATATAATACCATTATCTAGGCATTTGACGATCTCTTTCATCACCGCTTCCTTCATGACGGGATTCAACCGTCTCTGTGGTTCTCGGGTTGGTCTGGCATCATCCATCACATGTATATGATGTTCAACAATCAAGGGATTAATCCCTTTGATGTCCGCCATACTCCAACCAAACGCCTCTTTATTAGATCTCAATACCGATAAATGTGCATTCTCTTGCTCTGATGCTAGAGAAGCGGATATGATAACCGGTAATGACTCATTCTTACCTAAATATGCATATTTAAGGTGAGAAGGTAAAATTTTGAGATCTAAAGTGGGTAGAGAAATAATAGAAGGTGGGATCATCGAATGATTTTTGGAGTTACAAAGAATCTCAGAGCCTGTGAAAGATACAGACTCGGGTGGAGTAAAGTCAGGAGTGCAGGACTCAAGTGTAGGAAAGGTGTCCTCACTAAGATCATGTGTAAGATCAAGCAGAGATGTGGTAATGTCGTCGAGATCTAGAAAGCAAAGATCCTCAGCTCCACAACTATCGGGAGCGATCTCGTGGACAGAGCACACATCTAGAATATGAGCAGAGGGTTCTGATGGCTGACTTCCAACTTTCTAGATATTTAGTTCAATGGTCATTTTTCTAAATGATAAATTCATTGAACCATTTCTACAGTTTATAATAGCATTGGAAGTGGCAAGGAAAGGACGACCCAGAATCACCGGAATTTGACCCCGGGGGTTTGCTACAGGCTGTGTATCGAGTACAATGAAGTCTACAGGGAAAACAAATTCCCCGACCTTTATCAACACATCCTCTAGTTCGCCCCTTGGTTTGGTGATTGAACGGTCTGCCATTTGGAGAGTGCAGTGAGCAGGTTTCAACTCTTCAATCCCTAATTGCTCATATACCGAATATGGAAGTAGGTTAACATTTGCGCCAAGGTCTAAAAGAGCACGATTTATGTTTTTACCCCCAATAGAAATCGATATTGTAGGACATCCTGGGTCCTTACGTTTCTTTGGTAGCTGGGGGATAAAAGCAGTGCTAATATTATTAGACATAAAGACCTTCTTCGGCACTTGAGTCTTCCTCTTCCTAGTGCACAAGTCCTTAAGAATTTTCGCATAAGCGGGGACTTGTTGAATTGCATCTAGGAGAGGGATATTGATGTTAACCTGTTTGAACATTTCCATAATTTTCTCCATATGAGGACTCGTTCTGTTAGCCCTTAACCGATTCGGGTAAGGTGCTTTCGCAATGAACGTCGGGTCCATCATAGGAGAAGGAAGAGGGGGTAGACAAGATCCTAAAAGAGGTGTGGGGACCGTCTGTGGAGAACTAGAAGGGCTATACTGAGGTGTCGAGCCTAGTGGGAAATGGAGAATAGGCTCGCGAGAAGGTGGTGTGGAAGAAGAAGAAGGATCAGAAGGAAAAGTGTGTGTGTGTGGAAAGGTCTGAGCCGGGGTGTTGATATGATTTTCAGTATCATCAACTTCTTCCCAAACATGGTTGTTCAGCACTCTTCCTGATCTCAACGTTGTGATGGCATTTACATTGTAATGCCCAGGATTCCGTAGGGGTTGAGACGGAAGTTTCCCTTTTTCTCTCGCACTCATTTCGGTTTTAAGTCGTGCGATTTCAGCTTCCATCGTTCTGATACTCTCAGCTTGGGACGCTGAGTTTTTCTTTATCTCACCGACGGAAGATCTAACCTCAGCCGAAACCTCTTTGAAATTTGACAAAAGTGATTTCATGGTTTGAGTGAATTGAGAGAACTCGTCAGAACAGGTCATAGGATTAGACTGTATAGGAGTGTTGACCTGGTTTTGGAAGTTTTGTGACTGGTAGGGGTGCTGAGTGAGTTGAAGGGGTTGCTGTGGTGGAGGAAGAGCCTTTTGAAATTGATTCGAGTTTGGAACCGTGTTTTGAGATTGTTGTTGGTTCCAAGCAAAATTCGGGTGATTCCTCCAACCCTGATTGTACGTGGAAGAATATGGATCGTTTCTAGGTCGTTGGAATGCGGCATTAGAATGCTCGTGACCTTGAAACGCAGAGTTTAATGGACATTCTTCCGTTAAATGACACGGATCAAAACAGCACCCACAAACAGTTTTGGGGAGCGACACTGGGTTTAGGGAGGCTGCTGCAAATTTGTGTTCCATAGCGTCGAGCTTCTTTTGCATTGCTGCCATCTCAGCTCGAACACCTATGGACACATCTATTTGGTGTACGCCACCCCTATTCAATGGTTGGGTTCCACTCTCCCACTGTAGTGATTTTTCAGCGAACTCTTCTAAATACTTCCAAGCTTCCCCATCATCTTTGGTCATAAAAGTACCTTGACACATGTTTTCAAGGCTCTGTTTAGTGTTTGGATTAATGCCCTCATAAATGATTCGGCAAAGCTCCCATATCGGGATGCCGTGATGAGGACACTGAACCAATAGATCCTTGAAACGTTCAAAGCATTTAGAAAATGGTTCAGTAGGGAGCTGGGCAAATTGATTCAGTTCGCTACGGATTCGAGCTGTCTTTTGTATTGGGTAAAATTTCTTAAGGAATGCAGCGACGAATTCTTCCCAATTCGTAATAGAGTGTGCGGTAGTGTTATATAGCCACTTCTCGGCTATATCGCACAAAGTAAATGGAAGAAGTCGTAGACGCATCGCATCCACTGAAAGTTGTGACGTACCCATGATTGCGCATACGTTTTCAAATTTGGTAATGAAAACGTAAGCATCGTCAGTCTCGAGTCCGTGGAATTTGGGTAAAAGGTTGATGTATTGGGGTTTAATCTCAAAGTTATCCCCATTGGCTGGTGGTGTGGATAAGCAGGTCGAAAGAGGACCTCGAATAGGGTAGCACCTCTCCTGGAGAGAGATGCGGGGTGGATTCTGCGCACCAACGGACGGCGGCAGATTAGGGTTAAAGAAATTTGATGGATTCGGATCCATCGGAGTGGGTGTGGTAGTGGGTAAAGAAACGGTAAATGGAGAAATATCGACTTCGGAGTCGATAAAGGGTACGCGGACTAAACGGGCACTAGAATCCCGTGTCCAGCCTATCTTGTACTAAAAAGGGTTAGTACAAGTGGCAGCGTTGGCTTATAATTAGGGGTAATGAATGAATGCGGTGTTTGCTTTGAAAAAGGGACGGATTTTGAAAAAAATGATGCGACACAACAAATGCAACACACAAAAGCTAGAATCTAGTGGTCACCTAGGTCCGGCTCTAGACCGCTCCTAACTGCCAAAAGACAAGTCGCAGGATAGAATCCTCCACTGCCTCTTTGTCCCCCTGTGGCCAGGTAAGTGCCAGGTAAGTGGGAAGGTACTCCACTATGTAAGTAGTGGGCCTAATTAATAACCACTTGTCTTCGACACACTTTCCCAGGCACCACAAGAAAACGCGGATAAGCAATGAATTACCCACGGCCTTCTTCTGTCCTAAGTGAGTGCGACGGTCCTTAGAGTCATCTCTAGATATTTTTTAGTTAATGTGGGTCAATGCGGATGCAAGTTTTGCGCTTTTCGGGGCCTAGGAAGGGTAATGAAATCCCCACCTAATTTGGATTTGGCCGTGCCCCTTAATTTCCGTATTATAATGCAAAAAACCAAGAAACAAAATCACGCACAAATTTAATTTTGCTTTTTGCGGCGCTGCGATTATTTGCAAAGAATCCTGCAGAAAATTATTAGTTGGAGCTAAAAAGAGGAGAGAAGAGAAGGTAAGAAATCACCTGAAGCAAAAATTTTGCAGAGATCCCCCAAGATTGCCACGGTTCCGCCGCATATGGGTACTTAAACCGCGGTTCCGCGGTCGAATGATGCGATCACTTAACCAAAATTCACCAGGGAGCTTTTGTAGACTCCCTCTGCTCTCTGGTATATTCCAAATTTTTTTTTTCCAATTTCCAGCAATCTCCAGATCTCCTTGCAATGAACCACAACAAATCGTTTAGGGTTTTGCACGAATTTTGATCTCAAAAATCACAATGGAATAAATCTTTCAATTCAAATTATAATATGAAACGAATTAGCGCGTAATCCCCGGCAACGACGCCATTTGATTGTTAAAGAATTTCTTGTTTGGGTAGTAAAAGTAAGTAGTATCGAATCAATTGTTTCCCGATAACGGTTTCATTTGATCGATAACAGTATCTTGTATTGGTTTTTAGAAAATTGTATAAAGATATCACAACCGAAGAATTAAATTTGACCGCAATCAATTACGGTGTCAGTTGTAGATCGTAAGCGAGTGCGGATCGTCCACAGGGATTATGCGATTCGTTTTTATATTTGTTTTGTTTGAATTGAAAAGTTAATCGAAAAGAAAAGAAAGCATGATTCAAGATTTATCAATTGTTTCAAGTGTCACTATTCTATTCAAGAATCAAGAAAATGATAAACAATCGAGAATCGGGTTTTGATAATATTTCCCAACCAAATGTCAAGAATTTAAATGAGGCTCGTAGGAATCGATCGGATCTATAGACGTGATGTAATCTCAAGATTTCGTGTTCTAGTCCTTCGAAGGATTGATACTAGATCGATGATGATCGACGAGAGTTAGGGTTTTCTTGATGAAACTAGGGTTTCATCGTTTAACCCTTGTTCTTTCGTCGATATCATTCGCATTCTAGCCTCTAGCAATTTCAAGAAACGATCGTAACTCCCCAATCTCGAGCGATATCAATCAAGAAAGCATCGCAACGAATTGGGTCGACGATTCTTGAACTTGCTAGGGTTTACAAAACTCGTAGGATTCAAGAATCGATTTAAGATATGTTACATCATCATTCTATTGATCGTCTCGACTCCTCGCCGAGCGGAGTATTACTCAAACATCATCACACAAAAAGCTTTCAAGAATTGAAAAGATATCATGATGCAAGAATTTAAAGAAAACAAGATAAAAGAATATCACCTTTTATTTATATCAACAATTTGATTACAGTCGCTCAAGAACAACAAGTGGAAGAACTAAATTGTCGATTTGGCGTCCCTCGGCTCCGTGAGTCGCGGATCGGCTTTGACCACTTGCTCTGTTGAAGATCGGCTTCGCTCATAAAAGGTTGCAAGGCTTCTTGCTTGATGGGGTACTCGGGATCTTGGCTTTTGATTGGAATTAGGGTTAGGGTTTCACACAAGTCCTCTCACTAGACTTGTGGAAGAAAATGAAGAAAGAGAGTGAATAGATATATTGACTACTAGAATGAACTAATGGAGGGATTTTTCCATGATAGTTTACAAGTGAGCCTAGGGTCTTATTTATAGATCTCCCAAACCCTAGGTCTAGGTTAGAAATTACAATTCCCTCCAAAAGTTTGTTGAGGCTTCTAGAAGGAGTTTGTTAGGAGCTAGCTTAGGGTTTAAGCTAGGATTTAGGGAGAAGTTTCTAGAATGATAGGCTAGTTTAGTATTGATTCCAAAGCTTGCTGATCTGGCAGAAGTCTCTGGAGTCTTCTGGAACTTGAAGTATATGAGCTGAATGAGGGCCCTGAGTGAAGAATTTTGATGCAAAGATCAGGTGATGACGTGGTAAGACGGCCGCGGAACCGCGGCGCAAGCAGGCTCCGGCCGCGGTTCCGCGGCTCTTTAGAGGCCTTAGGGCTTGTGTCTTCTGGTGTGATCTTGGGCTGGCTTTTGGAGCTTAATCTGATGTGTTGATTTGTAATTTCCCCTTTGGATTGATACCAGAACTGAAATCATTGAGTTTGCGTAATGTTTGATCGGTACCGTATAAATTTTGGCCTTTCTTCTGGATTTTCCTGCACAGATCTCAAAACAAGTGTTGCGCAATATAGGGATGATGCGATGCCATGAAATGCAGTCAATTTCCCTAGAAATGCCGGTTGAAGAGTCTAATACATGCAATCTGATATTTTGCGACAGTTTTGCTAATATGTGAAATATGAATACCGTACACTTCTAAATGAGTGCAAATGATAGGGAAATTGCCGTGTAAAAGATGCAATATTTTCGACTAATCAGCACCTGCCTATGGTTTGGAAGAAGACTATCTAATAAGCGTAATAGGTGTACTCTCCTAAACCAAGGAGCCCTCGCAAGCTGAGAGAAGGTGATGATAAAAGACAACTGAATAAACCAATTCAATTTCTCCTGAACCTTGATCCATCCTCGAAGAAGTCCCTTCGAGTTTGTGTATAACCATACGATGGATCTATCCAATGGAAGTGGATGTTCGTAGTGATACGAGGTGTTCTGAGAAATTCAAAGGGTAAAAGAAGGAGCGGCAATGACTTATGCAACTAGGACAATCCAAAAGCCAGTATTTTAAGAAGGTTCAGTCAACTTGGTCACTGAGTCATAATCTAGGGTCGTTCAAAGGTCGCTGCCAAAGAGAGAGAGAGAAAAGAAACACTCTCCATGCACTCTAACCTAGATCAGAATGGTTATCACTTTATCTAATCAGGAAACCTCCGACTGTACTGTCAAATTCTCTTCCAAACCTAAAAGAAGAATCAATCGGGATCACCCGAAGAGTAAACCAACTCATCAGTGGGAATCGGGATCCAACTCTCATCGCATGATAACGTGAAGGTATCCACTCACGTTATCACACTTCAGAAGGTATGCGCATGCCTGGAAAGTTTCAGTTTTTTTAGAAACTCCCGATATAATTTTTACCCCATGTTCTTATGACCTTGACAAAGGCCAACAAATCATAAGTCATATGTCAAGTTCTACCCATCATTATCTTGTTAATTCGAACCCACCCGTACATACCCTTGACGAAGGCCAACAAAGTAATACGACTGTCCCAAACCAACTCATTTATCTATGCAACAGAAAAGTAACAAGCAGCTACCATCCACTATGCCTTGATTGTTAGGTTTACATAGCACCTTATGAAGGGTTTGGAAGCATCACATGTCTCAAAATTAAATTTTTTAAGGTGCTAAATGAACATACAAAGAATCATTCCTAGAAAATTAGGGTTTCAAAACTTAAACAACATCACAAGTAACAAAGGCTAGGGTTTTGAGAGTACAACCTTTGTAGCTCCCTAAGCTAGACTCCTAGACCACTTGAGGGTTGGAAAAGGGTTCGCTTGGGGTCTTCTAATGTCCACGACGATCCACCCGAAACTCCTTTGTCCAAGCTTATAACTTCACTTGATCAAGAGAAGAAAATGAAGCTAACACTCTTCACAAGTGGGCAAGACTAGTGTAGAATGGTGTTGTGGTTGCTTTTCTCACTTCAAAATCCTAACTTGGTGAGTGTTTTTCTCACTATAGAAATCTAGAGAGCAAAAGAACAAGGAGGAAGAAGATGATGGCTTTTTAAGAACAAGAGAAAAGATAATCTCTTTTGAAAAATAGAAAATATAAGCATATATATTTTCCACTCTTCATCTCAAACCATGGTTAAATAATAAAGATATTATTGTATTTGAGTTAAAACACAAAAGGAAAGTTAATCCATGGTTAATAAGTAGGTGAACATGGTTAGTTCAAAGAAGAGTGTAGAAACTACACCATGAATTACCCTTTTTCTTTTTCTTTTGTTTTTAACACAAATACAAATAATAATCAATATATTAACACAAGGTGTGAGTCTTATATTGCCACCATCTTCTATGTATATACAACCATGAAGGATGATGTATGTATGTATGTGTGCATGCACATCCATATGTGCATGAACAAGAATGAATGCATACATGCATGCATACATCCAAAAATACAATAAAGGATTTCTAGTGAGAAAATAATGGTCAAATGATAAATCAACACTTGATTTAGCAATCCGGTCATATCACATACGACCTGACCAAAAGCAAGCCGCCCGATTAATATACGGTATCTTATACGCGCATTTTAACCGGGTCCATGCGCATATCGCATACGCGCACTACAACGTTTCGCCTGGACTAGGTAACTCCTTTGTGGGACTCTAAGACTCGTAAATACGCCGGCAGTGGGTGATGATCATATCAAGCATCCCCAAGCCGCAAGCGGTCAGCAAAACGTAACGGCCACCCGGGTATTGAGCGATCAGAAGAAAACAAGCGAACCTGCTACAACTCCGGTCGAGCCAACAGGAAACACTACCGTACAGTCCAGTCTCTTCGTCAGATATGCTGCATATCGAGCCTAGGGATGGTCATGTCGACCCCAATAACTCAATAAGTCGGGCCGGTGAATGGTCTATAACAGATCGAGAAACTACTGATAACACTTATCAGTAAATCTCAGCAGCCCTGGCCAGGGACTTACTGATATAACCAGTCGAGCACAGCACAGCATCAACTCCCAATACCGGGTGTAGCATTTTGAAAATCGTTTCGGTGAAATTTCGAAAAAATCGGTAAAATAAGGGGGTTTTCTATAAAAAGTCAAAATGCAAATATCTTATTATAAAAATTAAATATACATATTCTAGCTATGTAATTGCTATTATTTGGTGTTTATTGAGCCGATGGTGAAATTTCAAATTTTCTGAAAAAAATATTATTTTATTATTATTTAAGCCGTCACTAATACATTTAATTAGGGAAAATTACAAATTGGAATGAGTTGAAACAAATTTTGTGCATCATAAAACATTAAATAAAATTTTAACATGTGGTTTTTGGAACGAAATCATTTGCCAAAACGGTTTAGAAATTATTGAAGAAAAAAGGCTTTTTTTTAGCGTAAATGGATGTTTGGGGTATTGTATTTATCATTTTTCACCACCCCACACCCGTGCCCACACCCACACACACCCACTTACCCCTCCCCATGGCTGAATTCAGCACCCACCATATCTTTTCCCCACTTGATTTTCAAGGAAAAGGAAATGAAAGAAAAGAAAAGAAAATGAGTGAAGTAGTTAGACTTTTGACTTTGTTTGACCTTGACTTTGCCCCACTTTCTCTACCTCCCTCTCTCTCCTCCCCCACTCCCATTTCTGGTCGAAATCCCTTCTCCATACAGCAGCAGCCCCCCTCCATTTTCCCCTCTCCTTTCTCTTCAAAACTTCATCAAAAATTGCTCAAAATCCATCAAAAAAATCCCAAAACCCAAATCCGACTCCTACCCATTTTAGCTTAGCCCGTATAGCATGGATCCTTGTGAAAAGAGAGCATTTTGGGAGGCCATGGAGTCTTGTGGACCTTCATATATTTTTGGGTATAATTCTAAAACTTTTTGCTTAAATTGTTACTTGTTTCTTAAAGCTAATTTAAATTAAGTGTTAACTTGGATATGTGAGTTTAATTGCAAGTTTTGGATTTCAAGTTAGGGTTTGTTGTGGAAATGAGTTGTGTTTGATTGTGCATGGTTTAGTGAAGTGGTTTAACATAATTAGTTTTGTAGAAAACTAATCTAGTTGTTAATTACAAGTTGTTACTTGAAAAATTGTGTTAATTTGCTAATTGCTTACTAGGTTTTTGAAATTTGTTAAATTCTTGGGATTAAAAATGTGATTAGGGTTTTCTTGGCTTCATTAACTTTATTAAGTGTGGTTTAATGCTTTGGATCATGCAAATCTAAGCTAGATTGTAGTTTGTGCATTTTTGCTTTGAAATTGTGAAAAAAAAGGGTATTTTTGTAAACTAGAATATTAGGATTTTTGGAATTTAATGAGATTAAATTCCGGAAATTTTTTATACGACTTATTTAAGATATTTAATAAGTATATTGGCCGCGACTTTCATTTAAACATCATGTTTTGTACAAAAACGGCGAATTGTGCTTGCTAGATTTTCGGAAAAATGACTTTTTAAGTGAAAATAGGGTTTTGTGAGTTTTAACCTAGTTTATATTAAAATTAGTGTTCGTGAATGTGCAAATGAGTGTGATTGGATTTTTCTCGATGGTTTGACGTTTGTACATCGACATCGAGGGTTGGTTTTACTATTCTTGCATGCGTGGGCGATAGGTTTGGACCTATGCGTGATACGCGTGCCGATTTGATTTTCGTATGCCGTTTCAATTTCGAATTTAGTTTTAATGCGATATGGTACGTTATGATATGTAGGTACCCCCATGTGGACTTCGAGACGACAAGCAAGCGCGTGGCGACGTCGGCACCGGCTAGCGAGGACCAGGTGAGTAGATTTATATCTACGGGGAGAAGTCGGGTGGATGGCGTATAGCACCCCCGCAGTCCGTGGTGGTGTATACGGATGCGTATACACACCAACAATTTTTATATGTTTTTGGGATTAATAACGGTGCTTAGGATGGATATTAGTGTGTTGGATTATTTTAGCATTGCGAACCCTAGAATAGTGTTGCACTACACATACACACATACATACTTGTATACATTCCTATTGATATGTGCTCATGGGAGTCATTATAGCTATGTGTTCACATGGGTATGGGACTATGTGTTCACATACGGATTGAGGATGATACTTGGGATTGAACTGAGTCGATGAGATTCGATTTGAAGCCGTGAGATCGGTGATATAGCAGGGTTCGTATCTTAGATACGACATGACGTTGTAGCGGGTCCTTGACGTAGTGTTTCACACACGTCCATGCTTACGTAGGCGGTATCAGTATGGTACTAGACGTAGATCAGTACCCCGATCATGATATTTGATAAAGAGGATACCAGGTGAATAGTATGATGAATGTGATATTGACCCGTACCCAGATTGGGATGCCGTACGACGGATTTACGTACGAGCTATATTGATGATTGATCCGCACTCTTGACTTGGGATGCTTGATTATAGATATGGTATCGGATATGATATTATTGAGGCGAGATCACCGACTATACATATACAGGTATGTATATGTATCGACTCAGATGATAGGCGGTTTCCTTACCTGTAGTTCAGCTTGTAGTTCAGCCGTATAGTTTAGTGTAGTTGTTAGATTAGATTAGACTTCTTACTTATTTCAAAAACTAACGAATCGTGGGCATTTTTAAAGACAGCTCAAGGGAATCTACGGATATTTCAAAAACGACGTATCTTTTCACAAAAACACCGTAGCCCCTATTTTCAAAACCCCATGATTCGTGTTATTTCAAAAGGCACCATTCCTAGGACTTATATTAGATTATTGCTGATTAGTTATCGTTGTGTCTAGTATTCAGCTCCCGCACATTATTGCTGTTCGCTCTGCCTCGCATATTTATTTTGTTGCATATTCCATTATTGATATCATGCTGTTAGGACACCAGCACCATTACCGATGATGCGTATGTACCACGTACACCTACTTGCCGGCTCACACACATCTTCATCGGTAATTGCCATGTCACGTACACTTTAGAGAATATAATTGCTTGACTTAGATTGTTAGCTAGTAGTGTTGACATGATATTAGTGTACTTCCCTTATATGCCATATTAGACATTGTAGTTATTACCTACCACTTCATGCATACTGTTATTCAGTTGTTCATGCCTAGTTCATTATCATTGACATATGCACTTATGATGATTTCTTGAGATTTATGATATTTCTGGATTTCGGGGAAAGCCGCAAAATTTACAACTTATGATCTTTTAAAATATAAAATGTTGCGGTTTTCTAGTGATGTAAAGTGTCGTCCACCATGAGTTTGCTGTGGTTTTGGAGATCCGTGTCGAGGAGTGGAGGAACCGTCACGGGTACATGGTGGGCCCGGTATGGTACCCCGGGGCAAGAGGAATGTGGTGTTGACGTTGAGTCTGGCTGGGGAGCACTACCTACCGGTGATATTACCCGACGCGTCGGATATCCGGAGGATACCGTCGTGGTCTTGAGATGGATGGTAGGGGCCGGTCCGGACTGACGGCGCCCTAGATATTGAGATTTAGACATTGATATTTCGAGACAGTGAGATTTATGTTTTGTGTCGATGCTAGACACTGTTGATACTGATTTCATTATGATACCTCAGTTTAAAAATACGAAGGAAATCTCACTAATTTATGAAAACAGTTTCTTCATTTACATGTATTCTGTTTCATGCATTCATACCTCATTCATATGATATATTGCTACCTGAGGCACTGACACAGGCACATGAAATTATACTCGGGTTAGATATTACCCTAGTCATTGTTATAGGCTGCCTGTTATACTTATATTTGAGGATATATTATGATCATTGACCTAGGTTGCGTTATTTATGCGATTTCTGTGCGTAGATGTTTTTCTATTCACGAGTTGGCAACTCACCCCCGTTGTGCCCCAGTTTCTTGCAGATTTGCCGTACAGGTTTCATTACGGCTTGCGGGCTCAGTTTCATTCGGGTGATTTGCTAGTAGGTGGGTTTACTTGTATCATACCCCCATTATTTATCTTGTATATCATTATTCTGTTGTATCTAGAATTCCATCAACCAACCATGTATTTATTGAGATAGAGACCAGTGTTGGTTATTCTTTCGACCTTAGAGTCGCTCGTTATTTTTCTGGTGGTTTTGAGTTTCCTTTGAGTTTTGATCCTCGCCATTGGCGTTGTATATTATATTGTTTGTGTGGTTGTGACCGTCGATTGACGAAGAGCTAGCTCCCGCTTGGGGATGCCTTTTCTTGATTTCGTATACTATTCATGTTGTATCCCGTTTGGGGGCCAGTATTTACAAAGGAGACTCTGCCGAAATTTTCAGTAAATTTTTTGATGTTTTAAAAACCGCATAATTCGGCTTATGCTATTGAAATTACTTGCTTTAAGTTGTTTTTCCTGCACTCTACTATTTTCTTGGTTTGGATTTCTGGGTTTTCGGTTTACTTAGATTACGTACGCCTCGAGACGTTCGTAGTTTAAGTGCCGGTCATGTTCCGTACTTTCGGGTCGTGACAAAGTTGGTATCAGAGCGTTAGGTTTTAACCTTCGGAGCGTAGGATGACCCTTGGTTGATGGAATAGGTGACTAAAGTAGAGTGACGTACCGTTGGTATGTTCCGCGGCATATTTACGACACGCCACTCCACTTATGAAGCCTTAGGATGTGCATTTCCTTGTTCAGTATTATATTCATTCCGATCTAGCCTCATCGGTATCAGTTTGGTTTTGCTGCTACGGTTACGGCAGGGAGAGCTACGGCTAGAGTTACGGTCAGCACAAGCTCGTCACGAACGAGGACTGACCAGGGCGAAATTCCGGCGACACACGATTGCAGAGATGTGTCTTTTTACTGTGTTTCCGCGCCACGAGCGTTTGGCGGATCGCCTTTATGAGGTTACTTGGATGTGCTGATCGACACTAGAGGATTGAGCCACTGACAGAGGCCAGCCAGATTTTGATGACCGTTGGCGTGTTGCTTACTCCTGATGATTGAGGCACTGTTCAGCGTGCAGACGAGCGAGCCAGTTGTTGCTGCGAGCGACGAGATATCGCCCCATATGTTGGAACTATGGCGGGGCGAGCTGTACGAATAGATGATAGAAGGTCGCTAGTCACCCGATGATGAATGACTAGGAAAGGTGGTTCGTTCTCTTACCCCGATGCGAGGTCATCAGATAAATTGATTCCAGCTAGAGACGACTTCACGCGGAGACGTTGGGAGTCGACAGAGACGATCGAATGTCAGAAACCTATTTATCCAAGTTTAAAGTAGTCGGAAAGACATGCAGGCAATTCTATGGTCCCTCTAGAAGAATGAAACCCTAACTCGACTTAATGACCGTGTGAAAGCCTTTGAACCTTCGGGTTTGCGGCAGTTCTACGGCGCCATTAGTGAGGCTTGGGTTTGCCCTTCTACGGCTGGACCACCGATGCTGTGGTATGTACTCGATACTATTAAACTGTGCCTAAGAGGTTGAGCTCTTAGGGGATTATAAGGTTTTGACGACTCGATCGGATGGCTCGACTTAATTCGGATGCTAGGTGGTGAGATGCATTCTTGGGAGACTCCAGATACGAGGATAGTCGTTGGAGCTCAGTCCATGCAGCCGCGACGAGACGAGTCCAAAGCAGACAACAGTAGAGAAAAGTGAAGTAAGAGGTTTGTACCAGATCTAGATGAGATGACGTTCCACTCCGCCGACATCAGAGAGGCGATGCGCATGCCGAGGCATGGTACTTGGACTTACCTTCCAGAAGGAGTCGCGATGAGTATGCAGTCGTTCCAGAGCAAGATGCAGATATAGGAAAGGACAACGACTTCCGGACAGTTGGCAGAGACGAGACATGGAAGAGACCGTGAGCAGGATTCCTTCCAGGACACTGCTGCAATGATACTTACACCCAGGATCAGATGCGTCACGTACATTCAGAGAGCCAGAGGCCGACGCCAGTGATATGCTGTCTTACGAGTGGTCGCGATGATTGACCAAGAGATGACCAGAGAAGTGCCAGAACGTAATCGTCCCCGTTAGCACACCTGATAGGGCCGATGAGCCGATGGACCGAAAGATCGGTAATTCATAGTGGAGACCTTGACCCAGGAGTGGTCATGGTTACGCACGCCAGCAGGACAGAGTTCATGATCATCGACGAGACGTTCCACTAGTGACCGCGACAGTTGGCCGAGATTCTTAGAGGATGCGCTTGAGCAGTACTATTCCGCCATTATTGATTACGATGTTTTGGGTGATTTATTCGTATGATTTGATTTTGATGATTGAGGATTTACGATCTTTGCACAGTGTTGCACTTGATATCGTTTTCGTTCTTTAGTTTCACATGTTTGTGATTTTACGGTTTTAAACAGTTGAGTTGGTTTTGTGCGTATGCATGCACACGATTTCGTTCCTGCACTCGGTATAGTTTATATATGCTTGCAGTGCAGTGATACGCCTTTTGTGCACTTAGATGCACTGGACTTCGATTTTGATTGTGATACTCGATATTTGTTTTGTGCACCTTGTGCACCTGATTGCTTTTGCGCACGTTCGGCGCTTGATATTGGATTTCATGATTTCATGCACGATAGATGCACCTGATTTGGATTTTCGCGCATGTGGGGCGCATGTTTTGAAGGGTGATTTTGGTGCACACCAGAGGCACTAAATCGAGATTTTTTTTTCGTGCATGTCAGATGCACCTGATTTTGCTGTCAGGCACACATGTTGCCTACGACAGATGTTTCGTGCACACCTGATGCACTTAGATGTTGTTTCTGTGCGCATGTATGGCACATTCATGGATTTTGATTTCCGTGCGCACCAGACGCACGTAGTATTCATGTGCATATTTTGGGATTGATTTCTTATAGAGCAGTACGTTTTTATGATATTGCTATGTGTTTTCGTACTGAGCAGGACTAGTCAGAGGACAGTACCTGAATACATTTTGCATGCATTGATAGTTATTGAAGGGATTTCCAAAAAGCGAGCTATAGCCTCAGTATTTACCTACGCGTCTGATATGACACGAAATGTTTAAAATAAGAAGACCCTTCTAAATTGTTTCCAAAACGGCGGAACGTGCATTTCAAACAAAGGTATATATATATAGTTATTTTCTTATGATAGACGTCCGCCACTGTGCAGTGTTATACGCGTTGCACAGCGACTTAAAGAGATTGGCATGCATTTCCTTCAGACACTTACAGATATAGATTCGATATTTACATGTTTAGTTTCGAGTTATGTCATATCGGTTTTGATTTGGATTTGGCATTGATGTCTTCTCCATGACTCCGATGATTGCGGAATGCTTGACGGAGTTTTGATTTGAGTTATATGCTCATTTTTCATGCGCTGCGCTACGATTTGTTTTATGTATTTACAATTTCGGAGCCCCGACGACTTGATGGGTTTTCTTAGATATTTTAGTATTTGGGGGAGTTTGAATTTAAATTCGGGGACCGAATTTCTTTAAGGGGGGAAGATTGTAGCGTTTTGAAAATCGTTTCGGTGAAATTTCGAAAAAATCGGTAAAATAAGGGGGTTTTCTGTAAAAGGTCAAAATGCAAATATCTTATTATAAAAATTAAATATACATATTCTAGCTATGTAATTGCTATTATTTGGTGTTTATTGAGCCGCTGGTGAAATTTCAAATTTTCTGAAAAAAAATATTATTTTATTATTATTTAAGCCGTCACTAATACATTTAATTAGGGAAAATTATAAATTGGAATGAGTTGAAACAAATTTTGTGCATCATAAAACATTAAATAAAATTTTAACATGTGGTTTTTGGAACGAAATCATTTGCCAAAACGGTTTAGAAATTATTGAAGAAAAAAGGCTTTTTTTTAGCGTAAATGGATGTTTGGGGTATTGTATTTATCATTTTTCACCACCCCACACCTGTGCCCACACCCACACACCCCCACTTACCCCTCCCCATGGCTGAATTCAGCACCCACCATATCTTTTCCCCACTTGATTTTCAAGGAAAAGGAAATGAAAGAAAAGAAAAGAAAATGAGTGAAGTAGTTAGACTTTTGACTTTGTTTGACCTTGACTTTGCCCCACTTTCTCTACCTCCCTCTCTCTCCTCCCCCACTCCCATTTCTGGTCGAAATCCCTTCTCCATACAGCAGCAGCCCCCCTCCATTTTCCCCTCTCCTTTCTCTTCAAAACTTCATCAAAAATTGCTCAAAATCCATCAAAAAAATCCCAAAACCCAAATCCGACTCCTACCCATTTTAGCTTAGCCCGTATAGCATGGATCCTTGTGAAAAGAGAGCATTTTGGGAGGCCATGGAGTCTTGTGGACCTTCATATATTTTTGGGTATAATTCTAAAACTTTTTGCTTAAATTGTTACTTGTTTCTTAAAGCTAATTTAAATTAAGTGTTAACTTGGATATGTGAGTTTAATTGCAAGTTTTGGATTTCAAGTTAGGGTTTGTTGTGGAAATGAGTTGTGTTTGATTGTGCATGGTTTAGTGAAGTGGTTTAACATAATTAGTTTTGTAGAAAACTAATCTAGTTGTTAATTACAAGTTGTTACTTGAAAAATTGTGTTAATTTGCTAATTGCTTACTAGGTTTTTGAAATTTGTTAAATTCTTGGGATTAAAAATGTGATTAGGGTTTTCTTGGCTTCATTAACTTTATTAAGTGTGGTTTAATGCTTTGGATCATGCAAATCTAAGGTAGATTGTAGTTTGTGCATTTTTGCTTTGAAATTGTAAAAAAAAGGGTATTTTCGTAAACTAGAATATTAGGATTTTTGGAATTTAATGAGATTAAATTCCGGAAATTTTTTATACGACTTATTTAAGATATTTAATAAGTATATTGGCCGTGACTTTCATTTAAACATCATGTTTTGTACAAAAACGGCGAATTGTGCTTGCTAGATTTTCGGAAAAATGACTTTTTAAGTGAAAATGGGGTTTTGTGAGTTTTAACCTAATTTATATTAAAATTAGTGTTCGTGAATGTGAAAATGAGTGTGATTGGATTTTTCTCGATGGTTTGACGTTTGTACATCGACATCGAGGGTTGGTTTTACTATTCTTGCATGCGTGGGCGATAGGTTTGGACCTATGCGTGATACGCGTGCCGATTTGATTTTCGTATGCCGTTTCGATTTCGAATTTAGTTTTAATGCGATATGGTACGTTATGATATGTAGGTACCCCCATGTGGACTTCGAGACGACAAGCAAGCGCGTGGCGACGTCGGCACCGGCTAGCGAGGACCAGGTGAGTAGATTTATATCTACGGGGAGAAGTCGGGTGGATGGCGTATAGCACCCCCGCAGTCCGTGGTGGTGTATACGGATGCGTATACACACCAACAATTTTTATATGTTTTTGGGATTAATAACGGTGCTTAGGATGGATATTAGTGTGTTGGATTATTTTTGCATTGCGAACCCTAGGGTAGTGTTGCACTACACATACACACATACATACTTGTATACATTCCTATTGATATGTGCTCATGGGAGTCATTATAGCTATGTGTTCACATGGGTATGGGACTATGTGTTCACATACGGATTGAGGATGATACTTGGGATTGAACTGAGTCGATGAGATTCGATTTGAGGCCGTGAGATCGGTGATATAGCAGGGTTCGTATCTTAGATACGACATGACGTTGTAGCGGGTCCTTGACGTAGTGTTTCACACACGTCCATGCTTACGTAGGCGGTATCAGTATGGTACTAGACGTAGATCAGTACCCCGATCATGATATTTGATAAAGAGGATACCAGGTGAATAGTATGATGAATGTGATATTGACCCGTACCCAGATTGGGATGCCGTACGACGGATTTACGTACAAGCTATATTGATGATTGATCCGCACTCTTGACTTGGGATGCCTGATTATAGATATGGTATCGGATATGATATTATTGAGGCGAGATCACCGACTATACATATACAGGTATGTATATGTATCGACTCAGATGATAGGCGGTTTCCTTACCTGTAGTTCAGCTTGTAGTTCAGCCGTATAGTTTAGTGTAGTTGTTAGATTAGATTAGACTTCTTACTTATTTCAAAAACTAACGAATCGTGGGCATTTTTAAAGACAGCTCAAGGGAATCTACGGATATTTCAAAAACGACGTATCTTTTCACAAAAACACCGTAGCCCCTATTTTCAAAACCCCATGATTCGTGTTATTTCAAAAGGCACCATTCCTAGGACTTATATTAGATTATTGCTGATTAGTTATCGTTGTGTCTAGTATTCAGCTCCCGCACATTATTGCTGTTCGCTCTGCCTCGCATATTTATTTTGCTGCATATTCCATTATTGATATCATGCTGTTAGGACACCAGCACCATTACCGATGATGCGTATGTACCACGTACACCTACTTGCCGGCTCACACACATCTTCATCGGTAATTGCCATGTCACGTACACTTTAGAGAATATAATTGCTTGACTTAGATTGTTAGCTAGTAGTGTTGACATGATATTAGTGTACTTCCCTTATATGCCATATTAGACATTGTAGTTATTACCTACCACTTCATGCATACTGTTATTCAGTTGTTCATGCCTAGTTCATTATCATTGACATATGCACTTGTGATGATTTCTTGAGATTTATGATATTTCTGGATTTCGGGGAAAGCCGCAAAATTTACAACTTATGATCTTTTAAAATATAAAATGTTGCGGTTTTCTAGTGATGTAAAGTGTCGTCCACCATGAGTTTGCTGTGGTTTTGGAGATCCGTGTCGAGGAGTGGAGGAACCGTCACGGGTACATGGTGGGCCCGGTATGGTACCCCGGGGCAAGAGGAATGTGGTGTTGACGTTGAGCCTGGCTGGGGAGCACTACCTACCGGTGATATTACCCGACGCGTCGGATATCCGGAGGATACCGTCGTGGTCTTGAGATGGATGGTAGGGGCCGGTCCGGACTGACGGCGCCCTAGATATTGAGATTTAGACATTGATATTTCGAGACAGTGAGATTTATGTTTTGTGTCGATGCTAGACACTGTTGATACTGATTTCATTATGATACCTCAGTTTAAAAATACGAAGGAAATCTCACTAATTTATGAAAACAGTTTCTTCATTTACATGTATTCTGTTTCATGCATTCATACCTCATTCATATGATATATTGCTACCTGAGGCACTGACACGGGCACATGAAATTATACTCGGGTTAGATATTACCCTAGTCATTGTTATAGGCTGCCTGTTATACTTATATTTGAGGATATATTATGATCATTGACCTAGGTTGCGTTATTTATGCGATTTCTGTGCGTAGATGTTTTTCTATTCACGAGTTGGCAACTCACCCCCGTTGTGCCCCAGTTTCTTGCAGATTTGCCGTACAGGTTTCATTACGGCTTGCGGGCTCAGTTTCATTCGGGTGATTTGCTAGTAGGTGGGTTTACTTGTATCATACCCCCATTATTTATCTTGTATATCATTATTCTGTTGTATCTAGAATTCCATCAACCAACCATGTATTTATTGAGATAGAGACCAGTGTTGGTTATTCTTTCGACCTTAGAGTCGCTCGTTATTTTTCTGGTGGTTTTAAGTTTCCTTTGAGTTTTGATCCTCGCCGTTGGCGTTGTATATTATATTGTTTGTGTGGTTGTGACCGTCGATTGACGAAGAGCTAGCTCCCGCTTGGGGATGCCTTTTCTTGATTTCGTATACTATTCATGTTGTATCCCGTTTGGGGGCCAGTATTTACAAAGGAGACTCTGCCGAAATTTTCAGTAAATTTTTTGATGTTTTAAAAACCGCATAATTCGGCTTATGCTATTGAAATTACTTGCTTTAAGTTGTTTTTCCTGCACTCTACTATTTTCTTGGTTTGGATTTCTGGGTTTTCGGTTTACTTAGATTACGTACGCCTCGAGACGTTCGTAGTTTAAGTGCCGGTCATGTTCCGTACTTTCGGGTCGTGACACCGGGAGAGACGAAACCCCTCCTATCGCTCATCGCCTTCGTGTGTCTCGGGACTGTACCCAACGCCCACCTATTTGCACAACTCAGTAGAGCCGTGGTAGGGTGGTAATCAAAGTACAGTGGGAGAGCACACAATACTCTATGACGATCTCAGGTCTACAGACTAACCTGCACCAGTGTCACCTGAGAACTGCTATCCGACGATAGATATAATTCTATATAGGAGTTCTCGGTGAGTCCGTCCAGTGTACCCAGTCACCACTGAGCACCCGTATACGATCTCGATGTCAAATATCGATGAATGTGGGAACATTCATCGCCCATCATATGGGTCTAGTTGAAAGGTTCCTAGGCACCCTATAGATGTCTCACAAGGCATCGAACATGCCATTTTACAAAAATTATAGTGCCGAGAAACCCTAACACGGATCTTAGACTAGAATTCTAGGCGAAAAACTAAACAAGTTAGCAAATTAACCAAAGGTCGGAAGCTACAACCTTTGTAGATCCGGATTTCCACCTCCTTAGCTCCACGTGGTCGTCCCCTCGCTGTCCATCACGAACCTCGGACTCTCGCGACGGCTTCATCGGAGAAGTGAGCGGAATAGTTCGTCGGCTTCGTGTCAAAGACGATCTACGTCGAGGTTGCACTAGTTCAAGCTCCGACTTCACCAAGTAGTGAAACTTGTGAAGAAAACACCCAAAACCACTTGGCAAGAGGTAGAGGATGAAGAAATAGGAGGTGGGTTCACTTTAGATTTGGATTTCTCTCACTAAATCTTATGTTGCCATTGATGTAGCAAGCTTGAAGAAGAAGAAGAAGATGGTTATGATAAGTTCTATATCAAAAAAAATAGAAAATAAATACTTATCATAACTTAAACTAGGGTTAAGTGTAGAGAATAAACCATGGTCATTTGAGTGGGTTAGGGTTAAGCATGAAGACAAGAATGGTTAGCAAAGTCAAAGCTTCATGAAGCTTCAACATAAAACAAATAAAGCCACCATTCTTATCTTAAACTTATCCAAATAAATGAATAAATGAATAACTAAATATGCAAAACCCTAATTATCATAATAACCATGGTTTAATTCTATTCACTTAACCATATGATCAAGTATCATCAAACATGATACAAAAAAGTGCACAAAAGTATATCACATATACAATGTGCAATCCAAGTGAGAAAAATCCGTTTAAAGTGAACCAATACTAGTTAATGCAAAGTAATATATCAAATATATAATTATACATTAAATCATTAAATCAACACTTGATTCAATGATCCGGTCATGTCGCACAAGACCGACTAGTATTCAATGTATCGGCTTATCGAATCGATCTTCGATTCAATAACTAGGTTATATCGAATATAACCATTTGATACATATATCGCGAGAATGGAATACGGTATCACATACACGCATTATTCTCGGTCCTGCACATATCTCATATGCGCTCCTATTTCGTTTCGCTTGAGCCAGGAAACCTCTGTGTAGGACTCTAAAGACTCGTCAATACGCCGGTAGCAGATGATGATCATATCAAGCATCCACAAGCCGCAAGCGGTCTGCTAAACGTAACGGCCACCCGGGTATTGAGCGATCAGAAGATCGACGAGCTAGCCCACTCACACTCCTGCGAATCCGACCAGTAACACTTACCATACAGTCCGGTCTCTTCGTCTGATATGTCGCATATCAAGTCTAGGGGTGGTAAACGTCAGACCCCAATAACCCGATAAGTCGTGCCGATGTGAGGCTCGTAACGGGTCGAGAAACTACTGGTAACACTTACCAGCAAATCTCTGATCAGCCCTGGCCAGGGACTTCCCTGTTACGGCCAATCGAGCACAGCGCAACATCAACCCCCAATACCGGGAGAGACGAAACCCCTCCTATCGCTCATTGCCTCCATGTGACTCGGGATTGTACCCAAAAACCACCGTTTTGCACGCCCTCATGGACGTGGTAAGGTGGAGATTAAAGCACAGTGGGAATCACACAAGACTCTATGACGATCTCGGGTCTACAGACTAACCTGTACAAGTGTCACGTGAGAACAGCCATCTGACGTGAGGTATAATACCATCTGGGAGTTCTCGGCGAGTCCGTCCAGTGTACCCAGTCTCCACTGAGCACCCGTATACCATCTCTGATGTCAAACACCAATGGATATGGGATCATCCATCGCCCATCTCATGGGTCGAGAAGCGTTTACGCTAGTCTACTCTGGTATATCGATTCCCCGTCTCGATACACCCACGACTAGGGACCTTGAAGGATGTACTTATGGACTGCCATGTCCCCACTAGTATGATCTGCATCATAGTCTAGGTAGTCAAGTACACATCCTAAGGGCTTTACTAACATGTAACTACAAGACAGTATAAAAAGACTAGTGTACATGTTAAGATAAAGAGTAACCAGATAGCATACTATCATATCGAGCAAGAAAGTCATCTCTATATATGTCCAAGCATCCAATATAATATACAACATCTGTACAATACTGGCCTCTAGGGCATACATACAACTAACACTAGTAACATATACGCTAGTCTACTCTGGTATATCGATGCCCCGTCTCGATATACCTACGACTAGGGACATTTCAGGATATGCTTATAAACTACAGATGTCCCACTAGTATGATCTCTATCATAATCACAGTAGTCAAGCCAATATCCTCAGGGCTTTATCAACATGTGTGAATGAATAAAAGCATGATCAAATCAACATGTCAGATAAAGAAAAACCAGATAGCATACTATCATGTCGAGCAAGAATGTACACTGAATATATAAATATACATGTATAAATACATCCACTATCACATAATGGCCTCTAGGGCATACATATATCCAACAATCTCCCACTTGCACTAAGGCCAGTTATTGGCGTATCTCATACCCAACATCTCAAAAAGTCGCTCATGCTGCGGCTGAGGGAGGGCCTTGGTGAGTGGATCTGCAGCGTTATTCTTTCTGTCTACTCTCTTAATCTCGATCTCGCGGCGATCAACAATCTCCCGAATCAAATGAAATCGCCTCAGGATGTGTCTGGATCGCCGATGGGACCTGGGCTCCTTGGCTAACGCCATAGCTCCATTATTATCACAATACAATGGTATTGGATCAATAATGGCTGGAACTACTCCTAGCTCCGAGATGAACTTCCTCATCCAGACGGCTTCCTTGGCGGCATCATTTGTAGCAATGTACTCAGCCTCCATCATAGAGTCTGCAACGGTATCCTGTTTGGAACTCTTCCAACTTACCGCCCCTCCATTGAGGGTAAATACAAACCCAGAGATAGATTTTCTGTCGTCCTTATCGCTCTGGAAGCTCGAATCGGTAAAGGCCTCCATCTGGAGATCTCCATTACCATATACCAAGAAAAATTCTTTAGTCCTTCGCAAGTACTTAAGAATGTTCTTCACAGCTATCCAGTGATTCTCCCCTGGGTTGGATTGATACCTGCTTACAACACTAAGTGCATAAGCTACATCTGGGCGTGTACATAACATCGCATACATTATAGATCCTACTGCCGAAGCATAGGGTATAATGGTCATGCGATCTCTCTCTTCATCGGTCTTTGGGCAAGAATCCTTGGAGAGAGTAACCCCATGGCCAGCGGGTAAGGTACCCCGCTTGGAGTCTTCCATACTAAACCATTTTAGGATGGTGTTGATGTACCTGGTTTGGGATAATCCCAATAACCTCTTGGATCTATCCCTATAGATCCTAATGCCCAGAATGTATGTGGCATCACCCAGGTCCTTCATGGAGAACCTTAGTGATAAGAAAGATTTGACCGACTGCAGTATAAGAATATCATTTCCTATCAGAAGAATGTCATCCAAGTACAATACGAGGAATGTGACAGTTCTCCCTACAGCCTTCTTATAAACACAAGGTTCATCTGGATTTTTGATGAAATCAAACTCTTTGATAACATCATTGAAACAGATGTTCCAACTCCGTGATGCCTGCTTTAACCCATATATGGATTTAAGCAATCGACATGCTTTCCCGCTGCTCCCACTGTCAATGAAGCCCTCCCGCTGATCCATATAAACGCATTCTTCTAAATCTCCATTTAGAAATGCCGTTTTAACGTCCATCTGCCAGATTTCATAGTCATAATGAGCAGCAATAGCAAGTAGGATCCGAATGGATTTAAGCATGGCTACGGGCGAAAAAGTCTCGTCATAGTCCAAACCTGGTCTTTGACGAAAATCCTTCACCACAAGTCTTGCCTTATAGGTCTCAACCTGCCCATCTACACCAATCTTTCTTTTAAAGATCCATTTGCACCCCACAGGTTTTACCCCAGGGGGTACAACGTCCAAAGTCCATACTTTGTTGGTGTACATAGATTCCATTTCCGATCTCATGGCATCCAGCCACTTCACAGAGTCTCCACTCGTGATAGCTTGCTGAAAACTGGTAGGATCATCATCCTCCATGATGCAGTCTTCTCTGTCACCATCAATGAGGAAACCGTAGTACCTCTCTGGTGGGCGAGAAGTCCTACCAGACCTACGGAGTGGCTGAGGTTCCTCAGTTTCTATTGCAACAGCCGGTTCAACCAAGTTGTCATTTGTAGTTTGTGTTTCTAGAATTTCTTCTAGATCCACCACCTTGCCATCATCTTTATCTGTGAAAAACTCTTTTTCTAAGAATGTGGCATACTGCGAAACAAACACCTTTTGTTCCTCCTTGTGGTAGAATAGATATCCATAAGAGTTCCTTGGATATCCCACAAAGATACACATGACCGACCGTGTCTCGAGTTTGTCCGGATTTTGCTTTTTAACATAGGCCGGGCAACCCCAAATCTTAATTCTCTTAAGAGATGGCCTCTTCCCATGCCATATCTCATATAGCGTGGTAGACACGGTTTTGGTTGGAAACCTGTTCAGTAAAAACGCTGCAGTCTCCAATGCATGCCCCCAAAATGAGACAGGTAACTCAGCATCACTCATCATGGAACGGACCATATCTAATAGGGTTCGATTCCGTCGTTCAGACACACCGTTATGCTGTGGTGTGTAAGGAGGATTGAGCTGAGAGAGAATCCCATTCTCTTTTAGAAAGTTTGCAAATTCTGTACTGAGGTACTCCCTATCTCGATCTGATCGAAGCATCTTGATGCTCAAGCCGGTTTATTTTTCTACTTCTTGTTTATATTCAGCGAATTTCTCGAAAGCTTCGGACTTGTGCTTTAATAAAAATACATGACCGAATCTTGAGAAATCGTCAGTGAACGTAATGAAGTATGAAAAACCGCCTCTAGCTTGTGTAGACATTGGCACACATACATCACTATGTATGAGTCCTAGGAGCTCGGTAGCTCTTTCTCCGTGTCCGGTAAACGGAGTTTTGGTCATTTTACCCTTGATACAAGACTGGCAAGTCGCATAAGATTTATATTCAAAAGGGTTTAAATATCCATCTTTGTGTAACTTGTTTAGTCTTGTTTCGTTAATATGACCAAGTCTACAGTGCCAAAGAAAAGCTTCATTTATTTCTGAAAGTTATCTTTTATTAGTGTGTTGTATGCTGAAAACTGTGTGTTGATTTAGGACGTATATCCCGTTATTAAGTGTACCATACCCAACCAATCATTTGATTCAGGTGAATGTTCATAACATTGTTCTGCAATACAAAATTATATGCTTCATTGTCTAACAAAGAAACAGATATTATATTACAAAGCATACTTGGTACAAAATAACATGGGTTCAAAACTAATATACACCCAGATGGCAACCCCAAGTGATACTCTCCCACTGCGGCTGTTGTTGAAGATAGTGCCCTCAGAGTCAATTATTGGATCACAGGCACGTGATTACAATGATTGAGGGAGGACATGTCCCAGTAGGACAGTCTTACTCGAGATGATAGTATGCTATCTGGTTTATCTTTATCATCGTGTACTGCTTTAGGTGACCTGACACGTCGCTATTACACGTTGATAGAGCCCCTAGGATTCTTGCTTGACCGCCAGCAGTATGAGGGCGATCATATAAGTGGGAGCTGGTAGTCTATAAGCACATCCTTAAATGGTCCCTACTCGTGGGAGTTTCGAGACAGGGCATCGATACTCTAGAGTAGACTAGTGTATACAGTCGAGACCCCGACGAGGGGCGGTGGCTGGTCTCACAAGCCACTGGTGTCAGTTGGTTCACCTAAGATGTATACAGGTGCACATTGGGTTATGAGTACACCGGACAGGACTCGCCGGGAACATGCTATT
Source organism: Agapanthus africanus (assembly GCA_030015575.1). Taxonomy (NCBI): domain Eukaryota; kingdom Viridiplantae; phylum Streptophyta; class Magnoliopsida; order Asparagales; family Amaryllidaceae; genus Agapanthus; species Agapanthus africanus. Next base: position 396,557,982 of record CM057341.1, on the reverse strand, counting down.
TGGTCTTATACCTGACGTCAGATAGCAGTTCCCTGGTGACATGTGTACAGGTTAGTTCATCGACCTGTGGATCGTCATTTGTCTCGTGTGAGTTCCCACTGTACTTTGATTACTACCCTACCACGCTCAAAGGAGACGTGCAAACAGGTTTTAGTTGGGTACAGTCCCGAGCCACATGGAGGAAGTGAGCGGATCTTCAGGGGTGTAGGGTTCCTAGGCACTCCCAAGAGGTCTCACAAGGCATCAACCATGCCAATTTCAAATTTTAACGGTGCCGAGAAACCCGACTACGGATCGTTGGCTAGAAAACTAGGCGAAACAAAACTAGTTAACAACTTAAGTAAGGTTTATACGGAAATACAAACTTTATAGATCCGGTGCTCCACCTCCATAGCTCCGCAACGAAGTCCCCTTGCTGTCCAAGTGAATTCCCGGGCTCTAGCGTCGGCTTCGTCGGAGAAATGGCGAGCTAGGTCGTCGATGTCCATGCCGAAGATGATCTACGTCGAGGCATCGCTAGATCAAGCTCCAACTTCACCAAGTGATGAAACTTGTGAAGAAAACACACTCTACTACTTGGCAAGAGGTAGAGGATGAAGAAATAGGAAGTGGGTTCACTTTAGAATTGGATTTCTCACTCATTTCATCAATCCACCATTGATGAAGTGAAGCTTTCTTCATTGAAGAAGATGAAGAAGAAGAAGAAAGTGTTATGATAAGTTAATTAATATTGAAAAGAAAATCAATACTTATCATATAATGAACCATGGTCAAGTGTAGAGATTTAATCATGGTTGAAAGGAATGGTTAGGGTTAAGCATGAGACAAAAATGGTCACTAGGTCAAAGCTTCATGAAGCTTCAATATGAAACAAAATTAGCCACCATTTTTCTCTTTATGCCTTTTTATTTATTTCCAAAATGAATAAATAGATAAATAAATGAGAAAAGGAAATAAAACCCTAATCATAAGTTTAACCATGGTTTAATTCTATACACTTAACCAAGTAAACATGTATCATCATACATGATACAATCAAGTGCACAAAAGTATATCACATATACAATGTGCACATCCGAGTGAGAATATCCATTTAAAGTGAACCGATACTAGTTAACGCAAAGTAATATATCAAATATATAATTATACATTAAATCATTAAATCAACACTTGATTTAACGATCCGGTCATATCGCATATAACCGACTAGTATCCTATGTATCGGTTTATCGAATCAATGCTTGAATCGATAACTAGGTTATATCGCATACAACCAATCGATACATTTATCGCGAGAATGGAATACGGTATCACATACACGCATTATTCTCGGTCCCGCACATATCTCATATGCGCTCCTATTTCGTTTCGCTTGAGCCAGGAAACCTCTGTGTAGGACTCTAAAGACTCGTCAATACGCCGGCAGCAGGTGATGATCATATCAATCACCCACAAGCCGCAAGCGGTCTGCTAAACGTAATGGCCACCCGGGTATTGAGCAATCAGAAGATCGACGAGCAAGCCCGCTCACACTCCAGTGAATCCAACCAGTAACACTACCGTACAGTCCGGTCTGATCGTCTGATATGTCGCATATCTCGCCTAAGGGTGGTAAACGTCAGACCCCAATAGCTCGATAAGTCGTGTCGATATGAGGTCTATAACAATTCGAGAAACTACTGGTAACACTTACCAGTAAATCTCAGCAACCCTGGCCAGGGATTTCCTGTTATAGCCAATCGAACACAGCACAACATCAACCCCCTATACCGGGAGAGACGAATCCCCTCCTATCGCTCATTGCCTCCATGTGACTCGGGACTGTACCCAAAGACCACCGTTTTGCACGCCCTCTTGGACGTGGTAAGATGGAAATCAAAGCACAGTAGGAACCACACGAGACTCTATGACGATCTCGGGTCAACAGACTACTCTGTACCAGTGTCACCAGAGAACTGCCATCTGACGTAAGGTATAATACCATCTGGGAGTTCTCGGCGAGTCCGTCCAGTGTACCCAGTCTCTACTGAGCACCCGTATATCATCTCTGATGTCAAACACCAATGGATATGGGATCATCCATCGCCCATCTGTATGGGTCGAGAAGGTATACGCTAGTCTACTCTGGTATATCGATGCCCCGTCTCGATACACCCACGACTAGGGACTTTGAAGGATGTACTTATGGACTACCATGTCCCCACTAGTATGATCCGCATCATAGTCCAGGTAGTCAAGTACACATCCTAAGGGCTTTACCAACATGTAACAGAGAGAAAAACAGTATACACGTTAAGGTAAAGATCAACCAGATAGCATACTATCATGTCGAGCAAGAAAGTCTTCCCTATATATGTCCAAGCATCCACTACAATATACATCATATGTATAGTAATGGCCTCTAGGGCATACATATAACTAACAATCTCCCACTTGCACTAGGGCCATCTGATAGCAGTGGTTGTAGTATCTCATACTCAACCATCCCATAAAAGTCTCTCTCTGGGAACAGGCCTTTGTGAGTGGATCCGCTGTGTTGTCCTCTGAGCCTACTCTCCTGACCTCGATCCTCTGGAGATCAACTATCTCCATGATCAGGTGATACTGCCCTAGAATATGTCTGGATCACTGATGGGACCTGCGTTCTTTGGCATAAGCCACAACTCCATTGTCACACAATGGGAGGAACATAGTTCATCTTATGAACCAATATACACCCAAACAGCCTCTTTGGTAGCATCTTAAGTAGCGATGTATCCAGCCTTTATCGTCTAGTATGCCACGGTATCTAGCTTGGAACTCTTCCAACATACCGTCCCTTTACTGAGGGTAAAGACAATGCCTGTGACTGACTTTCAGTCGTCCTTATCACCCTGGAACACTTCCAGTGATTCTCCCCAGGATCGATTAATACCATCTCACTACCGCTAGTGAGTATCCTAACATCCAATTAGATCTATCTCATAGATCCAAAACCCAGGATATAGGAGGTATCACTTTGATCCTTTATGGAGAATCATTGTGATAAGCGGAGATTGATCGAGCGTAGCATAGGAAATTCCTTCCCTATCAAGAGTATGTCATCCACATACTCTACGAGGATCGTCACCATACTCCCTACTACCTTTTTGTTTATACAAGGTTCATCTACCATTTTGATGATGTCAACTTCTTTGACTACTTCATCAAAACAGACGTTCCAACTCCGCGATGCCTGCTTTATCCTATAAAGCAGCTTGCACACGTTTCCGCTGCTCCCACTGTTTACGAAGGCCTCTGGCTATGTACTTATAGACGCACTCTTCTAAAACAGCATTTAGAAAAGCAGTCATGACACCCAACCGCCAGATATCGTAGTCATGGTATGTAGCCGTGGTAAGTAGGATCTGGATGGACTTAAGCATAGATCCTTAGAAAAGGTTTCATTATGATCCATATCTGGTCAATAATGCAAACTTTTAACAAGTCTAGCTTTGAAAGTCTCAACTTTTCCATGTACACCAAGTAATCTTCTCAAGATATACTTGCTCCTGATGGGAATTTAACCCTTCTGATATAGCAACCAAAGTCCATACTTTGTTGGTGTATAAGGATTCCATCTCAGATCGATAAACATCCAGCCATTCTCACAGAGTCCTACTCCTGATGGCCAGGTCGAAACTAGTTGGGTCATCATCTCAAGATGCAATCTTCGCTCCCACTGTCATAGAGAAACAGAAATATCTCTCAGGTGGGTGAGGAACCCTACTAGATCGGCGGAGAGGCTGAGGTTCGTTGGAATCTACTGAATCCTTTGGTTCTATCAAATCATCAGCTGTAGTTTGTATAGCTGGAACCTTTCCAGTTGTACATAACTGACCTTGCCTCGAGCTTGTCCGGATTATGCTTTTAGACAAAGCCCGGACAACCCCAAATCTTAACCAACTTAAGATATGGGCTCTTCCCTTATCATATCAAATATGAAGTGGTAGGCAACTGATTTGATTTGAACCATATTCAATAGGTATGCAGCTTCTCAAGCGCATAACACCCAAAAGGAAATAGGTAACTCAGTAGTACTCATCATAGAGCACACCTTATCATATAGGGTGTAATTGCTCCGCCCCGATACACCATCGTGCTATGGTGTATACGGAGGAGTAATGCTGAGAGAGAATCTCATTCTCCTTTGAAATAATCCAGGATTTCCGTGCTCAAGTATTCTCCTCCTTGATCACATCAAAGGACATAATACTTATACCCTTATTGGTTCTCTACTTCTAACTTATATTCTGTGAATATCTCAAAAGGTTCGGACTCATGTTTCAACAGGAACATAGGTCTGAATCTCGAAAGATTATCAGAGAATATAATGAAGTATAAAGAACCAGTCCTGGTATGTGTAGACAGGGGACCTACATACATCAACATGTATCATCCCAAGAGTTCACTAACTCTTTCTCTGTTTCCAGTAAACGGAGCTATGGTCATCTTATCTTTGTGACATGACTGGCAAGTTTCACAAGATGTAAATTCAAACTGATTTAAATATGCATCTATATGTAACTTCAGCTAGTCGGGTCGCATTGATATGACCTAGTCTACAATGCCTCAAGAACGATTCGTTCATTTCTGAACTCTTCCTCTTGTGTGTGTTCCGTATACTAAGAACTGTAGTTTGATTTAGAACATCGACGCTTTTAGATAACGTGCCTGAACCGATCAACTTTTGATATAGGAAATGTTCAAAACATTATCCAACAATACAAAATTTTACGGTTTCTTTACTAATAAAGAGACAGATATGATTTTGTATATCAGGTTCGGTATCTAATAACATTCGTTCAGAATCAATGTATTGGTAATACAGGGTGACAGTGACCAACAGACCTGGCTGCAACACTTGCCCCGTTTTCTGTCTCATGAAACTTATCACCCGTTCTCAGTTCTCTACCTTTCTGTAGCCCTATGTAACAGATTACATATCTGGGATCCTGATCTGGTATCACATACCCAGGACGTAAAGGACACTGAGAAACAGTTCTATATAATGAACACACCCGAAGATGGTGCATCATCATGCACTCTCCTCGTTTGGGCGGCACGGGAATTCTGGTAATCCCCAATTTCCTGCTCTGTCTTATAACAATTATAAGTTGGAGCAGGACCAACGTTCCCCAGCTCAGTATAACAAGCGGGTTCGGTCAATAATCCGTATTATTATCTTGATTAAGGCGTGATATGGTCGCTACCTGGAGAGAGAGAGAGAAGAAAACACTCAGCGTGCGCTCTTGCAAGAATAGATTGGTTATTATTTTATCTAATCAGGATGGCTCCCACTGCTTTTTATCAAATCTTCCTTCAAACCCTAAAAGGAAAGACCAGCCGGGATTAATTACACACTACAAGTTCGATAATCTTTCAGCCAGGCCAGTGTCGGTACTTTGAAGGAGGTCCCCCGTGCTTTCGCACGAACCTAATTAATGTAAACCTCGTTTTCCCAGAGGCGTAACCCCGTTGACACCTTTCTAGACACCTACTTGATCGGCTAATTGTAATGTATAAAACTCTCCCAGGAGTAACTCTTACTCACAGCGGGTATCGGGATCCAACTATCTTATAGAAGGTATGCAATCTCATTGCAAATTTCAACACTTGAAATTCCCGATAATATTTTGCCCCTAGCGTCCTATGACCTTGACAGAGGTCAACAAACCATAGGCTGCTAGTCAAGTTCAACCCGTCATTTCCTGATTGAAGTAAACCCACCCGCACGACCCTTGACAGAGGTCAACAAGGTCGCACGACTACCCTAAATCAATCACATCATATGCTAATACAGATAAGCACTAATCAGCTACCGCACACTACGCCTTGACAGAGGTCAACAAACGCAGCACGAATACTAACCAATACATATCTGAAATGACGGAGGGCTACGTCAGGTTTTTCTGAAAACCTATTGCGTAATGAACTTGATATCGTTGTAGAATCAAATGATTTTAAAATGGAGTGCTTTTGAGGCTTTTCTAGTTTTGCTAAAGGAGTCACTCCCGGTGAAGGGATCGTCGGTCCTTTCCTCGTCGAATGAGGTGCGGGATATATCATATATATCACTGTGCAAAGCAAAAACACTTAAAAGCAATCAAAAGACAAACCGAGTGTGTAGCATCTGCCAGTTATTGCTAAAGGAGTCACTCCCGGTGAAGGGATCTCGGTCATTTCCTTATCGAATAAGGTGCAGGATATATCATATATACCTCTGTGAAAAGCAAGAACTGTAGCTACCTGTTTTATTTTGAAATTCGATTCTACAACATCTTAGGTTTCTTTTATTTCATTAATCACATTAATGAAGTCCCGTCATTTAATGTACCTAAACATCACAGATAAATACGACGTACACTTATGCCATCCGCATTCGCCTCGATGTCCCCTCGTGCACCGTTAGGTTAGGTAACTAACGGCAGAGCAGGGCAGGGCTAGCGCGGGTGTAAAACATAAGTAACATCTATATAATATATCATATATACTATATACTGTATCTATCACAGAACATCACATGATCACATCACAGATATCGCAGCAGAAGAATCATATGAAATATTGGATATACTAGGACGTCCGTGTTTTCAATACGAGCCATTATAAAACACGGATTCCACGGTCGTGATGAATAGCCAAACCCACACCCGTAGACCCCTACGAGAGCGGCAAGCAACCCTACCAATTCTAGAGTTAGGAGACCCGGCCTCGACTCCTCGAGTTGGTCTCCCACTGGACTCCAGAACCGGGTTACTTGTGCTCCCCTCCTTGGGTCTATCCTAGTGCGGAAAAGTAAATAATATACAAAAGGTGACATCTTCCGCAACCTGGAAGTGCCCCAATAAAAGAATATTACATACAAGTTTTTACATGAATGAAAATGAAAAAACACTCATCTCACATAAAAACCCCCGGCTATTCAAACACGACGATCCAATATAACATATCCAGCAACACATAACATCACATGTCATCAACGTAAGTAAATATGTCCATCCCAATTGTCGTTGACATATAGCAACGAAACCGGCGATATCACATATTACACTTACGGTCACAGAAAAGAAAGTGTAAAACTACAACAGTTGGAATCCGCAACCTCCTCAGACATCGCATGCCTGACCAAATGAATTACTTAGACATCGTATTCCTAACAATTATAAACCCCGCATTTTAGTCTCATCATTGAAAACACTTTTCAATATTAAGTTGGGTAATTCAACAAGATTCCCGACATCCTGATCGAATGCTCGTCGCAAACTTCAGTAGACGGCTGCACCCCCGATACCGTCGACGAAGTGCACCAAGGCGGAACACCGCTGCCGCGAGCACCCGAACGGATGCTTTCGGCGACGGGGTTCTCCTACAGTCACTTGGTCGAGGCTATGGAGCGAGGCTGTCTATTAAGTTTACCCGGCGAGTATCCGCGTACGCTACGTGATTGCGACGGACTTTTGATCACATCAAAATTCCGTGGCAACCGATCAAGTGAGACTAAAGTGCTATGTTTATAACATTCATTCAGTTATCTCATAACTACTTGTGAATTCCAATTATTGTATCACATTCCGGATAAATAGAAAATGTTAAACTATTCGATCAAACAGTCGAACACCCAAGTTTTCCCGATACAGATCAACACATGAAATAAGTCTAACAACATTCAGTTCGTGCCTCAGTACCAACGGTCCAGCCATAGAAGGGTCAAGCCAACGCCTCACATGTGGCACGCCGTACTGCCCCAAACCCTAAGGTTCAAAGGGCAGTTCAAGACGGTCACATAATCGAGTTAAGGTTTGTTGTCTTCTAGAGGGTCCATCGAGTTACTTGCACCACTTAGAACGTCTTTAAACTACGGAAAAATCCAACACTTGGAAATTTCCCGACAGGGGAAAAATTGGGTATTTATATCCGGTCGAACTTTTTAACATATTCTAAAATTTATCCGGAAAGCCACACAGACAAAATTTGATAATCCGATCGAAAATACGATTCCCCAAAACAACCCCAGAAAATTCAACTCTTGAATAAAAATTAAAAATTCCCAGAAAAATCACCACTGGAAACTAAGAATTACTGTGCAAAATAATTTAAATACTGTGGCCGTACGGCCGCGGAACCGCCGCATGAGCATTGCTCATGCCGCGGAGCCGCGGTGGGATAGTTGAATTGGGCCGCCGAATTTCACAGTAACTCTTAGATATTCCTGATGTGTTTTCTGCATATTTTTAATGTGGAAAAATCCCAGAATTTGGAAAAAGTCCAGAGAGCTATTTTGGGTTCTAGTTTTCGGTTCGATCGGACTTCAAACTCCGTCTAGACTTCGCCTAAGGCTCTAGCTAGGCTCTGATACCACTGTAGGGTTCCTAGGCACTCCCAAGAGGTCTCACAAGGCACCAACCATGCCAATTTCAAATTTTAACGGTGCCGAGAAACCCGACTACGGATCGTTGGCTAGAAAACTAGGCGAAACAAAACTAGTTAACAACTTAACAAAGGTTTATACAGAAATACAACCTTTGTAGATCCGGTGCTCCACCTCCATAGCTCCGCAACGAAGTCCCCTTGCTGTCCAATTGAATTCCCGGGCTCTAGCGTCGGCTTCGTCGGAGAAATGGCGAGCTAGGTCGTCGATGTCCATGCCGAAGATGATCTACGTCGAGGCATCGCTAGATCAAGCTCCAACTTCACCAAGTGATGAAACTTGTGAAGAAAACACACTCTACTACTTGGCAAGAGGTAGAGGATGAAGAAATAGGAAGTGGGTTCACTTTAGAATTGGATTTCTCACTCATTTCATCAATCCACCATTGATGAAGTGAAGCTTTCTTCATTGAAGAAGATGAAGAAGAAGAAGAAAGTGTTATGATAAGTTAATTAATATTGAAAAGAAAATCAATACTTATCATATAATGAACCATGGTCAAGTGTAGAGATTTAATCATGGTTGAAAGGAATGGTTAGGGTTAAGCATGAGACAAAAATGGTCACTAGGTCAAAGCTTCATGAAGCTTCAATATGAAACAAAATTAGCCACCATTTTTCTCTTTATACCTTTTTATTTATTTCCAAAATGAATAAATAGATAAATAAATGAGAAAAGGAAATAAAACCCTAATCATAAGTTTAACCATGGTTTAATTCTATACACTTAACCAAGTAAACATGTATCATCATACATGATACAATCAAGTGCACAAAAGTATATCACATATACAATGTGCACATCCGAGTGAGAATATCCATTTAAAGTGAACCGATACTAGTTAACGCAAAGTAATATATCAAATATATAATTATACATTAAATCATTAAATCAACACTTGATTTAACGATCCGGTCATATCGCATATAACCGACTAGTATCCTATGTATCGGTTTATCGAATCAATGCTTGAATCGATAACTAGGTTATATCGCATACAACCAATCGATACATTTATCGCGAGAATGGAATACGGTATCACATACACGCATTATTCTCGGTCCCGCACATATCTCATATGCGCTCCTATTTCGTTTCGCTTGAGCCAGGAAACCTCTGTGTAGGACTCTAAAGACTCGTCAATACGCCGGCAGCAGGTGATGATCATATCAATCACCCACAAGCCGCAAGCGGTCTGCTAAACGTAATGGCCACCCGGGTATTGAGCAATCAGAAGATCGACGAGCAAGCCCGCTCACACTCCAGTGAATCCAACCAGTAACACTACCGTACAGTCCGGTCTGATCGTCTGATATGTCGCATATCTCGCCTAGGGGTGGTAAACGTCAGACCCCAATAGCTCGATAAGTCGTGTCGATATGAGGTCTATAACAATTCGAGAAACTACTGGTAACACTTACCAGTAAATCTCAGCAACCCTGGCCAGGGATTTCCTGTTATAGCCAATCGAACACAGCACAACATCAACCCCCTATACCGGGAGAGACGAATCCCCTCCTATCGCTCATTGCCTCCATGTGACTCGGGACTGTACCCAAAAACCACCGTTTTGCACGCCCTCTTGGACGTGGTAAGATGGAAATCAGAGCACAGTGGGAACCACACGAGACTCTATGACGATCTCGGGTCAACAGACTACTCTGTACCAGTGTCACCAGAGAACTGCCATCTGACGTAAGGTATAATACCATCTGGGAGTTCTCGGTGAGTCCGTCCAGTGTACCCAGTCTCTACTGAGCACCCGTATATCATCTCTGATGTCAAACACCAATGGATATGGGATCATCCATCGCCCATCTGTATGGGTCGAGAAGGTATACGCTAGTCTACTCTGGTATATCGATGCTCCGTCTCGATACAGCCTTGACTAGGGACTTTGAAGGATGTACTTATGGACTACCATGTCCCCACTAGTATGATCCGCATCATAGTCCAGGTAGTCAAGTACACATCCTAAGGGCTTTACCAACATGTAACAGAGAGACAAACAGTATACACGTTAAGGTAAAGATCAACCAGATAGCATACTATCATGTCGAGCAAGAAAGTCCTCCCTATATATGTCCAAGCATCCACTACAATATACATCCTATGTATAGTAATGGCCTCTAGGGCATACATATAACTAACAAGGGGTTCGTCTCTCCCGGTATTGGGGGTGAGGTCGCGTTGTGTCTAGGAGAGCCATTACACGAAGCCCTCGGCCGAGGCAGGAGATTTACTGGTAGGTATTCCAGTAGTATCTCAGGGTGTTCTGGGCTACACTCCGACACGACTTGTACCGCTTTTGGGGGTCTGACTTTACCAACCCCCTAGGCCCGCCATGCGATGCTCATAGACGAACGGACCGGACTATACGGATATTGTCACTGACAGGCTCAGTAGGGTGTCAGGATGAGTTCGCACATCAACGTCCCTTTTGGTCAATGCCTGGTAGCCCGTTACGTATTGGCTTATATCTCTGACGTGCTAGTGGTTAAATCCACAACCAAGGTGTTGACGAGTCTTTAGAGTCCCCCACATTCAGTTGCTCATGTTTTCGGGCGAAAAGCTGTAGAGGCCGTATGGAGATATGGCAGGGTTCGATCAGATATGTGCGGTATTGCATGGATCAAGATCGGACGGATAATACTAGCCGGCTTTGGTTTAAGCCGGATACTAGTATAGTACAGTGTAGATTTTGTCTCATTGCATTTGTATTTCGGTCGGAATACAAATGCGGGTGTGTATACACAGTAGCGGGGTTTTCCTGTAATTTATTACGGGACCAGTTTTCTGGAGTTGCCAGTTTGCTTTCCGTTTCGGCCATTTTCATTTGTATCTGTCATTGGCCGAAGATTGGTGGAGGAGGGCTTATTTGCATTTCTGCAAATAAGCATTAGTGGAGGGTGTTCTTTGCTTACTTTTGTGTCGTGATGGTTTTATGATGGAGCCCCATCCTTTGACCTTCCATGGTTCATGATTGCTTGACTTTTTGTAGCAATCATGGTTGTTGATTAGTTGGTGGAGTGTGGATTTGTTAGTGATCATTGCTTGACTTCGGAGTCATCATGCTTTTGATGATGGTTGAATATGATGACCATTCCTCTCACTTGCATTATTCTTGTGGCTCTCTCTTTTTCACTCACTCCCTCTCTCATTCTCTCTATTTCCACATAGCCATGGCCGGCCAAGCTCCAAGGGGGCTGTCCTAATTTTGTGCAAGGGGATTTTTGGTCTTTTAGCTTCACAAAAATCCCATAGTTTCACCTCCAAATTATAGTTCATTCCTCCACCAAATGGAAAACTCCATAACCCCAAATGAGACATGGTTCTACACCATTCTGTAGCAAACCTTGGGCACGTCGACTCGCCAGCTTCGTGCCCGAGTTGCCTCGGTATAGAGGTGGGAGCCCGTAAAAGAAGCCGGCAACGTGGTGCCCTTCCGGCGACGAGGTGGAGACTGGAGACTCCGCGGGAGATCGGGACGACGACGAGAAGACCGGAGGACTCGGATCACTCGATATATCTCTCTTCCCATCTTGTAGTTAGCTAGGACTAGTTTAATGGCACGATCCGGGTTTTAATGCGCGGTGGTGCCGGTTTGAAAAATTAAAGTTAACCATCGCTTCCGCATTTAGCCTCGGGATGGAGGCCGGGGCGCCGCCGTGCACTTACAGTGGTATCAGAGCCAGGCCATTAACATAGTCTAGCTTTGTCTAATGTGTTTTACATTTCCGATCGAACAATTTTCCAAAAACCGTATTTTTCTTCACATCAGTTTCTGTCGAAATTTTTTGGAGTCCAAAAATTTTTCAGGTTGTCTCAGAATGATGTGCAGGGTATTATAAGAATTCTGTAGAAATTTGATAACGTGATCGCTCCATACGACCGCGGAACCGCGGCCAAACCCATGCTTGGGCCGCGGTTCCGCCGCAGTATATGCAGATCAGTGTGCCAAATTTTTACAGAGGCCTCCTGAGTGGAAAATAGGTTTTCTGGAATGTTATTTTCCAGATTTCTTGATGTGCTACAGTAGTACTTGGGGCCCACTTGTTATAATTTTGATCAATTGGATATTATAAACACATTTGTTCACAGTATTTACATTATATCTGCGACCGTGAATGTCACTTGATCGGTAAATCCAGTCTGAGTGCTATAGCCCGGTTAGACGGATTTGCGAACGTGACTTTCACGTTGATGTTCTGTGATTTTGCTGTGATTTTGCGGATTGGTCGTGGGGGATAGCCTGGATGCAATGCTAGTACACTTGTGGTTGTATTATGTACATTTGATATTGCGGGACGAGCGTTCGACATGTGGACTGCCGTCACTGCCTGTTTGTATTATTATTTTGGGGCACGGCCAGGTTGCGGTCGATGTACCCGTTGTATGTATATTTTCCTTTCTGTACTAGGATTGCCCCGCGGAGGGGTGCACGGATAGCCGGATTCTAGAGGGCAACAAGCCCGCATCTCATGGCATTGAGACGGAGGGGGCTTCACTCTAGAATTGGCGGGCTATTCGCCGTACTCGTAGGGGGTACAGGTTGACCCAGGAGGGGTGCCCAAGTTACCGGATTCCATGAAGTGCTGGGTGGTCCATTCACGTCGCTGAAGGGGGCTGCCTCGCTTCAGGTTTTGGAGGGTAACTTGCCGCGCCCGTAGGGGTCTAGGATTTCATTGCACAGGCTATCCACACGACCAGGGGAACGTCGGGTTTCAGCGGCTCTGTGAAACCCGGGGATCCCAGATATCTGTATTGTTCTGTGATGCTGTACATTTCTGTGATGTTGCATTTTTATCACGCCTTGAGCGAAATATAATATATTGGTATATATATTAGTAGATGTTGTATATGTTTTGCATCCGCGCTAGTCCAGTCCCCGCTCTGTCGTTAGTTAGCTAACCTAACGGGAAATGACGGGACCCAGTGGCGAATGCGGATGGCATATATGTACATCAGTATATTTTCGTTCTTTTTGGTGTGATCAATTGATGGGACTACGTTGATTCGGATCAATGCAAGTTAAAAACAAACCTAATCTGATGTTGTTGGAACACTTTTCAAAAGCTGTTATTGCAAGGACGTTCACTTTTGTTTTGCATCGTGGTATTCAGTTGGAATATCCTGCTCCTTAGTCGACGAGGCAAGGGCCGAGATCCCTTCACCGGGAGTGACCCCTTGGACAAAAAGTTTGCTTCAGGGCAATAACTTCACTATAGCCGTTTACTTTTGCTTTGCACCGTGGTATTCAGTTGGAATATCCTGCACCTCATTCTACGGAGAAAGAGCCGAGATCCCTTCACCGGGAGTGACCTCTTTAGCAAAGGTTTTCGTCACTATATTTTTAAAAGCTATCCGGTTCCTTCAACGATATCAAGTTCATTACGTTAAAGGTTTTCGCCAGAAACCATTCGTAGCCCTCCGTCGTTTCAGATGGGTAGCACGTAGTATTCATGCTATGTATGTTGGCCTTCGTCAAGGCATAGTGTATGGTAGCTGCTTGTTACCTTTCTGCTGCATAGATAGATGCGTTGGTTTGGGACAGTCGTACTACTATTTTGGCCTTCGTCAAGAGTATGTACGGGTGGGTTCAAATTAACCTGGACAATGACGGGTAGAACTTGACATGTGACTTATGATATGTTGGCCTTCGTCCAGGTCATAAGAGCATGGGGCAAAAATCCACATCGGGAGTTTCAAAAGAACTGAAACTTGCCAGATATGCGCATACCTTCTAGAGTGTGACACCGTGAGCGGATTCTGTCACGTTATCATGCGATGATAGTTGGATCCCGATTCCCACTGATGAGTTAGTTTACTCCTCGGGTGACCCCGACTAATTCTTCTTTCAGGTTTGGAGAAGAATTTGACGGTACAGTGGGAGGTTTCCAGATTAGATAAATTGGTAACCATTCTGAGATAAATTGGAAAAGATTCAGTATGGAAGATTCCAAGCGTGGTAACCTACCGGCTTGTCACGGGATCACCCTCTCTAAAGAGATGTCTCCCAAGACTGATTTGGAGAGGGATCGCATGTCTAGTATGTAAGTCCATATTGCGACCCCCGGTTCTTACGGGGAGGCGGAAACGGTATAAAATCAAAATTTTTATCGCAAGAGGCAACATGGACTAACTTATGGTCGGGATCGTTACCTAAACTAAAACTAGCAAACTAAGCTAAAGATGTTTAGCTACTCGGATGAAGATGGTTATACCTAAACTTGAACTCCTTCTCTTCAAGCTCCGGTGGTGGTCCGATGGCTCCTTCTCGTCGTCTCCGTACGCCGAAGATAGATCCACTTGAAAGCTCCAACCTTTAGCTCCTTCTTCGGTCTTTGAAGAAACTAGTTCACTTGGTTTGCTAAACCTAGTGAACTAGAATGAGTAGAGAGGAAAATAGAATGGGATTTTATCTATGGTTCTTGATTCTCAACTCATGAGACAAGAGAACCATAGATCAAGAGAGGGAGCAAGAGGTTGAGGGTGAGAGCAAGGGGAGAGCTCAAGAACAAGAGAGAGAATGAGCAAGAAAGAAAAATGAGGCTCTCTTTTCTCTCTCACCCTCTCATAATCCAAAACAATGATAACTCATCATATCAACAAAAGTCTTATGGTAATGGTTAGAAGCAACCATAAGGTTATCATATCATGCACTCATTTTTTTCAAAAAAAGCAAGCAAGAAAAAAAGTCTTTGGCATGAAATGATAACCATGGTCATCATGATGGTCAACTAGTCAAGCCTAGTCAACCGGTCAACAAGTCAACAAAAGTCAACAAGTCACCAAAGTCAACAAGTCAACAAAAGTCAACAAGTCAACAACCATATCACCATAATACTAAATTAATATAATAGTTAATCACAAATCATATTCTCATTAGGGTTGAGCATAAAGTCAAAAAGTCAACGGTCAACTGTCAACAACCCTAATGAGAATCCGCTGCCTCTGCCTCCCTGTCAACTGTGCATACACACCCGCATCCGCGTTCCGAGGAACACGAATGCAAACTGGATAAATCCAATCCCATAAGGTACACTAGGATCTGGCTTAAACCAAAGCCCGCTAGTGTAAACTGTCCGGACACTGTACGTGCACAAGTGCACGGATGTGACCGAACCCTGTCGCAAAACCATGCGACCTGTCGCAATACCATGCGACCTCTACTCTTTTGCCTAAAGGCGAAAAGCTTTCTGTGTGGGACTCTAAAGACTCGACACTACGCTGGCAGTGGGTTTAACCACAGACCGCAAGCGGCACTAGCTGTGCGTAACGGTCCCCAGGTAATGCCGACAAGAAGACCGACGAGGCGAAACCCATCTGAACTCCTACTGAGCCTGAGTGTGACATTCTCCATACAGTCCGGTCTGTTCGTCTGATACATCGCATGGCGGGCCTAGGGGGCGGTAAACGTCAGTCCCCCAATAGCGGTACAAGTCGTGCCGGAGTGAAGCCCAATACACCCTGAGATAACACTGGAAACCTACCAGTATATCTCGTTTGCCCTGGCCAGGGACTACTCGTGTAATGGCTCTCCTAGACACAGCGCGATGTCAACCCCCAATACCGGGAGAGACGAATCCTGTCTAACCGTCACTGCCTCCAAGTGCTTCGGGACTGCACCCAACCACCACCTGTTTGCACGACTCCTTTGAGCCGTGGTAGGGTAGTGATCAAAGTACAGTGGGAACACACTCACTCGAGGCGGAGTGACAGTGTCAAGTCAGCGGACTAAGCTGTACTCATGTCACCTGGGAACTGATAACTGACGATAGGTATAATACCAACTAATCAGTTCCCTACGAGTCCTGTCCAGTGTACCCGTAACCTAACGAGCACCCGCATACTATCTCAAGTACGACGTACTGACGGCTGTGGGACAGGACCGTCTCCCACACTGGATGAGAAGCGCATGCGCTGGTCTACTCCGGAGTATCGATGCCCTGTCTCGATAGTCCTGCGACCAGGGGACCTGAATAAGGATGTGCTTATAGATTACCCAGCCCCCACTAGTGTGACTGCCATCACAACGCTGGTAATCAAGCAAAGATCCTAAGGGCTCCACTAATGCGTATAAGTGATATACTGAAATAAACACAAGTACACATTGAAGTAGAAACAAACCAAGTAGCATACTACTATTTTGAGCAAGATTGTATATACAAGGTGAATATCCCAAGCATCCATTAAGTAATATACAAACTAGTATGATACAGTAATGGCCTCTAGGGCATATATCACTAACAATCTCCCACTTGCACTAAGGCCATGTACTGGCGTATCGCAAGACCTATCATCTCGATCAGCCGCTCGAACTGAGTCTGGGGCAAGGCATGGTGAATGGATCTGCAGTGTTATCTTCTGAAGCGACTCTCCGACCTCGATCTCCTGGCGATCCACGATCTCCCTGATCAGGTGATACCGCCTTAAGATGTGCCTGGATTTCTGATGGGACCTGGGTTCCTTCGCTAAAGCTATAGCCCCGTTGTTGTCGCAATACAGAGGTATGGGATCAACAATGGACGGAACCACCTGAAGTTCTTTCAAGAACTTCCTCATCCAGACAGCTTCTTTTGCGGCATCAGATGCAGCGATGTATTCCGCTTCCATCGTCGGAGTCTGCAACGGTTTCCTGTTTGGAACTCTTCCAACACACCGCCCCTCATTGAGGGTAAAGACAAAACCCGATATGGACTTGGAATCATCCTTGTCACTCTGGAAGCTGGAGTCAGCAAAGGCCTCGATCTGGAGGTCTTTTCCGCCATACACCAAGAACATCTCCTTAGTCCTTCTCAGGTACTTGAGAATGTTCTTTACCGCTATCCAGTGTTTCTCCCCTGGGTTAGACTGATACCGGCTTACCACACTCAGTGCATAAGCTACATCCGGTCTGGTACACCAACATCGCATACATTATAGAGCCTACCGCAGAAGCGTAGGGTATAATAGACATGCGATCCCTCTCCAAATCAGTCTTGGGAGACATCTCTTTAGAGAGGGGTGATCCCGTGACAAGCCGGTAGGTTACCGCGCTTGGAATCTTCCATACTGAACCTCTTCAGTATGGTGTCGATGTACCTGGACTGTGAAAGTCCTAATATCCTCTTGGATCTGTCACGGTAGATCCGGATACCCAGAATGTATGAGGCATCACCCAGGTCTTTCATGGAGAACCTGTGTGACAAGAACCCCTTGACAGATTGTAGCATAGGAATGTCATTTCCTATTAAGAGAATGTCATCCACGTATAAAACGAGGAATACTACAGTTCTCGCTACAAATCTACTATAGATGCATGGTTCATCTGGATTTTTGATAAAGCCAAATTCTTTGACCGTCTCATCAAAGCAGATGTTCCAACTCCGCGATGCCTGCTTTAGTCCATAGATGGACTTAAGCAACTTGCACACCTTTCCGCTGCTCCCACTCTGAATGAAACCCTCTGGCTGGTCCATATAGACACACTCCTCTAAATTTCCATTTAGAAAAGCTGTCTTTACGTCCATTGCCAGATCTCATAATCGTGGAAGGCAGCAATGGCAAGAAGGATCCGAATGGATTTCAGCATGGCTTACTGGAGAAAAGGTTTCGTCGTAGTCCAAGCCAGGTCTTTGACGAAAACCCTTTGCTACCAGCCTAGCTTTATAGGTCTCAACCTGTCCATCTACACCAATCTTCCTTTTGAAGATCCACTTGCATCCTACGGGTTTTACCCGTCTGGAGCAATGTCCAACGTCCATACTTGTTGGTGTACATGGACTCCATTTCGGTCCGCATTGCATCCAGCCATTTCACTGAGTCAACGCTCTGAACGGCCTGCTGGAAGCTAGTAGGCTCATCATAATCTATGATGCAATCCTCTCTATCCCCGTCTATGAGAAAACCGCAGTATCTCTCGGGCGGATGAGACTGCCTACTACTCCAGCGGAGCGGCGTAGGAATGTCCTGTTCTGTTGAACCCTCTGGTTCCACTAAGCTTTCAGTAACAGTCTGTGGTTCTGGAATTTCTTCCAGTTCTATTGTGTTCCCACTTATCTGGGTTTCCAAAAACTCAGTTTCAAGAAGCGGGCATGCTGAGAAACAAAAACCTTTTGTTCCTCAGCGGAATAGAAAAGATACCCCCTGAGTTCCTTGGGTATCCCACAAACTTACACTGTACTGAACGTGCCTCAAGCTTGTCCGCATGCTGCTTTTTTACAAAAGCTGGACATCCCCATACCTTAAGATAATTTAGACAGGGTTTCTTCCCAGTCCACATCTCATATGGGGTGTGTGGGCACATCTTGGTAGGAGCCTTGTTCAAGAGATACGCAGCTGCTTCTAGTGCATATCCCCAGAATGATCGCGGTAACTCAGCGTTACTCATCATGGACCGAACCATATCCAATAGGGTTCGGTTCGTCTCTCCGATACACCGTTATGTTGCGGAGTGTATGGAGGAGTAAGCTGAGAGAGAATACCATTCTCTTTTAAGTAATTCAGGAATTCGGCACTTAAGTATTCTCCACCTCGATCCGATCTTAGAATCTTAATACTTTTGCCGGTCTGTTTCTCTACTTCATTCTTATACTCCTGGAATTTTCCAAAGGCCTCGGACTTATGTTTCATTAAGAAGACATAACCGTACCTTGAGAAGTCATCCGTAAAAGTAATGAAGTAAGAATGTCCGCTTCGGGCATGTGTAGACATTGGACCCGACACGTCACTGTGTACGAGTCCTAAGAGCTCGCTCGCTCTTACTCCTTGTCCAGTAAACGGAGTCTTTGTCATCTTTCCTTTGAGACAAGATTGACAAGTGGCATACGATTGATTTCGAACGCATTCAAATATCCTTCTGTATGTAACTTAGTCAACCTTCTCTCATTGATGTGACCCAATCTACAATGCCATAAGAAAGTCTGATTTATTTCTGGAGACTTTCTTTTGTGTGTATTCTGGACATTAAAAATCTGTGGTTGGTTTAACACGTATATACCATTACTCAGAGTACCTGACCCAATCAATACTTGATTAAGGTGAATGTTTACAACATTACTTACAAACGCAAATTCATAACCTTCTTTAGAAACTAATAGATACAGAAATGATATTACAAGTTGCGTTGGGTACAAAAAAGCAATTACGCAAAACCAAAACATGTCCATCTGACATTCCCAGGTGATAGTCCCCCACGGCTTTAGCATCCATGCTAGCTCCGTTTGCAACTCTGAGGGTCATGTCACCTGCTTTCAAAACACTACGGTTTCTCAACGCCTGCAAAGAATTACAGATATGAGATCCTGATCCGGTATCCAATACCCAGGAAGTAGAGTTTATTGAAAGACAGTTTTCAATAACATACACACCTGAAGCTGAAGCTGCAACCTGCTTCAATTCCTGTGTTCTGGCCTTCCAGGCCCTGCAATCATTCTTCCAGTGTCCTTTCTTATGACAATAGAAGCATTCTTCCTTATCCACAAGCTTCCCCGCTATCTTTGTTGCTTTGCCTTTTCCCTTCGTATCCACTTTACCAACACCGCCCCTTGTTTGGCGGGGGCCTTCTTCTTCTTTCCCTTGGCTTTCGCCTTGGACCTAGAAGAAGATGATCCTCCTACAAACAAAGTGGATGTTTCCCTACCTTTCTGTAGGGTGCCCTCTGCGCTCCTCAGCATGTGAGGAGCTCTGATAGTTCAACCTCTTTTTCTTGTAGGTTGAAGTTCAGTATAAACTGGGCGTAAGTGGGAAGGAAGGGACTGGAGAACTATATCCGTATATAGCTCACTCTCCAATGTGATCCCTAGGTCAGCGAGCTCCTCAATGAAGCCGATCATCTTTAGCACATGCTCGGCTACTGATGATCCGACGGCCATTCTTGTCGAAAATAACTTTTTCGACGCTTCGTATCTTGCGATACGTGATTGCTCTCCATACAGTTCTTTTGTATGGAGCAATATGGACTCCATGTCCATATTCTCATGCCTCCTCTGATGTTCGTTGTCCATCGAGGCAAGCAGGAGGCACTTGGCCTTCGCGCTATCAATCTCCCAAGTCTTGCGGATTTCCTTATCCGCGACACTGGAAGTTGGACCAGGGACAGGGGAGCTTTGGTGGTAAGAAGATACCCCAGCTTGTCATAAGTGATTGCTATCGTGACATTCCTGAGCCAATCTTTGTAGTTTGGCCCTGTCAGTTTGTTTTTATCTAGGAGTAACTTAAGTCCAGTCATGTTGATTGGTCGCTGCAATTAGGAGAGAGAAGAAGAAACACTCAGCATGATGCTCTTGCAAGTTTAGAGTGGTTTTTAGTTTGTCTAAACAGGATGGCTCCCACTGTTTCTCGAATCCCTCCTCAAACCATAAAGGAAGAATTAGTCAGGATCAACCCCACCGTACAATACTTGCTTAACCGTTCAGCCAGGCCGGTGTGTCGGTACTTCGAGGGAGGTTTTCCAACGCTTTCGCGAAGTTCCTTAATTAGAGAACCTCTTTTCCCTGGGGGCGTAGCCCCGCTAACACCTTTCTAGGCACCTACTAGGTTTATAGCATTGATCGTTAAGTGAGAAATTTCCCGAGGAGTAGCATATACTCACAGTAGGATCGGGATCCAAATATCATCGCGTGACGAAACTGAAGGAATCCTACCAGAATCATCACACTCCAAATGGTATGCAAATCTAGCAAGTTTCAGTACTTATGAAACTCCCGATGTGGATTTTTGCCCCATGCTCTTATGACCTTGACGAAGGTCAACAAATCATAAGTCACATGTCAAGTTCTGCCCGTCATTATCCAGGTTAATTTGAATCCACCCGTATGTACCCTTGACGAAGGTCAACAAGGTAATGCGAATGTCCCAAACCAACGCATCTATCTATGCTACATATGAATACCCAATAGCTACCAATCACTATGCTTTGACGAAGGTCAACAAACACAGCTTGAATACTTATTGAATATTCATACGAAACGACGGAGGGCTACGAATGGTTTTGGCGAAACCGTGAACGTAGTGAACTTGATTTAATCGATGGAACGAGATAGCTTTTATAAGGAGTGGCTCAAGCTCCGCATTTAAAAGTTATTTTGAAAGAACCGAGTGGTTTTTCGAAAGTGTTCCAACGACTTTAACTTGGTTTATTATCTTGCATTAGTTCTTTTAATGCGTGATATTCTTGCATTAGTACTTTTAATGCGTCCCATCATTTAACCCTACCATTGCAGAAAACAACCAAAATATGACGTACGCTTATGCCATTCGCATTCGCCACTGGGCCCCGTCATTACCGTTAGGTTACTTAACTAACGACAGAGCGGGGGCTGGGCTAGCGCGTCTGTAAAACATAAGCAACGCCTAAATAGTAAGCAATGATAGACATTACAGATCACAGATGAATGCATTGGATATACTAGCAATCCGCAATCCTTTCGAGCCTGAAACGAAAAGCGGATAACACGGTCGCGGTGAATAGCCAAATACCCCACCCAAGACCCCTACGGGTGCGGCAAACTACCCGCCAAGTACTCGGTAGTTTGTGCACCCCTCCATGGGTCTATCCTAGGAGCAAAAACAGTAAAAAGAATTATACAATGACGGCTACAACCCCGACCCGGTTGTGCGGCCAAACAAATAATATTATTACATCAATTTACATTTACAATGAATGAAAGAAAAACAAAAGCTCATCTCACATCCACCCCGGCTATTCACCCGCGACAGTCCAACACATTCATATACACATTCCAGCACATTACAGATCATGTATAACCCCGACTAATCGACTTATAGCGATTAGCCGACGTTCAATACATGCAAGCATCACAGATATAACCATCATAGTCAAAGTGCAATGAAGTTCGGAAAAAATACGGAATTATAGGACCCCAAAAGGAAATTTCTTTTCTGTAAAATCTGGGCACATATAATATATCTCAAAAATCCCAAAACCAACACAGACACACACTGCACGAAAAACGACGCACTAAAGACAACAAACCGCGGCGCTTCCGCGGCGTCCAAGAAGGGTCACGCGGCGGAAGCGCGGCGGTTTAGACGAATTGGTGAATCGTTTTTCATGGGTGTTCTAACAAAACCCTGAGACGAATTTAGGAGTATGAAGTTTTTCATTTTGACCAGAAAAAATTTCAACAGAAACTCAGTTTTTGTAGTTTTCCGGTTTTGTGATTTTTTTCGGTTCCGAACTTCGTTACACTTTACTACCTAGCTAGTTTAAGTTTAGTTAGGCTCTGATACCACTGTAAGTCCATATTGCGACCCCCGGTTCTTACGGGGAGGCGGAAACGGTATAAAATCAAAATTTTTATCGCAAGAGGCAACATGGACTAACTTATGGTCGGGATCGTTACCTAAACTAAAACTAGCAAACTAAGCTAAAGATGTTTAGCTACTCGGATGAAGATGGTTATACCTAAACTTGAACTCCTTCTCTTCAAGCTCCGGTGGTGGTCCGATGGCTCCTTCTCGTCGTCTCCGTACGCCGAAGATAGATCCACTTGAAAGCTCCAACCTTTAGCTCCTTCTTGGGTCTTTGAAGAAACTAGTTCACTTGGTTTGCTAAACCTAGTGAACTAGAATGAGTAGAGAGGAAAATAGAATGGGATTTTATCTATGGTTCTTGATTCTCAACTCATGAGACAAGTGAACCATAGATCAAGAGAGGGAGCAAGAGGTTGAGGGTGAGAGCAAGGGGAGAGCTCAAGAACAAGAGAGAGAATGAGCAAGAAAGAAAAATGAGGCTCTCTTTTCTCTCTCACCCTCTCATAATCCAAAACAATGATAACTCATCATATCAACAAAAGTCTTATGGTAATGGTTAGAAGCAACCATAAGGTTATCATATCATGCACTCATTTTTTTCAAAAAAAGCAAGCAAGAAAAAAAGTCTTT
Organism: Agapanthus africanus; assembly: GCA_030015575.1. Taxonomy (NCBI): domain Eukaryota; kingdom Viridiplantae; phylum Streptophyta; class Magnoliopsida; order Asparagales; family Amaryllidaceae; genus Agapanthus; species Agapanthus africanus. Next base: position 396,534,644 of record CM057341.1, on the reverse strand, counting down.
GGCATGAAATGATAACCATGGTCATCATGATGGTCAACTAGTCAAGCCTAGTCAACCGGTCAACAAGTCAACAAAAGTCAACAAGTCACCAAAGTCAACAAGTCAACAAAAGTCAACAAGTCAACAACCATATCACCATAATACTAAATTAATATAATAGTTAATCACAAATCATATTCTCATTAGGGTTGAGCATAAAGTCAAAAAGTCAACGGTCAACTGTCAACAACCCTAATGAGAATCCGCTGCCTCTGCCTCCCTGTCAACTGTGCATACACACCCGCATCCGCGTTCCGAGGAACACGAATGCAAACTGGATAAATCCAATCCCATAAGGTACACTAGGATCTGGCTTAAACCAAAGCCCGCTAGTGTAAACTGTCCGGACACTGTACGTGCACAAGTGCACGGATGTGACCGAACCCTGTCGCAAAACCATGCGACCTGTCGCAATACCATGCGACCTCTACTCTTTTGCCTAAAGGCGAAAAGCTTTCTGTGTGGGACTCTAAAGACTCGACACTACGCTGGCAGTGGGTTTAACCACAGACCGCAAGCGGCACTAGCTGTGCGTAACGGTCCCCAGGTAATGCCGACAAGAAGACCGACGAGGCGAAACCCATCTGAACTCCTACTGAGCCTGAGTGTGACATTCTCCATACAGTCCGGTCTGTTCGTCTGATACATCGCATGGCGGGCCTAGGGGGCGGTAAACGTCAGTCCCCCAATAGCGGTACAAGTCGTGCCGGAGTGAAGCCCAATACACCCTGAGATAACACTGGAAACCTACCAGTATATCTCGTTTGCCCTGGCCAGGGACTACTCGTGTAATGGCTCTCCTAGACACAGCGCGATGTCAACCCCCAATACCGGGAGAGACGAATCCTGTCTAACCGTCACTGCCTCCAAGTGCTTCGGGACTGCACCCAACCACCACCTGTTTGCACGACTCCTTTGAGCCGTGGTAGGGTAGTGATCAAAGTACAGTGGGAACACACTCGAGGCGGAGTGACAGTGTCAAGTCAGCGGACTAAGCTGTACTCATGTCACCTGGGAACTGATAACTGACGATAGGTATAATACCAACTAATCAGTTCCCTACGAGTCCTGTCCAGTGTACCCGTAACCTAACGAGCACCCGCATACTATCTCAAGTACGACGTACTGACGGCTGTGGGACAGACCGTCTCCCACACTGGGATGAGAAGCGCATGCGCTGGTCTACTCCGGAGTATCGATGCCCTGTCTCGATAGTCCTGCGACCAGGGACCTGAATAAGGATGTGCTTATAGATTACCCAGCCCCCACTAGTGTGACTGCCATCACAACGCTGGTAATCAAGCAAAGATCCTAAGGGCTCCACTAATGCGTATAAGTGATATACTGAAATAAACACAAGTACACATTGAAGTAGAAACAAACCAAGTAGCATACTACTATTTTGAGCAAGATTGTATATACAAGGTGAATATCCCAAGCATCCATTAAGTAATATACAAACTAGTATGATACAGTAATGGCCTCTAGGGCATATACACTAACATAGTATACCCTACGCTTCTGCGGTAGGCTCTATAATGTATGCGATGTTGTGTACCAGACCGGATGTAGCTTATGCACTCAGTGTGGTAAGCCAGTATCAGTCAAACCCTGGGGAGAAACACTGGATAGCAGTAAAGAACATTCTCAAGTACCTGAGAAGGACTAATGAGATGTTCTTGGTGTATGGAAAAAAAGACCTCCAGATCGAGGCCTTTGCTGACTCCAGCTTCCAGAGTGACAAGGATGATTCAAAGTCCATGTCGGGTTTTGTCTTTACCCTCAATGGAGGGGCGGTGTGTTGGAAGAGTTCCAAACAGGAAACCGTTGCAGACTCGACGATGGAAGCGGAATACATCGCTGCATCTGATGCCGCAAAAGAAGCTGTCTGGATGAGGAAGTTCTTGAAAGAGCTTCAGGTGGTTCCGTCCATTGTTGATCCAATACCTCTGTATTGCGACAACAACGGGGCTATAGCTTTAGTGAAGGAACCTAGGTCCCATCAGAGATCCAGACACATCTTGAGGCGGTATCACCTGATCAGGGAGATCGTGGATCGCCAGGAGATCGAGGTTCGGAGAGTCGCTTCAGGAGATAACACTGCAGATCCATTCACCAAGGCCTTGCCCCAGACTCAGTTCGAGCGGCTGATCGAGATGATAGGTCTTCGATACGCCAGTACATGGCCTTAGTGCGAGTGGGAGATTGTTAGTTTATATGCCCTAGAGGCCATTACTGTATCATACTAGTTTGTATATTACTTAATGGAAGCTTGGGATATTCACCTTGTATATACAATCTTGCTCAAAATAGTAGTATGCTACTTGGTTTGTTTCTACTTCAATGTGTACATGTGTTTATTTTTGTATATCGCCTATACACATTAGTGGAGCCCTTAGGATCTTTGCTTGATTACCAGCGTTGTGATGGCAGTCACACTAGTAGGGCTGGGTAATCTATAAGCACATCCTTATGCAGGTCCTTGGTCGCAGGACTATCGAGACAGGGCATCGATACTCCGGAGTAGACTAGCGCATGCGCTTCTCATCCCAGTGTAGGAGACGGTCTGTCCCACAGCCGTCGGTACGTCGTACTTGAGAGAGTATGCGGGGTGCTCGTTGGGTTACGAGTACACTGGACAGGACTCGTCGGGAACTGACTAGTTGGTATTATGCCTATCGTCAGTTATCAGTTCCCAGGTGACATGAGTACAGCTTAGTCCGCTGACTTGACACTGTCACTTCGCCTCGAGTGTGTTCCCACTGTACTTTGATTACTACCCTACCACGGCTCAAAGGAGTCGTGCAAACAGGTGGTAGTTGGGTGCAGTCCCGAAGCACTTGGAGGCAGTGACGGTTAGACAGGATTCGTCTCTCCCGGTATTGGGGGTTGACATCGCGCTGTGTCTAGGAGAGCCATTACACGAGTAGTCTCTGGCCAGGGCAAACGAGATATACTGGTAGGCTTCCAGTGTTATCTCAGGGTGTTTTGGGCTTCACTCCGACACGACTTGTACCGCTATTAGGGGACTGACGTTTACCGCCCCCTAGGCCCGCCATGCGATGTATCAGACAAACAGACCGGACTGTACAGAGATTGTCACATTCAGGCTTAGTAGGAGTTCAGATGGGTTTCGCCTCGTCAGTCTTCTTGTCGGCATCTACCTGGGGACCGTTACGCACAGCTAGTGCCGCTTGCGGTCTGTGGTTAAACCCACTGCCAGCGTAGTGTCGAGTCTTTAGAGTCCCACACAGAAAGCTATTCGCCTTTAGGCAAAAGAGTAGAGGTCGCATGGTTTTGCGACAGGTCGCATGGTTTTGCGATAGGGTTCGGTCACATCCGTGCACTTGTGCACGTACAGTGTCCGGACAGTTCACACTAGCGGGCTTTGGTTTAAACCAGATCCTAGTGTACCTTTTGGGATTGGATTTATCCTGTATGCATTCGTGTTCCTCGGAACGCGGATGCTGGTGTGTATGCACAGTTGACGGAGAGACAGAGGCAGAGGATTCTCATTAGGGTTGTTGACCGTTGACAGTTGACCATTGACTTTTTGCTCAACCCTAATGAGAATATGATATGTGATTAACAATAATATTAATTAAGTATTGTGGTGACATGGTTGTTGAGGGGTTGACTTTGTTGACTTGTTGACTTTGTTGACCGGTTGACTAGGTTGGACTAGTTGACCATCATGATGACAATGGCTATCATTTCATGGCAAAGACTTTTTACTTGCTTGTTTCTTTTGTGAGAAATGAGTGCATGAAATGATTTAGCCATTTTGACTTGAACCATTTTACACAATACTTGATTATTATTTTTGTGATGATGGTTATGGATTATGAGAGCCAATTGAGAAAAGTCTTCTCTCATTCTTTCATGCTCATTCTCTCTCTTGTTCTTGAGCTCTCATCTTCCTCCTCTTGCTCTCCCTCTCTTGACTCTATGGTTCACTTGTCTCATGAGTTGAGAACCAAGAACCATAGATAAAATCCCATACAAACTCTTCTCTACTCACTCTAGTTCACAAGGTTTAGCAAACCGAGTGAACTAGTTTCTTCAAAGTTCGAAGAAGGAGCCAAAGGTTGAAGCTTTCAGGTGGATCTATCTTCGGCGCAAGGAGACGACGGGGAGAAGCCGATTCGGACGACCATCGAAGCTTGAAGACGAAGGAGTTCGAGCAAAAGAAAGGTATAACCCCCTAACCGAGTAGTTAGCAACTCGTAGTTAGTTTGTTAGTTAGATGTTTAACAAAGATCCGGTTTTGAGTCCATGTTACCACCTCTAAGAAAATTGTTTTTCACCAAATTCCGCCTGCCCGAAAGTACCGGGAAAGGTAGCATGGACTTACAGGAGTGAGTTATTAGACTCAAAGGACTTGTACAGAGTATTGTAGATTGTCCAGTGTCCATTAGGACAGAGGGGATGGTCCTCGTACTATATTCAGTTTACTTATGACTTCTCTAGTTTTTAGACAGGTGTTTCGTGGAAACACAGGGTCCGAATTTTGAGAAGTTATAGGTATATGAATAAAGTAGAGAACCAAGTGTTGCAAGTATCGGGATTCTTCAAGGTAATAGAAGATGTAGATATTTGTGTATGGTATTCAGTTGATAGTAATGATTAAGAGAACTTGCTTCTCTTTCAGGTTACTCATAATTGGAAGTACTCTTAAGTTGAGTAATGCTGATCGGCCTCACTCCATTTACTTGACATGCACTGGAGACAGCTGCATGATTTGAATCTGGTTCAATTAAATCAGTGCCTCTGTTTCTATATTGGATATAGAACAGTTCATATCTTAACGATGTTAAGGTACGGGGAGTTGTCCGGCCTATGCTTAAAACCAGACTCTGGATAACTCAAGGCACGTTTCTGTAATGGCTATTTGTAGGTTGACCCAGGCTATTACGAAGGTTGACTTTCTACCATCTGGAAGATCAATAGTGATATTGTTCTAGACTCGCCACAGTTTTAATAAAAAATGGATTTTTTCATAAAACAGAAGTGGGAGTATGGTAGAACTGGAAGTGATTCCAGAACCACAAATGATTACTGAAGATTTTGATAGGAACCTAAAGATTCAATCTGGTTTGACATTCCATTGGCCACTCCACAGATAAGGTGGGTAACTTCAGGCACCCGAGAGGTACACCGGTAGCCTCAAGGACGGTGACAGAGAAGTTCTTGTTTACCCAGACTTGCCATTGCTGTTGTTCCAGACCGTGAGACCCGGCAGGAGGATGAGTATAGCGTCGTTCTAAACTAGCTTTAGAAGTGTACGTCTATATGACTCTGCCAGAGGGTTGTCATGGTCAGTGGGAGCAGCGGAAGCATTGATGGACAAGTGGCTTATGTCTATTTATAGACTAAAGCAGATGTAGCGGAGATAGATCATCTATTTCTGATGTGACAGTCATAGGTTTGACTTCATCAGAATAGGGGATGGATCTGTTAAGAAGGTAGTAGGGTGTGATGTCCTGGTATTTGGATGACATACACAGAGTAGGAAGTGATATTCCTATACTACGATCAGTTATACTTTGGTCGTCACACAGTGGTTTCTCCACATGGGACTTGGACATTATATCAGACATACTGGTTACTAGATCTATGGTTTTAGATCTAGATTTGGATGGTTTCCCAATTAAGGGTACTTAGACAGCATTCTAAGAGTATTTAGAATGGACGACTCCTGGCACGGTAGTGTACCTGCAGGTGATGGAGTCACCCTCTCTAAAGGTGTCTTACAGACTAAAGGGGAGAGGGATGTACATGATAGGCAGATCACTTGCTTAGGCAATTGAATCAATCATGAGATGTCAAGTACCACACCAGATGTTGTTCTTGCAGTAGATGCAATAAGTTGATATTGATCCAATCCCGGAGAAACAGTCGGAAGCATTTTTAGAACATAAGTGGATGTTCTAGGGATATGATAACGACAGCCTCATTCGGGAGACAGTTATCATTCCAGGCTTCCAAGGTGACTTGGACGACAGGGAGGTTGTCAGAGTTATAGTTTTCCTTCTGACGAGGGGCAGTATTTTGGACAGGTGGTCCAAGGAAATACTGAGGGAGGCATGGCACAGGATACTGATTAAGTTCAGTTGACGATACAGTCTAAGAAGTTTGGATTTGGAGTTCATTTATGAGCTAGGTCCCATCAGACATCCAGACACATTCTAAGACAAGTATTGTTCATTTCGGGAGATGGCTTTCTCAGCGAACTTGAGATATAGAGAGACATGGAAAGAAACATCAAAGCGGATCCACTCACTTAGGCTATTCCTCGAACGCAAAAGTTTCGCAAACGGGATTTGTGAGACTGACTAGTAGAGGAGTTGGGTGTTCTGTGTCACACGGGCTGTGAGTATGCGACATTGCAATAATTAGCCTTGAGTGCAAGTGGGAGATTGTTGGAGATAGTGCCCTCAGAGTCAATTATTGGATCACAGGCACGTGATTGCAATGATTGAGGGAGGACCTATCCCGGTAGGACAGTCTTACTCAAGATGATAGTATGCTATCTGGTTTATCTTTATCATCGTGTACTGCTTTAGGTGACCTGACAGGTCACTATTACACGTTGATAGAGGCCCTAGGATTCTTGCTTGACTGCCAGCAGTATGAGGGCGATCATATACGTGGGAGCTGGTAGTCCATAAGCACATCCTTAAAAGGTCCCTAGTCGTGGGAGTTTCGAGACAAGGCATCGATACTCCAGAGTAGACTAGTGTATACAGTCGAGACCCCGACAAGGGGCGGTGGCCGGTCTCACAAGCCACTGGTGTCAGTTGGTTCACCTAAGATTTATACAGGTGCTCATTGGGTTATGAGTACACCGGACAGGACTCGCCGGGAACATGCTAGTTGGTCTTATACCTAACGTCAGATAGCAGTTCCCTGGTGACATGTGTACAGGTTAGTTCATCGACCTGGGGATCGTCATTTGTCTCGTGTGAGTTCCTACTGTACTTTGATTACTACCCTACCACGCTCAAAAGAGACGTGCAAACAGGTTTTAGTTGGGTACAGTCCCGAGCCACATGGAGGCAGTAAGCGGATCTTCGGGGGTTCGCCTCTCCCGGTATTGGGGGTGAGGTCGCGCTGTGTCTAGGAGAGCCATTACACGAAGTCCTTGGCCAAGGCAGGAGATTTACTGGTAGGTATTCCAGTAGTATCTCAGGGTGTTCTGGGCTACACTCCGACACGACTTGTACCGCTTTTGGGGGTCTGACTTTTACCAACCTCCTAGGCCCGCCATGCGATGCTCATAGACGAACGGACCGGACTGTACGGATATTGTCACTGACAGGATCAGTAGGGTGTCAGGATGAGTTCGCTCATCGATGTCCCTTTTGGTCAATACCTGGTAGCCCGTTACGTATAGGCCAATACCTCTATCGTGCTAGTGGTTAAATCCACAACCAAGGTGTTGACGAGTCTTTAGAGTCCCCCACAGACCAGTTTCTCAAGTTTCGGGCGAAACGCTGTAGAGGCCGAATGGAGATATGGCAGGGTTCGATCAGATACGTGCGGTATTGCACGGATCAGGATCGGACGGTTAATACTAGCGGGCTTTGGTTTAAGCCGGATCCTAGTATTGTACAGTGTAGATTTTGTCTCAGTGCATTTGTATTCGGTCGAAATACAAATGCGGGTATATATATACAGTAGTGGGGTTTTCCTGTAATTTATTACGGGATCAGTTTTTTGGAGTTGCCGGTTTGTTTTCCGTTTCGGCCATATTTCTTTGTATCTTTCATTGGCCGAAGATTGGTGGAGGAGGGCTTATTTGCATTTGTGCAAATAAGCATTTGTGGAGGGTGTTATTTGCATCTTGTTGCTTCATGATTGAGGTTGACTCCTTTGGTTCATGATTGCTTGACTTTGTGATGAGATGGTTGTTGTTGGAGTGTTGGGTTTTGTTGTGATCATTTGATTTTCTCATCATCACTTGCTTTCCACCCACCTCCTTGTCTTTGCTCTCTCTCTCCATTCACAAAAGAATGGCCGGCCAAATGAAAGGGGTTGCCCATTATTTTGTATGGAAATTTTTGGCTCTCTTGTGCTTGCAAAATTCCAAACTTCATCTCCAAAAATTCTATCATCTTCCTATCCTCCACCAAAGGCAACTTCTAGTAACCCCAAATGAGATATCGCACTACACTTATTCTACAGCAAACCTTGGGCACGTCGACTAGCCAACTTCGTGCCCGAGTTGCCTCGGACCAGAGGTGAGAGCCCATAAAAGAAGCCGGCGATGTGGTGCCCTTCCGGCGACGTGATGGAGACCGGAGATTCCGCGTGAGATCGGGACGACGATGAGAAGACCGGAGGACACGGATCACTCGGTATATCTCTCTTCCCATCTTGTAGTTAGCTAGGACTAGTTTAATGGCCCGATCCGGGTTTTTAGTGCGCGGTGGTGCCGGTTCAAAAAGTTAAAGTAAATCACCGCTTCCGCATTCCGGCGTCGGATTGACGGCCGGGGCGCCGCCGTGCACTTACAGTGACGGCAGTCCACATATTGGATGCTTGCCCCGCAATATCAAATGTACAAATAAATCCAAACTGCACTACCATTGCACACTGCTATCCACCACGACAAATCCGCAACATCACAGCACAACACAGAACATCAACGCGAATGTCACGTTTGCAAATCCGTCTAAAAGAGCTATAGCAATTAAATGCAATTTACCGCTCAAATGACATTCACGGTCGGAGATATAATGTAAGTACTGTAAACTAACAAGTTTAAAATTACGATCGACAAAACTTCCCGAAGTGGGCCCCACGTACAACTGCAGTACTCAAACAAAATCTGGGCCCAAACAAAATATTCCAGAAACCATAATTCCCCATGCAAGACATTACTGTAGAAAAATGGTACTCTGTGGCTCCAAAACGGCGGCGGAACCGCGGCCAAACCATAGTTTGTGCGGCGGTTCCGCGGCAGTACTGTCGAGACAGTGAACCAAATTTCTACAGTATCCTTAAAAAAGCCTGCACGATTTTCTGAGATGCTCAAAATGATTTTTAGACCTGTTTAAAAATTCGACAGAAACTTTGACATGAAAAGTGTGGTTTTGGAAATTTCGTTCGATCGTTGTTTTAAACACATTAGAACAAGTTAGTAAAGGTTAATGGCGTGGCTCTGATTCAATGTAAGTCTACGGTAGCGCCCCGGCCGTCATTCTGACGCCAAACGCGGAACAAAAACTTTTATAACTGGCGCTATCGCATACTATAACCTGGATCTTGCCATTAACGCTAAACTAACAAACTGTAAAGAGGTAGAAAGGCTATACCGATCGATCCGAGTCCTTCGGTCTTTAGCCATCATCCCACGCTCCTCGCGGCAACTCCGATCTCTTGTCTCCTCATCGAGATGGCACCACGCCAACGGATCTTTAAACGGGCTCCCGCCTCTTTACCGAGGCAACTCGGTCATCAAGTCTGCTAAAAGAGATGACCAAGATGAAGTAGAGAATGAGTAGAATACTTTGTCTCAAACACCCTAGGGTTCTCATCACATGAGAGGTATAGGATGGAGGTAGAAGAAGATGCTATGGATTGGAAATGGTGAACTCAAGAAGAACTAGTGAGCAAAAGAAAAACCAAGCTCACAAACTTATCTTTTTCTTTTCACTCCTTTTCACTCTTTTTTTGAATAGATATGAGAGGTGGTATTTATCAAAAAACCAAAAGAAAAATATCTTATGAAAATATCTCCTCAAATATCAAAACCCAAAACAAAAATCATTAATACTTAATGGCTAACTAGATGACTCATTAAATGAGTCATTAGTGATCATTCTAGAAGTAATGAGTCACCAAGAATGAGTCACCCTTTCCAAAACCAATTAATCATTTAAACCAAAATGATTAATTCAAAAAGAAATGCATCTTCTAAAATATTCTCGTAACGGATTACGAGAATACCCCTCACCTGTATATACATACCTGTATCCGTATTCCGACCGAATACGAATACGAGAGACTAAAATATTCCGACTCCATATAATACTTGGATCCGGCTTAAACCAAAGCCCACCAGTATTATCTGTCCAAAATATGACACGTGCACAAGTGCACGTGCTTTTTCCGAACCCTGCCATAAAACCATACGGCCTCTACAATGTTTCGCCCGAACTTGGAAAACTATCTGTGGGGGACTCTAAAGACTCGTCAGTACCCTGGCAGAGGGTTTAACCACAAGCACGACAGCGGCACTAGCTGTGCGTAACGGCTGCCCATGTACTGACCGAAAGGCTGATGAGCGAACTCATCCTGGAACCCTAATGAGCCTATCAGTGACAATATGCATACAGTCCGGTCCGTTCGTCTATGTGTATCACATATCAGGCCTAGGGGGATGGTAACGTCAGACCCCCAATAGCGGTATAAGTCGTGTCGGAGAGTAGCCCTGAACACCCAGAGAAACTACTGGAATACCTACCAGTAATTCTCACCTGCCTTGGCCAAGGACTTGGTGTAATGGCTCTCCTAAACACAACGCGATCTCACCCCCAATACCGGGAGAGATGAATCCCCTGCCGATCCGCTCACTTGCCTCCATGTGGCTCGGGACTGTACCCAACTTAAACCTGTTTGCACGACTCCTTTGAGCCGTGGTAGGGTAGTAATCTAAGCACAGTGGGAACTCACACGAGACAAATGACGAGCTCAGGTCGATGAACTAACCTGTACACATGTCACCAGGGAACTGCTATCTGACGCTAGGTATAAATACCAACTAGCAGGTTCCCGGCGAGTCCTGTCTGGTGTACTCATAACCCAATGAGCACCTGTATACATTTTAGGTGATCCAACTGTCACCAGTGGCTTGTGAGACCGGCCACCGCCCCTCGTCGGGGTCTCGACTATATACACTAGTCTACTCTGGAGTATCGATGCCCTGTCTCGAAACTCCCATGACTAGGGACCACTTTTAAGGATGTGCTTATGGACTACCCAACTCTCACGTATATGATCGCCATCATACTATTGGTAGTCAAGCAGGATCCTAAGCGCTCTATCAACGTGTAATAGTGATCATGTCCCCTAAACCTGTACACGACTGATAAAGGCAAACCAGATAGCATACTATCATCTCGAGTAAGACTGTCCTGCCGGTATAGGTCCTCCCTCAATCATTGCAATCACGAAGCTGCGATCCAATAATTGACTTTGAGGGCACTATATCCAACAGATATAGATCTACTCACCTTGATCCTTACTTGCCGAAGTTGATGACGCCATGCTCCGTCGCCTCCGAATACACGCGAAGGTACCTACAAAAATACACAATCGCAATCGCTATTAAAATCGAATCCGGAAAACAGATACGACACACGGTGTGCTCATAGGTTAGAACCTATAGCCTACGCATGCAAAACCAACCAATTATCCCTCGTCGTTGATGTACAAACAACCAAAAACCAAATACAATTCCAAATATCAAAACATAGCATTTAAAATACGGAAATCATAACCAAAAATCACACCAATGTACTCCCAGATTTTCAGTCGGGTGAAAAGAGCCTAAACAAACAATGCAGTGGCTTTGTATATGAGATAAGTGAGCTACTAGACCAACCTAGACCCAAACACCCACATTTGGGCCGGCTACATTGCCCCAAATTCCGGTGAGCTTGGCCAAAAGGTGAGGGAATGGGCTCGAACTTGCAGGATGTCATCCTATTGGTTCCACTAGGTCTCTGGTATTGTTTGCTTAACTCTGAAACACTCCAGGTCATCCCAGATTCCCTGTAGTCCCCAATTTGTACACAAAACCGATATGGAACTAATCTAAGTTTGTATTCTCTGTTCTAGGTCCAGAATTTGATCTCTAGGGTCTTGTACCCCCTCACTACAGCTCACAAGTCTAAAATTCACACAAACCCTTCTCTTGAAATTCCAAGTTCAGAAATCCACACCTTAAACAATTTCTAAACTAACTAGAATGCTAGGAAATATCAACTAAACTAATTGAAAGGGGTTATACCTCATGAATGCAACCAAGCAAAACCCTAGAAGTCCAAAGTCTCCAAAATCCAACTTTGATGGGTCCAATGTGATGAGGGTGAGATGGGGATGAACTTTTATGAAAAGAGTATAGGGTTTGGATGAATATTTGGAGATGGATATTGGGGCAGAGGTGGAGGGAATTGAGTTGAAGAAGAAGGCGCAAAACAAATGGGGAGGAACTAATGTGGCTGCCCCCCCCCCCTCTCTCCCTCTCTAATTCTCACCTCACTCTCTCTCATAGCATGCTTAACCTTCATTATTGTGTCCCCCCTCTCTCTCCTCAATCATTTCTTTTTTCTTTTCCATCTATTTTCTTACCAAAAATAAAACCAACCATAACTAAAACAACACAAAGGAAACATGTAGCCAAATGAAACATGTCATAGTGCACTAACCATGAAAAACTGTAGAAACACGGATTTGGCTTAATCGCGATTAGCAGTGCACTAATCGGGTTTTCATTTAAACTGCATATAATGGATTTTAAAAATGCCAAATCCTTTAAATATATTTTTAAATGAATAAATCATTTTAATTTCCAATTATTTCACAAATATCGGTATATATTTATACCCTTTTTCGAAAACCCGAATTTCGCAAATCGGGCAGTTTTTAGGAAATATATTATTTTAATATTAAATTCCAAAAATAATATTTTATATTTTCTGAAATGTTACAATCTTCCCCCCTTAAATAAATTCGGTCTCCGAATTTAAATTTAAACCCCTAAATGCTAAAACATTTCAATAATCAGCTCAAATCAACGGGGCTCCGAAATCACGGAAGATATAGAAATACAACAGCGCATCGCGTGCGCATGAAAATGAGTACGAAACTCAAAATCGAACTCCGTCAAGCGTGATGCAAATCATCGGATTTGTACGCATATCATCGGAGTTACAATGGAGATACATATCTTGAAATCCACTACTGAAATCCAATATGCACTAGTCAAATACTATAATACATATATAGTACGCATCTTTGGAAAACTTTCAAGAACTGAATAAAACTCATGCAAAATCTTTTCTGAATCGCCGTGTGATACGTAACTCACGGCACAAGTGACGGACGCTCATTTGTAAAATAATAAATATAGTTTCGTATATATTTTGCTCAGATATACGTCCCGTCCATTTTGAAATATCCCAAAAGGTTTTCCTTTGTAAACGTTCGTGTCACTCACGGAAACATAGGAAATAGCGAGACTATAGCTCCTTTTTGAAAAGCTCTTGTTAAACTTTTAATGCATGCAAAGTACACAGGTACTGTCCTCAGATCAGTCCTGTTTGGCTACTACGTAACATAGTGCTCATCATGAAAACAAGGTGCTCAAGAGCAAAATCAGCCTCAAAAGACGTATCCAACAATCACGTGCGTCTGGTGCGCATGAAATTCAAATCCAAATACAAGTGCTACGAATGTGTACAAAACCAAAACTAGGTGCAACGGGTGTGCACGAAAGCATTTGTCCAGTGCAACAGGTGTGCACGACAACAATGTCAAGTGCATCTAGAGTGCACGAAAATCTCAATCCAGTGCAACTAACATGCACGAACGAAAATCCCAATCAAGTGTATCCGGTGTGCATAAAATCACATCCCATATCATGCGCCCAACATGCACGAAAATCCAAATCAAGTGCATCTATCATGCACGAATGAAATCTAAATCAAGGGCATCCAACATGCACGAGTAAAATCTCACTCAAGTGCATCTGGGGCACACAAAATCCAATATCAAGTGCCTAATATGCGCAAAAATCCAACCCAAGTGCGTCAGGTCCATATAATGCCCAGTGCGGTAAAGCTCACGAAAAACGAACGTCAAGTGCAACGCGCAGAAAAACATAAATCTTGTAAAACGAATGCTCAAAGACAAAAATCGGTGCAACCAATGTACGAAGTATAAATCTAGTGCAACCAATGCACGAAATGAAAATCTAGTGCAACAAATGCACGAAACACGGATCAGGTGCATCCAGTGCACGAAATACAAATATTGTGCATCCAGTGCACGAAATACAAATCTGGTGTAGCCGGTACATAGAAACTCATCAATAACTCAAATGCGTATAAAAACAATACCGAGTGTACCAAGGTGTATAAAACTCATAAACGCGTGCAACTGCATGCACAAAACACATATCAATGCACTGCAGGCATATATGAGCCATACCGAGTGCAAAAATCAAATCAAGTGCGTACCACATGCACAAAATCAAATCAACCGTATGAAATCCACGAAATCATAAACACGTGCACCCAAAGCACAAAACCGATCTCAAGTACAATAAATATGCACAAATCGCAAACCAACACAATGGTGTATAAAATATATACAAAGTGCAATGACTATGCACAAAATGTAAATACCCAGTAGGTGCAGCCATGGTGCACGAAAACAATATCATGAAACTCAATCATCAAAACGCAAATCCAAGCGATATAAACGTGATACTCGGATCACAAACGCAAATCGCAACAAATGACATTGAGGTACACCTCCTACAATGTCGAAAAAATGTCGTTGCGCCCAAAACTAGCAGAGCAAGAACATCCGCTTGCCTCCTGCTCACGGTCTAGCGTCCTCTGTCTCTGGGTTCTCATTTTCTCTGTGGATTACCAATCTCGCAATCCGTTGGCTCGTCGGCCCGGTCCGGTGTACTAACGGAAACGATTCCGTTCTGGCACTTCCCTGGTCATCTCTCGACCAATTATCACGACCACTCGTAAAGCAGCACGTCACTGGCGTCGGCCTCTGGCCCTCTGAACACACACGACACAACTGATCTTCAGTGCAAATCCTATCGCAGCAGTGTCCTGGAAGGAACCTACTCAGGGTCTCTTCCGATCTTTCCTATGCCGAACTATACGGAGGCTGGTACTCTTGCATAATCTTTTCTCACTTTCTGGACATCTGCGTTCTCAGCACAGTATTTTCTCGGGAACTGGTCGCATCCCAACGCCTCTGTAGACATATCCGATCTCTAATCTCAACGGGGGGTAACAACAGCTCGTCAACATCTCGCACGAACCTATGGTCCCACTCATCTGTATCATCGTCCACTTCGACGTCACGTCACGCTATCTGCGTACTGCAAATGTTCTCGGCTACAGTCAATCCGGAGTCTCTCACACGGATTCGAAATCACGAACTCGGTATCTTCATCACTCTGTAGAAGATCTCTAGCCGAACACGTCCTCGGGAACTCATCCCAACCATTGGAGGAATACTCAATACTCATACGTTCTCGATCAACTCACATTGCATCTGGGGGAGGTCCACTATCTGAAGCCGGTCCACTTACTGATCTCCTATCGGATCATCCAACGAACCACGTCATCTCTGGATCGATCTACTCTAGATCTGATTAAGATTCTCCACACTGGAAATCTTCTGCTCAACTGGGCCTGCGTCGGCATATCAAATCTGACGAATCGCCTTCGTCTCTCAACTCACGATTGACTAGCTAACAACTATCGCATCTCTGCCTGGAAGCTCCAGCAATCTCAGCTCATAAGCTCTGGAAGCAACATCCCATCAATCTCAGCAACAGCTGGGTAATCTGTCTGCAAGGTAGACAACATCACGATCTCTGAGATAGGCTGTATTAGTTATATGTATGCCCTAGAGGCCATTACTATACATAGGATGTATATTGTAGTGGATGCTTGGACATTTATAGGGAGGACTTTCTTGCTCGACATGATAGTATGTTATCTGGTTGATCTTTACCTTAACGTGTACACTGATTGTCTCTCTGTTACATGTTGGTAAAGCCCTTAGGATGTGTACTTGACTACCTGGACTATGATGCGGATCATACTAGTGGGGACATGGTAGTCCATAAGTACATCCTTCAAGGTCCCTAGTCGTGGGTGTATCGAGACAGGGCATCGATATACCAGAATAGACTAGCGTATACCTTCTCGACCCATACAAATGGGCGATGGATGATCCCATATCCATTGGTGTTTGACATCAGGGATGATATACGGGTGCTCAGTGGAGACTGGGTACACTGGACGGACTCGCCGAGAACTCCCAGATGGTATTATACCTTACGTCAGATGGCAGTTCTCTGGTGACACTGGTACAGAGTAGTCTGTTGACCCGAGATCGTCATAGAGTCTTGTGTGGTTCCCACTGTGCTTTGATTTCCACCTTACCACGTCCAAGTGGGCGTGCAAAATGGTGGTTTTTGGGTACAATCCCGAATCACAAGGAGGCAATGAGCGATAGGAGGGGATTCGTCTCTCCCGGTATAGGGAGTTGATGTTGCGCTGTGTTCGATTGGCTATAACCGGAAATCCCTGGCCAGGGCTGCTGAGATTTACTGGTAAGTGTTACCAGTAGTTTCTCGAACTGTTATAAACCTCATATCGACACGACTTATCGAGCTGCTGGGGTCTGACGTTTACCACCCCTAGGCGAGATATGCGACATATCAGACGAACAGACCGGACTGTACGGTAAGTGTTACTGGTTGGATTCACAGGAGTGTGAGCGGGCTTGTTCGTCGATCTTCTGATCACTCAATACCCGGGTGTCCGTTACGTTTAGCAGACCGCTTGCGGCTTGTGGGTGTTTGATATGATCATCACCTGCTGCCGGCATATTGACAAGTCTTTAGAGCCCTACACAGAGGTTTCCTGGCTCAAGCGAAACGAAATAGGAGCGCATATGAGATATGTGCGGGACCGAGAATAATGCGTGTATATGATACCGTATTCTATTCTCGCGATGAATGTATCGAATGGTTGTATGTGATATAACCTAGTTATCGAATCGAGGAATGATTCGATAAGCCGATACATTGGATATTAGTCGGTTATATGCGATATGACCGGATCGTTAAATCAAGTATTGATTTAATGATTTAATGCATAATTATATATTTGATATATTACTTTGCATTAACTAGTATTGGTTCACTTAAATTGGATTTTCTCACTTGATGTACACAAGTTGTATATGTGATATACTTTTGTGCACAAGATTGTATCATGTTTGATGATACATGCAAACTTAGGTGTATGTTTGTATTAAACCATGGTTAGTTAATGGTTAGGGTTTCATTTGATTTATTTGCTTATTTATTTATTTATTCATTCATTTTGGCAAAATGAAAATGGTGGCTAATTTTGTTTCTTTGTTGAAGCTTCATGAAGCTTTGAATAAGTCCACCATTTTTGTTTCATGCTTAACCCTAACCATTCTACCTAACCTTAGTTTATTCTCTACACCTAACTATGGTTGCAAATATGATAAGTATCATTTTATTTCCTATTTTAAATGACTTATGATATTCTTTTTCTTCTTCTTCTTCTTCTTCAAGAAGAAGAGAGCTTGCAACCTTCAATGGTGATTTCATGAAAAGAGTGAGAAATCCAATTCTAAAGTGAACCCACTTCCTATTTCTTCATCCTCTACCACTTGCCAAGTAGTATAGGGTGTTTTCTTCACAAGTTTCATGGCTTGGTGAAGTTGGAGCTTGATCTTGTGTTGCCTCGACGTAGATCATCTTCGGCATCGAAGTCGACGACCTAGCCCGATCATTTCTTCGATGAAACCACCGCGAGAGTCCGGGATCCGATGGGTACAGCGGAGGGACTTCATCACGGAGTTATGGAGGTGGAGGACCGGATCTACAAAGGTTGTATTTCCGTTCACTTATTAGTAAAGCAGTTTACTAGTTCTAGTTTTCGCCTATTCTCTAGTTAACGATCCGTATTAGGGTTTCTCGGCACCGGAAAATTTTGAAATTGGCATGTTTGATGCCTTGTGAGACCTCATTAGTGTGCCTAGGAACCCTACAGTGGTATCAGAGCCTAGCTAGAGCTTTAGGCGAAGTGTAGACGAAGTTCGAAGTCCTATCGAACCCGTAAACCCCGACAAAACCCTTCTCTGTACATTTTTCAAAACAGTGGATTTTTGTGAATTAAAAATTCTCAGAAAAACAAGCAGGAAAAACTAAGAATTACTGTGAAGTACGGTCCACTAAGTCAATAATTTGACGGCGGAACCGCGGCGAAACCATAGGTTTGGCGGCGGTTCCGCGGCCAAATTTGGACTTAGTCCCTGAAATTTCATATATTTATTCTTAGGTCCATTCTTGGCAATTTTTTTGGGGAATTTTTTAATTCCACTCAAGTGTTGAGTTTTCTAGGGTTTTATTGGGGACTCGTTAATTTGATCAGATAATTTAACTTCGTTTATGTTTTTCCGGATATTTTAGAAACTGTTAAAAAGTTCGACCGGATATAAATACCCACTTTTTCCCCTGTCGGGAAATTTCCAAGTGTTGGATTTTTCCGTAGTTTAAGAATGTTCTAAGTAGTGCAAGTAACGCGATGGACGCTCTAGAAGACAACAAACCTTAACTCGATTATGTGACCGTCTTGAACTGCCCTTTGAACCTTCGGGTTTGGGGCAGTACGGCGTGCCACATGTGAGGCGTTGGCTTGACCCTTCTACGGCTGGACCGTTGATACTGAGGCATGAACTGGATGTTTTTAAACTTGTTTCATGTGTTGAGCTATTTCGGGAAAACTTGGGTGTTTGATTGTTTGATCGGAAATTTTAACATTTTCTATTTATCCGGAATGTGATACAACATTTGGAACTCACAAGTAGTTATGAGATAACTGAATGAATGTTATAAATCTAGCAGTTTAGTCTCACTTGATTGGTTGCCACGGAATGTTGATGCGATCAAAAGTCCGTCGCAATCACGTAGCGTACGCGGATACTCGCCGGGTAAACTTAATAGACAGCTACACCCCATAGCCCCGACCAAGTGACTGTAGGAGAACCCCGTCACCGAAAGAATCCGTTCGGGTGCTCGCGGCAGCGGTGTTCCGCCTTGGTGCACTTCGTCGACGACATTGGGGATGCGGCCGCCTAATAAAGTTTGCGACGAGCATTCGATCAAAATGTCGGGAATCTTGTTGAATTGCCCGACTTGACATTGAAAAGAGTTTTCGATAATGAGATTAAAATGCGGGGTTTATAATTGTTAGGCATGCGATGTCTAAGGAATTCATTTCATTAGGCATGCGATATCTAAAGAGGTTGCGGATTCCAACTGTTGTAGTTTTACACTTTCTTTTCTGTGACCGTAAGTGTAATATGTGATATCGCCGGTTTCGTTGCTATATGTCAACGACAATTGGGATGGGCATATTTACTTACGTTGATGACATGTGATGTTATGTGTTGCTGGATATGTTATATTGGATCGTCGTGTTTGAATAGCCGGGGGGTTTTTATGTGAGATGAGTGTTTTTCATTTTCATTCATGTAAAAACTTGTATGTAATATTCTTTTATTCGGGCACTTCCAGGTTGCGGAAGATGTCACCCTTTTGTATATTATTTACTTTTCCGCACTAGGATAGACCCAAGGAGGAGGGCACAAGTAACCGGGTTCTGGAGTCCAGTGGGAAACCAACTCGAGGGGTCGAGTCCGGGTCTCCTAACTCTAGAATTGGAGGGTTGCTTGCCGCTCTCGTAGGGGTCTAGGGGTGTGGGTTTGGCTATTCATCGCGACCGTGGAATCCGTGTTTTATACTGGCTCGTATTGAAAACACGGACGTCCTAGTATATCCAATGTTTCATATGTTTCTTCTGCTGCGATATCTGTGATGTGATCATGTGATATGTTCTGTGATGGATACAGTATATAATATATATGATATATTATATAGACGTTACTTATGTTTTGCACTCGCGCTAGCCCTACCCCGCTCTGCCGTTAGTTACCTAACCTAACGGTGCACGAAGGGACATCGAGGCGAATGCGGATGGCATAAGTGTACGTCGTATTTATCTGTGATGTTTAGGTACTTAAATGATGGGACTTCATTAATGAGATTAATGAAATAAAAGAAACCTAAGACGTTGTGGAATCGAATTTCAAAAATAAAACAGGTAGCTACAGTTCTTGCTTTGCACAGCGGTATATATGATATATCCTGCACCTTATTCGATGAGGAAAGGACCGAGATCCCTTCACCGGGAGTGACTCCTTTAGCAATAACTGGCAGATGCTACAACCCTCGGTTTGTCTTTTGATAGCTTCTATAGTTTCTGCTTTGCACAGTGATATATATGATATATCCCGCACCTCATTCGACGAGGAAAGGGCCGACGATCCATTCACCGGGAGTGACCCCTTTAGCAAAACTAGAAAAGCCTCAAAAACACTCCATTTCAAAATTCATTCGATCCTACAACGATATCAAGTTCATTACGCAATAGGTTTTCAGAAAAACCTTTCGTAGCCCTCCGTCATTTCAGATAAGTACTATTTAGTATTCGTGCTGCGGTAGTTTGGCCTCCGTCAAGGCGTAGTGTACGGTAGCTAACTAGTGCTTATCTGCTAGCATATGATGCGATTGGATTAGGGTATTCGTACGGCGTTGTTTGGCCTCCGTCAAGGGTCGTGCGGGTGGGTTTAATTCAATCAGGAAATGACGGGTTGAACTTGACTAGCGGACTATGGGTAGTTTGGCCTCCGTCAAGGTCATAGGACGCTAGGGGCAAAATTATCGGGAATTTCAAGTGTTGAAATTTGCAATGAGATTGCATACCTTCTATGAGATAGTTGGATCCCGATACCCGCTGCGAGTAAGAGTTACTCCTGGGAGAGTTTTATACATTACAATTAGCCGATCAAGTAGGTTTCTAGAAAGGTGTTAACGAAGTTACGCCTCTGGGAAAACGAGGTTTACATTAATTAGGTTCGTGCGAAAGCACGGGGGACCTCCCTCAAAGTACCGACACTGGCCTGGCTGAAAGATTGGCGAACTTGTAACGTGTAATTAATCCCGGCTAGTCTTTCCTTTTAGGGTTTGAAGGAAGATTTGATAAAAACAGTGGGAGCCATCCTGATTAGATAAAATAATAACCAATCTATTCTTGCAAGAGCGCACGCTGAGTGTTTTCTTCTCTCTCTCTCCAGGTAGCGACCATATCACGCCTTAATCAAAATAATAATACGGAATATTGACCGAACCCGCTTGTTATACTGAGCTGGGGAACGTTGGTCCCGCTCCAACTTATAATTGTTATAAGACAGAGCAGGAAATTGGGGATTACCAGAATTCCCGTGCCGCCCAAACGAAGACAGTGCATGTTGATGCATCATCTTCGGGTGTGTTCATTATAAAGAACTGTTTCTCTGTATCCTCTACGTCCTGGGTATTTGATACCAGAACAGGATCCCAAATATGTAATCAGTTACATGGGCTACAGAAAGGTAGAGAACTGAGAACGGGTGATAACTTTCATGAGACAGAAAACGGGGCAAGTGTTGTAGCCAAGTCTGTTG
Organism: Agapanthus africanus; assembly: GCA_030015575.1. Taxonomy (NCBI): domain Eukaryota; kingdom Viridiplantae; phylum Streptophyta; class Magnoliopsida; order Asparagales; family Amaryllidaceae; genus Agapanthus; species Agapanthus africanus. The sequence continues at coordinate 396,513,227 of CM057341.1, read as the reverse complement.
GTCACTGTCCCCCTGTATTCCAAATACATTGATTCTGAACGAATGTTATTAGATACCGAACCTGATATACAAAATCATATCAGTCTCTTTATTAGTAAAGAAATGATATAATTTTGTATTGTTGGATAATGTTTTGAACATTTCCTATATCAAAAGTTGATCGGTTCAGGCACGTTATCTAAAAGCATTAATGTTCTAAATCAAACTACAGTTCTTAGTATACAGAACACACACAAGAGGAAAAGTTCAGAAATGAACGAATCCTTCTTGAGGCATTGTAGACTAGGTCATATCAATGCGACCCGAATGGCTGAAGTTACATTTAGATGCATATTTAAATCAGTTTGAATTTACATCTTATGAAACTTGCCAGTCATGTCACAAATATATAATGACCTCAGCTCTGTTTATTGGAAACAGAGAAAGAGTTGGTAAACTCTTGGGACTGATACATGATGATGTATGTAAGGTCCCCTGTCTACACATGCCAGGACTGGTTCTTTATACTTCATTACGTTCTCTGATGATCTCTCAAGATTCAGACATATGTTCCTGTTGAAACACAAGTCAGAACCTTTTGAGGTATTCACAGAATATAAGTTAGAAGTAGAGAACCAATAAGGGTATAAGTATTATGTCCTTTGATGAGATCAAGGAGGAGAATACTTGTGCATAGAATTCCTGAATTATTCTAAAGGAGAATGAGATTCTCTCTCAGCATTACTCCTCCGTATACACCACAGCACGTCGGTGTATCGGGGCGGAGCAATTGCATCCTATGTGATATGGTGTGCTCTATGATGTGTACTACTGAGTTTCCTATTTCCTTTTGGGAGTTATGCACTTATAAAGTTGCATACCTATTGAATAGGGTTCCAATCAAATCAGTTGCCTACCACTTCATATGTGATATGGAAAGGGAAGAGCCCATATCTTAAGTTAGTTAAGATTTGGGGTTGTCCGGCCTATGTCTAAAAGCAAAATCCGGACAAGCTCGAGGCAAGATCTGTTATGTAGAACTGGAAATGTTCCAGCTATACAAGCTGCAGCTGATGATTTGAAAGAACCAAAGGATTCAATAGTTACCAACGAACCTCAGCCTCTCCGCCGATCTAGTAAGGTTCCTCACCCGCCTGAGAGATACTTCGGTTACTCTATGACAGTGGGAGCGAGGATTGCATCATGAGATGATGATCCAACTAGTTTCGAGCTGGCCATCAGGAGTGGGACTCTGTAAGAATGGCTGGATGCTTAGCGATCTGAGATGGAATCCTTATACACCAACAAAGTATGGACTTTAGTTGCTTTATCTGAAGGGTTAAATCCCCATCAGGAGCAAGTATATCTTGAGAAGATTACTTGGTGTACATGGAAAAGTTGAGACTTTCAAAGCTATACTTGTTAAAGGTTTGCATCATTAACAAGGTATGGATCATGATGAAACCTTTTCTAAGGAGCTATGCTTAAGTCCATCCAGATCCTACTTGCCATGGCTACATACCATGACTACGATATCTGGCGGTTGGGTGCCATGACTGCTTTTCTTAAATGATGTTTCAGAAAAGAGAGTCTGTAAGTACACAGTCAGAGAGCTTCGTAGACAGTGGGAGCAGCGGAAACATGTGCAAGATGGTTTATGTGATAAAGCAGGCATCGCGGAGTTGGAACATCTGTTTTGATGGATTAGTCAAAGAGTTTGACATCATCAAAATGGTAGATGAACCTTGTATTAACAAAAAGGTAGTAGGGAGTATGGTGGTGATCCTCGTAGAGTACGTGGATGACATACTCTTGATAAGAAAGGAGTTTCTTATGCTACGCTCGGTCAATCTCCGCTTATCACAATGATTCTCCATATAGGATCAAAGTGATACCTCCTAAATCCTGGTTTTTGGATCTATGAGATAGATCTAATTGGATGTTAGGATACTCACTAGTTGTAGTGAGATGGTATCAATTGATCCTGGGAAGAATCACTGGAAAGGTTCCAGGGTGATAAAGACGACTGAAAGTCAGTCACAGGCATTGTCTTTACCCTCAGTAAAAGGACGATATGTTGGAAGAGTTCCAAGCTAGATACCGTGGCATACTAGACAATAAAGGCTGGATACATCGCTACTTAAGATGCTACCAAAGAGGAAGTCTGGATGTATATTTGTTCATGAGATGAACTTAGTTCCTCCCATTGTGTGACAATAGAGTTGTGGCTTATGCCTAGGAACTCCCGTCCCATCAGTGATCCAGACATATTCTAAGGCAGTATCACCTGATCATGGAGATGGTTGATCTCCAGGGTGATCGAGGTTAGGAGAACAGACTCAGAGGACAACACGGCGGATCCACTCACAAAGGCCTTATCCCAGAGAGAGACTTTTATGGGATGGTTGAGTATGAGATACTACAACCACTGCTATCAGATGGCCCTAGTGCAAGTGGGAGATTGTTAGTTATATGTATTCCCTAGAGGCCATTACTATACATAGGATGTATATTGTAGTGGATGCTTGGACATATATAGGGAGGACTTTCTTGCTCGACATGATAGTATGCTATCTGGTTGATCTTTACCTTAACGTGTACACTGATTGTCTCTCTGTTACATGTTGGTAAAGCCCTTAGGATGTGTACTTGACTACCTGGACTATGATGCGGATCATACTAGTGGGGACATGGTAGTCCATAAGTACATCCTTCAAGGTCCCTAGTCGTGGGTGTATCGAGACAGGGGATCGATATACCAGAGTAGACTAGCGTATACCTTCTCGACCCATACAGATGGGAGATGGATGATCCCATTTCCATTGGTGTTTGACATCAGGGATGATATACGGGTGCTCAGTGGAGACTGGGTACACTGGACGGACTCGCCGAGAACTCCCAGATGGTATTATACCTTACGTCAGATGGCAGTTCTCTGGTGACACTGGTACAGAGTAGTCTGTTGACCCGAGATCGTCATAGAGTCTTGTGTGGTTCCCACTGTGCTTTGATTTCCACCTTACCACGTCCAAGAGGGCATGCAAAATGGTGGTTTTTGGGTACAGTCCCGAATCACATGGAGGCAATGAGCGATAGGAGGGGATTCGTCTCTCCCGATATAGGGAGTTGATGTTGCGCTGTGTTCGATTGGCTATAACCGGAAATCCCTGGCCAAGTTTGCTGAGATTTACTGGTAAGTGTTACCAGTAGTTTCTCGAACTGTTAAAGACCTCATATCGACACGACTTATCGAGCTGCTGGGGTCTGACGTTTACCACCCCTAGGCGAGGTATGCAACATATCAGACGAACAGACCGGACTGTACGGTAAGTGTTACTGGTTAGATTCACAGGAGTGTGAGCGGGCTTGCTCGTCGATCTTCTGATCGCTCAATACCCGGGTGGCCGTTACGTTTAGCAGACCGCTTGCGGCTTGTGGGTGTTTGATATGATCATCACCTGCTACCGGCATATTGACGAGTCTTTAGAGTCCTACACAGAGGTTTCCTGGCTCAAGCGAAACGAAATAGGAGCGCATATGAGATATGTGCAGGACCGAGAATAATGCGTGTATGTGATACCGTATTCTATTCTCGCGATAAATGTATCGAATAGTTGTATGTGATATAACCTAGTTATCGAATCGAGGAATGATTCGATAAGCCGATACATTGGATATTAGTCGGTTATATGCGATATGACCGGATCGTTAAATCAAGTATTGATTTAATGATTTAATGCATAATTATATATTTGATATATTACTTTGCATTAACTAGTATTGGTTCACTTAAATTGGATTTTCTCACTTGATGTACACAAGTTGTATATGTGATATACTTTTGTGCACAAGATTGTATCATGTTTGATGATACATGCAAACTTGGGTGTATGTTTGTATTAAACCATGGTTAGTTAATGGTTAGGGTTTCATTTGATTTATTTGCTTATTTATTTTTTTATTCATTCATTTTGGCAAAATGAAAATGGTGGCTAATTTTGTTTCTTTGTTGAAGCTTCATGAAGCTTTGAATAAGTCCACCATTTTTGTTTCATGCTTAACCCTAACCATTCAACCTAACCTTAGTTTATTCTCTACACCTAACTATGGTAGCAAATATGATAAGTATCATTTTATTTCCTATTTTAAATGACTTATGATATTCTTTTTCTTCTTCTTCTTCTTCTTCTTCAAGAAGAAGAGAGCTTGCAACCTTCAATGGTGATTTCATGAAAAGAGTGAGAAATCCAATTCTAAAGTGAACCCACTTCCTATTTCTTCATCCTCTACCACTTGCCAAGTAGTATACGGTGTTTTCTTCACAAGTTTCATGGCTTGGTGAAGTTGGAGCTTGATCTTGTGTTGCCTCGACGTAGATCATCTTCGGCATCGAAGTCGACGACCTAGCCCGATCATTTCTTCGATGAAACCACCGCGAGAGTCCGGGATCCGATGGATACAGCGGAGGGACTTCATCACGGAGCTATGGAGGTGGAGGACCGGATCTACAAAGGTTGTATTTCCGTTCACTTATTAGTAAAGCAGTTTACTAGTTCTAGTTTTCACCTATTCTCTAGTTAACGATCCGTATTAGGGTTTGTAAGCACATGAAAAATTTGAAATTGGCATGGTTGATGCCTTGTGAGACCTCATTAGTGTGCCTAGGAACCCTACAGGCTGTACATCAACAGTCCTCTCACAACAGGCAGCTCTAACAATGGCCCGATCATCCGGTGTAAAACCAAACACTCGCTTCAACAAGAGGTCACAACACAAACACTACATCGAGACGTTCCTATGTCACCAGAAAACATAATGGTCAATCCTCGTCCATGACGAGGTTGCCCTGACCGCAACACTAGTAGCAGCTCAATCTGTGCTCAACCATGGTGACAGGAACCTCAAGCGTGTATCGATGAAAACAGATCAAGGGCATGAAAGGAAGTGACAGATCCAGAATGGATACATGATCATAAGAAGAAACAACATCAATGAAAGTATGATCATGGAAACGAACAGAATCAAAGATCTCAAATGGATGTACAATCATGGGTACGAAGAGAATCACAGATCTCAAAATATGTACAACCTAAGATTTCTTAAGTAGGGTATCGTATCGTAAATATGCCACGGAACATACGTACGGTACGTCACTCTACTCAAGCTACCTACTCCATCAATCAGAGTCAACCTATGAAACGAAAGTTCGGGTCTAATACCCCCCTGTTCAAGTTTAAGTTCAGTAAGGTCAAGCCTAGGTTCCGAAATAAATTACGCCCCAGACTCCACATAGTCAAACCTAAACTCGAACCAAGGTTAAACCTAGCGCTCTGATACCAACTTTGTCACGACCCGAAAATATTTTTCGTGACCGGCACTTAAACTACGCCACGTCTAAAGGCGTAACGTAATTCAAGTAAGCCGAAGCCCAGAAATCTAAACCTTTTTAAGAAAATAAAGAGGTGAAGTTTTGAAATAAAGGTATAGTGAAAATCATAAGTTTTCTTAAATGCATAGATGAGGGAACATGAAAATACAAGTGGATTATGCAAGTTGAAAAACATGTTTCAACTTTTTTGAAAATTTGGACAGCACCTCCTTTGTATTTCTTGATCCAAAACCACAATACATGATAATATAAAGGCATCCCCAAGCGGGAGCTAGCTCTTCGCCAATCGGCGGATCCACAAACACGCAAAGCATAAATATAAGTATACGACGCCCAACGGCGAAGTTCACAACAAAAGATAAAGAAATAAGCAAGACATCAAAACCACAAGTAGCGGAATACCCCTCGCCTAAGTCTCGCAACCACAAGTCTCACTAAGTCTCATTACTTATACAAATACTAGTTTGATTGATGGAGTTGACTAGATAAAATATGAATCATAAATACAAGAGGGGTAAGATCCAATATGTACCACCTACCAAAGCAATCACCCGAATGCAACTGTGTGCCAGCGATACCGCTACTGATCCATGAGGTCAACCTGCAAGAACTGGGGCACAACGGGGGTGAGTTGCCAACTCGTGAGTAGAAAACATCTGTTAGTTATATGTATGCCCTAGAGGCCATTACTATACATAGGATGTATATTGTAGTGGATGCTGGGACATATATAGGGAGGACTTTCTTGCTCGACATGATAGTATGCTATCTGGTTGAACTTTACCTTAACGTGTACACTGATTGTCTCTCTGTTACATGTTGGTAAAGCCCTTAGGATGTGTACTTGACTACCTAGACTATGATGCGGATCATACTAGTGGGGACATGGTAGTCCATAAGTACATCCTTCAATGTCCCTAGTCGAGGGTATATCGAGACGGGGCATCGATATACCAGAGTAGACTAGCGTATACCTTCTCGACCCATACAGATGGGCGATGGATGATCCCATATCCATTGGTGTTTGACATCAGAGATGATATACGGGTGCTCAGTGGAGACTGGGTACACTGGACGGACTCGCCGAGAACTCCCAGATGGTATTATACCTCACGTCAGATGGCAGTTCTCTGGTGACACTGGTACAGAGTAGTCTGTTGACCCGAGATCGTCATAGAGTCTTGTGTGGTTCCCACTGTGCTTTGATTTCCATCTTACCACGTCCAAGAGGGCGTGCAAAACGGTGGTTTTTGGGTACAGTCCCGAGTCACATGGAGGAAATGAGCGATAGGAGGGGATTCGTCTCTCCCGGTATAGGGGGTTGATGTTGCGCTGTGTTCGATTGGCTATAACAGGAAATCCCTGGCCAGGGTTGCTGAGATTTACTGGTAAGTGTTACCAGTAGTTTCTCGAATTGTTATAGACCTTATATCGACACGACTTATCGAGCTATTGGGGTCTGACGTTTACCACCCCTAGGCGAGATATGCGACATATCAGACGATCAGACCGGACTGTACGGTAGTGTTACTGGTCGGATTCACTGGAGTGTGAGCGGGCTTGCTCGTCGATCTTCAGATCGCTCAATACCCGGGTGGCCGTTACGTTTAGCAGACCGCTTGCGGCTTGTGGGTGTTTGATATGATCATCATCTGCTGCCGGCGTATTGACGAGTCTTTAGAGTCCTACACAGAGGTTTCCTGGTTCAAGCGAAACGAAATAGGAGCGCATATGAGATATGTGCGGGACCGAGAATAATACGTGTATGTGATACCGTATTCTATTCTCGCGATGAATGTGTCGAATGGTTGTATGCGATATAACCTAGTTATCGAATCAAGGATTGATTCGATAAGCCGATACATTGAATACTAGTCGGTTGTGTGCGACATGACCGGATCATTGAATCAAGTGTTGATTTAATGATTTAATGCATAATTATATATTTGATATATTACTTTGCACTAACTAGTATTGGTTCACTTTAAACGGATTTTCTCACTTGGTTTATGCACATTGTATATGTGATATACTTTTGTACACTTGATTGTATCATGTTTGATGATACATGTTTAACTATAGTTAAGTGTAATGAATTAAGCCATGGTTAAACTAATGATTAGGGTTTTCTTTTCTTACTTATTTATTTATTTATTTATTTTGAATAGATGAGAAAAGAATGGTTGCTAATTTTGGAGTTTAGTTGAAGCTTCATGAAGCTTTGACTTTGTAACCATTCTTGTCTTCATGCTTAACCCTAACCATTCCTTTAACCTTGGTCAATTCTCTACACATAACTATAGTTAATATTATGATAAGTATTGGATTTTCTATTCTATTTAAAATTAACTTATCATATCATTTCTTCTTCTTCTTCCTTGAACTCAAAAAGAAAACCTTGAGGTCATCAATGGTGATTGATGATAAAGAGTGAGAAATCCAATTCTAAATTGAACCCACTTCCTATTTCTTCATCCTCTACCTCTTGCCAAGTAGTAGAGTGTGTTTCCTTCACAAGTTTTCATGACTTGGTGAAGTTTGGAGCTTGATCTTGCGATGCCTCGACGTAGATCATCTTCGGCACGTCGTCGATGACCTAGCCCGCTTCTTCTCCGATGAAGCCGACGCAAGAGCCCAGATCTCGACTTGGACAGCGAGGAGACCTCCTTGCGGAGCTATGGAGGTGGAGCACCGGATCTACAAAGGTTGTATTTCCATATTCTCTTAGTTAAGTGTTAACTAGTTTTGTTTCGCCTAGATTTCTAGCCAACGGTCCGTAGTCGGGTCTCTCGACACCCATAAATTTTTATATTGGCATGTTCGATGCCTTGTGAGACCTCATTAGGGTGCCTAGGGACCTTTCAGTGGTATCAGAGCCTAGCTAGAGCCTTAGGCGAAGTCTAGACGCAATTTGAAGTCCGAACGAACCCGAAACCCGATCACAAAAATGCTCTCTGTCCTTTTTTCAAAAACTGGGATTTTTCCAAATTAAAAATTGCTAAAAAATTCAGCAGGGAAATATAAGAATTACGGTGCAAAATTTGACTTGTGAACAGTACAAACCGCGGCGGAACCGCGGCAGAAGCCTGGCTTCTGCGGCGGTTCAGCGGCGCAATGATGACGTCATACTCCACTGTTTGCACAGTAACTCTTATTAAATTATGCTGGATTTTCTGGAAATTTTTATATTTTAATTCAAGAGTTGAATTTTCTGGGGTTATTTTGGGGATTCGTATATTCGATCGGATTATCAAATTTTGTCTGTGTGGCTTTCCGGATAAATTTTAGAATATGTTAAAAAGTTCGACCGGATATAAATACCCAATTTTTCCCCTGTCGGGAAATTTCCAAGTGTTGGATTTTTCCGAAGTTTAACGACGTTCTAAGTAGTGCAAGTAACGCGATGGACCCTCTAGAAGACAACAAACCTTAACTCGATTATGTGACCGTCTTGAACTGCCCTTTGAACCTTCGGGTTTGGGGCAGTACGGCGTGCCACATGTGAGGCGTTGGCTTGACCCTTCTACGGCTGGACCGTTGGTACTGAGGCACGAACTGAATGTTGTTAGACTTATTTCATGTGTTGATCTGTATCGGGAAAACTTGGGTGTTCGATTGTTCGATCGGAAATTTTGACATTTTCTATTTATCCGGAATGGGATACAATAATTGGAATTCTCAAGTAGTTATGTGATAACTGAATGAATGATATAAACATAGCAGTTTAGTCTCACTTGATCGGTTGCCACGGAATTTTGATGTGATCAAAAGTCCGTCGCAATCACGTAGCGTACGCGGATACTCGCCGGGTAAACTTAATAGACAGCCTCACTCCATAGCCCCGACCAAGTGACTGTAGGAGATCCCCGTCGCCGAAAGCATCCGTTCGGGTGCTCGCGGCAGCGGTGCTCCGCCTTGGTGCACTTCGTCGACAGTATCGGGGGTGCGGCCGTCTACTGAAGTTTGCGACGAGCATTCGATCAGGATGTCGGGAATCTTGTTGAATTGCCCGACTTTATATTGAAAAGTGTTTTCGATTTTGAGACTAAAATGCGGGGTTTATAATTGTTAGGCATGTGATGTCTAAGTAATTCATTTGGTCAGGCATGCGATGTCTGAGGAGGTTGCGGATTCCAACTGTTGTAGTTTTACACTTTCTTTTCTGTGACCGTAAGTGTAATATGTGATATCGCCGGTTTCGTTGCTATATGTCAACGACAATTGGGATGCGCATATTTACTTACGTTGATGACATGTGATGTTATGTGTTGCTGGATATGTTATATTGGATCGTCGTGTTTGAATAGCCGGGGGTTTTTATGTGAGATGAGTGTTTTTCATTTTCATTCATGTAAAAACTTGTATGTAATATTCTTTTATTGGGGCGCTTCCAGGTTGCGGAAGTTGTCACCGTTTGTATATTATTTACTTTTCCGCACTAGGATAGACCCAAGGAGGAGGGCACAAGTAACCGGGTTCTGGAGTCCAGTGGGAGACCAACTCGAGGAATCGAGTCCGGGTCTCCTAACTCTAGAATTGTTAGGGTTGCTTGCCGCTCTCGTAGGGGTCTAGGGGTGTGGGTTTGGCTATTCATCACGACCGTGGAATCCGTGTTTTATACTGGTTCGTATTGAAAATACGGACGTCCTAGTATATCCAATATTTCATATGATTCTTCTGCTGCGATATCTGTGATGTGATCATGTGATGTTCTGTGATAGATACAGTATATAGTATATATGATATATTATATAGACGTTACTTATGTTTTACACCCGCGCTAGCCCTGCCCCGCTCTGCCGTTAGTTACCTAACCTAACGGTGCACGAGGGGACATCGAGACGAATGCGGATGGCATAAGTGTACGTCGTATTTATCTGTGATGTTTAGGTATATAAATGATGGGATTTCATTAATATGATTAATGAAAATAAAAGAAACCTAAGATGTTGTAGAATTGAATTTCAAAATAAAACAGGTAGCTACAGTTCTTGCTTTGCACAGCGGTATATGTGATATATCCTGCACCTTATTCGATGAGGAAAGGACCGAGATCCCTTCACCGGGAGTGACTCCTTTAGCAATAACTGGCAGATGCTACACACTCGGTTTGTCTTTTGAATGCTTTTAAGTGTTTTTGCTTTGCACAGTGATATATGTGATATATCCCGCACCTTATTCGACGAGGAAAGGACCGACGATCCCTTCACCGGGAGTGACTCCTTTAGCAAAACTAGAAAAGCCTCAAAAGCACTCCATTTTAAAATCATTTGATTCTACAACGATATCAAGTTCATTACGCAATAGGTTTTCAGAAAAACCTGTCGTAGCCCTCCGTCATTTCAGATAAATCCTGTTTAGTATTCGTGCTGCGTTTGTTGACCTTGTCAAGGCGCAGTGTGCGGTAGCTAACCAGTATTTATCTGCTTATGCATATGATGCAGATTGGGTTAGGGTAGTCGTGCGGCCTTGTTGACCTTGTCAAGGGTCGTGCGGGTGGGTTTGATTCAATCAAGAAATGACGGGTTGAACTTGACTTGCGGTCTATGGTTTGTTGACCTTGTCAAGGTCATAGATCGTTCGGGGCAAAATATTATCGGGAATTTCAAGTGTTGAAATTTGCAATGAGATTGCATACCTTCTATGAGATAGTTGGATCCCGATACCCGCTGCGAGTAAGTGTTACTCCTGGGAGAGTTTTATACATTACAATTAGCCGATCAAGTAGGTGTCTAGAAAGGTGTCAACGGGGTTACGCCTCTGGGAAAACGAGGTTTACATTAATTAGGTTCGTGCGAAAGCACGGGGGACCTCCCTCAAAGTACCGACACTGGCCTGGCTGAAAGATTGGCGAACTTGTAGTGTGTAATTAATCCCGGCTAGTCTTTCCTTTTAGGGTTTGAAGGAAGATTTGATAAAAAGCAGTGGGAGCCATCCTGATTAGATAAAATAATAACCAATCTATTCTTGCAAGAGCACACGCTGAGTGTTTTCTTCTCTCTCTCTCCAGGTAGCGACCATATCACGCCTTAATCAAGATAATAAAACGGATTATTGACCGAACCCGCTTGTTATACTGAGCTGGGGAACGTTGGTCCCGCTCCAACTTATAAATGTTATAAGACAGAGCAGGAAATTGGGGAATACCAGATTTCCCGTGCCACCCAAACGAAGAGAGTGCATGTTGATGCATCATCTTCGGGTGTGTTCATTACAAGAACTGTTTCTCAGTATTCTTTACGTCCTGGGTATGTGATACCAGATCAGGATCCCAGATATGTAATCTGTTACATAGGGCTACAGAAAGGTAGAAAACTGAGAACGGGTGATAAGTTTCATGAGGCAGAAAACGGGGCAAGTGTTGCAGCCAAGTCTGTTGGTCACTGTCACCCTGTATTATAAATACATTGATTCTGAACGAATGTTATTAGATACCGAACCTGTTATGTAAAATCATATCTCTCTTTATTAGTAAAGAAACGATAAAATTTTGTATTGTTGGATAATGTTTTGAACATTTCCTGTATCAAAAGTTGATCGTATCAGGCACGTTATCTAAAAGCGTTGATGTTCTAAATCAAACTACAGTTCTTAGTATATGGAACACACACAAGTGGAAGAGTTCAGAAATGAACGAATTCTTCTTGAGGCATTGTAGACTAGGTCATATCTATGCGACCCGACTGGCTGTAGTTTCATGTAGATGCAAATTTAAATCAGTTTGAATTTACATCTTGTGAAACTCGCTAGTCATGTCACAAAGATAAGATGACCATAACTCCGTTTACTGGAAACAGAGAAAGAGTTAATGAACTCTTAGGATGATACATGTTGATGTATAAAGGTCCCCTGTCTACATATGCCAAGACCGGTTCTTTATACTTCATTACATTCTCTGATAATCTCTCAAGATTCAGACATATGTTCCTGTTGAAACACAAGTTCGATCCTTTTGAGATATTCACAGAATATGATTTAGAAGTAGAGAACCAAAATACGGGTATAAGTATTATGTCCTATGATGAGATCAGGGAGGAGAATACTTGTGCATGGAATTCCTGGACTATTCTAAAGGAGAATGAGATTCTCTCTCAGCATTACTCCTCTGTATACACCATAGCACGATGGTATATCGGGGCGGAGCAGATACACCCTATTTGATATGGTGTGCTCTATGATGAGTACTACTGAGTTACCTATTTCTTTTTGGGAGTTATGCACTTGAGAAGATGCATACCTATTGAATAGGGATCAAATCAAATCAGTTGCCTACCGCTTCATATGTGATATGGAAAGGGAAGAGCCCATATCTTAAGTTGGTTAAGATTTGGGGTTGTCCGGGCTATGTCTAAAAGCAAAATCCGGACAAGCTCGAGGCAAGGACTGTTATGTAGAACTGGAAATGTTCCAGCTATACAAACTGCAGCTGATGATTTGAAAGAACCAAAGGATTCAATAGTTACCAATGAACCTCAGCCTCTCCGCCGATCTAGTAGGGTTCCTCACCCACCTGAGAGATACTTCGTTTTCTCTATGACAGTGGGAGCGAGGATTGCATCATGAGATGATGACCCAACTAGCTTCGAGCAGGCCATCGAGAGTAAGACTCTGTAAGAATGGCTGGATGTTTATCGATCTGAGATGGAATCCTTATACACCAACAAAGTATGGACTTTGGTTGCTATATCTGAAGGGTTAAATCCCCATCAGGAGCAAGTATATCTTGAGAAGATTACTTGGTGTACATGGAAAAGTTGAAACTTTCAAAGCTAGACTTGTTAAGGGTTTTCGTCATCGACCAGGCGTGGATAATGATGAAACCTTTTCCAGTGCCTATGCTTAAGTCCATTCAGATCTTACTTGCCACGGCTACATACCATGACTACGATATCTGGCGGTTTGGTGTCATGACTGCTTTTCTAAATGATATTTTAGAAGAGTGCGTCTATAAGTACACAGCCAGAGGGCCTCGTAGACAGTGGGAGCAGCGGAAACGTGTGCATGATGCTTTATAGGATAAAGCAGGCATCGCGGAGTTGGAACATATGTTTTGATGGATTAGTCAAAGAAGTTGACATCATCAAAATGGTAGATGAACCTTGTATAAACAAGAAGGAAGTAGGGAGTATGGTGACGATCCTCATAGAGTACGTGGATGACATACTCTTGATAGGAAAGGAGTTTCCTATGCTACGCTCGATCAATCTCCGCATATCACAATGATTCTCCACATAGGATCATGATGATACCTGCTAAATCCTGAGTTTTGGATCTGTGAAATAAATCTAAATGGATGTTAGGATACTCACTAGCTGTAGTGAGATGGTATCAGTTGATCCTGGGGAGAATCACTGGAAGGGTTCCAGGGTGATAAAGACGACTGAATGTCAATCGCAGGCATTGTCTTTACCCTCAGTAAAGGGACGGTATGTTGGAAGAGTTCCAAGCTAGATACCGTGACATACTAGACAATAAAGGCAGGATACATCGCTACTTAAGATGCTACCAAAGAGGCTGTTTGGGTGTATATAGGTTCATGAGATGAACTAGGTTCCTACCATTGTGTGACAATGGAAGTGTGGCTTTGGCCAAGGAACACCCGTCCCATCAGTGACCCAGGCGTATTCTGAGGCCGCATCACCTGAACATGGAGATAGTTGATCTCCAGGGTGATCGAGGTAAGGAGAGTAGATTCTGAGGACAACACAGCGGATCCACTCACAAAGGCCTGTTCCCAAAGAGAGATTTTTTTTATGGGATGGTTGAGTATGAGATACTGCAACCACTGCTACAGATGGCCCTAGTGGAAGTGGGAGATTGTTAGTTATATGTATGCCCTAGAGGCCATTACTATACATAGGATGTATATTGTAGTGGATGCTGGGACATATATAGGGAGGACTTTCTTGCTCGACATGATAGTATGCTATCTGGTTGAACTTTACCTTAACGTGTACACTGATTGTCTCTCTGTTACATGTTGGTAAAGCCCTTAGGATGTGTACTTGACTACCTAGACTATGATGCGGATCATACTAGTGGGGACATGGTAGTCCATAAGTACATCCTTCAATGTCCCTAGTCGAGGGTATATCGAGACGGGGCATCGATATACCAGAGTAGACTAGCGTATCCCTTCTCGACCCATACAGATGGGCGATGGATGATCCCATATCCATTGGTGTTTGACATCAGAGATGATATAGGGTGCTCAGTGGAGACTGGGTACATTGGACGGACTCGCCGAGAACTCCCAGATGGTATTATACCTCACGTCAGATGGCAGTTCTCTGGTGACACTGGTACAGAGTAGTCTGTTGACCCGAGATCGTCATAGAGTCTTGTGTGGTTCCCACTGTGCTTTGATTTCCATCTTACCACGTCCAAGAGGGCATACAAAATGGTGGTTTTTGGGTACAGTCCCGAGTCACATGGAGGCAATGAGCGATAGGAGGGGATTCGTCTTTCCCGGTATAGGGGGTTGATGTTGCGCTGTGTTCGATTGGCTATAACAGGAAATCCCTGGCCAGGGTTGCTGAGATTTACTGGTAAGTGTTACCAGTAGTTTCTCGAATTGTTATAGACCTCATATCGACACGACTTATCAAGCTATTGGGGTCTGACGTTTACCACCCCTAGGCGAGATATGCGACATATCAGACGATCAGACCGGACAGTACGGTAGTGTTACTGGTCGGATTCACTGGAGTGTGAGCGGGCTTGCTCGTCGATCTTCAGATCGCTCAATACCCGGGTGGCCGTTACGTTTAGCAGACCGCTTGCGGCTTGTGGGTGTTTGATATGATCATCATCTGCTGCCGGCGTATTGACGAGTCTTTAGAGTCCTACACAGAGGTTTCCTGGTTCAAGCGAAACGAAATAGGAGCGCATATGAGATATGTGCGGGACCGAGAATAATACGTGTATGTGATACCGTATTCTATTCTCGCGATGAATGTGTCGAATGGTTGTATGCGATATAACCTAGTTATCGAATCAAGGATTGATTCGATAAGCCGATACATTGAATACTAGTCGGTTGTGTGCGACATGACCGGATCATTGAATCAAGTGTTGATTTAATGATTTAATGCATAATTATATATTTGATATATTACTTTGCACTAACTAGTATTGGTTCACTTTAAACGGATTTTCTCACTTGGTTTGTGCACATTGTATATGTGATATACTTTTGTACACTTGATTGTATCATGTTTGATGATACATGTTTAACTATAGTTAAGTGTAATGAATTAAACCATGGTTAAACTAATGATTAGGGTTTTCTTTTCTTACTTATTTATTTATTTATTTATTTTGAATAGATGAGAAAAGAATGGTTGCTAATTTTGGAGTTTAGTTGAAGCTTCATGAAGCTTTGACTTTGTAACCATTCTTGTCTTCATGCTTAACCCTAACCATTCCTTTAACCTTGGTCAATTCTCTACACATAACTATAGTTAATATTATGATAAGTATTGGATTTTCTATTCTATTTAAAATTAACTTATCATATCATTTCTTCTTCTTCTTCCTGGAACTCAAGAAGAAAACCTTGAGGTCATCAATGGTGATTGATGATAAAGAGTGAGAAATCCAATTCTAAATTGAACCCACTTCCTATTTCTTCATCCTCTACCTCTTGCCAAGTAGTAGAGTGTGTTTCCTTCACAAGTTTTCATGACTTGGTGAAGTTTGGAGCTTGATCTTGCGATGCCTCGACGTAGATCATCTTCGGCACGTCGTCGATGACCTAGCCCGATTCTTCTCCGATGAAGCCGACGCAAGAGCCCGGATCTCGACTTGGACAGCGAGGAGACCTCATTGCGGAGCTATGGAGGTGGAGCACCGGATCTACAAAGGTTGTATTTCCGTATTCTCTTAGTTAAGTGTTAACTAGTTTTGTTTCGCCTAGATTTCTAGCCAACGGTCCGTAGTCGGGTCTCTCGGCACCCATAAATTTTTATATTGGCATGTTCGATGCCTTGTGAGACCTCATTAGGGTGCCTAGGGACCTTTCAACATCTACAAGTATAAATCGAATAAACAACGATTCCTAGGTCAACTCTATCATAAAGGTAATACTATGATATCTAGGGTGGCCGTAACGGCATATGTGCCAACAATATACTCATAGTCTCTATGCATACGGATATCATCTAACCATATAATCAATGCCAGTATGCATGTAGATCTCGTCTATGTGTCAACCAATAACACAACAACATCATGCACGTAAATATCATAAAAGCGTATGCATGAAAGTATGAGGATATAAATCAACGTGTGTCCCTCGCGACATATCAAAATCATGGAACCTGAGTATCCAACATCGACACTCGAAACATCATGAACCCCGTGTCCAGCATCGACACGTAAATCCGCATATCTCGGGCTCCGTCAGTCCGGATCGGCCCACGGGCTCCGTCAGTCCGGATCGGCCCATATCATCTCTCGACTCCGATCGGTACCCTCCGGATAGACGCCGAGCCCAAATACTATCACCGGTAGGTAGTGCTCCCCTGCCAACCTCACCGTCTAACAATACGAGTCTTCTTGCCTCGAGGTACCTCACCGGGACCACCATGTACCCGCAGATGGCGCCTTCCGCTCCTCGAATCGGGTTTCACATGCCAATCTCAGAACCAAGAAAACACATGGTGGACGCACTGAAATATCATATCAAGAGAAACCGGGTTTTTTTTAAAACAATACATACTTTCCTTTGAAATAACCACGGTTCTCAAATCCAGAAATCTCATGAAAACAGCATATCTCAATGCGTATAATCGTAAAGTAAGATGTATGCGACATATAAAAGAATGTAAGCATATCCGTGTATCATGCAATATAGAACAGTGATGTGAGCATGGGCATATCATCATAATGTGAGCATAGCAATATAATAGCATGATGTAGGAATTCTACTATATGGGTGACATTGCAATTATCGATGATGAAGTGTGTAAGCCGGCTAATCTGTGTAAGTGTAACATACGCATCATCGATAATGGTGTAGGTGTACTAGCACAAGTATATGAAATGCAATGAGAGTGATATGAACGTAGCATAAAGTAAATCGTATGTGAATGCTGACAGGTATACGTATCTAACATGACCGAGTCGGTGAATTAATCAATCGGTATCCAGCCTCACAACAACACGTTTGGTATAATCCATCGTACAGCGTCCTCTAGTCAAGGGTATGGATCAATCATCATAAAACTCATCACGTACAGTATATCATCGTACGGCGGCATTAAACCATTAAGGATCCTATCAACCTATATGACAATGAGGGTACGGACCTAACGTCACGTACGGCCTATCATTCATGATTCACCACAATATATATATATATATATATATGTACCTATATCCCAGGTCGCATCCATAACAATCTCATATCGGGGAACCGGCAAAGGTATCAATCATCTCAATCGACTCGCATCCGTATACCGACATATCAATCAAGTCATCATATCACATCGTATATCCTTTTCATCGCATTAAGTCATCTCTATATATACATTCTATCTTATACATCTAATATCATGTTACTCTAATTTTCATACTTACTCTAGTGCAATTATATATCTATAAGTCGTGATTCACATTCACTTTTCATGTCTCTAAAGCTTTCATCTCATATCCCAATATACATATTCAATCATTCACATCATCTCTAACTATCCTTTTAACCCTATCCATAGCTTCCTAATCTAGGTTTCCTTAACCATGTTCTATGAATCGATTTCCATCAAAAACTTGCGGGGGTGCTATACGCCATCCACCCGACTTCCTCCGTAGATATAGATCTACTCACCTTGATCCTTTCTTGCCGAAGTCGATGACGCCATGCTCCGTCTCCTATGAATCCACGCGAAGTTACCTACAATAATATACAATCACAATCGCTATTAAAATCGAATCCGGAAAACCGATACGACACACGGTGCGCTCATAGGTTAGAACCTATAGC
The DNA here is from genome assembly GCA_030015575.1 of Agapanthus africanus. NCBI lineage: Eukaryota > Viridiplantae > Streptophyta > Magnoliopsida > Asparagales > Amaryllidaceae > Agapanthus > Agapanthus africanus. Next base: position 396,494,874 of record CM057341.1, on the reverse strand, counting down.
CTACGCATGCAAAACCAACCAATTATCCCTCGTCGTTGATATACAAACATCCAAAAACCAAATACAATTCCAAATATCAAAACATAGCAATCAAAATACGGAAATCATAACCAAAAATCACACCAATGTGCTCCCAGATTTTCTGTCGGGTGAAAAGAGCCTAAACAAATAATGCAGTGGCTTTGTATATGAGATAAGTGAGCTATTGGACAAACCTAGACCCAAACACCCACATTTGGGCCGGCCACATTGCCCCAAATTCCGGTGAGCTCGGCCAAAAGGTGAGGGAACGGGCTCGAACTTGCAGGGTGGCTTCCTATTGGTTCCACTAGGTCTATGGTATTGTTTGCTTAACTCAGAAACACTCCAGGTCATCCCAGATTCCCTGTAGTCCCCAATTTGTACATAAAACCGACATGGAACTAATCAAAGTTTGTATTCTCTGTTCTAGGTCCAGAATTTGACCTCTAGGGACTTTTACCCCCTCACTACAGCTCACAAGTCTAAAAGTCACCCAAATCTTTCTCTTGAAATTCCAAGTTCACAAATCCACACTTTAAACAATTTCTAAACTAATTAGAATGCTAGGAAATATCAACTAAACTAATTGAAAGGGATTATACCTCACGAATGCAACCAAGCAAAACCCTAGAAGTCCAAAGTCTCCAAAATCCAAATTTGATGGGTCCAATGTGATGAAGGTGAGATGTGGATGAACTTTTGTGAAGGGGGTATAGGGTTTGGATGAATATTTGGAGATGGATCTTGGGGTAGAGGTGGAGAGAATTGAGCTGAAGAAGAAGAAGTGTCACGACCCGAAATATTAGCTCGTGACCAGCACTTGAATCACGCAACGTCCAAAGGCGTAACAGAATTCAAGTAAGCTGAAATTCAGAAACCTAAACCTTTTTAAGAAAATAAAGGAGGTGGAGTTTTTTGAAATAAAGGTATAATGAAATCAAGTTTTCTTAATGCATAGAAATTTACTAGTTTGAAAACATGTTTCGTCTTTTAGAAATTTCGGCAGCACCTCCTTTGTATATTTTGATCCAAAAACCACAAATATACAATAATGATAAAGGCATCCCCAAGCGGGAGCTAGCTCTTCGCCAAACGGCGGATCACAACCACCCAATACAGTATAAATAAGTATACGACGCCCAACGGTGAAATTCACCACAAAAAGATAAAGAAATGAGCAAATATAACCCCAAAGGTGAATATAAAACCCATCGCTCAAATCTCGCAACTACGAGTCTCACTAAGTCTCATCACTTATACAATTACAACTTTTGATTGATGGAGTTAACTAGATACAATAGGAATATAAATACAAAAGTGGGTGCGATACAAGTGTCCTACCTACCAATGCAAAACACCCGAATTTAACTGTGTGCCAGCAAAGCAGCTACTAATCCAAGCGGTCAACCTGCAAGAACTGTGGCACAATGGGGGTGAGTTTCCAACACGTGAATAGAAATATATCTACAAGTAGAAATCGAATAAACAACGACTCCTAGGTCAACTATATCATAAAGGTAATACTATAATATCTAGGGTGACCGGGTCATATATGTGCCAACAAGATAGTCAATATCTATAAGCATGTGGATAACATCCAACAGTAATAATCAATGCATGCGGATATGTGGATCTCGTCCACCCATAAATCAATATCTATGAGCATGTGCAAAATCTCTGATAGTAGAATCAGTGTATGTATGTATGTGGATCTAGTCCACGCGTCAACCACTGACGCAACAATATCATGCATGTAAATATCATAAAAGAGTGTGCATGAAAGTATGAGAATATATATATCAACGGTGTCCCTCCCGACACATCAAATCATGGAACCTGAGTGCCTAGCATCGACACTCGAAAACATCATGAAAACCGTGCCCAGCATCGGCACGTAAATCCCCATATATCTCAGGAGCCGCATCCTCAGATCGGCCCTCAGGCGCCGCACACCCTGGTCGGCCCTCATATCCATCTCGCTACTCCGGTCGGTATTCTCCGGATAACCGCCGAGTCCACATACTATCACCCGTAGGTAGTGCTCCCCCTGCCGGGCTCACCGTCTAACATATATGAGTTTTCTTGCCCCGGGGTACCTCACCGGGTCCACCATGTACTCGCAGACGGTGCCTACCACTCCTCGAATCGAGTTTCACATGCCACTCTCAGAACCGAGAAAACACATGGTGGACGCACTAAAATATCATATCAAGAGAAACCGGGTTTTTAAAACAACACATAATCTCATTTGAAATATCCACGGTTCTCAAATCCAGAAATCTGATGAAAACAGCATATCTCAATGCGTAAAATAATAGAGCATGATGTATGCGACATGTAAAAAAGAAATGCGAGCATATCCGTGTATCATGCAACCTGGAATAGTGATTTGACATATTAAGGGAAAACCTCTCCTTTAAAATGATTCCAGTTTTTAAAATATAACATGCGGTTCCCAATTTTACAATAAAACCGGTTATCTATATAGGTACAATATGTATATGCGCAAGTATAGATGTACCACGTATGTGTGCACAAATATGAATATACAATGTGTATGTGCATAAGTATGGGTGTATCAAGGTATATATACACCAATATGGATATACGAATGTGTATATCCGCAAGTATGAATGTATCAATGTATATGTGCAAGCAAGTTATGCGAAGAGTCATATCATGATGCAGTGTGTGAGCCGAAAAATATGTACACGTGTAACATACACATCATCGATAATGGTGCAGGTGTACTATCACAGGTATATGCGATGCAATAATAATATCATGAATGCAGCACAAGGTAAATCATCTGCTAACAGCTATAAGGTATACGTAACTATCATATGTCCGAGTCGGTGAATCTATCAATCGGCATCTAGCCCAAAAACATCGCGTACAGTATAATCCATCGTACGGAAACCTCTAGTCAAGGGTAAGGATCAATCATCAAGTCAATCTCATCACGCACGGAATATCATCTTGCGGCGGCTTTATACTAATAGGGATCCTATCATCCTATACGACCAAAGAGGGTACAGCCTAATATCACATACGGCCTATCATCCATGATTCAGAACATTCTGTATATGGATATATATCTAGGTACCTATGTCCCAGGTCACATCTGCAATAATCTCATATCAGGGGACCGGAAAGGTATAAATCAACTCGATCGACTCGCATCCGTATACCATCATATCATCATATCAGTCTTATATTTTTTCATCGCATTTAAATCACCTATCAAATCGAATTGCATAAACATTCAATCACTACAAGTATAAGTATCTAATCTAACATACACATCTGAACCATACAATCGGATTTTTAAAGAAGTGAATCGTAGTTTTGAAAATAGGGGTTACGGTGATTTTAAGAAAGAGAAATCATTTGCAAATCCGTAACATCCCTCAAGGTATATACTTAAAAGGTACATACGATTCTTCGGTTTAGAAAAAAGTATGGTTCGGATGAAGCATCTACATGTACTATCTATTCCTACAGTACCCTAAACGGTAATATCGTTAAACGACATCCTATGATAGTCGTAACGTATCATTCTAACTATCCTATAATTTCTAATATGGTTTCGTAGCTATCTTATTCTAACCCTAGTTTCCTAATCTAGGTTTCCTAACCATATTCTATAAATCGGTTTCCCATCAAAAGTTTTGCGAGGGTGCTATACGCCATCCACCCGACTTTCCCGGTAGATATAGATCTACTCACCTTGCTTCATGCGTACCGATGTCGATGTCTCCATCTTTATCTTCAACGCCTCGACGTCACGTGGGGTACCCACAAGGATATCACAAACGCTAAAGCACATGAAAATCACATCGGAAACCAAAACGGCATACGCTACGCCCCTAGGTAAAATCCTATGTTCTCGCATGCAAACACGATCAATAATCCTTTGCCGTTGACGCTCAAACGCCACCCGACAGAAACGAATCACCAAATACCAAAATCCATACTAAAACAAGTCGTAAACCATGCGCCAACACAAGAAAACTACCCCAGATTCTACCCTAGATGGAATCAGTCAAAATTGCATATGCCAAGGGTCAAGTTTACTGGAGATAGGGCCCTGAAACAAAAATGAGACCAAACCCACCTGCTCTGGCCGCAAATTGCGGCCAGAAAGGATTTATTTGCAGCCTGAAAAAGGTGTTAGGGGCTAGCGCTTTGGGTGGTGGTTCCTAGGTGCCTGCACATTTTACTGTCAAACCAAAATTATTTTCAGGTGGCTCGGGTGATAGCAGATTCCCAAAAACACTCACAGAATTTCAGTTTTTCCCGATTCAGTTTCTATAAATCCGTATTCTGGGTTTTAGTCTTAAGTTTGGTCCAATGTAATATCACACCAGGGGTTATAGTCCCTAATTACACATCAATTCACCTTTGATTTCAAATCAAACCCTAAACCCTAACTTGGAATTTCCAAGGTCCATCAAACCACACCATATCGACAAGAAACAAGTATTGATGCGCAAGGAATTGAAATACTACTCTAAGGGTGCAGAATTTACCTCCTTTGGCAACTCAAGAATTTTCTTGAGTTGCTCAAAATCCTCAAAATCTATTCTTTCTTGGTCCATGGTGCTCCTCAAGAGCTTGTGAACAAGTTTTGTGAAGTGGGATTGAGGTTTTGGGGTTGGATCCATGGTGTTTTGGGGGATTGAAGAGGAGGGGAGTGAGAAGAGTAGCAGGAGCAGCAGCAGCTCAATAGGGGGAGAGAGAGAAAATGAGAAGAAGAAATGATGGGGATTGTTTCAAACAAAAGGGTTGACCTACACTTTCTCTCTCTTCACCATACCTTACCTTTTTCTTTTCTTTTCTTTTCCTTTATTTCCTTCTCCTCACAATAGTAAACCCTAAGCAACCATGCACCCAAAACATGTAAGAAAATGTAACAAGTGTGGAAAAATGATATGTGCATGTTTTGCACAAAAATGCTAAAAATCCAATTAGCGATTTTTAATCGCGATTAGCACTAAATTACCATATAACTAACCATAAAAACTTTAAAATGGCTTAATTCCATAAAATACCCTATTTTAGAATTTTCCAAAATTTTCCCCATTTATCGGTATTTAATTATACCGAAATATTAAAATATTCAATATAATATTATTTAATTATTAAAATTTTCAAAAATTATATTTTATTTTTCTGAAGTGTTACAATCTTCCCCCCTTAAAGAAATTCGGTCCCCGAATTTAAATTTAAACCACTCAATGCTAAAACATTTCAGTAAAAATCCAAGTCGTCGGGGTTCCGAAATCATCGAAAACGCTGAAATAGCAGAACGCGCCAAGTGCGCGTGAAAACGAGTAAAAACTCAAAATCGAACACCGTCAAGCGTCACGCAAATCATCGGATTTGCACACATATTCTCGGAGTTACAATAGAGATACTGATCTCGAAATCTACTACTGAAATCCAATATATCCTAATCAACACTATAATACGTGTATAGTACGCATCTTTGAAAACAAAGTGCTCAAAAGCAAAATCAGCCTCAAAAAGTGTTAGTTATATGTATGCCCTAGAGGCCATTACTGTACATAGGATGTATATTGTAGTGGATGCTTGGACATATATAGGGAGGACTTTCTTGCCCAACATGATAGTATGCTATCTGGTTGCTCTTTACCTTAACGTGTACACTGATTGTCTCTCTGATACATGTTGGTAAAGCCCTTAGGATGTGTACTTGACTACCTGGACTATGATGCGGATCATACTAGTGGGGACATGGTAGTCCATAAGTACATCCTTGAAAGTCCCTAGTCGTGGGTGTATCGAGACGGGGCATCGATATACCAGAGTAAACTAGCGTGTACCTTCTCGACCCATACAGATGGGCGATGGATGATCCCATATCCATCGGTGTTTGACATCAGAGATGATATACGGGTGCTCAGTGGAGACTGGGTACACTGGACGGACTCGCCGAGAACTCCCAGATGGTATTATACCTTACGTCAGATGGCAGTTCTCTGGTGACACTGGTACAGAGTAGTCTGTTGACCCGAGATCGTCATAGAGTCTTGTGTGGTTCCCACTGTGCTTTGATTTCCATCTTACCACGTCCAAGAGGGCGTGCAAAACGGTGGTTTTTGGGTACAGTCCCGAATCACATGGAGGCAATGAGCGATAGGAGGGGATTCGTCTCTCCCGGTATAGGGAGTTGATGTTGCGCTGTGTTCGATTGGCTATAACAGGAAATCCCTGGCCAGGGTTGCTGAGATTTACTGGTAAGTGTTACCTGTAGTTTCTCGAATTGTTATAGACCTCATATCGACACGACTTATCGAGCTATTGGGGTCTGACGTTTACCACCCCTAGGCGAGATATGCGACATATCAGACGATCAGACCGGACTGTACGGTAGTGTTACTGGTTGGATTCACTGGAGTGTGAGCGGGATTGCTCGTCGATCTTCTGATCGCTCAATACCCGGGTGGCCGTTACGTTTAGCAGACCGCTTGCGGCTTGTGGGTGTTTGATATGATCATCATCTGCTGCCGGCGTATTGACGAGTCTTTAGAGTCCTACACAGAGGTTTCCTGGTTCAAGCGAAACGAAATAGGAGCGCATATGAGATATGTGCGGGACCGAGAATAATGCGTGTATGTGATACTGTATTCCATTTTCGTGATGAATGTATCGATTAGGTTATATGCGATATACCCTAGTTATCGAATCAAGGATTGATTCGATAAACCGATACATTGGATACTAGTCAGTTATATGTGATATGACCGGATCGTTAAATCAAGTGTTGATTTAATGATTTAATGTATAATTATATATTTGATATATTACTTTGCATTAACAAGTATCGGTTCACTTTAAATGGATTTTCTCACTCGGGTGTGCGCATTGCATATGCGATATGATTTTGTGCACATGATTGTATCATGTTTGATGATACATGCTTTTTGGTTAAGTGTAAAGTATTAAACTATGGTTAAGTGGATGATTAGGGTTTTTACTTATTCTTTTATTGATTTATTTATACATTTATTTATTTTGTTTTGACAAAAGAAAATTAAATGCAAAGAGAAAAATGGTGGAATTCTTTTGTTCATTCATGAAGCTTCATGAATACTTTGACTTTGTGACCATTTTGTCTCATGCTAATCCTAACCATTCCACTTAACTCTAATTAATTCTCTACACCTAACCTTGGTTAGCTTATGATAAGAATTGTTTTCTTTTCTATTTTCAATAATTCTTATCATAACAATATTCTTCTTCTTCTTCATTTCTTCATGTGAAGAAAGCTTGCCTCCATCAATGGCAAGTGATGATAAAGAGTGAGAAATCCAATTCTAAAGTGAACCCACTTCCTATTTCTTCATCCTCTACCTCTTGCCAAGTAGTATAGGGTGTTTTCTTCATAAGTTTCATGACTTGGTGAAGTGGGAGCTTGATCTAGCGATGCCTCGACGTAGATCATCTTCGGCATGGACATCGACGACCTAGCCCGCCTATTCTCCGATGAAGCCGACGCTAGAGCCCGGGAATTCATTTGGACAGCAAGGGGACTTCGTTGCGGAGCTATGGAGGTGGAGCACCGGATCTACAAAGGTTGTATTTCCGTACTCTTAGTTAAAGTTGTTAACTAGTTGTTTTTTCGCCTAAACATCTAGCCAACGATCTAGTCTAGGGTTTCTCGGCACGTTAATTTTAGAAATTGGCATGGTTGATGCCTTGTGAGACCTCATTAGGGTGCCTAGGAACCCTACAGTGGTATCAGAGCCTAGCTAGAGCCTTAGGCGAAGTCTAGACGGAGTTTGAAGTCCGATCGACCCGAAACCCCAACTCAAAACTTGCTCTCTGTACTTTTTCTGAAATCGTGGATTTTTCGAAATTAAAAATATGCAGAAAATCAAGCAGGGTTTTGTAGGAATTACTGTAAATTTCGTGGACCTAATTCATCTAAACCGCCGCGGTTCCGCGGCATGAGCATGGCTCATGCGGCGGATCCGCGGCCATACGGTCGATTCACACAGTAAAAGTTTCACAGTAATTCCTCCTTAGTTGTGCTGTATTTTCTGGGATATTTTAATATTTATTATAGAGATGAGTGTTTTGGGGTTGTTTTGGGGATTCGGTGTTTCGATCGGAGTATCAGATTTTGTCTATATGGCTTTCCGGATAAATTTTAAAATATGTTAAAAAGTTCGACCAGATATAAATACCCAATTTTTCCCCTGTCGGGAAATTTCCAAGTGTTGGATTTTTCCGTAGTTTAACGACGTTCTAAGTAGTGCAAGTAACTCGATGGACCCTCTAGAAGACAACAAACCTTAACTCGATTATGTGACCGTCTTAAACTGCCCTTTGAACCTTCGGGTTTGGGGCAGTACGGCGTGCCACATGTGAGGCGTTGGCTTGACCCTTCTACGGCTGGACCGTTGGTACTGAGGCACGAACTGAATGTTCTTAGACTTATTTCATGTGTTGAGCTGTACCGGGAAAACTTGGGTGTTCGATTGTTCGATCGGAAAGTCTAACATTTTCTAATTATCTGGAATGTGATACAATAATTGGAATTCACAATGAGTTATGAGATAACTGAATGAATGTTATAAACATAGCACTTTAGTCTCACTTGATCGGTTGCCACGGAATTTTGATGTGATCAAAAGTCCGTCGCAATCACGTAGCGTACGCGGATACTCGCCGGGTAAATTTAATAGATAGCCTCACTCCATAGCCCCGACCAAGTGACTGTAGGAGAACCCCATCGCCGAAAGCGTCCGTTCGGGTGCTTGCGGCAGCGGTGTTCCGCCTTGGTGCACTTCGTCGACGGTATCGGGGGTGCGGCCGCCTACTGAAGTTTGCGACGAGCATTCGATCAGGATGTCGGGAATCTTGTTGAATTGCCCGACTTGATATTGAAAAGAGTTTTCGATAATGAGACTAAAATGCGGGGTTTATAATAGTTAGACATGCAATGTCTAAGGTATTCATTTGATTAGGCATGTGATGTCTATGCAGATTGCGGATTCCAACTGTTGTAGTTTTACACTTTCTTTTCTGTGACCGTAAGTGTAATATGTGATATTGCCGGTTTCGTTGCTATATGTCAACGACAATTGGGATGCGCATATTTACTTACGTTGATGACATGTGATGTTATGTGTTGCTGGATATGTTATATTGGATCGTCGTGTTTGAATAGCCGGGGGTTTTTATGTGAGATGAGTGTTTTTCATTTTCATTCATGTAAAAACTTGTATGTAATATTCTTTTATTGGGGCGCTTCCAGGTTGCGGAAGTGTAGGGTTGCTAGGCACGCGCACAAGGGTCTACGAGGCATCAACCATGCCCGATTTAAAAATTAGCCGTGCCGAACAACCCGAATACAGAACTTTAAACTAGAGATTAGGCGAAAACTAACATGTTAACAACTTTAACACTAAGTGAGAGGGATTACAACCTTTGTAGATCCGGTCCTTCACTTCATATGCTCCGTGTTGTGGTCCCTTCGCTGCGATCATCGGGATCCGGACTCTCGAGAGGTTCCACGAAGAGAAAGATGCAACATTTGCTTCCGATCTTCGATACTAAGATGATCTACCTTGAAGTTTCTTTAACACAAGCTAACACTCATGAAATGATGTGAACACCCTCATCTAAATGGCAAGGGAAGATGAGGATGATGAAGTAGGATTTTTGCTCTCTTTATTTATCTTTTTCTCATATTTATTCATCACCTTTTGAAAAACTAGTAAGCTTTTTTTGAAAGGATGAAGGAGGAAGAAGATGAATAATGTTAGAATCCTTTTGTGATGAATAGGAAAAGAATAATATGATAGAATTATGCAACCATGGTCAAGTGAACCTTTGTAGAGAATTAACTAGGGTTAGGGTTTGGGTTGGGTTAAAGCATGACTCACTTGAAAATATCTTTATCATGACAAAAAGAAAAGCTTCTACAAACATCTAGAAAGCTTAACCCTAATCCAAACCCTAATCATGTTTAAACTCCACTAAACAAGTTGCATTAGTTATCATATCATGTTACAATATTATATATCACATATATAATATTTATCGTAACAAAATAAAATAATACATTTAACATATATCGCATATATATCAATGTATTACCCGAGTGAGAAAAAGAATCTTTTAGTGAGCAAATATTAGTTAATGCAATTTAATATATCATATATATTATTATACATTAAATTATCGAATCAACACTTGATCCGACAATCCGGCTATATCGCATATAACCGACTAATATTTATCCGTACCGATTCATCGAATCAACACTTGATCCGAAGACCCGGCTGATATCAAATATCGCGAGAATATAATACGGTATCATATATCGCATTATCCTCGGTCCCGCACATATCACATATGTGCTCCTACTCCGTTTTGCCTGAGTCAAGAAACCTCTGTGTAGGACTCTAAAGAATCGTCAATACGCCGGCAGTAGGTGATGATCATATCAAACACCCACAAGCTGCAAGCGGTTAGCTAAACATAACAGCTACCCAGGTATTGAGCGCTCAGAAGATCAACAAGAAAGCCTGTACATTCTCCTGTGAATCCAAACAGTAACACTCCCGTACAGTCCGGTCTCGTCGTCTGATATGTTGCATATCTCGCCTAGGGGTGGTAAACGTCAGACCCCAGTAGCTTGATAAGTCGTGTCGATTTGAGGTCTATAACAGTTCGAGAAACTACTGATAACACTTACCAGTAAATCTCAGCAACCCTGGCCAGGGATTTCCGGTTATAGCCAATCGAACACAGCACAACATCAACTCCCTATACCGGGAGAGACGAATCCCCTCCTATCGCTCATTGCCTCCATATGATTCGGGACTGTACCCAAAAGCCACCTTTTTGCACGCCCTCTTGGACGTGGTATGATGGAAATCAAAGCACAGTGGGAATCACACAAGACTCTATGACGATCTCGGGTCGACAGACTACTCTGTACCAGTGTCACCGGAGAACTGCCATCTGACGTATGGTATAATACCATCTGGGAGTTCTCGGCGAGTCCGTCCAGTGTACCCAGTCTCCACTGAGCACCCATACACCATCCTTGATGTCAAACACCGATGGATATGGGATCATCCATCGCCCATCATATGGGTCAAGATGCGTATACGCTAGTCTACTCTGGTGCATCGATGCCCTGTCTCGATACACCCTCGATTAGGAACAGTTATAGGATGTACTCGTCGACTACCGTGGCCCCACTAGTATGATCTCATCATAGTCCCAGTAGTCGAGTACATATCCTAAGGGCTTTATCAACATGTAATATAGAGACAATCAGAGTACATGTTAAGATAAAGTACAACCAGATAGCATACTATCATGTCGAGCAAGAAAGTCCTCCCTATATATGTCCTCGCATCCACTACAATATACATCGTATGTACAGTAATGGCCTCTAGGGCATACATATAACTAACAATCTCCCACTTGCACTAGGGCCATCTGTTATGGTATCGCATACCCAACAATTAGCTGCGGTTGAAGTATCTCATACTCAACCATCCCATAAAAGTCTCTACTGGAAAAAAGGCCTTTGTGAGTGGATTCGCGCTGTTGTCCTCTGTGTCTACTCTCCTAACCTCGATCTCCCTGGAGATCAACCATCTCCATGATCAGGTGACACTGCCTAAGAATTATATCCGGATTTCTGATGGGACGGTAGTTCCTTGGCTAAAGCCACAACTCCATTGTCACACAATGGTAGGAACGAAGTTCATCTTATGAACTTATATATATCCAGACTGCCTCTTTGGTAGCATCCTTGGTAATGATGTATCTTGCCTTTAATCGTCTAGTATGTCACGGTATCTAGCTTGGAACTCTTCCAACATACCGTCCCTCCACTGAGGGTATAGACAAGCCTGCGACTGACATTCAGTCATCCTTATCACCCTGGAACCCTTCCAGTGATTCTCCCCAGGATCGATTGATACCATCTCACTACTACTAGCGAGTTTCCTAACATCCAATTAGATCTATCTCATAGATCCAAAACTCAGGATTTAGGAGGTATCACTTTGATCCTATATGGAGAATCCTTGTGATAAGCGGAGATTGACCGAGCGTAGCATAGGAAACTCCTTCCCTATCAAGAGTATGTCATCCACGTACTCTACGAGGATCACTACCATACTCTCTACTACCTTTTCGTATATACAAGGTTCATCTACCATTTTGATGAAGTCAAACTCTTTGACTACCACATCAAAACAGATGTTCCAACTCCGCGATGCCTGTTTTATCATATAAAACATCTTGCACACGTTTCCGCTGCTCCCACTGTCTACGAAGCCCTCTGGCTGTGTACTTATAGACGTTCTCTTCTAAAACATCACTTAGAAAAGCAGTCATGACACCCAACCACCAGATATCGTAGTCATGGTATGTAGCCGTGGCAAGTAGGATCTGGATGGACTTAAGCATAGATCCTTAGAAAAGGTTTCAACATAATCCATACCTGGTCTATGATGCAAACCATTAACAAGTCTAGCTTTGAAAGTCTCAACTTTTCCATGTACACCAAGTAATCTTCTCAAGATATACTTGCTCCTGATGGGGATTTAACCCTTCAGATAAAGCAACCAAAGTCCATACTTTGTTGGTGTATAAGGATTCCATCTCAGATCGATAAGCATCCAGCCATTCTTACAGAGTCCCACTCCTGATGGCCTGCACGAAACTAGTTGGGTCATCATCTCATGATGCAATCCTCGCTCCCACTGTCATAGAGAAACCGAAGTATCTCTCAGGTGGGTGAGGAACCCTACTAGATCAGTGGAGTGGCTGAGGTTCGTTGGAAACTATTGAATCCTTTGGTTCTACCAAATCATCAGCTGTTTTTGTATAGCTGGAACCATTCCAGTTCTACATAACAGACCTTGCCTCGAGCTTGTCCGGATTTTGCTTTTAAACATAGGCCGGACAACCCCAAATCTTAACAAACTTAAGATATGGGCTCTTCCCTTTCCATATCACATATGTAGTGGTAGGCAACTGATTTGATTTGAACCCTATTCAATAGGTATGCAGCTTCTCAAGTGCATAACTCCCTAAAGGAAATAGGAAACTCAGTAGTACTCATCATAGAGCACACCATATCACATAGGGTGCTATTGCTCCGCCCCGATACACCGACGTGCAGTGGTGTACTCGGAGGAGTAATACTGAGAGAGAATCTCATTCTCCTTTAGAATAGTCCAGAAATCTCGTGCTCAAGTATTCTCCTCCTTGATCACATCAAAGGACATAATACTTTTACCCGTATTTTGCTTCTCTACTTCTAACTTATATTCTGTGAATATCTCAAAAGTTCCGGACTTGTGTTTCAACAGGAACATATGTCTGAATCTTAAGAGATTATCAGAGAATGTAATGAAGTAAAAAGAACCGATCTTGGCATGTGTAGACAGGGGACTTTCATACATCAGCATGTATCAATCCCAAGAGTTCACTAACTCTTTCTCTGTTTCAAATAAACAGAGCTGTGGTCATCTTATCTTTGTGACATGACAGGCAAGTTTCACAAGATGTAAATTCAAACTAATTTAAATATGCATCTAAATGTAACTTCAGCCAGTCGGGTCGCATTGACATGACTTAGTCTACAATGCCTCAAGAAGAATTTGTTCATTTCTGAACTCTTCCTCTTGTGTATGTTCTATATACTAAGAACTGTAGTTTGATTTAGAACGTCAATGATTTTAGATAACGTGCCTGAACCGATCAACTCTTGATATAGGAAATGTTCAAAACATTATCCAACAATACAAAATTATATCCTTTCTTTACTAATAAAAAGACTGATATGATTTTGTATATCAGGTTCGGTATCTAATAGCATTTGTTCAGAATCAATGTATTCCGGTAATACAGGGTGATAGTGACCAACAGACTTGGCTGCAACACTTGCACCGTTTTCTGTCTCATGAAACTTATCACCCGTTCTCTGTTCTCTACCTATCTGTAGCCCATGTAACAGATTACATATACGGGATCCTGATTCGGTATCACATACCCAGGACGTAAAGGATACTGAGAAACAATTCTGTGTAATGAACACACCCGAAGATGATGCATCAACGTGCACTTTCTTCGTTTGGGCGGCACGGGAAATCTGGTATTCCCCAATTTCCTGCTCTGTCTTATAACAATTATAAGCTGGAGCGGGACCAGCGTTCCCCAGCTCAGTATAACAAGCGGGTTCGGTCAATATATATGTTTTATTATCTTGATTAAAGCGTGATATGGTCGCTACCTGGAGAGAGAGAGAAGAAAACACTCAGCGTATGCTCTTGCAAGATTAGATTGGTTATCTAATATATCTAATCAGGATGTCTCCCACTGTTTTAATCAAATCTTCCTTCAAACCCTAAAAGGAAAGACTAGCCAGGATTAATCACACGCTACAAGTTCGCCAATCTTTCAGCCAGGCCAGTGTTGGTACTTTGAGGGAGGTCCCCCGTGCTTTCGCACGAACCTAATTAATGTAAACCTCGTTTTCCCAGAGGCGTAACCCCGTTAACACCTTTCTATTCACTTACTTGATCGGCTAATTGTAATGTGTAAAACTCTCCTAGGAGAAACTTTTACTCGCAGCGGGTATCGGGATCCAACTATCTCATAGAAGGTATGCAATCTCATTGCAAATTTCAACACTTGAAATTCCCAATAATATTTTACCCCTAGCATCCTATGACCTTGACAAAGGCCAACAAACCATAGGCTGCTAGTCAAGTTCAACCCGTCATTTCTTGATTGAATTAAACCCACCCGCACGGCCCTTGACAAAGGCCAACAAGGTCGCACGACTACCCTAATCCAATCTGCATCATATACATAAGCAGATAAGTACTATTCAGCTACCGCACACTACGCCTTGACAAAGGCCAACAAACGCAGCACGAATACTAAACAGTCCTTATCTGAAATGACGGAGGGCTACGACAGGTTTTTAAGAATACTCTTTGCGTAATGAACTTGATATCGTTGTAGAATCGAGTGATTTTTAAATGGAGTGTTTTTTAGGCTTTTCTAGTTTTGCTAAAGGGGTCACTCCCGGTGAAGGGATCGTCGGCCCTTTCCTCATCGAATAAGGTGCAGGATATATCATATATACCACTATGCAAAGCAAGAACTATAGAAGCAATCAAAAGACAAACCGAGTGTGTAGCATCTGCCAGTTATTGCTAAAGGAGTCACTCCCGGTGAAGGGATCTCGGTCCTTTCCTTATCGAATAAGGTGCTGGATGTTCTACAAGGAACACCGCTATGCAAAGCAACAACTAGAGCTACCAGTTTTTATAAACAAGTTTCTACAACATCTTAGGTTTCTTTTATTTCATTAATCTCATTAATGAAGTCC
Source organism: Agapanthus africanus (assembly GCA_030015575.1). Taxonomy (NCBI): domain Eukaryota; kingdom Viridiplantae; phylum Streptophyta; class Magnoliopsida; order Asparagales; family Amaryllidaceae; genus Agapanthus; species Agapanthus africanus. The sequence goes on along the minus strand of CM057341.1, from coordinate 396,479,444 downwards.
CATTTTAATATGCTTCACAAGCATCTCTTTTTGAAACGAAATCTGCAATATAACATATATCTCATATATATAATATAAACATTCGTCTCAGGCAGTAATATGATCTCATCACAGAACATTGCAGCAGAAGATCATATATGAAATATTGGATATACTAGGACGTCCGTGTTTTCAATACGAGCCTGTATAAAACACGGATTCCACGGTCGCGATGAATAGCCAAACCCACATTCCTAGACCCCTACGAGAGCGGCAAGTAACACTGCCAATTCTAGGGTTAGGAGACCCGGTCTCGACTCCTCGAGATGGTCTCCCACTGGACCCTAGAACCCGGTTACTTGTGCTCCCCTCCTTGGGTCTACCTAATGCGGAAAAGTAAATAATATACAACGGTGACATCTTCCGCTACCTGGAAGTGCCCCAATAAAAGAATATTACATACAAATGAATTTTACATGAATGAAAAAGAAAAACTCTCATCTCACATAAAACCCCCGGCTATTCAAAACGCGACGATCCAATATAACATATCACAGCAACACATAATATCTCATATCATCAACGTAAGCAAGTATGCGTATCCCGATTGTCGTTGATGTATAGCAACGAAGCCGGCGATACACCATATACTACGCTTACGGTCACAGAAAAGAAAGTGTAAAACTACAACAGTTGGAATCCGCAACCTCTTTAGACATCGCATGCCTAACCAAATGAATTCCTTAGACATCACATGCCTAACAATTATAAACCCCGTATTTTAGTCTCATTATCGAAAACACTTTTCAATATCAAGTCGGGCAATTCAACAAGATTCCCGACGTCCTGATCGAATGCTCGTCGCAAACTTTAGTAGACGGCCGCACCCCAGATGCCGTCGACGAAGTGCACTAAGGCGGAACACCGCTGCCGCGAGCACCCGAACGGATGCTTTCGGTGACGGGGTTCTTCTACAGTCACTTGCTCGGGGCTATGGGGCGTAGCTGTCTATTAAGTTTACCCGGCGAGTATCCGCGTACGCTACGTTATTGCGACGGACTTTTGATCACATCAAAATTCCGTGGCAACCGATCATCTGAGACTAAACTGCTATGTTTATAATATTCAAATTAGTTATCTCATAACTACCTGTGGATTCCAAATATTGTATCACATTCCAGATAAATAGAAAAAGTTAAACTTTCCGATCGAATCATCAAACACCCAAGATTTCCCCAATATATCTCAACACTTGAAATCAGTTTAAAAACATCCATTACATGCCACAGTAGCAATGGTCCAGCCGTAGAAGGGTCAAGCCAACGCCTCATATGTGGCACGCCGTACTGCCCCAAACCCTAAAGTTCAAAAGGCAGTTCAAGACGGTCACATAATCGAGTTAAGGTTTGTTGTCTTCTAGAGGGTCCACCGCGTTACTTGCACGACTTATAACGTTCTTAAACACGAGGAAAAATCCAACTTTTGAAAAATTTTCCGACAGGGGAAAAAGTGAGTTATTGGTATCCGTTCGAACTTTTTAACAGTTTCTAAAAATTATCCGGACAAAACTAAACAAAGTTAAAATATCCGATCGAATCTTTATGTCCCCAATACAACCCAGATAATTGAACAGTTGAATAAAAAAAATAAAAATTTCCAGAAGACTCAGCACTTGAAGACAAGAATTACTGTGCAAGCCACGTGGTGTAACTCACCAAAGTGGCCGCGGAACCGCCGCGAAACCCAGGGTTGGGCTGCGGTTCTGCGCCTCCTTTGTCGAGTTAGCATCACGTGCTTCACAGTAACTCATCGAATTCCCTGCTGAATTTTTTGGCAATTTTTAATTCACAAAAATCCAAAGTTTCAGAAAATTTCCAGAGAAGGGGTTATATCGGGTTTTCCGGGTTCGATCGGACTTTAAACTTCGTCTAGACTTCGCCTAAAGCTCTAGCTTGGCTCTGATACCACTGTAGGGTTGCTAGTCACGCGCACAAGGGTCTACGAGGCATCAACCATGCCCGATTTAAAAATTAGCCGTGCCGAACAACCCGAATACGGAACTTTAAACTAGAGATTAGGCGAAAACTAACATGTTAACAACTTTAACACTAAGTGAGAGGGATTACAACCTTTGTAGATCCGGTCCTTCACTTCATATGCTCCGTGTTGTGGTCCCTTCGCTGCGATCATCGGGATCCGGACTCTCGAGAGGTTCCACGAAGAGAAAGATGCAACCTTTGCTTCCGATCTTCGATACTAAGATGATCTACCTTGAAGTTTCTTTAACACAAGCTAACACTCATGAAATGATGTGAACACCCTCATCTAAATGGCAAGGGAAGATGAGGATGATGAAGTAGGATTTTTGCTCTATTTATTTATCTTTTTCTCATATTTATTCATCACCTTTTGAAAAACTAGTAAGCTTTTTTTGAATGGATGAAGGAGGAAGAAGATGAATAATGTTAGAATCCTTTTGTGATGAATAGGAAAAGAATAATATGATAGAATTATGCAACCATGGTCAAGTGAACCTTTGTAGAGAATTAACTAGGGTTAGGGTTTGGGTTGGGTTAAAGCATGACTCACTTGAAAATATCTTTATCATGGCAAAAAGAAAAGCTTCTAGAAACATCTAGAAAGCTTAACCCTAATCCAAACCCTAATCATGTTTAAACTCCACTAAACAAGTTGCATTAGTTATCATATCATGTTACAATATTATATATCACATATATAATATTTATCGTAACAAAATAAAATAATACATTTAACATATATCGCATATATATCAATGTATTACCCGAGTGAGAAAAAGAATCTTTTAGTGAGCAAATATTAGTTAATACAATTTAATATATCATATATATTATTATACATTAAATTATCGAATCAACACTTGATCCGACAATCCGGCTATATCGCATATAACCGACTAATATTTATCCGTACCGATTCATCGAATCAACACTTGATCCGATGACCCGGCTGATATCAAATATCGCGAGAATATAATACGGTATCATATATCGCATTATCCTCGGTCCCGCACATATCACAAATGTGCTCCTACTCCGTTTTGCCTGAGTCAAGAAACCTCTGTGTAGGACTCTAAAGAATCGTCAATACGCCGGCAGTAGGTGATGATCATATCAAACACCCACAAGCTGCAAGCGGTCAGCTAAACGTAACAGCTACCCAGGTATTGAGCGCTCAGAAGATCAACAAGCAAGCCTGTACATTCTCCTGTGAATCCAAACAGTAACACTCCCGTACAGTCCGGTCTCGTCGTCTGATATGTTGCATATCTCGCCTAGGGGTGGTAAACGTCAGACCCTAGTAGCTTGATAAGTCGTGTCGATTTGAGGTCTATAACAGTTCGAGAAACTACTGATAACACTTACCAGTAAATCTCAGCAACCCTGGCCAGGGATTTCCGGTTATAGCCAATCGAACACAGCACAACATCAACTCCCTATACCGGGAGAGACGAATCCACTCCTATCGCTCATTGCCTCCATATGATTCGGGACTGTACCCAAAAGCCACCTTTTTGCACGCCCTCTTGGACGTGGTATGATGGAAATCAAAGCACAGTGGGAATCACACAAGACTCTATGACGATCTCGGGTCGACAGACTACTCTGTACCAGTGTCACCGGAGAACTGCCATCTGACGTATGGTATAATACCATCTGGGAGTTCTCGGCGAGTCCGTCCAGTGTACCCAGTCTCCACTGAGCACCCGTACACCATCCTTGATGTCAAACACCGATGGATATGGGATCATCCATCGCCCATCATATGGGTCAAGATGCGTATACGCTAGTCTACTCTGGTGCATCGATGCCCTGTCTCGATACACCCTCGACTAGGAACAGTTATAGGATGTACTCGTCGACTACCGTGGCCCCACTAGTATGATCTCATCATAGTCCCAGTAGTCGAGTACATATCCTAAGGGCTTTATCAACATGTAATATAGAGACAATCAGAGTACATGTTAAGATAAAGTACAACCAGATAGCATACTATCATGTCGAGCAAGAAAGTCCTCCCTATATATGTCCTAGCATCCACTACAATATACATCGTATGTACAGTAATGGCCTCTAGAGCATACATATAACTAACAGGAAGTTGTCACCGTTTGTATATTATTTACTTTTCCGCACTAGGATAGACCCAAGAAGGAGGGCACAAGTAACCGGGTTCTGGAGTCCAGTGGGAGACCAACTCGAGGAGTCGAGTCCGGGTTTCCTAACTCTAGAATTGGTAGGGTTGCTTGCCGCTCTCGTAGGGGTCTACGGGTGTGGGTTTGGCTATTCATCACGACCGTGGAATCCGTGTTTTATACTGGCTCGTATTGAAAACACGGACGTCCTAGTATATCCAATATTTCATATGTTTCTTCTGCTGCGATATCTGTGATGTGATCATGTGATGTTCTGTGATAGATACAGTATATAGTATATATGATATATTATATAGACGTTACTTATGTTTTACACCCGCGCTAGCCCTGCCCCGCTCTGCCGTTAGTTACCTAACCTAACGGTGCACGAGGGGACATCGAGGCGAATGCGGATGGCATAAGTGTACGTCGTATTTATCTGTGTTGTTTAGGTACTTAAATGATGGGACTTCATTATTGTGATTAATAAAATAAAAGAAACCTAAAGATGTTGTAGAATCGAATTTCAAAATAAAACAGGTAGCTACAGTTTTTGCTTTGCACAGCGGTATATGTGATATATCCTGCACCTTATTCGATGAGGAAAGGACCGAGATCCCTTCACCGGGAGTGACTCCTTTAGCAATAACTGGCAGATGCTACACACTCGGTTTATCTTTTGATTGCTTTTAAGTGTTTTTGCTTTGCACAGTGATATATATGATATATCCCGCACCTCATTCGACGAGGAAAGGACCGACGATCCCTTCACCGGGAGTGACTCCTTTAGCAAAACTAGAAGAGCCTCAAAGACACTCCATTTCAAAATCATTTGATTCTACAACGATATCAAGTTCATTACGCAAAAGGTTTTCAGAAAAACCTGTCGTAGCCCTCCGTCATTTCAGATAAGTACTGGTTAGTATTCGTGCTACGTTTGTTGACTATGTTAAGGCGTAGTGTGCGGTAGCTAATTAGTGCTTATCTGCATAAGCATATGATGTGATTGGATTAGGGTAGTCGTGCGACTTTGTTGACTATGTTAAGGGTCGTGCGGGTGGGTTTAATTCAATCGGGAAATGACGGGTTGAACTTGACTAGCACTTATGATTTGTTGACTATGTTAAGGTCATATAGCTGCTAGGGGCAAAATATTATCGGGAATTTCAAGTGTTGAAATTTGCAATGAGATTGCATACCTTCTATGAGATAGTTGGATCCCGATACCCGCTGCGAGTAATTGTTACTACTGGGAGAGTTTTACACATTGCAACTAGCCGATCAAGTAGGTGTCAAGAAAGGTGTCAACGGGATTACGCCTCTGGGAAAACGAGGTTTACATTAATTAGGTTCGTGCGAAAGCACGGGGGACCTCCCTCAAAGTACCGACACTGGCCTGGCTGAAAGATTGGCGAACTTGTAGTGTGTAATTAATCCCGGCTAGTCTTTCCTTTTAAGGTTTGAAGGAAGATTTGATAAAAAGCAGTGGGAGCCATCCCGATTAGATAAAATAATAACCAATCTATTCTTGACAGAGCGCACGCTGAGTGTTTTCTTCTCTCTCTCTCCAGGTAGCGACCATATCACGCCTTAATCAAGATAATAATACGGATGTATTGACCGAACCCGCTTGTTATACTGAGCTGGGGAACGTTGGTCCCGCTCCAACTTATAATTGTTATAAGACAGAGCAGGAAATTGGGGAATACCAGATTTCCCGTGCCGCCCAAACGAAGAGAGTGCATGCTGATGCATCATCTTCGGGTTTGTTCATTATACAGAACTGTTTCTCAGTATCCTTTACGTCCTGGGTATATGATACCGGATCAGGATCCCAGATATGTAATCTGTTACATAGGGCTACAGATAGGTAGAGAACTGAGAACGGGTGATAAGTTTCATGAGGCAGAAAACGGGGCAAGAGTTGCAGCCAAGTCTGTTGGTCACTGTCACCCTGTATTACAATACATTGATTCTGAACGAATGTTATTAGATACCGAACCTGGTATACAAAATCATATCTGTCTCTTTATTAGTAAAGAAACGGTAAAATTTTGTATTGTTGGATAATGTTTTGAACATTTCCTATATCAAAAGTTGATCGGTTCAGGCACGTTATCTAAAAGCGTTGATGTTCTAAATCAAACTACAGTTCTTAATATACGGAACACACACAAGAGGAAGAGTTCAGAAATGAACGAATTCTTCTTGAGGTATTGTAGACTAGGTCATATCAATGCGACCCGACAAGCTAAGTTCCACATAGATGCATATTTAAATCTGTTTGAATTTACATCTTATGAAACTTGCCAGTCATGTCACAAAGATAAGATGACCATAGCTCCGTTTACTGAAAACAGAGAAAGAGTTAATGAACTCTTGGGACTGATACATGATGATGTATATAAGGTCCCCTGTCTACACATGCCAGGACTGGTTCTTTATACTTCATTACATTCTCTGATGATCTTTCGAGTTTTAGACCTATGTTCCTGTTGAAACACAAGTCCGAACCTTTTGAGATATTCACAGAATATAAGTTAGAAGTAGAGAACCAAAATACGGGTAAAAGTATTATGTCCTTTGATGTGATCAAGGAGGAGAATACTTGAGCACGGAAATCCTGGACTATTCTAAAGGAGAATGAGATTCTCTCAGCATTACTCCTCCGAATACACCATAGCACGATGGTATATCGGGATGGAGCAATCACACCCTATATGATAAGGTGTGCTCTATGATGAGTACTACTGAGATACCTATTTCCTTTTGGGAGTTATGCACTTGAGAAGCTGCATACCTATTGAATAGGGTTCGAATCAAATCAGTGCCTGCCACTTCATATGTGATATGGAAAGGGAAGAGACCATATCTTAGGTTGGTTAAGATTTGGGGTTGTCCGGGCTTTGTCTAAAAGCATAATCCGGACAAGCTCGAGGCAAGGTCAGTTATGTAGAACTGGAAAGGTTCCAGCTATACAAACTAGAGCAGATGATTTGAAAGAACCAAAGGATTCAATAGATTCCAACGAACCTCGGCCTCTCCGCCGATCTAGTAGGGTTCCTCACCCACCTGAGAGATACTTCGGTTTCTCTATGACAGTGGGAGCGAGGATTGCATCATGAGATGATGACCCAACTAGTTTCGAGCTGGCCATCAGGAGTAAGACTCTGTAAGAATGGCTGGATGCTTAGCGATCTGAGATGGAATCCTTATACACCAACAAAGTATGGACTTTGGTTGCTAAATCTGAAGGGTTAAATCCCCATCAGGAGCAAGTATATCTTGAGAAGATTACTTGGTGTACATGGAAGAGTTAAGACTTTCAAAGCTAGACTTGTTAAAGGTCTACATCATTGACCAGGTATGGATGATGATGAAACCTTTTCAAGTAGCTATGCTTAAGTCCATCCAGATCCTACTTGCCACGGCTACGTACCATGACTACGATATCTGGCGGTTGGGTGCCATGACTGCTTTTCTAAATGATGTTTTAGAAGAGAACGTCTATAAGTACACAGCCAGAGGGCCACGTAGACAGTGGGAGCAGCGGAAACGTGTGCAAGATGCTTTATAGGATAAAGCAGGCATCGCGGAGTTGGAACGTCTGTTTTGATGAATTAGTCAAAGAGTTTGACATCATCAAAATGGTAGATGAACCTTGTATAAACAAAAAGGTAGTAGGGAGTATGGTGGTAATCCTCGTAGAGTACGTGGATGACATACTCTCGATAGGAAAGGAGTTTCCTATGCTACGCTCGGTCGATCTCCGCATATCACAAAGATTCTCCATAAAGGATCAAAATGATACCTTCTAAATCCTGGGTTTTGGATCTATGAGATAGATCTAAATGGATGTTACGATACTCACTAGCTGTAGTGAGATGGTATCAATCGATCCTGAGGAGAATCACTAGAAGGGTTCCAGGGTGATAAAGACGACTGAATGTCAGTCACAGGCATTGTCTTTACCCTCAGTAAAGGGACGGTATGTTGGAAGAGTTCCAAGCTAGATACCGTGACATACTAGACGATAAAGACAGGATACATCGCTACTTAAGATGCTACCAAAGAGGATGTTTGGGTTTATATTAGTTCATGAGATGAACTACGTTCCTACCATTGTGAGACAATGGAGTTGTGGCTCATGCCGAGGAACGCCGGTCCCATCAGTGATCCAGACATATTCTAAGGCAGTGTCACCTGATCATGGAGATGGTTGATCTCCAGGGTGATCGAGGTTAGGAGAGTAGACTCAGAGGACAACACAGCGGATCCACTCACAAAGGCCTGTTCCCAGAGAGAGACTTTTATAGGATGGTTGAGTATGAGATACTACAACCACTGCTATCAGATGGCCCTAGTGCAAGTGGGAGATTGTTAGTTATATGTATGCCCTAGAGGCCATTACTGTACATAGGATGTATATTGTAGTGGATGCTTGGACATATATAGGGAGGACTTTCTTGCTCAACATGATAGTATGCTATCTGGTTGCTCTTTACCTTAACGTGTACACTGATTGTCTCTCTGATACATGTTGGTAAAGCCCTTAGGATGTGTACTTGACTACCTGGACTATGATGCGGATCATACTAGTGGGAACATGGTAGTCCATAATTACATCCTTGAAAGTCCCTAGTCATGGGTGTATCGAGACGGGGCATCGATATACCAGAGTAGACTAGCGTGTACCTTCTCGACCCATACAGATGGGCGATGGATGATCCCATATCCATCGGTGTTTGACATCAGAGATGATATACGGGTGCTCAGTGGAGACTGGGTACACTGGACGGACTCGCCGAGAACTCCCAGATGGTATTATACCTTACGTCAGATGGCAGTTCTCTGGTGACACTGGTACAGAGTAGTCTGTTGACCCGAGATCGTCATAGAGTCTTGTGTGGTTCCCACTGTGCTTTGATTTCCATCTTACCACGTCCAAGAGGGCGTGCAAAACGGTGGTTTTTGGGTACAGTCCCGAATCACATGGAGGCAATGAGCGATAGGAGGGGATTCGTCTCTCCCGGTATAGGGAGTTGATGTTGCGCTGTGTTCGATTGGCTATAACAGGAAATCCCTGGCCAGGGTTGCTGAGATTTACTGGTAAGTGTTACCTGTAGTTTCTCGAATTGTTATAGACCTCATATCGACACGACTTATCGAGCTATTGGGGTCTGACGTTTACCACCCCTAAGCGAGATATGCGACATATCAGACGATCAGACCGGACTGTACGGTAGTGTTACTGGTTGGATTCACTGGAGTGTGAGCGGGCTTGCTCGTCGATCTTCTGATCGCTCAATACCCGGGTGGCCGTTACGTTTAGCAGACCGCTTGCGGCTTGTGGGTGTTTGATATGATCATCATCTGCTGCCGGCGTATTGACGAGTCTTTAGAGTCCTACACAGAAGTTTCCTGGTTCAAGCGAAACGAAATAGGAGCGCATATGAGATATGTGCGGGACCGAGAATAATGCGTGTATGTGATACCGTATTCCATTCTCGCGATGAATGTATCGATTAGGTTATATGCGATATACCCTAGTTATCGAATCAAGGATTGATTCGATAAACCGATACATTGGATACTAGTCAGTTATATGTGATATGACCGGATCGTTAAATCAAGTGTTGATTTAATGATTTAATGTATAATTATATATTTGATATATTACTTTGCATTAACAAGTATCGGTTCACTTTAAATGGATTTTCTCACTCGGGTGTGCGCATTGCATATGCGATATGATTTTGTGCACATGATTGTATCATGTTTGATGATACATGCTTTTTGGTTAAGTGTAAAGTATTAAACTATGGTTAAGTGGATGATTAGGGTTTTTACTTATTCTTTTATTGATTTATTTATACATTTATTTATTTTGTTTTGACAAAAGAAAATTAAATGCAAAGAGAAAAATGGTGGAATTCTTTTGTTCATTCATGAAGCTTCATGAATACTTTGACTTTGTGACCATTTTGTCTCATGCTAATCCTAACCATTCCACTTAACTCTAATTAATTCTCTACACCTAACCTTGGTTAGCTTATGATAAGAATTGTTTTCTTTTCTATTTTCAATAATTCTTATCATAACAATATTCTTCTTCTTCTTCATTTCTTCATGTGAAGAAAGCTTGCCTCCATCAATGGCAAGTGATGATAAAGAGTGAGAAATCCAATTCTAAAGTGAACCCACTTCCTATTTCTTCATCCTCTACCTCTTGCCAAGTAGTATAGGGTGTTTTCTTCACAAGTTTCATGACTTGGTGAAGTGGGAGCTTGATCTAGCGATGCCTCGACGTAGATCATCTTCGGCATGGACATCGACGACCTAGCCAGCCTATTCTCCGATGAAGCCGATGCTAGAGCCCGGGAATTCATTTGGACAGCAAGGGGACTTCGTTGCGGAGCTATGGAGGTGGAGCACCGGATCTACAAAGGTTATATTTCCGTACTCTTAGTTAAAGTTGTTAACTAGTTGCTTTTTCGCCTAAACATCTAGCCAACGATCTAGTCTAGGGTTTCTCGGCACGTTAATTTTAGAAATTAGCATGGTTGATGCCTTGTGAGACCTCATTAGGGTGCCTAGGAACCCTACAAAAAGCGTATCCAATAATCACATGCGTCTGGTGCGCATGGAAATCAAATCCAAATACAGGTGCCACAATATGCACAACACCCAAAACTAAGTGCAACGGGTATGCACGAAAGCATCTGTCCAGTACAACGGGTGTGCACGATAAAAATATCGGGTGCATTTGATATGCACAAGAATCCAATCAGGTGCACAAGGTGCACAAAACAATATCGAGTATCAAATCGAATCGACGGTATACAACACATTTCAATCCAAATCCAAATCAGGTATACCGTGGTATATAATCGCACAACCATGTGCATCAACGTGCACAAAAGCAAATCAAATACTAAGGTGCAAGAAAACTATGCCGAAAGCATAAATCAAATCATATGCATGCCCTAGGCATGAAATCACAATAAATATCTCAAACGGCATCAAAACGAAGTCAGGTGCAACTGTGGTGCACAAAATACGTAAATCAACACAACGGTGTATAAAATATATATATCAGGTGCGATAACTATGCACAAAACGTAAACACTCAGTAGGTGCAGCCATGGTGCACGAAATCAATATCAGGAAACTCGTCATCAAAACTCAAATCCAAGCGATATAAGCGTGATACTCAGATCACAAACGCAAATCGCAACAAAGGATATCGAGGTACACCTCCACAAATGTCGAGAAATAAATCGGTGCGCCTAGAAACTGCCAGAACAAGAACATCCTCTTGCCTCCTGCTCACGGTCTGGCATCCTCGGTCTCTGGGTCCTTATCATCTCTGCGGATTACCAATTTCGCAATCTATCGGCTCATCTGCCCTGTCAGTTGTGCTAACGGGGACGATTCCGTTCTGGCACTTCTCTGGTCATCTCTCGGTCAATCATCACGACCACTCGTAAAGCAGCACGTCACTGGCGTCAGCCTATGGCTCTCTGAATACACGTGACACCTCTGATCCTGGGTGCAAATCTCATTGCAGCAGTGTCCAGGAAGGAATCCTGCTCAGGGTCTCTTCCGATCTCGCATATGCCGAACAGTACGGAGGCTGGTACTCTTATATGATCTCTCCTCGTTTTCTGGGCATCTGCGTGTTCCGCACACATTTCCTCGGAAACTGGCCGTATCCCAATGCCTCTGTAAGCATATCAGGTCTCTAGTCTCGATGGGAAGTAATGACAGCTCGTCAGCGTCTCGCACGAACCTCTGGTTCCACTTGTCTTTATCGTCGTCCATTATGACGTCAAGCCATGCTATCTACGCACTGCAACTGTTCTCGGCCACAGTCAACCCGAGGTCTCTCACACGGACTCAAAGTCACGAACTCGGTATTTTCATCACTCGGTAGAAGATATCTGGCCGAACACGTCCTCGGAAACTCGTCCCAACCATCGGAGATATACTCCATACTCGTCCATTCCTGATCAATTCACAACGCATCTAGGTGAGGTCCTCTATCCGAACCTGGTCAACTATCTCGTCGAATTTCTCGTGCGAACTCTTCACTTCACTCGGCTCCAATGTCGACTGATTCGGACTCGTTTTCTCGTGGCTGCATAGACTGCGCTCCAACGGCTATGCTCGTATCTGGAGTCTCCCAAGCAATGTATCCCATCACAAGATATCCGAATGATGTCGAACCATCCGATCGATATGTCAAAACCTCATAATCCCTCAAAAGATCAACATCTTGGGTACAGTTTAATAGTATCGAGTACATGCTACAGCATCAGTGGTCCAGCCGTAGAAGAGAAAACCCAAGCCTCACTAATGGAGCCGTGGAACTGCCGCAAATCCTAAGGTTCAAAGGCTTTCACACGGTCATTATGTCGAGTTTGGATTTCATTCTTCTAGAGGGTCTATAGAATTGCTTGCACGTCTTTCCAAATACTTTAAACTTGGAATATGTCCTGACATTCGATCGTCTCTATCAACTCTCAACGAATCTGCGTGAAGTCGTCTCTAACTGGAATCAATTTATCTGATGACCTCGTATTGGGTAAGCGAACGAACCACATGTCCTAGTCCTTCACCCTTGGGAAGCTAGCGACTTTCCATCATATCTCTAAGTATATACTTATGCTGCAGTAGCTCCAACATCTAGGCGATACCTCTTCATTTGCAGCAGCAACTGGCTCATTCGTATGTACGCTGAACAGCGCCTCAATCCTCCAGGAAAGGCGATACATTGGCGGTCATCTCTAGATCTGAGTAAGACTCTCCACACTGGAAATCTTCAACTCAACCGGGCCTGCTCCGGCGCATAAATCGGACGAATCACCTTCGTCTCTCAAATCGGGGTAGACTAGCTATCATCTGTCGCATTTCTGCCTGGAAGCTCCGGCGGTCTTAGCTCGTAAGCTCTGGGAGCGACATCCCATCAATCTCAGCAACAGCTGGGTCATTTGTCTGCACGGTAGGCGACATCATAATCTCTGAGGTATGTTGTACATCAACAGTCCTCTCTCAACTGGCAGCTCTAACAATGGCCCGATTATCCTGTGTAAAACCAAGCACTCGCCTCTACAAGAGGTCATAATCATCAATACTAACTCGAGACGTTCCCATTTCACCAGAAAACACAATGGTCGGCTCTCGTACCAAACGAGCTCGCCCTGACCGTAACACTAGCAGCAGCTCAAACTGCGCTCAAACAATAGTGACAGGAACCTCAATCGAGTATCGACGAGAGCAGATCAATGGCAAGAAAGAAAACAACAGATCCAGAATAGATACATGATCATAAGAAGGAGCAGCATCAATGAAAGTACGATCATGGAACTAATAGAATCGAGGATCTCAAATTGATGTATAATCATGGATATGAAGAGAATCACTGATCTCAAAAATATGTACATCCTAAGGTTTCTTAAGTGGAATATCGTATCGTAAATATGCCGCGGAACATACGTACGGCACGTCACTCTATTCAAGCTACCTACTCCATCAATCAGGGTCAGCTTATGAAACGAAAGTTCGGGTCTAATACCCCCCCCCGCGTTCAAGTCTAAGTTCCCTAAGGTCAAGCCTAGGTTCCGAAATACACTCCCGCCCTAGACTCCGCATAGTCAAACATAGACTCGAACCAAGGTTAAACCTAGCGCTCTGATACCAACTTTGTCACGACCCGAAATATTAGCTCATGACCAGCACTTGAATCACACAACGTCCAAAGGCGTAACAGAATTCAAGTAAGCTGAAACCCAGAAATCTAAACCTTTTTAAGAAAATAAAGGAGGTGGAGTTTTTTGAAATAAAGGTATAATGAAATCAAGTTTTCTTAATGCATAGAAATTTACTAGTTTGAAAACATGTTTCATCTTTTAGAAATTTCGGCAGCACCTCCTTTGTATATTTTGATCCAAAAACCACAAATATACAATAATGATAAAGGCATCCCCAAGCGGGAGCTAGCTCTTTGCCAAACGGCGGATCACAACCACGCAATACAGTATAAATAAGTATACGACGCCCAACGGCGAAGTTCACCACAAAAAGATAAAGAAATGAGCAAATATAACCTCAAAAGTGAATATAAAACCCATCGCTCAAATCTCGCAACTACGAGTCTTACTAAGTCTCATCACTTATACAATTACAACTTTTGATTGATGGAGTTAACTAGATACAATAGGAATATAGATACAAAAATGGGTGCGATACAAGTGTCCCACCTACCAATGCAAAACACCCGAATGGAACTGTGTGCCAGCAAAGCCGCTACTGATCCAAGCGGTCAACCTGCAAGAACTGTGGCACAACGGGGGTGAGTTGCCAACTCGTGAATAGAAATATATCTACAAGTAGAAATCGAATAAACAACGACTCCTAGGTCAACTATATCATAAAGGTAGTACTATGATATCTAGGTTGACCGGGTCGTATATGTGCCAACAAGGTAGTCAATATCTATATGCATGTGGATAACATCCAACAGTAATAATCAATGCATGCGGATATGTGGATCTCGTCCACCCATAAATCAATATCTATAAGCATGTGCAAAATCTCCGATAGTAGAATCGGTGTATGTATGCATGTATGTATGTGGATCTAGTCCACGCGTCAACCACTGACGCAACAATATCATGCATGTAAATATCATAAAAGAGTGTGCATGAAAGTATGAGGATATATATATCAACGGTGTCCCTCCCGACACATCAAATCATGGAACCTGAGTGCCTAGCATCGACACTCGAAAACATCATGAAAACCGTGTCCAGCATCGGCACGTAAATCCCCATATATCTCAGGTGCCGCATCCTCAGATTAGCCCTCAGGCGCCGCACACCCTGGTCGGCCCTCATATCCATCTCGCTACTCCGATCGGTATCCTCCGGATAACCGCCGAGTCCACATACTATCACCGGTATGTAGTGCTCCCCCTGCCGGGCTCACCGTCTAACATATACGAGTCTTCTTGCCCCGGGGTATCTCACCAGGTCCACCATGTACCCGCAGACGGTGCCTACTACTCCTCAAATCGGGTTTCGCATGCCACTCTCAGAACCGAGAAAACACATGGTGGACGTACTGAAATATCATATCAAGAGAAACCGGGTTTTTAAAACAACACATAATCTCATTTGAAATATCCACGGTTCTTAAATCCTGAAATCTGATGAAAACAGCATATCTCAATGCGTAAAATAATAGAGCATGATGTATGCGACATGTAAAAAGAAATGCGAGCATATCCGTGTATCATGCAATCTGGAATAGTGATATGACATATTAAGGGAAAACCGCTCCTTTAAAATGATTCCAGTTTTTAAAATATAACATGCGGTTCCCAATTTTACAATAAAACCGGTTATCTATGTAGGTACAATATGTATATGCGCAAGTATAGATGTACTATGTATGTGTGCACAAATATGAATATACAATGTGTATGTGCACAAGTATGGGTGTATCAAGGTATATGTACACCAATATGGATATACGAATGTGTATATCCGCAAGTATGAATGTATCAATGTATATGTGCAAGCAAGTTATGCGAAGAGTCATATCATGATGCAACAAACCTACTGTGTAGTGATATGGCAATTATCGATGATGAAGTGTGTGAGCCGGTAAATATGTGTACGTGTAACATACACATTATCGATAATGGTGCAGATGTACTATCACAGGTATATGCGATGCAATAATAATATCATGAATGCAGCACAAGGTAAATCATCAGCTAACAGCTATAAGATATACATAACTATCATATGTCCGAGTCGGTGAATCTTTCAATCGGCATCTAGCCCAAAAACATCGCGTACGGTATAATCCATCGTACGGAAACCTCTAGTCAAGGGTAAGGATCAATCATCAAGTCAATCTCATCACGCACGGAATATCATCGTGCGGCGGCTTTATACTAATAGGGATCCTATCATCCTATACGACCAAAGAGGGTACAGCCTAATATCACATACGGCCTATCATCCATGATTCACAACATTCTATATATAGATATATACCTAGGTACCTATGTCCCAGGTCACATCTGCAATAATCTCATATCAGGGGACCGGCAAGGTATAAATCAACTCGATCGACTCGCATCCGTATACCATCATATCATCATATCAGTCTTATATTCTTTCATCGCATTTAAATCACCTATCAAATCGAATTGCATAAACATTCAATCACTACAAGTATCTAATCTAACATACACATCTGAACCATACAATCGGATTTTTAAAGAAGTAAATCGTAGTTTTGAAAATAGGGGTTACGGTGTTTTTAAGAAAGAGAAATCATTTGCAAATCCGTAACATCCATCAAGGTATATACTTAAAAGATACATACGATTCTTCGGTTTAGAAAAAGGTATGGTTCGGATGACGCATCTACATCTACTATCTATTCCTAAAGTACCCTAAACGGTAATATCGCTAAACGACATCCTATGATAGTCGTAACGTATCATTCTAACTATCCTCTATTTTCTAATATGGTTTCGTAGCTATCTCATTCTAACCCTAGTTTCCTAATCTAGGTTTTCTAACCATATTCTATAAATCGGTTTCCCATCAAAAGTTTTGCGGGGGTGCTATACGCCATCCACCCGACTTTCCCGGTAGATATAGATCTACTCACCTTGCTTCATGCGTGCCGATGTCGATGTCGCCATCTTTATCTTCAACACCTCGACGTCACGTGGGGTACCTACAAGGATATCACAAACGCTAAAGCACATGAAAATCACATCAGAAACCAAAACGGCATACGCTACGCCCATAGGTAAAAACCTATTTTCTCGCATGCAAACACGATCAATAATCCTTTGCCGTTAACGTTCAAACGCCACCCGACAAAAACGAATCACCAAATACCGAAATCCATGCTAAAACAAGTCGTAAACCATGCGCCAACACAAGAAAACTACCCCAGATTCTACCCTAGATGGAATCAGTCAAAATTACATATGCCAAGGGTCATGTTTACTGGAGATAGGGCCCTAAAACAAAAATGAGACCAAACCCACCTGCTCTGGCCGCAAATTGCAGCCAGAAAGGATTTATTTGCGGCCTGAAAAAGGTGTTAGGGGCTAGGTCTTTGGGTGGTGATTCCTACGTGCCTGCACATCTTACTGTCAAACCAAAATTATTTTCAGGTGGCTCGGGTGATAGCAGATTCCCAAAAACACTCACAGAATTTCAGTTTTTCCCGATTCAGTTTCTATAAA
The DNA here is from genome assembly GCA_030015575.1 of Agapanthus africanus. Classification (NCBI taxonomy): domain Eukaryota; kingdom Viridiplantae; phylum Streptophyta; class Magnoliopsida; order Asparagales; family Amaryllidaceae; genus Agapanthus; species Agapanthus africanus. The sequence goes on along the minus strand of CM057341.1, from coordinate 396,462,009 downwards.
TCCGTATTCTAGGTTTTAATCTCAAGTTTGGTCCAATGTAACATCACACCAGGGGTTATAGTCCCTAATTACACCTCAATTCACCTTTGATTTCAAATCAAACCCTAACCCCTAACTTGGAATTTCCAAGGTCCATCAAACCACACCATATCGACAAGAAACAAGTATTGATGCGCAAGGAATTGAAATACTACTCTAAGGGTGCAGAATTACCTCCTTTGGCAACTCAAGAATTTTCTTGAGTTGCTCAAAGTCCTCAAAATCTATTCTTTCTTGGTCCATGGTGTTCCTCTCGAGCTTGTGAACAAGTTTTGTGAAGTGGGAATGAGGTTTTGGGGTTGGATCTATGGTGTTTTGGGGGATTGAAGAGGAGGGGAGTGAGAAGAGGAGCAGGAGCAGCAGCAGCTCACTAGGGGGGAGAGAGAAAATGAGAAGAAGAAATGATGGGGATGGTTTCAAACAAAAGGGTTGACCTACACTTTCTCTCTCTTCATCATACCTTACCTTTTTCTTTTCTTTTCTTTTGCTTTATTTCCTTCTCCTCACAATAGTAAACCCTAAGCAACCATGCACCCAAAACATGTAAGAAAATGTAACAAGTGTGGAAAAATGATATGTGCATGTTTTGCACAAAAATGCTAAAAATCCAATTAGCGATTTTTAATCGCGATTAGCACTAAATTAGTATATAACTAGCCATAAAAACTTTTAAATGGCCTAATTTCATAAAATACCCTATTTTAGAATTTTCCAAAATTTTTCCATAATTTTCCAAAATTTTCCCCATTTATCGGTATTTAATTATACCGAAATATTAAAATATTCAATATAATATTATTTAATTATTAAAATTTTCCAAAAATTATATTTTATTTTTCTGAAGTGTTACAAGAAGAAGCAAAACAAATGGGGACAAACTAATGTGGCTGCCCTCTCTCTCCCTCTCTAATTCTCACCTCACTCTCTCTCATAGCATGCTTACCCCTCATCATTGTGTCCTCCCTCTCTCTCTCCTCAATCATTTCTCTTTTCTTTTCCTTTTCTTTTCTCACCAAAATAAAACCAACCATAACTAAAACAACACAAAGGAAACATGTTGCCAAATGAAACATGTCATGGTGCACTAACCATGAAAAACTGTAGAAACACGGATTTGGCTTAATCGCGATTATCAGTGCACTAATCGGGTTTTCATTTAAACTGCATATAATGGATTTTTAAAATGCCAAATCTTTTAAATATATTTTTAAATGAATAAATCATTTTAATTTCCAATTATTTCACAAATATCGGTATATATTTATACCCTTTTTCGAAAACCCCAATTTTGCAAATCGCGCAGTTTTCGGGAAATATATTATTTTAATATTAAGTTCCAAAAATAATATTTTATATTTTCTGAAATTTTACAGTTTGATTTAGAACGCTTATGCCATTATATAACGTGCCTGATCCAATCAAATTTTTATTCAGGAAAATGTTCATAACATTATCCCGTAATACAAGATTATATCCTTCTTTACATAATAAAGAAACTGATATAATATTGCATATCAGGTTCGGTATGCAATAACATCGTTCAGAATTAATGTATTCCCGTTTGGTAATACAATGTGATATTCACCAACTGCTTTCGCTGCAAGACTTGCACCATTCCCTACTACTAGAGAATGATCACATTTTCTCAATTGTCTACCTTTCTTTAGCCCATATAACATATTACATATATGGGATCCCGATCTGGTATCTCATACCCAGGACGTAGAGTGTACTGAGAAACAGTTCTCGGTAACAAACATACCCGAAGAAGATGCATCAACATGCTTATTCTTCATTTGGGTCGCGTAGGAATACGGATATTTCTCTATTTCCTTCTCAGACTTATAACAATTATAAGATAGAGCGGAACCAACGTTCCCCAGCTCAGTATAACAAGCGGATTCGGTCAATACATCCATATTATTATCTTAATTAAGACGTGACATGGTCGCTACCTTGAGAGAGAGAAGAAAACACTTAGCGTATGCTCTTACAAGATTAGATTGGTTATTATCATATCTAATCAGGATGGCTCCCACTATTTTTATCAAATTTTCCTTCAAACCCTAAAACGTAAGATTAGCCGGGATTAATTACACCCTACAAGTTCGCTAACCGGTCAGCCAGGCCAGTGTCGGTACTTTGAGGGAGATTCCCCGTGCTTTCGCACGGACCTAATTAAAATTAACCTCGTTTTCTCAGAGGCATAACCCCATTGATACCTTTCTAGACACCTAATGAGTTAGCTAATTATAAAGTGCAAAACTCTCCAAGAAGTAACTCTTACTCGCAGTGGGTATCGGGATCTAACTATCTCATAGATGGTATGCAATCTCATTGCAAATTTAAACACTTGAAATTCCCAATAATATTCTGCCCTAGCAACTTATGACCTTAACAAGGTCAACAAATCATAAACGCTAGCCAAGTTCAACCCGTACATTTAATGATTGAATTAAACCTACCTGTACGACCCTTAACAAGGTTAACAAAGTCGTACGACTACCCTAATCCAATCGCATCACATGCATCAGCAGATAAACACTAATCAGTTACCGCACACTACGCATTAACAAGGTCAACAAACGTAGCACGAATACTAAATAGCACTTATCTGAAATGACGGAGGGCAATGACAGGTTTTTAAGAAAACCTTTTGCGTAAAGAACATGATATCGTTGTAGAATCGAGTGATTTTGAAAATGAGTGTTTTTGCGGGTTTTGCTAGTTTTGCTAAAGAGGTCACTCCCGGTGAAGGGATCTCGGCTCTTTCCTCATCCAATGAGGTGCTGGATATTCATGAATACCACTATGCAAAGAAAGAACTAGAGAAGAAATCAAAAGACAAAACCGAGTGGGTTGTAGCATCTGCTAGCTTTTTGCTAAAGAGGTCATTCCCGGTGAAGGGATCTCGGCTCTTTCCTCATCGAATGAGGTGCTGGATATTCATCAAGGAATACAGCTATGCAAAGCAAAAACTAGAGCTGCCCTTTTTGAAAATTTGATTCTACAACATCTTTAGATTTCTTTCTTTTTCATTAATCTCATTAATGAAGTCCCATCAATTATGCTTCCTAAGCATCTCAGAAGAAACGAAAGTACAACGTACGCTTATGCCATCAGCATTCACCACGGGGTCCCATCATATACCATTAGGTTAGATAACTAACGGCAGAGCGGGGACTGGGATAGCATGGATGCAAAACATACGCAACGTTTATTATATATCATATATATATAATAATAATAAAGTATTCGTCTCACGCATATAAAGTGATCACATCACAGAATATCAGCAGCATAAGTCAACATATGAAATATTGGATATACTAGGAGGTCCGTGTTTTAAATTAAGCCAGTAAAAAACACGAATTCCACAGTCACGATAAATAGCCAAACTCACATCCCCAGACCCGTACGAGAGCGGCAAGCAACCTTACCAATTCTAGAGTTAGGAGACCCGGTCTCGACTCCTCGAGATGGTCTCCCACTGGACTCTAGAACCCGGTTACTTGTGCTCCCCGCCTTGGGTCTATCCTAATACGGAAAAGTAAATAATATACATCAATGGTGACATCATCACCAACCCGTAAGTGCTCCAATAAAAGAATATTACATACAAGTTTTTACATGAATGAAAATGAAAAACTCTCATCTCACGCAAAAACCCCCGGCTATTTAAACACGACGATCCAATATAAACATATCCCAGCAACACAACATCACGTCATCAACGTAAGTACTTATGCGTATTCCAATTGTCGTTGACATATATAGGAACGAAACCGGCGATACACCACATATTACACTTACGGTCGCAGAAAAGAAAATGTTAAACTATAACATTTGGAATCGACACATTTCTTAGACATCATAAACCCGGAATATCTCATAGCGTAAATCTTACATTTGGGTCTCATCTATGAAAACACATTTTCAAAAGAAATCGGGTAATTCAACAAAATTTCCCGATTCCTACCGAGACCAAAATGTTATATTTACAAGCAACTAATCAATTTTCACAAAACTAATTAGTATAGATTCCAAATATTGTATCACATTCACAAAAACTAGGCGATGTTAAAATTTTTGATCGATCGATCAACCACCAAAATTCTCAAAGGACTCAACATTTGAGTTAGATCCAAAAAATTCCCAGATAGTGCCACAAGCACGTACGGACCATCACATTAGAGCACGTCCCAAGCCTTACCAACGGCGCCGCGGAACCGTCGCCAAAAACACCTTTTGGCCGCTGTTCCGCGGTCGTTAGGTCGAGTTAGGGGTTCGTTTTTTTTAGGGGTCCACACAATACCCTGCACAATTTTCTAATCATTTTTAAACCCAAAAATTCCAACTTTTGAAAAAATTTCAGAGAGCAATCTTGATGTGGTGTTTGATGTTCGTTCGAACTTTTTAACGTCGTCTATGTTACCCGAGACGATGTTAAAATTACGAATACAAAACACTCCGAATTGCCTTTGCAGAAAGATAACATTACATGCAATCTTAGTAAAAACAAACAATACCTGAAACACCAAAACCCAGAAACTGGAATACGAAAGTAAAAAGAGGCTAAAACATAATTAAAAAACCGGTGGGGCCGGTTTTTTGACAAGTTTCGCCAGGTCAAACCCGGTTGAATTGGCTCGTTTTGCTCTGGTGTTCATGTTACATCACATGTAACATTCTGCACTTGTTTAAAAAAAATTCAGAGAACTTTTTAAAAACGACAGAAACTATGGATTTTGTTTCGAGGTTTCGGAGTTGTTTCGGTTTCGTAAATCTACTGACATCGTCTAATTCACTAGCTTGACTCTGATACCACTGAAAGGTTCCTTAGCACCCTCGCTGCGTTTTCTAAGGCATGCAATTTTAAAAAAAACTAGAGTGCTAAGCAACCCGGAATGAGGATCTAACTAGAAAATTAGAGTAAGCAAGCATGTAATCAAACATTACACTAAGTGAAGTGGGAATACAACCTTTGTAGACCAGTCCTTCACTTCTAAAGCTCCGTGTAGTAGTCACTTTGCTCCATGTAGTGGTGTCCCGGACTCTCGTTAGGCTCCACTAGATGAAAGGAACAAGCTTGCTTGAAGTCTTCGAGGCCGAAAATGATACGTCGAAAAATCTCTAACTCAAGCTATCTCTTCACTAATTGATGAACTAGTGAAGAAAACAACCTATACTAAATGGCTAGTTTGGTATAGATTGGTGAAGTAGGAATTTTGCTCACTCTAGAATAATTTTTCTCTTTTTCTTTTCATCTCATTCAAAACTCAAGAGAGCTAGAGAGCAATGGAGGAGATGAAGAAAATCAACTCAAGTGTAGAATGGCAACCATGGATGAGAAATATCATATATAACTCATGTAAAGGCTTAACCATGGCTTATGATAATGGTTAGGTTAATAAATATCTAGAGTAAAACAAAATTAGTGGACTAAGTCAATGGTTACTACAAGCTTCACAACTATGACAACTTTCCACCTAATTTAATTTATCCTTAATAATTAAAACCTCACATTATCTTAAGTATGGTATGAGCCCCATACACCCATGCCCAATGTATCATCTAGCATGACACAAAAAAATAAATACATTTACATATATCACATCTATATTAAATGTATAAAGAGAAAACATTTTCTTAAGTAAGCTAATATTAGTTAATGTATATTAATATATCAAATATATAATTACACATTAAATTATTAAATCAACACTTGATTTAATAATAACCCGGCTGTATCACATACAACCGACTAATATTATTTATATGCATATCATATATACATATAACATATCATTGAATCAACACTTGATTCAACAATCCGGTTATATTACATATAACCTGTATCGCGAGATTGAAATACGTTATCACATACACGTATTAATCTCGGTCCCGCACATATCACATATGTGCCCTATTTCGTTTCGAATGAGATAGGAAACCTCTGTGTAGGACTCTAATGACTCGTCAATACGCTGGCAGTGGGTGATGATCATATTAGTCACCCACAAGCCGTCAGCGGTACTAGCTGGACGTAACAGCTACCCAGGTATTGAGCGGTCAGAAGATCAACAAGCATGCTTGTCCATACTCCTGTGAATCCAACAGTAATACTACCGTACAGTCCGGCCTCTTCATTTGATATGTCGCATATCTAGTCTAAGAGTGGTAAACATCAGCCCCGGCAACATGATAAGTCATGCCGATATGAGGCTCATAACGGGTCGAGAAACTACTGATAACACTTACCAGTAAATCTTCGTATCGGCCCTGGCTAGGGACTTTCTGTTATAGCGAATCGAGCACAGCGCAACATCGACCCCCAATACCGGGAGAGACGAATCCCCTCCTATCGCTCATTGCCTCCATGTAACTCGGGACTGTACCCAAAAACCACCGTTTTGCACGCTCTCTTGAACGTGGTAAGGTGGAAATCAAAGCACAATGGGAATCACACAAGACTCTATGACGATTTCAGGTCTACAGTCTAACCTATACCAGTGTCACCAGAGAACTGCTATCTGACGTTAGGTATAATACCATCTAAGAGTTCTCGGCGAGTCCTGTTCAGTGTACCCAGTCTCCACTGAGCACCCGTATACCATCTTTGATGTCAAACACCAATGGATATGGGATCATCCATCGCCCATCAAATGGGTCAAGAAGCGTATACGCTAGTCTACTCTGGAATATCGATACCATGTCTCGATATATTCTCGACTAGGAACAATTAAAGGATATACTTATGGACTACCCTGTCCCCACCAGTATGATCTGCATCATAGTCCTGGTAGTCAAGTACACATCCTAAGGGCTTTATCAACATGTAAGAGCAAGACAGTATCACAATACCAGTCTACATGTTAAGATAAAGAGCAACCAGATATTATCTTGTTGAGCAAGAAAGTCCTCCCTGTATATGTCCAAACATCCATTGTAATATACAATCATGTACAACATTGGCCTCTAGGGCATACATACAACTAACAAAAAAATCCTCTGAAAATTTTCCTCAAAGTCCTGGATTACATGTGAATTTGCAACTAGCTCTTTTTTGAACTCTCTGAATTCATGGAAATTTTGCTCCGATCCCTAGATTTCATGGAAATTTTACTCAAATCCCTGGATTTCATGTAAATGCAGATTAGATTTCGCCTCCACTTTTTGTTGAAATTTTCGTTTGAATCCTTCATAATGTTTCTTCTGTCATTCTTTAAATTATCTATACACGATTGAAAAACGAAAAATTCATTTTGGTTTCTCATTTTTTTCCTCTCCATACTTGAAATTGATTAAATTTACGAGTGTTATCTAAATTGATATGTATTTTGGAGTTATATGAGAGTGCCGTCAACAATAACATGTGCTCAAGATGGTCCACCACATATCAAGCAAATTTACATTCGGCCTCTCATTGCTACATACTTGGGCATTCCTGTCTGAATTTTCTCGGCCCACTAGATTTTATGGAAATTTGATTTCGGGCCCTTACTTCTAACAGCTGGAGCTGCTGATGGAAACATTTAGTCTTCGCACCCTGACTTTTAACGAAAACCTTGCATTTCACCCCTTCTATGTTCTTCTGGAGACACTAGAAATTTGATTTTTCCGCTTTTTTTAATAGAAATTTCGGTTCGAATCCTTCGAAATGCATCTCTTGCCATACTCAAACTTTTCTATGTATGGATAAAAGATGGAACATTTAGTTGGGGCGATATTATTCTGAACGGCTAATTTTGATTAATCGTATATCATGCAACATATCAAAATCTAATTTTCACAGTAATTTCTACAGACCATAATTTTTGTCATTTTTGGTGCATAACAATTAATTTGCAACAAACATCTTAATGCAAGTGTATTGGGAAATCGCTGCTAGCTGCATTGTTCATTTCGCTTGAAAATATAACGATGAAAACTGGATGTCCTTGTGCATTGGGCTAGTATAAGCTAAAACTTGATAATTAAAATGGAACCTAGTAACTGTTGAGTTTGTCTTGTATTCTCGACCCTCGTATGTATGAGACGGCTGAAAATGGATTGAGCTGGCTCATAAGTCGTTTGGAATTAGCATTTGTTCTCTGAATGAACGAGATGGCTCAGGACAATTTTGAACCGGCTCAAATCGTCTCTGACCGAATCCAGAACTGTTTTGGAAAGATTCGTTTTGAAAATTAATTAAGAGAATTTGTTGATTTATTTGAAGAGTTGCTGGAAAATTTATAAGAGATCTTTCAGGAGATTAATTAGTAAAGTTCGTTTAAAGAATTATTTGAAAATTTGGTAGAAATTGTTTTGGTGATTTGATAAGATCCTAATTGGAGTAGGAGTTCTATTATTTTATGCTATAAATAGATAAGGGTCTGATCAGAGAAAATTGACCAATTAAGAGAAAGGAAACAGAAAGATAAGATGAAGGCAAAAGGATGATGGATTCACCAGAAAAGTAGTTTTTGTGTTTGTAAGAAGAGTTGAAGGTAAAGACAAATGGTAGTTATCCATAAATAAAGATGGATAGATTTACCAAGAGTGGTCTTTGTGTTTGTATGAAAAGACGAAGGCAAAAACGAAAAGTGGTTCATCCATAGAAGATGAAGGGATTTACCAAGAGTAGTGTTTGTATTTGTATCAGCATTGAGATATGAGCGAGATGAAAGAAAATATAAAATGTACCGTTATTTTTTATCATTAATAAAAAGATTCTCATGCTTACCCCATGGATGTAGACCGTTGGTCAAACCACGTTCAATATTGGAGTTGCGTGTTCTTATTTTTGCTCATTTTTCTTGCATGGCTAACGAAAACCATAACAAACTGGTATCAGAGCGTAGGGAACAGAAGGGTCTTCGATTCTACGGCCTAAATTTACGATGGGTGGCGATGCTCGTGTCCGCTTCCCATGTTCTGAGATTGTAATAAACACGGACCCAAACTTACAGCATTGATAAAACAAATCTAAAATCCTAGGAAAACATATAGATAAGCATAATTAGCTAGGGCTCCAAGCTTCCTCTGTCTTCTTATTCGTCCTTGCCTTCTTGCTTCGTTTGGCTTTTAAAAGAGTGAAGCTCACAAGCCCAAACTTCTTCCTCTTTGTAGAATACTGCTTTCGAGCAAAGCCATTACAATCCTCATCAACTTTTTGAGGCGATAAAACCACGTGTTCTTTGCTTAACATTTGTCCTAACGAAACCTTAGGCTTCACATTGATTTTCTCTCGTAGCCCCACATCATAATCTTCAGGACCAGTCAGTTTCTGACCAAGTATTTGCACAATTGACAATGTGGGTCTTGTCAAACTCAATCCGTTAAGGTCAAGCATTCGAGAATCTCGCCTGTGATGATTCGAATACGCATTTTTGAACTTAGGTGAATTTTGAGCATGACGCCTTCTTCGACCGATTTCGGGTCTCCATCTCCTTAGAGCTTCTTCAACTGCGAGCTTTCCTCTATTAGCTGCCTCGACTCTAATGAAAGCCTCTTGTAGTAGTTTCCTACTCTTTTTAACTTCATGTTCAGCTTTCTCCACATCCAATAGTAAATCTAGTTTGGATTGATTGGCTTCTTCAATTTCGATCATGGTGGCTTGAATTCTCATTTTTGAGACCTCATCAGCATCTTTAGCTTTGAGGTTAAGTTCATTGTACTCTTCGATCGAGAGAGTTATTTTTTCTGACGGAGTTTCGCTTCTTAAAGCTTTGATCTCTGCAAGGGTAAGTTCCTTGCCGCAAACAATCTAATCTTAGCTGTCTTTAGACTGGACTTTGTCTGTTCAATCTCTGCAGTTAGTTGCAAGATCTCTAATGGGGGTCCTTTTCGGGCCTCCGTCAGATGTTGTCTTCCGTTGATCTCGCGGTAGACTTAGTTGATTATCTTCCTTCGCGTGCGGGTCTCAATGGGTTTTTTGAGGAAGATGTGAGGTGAGGGAGGTGTTGCCGAGTACCTGCAAAGAAGTCCCGGGGTGGTTTGGTACCACCAAGGACCCTCCGACGCTCAAGTTAGTGATGAGATCCGAGCTGAGTAACGGCATAAAAGTGTTAAAATGGTTTACTTGACCCCTCTGTGATGGGGGTTTATATAGCGGTGGTGGCATGCAGCAGCAGGCGCGAGAATCTAGCCGGCAGTTACGCTCCCGACGTCACGCCCGCGTAAAGAGCGGGTCGCCCATTAATGGCGATCGTGATGGCTTGGAACATGGGATGTTGCTAACGGAGAATCTGCGCATGACGAGATTTGCGGAGCGGCGGTTACGCCTGTGAGTGGTGGAGTTGGTCGGTCGGAAGGACCGAGAAAGATGGTCTCGGCGGGAGAGCTCGGGAACGAGCGAGAGGGCCGAGGTATCTTGGTCCTGCGGTAGCTCGGAGGCGAGCTGAGAAGCCGAGGAGGCCAATTTGCAGGGGGGCCTAAGGTGAGCCGGCTTTGTGCTTGTAGGTCGGGTACAGGGGTGGCCTGATCGGCCCCTGTGGGCCCTCTCTTCTGAGTTCTGGGACACATCATCTGCCACGTGTATTGATCTGGAAGGTCGCCAATATAGAGCATCATCATTAGCCCCCCACTCTTGTCCTGACCAGCTGGCGGGTCAGGCCAAGAGTGGACTGCCAGGCCGTCCGGGGAGAGCTCCCTCCTAAGATTTCGTCAGGACGCGTCCCCGGGCTGTCAGCTGCCTTTTCTGCCAGCGAATCAGGGCGAAATCTCTGCATTTAAGGAAAGTGCGCCGGTTTGTGCATCCTGTCACTGAAGCGACTGTCTGCGTGTCAAGCGCTGCTGAGAAGGAGGCATCTCCATGGCCCCGAAATCAATGGGGGATTACTCAGACTTGGATAGACCTGACGTCTCTTGTTGGAGCTTCGGATCCGCTGCATGTGATGGGCTCAGTGGCCTCGTTATGAGGGCTACAAACCCGCAGCATCTGTTGGGCAGGAGGATGCCTGCTGGGGATGACCGAGTAGGGAAGCTACTCGGTTGATCTTGGCAAAGGTCTTGACCCCTGGCGTTGCGAGTAGGGAAGCTACCGGCCAAGGATAGTCGAGTCTGGAAGGACTTTGATCCTTGTCTTTGTTGGGTAGAAAGCTACCCGCCGGGATGCGCCGAATAGGAAGGGGCTCGGCGGCCTCGTGAAGAGGGCTTCAGATCCTCAATGTCTGATGGACAGGAGGACGCTTGCTGGGGATGCGCCGAGTAGGAAGGAACTCGGTGGCCTCGCGACGAGGGCTTCAGACCATCAGCATCTGATGGGTAGGAGGATGCCCGCTGGGATGCGCCGAGCAGGAAGGAACTCGGCGGCCTCACGATGAGGGCTTGAGATACTCAGCATCTGATAGGCAGGAGGATACCCGCTGAGGATGCGCTGAGCAGGAAGAAACTCGGCGGCCTCACGATGAGGGCTTGAGATCCTCAGCATCTGATGGGCAGGAGGATGCCCGCTGGGGATGCGCCGAGCAGAAGGAACTCGACGGCCTCGCAATGAGGGCTTCAGACCATCAGCGTCTGATGGGCAGGAGGATGCCCGCTGGGATGCGCCGAGCAGGAAGAAACTCGGCGGCCTCACAATGAGGGCTTGAGATCCTCAGCATCTGATGGACAGGAGGATGCCCGCTGGGGATGCGCCGAGCAGGAAGGAACTCGGCGACCTCGTGATGAGGGCTTCAGACTATCAGCGTCTGTTGGGCAGGAGGATGCCCGCTGGGGATGCGTCGAGCAGGAAGGGACTCGACGGCCTCGCGATGAGGGCTTCAGACCATCAGCGTCTGATAGACAGGAGGATGCCCGCTGGGATGCACCGAGCAGGAAGGAACTCGGCGGCCTCACGATGAGGGCTTAAGATCCTCAGCATCTGATGGGCAGGAGGATGCCCGCTGGGGATGCGCCGAGCAGGAAGGAACTCGGCGTCCTCATGATGAGGGCTTGAGATCCTCAGCATCTGATGGGCAGGAGGATGCCCGCTAGGGATGCGCCGAGCAGAAAGAACTCGACGGCCTCGCGATGAGGGCTTCAGACCATCAGCGTCTGATGGGCAGGAGGATGCCCGCTGGGATGCACCGAGCAGGAAGGAACTCGGCGGCCTCACGATAAGGGCTTGAGATCCTCAGCATCTGATGGGCAGGAGGATGCCCGCTGGGGATGCGCCGAGCAGGAAGGAACTCGGCGGCCTCACGATGAGGGCTTGAGATCCTCAGCATCTGATGGGCAGGAGGATGCCCACTGGGGATGCACCGAGCAGAAGGAACTCGGCGGCCTCACGGTGAGGGCTTGAGATCCTCAGCGTCTGATGGGCAGGAGGATGCCCGCTGGGGATGCGCCGAGCAGAAGGAACTCGGCGGCCTCGCGGTGAGGGCTTGAGATCCTTAGCGCTGGAAGGGCCGTGAGAGGCCGGCTAAGGATGGCCGGGCAGTGAAGCTGCGCAGCTGCCTCTTGGCGAGGGCTTTGATCTCTGGCGTCGTGGGTAGGCAAACTACCAGCCCGGGATGACCGAGTGGGGTAGCCGCTCGGATGCCTCTTGCGAGGGCTTCGATCCCTGGCGTCATGGGCAGGGAGCTACCAGCCGGAGGGCAGCTGCTCGGTTGCCTCTTGCGAGGGCTTTTGATCTTTCAGGACGGGGACCGAGCAGGGTTGCTTCCCAGTGCCTCTTGGCGAGGACTTTGATCCCTATCGGTTGTGGTAGGAAGCTACCAGCCGGGGATAGCCGAGCAAGGACCCGACTGCCTCTGGGAGGACTTTGGTTCTTGGCGCGGGAAGAGCTATAGGGCTGTAAGAAGCCTACCAAGGACTCTTAGCTGGGCAGGGTTACTGCCCGGTGCCTCTTGGCGAGGGCTTTTGTCCTGAAGGATAGCCGAGCGAGGGATCCTCGGGCTCGACTGCCTCTGGGAGGGCTTTCTGATCCCTGGCATTGCGGTAGGTAAGCTACCCGCCAGGGATAGCCGAGCGAGGGATCCTCGGGCTCGACTGCCTCTGGGAGGACTTTCTAATCCCTGGCAAGGTAAGCTACCCGCCAGGGATAGCCGAGCGAGGGACATCGGGCTCGACTGCCTCTGAGAGGACTTTCTGATCCCTGGTGTTGCGGCAGGGAAGCTACCCGCCAAGGATAGCCATGCGAGGGATCCTCGAGTTGCGGTAGGGAAGCTACCCGCCAGGGATAGCCGAGCAGGGTAGCTGCTGGGCTGCCTCTTAGTAAGGGCTTAGATCCTTGGGCGAGATGGCCCTCGAGCCGCCGTGGCGAGCCTCCTCTGTGCGACCCCGTCAAGGGAGGAGGTGTCGGTCTATTCGGCCGGCGAGGGCGTTGATGACGGTCGCCGGAGGAGGTTCACCCGTGCATCCGGTGACGGGAAGGTGGCGGCTGGTATCTGGATCTTCAGGATGATCGCTTGCCATGGGGACGGAGATCGGAAGGCCAAGTTTGTTTTTTGTGGAGTTTCGTTTCCCATAAACGGCGCCAACTGATGGGGGTCCTTTTCGGGCCTCCGTCAGATGTTGTCTTCCGTTGATCTCGCGGTGGACTTAGTTGATTATCTTCCTTCGCGTGCGGGTCTCAATGGATTTTTGGAGGAAGAGGTGAGGTGAAGGAGATGTTGCCGAGTACCTGCAAAGAAGTCCCGGGATGGTTTGGTACCAACAAGGACCCTCCGACACTCAAGTTAGTGATGAGATCCGAGAAGAGCAACGGCATAAAAGTGTTAAAAATAGCTTATTTGACCCCTCTGTGATGGGGGTTTATATAGCGGTGGTGGCATGCAGCAGCAGGCGCGAGAATCTCGCCAGCAGTTACGCTCCCGACGTCACGCCCGTATAAAGAGCAGATCGCCCATTAATGGAGATCGTGATGGCGTGGAACGTGGGATGTTGCTGGCAGAGAATCTGCGCATGACGAGATTTACGGAGCGGCGGATACGCCTGTGAGTGGTGGAGTTGGTCGGTCGGAGGGACCGAGGAAGATGGTTTCGACGGGAGAGCTCGGGAACGAGCGAGAGGGCCGAGGTATCTTGGTCCTGCGGTAGCTCGGAGGCGAGCTGAGAAGCCGAGGAGGCCAATTTGCAGGGGGCCCTGAGGTGAGCCAGCTTTGTGCTTGTAGGTCGCATACAGGGGTGGCCTGATCGGCCCTGTGGGCACTCTCTTCTGAGTTCTGGGACACGTCATCTGCCACGTGTCCTGATCTGGAAGGTCGCCAATATAGAGCATCATCAATCTCGGATTTAGAAGCTTCTTTCAATTTTCTAACCTGCTCTATTTCAGAACTGAGCTGTTCTGGGGTTTTAGCTCCGAGACTTCTGGTTTGTTCTAGATCTTTTTCTAAAGAAGAAACCAGAGCAGTGTTTGAAGCCAGCTTTTCGCATGTTTTTTCAAGCAAAGCCTTCTCGTTCTCTATTTTACTAGTGAGTAAATCTACGGAAGCTCTTATTCCAGCGAGATCAGTAGTTGTCCTGTTGAGATTTAGCTTAGCTTGCTTCGATTCCATTAGAATCAACCCAGGAGATTGCTTTAGTTCTAATTGATTCCCGTGATTCATGGGGAAATGTTCTCCGGTTTCTTGCGATAGGGTGTACTTTCATGTCATCTGAGCTCGTGTCTGAAATTTCTGAAACTTCTGAGGCTTCTCTTTGTAATTTTAGTTTCAATTCATCTATGATTCTTTTGGTCATTTCAAGTTCCTTTAGAACAGCGAGTGTCTCTCTTTCTTTCACAATGAGATCTTTTTGTACTAGTGCAGCTTGTTCCTCTACAATCATTACATTGGCATCCTCAGCAGTATGATGTTTCTGAGACTAAAGGAAAAAAAAAATTATACTCCATTCAAATATAACATGCATGCATAGAAGAAACAGTCCATTGTCACAACAAGCAAAAAGAAAATGATCCTGCTAACAGTAAATTGACGCAAAGACTCTTAATACTACAGGACAATAAAAAGAAATCACATAGGGAGTAATAAACTGCAAGTAAACAATGCAAAAACTAAAACTCATAACCGACTGTAATTTGTTAAAACTTGTTGACAATCTGAACATTGCATTATGACTCTGAGAGCTGCTCAGGATGTGTGTTGTGGGAGACGCACCCTATTATAACCAAAAGAGAATGAGCACTACACAAGATGTGTTGTGGGACACAAACAGCTATAAAAATGAATTGTGAGCCATCCAAACCACATGATTGTTCATGGAGGGGGGGGGGGGTGGACATAAAAATGTAGTTTTGGCCATCCAGCTTCAAAGTATGCGCATGTTCAGTATTGGGCCACATGGACTTAAAACAAACATGTATGAAATATTTGGCGTTGTTTTGTTGAGCATATCGAGTTGACTTTGGCAAACTACAAAGTAAAAAGGATTGAAGTGAAGCATACCTTCAATTAGTGTAGCAAAACTGTTCAAATTTTACATATAAATTAACAAGTTGTCTGAATCCATATCCTTCAAATGATGAGTTTGAGATGAAGGCACATAGTGCCCATGCAGTTATTTTCTTGTTCGAGTAAATATTGCAAGAAGCCACAGATGAAGAAAAGGCCATCAAGTTGCGGCTCAAATCAAAGGGATTGTCACTCATTAAGAAGATTTATTGAAGCAGCTTCTCTTTACTATTCACATGAAGGAAGACAGATCTATCAAAGACAACTTGGAAGAATATTTTAATGGAATTGAAATAATTAGGATGCTAAAATAAAGGAAAAAGAAAGATCGAGCAATTTTCTTAATTAAATATTTAGCATCTCCTTCATTTGAGAATATTGTTAATAGCATGTTTAATTGTAGAGATGCACTTCACTTGCAGACGTCAAGCATGCATTTCACTCCACCAGTTCTTTACTCAGGCTGATGTGTTCATATTTTATACATAAAAACATTTCACTTTCCGAGACGTGATCCACAACACATAGGCCAACAAGCATAACTGTACAACCCACTAATCCGCAACCAAGACAAGGAAGAGGAAACTAACCCTGTGAAATCAAATGGGAAGGCCATGCGTTGCCCAATCTTATATCTCAAAGAATATAAATTTAACTTGTATCAAAAGACGTGACAACTTTCTTTATGATTGTTGAGAAAATATGTGAGCTGAAACTTTAGACTCTTTCAGCCATCTTTGCCAAAGCACAAAAAAAAATTCCCCTTCTCTAACATATTAGTGAAGCACTTTATATTCCTTTATCTCATTAATTACTTTCAATACTTCTATCGAAACCCCGTTAATGCTCACATATTAGTGTAGCACTTTATGTTCATCTATCTCTGTTGCTTTCTATACTTCCAGGGGCAGAGCCAGGGGGCCGGGCAGGGGCCCCGGCCCTGACAAGCCTCCGGAAACTACATTATATACATATATGTCATGAGTGCTATGTGTTAATACTATGTTTATTGACACAATGAAATTAATAGAGTTAATCTAGTGGTTGAGGGATGGCATTTTGATTCTAAAGTGCTTGGGTTCGAATCCCACCAATTACAAGTATTTATTTGTTTTTGTTTCTGAGTCCACATGTTATGTATTTTTACATATTGATTTAAATTGGTATAAAATTTCAACCCATCTAATTTTTTCCCTTTTTAGAAGTATTATTAATCTTTACAAAATATAAATTAAAAATACATGGCTTCTCAAATTTAATTTTACAATTGTATTTAGATTGTAAAAGTAGAAAACAAAAGATATGTACATTAATGTATTCTAGCTTAAGAAAATACTTAATAGTATAAGTATTATTAATGAACGAGTATAGTTTTATATTAGAGTTAGTTTGAAACCTCCCCACCCACCCCTTCCAAATAAAACAAAACTTTTCTCGCTCTACCACTGTATACTTCCATTGAAACCACTGTTGATGCATTTACTTACATAGGCATAGGACTACAACAACTCTAGTATTCCAAACTACTCAAATAATTACTCGACAATCAATGATGTACTCTAATCCGTTTCCTAATGCTATTAAGTTCCAAAAATGAGCTTTTGATCAAACTCGGTCTATAAATTTTTATTATAGCTTAAAACAAACTTTCTTAAGTTTCTTCTAACTCCTAGCTATATTAAGAATTCAATTAACAAAATCCACACATTTATTCTTTGTATAATAAAAAGGTAAATTGCATAGGTTTGTCAAACAGTCAATTCTAGTAGGAATTATATTACTGAATTCTAATACCTACCACCTTGTCATTATCGCCGCTGGCTACTTCTATTCTTTGTACCACTAGGCTAAACCTGGTTTTCCTTGGCTAAGATTTGCACAAGTTCAAAATCAAATCACTGTGTGCGACCTAGTTACTTCAAAAGGGGTCGGGTCAGATTGTGAATTAGGTGCAAGCCAAATCATCCCATTCTCATTGCATCCCTATTTAAGGCTATATGCCCCATGGTCTGATACAAGATTCTGACAAGGAACAAATCAAGAGAAGAGATGGTGCACCAAGATGGATCGGCCAACAGGTTTGAATAAAAATTTGTCTCAGAATAGGTAAAAAACCAATATAAGAAATCTTTGGACCCAAACTTAAACATCTACAAAGTCATTTGTGTACTTATGTTGAATTTAAACTAGCCATATCACTTGGCAGACCCATTGAACACCTGATACCATGCCAATTGGATACGGAACATTATTCTAACAATAGATAGCCTAAAATAGATGGCAGCAAAGCATCATATTTAAGGCTTACAAAAATTATTATTCTCATGATCGTGAACTTAACGTAGCAATGCACCAATCCAAGAAAGGAATCTCAACAACAAGAGAACATGTTGCTGAGCAAATATTGCAGCAAAAGTTATGCAAAACTACCATCACTAATTTTAGTATGAAACCAATAATTTTTGCAAAAATGTTCCAAAATCTCACGAAAATTTCAATATTTTAAGTTTTTTGAACTGACCCCAAAAAATTTAGTAGTGTTCATTACCTAAAAAGGAGAAGTATGAAGCAAAAACCCTTGGAACTACTCTACACTTGTCCCCAAACCCCAATCTGCAACAATTGCAGTTCTACCCCAAATGGGCAGTTACAAAATCAAATTTTTAAGAGAACCCACATCAATCTACACTGCATTGCTCCCAAAAAACAATCAAATCCCCAAAAAAAATAGCACAAATAAGTAAATAAATCAAGCAAGAGAGAAAGAGCTGAACCTGAGGTTGAAAGAGCTGCTTGAGCAGAGACTTCCACTGAGCGCTGCCGCCGAACCGATCTACCGCCTCCTTCACCGACTCGAACGGCGCCGACGTGTCGACCTCCGCCCTTCCGGCCATCGCCTCCGCCGCGGGCGAAACCCTAGAAGGAGCTGCTAGGGTTGCTACATCCATTTTTTACCCAAATAGGGAAATTATAGAGAGGAAGAAGTCATGAGAAAGCTGAGAGTCATCAGAGAGAGTGTGTGAAGATAGACTATTAGAGGGAGGGGGAAATAATTTGATTTTTGTTTTTTCGTGTGTTGCTGACTTGCTGGTGGTTTTGGGGGCGTTCTGAAAATAAATACAAGTTTTGCGAGATTAGAGAGAAAGTTGCTGACAAGTGTTGAGGAGTTGCCCGTTGAGGCTCAATGATTACTGTGTCGGGTGCCTTTATTTTGGTCGATTCTCGCGCGCAGCACGAGGAGTAATTTACCGTTGGTGTTTTGTGCGGTCCAGATCCTTTTTTGGGGATAATTTGCATTTTACATGGGCTTTAGTTAGCCGAGCATGTAATTAGGCCGTTGGCAAATTTTATTTTCAGAAATTCTTGTTGTTATTCTTTTTCCACTTTTGAGAACATTACTTTCGGACTTGAAGAATGCACAAAAATTTGGAAGTCACCTATATATTTATTTCAGGTATTTAAGAAAAAGAATATAAAGATTAGGTAAGGGGTGCATAGAGATATATAGAAAAAAGTTGAGGAAGAGACCCCAGACTGCGTTTGGTACCTAGAATGGAAGATTATCGGGAATTCTCGTATTTCCGGAAATGAGATGACCGGATATCTAATTATAAGGAATCTTGCATTAACGTGTTTGGTATAATTTAATCATTTCTGGTAATATATTTATGTGCAACCGTCGATAGGCGGTGAGGCCGGAAAATGGCCGATGGATGGCGGTAAGGCTGACGACGAACGACCGATCGGCGGCCGGCCGCATGAGAACGACGGTCGGCCTGCGGATCGGTGGCGGGACGACCGACCAGCGGAGAACGGCCCCGCGGCCGGCAGATGGCCGACGATGGGTGGCGAGACCAGCCAGCTGGCTGATGGAGAGGAAGGCCGGCGACGGATGGTCATGACTCATTTCATGTTAGGCGGGAATATTTCGTGGTAATTTAAGACAGACACATGTTTTGGGGAAATAAGATTACAATAAAATGAGATCATTTAATTACCATGGTAATTCTATATTTTCGGGAATATCTTTTCTACCAGAACAAGTATGCTAATATTTCATGGTAATTTAGGATTACCATCTAGATTACCTCATGCCAAATGCTTCCAAGAAAGATTTCTAATGAAGTAACCATTTTCTACCGTGGAGGTAGCTACATATGTCGAGCTATTTTGAATCTGGATACTTTTCCCCTCTTTTCATGTTTTCTATTCATGGAATTTCAATTTTACTCTCGATCTAATATCCAAATAAGAGTTTGGTTTCGATAAAGACATATATAAATTTGTAGATACAATGATTACCAAGGTGTCTAAAGCCCTGACCAAACTCTTGAGCTGGACCTTCTCTACTTTTGTAATGCAAACTTGGGAGCTATATCTCAATAGCAATTATTGATAATTTATTCTTTTCTAAGAAGTAAATAATTTTTGAAGGAACTTAATAAGTAAACATTGATGACGGATTTTTTTGGGGTTGGTTTTGGACTTCTGATGTATCATCAATTTTTCCAAATTCCTCCACACACACACACGCACCTCTCCTCCACCCAACACAAAAAAAAATCCCAATTACACTTTTGAAAACTATCTAAATCATCGTCTTTCTCGTTTTATCTCAACTGCCCTGTTCTCACCCTCTCTTTTACCACACAGAAAAATAAATATTGCATTAACATATTTACTTAGAGGTTGTAGGCCCTACTAATAAGGCTTGCAAAAGCAGGGTGGAACAGTCGGTTGGCCTTGTGGGCCTCTCCTGCTTTCCTCTGCTTTGGAGGTGTATTTATGGTCATGTTTGCAGGCCCTCTTTCGCCATTAATTTATTCACATACGCAAAAAAAAATGTTTTAAAATCGAACTTACCCGTTGAATTTTATTAATCATATAAAGAATGATTAGATAAAATGATGAGTAATGGTACTATGAACACTATCATAACCCATTAATATGTTTTCTTCTTTTTCTTTGACGTATATAGTTTTTCTTTTTTCTTTTTTGGTTCAAGTCACTGATTTTATACCAACTAAGCGATTAAAAAAGATAAAAACGTACTTTTTAAACCTATATTTATTTCATTTGTCTGGTTAGTTATAATTTGTAATGTTTGAAGAAAAATAAAATTAGGTGGGTCTGAATTTTGGTTTTTTTTTTTGAACTGGCCCGTAAGCCTCATCCAAGCACATATTACAACCACACACAGTATACATAAGCACACAATACACACACGCATCAAGGGGTTCCATGCATTTGCCCCTAAACCATTAAACTTAAACTGTGGCCACTTTTTTGGGTTTGTATTTTGGGCTTTTCGTTGGTATTTGCAGGCTCAATATTAAAGTTTGGGTGGCGATATTGCCAAACCGTCATTTGATAAATTCACACCAAAACTTATGTTGGAAAAAAATTAAACCCAACTGCATCTAGCCTTTAATAAGTTTAACAATGTTGTGGTTCAATTTACTAAACTACTGTTGGATATAGCGCTCTCAAGACAATTATTGTAATCGCAGGCAGACGATTATGATGATTGAGGGAGGACCTATACGGGCAGAACAGTCTTAATCGAGATGATAGTATGCTATCTGGTT
Source organism: Agapanthus africanus (assembly GCA_030015575.1). Lineage (NCBI taxonomy): Eukaryota > Viridiplantae > Streptophyta > Magnoliopsida > Asparagales > Amaryllidaceae > Agapanthus > Agapanthus africanus. Next base: position 396,441,027 of record CM057341.1, on the reverse strand, counting down.
CATCTCTATCATCATGTACATGAATAATATGGTATTACGGATCACTGTTACACATTGATAGAGCCTATATGATTCTTGCTTGACTACCAGGATTATTGTGGCGATCACACTTGTAAGAACTGGGTAGTCTATAAGCAAATCCTTAAATGTCCCTAGTCGTGAGAATCTCGAGACTGAGCATTGATATTCCAGAGTAGACTACTGTATACGTTTCTTGATCCCGACGAAGGGCGATGGCCGGTCTAATAGCCAGTGGTGTCAGTTAGTCACCAAAATAGTAGTATATAGGTGCTCATTAGATTATGAGTTACACTGGACGGACTCGCCAGGAACATACTAGATGGTATTATACTTATTGTCAGATGACAGTTCTCTGGTGATATGAGTACAACTTAGTCTGTTGATCTGAGATCATCATTTGTCTCATGTGAGTTCCCACTCTGCTTTGATTACTACCCTACCACGGCTCTACTGAGTCGTGTAAACAGATTTTAGTTGGATACAGTCCCGAGCTATATGGAGGCAATGAGCGAATCGTCAGGGATTCGTCTCTCCCGGTATTAGGGGTAGATGTCATGCTGTGTATGGGCGACCATCACCAGAAATCCTTGGCCAAAGTGGACGAGAATTACTGATTTAGATCAGTAGTTTTTTAGCAGGTGATGGGCTTCACACCGACATGACTTATCACGTTATCAAGGGTCTGACTTTATCCACCCCTAGACCGAATTTGCGATACTCTTAGAAGAACAAACTGTATTGTACGGAGACTGTCACTTTCAGGCTTGGTAGGGATACGGACGAGTTTGCTTGTCGGCCTTCTTTTCATTCAATACCTTGGTAGCCGTTATGTACAGTTAGTGCCGCTGACGTACTTGTGGTTAAACCCACTGCCAGCGTATTGTCAAGTCTTTAGAGTTCCACATAGTGGGTTTCCCAGCTCGGGCGAAACGATATATTGTACGTATTTTGATACGTACTCAGGTTCGATTAAAACACGTATTTTTGTACACATACTTTTAATCGAACATTTTGTTAATACTAGCTGGTTTGATAAATAACCAGATTATCACATTTGGATTAAATGTGAGATAGTATTATATATCACTTTTTAGTATCTCTCTTTTCGGTATTTGTATTTTGACAGAATAAAGTATTTTTACGAATAAGGCTATTTGTATATATACGGGTATTCGTGTCTTGATACAAATATGGGTATTCGTGTCTTGATACAAATATGGGTATTCGTATTTTATACGAATACTGTATTCATATTTTGATACGAACACAGTGAAAGTATGTCTTAGCACCTATACTAGGTTTATATGAGAATCAAGTATGCAATTTAAAAAATCTAGAGTGCTAAGTATACTAAATAAGAATCGAACTAGAGAATTAGGGTTTCAAAGCAAGCAAACAAGTTCTAAACTAAGTGAAGAGAGTTTACAATTTTTGTAGACCGGTCCTTCACTTCTATAGCTCCAAGTAGTAGTCCTTAGAACTCTTCTTAAGGCTCCACTTGAAGAAAGGATCGAGCATACTTGAAGTCTTCATCGCCGAAGATGATCCATTTTGAAGTCTCTCTCACACAAGCTCACATTTCACTAATCAAGGTATTAGTGAAGTTAACAACCTAAACTAATGGGCTAGATTAGTGTAGGTTAATGAAATAAGAGTTTGCTCACTAAAAATATCTTTCTCTTTTTTTTCTCAACTCAAGAAAAATCTAGAGAGGAGAGAATGAAAGAGTTGAACTTGGCAGAGTATGAGAGTATACAATGAACTTAAGAGATAAGATGAGATGAATATAAATATCTATGAATCAAACAAAACAATAAGGTGAGTCATGATCTCTCCAAGCTCCTCGAAGCATCGAAACTATGACTCATTCTCCTTTTTTTTATTCATAAATATAAATGTTTATCCTCTTATCTTTTCTTCATGTATGATTCTCATACATCCTAGTTGTCACGACCCAATTTAGGAACGCGACCGCCACTTAAATCATGCAACGTCTAAAAACGTAACGAAATTCAAGTAAACCGACAACCCAGAAATCTAAACCATAAAAAAAGATAATAGAATAGTAAAACATTTAAAAATCTTAAGTTCTAAAATCTTAACTTAATTTATTTTTTTGAAAATTTCGGCAGCATCTCTTTTGTAAAAACTAGCCCCAAATGGGTACAAGCATAGAATAAATATAAAGCATCCCAAACGGGAGCAACTCACGCCAAAAGGCAGAACACAACCAACACAAGTATAATATACGACGCCGTAGCGAAGGAATAAGTAATAAAGAAGTGAAAATAACATCACCACATGAATAAAATAGCCGGCTCATACGAGCTCGACACACAGAGTCACAAATAATACAATATCGATCCTCACAAACTCGTCTCTAAGTCAATATACATGAAATGGTGGATGGAGAGTACTAGATACAATAAGATATACAATGAGATCATACGGATACCCGCAGAACCACCCACCTATCCAAAATCACGGCTAACAGCAGCGGTATCCGCAGAAGTAGATGAAATGAGAAGCCCTGTCACGACTATACTGAGGGTCAAGCCTGCAAAACACTGTGGCACAACGGGGGTGAGTTGCCAACTCGTGAATAGTAAATAATATCATACAGATAATCACAAATATGCACGAAAGTGATAGTCTGAACTATGTAATCTGATGACATAAATATAAAAGTATGGATATGCAGTAAAATATGACCAAGGTACACCACCAGGGTACAACAACTACATGAAACAATGCATGTCTAATAAATCATGAGTATGGGATAAACATAAACCTCATCGATGAATCATCATCATGGAAAACCGGTGTCCATCGACGACACCCCAAATCCCAACATCTCAGGCACCGTCACTCTGACCGGCCCTCATATCTGTCACATCATGACACCTGAGTGTCCAACATCGACACTCGAAATATCATGAAACCCGTGTCGAGTATCGACGTAAATCCACATCTTTCTTTCTCTCGGACTAAGTCAGTCCGGATCGGCCCATGGCTCCGTCAGTCCGGATCGGTCCATATCTATCTCACGACTCCGATCGGTATCCTCCGGATAACCGCCGAGCCCAAAACTATCACCGGTAGGTAGTGTTCCCTCTGCCAGGCTCATCGTCTACTCCACAAAAATCATTTATTGCCCCGGGGTACCATACCGGGTCCACCATGTACCCATAGACGGTGCCTCCCGCTCATCGAATCGAGTATGGTCACAACTCAGAACCGAGAAAACTCATGGTGGACGCCTCGAAATATCATATCAAGAGAAACCGCATTTTTAAAGCAATATATCATATTTCCCTTTTTAAATAAAATCGCGGTTCTCAAAACCAGAAATCGCATGAAATCAGTATATCAATGCATATGTCTATGAAATATGAGGTATGCAAATATGGAACAGTAAGGTGAGCATATCAAGGAAAAACCGCTCTTTTTAATTATCAAGTTTTCAAAGGTATCTTGCGGTTTCCCAAATCTACGAAATAGAAATGCAACATCTTTTTTGAAGTAAATGGGTAACTATAGCAATGTATGTTGTATGCAAACATGTATGATGCAATTCATATGTGCGATAGGACAAGAATTACTATCTAACCGTTAATGATAACGAAAGCGATGCAATATATATTATCCATGGTAATTTCTATAGTGTGCGTGTCATGGCAATTAATAACGGTGTGTGTGTGTGGTATACAATTCAGTGCTCGTGTAACATGAACTGTTAGTAATGGTGTAGTGTCCAATCAATATAGTGTCAATGTACAACAAGTAACGGGATGTGCAAGATGATGTTCATGCACAATCAATGTATATACTAACAACATAAGTTTATATCACTGAATCCATCCCTCGACGCTTAGCGTCATCGGGCGATTCCCCCGTAGATGTTAAATCTACTCACCAATGATCTCTAACTAGGTGAATCCAACCACCTCCTTCCCTTTCCTAGTAGCACCCGAAGTCCCCGCAATCGAATATCATAGAAAAACATAACAAGTACAATTAGAAACCGTCCGATAATACACGCAAACCACGCTAAAAATCAACACAACGACTCCCACAAGCTCTTGTTAGTTATATGTATGCCCTAGAGGACATTATTGTACATGTGATGTATATTATAATGGATGCTTGGATATATAGAGAGAGGACATTCTTGCTCGACGTGATAGTATGCTATCTGGTTGCTCTTTGTCTTAACATATAGACTTGTATTGTGATACTGTCTTGCTCTCACATGTTGATAAAGCCCTTAGGATGTGTACTTGACTACCAGGACTGTGATGGAGATCATACTAGTAGGGCCAAGGGTAGTCCACAAGTACATCCTATAATTGTTCCTAGTCGAGGGTGTATCGAGACAGGGCATCGATATTCCAGAGTAGACTAGCGTATACGCTTCTTGACCAATATGATGGGCGATGGATGATCCCACATCCATTGGTGTTTGACATCAAAGATGGTATACGGGTGCTCAGTGGAGACTGGGTACACTGAACGGACTCGCCGAGAACTTCTAGTTGGTATTATACCTATCGTCAGATAGTAGTTCTCTGGTGACACTGGTACAAGTTAGTCTGTAGACCCGAGATCGTCATAGAGTCTTGTGTGATTCCCACTGTGCTTTGATTTCCACCTTACCACGTTCAAGAGAACGTTCAAAACGGTAGCTTTTGGGTACAGTCCCGAATCACATGGAGGCAATGAGCGATAGGAGGGGTTTCTTCTCTCCCGGTATTTGGGGTTGATGTTGCGCTGTGCTCGATTTGCTATAACAGGAAGTCCCTGGCCAGGGCTGATACGAAGATCTACTGGTAAGAGTTATCAGTAGTTTCTCGACCCGTTATGAGCCTCATATCGGCACGACTTATCGGTTACTGGGGTCTGACGTTTACCACCCTTAGACTGGATATGAGACATACCAGACGAAGAGACCGGACTGTACGTTAGTGTTACTGACAGGCTTTACAGGAGTTAGAGCGGGCTTACTTGTTGATCTTCTGATCGCTAAATACCCGGGTAGCCGTTACGTCCAGCTAGTACCGTTGACGTCTTGTAGGTGCTTGATATGATCATCATCTACTGCTGGCGTATTGACGAGTCTTTAGAGTCCTACACAGAGGTTTACTGTCTCAGGCAAAAAGAAGTAGGAGCACATATATGATATGTGCGGGACCGAGATTAATACGAGTATGTGATACCATATTTTATTCTCGCGATTTATTCGTATCGGTCGGTTATATGTGATATAGCCGGGTTATCGAATCAAGTGTTGATTCGATAAGTTGATACAAATAATATTAGTCAGTTGTATGTGATATAGCCGGATTATTAAATCATGTGTTGATTTAATGATTTATTGTATCATTATTTATTTGATATATTGATTTACATTAACTAATATTTGCTCACTTAAGCATTTCTTTTTCTCACATGTGTACACTTAATATATATATGATATATATTAATTGTGTTTTCTTCTTTTGTGTCATGCTTGATGATACACACTACATGGGTGTATGAGAATCACACCATACTAATGATAATGTGAGGTTTATTTATTTAAAGTAAATCCAAATTAGATGGAAATTGGTCACATGACATGAAGCTTGTAGATGCATTGACTTAGTCCACTAATTTTGTTTTACTTAAGATATTTATTAACCCAACCATTATCTAAACTCATGGTTAAGTCTCTACATGAGTTATATGAGATATTTCTCACCCATGGTTGCCATTCACTCTCTCATCCATTATTTGCTTCTTCTTCTTCATCAAGAGCTTAGCTCTCTATGTTTTTGAGAGGAGAAGAAAAAGAATGAGAAAATTAATTCTAAAGTGTGCAAAAATCATATTTCATCATTCTCTACTAGATTAGCCATTTAGTTTAAGGTGTTAGCTTCACTAATCCCTCATTATTGAAGAGGTAGCTTGGGTCAGTGTCTTCTCGACGTAGATCATTTTCGGCCTCGAAGACTTTGTGCAAGCTCGTTCCTTTCATCTTGTGGAGCCATTCTAGAGTCCGGAAGATCACTACTTGGAGCGAAAGGACTACTACAAGGAGCTATTGAAGTGAAGGACCGGTCTAAAAAGGTTGTATTCCATATTCACTTAGATGTAAAGTTGTTTACATATAGTATTGTCTAAATCTCTAGTTAAGATTCTAGGGTTAGGATTGTTTAGCATGGCAAAATTTTGAAAATGGCATGGACGATGCCTCCTAAAACCTTGCTGTCGTGCTAGGCATTCCTTCAGAGGTATTGTAACATTTCAGAAAATATAAAATATTGTTTTTGGAATTTAATATTAAAATAATATATTTCGCGAAAACTACCCGATTTGCGAAATTGGGGTTTTCGTAAAGTGGTATAAATATATACCAATATTTGTGAAATAATTGGAGATAAAAATGATTTGTTCATTTAAAAATATATTTATTGGATTTGGTATTTTTATAATTAATTATATGCAATTTGAATAAAAATTGATTAGTGCATTACTAATCGCGATTAAGCCAAATCCGTGTTTCTACATTTTTCCATGGTTAGTGCACCATGACATATTGCATTTTTGTTGCAAGTTGTTTCATTAGTATGTGTTGATATTTGGTTTAGAGAAAAGAAAAAGAGAAGGGAAAAATGAGTAAATTATTGGGGAAAAAGGAGTAAATTATTGGAGAGAGAGAGGGGTCAAAAGTCAAGACATGAGTTGTGAGAGGGTGAGAATAAGAGAGAGAGAAAGAGAGGGATGCCATCTTTCCTCACCCCCATTTGTTTCCTTCATCTTCCTCATCCTCATGTTCCCTCCACCTCCACCTCCAAGTATCATCTCAATTTCTTCACCAAAACCCTATACTCCCTTCATTAAAAATGATCCCCACCCCCTCCTCAACATTTTGGACCTTCCAAAGTTAGATTTTGAAGACTTTGAGCAACTCAAGAAAATTCTTGAGTTGCCAAATGAGGTATTTCCTAGACCATTAGCTTAGTAATTTAGTTTCTTTAGTTTCTATGTTAGTTTAGAATTGGTTCAGTATGGATTAGTGATCTTGGAATTTTCCAAGTTGAGGTTAGGGTTTAAGTTATGTTGTGGTGATGTGTAATGGCTGTTGTAAGAGCTTAGTTTGGATTTTATAGCCAAAGAACAGAGATTGGAAACCAAAATACGAACTTAGATGTCGCAATGTCGGTTTTTGTAGCTTGTGATGCCTACAGGGAATCTGGAGTGACCTGAGACCTCTACGAGAAAAACTAGCAACTCCATTGACCTAGGCTGAGCACTAGAAGACCACCCTGGAAGTACGAACCTAATCTATGCAACCAGGCCGGCCAGGACGGAAATTCAGGTGATGTCGCCGGGTCATCTGTGGTGTTTGGTATTGAAATTGGTTCTGTAGCTCACTTATCTCATATATTATCCCCTGTACTTGCTAGTTTTGTCCTATTTTACCTGAGACTTGCTGCGCCACGGCAGCGCCCCGGCCGTCTATCCGAGGTCAAAATGCGGAATCAAAATTTTTCTTAACTTTTAAACTGGCGCTACCGCGAACAATATACCCGGATCGTAACCATTAACCGATACTAGCTAACAAGAGAAAGGGTGAGAGATATACCGAGTGATCCGAGTCCTCCGGTCTTCTCGTCATCGTCCCGATCTCCCGCGGAAACTCCGGTCGTCGCCTCCTTGCCGGAAGGGCACCACATCGTCTGTATCTTTTACGGGCTCCCGCCTCTATACCGAGGCAACTCGGGCATGAAGCTGGCAAGTCGACATGCCCAAGATGTGCTATAGAATGTGGTGTAGATCATGCAAGTCTCATTTGGGGTTTGTAGTTGCCTTGATGGAGGAATCAACAAGATATGAACTTGGGGTTTTTTGTAGCAATGGAAAAATGAGATGGATGATAAATTTTCCACACCAAAATCAAACTCTCTCATTTTTCTCCTCTCTTCAAAATGTGGCCGGCCATGATCATGTGGGAAATGGTGGGGGGAATCAACTAAGGGAGGTGAGTGTAGGAGATAGAAAATGGTGACCATACCAAAACATCATCATAACAAAAGCACATCAAACCCATACCCTTTCTTATCTCAATTAATGCAAGTAATGGTGCATTAAAAGAAAAGAAGGAAAAAGAATCTAAAGATGCTATCATAATGAATACATTTGCAAGAAACCCCCTCCACAAATGTTATTTGCACAATTGCAAATAACCCCCTCCATCGGAAAAGTCCGGCCGGGAAAGAACAAAGGAAAACCGGTCGGAACGGAATGCAAACTGGCAACTCCAGAAAACTGGTCCCGTAATAAATTACAGGAAAACCCCGATGCTGTGCATACACACCCGCATCTGTATTCCGACCGGATACAAATGCAATGAGACAAAATCTACACTGTACTAAACTAGGACCGGCTTAAACCAAAGCCGGCTAGTAATATCCGTTCGATCCTAATCCGTGCAATACCGCACGTATCGGATCGAACCCTGCCATATATCCATACGGCCACTAGTACAAACCGTCCGATCCTGATCCGTGCAATACCGCACGTATCTGATCGGACCCTGCCATATCTCCATACGGCCTCTACAGCGTTTCGCCCGAAAGCTTGAGTAACTGAAAGTGTGGTGGACTCTAAAGACTCGTCAATACTATGGCTGTGGATTTAACCACTAGCACGTCAGAGGTATAAGCCAATACGTAACGGGCCACCAGCTATTGACCAAAAGGGACGTCGATGAGCGAACTCATCCTGACACCCTACTGAGCCTGTCAGTGACAATATCCGTACAGTCCGGTCCGTTCGTCTATGAGCATCGCATGGCGGGCTTAGGGGGTTGGTAAAAGTCAGACCCCAAAGGCGGTACAAGTCGTGTCGGAGTGAAGCCCAGAACACCCTGAGATACTACTGGAATACCTACCAGTAAATCTCCTGCCTCGGCCGAGGGCTTTGTGTAATGGCTCTCCTAGACACAGCGCGACCTCACCCCCAATACCGGGAGAGACGAACCCCTGCAGATCCGCTCACTGCCTCCATGTGGCTCGGAACTGTACCCAACTAAAACCTGTTTGCACGACTCCTTTGAGCCGTGGTAGGGTAGTAATCAAAGCACAGTGGGAACTCACACGAGACAAATGACGATCTCAGGTCGATGAACTAACCTGTACACATGTCACCAGGGAACTGCTATCTGACGTCTGGTATAATCCTAACTAGCAGGTTCCCGGCCAGTCCTGTCCGGTGTACTCATAACCTAATGAGCACCTGTATACATCTTAGGTGAACCAACTGACACCAGTGGCTTGTGAGACCGGCCACCGCCCCTCGTCGGGGTCTCGACTGTATACACTAGTCTACTAATGGAGTATCGATGCCCTGTCTCGAAACTCCTACGACTAGGGACCTTTTAAGGATGTGCTTATAGACTACCAGCTCCCACGTATATGATCGCCATCATACTGCTGGTAGTCAAGCAAGAATCCTAGGGGCTCTATCAACATGTAATAGCGACATGTCAGGTCACCTAAAGCAGTACACGATGATAAAGATAAACCAGATAGCATACTATCATCTCGAGTAAGACTGTCCTACCGGGATAGGTCCTCCCTTAATCATTGCAATCACGTGCCTGTGATCCAATAATTGACTCTGAGGGCACTATCTCCAACAATCTCCCACTTGCACTCAAGGCTAATTATTGCGATGTCGCATACTCACAACCCGTGTGATACCGAACACCCAACTCCTCTACTAGTCAGTCTCACAAAGCTCGTTTGCGAAACTATTGCGTTCGAGGAATAGCCTCAGTGGGTGGATCCGCTGTGATGATTCTTTCTATGTCTCTCTATATCTCAAGCTCGCAGAGAAAAACATCTCCCGAAATGAGCAATACCTGTCTTAGAGTATGTCTGGATATCTGATGGGACCTAGCTCATAAATGAACTCCAAATCCAAACTACTTAGACTGTATCGATAACTGAACTTAATCAGTACCCAGCGCCATACCTCCCTCAGTATTGCCTTGGACCACCTGTCCAAAATACTGCCCCTCGTCAGAAGGAGAAAAAAAATAACTCTGACAGCCACTCTGCCATCTATGTCACCTTGGAAGCCTGGAGTGACAACCGTCTCCTAAAAGAGGCTGTCGTTATCACATCCCTAGAACATCAACTTATGTTCTAAAACTGCTTCCGACTGTTTCTCCAGGATTGGATTAATATCAGCTTATTGCAGCTACTGCAAGAACAACATCTGGTGTGGTACTTGACATCTCATGATTGACTCAATTGCCTAAGCAAGTGATCTGTCAATCATGCATATCCCTCTCCCCTTTAGTCTGTAAGACACCTTTAGAGAGGGTGACTCCATTACCTGCAGGTGTACTACCGTGCCAGGAGTCGTCCATTCTAAATACTCATAGAATGCTGTCAAGGTACCCAGATTAGGAAACCACCCAAATCTTGATCTAAAACCATAGATCTAGTAACCAGAATGTCTGATATAATATCCAAGTCCTGTGTGGAGAAACCACTGTGTGACAACCAAAGTATAACCGATCGTATTATAGGAGTTTCCTTTCCTACTCAGTGTATGTCATCCAAAACCAGGACATCACACCCTACTACCTTCTTAACAGATCCATCCCCTATTCTGATGATGTCAAACCTATGACTGTCACATCAGAAATAGATGATCTATCTCCGCTATATCTGCTTTAGTCTATAGACATAAGCCTGATGTCCACCAATGCTTCCGCTGCTCCCACTGACTACGACAACCCTCTGGCAGAGTCATATAGACATGCACTTCTAAAGCTAGTTTAGAACGACGCTATACTCATCCTCCTGCCGGGTCTCGCAGCCTGGAACAACAACAATGGCAAGTGTGGGTAAACAAGAACTTCCTTGTCACCGTCCTTGAGGCTACCGGAGTACCTCTCGGGTGCCTGAAGTTACCCACCTTATCTGCGGAGTGGCCAATGGAATGTCAAATCAGATTGAATCTTTAGGTTCCTTATCAAATCTTCAGTAATCGTTTGCGGTTCTGGAATCGCTTCCAGTTCTACCATACTCCCACTACTGTTTTCTGAAAAATAACCATTTCTTTTTAAAATGTGGCGAGTTAAGAACAATATCACTATTGATCTTCCAGATGGTAGAAAGTCAACCCTCATCATAGCCTGGGTCAACCCACAAACAGCCATTACAGAAACGTGCCTTGAGTTGTCCAGTATCTGTTTTTAATCATAAGCCGGACAACTCCCCGTACCTTAACATCGTTAAGATATGAACCGTTCTATATCCAATATAGAACCAGAGGCACTGATTTAAATGAACCAGATTCAAATCATGCAGCTATCTCCAGTGTATGTCAACTAAATGGAAGGAGGCCGATCAGCGTTACTCAACTTAGGAATGCTTCCAATTATGAGTAACCTGAAAGAGAAGCAATTTCTCTTTATCATTACTATCAATTGAATACCATACACAAGTATCTACATCTTCGATCACTTTGAAGAATCCCGATACTTGCTACACCTGGTACTCTACTCTATTCAAATACCTATAACTCCTCAAAACTTAGACCCTGTGTTTCTACGAAACACATGTCTAAGAACTAGAGAAGTTAAAAGTAAACAGAATATAGTATGAGGACCAACCCCTCCGTCCTAATGGACACTGGACAACATACAATACTCTGTATAAGTTCGCTGAGTCTAACAACTCATTCACTGTGTGTCGTAGGTTGAAAACTATACTATGGTTAAGAAGAATTACACCGCTGTTCAATGCTCCTTACCTAACCATCCACTGATATAGGTAAATGTCATAGACATAATTTCAAAAGGTATATCTCACTCTATAAAAATAGACGTACAGATATATCAATTTGAAATTGGTGCATAACAACGGATATTCAAAACCAAATATTTGCCGACCGGCAAACAGCCCAGGTGATCTCCTCAAATATCACCGATTACAACGAATCCCGATATAATGAGAATGATCACCCTATTCCCAATAACTTACTCCCACTCATCATCTGTAAAACCATACAGATGTGAGAATCAAACCTAGTAAATACATACACTGGAGCAAGTGTCTAATCAGGAAATCAGTTTTCTTTTAACAGTACACAGTTGAACTGAAACATTGAAATGTTTCGATAGGGTATCCTGGTATTCCTAGTAATGCCTCTACCATTATCCAGATTCACAACTGTAACCGTATATCTCTTTGCCATCTGTCCAAATCCCTTTATATGTCTTTAGTCATTACCGTCTGCACACCCCCTTAGGCCAAATGGTTTTCTTCCTTCCCTACCGTTCGGCACCAGCCTATGGTTTGGAAGAAGACTATCCAATAAGCATAATGGGTGTACTGTCCTAATCCTAGGAGCACCCGCAAAGCGAGAGAAGGTGAAGATAAAAGACAACCGAATAAACCTTATTCCTATTTCTCCTGAACCAGAATCCATCCCCGAACTGGAACAAGTTCCTTTCGAGTTCGTATATAACCATACGATGGATTATCCAATAAACTTGGGATCCTCGTAGTGATACGGAGTGTCCTGGAGAAACACAAAGGTGATTTAGGATTGGTGAAGAAATACTTGGTTCGGTCGTGAATAGCAGTCGCAATTTACTTTGCCCTCTTACTAATCCCTTGCTTTGTCTTAACTTAATACCTTCTGTACACCATCGTTATGCTAATTGGTTTTCTTCATTCCCCACCGTTCGGCACCTGCCTAAGGTTTGGAAGAAGACTATCCAATTTGCGTAATAGGTGTACTATCTCCTAAACCAAGGAGTACTCGCAATGAGAGAAGGTGAAAAGAAAAGACAACTGAATAATCCTATTCGTTTTCTCCAGAACCAGAAACCATCCTCGAAGTCCTTCGAGTTCGTATATAACCATACGATGGTTTTGTCCAATGGAAGTGGACGTTTGTAGTGATACGGGGTGTCCTGGAGAAAAGGGTAAAAGTAGGAGTGGCAATGAGGGTTGCAACTCTGACAATCCAAAAGCCAGTGTTAAGAAGGTTCGGTCAACTTGGTCACTGAGTCATAGTCTTAGGGTCGGGTCAATGGTCGCTGCCAAAGAGAGAGAGAAAAGAAACACTCAGCGTGCACTCTAACCTAGATCAGAATGGTTATCACTTTATCTAATCTGGAAACCTCCCACTGTAACCTCAAATTCTTCCCCAAACCTGAAAGAAGAATTAGTTGGGGTCACCCGAAGAGTAAACCAACTCATCAGTGGGAATCGGGATCCAACTATCATCGCATGATAACATGACGGAATCCACTCACGTCACCACACTCCAGAAGGTATGCGCATGTCTGGCAAGTTTCAGTTCTTTTGAAACTCCCGATGTGATTTTTACCCCTAGGACCCAAGTGACCTTTGACACAGTCAACAAATCAAAGAGTCCTAGTCAAGTTCAACCCGTCATTATCCTGGATTGCATTAAACCCACCCGTACGGGCCCTTGACACAGTCAACAAGGCCGCACGACTGTCCTAACCAATCCCATTAATAAGCTGCAAACAAACACTACTTAGCTACCGCACACTACGCCTTGACACAGTCAACAAACGCAGCACGAATACTAAGTAATACTTGTAAGAAATGACGGAGGGCTACGACTGGTTTTTGGCGAAAAACCTTTAACGTAAAGAACTTGATATCGTTGAAGGAACTGCATAGCCTTTTATAAAAATATAGTGACGAAAACCTTTGCTAAAGAGGTCACTCCCGGTGAAGGGATCTCGGCTCTTTCCCCGTAGAATGAGGTGCAGGATATTCCAACTGAACACCACGATGCAAAGCAAAAGTAATCGGCTACAGTGAAGTTAATGCCCTGACGCAAACTTCTGTCCAAGGGGTCACTCCCAGTGAAGGGATCTCGGCCCTTGCCTCGTCGACTGAGGAGCAGGATATTCTAAATGAATACCACGATGCAAAACAAAAGTGAACGTCCTTACAATAACAGCTTTTTGAAAAAGTGTTCCAACAACATCAGAATAGGTTTGTTTATCTTGCATTGATCCGAATCAACGCAGTCCCATCAATTGATCACACCACAAAGAACGAAAATATACTGATGTACGTATATGCCATCCGCATTCGCCACTGGGTCCTGTCATTACCCGTTAGGTTAGCTAACTAACGACAGAGCGGGGACTGGACTAGTGCGGATGCAAAACATATACAACATCTACTAATATATATACCAATATATTATATTCGCTCAAGGCGTGATAAAATGCAACATCACAGAAATGAACAGCATCACAGAACAATACAGATATCTGGAAGCCCCGGGTTTCACAGAGCCGCTGCTGAAACCCGACGTTCCCCTGGTCGTGTGGATAGCCTGTGCAATGAAATCCTAGACCCCTACGGGCGCGGCAAGTCACCCGCCAAAACCTGAAGCGAGGCAGCCCCCTTCAGCACCGTGAATGGACCACCCAACACTTCATGGAATCCGGTAACTTGGGCATCCCTCCTGGGTCAAACCGTACCCCCTACGAGTGCGGCGAATAGCCCGCCAATCCTAGAGTAAAGCCCCCTCCGTCTCAATGCCATGAGATGCGGGCCCGTTGCCCTCTAGAACCCGGCTATCCGTGCACCCCTCCGCGGGGTAATCCTAGTACAGAAAGTAAAATATACATACAACGGGTACATCGACCGCAACCAGGCCGTGCCCCAAAAGAATAATACAAATAGGCAGTGACGGCAGTCCACATGTCGGACGCTCGCCCCGCAATATCAAATGTACATATAAAACAAAACTGTACTAGCATTGCATCCAGGCTATCCCCACGACCGATCCGCAACAACACAGCATAAACACAGAACATCAACGTGAAAATCACGTTCGCAAATCCGTCTAACCGGGCTATAGCAGTTAGACAGGATTTACCGATCAAGTGATATTCACGGTCGCAGATATAATGTAAATACTGTGAAATAATGTGTTTAAAATATCCAATCGATCAAAAATTAACAAGTGGGCCCCCAAGTAATACTGTAGCACTCACAGAAATTCTGGGCCCAATTTTAATATTCCAAAACCCCTATCTTAAGCCCAAAAGCCCACTGCAAAAAATTGGTGGAATGATACACTATTCCTGCGGCGGAACCGCGGCAAAAGAGGGGTCATTGCCGCGGTTCCGCGGTCGTATGGAATGATCAAGCTACCAAATTTTTGCAGTGTTCTTAGAATTCTCTGTACATCATTCTGCAATAACCTGAAAAATTTTTCGAGCCCGGAAAAAATCGACAGAAAACTGATGCATGCAAAACGCGGATTTTGGAATTTTGGTCGATCGGATAAGTAAAATGCATTAGAACAAGCTAGGCATGGTTAATGGCGTGGCTCTGATACCATGCTGCGCCACGGCAGCGCCCCGGCCGTCTATCCGAGGCCAAAATGCGGAATCAAAATTTTTCTTAACTTTTAAACTGGCGCTACCGCGGACAATATACCCGGATCGTAACCATTAACCGATACTAGCTAACAAGAGAAAGGGTGAGAGATATACCGAGTGATCCGAGTCTTCCGGTCTTCTCGTCATCGTCCCGATCTCCCGCGGAAGCTCCGGTCGTCGCCTCGTTGCCGGAAGGGCACCACATCGTCTGTATCTTTTACGGGCTCCCGCCTCTATACCGAGGCAACTCGGGCATAAAGCTGGCAAGTCGACATGCCCAAGATGTGCTATAGAATGTGGTGTAGATCATGCAAGTCTCATTTGGGGTTTGTAGTTGCCTTGATGGAGGAATCAACAAGATATGAACTTGGGTTTTTTTGTAGCAATGGAAAAATGAGATGGATGATAAATTTTCCACACCAAAATCAAACTCTCTCATTTTTCTCCTCTCTTCAAAATGTGGCCGGCCATGATCATGTGGGAAATGGTGGAGGGAATCAACTAAGGGAGGTGAGTGTAGGAGATAGAAAATGGTGACCATACCAAAACATCATCATAACAAAAGCACATCAAACCCATACCCTTTCTTATCTCAATTAATGCAAGTAATGGTGCATTAAAAGAAAAGAAGGAAAATGAATCTAAAGATGCTATCATAATGAATACATTTGCAAGAAACCCCCTCCATAAATGTTATTTGCACAATTGCAAATAACCCCCTCCATCGGAAAAGTCCGGCCGGGAAAGAACAAAGGAAAACCGGTCGGAACGGAATGCAAACTGGCAACTCCAGAAAACTGGTCCCGTAATAAATTACAGGAAAACCCCGATGCTGTGCATACACACCCGCATCTGTATTCCGACCGGATACAAATGCAATGAGACAAAATCTACACTGTACTAAACTAGGACCGGCTTAAACCAAAGCCGGCTAGTAATATCCGTTCGATCCTAATCCGTGCAATACCGCACGTATCGGATCGAACCCTGCCATATATCCATACGGCCACTAGTACAAACCGTCCGATCCTGATCCGTGCAATATCGCACGTATCTGATCGGACCCTGCCATATCTCCATACGGCCTCTACAGCGTTTCGCCCGAAAGCTTGAGTAACTGAAAGTGTGGTGGACTCTAAAGACTCGTCAATACTATGGCTGTGGATTTAACCACTAGCACGTCAGAGGTATAAGCCAATACGTAACGGGCCACCAGCTATTGACCAAAAGGGACGTCGATGAGCGAACTCATCCTGACACCCTACTGAGCCTGTCAGTGACAATATCCGTACAGTCCGGTCCGTTCGTCTATGAGCATCGTATGGCGGGCCTAGGGGGTTGGTAAAAGTCAGACCCCCAAAGGCGGTACAAGTCGTGTCGGAGTGAAGCCCAGAACACCCTGAGATACTACTGGAATACCTACCAGTAAATCTCCTGCCTCGGCCGAGGGCTTTGTGTAATGGCTCTCCTAGACACAGCGCGACCTCACCCCCAATACCGGGAGAGACGAACCCCTGCAGATCCGCTCACTGCCTCCATGTGGCTCGGAACTGTACCCAACTAAAACCTGTTTGCACGACTCCTTTGAGCCGTGGTAGGGTAGTAATCAAAGCACAGTGGGAACTTACACGAGACAAATGACGATCTCAGTTCGATGAACTAACCTGTACACATGTCACCAGGGAACTGCTATCTGACGTCTGGTATAATCCCAACTAGCAGGTTCCCGGCGAGTCCTGTCCGGTGTACTCATAACCTAATGAGCACCTGTATACATCTTAGGTGAACCAACTGACACCAGTGGCTTGTGAGACCGGCCACCGCCCCTCGTCGGGGTCTCGACTGTATACACTAGTCTACTAATGGAGTATCGATGCCCTGTCTCGAAACTCCTACGACTAGGGACCTTTTAAGGATGTGCTTATAGACTACCAGCTCCCACGTATATGATCGCCATCATACTGCTGGTAGTCAAGCAAGAATCCTAGGGGCTCTATCAACGTGTAATAGCGACATGTCAGGTCACCTAAAGCAGTACACGATGATAAAGATAAACCAGATAGCATACTATCATCTCGAGTAAGACTGTCCTACCGGGATAGGTCCTCCCTTAATCATTGCAATCACGTGCCTGTGATCCAATAATTGACTCTGAGGGCACTATCTCCAACAAGACTAAATCAGGAGCTAGATTTCTGAGTGGCTGTTCTTGAGTTTCGTGGTTTTCAATAACTTGGTTTTGGTATTTGATATTGTATTGGGTCATTGGATGTTTGTATGTCAACGACGAGGGTTGTTTGGTTATTTTTGCATGCGTAGGCTATATGTTCTAACCTATGAGCGCACCGTGTGCCGTATTGGTTTTTCGGACTTGATGTTAATAGCATTTGCGATTGTGTATTTATTGTAGGTACCTTCGCGTGAATTCCGAGACGACGGAGCACATCGACTACGGCTGAACAAGGAGTTCCGTAGGTGAGTAGATTTATATCTACGGGGGAAGTCGGGTGGATGGCGTATAGCACCCCCGCAAGTTTTGATGGAAACCGATATATAGAATATGGTTAAGGAAACCTATATTAGAAAACTATGGATATGATTAAAAAGATAGTTAGAAATGATATGAATGATTGAATATATATATCGAGATATGAGATGGAAGCTATAGGGATATGACTCTTTGACATGATATGATAGAAATGATGTCTCGAATTGGTATATAAGGATATAAAAAGTGAATGTGAATCACAATATATAGATATATAGTTGCACGAGATTAAGTCTGAGATTTAGAGTAGCATGACATGAGATTTATAAGATAGAATGCATATGTAAAATGACTTGATGTGAGATATTGATGTAATGAAAAGAGTATACGATGAGATATGATGACCTGGTTTGATAGGTCGTATTATGGATGCGAGTCGATATGATATAATTGATAGCTTTGCCAGTCCTATGATATGAGATTGATACGGATGTGACATGAGAGATAGGTAGATATATATGGATAATGATGTGAATAATGAGTGATATGCCGTACGAGACGTTAGGTCCGTACCCTCATTGTCATATAGGTTGATAGAATCCCTAATTAGTTAATGCCGCTGTACGATGGATTGTACCGTACGTGATGAGTTTTATCTGGTGATTGATCCATACCCTTGACTAGAGGATGCCGTATGATGGATTATACCGTACGTGATTTTGTGAGGCTAGATGCCGATTGATAGATTCATCGACTTGGATATGTTATAGATACGTATACCTTATAGCATTTAGCTCACGATGTACTTTTCCTACATTCATATTATTCTCATTGCATTACATATACCTGTGCTAGTACACCTACACCATTATCGATTATGCGTATGTTACACTTACACAGATTGCCGGCTCACATACTTTCATCATCGATAATTGCTATGTCACTTACACAGTAGAATTGCCACATCATTATGCTATGTCGCATGATATACTGATATGCTCAGATCACTGTTCTATGTTGCATGATATATGGATATACTCACATTGCTGTTATATGTTTGCATACATCATGCTTTACGATTATATGCATTGAGATGTTGTTTTCATGAGATTCTGGATTTGAGAACCGTGGTTATATTTCAAAAGAAAGTATGTATTGTTTTAAAAACCCGGTTTCTCTTGATATGATATTTCGAGACGTCCACCATGTGTTTTCTTGGTTATAAGTTATGTGATACCCGATTCGAGGAGCTGGATGAGGCCGTTTGCGGGTATATGGTGGACTCGGTATGGTACCCCGGGGTAAGAAAGGTATGTTGTGCAGTAGACGATGAGCCTGGCAGAGGGACTACTACCTACCAGTGATTGTATTTGGGCTCGGCGGTTATCTGGAGGATACCGACCGGAGTCGTGAGATGATATGGGCCGATCCGGACTGACGGAGCCCGTGGGCCGATCTGGACTGACGGAGCCCGTGGGCCGATCTGGACTGACGGAGCCCGAGATATGAGGATTTCCGTGTCGATGTTGGATACGGGTTTCATGTTGTTTTGAATGTTGATGTTGGACACTCAGGTTCCATGATTTTGATGTGTCGTTGATGGACACACGTTGATTGATATCCTTATATTTACATGCATATGCTTTCATGATATTTACATGCATGATGTTGTTGTGTCATTGACGGACACGTAGATGTTATCCACATGATGATAGGCATTGATTATATGGTTGGCACATATGCAGATACGGTCACCCTAGATATCATGATATTACCTTTATGATATAGTTGACCTAGGAATCATTGTTTTATTCAATTTCTACCTGATGATGTTTTCTACTCACGAGTTGGCAACTCACCCCCGTTGTGTCACAGTTGTTGCAGGTTGACCGCATGGATCAGTAGCGGCATCGCTGGCACACAGCTTGCATTCGGGTGATTTGCTTTGGTAGGTGGTACATGTTGGATCGTACCACCCTTGTATTTATTATTCCCGTTGTATCTAGTTAACTCCATCAATCAGAAACTAGTATTTGTATATGTAGTAAGACTTAGCAAGACTTGTAGTTGCGAGATTTAGAGCGATGGGTTATATGTTCGCTTGGTGGGTTTATGTCTTGCTTTATTTACATTATTTCTTTGTGTTGATCTTCGCCGTTAGGCATCGTATACATATATTCTGTCTTGCGTGGTTGTGATTCCGCCGATTGGCGAAGAGCTAGCTTTCGCATGGGGATGCCTTTTATATTATCATGTATATGTGGTTTTGGAACAAAATATACAAGGGAAGTGCTGCCCAAATTTTTAAAAAGACAAAACATGTTTTTCAACTAGTAAAATCCACTTGCATTCTTCATGTTCCCTTTTCTATGCATTTAAGAAAACATTTGATTTCATCATACCTTTATTTCAAAACTTCACCTCTTTTATTTTCTTTAAAAGGTTTAGATTTCTGGGCTTCGGCTTACTTAATTTACGTTACGCCTTTAGACGTGGCGTGATTTAAGTGCCGGTCATGAACTAAATTTCGGATCGTGACAGGTATCAGAGCTACTAGGCATTGGATGTCGACCTATAGGGGGTTCTCACTGTGTGACAGGATGGAGAAGCATAGGCTCTTACCCCCAGGGTGTCCCGAGACCGGAAGGTGTTCCGGCGGGTTGTAGTCCTCGTGAGGGGGCATGCGTAAAAAGTAGCTGTTGAGGGACCTGTAGGTGCCACGGCGACCCCATTAGATGGGGTAGCTTCCTGAATTTCAGTGGTATCAGAGCCATGCTAGAGAATTAGACGATGTTTGTTAGATTACGAAAAGGAAACTACTCCGAAACATGCAACACTAAAACCTAGTTTCTGTCGTTTTTTAAATGGCCTCTAAAATTTTTTTTATCAACTGCAGGATGTTGTATGTGATATAATATGAACACCATAGAAATTTGAAGCAAGACCACCTGATTTTGGCCGGCCATAAGGCTATAATTTCTGAGCTCATCGGTTCTTCTGGGATATTTTGGCTTCAAATTTTTCCTGTGTTCCAGTCTCTGGGTTTTGGTGTTTCAGGTGTTGCTTGTGTTTTCTAAGATTGCATGTGATGTGGTCTTACTGCATTGGCAATTCGAAGTATTTCGTATTCATAATTTTAACATTGTTTCGGGTTCTTTAGAGGGCGTTAAAAATTTCGAACGGATATCAAATACCCACTTTAACCCTCGCTGGAAATTTTCCAAGAGTTAGATTTTTTCAAAGTTTAAAACATTCAAATATCATGCAAGTGATTCGATGGACCTTCTAGAAGAACGAAACCCTAACTTGATTCTATGATCGTAAGAACCGCCGCCAAACCCTAGGGTTTGCGGTAGTTCCGTGGCGCCATAGGTGAGACAAGAGTTAACCCTTCTACGGTTGGTCCATAAGTACGGTAGCATGTTCTGAGTATTTTTAAACTGCGCTCAAGTGTTGAGCTTTTTGGGAAATTTTGGGTGTTTGTTGATTTGATCGGAATGTTTAACATCGTCCAGCTTTTTCTGGAATGTGATACAATATTTGGAATTCATATTGTTAGGTATGAAATCCGAAGTATGTGATATTTCGGGTTTATGATGTCTAAGGTGATTGTGGATTCCAAATGTTATAGTTTGACATTTTCTTTTCTGCGACCGTAAGTGTAATATGTGGTGTATCGCCGGTTTCGTTGCTAAATGTCAATGACAATTGGGATATGCATATTTACTTACGTTGATGACATGTGATATTATGTGTTGCTGTGATATGTTATATTGGATCGTCGTGTTTTGCATAGCTGGGTTTTTTTTAATGTGAGATGAGAGTTTTTATTTTCATTCATGTAAAATTCATTGTATGTAATATTCTTTTATTGGGGCACTTCCGGGTTGAGGATGATGTCCCCATTGTTGTATATTATTTTACTTTTCCGCATTAGGATAGACCCAAGGTGGGGAGCACAAGTAACCAGGTTCTAGAGTCCGGTGAGAGACCATCTCGAGAAGTCGAGTTCGGGTCTCCTAACTCTAGAATTGGTAGGGTTGCTTGCCGCTCTCATAGGGATCTAGGGATGTGGGTTTGGCTATTCATCGCAACCGTGGAATCCGTGTTTTATACAGGCTTAAAATAAAACACGGGCCTCCTATTATATCCAAAATTTCATATGTTGACTTCTGCTGTTGATATTCTGTTATGTGATCACTTTATATGCTTGAGACGAATGCTTTATTATTATATATATGATATATAATAAACGTTGCTTATGTTTTGCACTCGTGCTAGTCCCGCCCCGCTATGCCGTTAGTTAAGTAACCTAATGGTGCATAACGGGACACTGTGGCGAATGCGGATGGAATAAGCGTACGCTGTATTTTCGTTTCTTCTGTGATGCTTAGGAAGCATAAATGATGGGACTTCATTAATGAGATTAATAAAAAAGAAAGAAACCTAAAAGATGTTGTAGAATCATATTTTCAAAAAGGGTAGCTCTTGTTTTTGCTTTGCATAGCGGCATTTCTTGTAGAATATCCAGCACCTCATTCGATGAGGAAAGAGCCGAGTTCCCTTCATCGCGAGTGACCTCTTTAGCGAAACTAGCAGATGCTGCAACCCACTCGGTTTTGTCTTTTGATTGCTTCTTTTAGTTCTTGCTTTGCATAGTGGTATTTGTGAAATATTCTGCACCTTATTCGATAAGGAAAGAGCCGAGATCCCTTAACCGGGAGTGACCTCTTTAGCAAAACTAGTAAAAGCCTAAAAAACACTCCTTTTCAAAATCACTTGATTCTACAACGATATCAAGTTCATTACACTCATGGTTTTCTTAAAAACCTGCGTAGCCCTCCGTCATTTCAGATAAGTGCTATTTTAGTATTCGTGCTACGGTAGTTTAGCCTCCGTCAAGGCGTAGTGTACGGTAGCTGATTAGTACTTATCTGCAGCATGAGATGCGATTGGATTAGGGTATTCGTACGGTGTTGTTTGGCATCCATCAAGGGTCGTGCGGGTGGGTCTAATTCAATCAAGAAATGCACGGGTTGAATTTGACTAGCGCCCTATGGGTAGTTTGGCCTCCGTCAAGGTCATAGGACGCTAGGGGTAAAAACTATTATTGGGAATTTCAAGTGTTGAAATTTGCAATGAGATTGCATACCTTCTGTGAGATAGTTGGATCCCGATACCCACTGCGAGTAAGAGTTTCTACTGGGAGAGTTTTACACATGACAATTAGCCGATCAAGTAGGTGTCCAGAAAGGTGTTAACGGGGTTACGCCCCTGGGAAAACGAGATTTATTTTAATTAGGTCCGTGCGAAAGCATGGGGAACCTCCCTCAAAGTACCGACACTGACCTGGCTGAAAGATTGGCAAACTTGTAGGGTGTAATTAATCCCGGTTAGTCTTACCTTTTAGGGTTTGAAAGAAGATTTGATAAAAACAGAGGGAGCCATCCTGATTAGATAAGATAATAACCAATCTAATCTTACAAGAGCATACGCTAAGTGTTTTCTTCTTCTCTCTCTCCAGGTAGCGACCATGTCAGGCCGTAATCAAGATAATAATATGGATATATTGACCGAACCCGCTTGTTATGCTGAGCTGGGGAACGTTGGTTTCGTTCTTTCTTATAATTGTTATAAGACTGAGCAGGGAATAGGGACATATCCGTGTTAGTTGTATGTATGCCCTAGAGGCCATTACTGTACATGTGATGTATATTGTAGTGGATGCTTGGATATATATAGGGAGGACTTTCTTGCTCGACATGATAGTATGCTATCTAGTTGCACTTTATCTTAACATGTATGCTTATTGTCTCTTTATTACATGTTGATAAAGCCCTTAGGATGCGTACTTGACTACCAGGACTATGATGGAGATCATACTAGTAGGGCCAAGGGTAGTCCAGAAGTACACCCTATAATTGTTCGTACTCGTGGGAGTATCGAGACAGGGCATCGATACTCCAGAGTAGACTAGCGTATACGCTTCTCGACCCATATGATGGGCGATGGATGATCCCATATCCATTGGTGTTTGACATCAGAGAAGGTATACGGGTGCTCAGTGGAGACTGGGAACACTGGACGGACTCGCCGAGAACTCCTAGATGGTATTATACCTTTCGTCGGATAGCAGTTCTCTGGTAACACTGGTACAGGTTAGTCTGTAGACCCGAGATCATCATAGAGTCTTGTGTGATTCCCAATGTGCTTTGATTTCCACCATACCACGGTCAAGAGATCGTGCAAAAAGATGGTTTTTGGGTACAGTCCCGAGTCGCATGGAGGCAATGAGCGATAGGAGGGGTTTCATCTCTCCCGGTATTGGGAGTTGATGTTGCGCTATGCTCGATTGGCCATAATAGGAAATCCCTGGCCAGGGTTGCTGAGATCTACTGGTAAGTGTTATTTGTAGCTTCTCGAACCTTTATGGACCTTGCATCGACATGACTTATCGGGCTATTGGGGTCTGACGTTATACCACCCCCAGGCTTTGATATGCGATATATCAGACAAAGAGATCGGACTGTACAGTAGTGTTACTGACTGGATTCGCAGGAGTACGAGCAGGCTTGCTTGTTGATCTTTTGATCACTCAATAACCGGGTGGCCGTTACGTTTAGCAGACCGCTTGCGGCTTATGGGTGTTTGATATGATCACCACCTACTGCCGGCGTATTGACGAGTCTTTAGAGTCCTACACAGAGGTTTCCTGGTTCATGCGAAACGGAGTAGGAGCACATATGTGATATGTGTGGGACCGAGATTAATGCGAGTATGTGATACCGCATTCTATTCTCGCGATATGTAACATTCGTCGGTTATATGTGATATAGCCAAGTTATCAGATCAAGTGTTGATTCGATAAGTTGTTACTGTTGATATTAGTCGGTTATATGAGACATAACCGGATTATTAAACCAAGTGTTGATTTAAAAATTTAATGTATAATTATATATATGATATATTATATTACATTAACTAATATTAGCTCACTTAAGTAATTCTTTTTCTCACATTTGATACACTTTACATATATGTGATATATGTATTGTTTTCTTTTTACACATAAATATATATGTGATATATATTCATGTGTCATGCTAGGTTACATATGCAACAAGGGTGTATGAGACTTATACCATGCTAGGGTTTATGTTATGGTTAATATTTATCATTAAGTTATTACAAATTAGTGGGTAATGTTTCAAGCTTGGATGAAGCTTGTAAAACATTGGCCAAGTCCACTTGTTTGTCTTGCTTAAAATATTTGTTAACCCAACCTTAACCACAAGCCATGGTTTATTCTCTACATGAGTTAGGCATGACATTAACTCACCATGGTTGCATTTCTAACCTCATGAGAGTTTCATTCTCTTCATCTTTTCATCACTTGAGATTTATCTTCTTCATGAGCTCAAAAATCTTTCTAGGGTTTTGAGAAGTGATGAAATATTGTGAGAAAAATAAAACTAAAGTGAGCCCACTTCCTAATTCATCATCCTCTACTATTAGCCATTTAGTTTAGGGTGTTTGCTTCACTAATTTCACCATTAGTGAAGAGGTAGCATGAGCTCGAGTTTCCTCGACGTTGATCATCTTCGGCCTCGAAGACATCGAGCAAGCTTGTTCTTTTCTTCAAGTGAACCCTCTCTAGAGTCCGGGAGTTCACCATTCGCAGCGAAGGGACTACGACATGGAGCTTTAGAAGTAAAGTACCGGTCTACAAAGGTTGTATTCCGTCATTCACTTAGATGTAAATTGTTTACATTTAGTATCGTCGGATTTTCTAGTAACGATTCTAGGGTTAGGGTTAGCTAATACGGCAATTTTTTAAAATGGCAAGGACGATGCCTCCCGAAACCTTGCTGCCGTGCTTGGAAACCCTACAGTGGTTTCAGAGCCATGCTAGAAAATTAGATGATGTTTGGTAGGATTACGAAAACGAAACGACTCCGAAACTTGAAACACGAAAACTTAGTTTCTGTCGAATTTAAAAGGTCTTCTAAAATTTTTTTAAACAACTGCAGAATGTTGTATGAGATATGACATGAACACAGAGAAAATTTGAAGGGGTTTGCTCGGAATTTGGCCGAGCACATGAGCATGAAAACCGAGCAGGCCGGCCAAGTGTTGGTTTCCGGGGTTCAAATTTTTTCAGTGTTCCAGGGTCTGGGATTTAGTGTTTCAGGTGTTGTATGTTTTTGCTAATTTTTCATGTGATGTTAACTTTCTGCAAAAGCAATTCGGAGTGTTTCGTATTCATAATTCTAACATGTATTTGTAAGTGCACGGCGGCGCCCCGGCCTCCATCCCGAGGCCAAATGCGGAAGCGATGGTTAACTTTAATTTTTCGAACCGGCACCACCGCGCACTAAAACCCGGATCGGGCCATTAACTAGTCCTAGCTATCTACAAGATGGGGAAGAGAGATATACCGAGTGATCCGAGTCCTCCGGTCTTCTCGTCGTCGTCCCGATCTCCCGCGGAATGTCCGGTCTCCACCTCGTCGCCGGCTTCTTTTACGGGCTCCCACCTCTATACCGAGGCAACTCGGGCACGAAGTTGGCGAGCCGACGTGCCCAAGGTTTGCTGTAGAATGTGTGTAGAACAATGTCTCATTTTGGGGTTCATGGAGATTGCCATTTTGTGGAGGAGAATGAACTATGTCTTTTTGGAGATGAACATGGGAATTTTTGTAGCATGAAATGAACAAAAATCCCCACACTAAATTTTGGACAGCCCCCACCCTCAATGAATGGCCGGCCATGGCATAGAATGGGAGAGGGGAGAATGAGAGAGTGTATGGTGTATGGATCATGGAGCCACTATCATAATGCAAGAGAGAAAAGAAAAAAGGGTGATAAGAAACAATCATCACAAACAAATCCATACTCCACCAACAACCATCATCAAAACCATGATGATACAAAAGTCAAGCCATGATGGATAAATCAAGTCAAAACATGATGACTAAAGAAAGTCAAGCAATGATGGTGCAAGTATCATGATACAATAATATGCAAAGACCCCCTCCACAAATGCTTATTTGCACAAATGCAAATAAGCCCTCCTCCACCAATCTTCGGCCAATGAAAGATACAAATGAAAATGGCCGAAACAGAAAGCAAACTGGCAACTCCAGAAAACTGGTCCCGTAATAAATTACAGGAAAACCCCGCTACTGTGTATACACACCCGCATTTGTATTCCGACCGAAATACAAATGCAATGAGACAAAATCTACACTGTACTATACTAGTATCCGGCTTAAACCAAAGCCTGCTAGTAATATCCGTCCGATCCTGATCCGTGCAATACCGCACGTATCTGATCGAACCCTGCCATATCTCCATACGGCCTCTATAGCTTTTCGCCCGAAAACTTGAGCAACTGAATGTGGGGGACTCTAAAGACTCGTCAACACCTTGGTTGTGGATTTAACCACTAGCACGTCAGAGGTATAAGCCAATACGTAACGGGCTACCAGGTATTGACTAAAAGGGACGTCGATGAGCGAACTCATCCTGACACCCTACTGAGCCTGTCAGTGACAATATCCGTACAGTCCGGTCCGTTCGTCTATGAGCATCGCATGGCGGGCCTAGGGGGTTGGTAAAAGTCAGACCCCCAAAAGCGGTACAAGTCGTGTCGGAGTGTAGCCCAGAACACCCTGAGATACTACTGGAATACCTACCAGTAAATCTCCTGCCTCGGCCGAGGGCTTTGTGTAATGGCTCTCCTAGACACAGCGCGACCTCATCCCCAATACCGGGAGAGACGAACCCCTGAAGATCCGCTCACTGCCTCCATGTGGCTCGGGACTGTACCCAACTAAAACCTGTTTGCACGTCTCCTTTGAGCGTGGTAGGGTAGTAATTAAAGTACAGTGGGAACTCACACGAGACAAATGACGATCCCCAGGTCGATGAACTAACCTGTACACATGTCACCAGGGAACTGCTATCTGACGTCAGGTATAAGACCAACTAGCATGTTCCCGGCGAGTCCTGTCCGGTGTACTCATAACCCAATGAGCACCTGTATACATCTTAGGTGAACCAACTGACACCAGTGGCTTGTGAGACCGGCCACCGCCCCTCGTCGGGGTCTCGACTGTATACACTAGTCTACTCTAGAGTATCGATGCCCTGTCTCGAAACTCCCACGACTAGGAACCATTTAAGGATGTGCTTACAGACTACCAGCTCCCACTTATATGATCGCCCTCATACTGCTGGCGGTCAAGCAAGAATCCTAGGGGCTCTATCAACGTGTAATAGCGACGTGTCAGGTCACCTAAAGCAGTACACGATGATAAAGATAAACCAGATAGCATACTATAATCTCGAGTAAGACTGTCCTACTGGGACAGGTCCTCCCTCAATCATTGTAATCACGTGCCTGTGATCCAATAATTGACTCTGAGGGCACTATCTTCAACAATCTCCCACTTGCACTCAAGGCTAATTATTGCGATGTCGAATACTCACAGCCCGTGTGATACCGAACACCCAACTCCTCTACTTTTCAGTCTCACAAATCCCGTTTGCGAAATTATTGCGTTCGAGGAATAGCCTCAGTGAGTGGATCCGCCTTGATGTTTCTTTCTATGTCTCTCTATATCTCAAGTTCGCGGAGAAAGCCTTCTCCCGAAATGTGCAATACCTGTCTTAGAATGTGTCTGGATGTCTGATGGGACCTAGCTCATAAATGAACTCCAAATCCAAACTTCTTCGACTGTATCGTCAACTGAACTTAATCAGTATCCTGCGCCATGCCTCCCTCAGTATTGCCTTGGACCACCTGTCCAAAATACTGCCCCCTCGTCAGAAGGAAAAACTATAACTCTGACAACCTCCTTGTCGTCCAGGTCACCTTGGAAGCCTGGAATGATAACTGTCTCCCGAACGAGGCTTTCGTTATCATATCCCTAGAACATCCACTTATGTTCTAAAGCTGCTTCCGATTGTTTCTCCAGGATTGGATCAATATCAACTTATTGCATCTACTGCAAGAACAACATCTGGTGTGGTACTTGACATCTCATGATTGACTCAATTGCCTAAGCAAGTGATCTACCAATCATGCACATCCCTCTCCCCTTTAGTCTGTAAGACACCTTTAGAGAGGGTGACTCCATCACCTGCAGGTACACTACCGTGCCAGGAGTCGTTCATTCTAAATACTCATAGAATGCTGTCTAAGTACCCAGATTGGGAAACCACCCAAATCTAGATCTAAAACCATAGATCTAGTAACCAGTATGCCTGATATAATGTCCAAGTCCCATGTGGAGAAACCACTGTGTGACGACCAAAGTATAACCGATTTTAGTATAGGAGTTTCTTTTCCTACTCTGTGTATGTCATCCAAATACCAGGACATCACACCCTACTACCTTCTCAACAGATCCATCCCCTATTCTGATGAAGTCAAACCTATGACTGTCACATCAGAAATTGATGATCTATCTCCGCTATATCTGCTTTAGTCTATAAATAGACATAAGCAACCTGTCCACCAATGCTTCCGCTGCTCCCACTGACTACGACAACCCTCTGGCAGAGTCATATACACGTACACTTCTAAAGCTAGTTTAGAACGACGCTATACTCATCCTCCTGCCGGGTCTCGCAGCCTAGAACAACAGCAATGACAAGTCTGGGTAAACAAGAACTTCCCTGTCACCGTCCTTGAGGCTACCGGAGTACCTCTCGGGTGCCTAAAGTTACCCACCGAATCTGCGGAGTGGCCAATGGAATGTCAAACCAGATTGAATCTTTAGGTTCCTTTCAAAATCTTCAGTAATCGTTTGTGGTTCTGGAATTACTTCCAGTTCTACCATATTCCCACTACTGTTTTCTGAAAAAATCCATTTTTATTAAAACTGTGGCGAGTCAAGAACAATATCACTATTGATCTTTCTTATGGTAGAAAGTCAACCCTCGTCATAGCCTGGGTCAACCCACAAACAGCCATTACAGAAACGTGCCTTGAGTTATCCAGAGTCTGGTTTTAATCATAAGCCGGACAACTCCCCGTACCTTAACATCGTTAAGATACGAACTGTTCTTTATCCAATATAGAAACAGAGGCACTGATTTAATTGAACCAGATTCAAATCATGCAGCTGTCTCCAGTGCATGTCAACTAAATGGAGAGAGGCCGATCAGCGTTACTCGACTTAGGAATGCTTCCAATTATGAGTAACCTGAAAGAGAAGCAAGATCTCTTAACCATTACTATCAACTGAATACCATACACAAGTATCTATATCTTCGATCACTTTGAAGAATCCTGATACTTGCTACACCTGGTTCTCTACTCTATTCAAATACCTATAACTTCTCAAAATTCGGACCCTGTGTTTCTACGAAACACCTGTCTAAAAACTAGAGAAGTCATAAGTAAACCGAATATAGTACGAGGACCAACCCCTCTGTCCTGATGGACCCTGGACAACATACAATACTCTGTATAAGTCCCTTGAGTCTGATAACTCATTCACTGTGTGTCGTAGGTTGAAAACTGTATTTATAGTTAAGAAGAATTACACCGCTGTTTAATGCTCCTTACCTAACCATCCACTGATATAGGTAAATGTCACGGACATAATTTCAAAAAAGTATATCTCACTTTATAAAAATAGACGTACAGATATATCAATTTGAAATTGGTGCATAACAGCGGATATTCAAAACCAAATATTTGCCGACTGGCAAACAACCCATGTGACTTCTTCAAATATCACCGATTACAACGAATCCCGATATAATGAGGATGATCATCCAATTCCTAATAACTTACTCCCACTCATCATCTGTAAAACCATACAGATGTGAGAATCATACGTGGTAAATACATACCCTGGAGTAAGTATCCAATCGGGAAATCAGTTTTCCTTTAACAGTACACAGCGAAACTGAAACATTGAAATGTTTCGATGGGGTGTCCCGGTATTCTTAGTAATGCCTCTTCCAGATTCACAACTGTAACCGTATAATTCTTTGCCATCTTTCCAAATCCCTTTCTATGTCTTTAGTCATTACCTTCTGTACACCCCTTTAGGCCAAATTGTTTTCTTCCTTCCCTACCGTTCGGCACCAGCCTATTGTTTGGAAGAAGACTATCCAATGAACATAATGGGTGTACTGTCCTAATCCTAGGAGCACTCGCAATGCGAGAGAAGGTGAAGATAAAAGACAACTGAATAAACCTTATTCTTATTTCTCCTGAACCAGAATCCATCCCCGAACTGGAACAAGTTCCTTTCGAGTTCGTATATAACCATACGATGGAGTATCCAATAAACTGTGGATTTTCGTAGTGATACGGAGTGTCCTGGAGAAATACAAAGGTGATTTAGGATTGGCGAAGAAATACTTGGTATGGTCGTGAATAGCAGTCGCAATTTACTTTGCCATCTTACTAATCCCTTTCTTTGTCTTAACTTAATACCTTCTGTACACCATCGCTAGGCTGATTGGTTTTCTTCATTCCCTACCGGTCGGCACCTGCCTATGGTTTGGAAGAAGACTATCCAATTTGCGTAATAGGTGTACTATATCCTAAACCAAGGAGTACTCACAACTTGAGAGAAGGTAAAAGGAAAAGACAACTGAATAGTCCTATCCGTTTCCTCCAGAACCTGAAACCATCCTCGAATAAATTCTTTCGAGTTCGTATCTAACCATACGATGGTTTTGTCCAATGGAAGTGGACGTTCGTAGTAATACGGGGTGTCCTGGAGAAAAGGGTAAAAGTACGAGTGGCAATGAGGTCTGCAACTCTGACAATCCAAAAGCCAGTATTTAGAAGGTTCGGTTAATTTTGGTCATTGAGTCATAGTCTTAGGGTCGGGTCAATGGTCGCTGCCAAAAAGAGAGAGAAAAGAAACACTCAGCGTGCACTCTAACCTAGATCAGAATGGTTACCAATTTATCTAATCTGGAAACCTCCCACTGTACCGTCAAATTCTTCTCCAAACCTGAAAGAAGAATTAGTCGGGGTCACCCGAGGAGTAAACTAACTCATCAGTGGGAATCAGGATCTAACTATCATCGCATGATAACGTGACGGAATCCGCTCACGGTGTCACACTCCAGAAGGTATGCGCATATCTGGCAAGTTTCAGTTCTTTTGAAACTCCCGATGTGGATTTTTGCCCCATGCTCTTATGACCTTGACGAAAGCCAACATATCATAAGTCACATGTCAAGTTCTACCCGTCATTGTCTAGGTTAATTTGAACCCACCCGTACATACCCTTGACGAAGGCCAAAATAGTAGTACGACTGTCCCAAACCAACGCATCTATCTATGCAGCAGAAAGGTAACAAGCAGCTACCATACACTATGCCTTGACGAAGGCCGACATACATAGCATGAATATTACGTGCTACCCATCTGAAACGACGGAGGGCTACGAATGGTTTCTGGCGAAAACCTTTAACGTAATGAACTTGATATCGTTGAAGGAACCGGATAGCTTTTAAAAATATAGTGACGAAAACCTTTGCTAAAGAGGTCATTCCCGGTGAAGGGATCTCGGCTCTTTCCCCGTAGAATGAGGTGCAGGATATTCCAACTGAATACCACGGTGCATAGCAAAAGTAATCGGCTATAGTGAAGTTATTGCCCTGACGCAAACTTTTTGTCCAAGGGGTCACTCTCAGTGAAGGGATCTCGGCCCTTGCCTCGTCGACTGAGGAGCAGGATATTCCAACTGAATACCACGATGCAAAACAAAAGTGAACGTCCTTGCAATAACAGCTTTTTGAAAAGTGTTCCAACAACATCAGATTAGGTTTGTTTTTAACTTGCATTGATCCGAATCAACGCAGTCCCATCAATTGATCACACCAAAAAGAACGAAAATATACTGATGTACGCATTTGCCATCCGCATTCGCCACTGGGTCCCGTCATTACCCGTTAGGTTAGCTAACTAACGATAGAGCGGGGACTAGAC
Source organism: Agapanthus africanus (assembly GCA_030015575.1). Classification (NCBI taxonomy): domain Eukaryota; kingdom Viridiplantae; phylum Streptophyta; class Magnoliopsida; order Asparagales; family Amaryllidaceae; genus Agapanthus; species Agapanthus africanus. The sequence continues at coordinate 396,408,094 of CM057341.1, read as the reverse complement.
TAGCGCGGATGCAAAACATATACAACATCTACTAATATATATACCAATATATTATATTTCGTTCAAGGCGTGATAAAAAATGCAACATCACAGAAATGTACAGCATCACAGAACAATACAGATATCTGGGATCCCCGGGTTTCATAGAGCCACTACTGAAACCCGACGTTCCCCTGGTCGTGTGGATAGCCTGTGCAATGAAATCCTAGACCCCTACGGGCGCGGCAAGTTACCCGCCAAAACCTGAAGCGAGGCAGCCCCTTTCAGCGACATGAATGGACCACCCAGCACTTCACGGAATCCGGTAACTTGGGCACCCCTCCTGGGTCAACCTGTACCCCCTACGAGTGCGGCGAATAGCCCGCTAATTCTAGAGTGAAGCCCCCTCCGTCTCAATGCCATGAGATGCGGGCTTGTTGCCCTCTAGAATCCGTCTATCCGTGCACCCCTCCGCGGGGCAATCCTAGTACAAAAAGTAAAATATACATACAATGGGTACATCGACCGCAACCTGGCCGTGCCCCAAAATAATAATACAAACAGGCAGTGACGGCAGTCCACATGTCGGACGCTCGTCCCGCAATATCAAATGTACATAATACAACAAAAACTGTACTAGCATTGCATCCAGGCTATCCCCCACGACCGATCCGCAACATCACAGCAATACACAGAACATCAACGTGAAAGTCACGTTCGCAAATCCGTCTAACCGGGCTATAGCAGTTAGACAGGATTTACTGATCAAGTGACATTCACGGTCACAGATATAATGTAAATACTGTGAACTAATGTGTTTAAAATATCCGATCGATCAAAATTTACCAAGTGGGCCCCAAGCACTACTGTAGCACATAAAGAAATTCTGGGCCCAAAAATAATATTCCAAAACCCCTATTTCCAGCCCAAAAGCCCACTACAAAAAATTGGTGAAACGAAGCTAACATACTGCGGCGGAACCGCGGCCAAAAAAGGGTTATGGCCGCGGTTCCGCGGTCTTATGGAAAGATCAGATCACCAAATTTTTATAGTGTTCTTAGGATTCTCTGCACATCATTCTGCAACATACTGAAAAATTTTTGGGGCCAAAAAAATTTCGACAGAAAACTGATGTGTATAAAAACGCGGTTTTGGGATTTTTGTTCGATCGGAAATGTAAAACACATTAGACAAAGCTAGACTATGTTAATGGCGAGGCTCTGATACCACTGTAAGTGCACGGCGGCGCCCCGGCCTTCATCCCGAGGCCAAATGCGGAAGCGATGGTTAACTTTAATTTTTCGAACCGGCACCACCGCGCACTAAAACCCGGATCGGGCCATTAACTAGTCCTAGCTATCTACAAGATGGGGAAGAGAGATATACCGAGTGATCCGAGTCCTCCGGTCTTCTCGTCGTCGTCCCGATCTCCCGCGGAATGTCCGGTCTCCACCTCGTCGCCGGAAGGGCACCACGTCACCGGCTTCTTTTACGGGCTCCCACCTCTATACCGAGGCAACTCAGGCACGAAGTTGGCGAGCCGACGTGCCCAAGGTTTGCTGTAGAATGTGTGTAGAACCATGTCTCATTTTGGGGTTCATGGAGATTGCCATTTTGTGGAGGAGAATGAACTATGTCTTTTTGGAGATGAACATGGGAAGTTTTGTAGCATGAAATGAACAAAAATCCCCACACTAAATTTTGGACAGCCCCCACCCTCAATGAATGGCCGGCCATGGCATAGAATGGGAGAGGGGAGAATGAGAGAGTGTATGGTGTATGGATCATGGAGCCACTATCATAATGCAAGAGAGAAAAGAAAAAAGGGTGATAAGAAACAATCATCACAAACAAATCCATACTCCACCAACAACCATCATCAAAACCATGATGATACAAAAGTCAAGCCATGATGGATAAATCAAGTCAAAACATGATGACTAAAGAAAGTCAAGCAATGATGGTGCAAGTATCATGATACAATAATATGCAAAGACCCCCTCCACAAATGCTTATTTGCACAAATGCAAATAAGCCCTCCTCCACCAATCTTCGGCCAATGAAAGATACAAATGAAAATGGCCGAAACAGAAAGCAAACTGGCAACTCCAGAAAACTGGTCCCGTAATAAATTACAGGAAAACCCCGCTACTGTGTATACACACCCGCATTTGTATTCCGACCGAAATACAAATGCAATGAGACAAAATCTACACTGTACTATACTAGTATCCGGCTTAAACCAAAGCCTGCTAGTAATATCCGTCCGATCCTGATCCGTGCAATACCGCACGTATCTGATTGAACCCTGCCATATCTCCATACGGCCTCTACAACTTTTCGCCTGAAAACTTGAGCAACTGAATGTGGGGGACTCTAAAGACTCGTCAACACCTTGGTTGTGGATTTAACCACTAGCACGTCAGAGGTATAAGCCAATACGTAACGGGCTACCAGGTATTGACTAAAAGGGACATCGATGAGCGAACTCATCCTGACACCCTACTGAGCCTGTCAGTGACAATATCCGTACAGTCCAGTCCGTTCGTCTATGAGCATCGCATGACGGGCCTAGGGGGTTGGTAAAAGTCAGACCCCCAAAAGCGGTACAAGTCGTGTCGGAGTGTAGCCCAGAACACCCTGAGATACTACTGGAATACCTACCAGTAAATCTCCTGCCTCGGCCGAGGGCTTTGTGTAATGGCTCTCCTAGACACAGTGCGACCTCACCCCCAATACCGGGAGAGACGAACCCCTGAAGATCCGCTCACTGCCTCCATGTGGCTCGGGACTGTACCCAACTAAAACCTGTTTGCACGTCTCCTTTGAGCGTGGTAGGGTAGTAATCAAAGTACAGTGGGAACTCACATGAGACAAATGACGATCCCCAGGTCGATGAACTAACCTGTACACATGTCACCAGGGAACTGCTATCTGACGTCAGGTATAAGACCAACTAGCATGTTCCCGGCGAGTCCTGTCCGGTGTACTCATAACCCAATGAGCACCTGTATACATCTTAGGTGAACCAACTGACACCAGTGGCTTGTGAGACCGGCCACCGCCCCTCGTCGGGGTCTCGACTGTATACACTAGTCTACTCTGGAGTATCGATGCCCTGTCTCGAAACTCCCACAATTAGGGACCATTTAAGGATGTGCTTATAGACTACCAGCTCCCACTTATATGATCGCCCTCATACTGCTGGCGGTCAAGCAAGAATCCTAGGGGCTCTATCAACGTGTAATAGCGACGTGTCAGGTCACCTAAAGCAGTACACGATGATAAAGATAAACCAGATAGCATACTATCATCTCGAGTAAGACTGTCCTACTGGGACAGGTCCTCCCTCAATCATTGTAATCACGTGCCTGTGATCCAATAATTGACTCTGAGGGCACTATCTCCAACAGTATTTGGGTTATTTAGATGATGTTAAAAAGTTTAAACGGATATCAATAACCCAATTTTCCCCCGCTGGAAATTTTTCAAGAGTTGGATTTTTTTCGAGTTTAAAATTTTCAGAAAATCTTGCAAACGATTCTGTGGACCCTCTAGAAGAACGAAACCCTAACTCGATTCTGTGATCGTCAGAACCGCCATCAAACCCTAGGGTTTATGGTAGTTCAGCGGTGCCACAGGTGAGGCATTGGTTGACCCTTCTATGGCTGGTTCATAGGAGCTGTGGTATGTTCTGGGTACTTTTTGAACTCCACTCAAGTGTTGAGCTTGTTGGGAAATTTTGGGTGCTTGTTTATTCGATCGAAAAGTTTAATTTCGTCTTTCTATCTTTGATTGTGATACAATATTTGGAATCCACATAATTAGTTATGAGATAACTAGTTTGAATTTTATAAATCTAGCAGTTTAGTCTCATTTGATCGGTTGCCACGGAATTTTGATGCGGATCAAAAGTCCGTCGCAATTACGTCGTGTACGCAGATACTCGCCGGGTAACCTTACTAGATAGCCATGCCCCATAGCCCCGACCAAGTGACTGTAGGAGAATCCCGTCTCCAAAAGCATCCGTTCGGGTGCTCACGGCCGCGGTGTTCCGCCTTAGTGCACTTCGTCGACGACATCAGGGGGTGCGGCCGTCTACTAAAATTTCCGACGAGCATTCGATCATATTATCGGGAATCTTGTTGAATTACCTGACAGGTTATTGAAAAGTGTTTTCAATATCGAGACTAAAATGCGGGGTTTATAATTGTTAGGCATGTGATATCTAAGGAATTCATTTGGTTAGGCATGAAATCGAATGTATGTGATATATTGGGTTTATGATGTCTAAAGTGGTTATGGATTCCAACTGTTGCAGTTTTTCACTTTCTTTTCTGTGACCGTAAGTGTAATATGTGGTGTATCACCGTTTTCGTTGCTATATGTCAACGACAATTGGGATACGCATATTTACTTACGTTGATGACATGTGATGTTATGTGTTGCTGCGATATGTTATATTGGATCGTCGTGTTCTGAATAGCCGGGTTTTTTTTATGTGAGACGAGAGTTTTTCATTTTCATTCATGTAAAAGCTTGTATATAATATTCTTTTATTGGGGCACTTCCGGATTGAGGATGATGTTACCATTGATGTATATTATTTACTTTTCCGCATTAGGATAGACCCATGGCGGGGAGCACAAGTAACCAGGTTCTAGGGTCCAGTGGGAGACCATCTCGAGGAGTCGAGACCGGGTCTCCTAACTCTAGAATTGGTAGGATTGCTTGCCGCTCTCGTAGGGGTTTAGGGATGTGGGTTTGGCTATTCATCAAGACCGTGGAATCCGCGTTTTTACTGGCTTAAATAAAACACGGAATTCCTAGTATATCCGATATTTCATATGTGATTCTTCTGCTGCTGATATTCTGTGATGTGATCACTTGATATGTTCTGAGACGAATGCTTATATTATATATATGAGATATAATAAATATTGCTGCTTTCGTTTCTTATGTGATGTTTAGGAAGCATAACAGATGGGACTTCATTAATGAGATTAATGAAAGAAAAAAAAACTAAAGATGTTGTAGAAACTTGTTTAAAAACTGGTAACTCTAGTTCTTGCTTTGCATAGCGGTATTCCTTGTAGAATACCCAGCACCTTATTCGATAAGGAAAGAGCCGAGATCTCTTCACCGGGAGTTACCTATTTAGCGAAACTAGCAGATGTTACTACCCACTCGGTTTGTCTTTTGATCGCTTCTATAGTTTTTTCTTTGCATAGTGGTATTTATGAAATATCCTGCACCTTATTCGATAAAGAAAGAGCCGAGATCCCTTCACCGGGAGTGACCTCTTTAGCGAAACTAGTAAAAGTCTCAAAAACACTCCTTTTCAAAATCACTCGATTCTACAACGATATCAAGTTCATTACGCAAAAGGTTTTCTTAAAAACCTTTCGTAGCCCTCCGTCATTTCAGATAAGTACTACTTAGTATTCGTGCTACGTTTGTTGACCATGTTAAGGCGTAGTGTGCGGTAGCTGATTAGTGCTTATCTGTATAAGCATATGGTATGATTGGATTAGGGTAGTGGTACGACTTTGTTGACCGTGTTAAGAGTCATGCGGGTGGGTTTAATTCAATCAGGAAATGACGGGTTGAACTTGGCTAGCGCTTATGATTTGTTGACCATGTTAAGGTCATAAGTTGCTAGGGGTAAAAACTATTATCGGGAATTTCAAGTTTTGAAATTTGCAATGAGATTGCATACCTTCTATGAGATAGTTGGATCCCGATACCCACTGCGAGTAAGAGTTACTCCTGGGAGAGTTTTACACATTATAATTAGTCGATCAAGTAAGTGTCTAGATAGGTGTTAACGGGGTTACGCCCATGGGAAAATGGGGTTACGCCTCATGAGAATTTTATTTTAATTTGGTCCGTGCGAAAGCATGGGGAACCTCCCTCAAAGTACCGACACTGGCCTGGCCGAAAGATTGACGAACTTGTAGGGTGTAATTAATCCCGGCTAATCTTACCTTATAGGGTTTGAAGGAAGATTTGATAAAAACAATGGGATCCGTCCTGATTAGATAAAATATTAACCAATCTAATCTTACAAGAGCGCATGCAGAGTGTTTTCTTCTCTCTCTTTCCTGGTAGCGACCATGTCACACCTTAATCAAGATAATAATATGGATGCATTGAGCGAACCTGCTTATTATACTGAGCTAGGGAATGTTGGTTCCGCTCTATCTTATAACTGTTATAAGTCCGAGCAGGAAATAGGGGAATATCCGGATTCCCATGCCACCCAATCGAGGATTAAGCATGTTGATGCATATTCTTTGGGTGTGTTCGTTACCGAGAACTGTTTCTCAGTATCCTTTACGTCCTAGGTATGTGATACCGGATCAGGATCCCACATATGTAATATGTTACATGGGCTACAGAAAGGTAGGGAACTGAGAATGGGTGATATGTCTCTAAGTGTTCGAGAATGGTGCAATTGTTGCAGCCAAGTTTGTTGGCAGATATCACCTTGTATTAAAACATTTGATTCTGAACGAATGTTATTACATACCGAACCTGATATACAACATTACATCAGTTTCTTTATTCTGTTAAAGAAGGTTATAATTCTGTATAAGAGGATAATGTTGTGAACATTTTCCTGAATCAAGAGTTAATTAGATCAGGCACGTTATGTAATAGCATAGACGTTTTAAATCAAACCTCAGTTCAAAGTATACAAAACACACACAAGAGGAGTAGTTCAGAAATGAACGAATTCTTCTTGTGGCATTGTAGACTAGGTCATGTCAATGCGACACGACCAGCTAAGTTACATAAGGATGAATATGAGAATTTGTTCGAATTTTCATCTTATGATACTTGCCAGTCTTGTCTCAAAGATAAAATGACCAATACTCCATTTACTGGAAACAGAGAAAGAGTTACTGAACTCTTGAGACGGATACATGTTGATATATAAGGTCCTATGTCTACAAATGCCAAAGTTAGTTCTTCATACTTCATTATATTCACTGATCATCTCTCAAGATTCGGACATATGTTCCTGTTGAAACATAAGTCTGAAACTTTTGAGAAATTCAAGGAATATAAGCTTGAAGTTGAGAACCAGACAGGTAAAAGTATTAAGTCCTACGATGTGATCAAGGAGATGAATACTTACGTATGGAGTTCCTAGAGTTTCTAAAAGGAGAATGCGATTCTCTCTCAGCTTACTCCTTCGTGTACACTACAATACAATGGTGTATCGGGGCGGAGGTATTGCACCCTATGAGATATGGCACGCTCTATGATGAGTATTGCTGAGTTACCTGTTTCCTTTTGGTGTTATGCACTTGAGAAGCTGCATACCTATTGAATGGGGTTCCAACCAAATCAGTTCCTGCCACTACATATGAGATATGGAATGGGAAAAGACCATGTCTTAAACGAGTTAAGATTTGGAGTTGTCCGGCCTATATTGAAAAGCAGAATCCGGACAAGCTCGAGGCAAGGCCAGTTCTGTAAGTTTGTCAGGATATCCCAAACATTTGCGAGGGTATCTTCTACCTAACTGAGGAGCAAAAGGTGTTTTGTTTCTCAGCATGCCACCTTTTTAGAAAAGGAATTTCTTGTGAAGAAATTTGTGGTCATGAGGTAGAACTGGAAGGAGTTCCAGCTAGACAAACTAACAGCTGATAATTTGGTGAAACCAAAGGATTCAATAGTTTCCAACGAACATCAGCCTCTTCGCGAATCTGGTAGGGTTCCTCATCAACTTGAGAGATACTACGGTCTTCTCGGTGACAGTGGGAGCGAGAATTGCATCATGGTTGATGATGGCCCAACTAGGTTCAGGCAAGCCATCACAAGTGGCGACTCTGTGAAAAGGCTGGATGCTATGCGATCAAAGATGGAATCCATATACACCAACAAAGTATGACTTTGCATGTTGCACCTGAAGGGGTAAAACCCATTAGGAGCAAATGGATCTTGAGAAGATTCTTGGTGTAGATGGAAAAGTTGAGACTTTCAAAGCTATGCTTATGTCCATCAGGATCAATGCAAGCATCGCGGAGTTGGAACATCTGTTTTGATGTGACAGTCAAAGAGTTTGACTTCATCAAAATGGTAGATGAACCTTGTATATACGTGAAGGTTTTAGAGAGTAAGGTTGTCTTCCACGTATTGTACGTAGATGACATACTCTTGATAGGAAATGGTTTCCTATGCTACACTTGGTCAAGCTCCTCTTATCACAAGGATTCTCAATTGGAGATCTAAATGATACCTACTACATCTTATGGATTATGATCTATGGTGATAGATCTAAGTGGATGTTGGGAGTGTCCCAAATCCAGGTACATAAACACCATACTAAAGGGGTTTAGTATAGACGATTCTAAGCGTGGTGGTTCGCCCACTTACTCATGGATCACTCTCTCCAAAAAAGATGTCTCCCAAGACTGATTTAGAGAGAGCTCGCGTACAAGGGATACCCTATGCTTCAGCAGTAGGCTCTATCAGAGTATGCGATGTTATGTACCAGACCAGATGTAGATGACTCACTAGGTGTAGTGATCAGGAATCAATCGGATCTTGGGAGAATCACTGGACAGCTGTGGAGGACATTCTTAAGTACTTGAGAAGTACTAAAAGAAAGTTCTTGGTTCCAGCTTCCAGAGTGATAAGTTCGACTGAAAGTTAGTCACAGGCATTGTCTTTACCCTCAGTGGAGGGACGGTATGTTGGAAGAGTTCCAAGCTAGATACCGTGACATACTGGACGATAAAGGCTGAATACATTTCTACCAATGATGCTGCCAAAGTGGCTGTCTGGGCATTTCTTGTTCATGAGATGAGCATGGTTTCTACCATTGAGCATACAATAATTGTTATTTGACAACAATGGAGTTGTGGCTTTGGCTTAGGAACGAACGTCCCATCATCATTCCAGACATATTCTGAGGCAAGTATTACCTGATCAGGAAGATGGTTCATCTCCAAGGGATCGAGGTAAGGAGAGTAGATTTTGAGGTTAATACGGTGGATCCACTCACCAAGGCCTGCATTCCCAAATACTATTTGAGAGATTTTGGGATGGTTGAGTATGGGATACTATAACCAATGCTAAATTGTTGAGTATGAGATACTGCAACAAATGGCCTTAGTGCAAGTGGGAGATTTTTAGTTGTATGTATGCCCTAGAGGCCATTACTGTACATGTAATGTATATTGTAGTGGTTGTTTAGACATATATAGGGAGGACTTTCTTGCTCGACCTGATAGTATGCTATCTGGTTGCACTTTATCTTAACATGTACACTTATTGTCTCTCTATTACATGTTGATAAAGCCCTTAGGATGTGTACTTGACTACCAGGACTATGATGGAGATCATACTAGTAGGGCCAAGGGTAGTCCAGAAGTACACCCTATAATTGTTCGTAGTTGTGGGAGTATCGAGACAGGGCATCGATACTCCATAGTAGACTAGCGTATACGCTTCTCGACCCATATGATGGGTGATGGATGATCTCATATCCATTGGTGTTTGACATCAGAGAAGGTATATGGTCCTCAGTGGAGACTGGGTACACTGGACGGACTCGCCGAGAACTCCTAGATGGTATTATACTTATCGTCGGATAGCAGTTCTCTGGTGACACTAGTACAGGTTAGTCTGTAGACCCGAGATCGTCATAAAGTCTTATGTGATTCCTACTGTGCTTTGATTTCCACCATACCACGGTCAAGAGATCGTGTAAAATGGTGGTTTTTTGGTACAGTCCCGAGTCACATGGAGTCAATGAGCGATAGGAGGGGTTTCGTCTCTCCCGGTATTGGGAGTTGATGTTGCGCTATACTCGATTAGCCATAACAGGAAATCCCTGGCCAGGGTTGCTGAGATCTACTGGTTAGTGTTATCAGTAATTTCTTGAACCATTATGGACCTTGCATCGGCATGATTTATCAGGCTATTGGGGTCTGACGTTATACCACACCCAGGCTGTGATATGCGACATATCAGACAAAGAGACCGGACTGTAAGGTAGTGTTATTGACTGGATTCGCAGGAATATGAGCAGGCTTGCTTGTTGATCTTCTGATCACTCAATACCCGGGTGGTCGTTACATTTAGCAGACTGCTTGCAGCTTGTGGGTGTTTGATATGATCATCATCTACTGCCGGCGAATTGACGATTCTTTAGAGTCTTACACAGAGGTTTCTTGGTTCATGCGAAACGGAGTAGGAGCACATATGTGATGTGTGCGGGACCGAGATTAATGCGAGTATGTGGTACCGCATTCTATTCTCCCGATATGCGACATTTGTCGGTTATATGTGATATAGCCAAGTTATCGGATCAAGTGTTGATTCGATAAGTTGTTACTGTTGATATTAGTCGGTTATATGAGACATAGCCAGATTATTAAATCAAATGTTGATTTAATAATTTAATGTATAATTATATATATGATATATTACATTATATTAACTAATATTAGCTCACTTAAGTAATTATTTTTCTCACATTTGATACACTTTACACATATGTGATATATGTTTTGTTTTCTTTTTACACATAAATATATATGTGATATATATTCATGTGTCAAGCTAGGTTACATATGCAACAAGGGTGTATGAGACTTATACCATTCTAGGGTTTATGTTATGGTTAATATTTATCATTAAGTTATTACAAATTAGTGGATAATGTTTCAGGCTTGGATGAAGCTTGTAGAACATTGACCAAGTCCACTTGTTTGTCTTGCTTAAGATATTTGTTAACCCAACCTTAACCACAAGCCATGGTTTATTCTCTAAATGAGTTAGACATGACATTAACTCACCATGGTTGCATTTCTAACCTTATGAGAGTTTCATTCTCTTCATCTTTTCATCACTTGAGATTCATCTTCTTCATGAGCTCAAAAATATTTCTAGGGTTTTGAGAAGTGATGAAATATTGTGAGAAAAATAAAACTAAAGTGAGCCCACTTCCTACTTCATCATCCTCTACTATTAGCAATTTAGTTTAGGGTGTTTGCTTCACTAATTTCACCATTAGTGAAGAGGTAGCATGAGCTCAAGTCTTCTCGACGTAGATCGTTTTCGGCCTCGAAGACATTGAGCAAGCTTGTTCTTTTCTTCAAGTGAACCCTCTCTAGAGTCCTGGATTTCACAATTCGCAGCGAAAGGACTACGACATGGAGCTTTAGAAGTGAAAGACCGGTCTACAAAGGTTGTATTCCCTCATTCACTTAGATGTAAAGTGTTTACATTTAGTATCGTCGTATTTTCTAGTAGCAATTCTAGGGTTAAAGTTAGCTAATACGGCAATTTTTTAAAATGTCATGGACGATGCCTCCCGAAACCTTGCTACCGTGCTAGGAAACCCTACAATCTGGATTCCCATGCCACCCAAACGAAGAATAAGCATGTTGATGCATCTTCTTCGGGTGTGTTAGTTACCGAGAACTGTTTCTCAGTACACTCTACGTCCTGGGTATTAGATACCGGATCAGGATCCCACATATGTAATATGTTGCATAGGCTAAGGAAAGGTTGAGAATTGGGAATAGGTGATCATTCCGTACTAGTAGGGAATGGTGCAAATGTTGCAGCCAAAGTAGTTGGCGAATATCACCTTGTATTACCAAATGGTAATACATTGATTCTGAACGAATGCTATTACATACCGATCCTGATATGCAATCTTATATCAGTTTCTTTATTAAGTAAAGAAGGATATAATTTTGTAGTACATGATAATGTTATGAACATTTTTCTGAATCAAAAGTTGATTGGATCAGGCTCGTTAAATAACAGCATATACGTTTTAAATCAAACCACAGTTCTTAACATACAAAACACACACAAGAGGAAGAGTTCATAAATGAACGAATCCTTTTTGTAGCATTGTAGACTAGGTCATATCAATGCGACACAACTAGCAAAATTACATAAAGATGGATATTTGAATCTGTTCGAATTATTATCTTATGAAACTTGCCAGTCATGTCTCAAAGGCAAGATGACCAAAACACCATTTACGGGACACGGAGAAAGAGTTAAGGAACTCTTGGCACTGATATATAGTGATGTAAGTGGTCCCATGTCTACACATGCCAGGGATGGTTCCTCGTACTTCATTACATTCACTGACGATCTCACAAGATACGGACATGTGTTCCTGTTGAAACACAAGTCTGAAGTTTTTAAGAAGTTCAAAGAATATAAGCACGAAGTCGAGAACCAAACGGGTAAAAGTATTAAAATCCTAATATCTGATCGAGGAGGAGAATACTTGAGCAATGAGTTCCGGGACTATCTAAAAGAGAATGGGATTCTCTCTCAGCTTACTCCTCCGTATACACCACAGCACAATGGTGTATCGGAATGGAGGAATCGCACCCTATTAGATATGGTGCGCTCTATGATGAACACCGCTGAGTTACCCATTTCCTTTTAGGGTTATGCTCTTGAGGCAACAGCATACCTATTGAATAAAGTTCCAACCAAATCAGTGCCTACCACTCCATATGAGATATGGAATACGAAGATTCCATATCTTAATTTTATTCAGATATGGAGTTGTCCGGCCTATGTAAAGACACAAAATCCGGACAAGCTCGAGTCAAGGTCAGTTCTGTGCAAGTTTATTGGATATCCCAAATATTCGCGAGGGTATATCTTCTACCACTCCGAGGAACAGAAGGTGTTTGTTTCTCGACATGCCACCTTTTTAGAAAAGGGTTTTCTTATGAAAGAAATTAGTGCCAAGGAGGTTGAACTGGAAGATGTTCCAGCTATACAAACTACGACAGAAAATTTGGTGGAACCAGAGGATTCGATAGTACCCAACGAACCTCAGCCTCTCCGCCGATCTAGTAGGGTTTATCAGCCACCTGAGAGATACTATGGTTTTCTCGTTGATGGTGGGAGCGAGGATTGCATCATGGAATATGATGACCCAACTAGCTTCGAGCAGGCCATCACGAGTAGGGACTCTGTGAAATGGCTGGATGCAATGCGATCTGAGATGGAATCTATGTACACCAACAAAGTATGGACTTTGGAAGATGCTCCTAAAGGGGTAAAACCCATCGGGAGCAAGTGGATCTTCAAGAAAAAAATTGGTGTAGATGGAAAAGTTGAGACTTTCAAAGCTAGACTTGTTGCAAAAGGTTTTCGTCAACGACCAGGTGTGGATTATGATGAAACCTTTTCTCCAGTGGCTATGCTTAAGTACATCCGGATCCTACTTTCCATTATTGCATACCATGACTACGAAATCTGGCAGATGGATGTTAAGACCGCCTTTCTAAATGGTGATTTAGAAGAGAACGTGTACATGACTTAGCCAGAGGGCTTCGTGGATAATGGGAGCAGCGGGAAGGTGTGCAAGCTGCTTAAATCCATCTACGGGTTAAAGCAGCAATCCCGGAGTTGGAACATCTGTTTTGATGTGGTAGTCAAACAGTTTGACTTCATCAAAAACGTAGATGAGCCTTGTATATACAAGAAGGAGGCAGAGAGTAAGGTTGTCTTCCTCATATTGTACGTGGATGCCATACTCTTGATAGGAAATGATGTTCCTATGCTGCACTCAGTCAAGCTCTTCTTATCACAAAGATTCTCAATGAAAGACCTAGGTGATGCCTCCTACATCTTGGGGATTAAGATCTATAGAGATAGATCTAAACGGATACTGGGGTTGTCCCAATCCAGGTACATTGATACTATACTAAAGAGGTTTAGTATGGAAGATTCCAAGCGTAGGAATTTACCCACGATCACAGGACTCACTCTCTCCAAAGAGATGTCTCCCAAGACTGATTTGGAGAGAGCTCGCATGCAAGAGATAGCCTATGCCTCGGCAGTAGGCTCTATCATGTATGCGATGTTATGTACCAGAACTGATGTAGCACACTCACTAAGTGTAGTGAGTAGGTATCAAGCAGATCTAGGAGAGAGTCGCCGGACAGCTGTGAAAAACATTCTCAAGTACTTGAGAAGGACTAAAGAGATGTTCTTGGTGTATGGTAACGTTGAACTCCAAGTGGAGTCCTTTACCAATTCGAGCTTCCAGAGTGATAAGGACGACTCTAAGTCGGTCTCGGGATTTGACTTCTCAATTGAAGAAATAATTGGAAAATATTTACCCTTAATGGAGGGGCGGTTTGTTTTAAGAGTTCCAAGTAAGAAACCGTGGCTGACTCGACGATAGAGGCTGAAAACATCGCTGCCAACGATGCTGCCAAAGAGGCTGTCTGGATGAAGAAGTTCATTATCACGACCCGAAATTTGGCACGTGATGGCACTTAAAACCACGTAACGTCTACAGGCGTAACACAATTCAGGTAAGCCGAAACCCAGAAATCTAAACCATCAAAAGTAGTAAGTGATAAGAACATTGTTAAAAAGCTTTTGGGAATCTCGAGTAAAAATCTTTAAAGTTTAATTTCTTAAAATTTTGGCAGCACCTCCTTTGTAAAAACTAGCCTCGAAACGGGTACAAACATAAGATATAAATAAAGCATTCCCAAACGGGAGCAAATCACGCCCAAAGGCGGAAACAACTACCACAAGCATATATACGACGCCGTAGCAAAGAAATGGACAATATAGGGTGAAAACAACATAAAGGATAAACTGCATAATAAAATGCCGGCTCACACAAGCCCGACACCCAGAGTCACAAAATAATATACAATATCGTCCTCACATCTTGTCTCTAAGTCAATACATGAAGTGGTAGATGGAAAGTACTAGATGCAATAAGATATACAATGAACATCATCGGATAACTGCAAAAACCCACCCATAGCAAAACTACCCACAGTCAGCCGTAGCGGTATCCGCTGTAAAAAGATACAATAAGAAAGCCCTGCCGCGACTACTCTGAGGTCAACCTGCAAAACACTGTGGCACAACGGGGGTGAGTTGCCAACTCGTGAATAGTAAATAACATCATGCAGGTAATCTCAGGTATGCACGTACTGCGATAATCTATCACATGCAAACTGATAGTATAATATTGCAATATGTATATGCAACAGTCATGAAAGGTACTCTATCAGGTACTACTAATACATGAAGCAATACATATCAAATGAATGCTGAGTATGGGATAAAACATATCATCATCACGGAATCCTCATCGTGGAAAATTAGTGTCCATCAATGACACTCCAAATCCCAATACCTCAGGCACCGCATCCTCAGATTGGCCCTCATATCCTGTAAGTCTCATAGAACCTGAGTGTCTAACATCGACACTCGAAAATATCATGGAAACTAGTGTCCAGCATCGACACGTAAATCCTCATATAATAAGCTCTGTTTGTGGGATCGGCCCGCGGCTCCGGCAGAACGGGTCGGCCTATATCCATCTCATGACTCCAGTCGGTATCCTCCAGATATCCACCGAGTCCAAATACTATCACCGGTAGGTAGTAGTCCCTCTGCCAGGCTCATCGGCTAATCTATCGACATCCCTTTCTTGCCCCGGGGTACCATACCGGGTCCACCATGTACCCGCAAACGGCCGCATCCACTCCTTGCATCGGGTTTCTAACATAAGTCTCAGAACCGAGAAAACTCTGTTGGAGATAGTGCCCTCAGAGTCAATTATTAGGTCACAGGTACGTGATTGTAATGATTGAGGGAGGACCTATCCCGGTAGGACAGTCTTACTCGAGATGATAGTATGCTATCTGGTTTACCTTTATCATCGTGTACTGCTTTAGGTGACCTGACACGTCGCTATTACACGTTGATAGAGCCCTTAGGATTCTTGCTTGACCACCAGCAGTATGAGGGCGATCATATAAGTGGGAGCTGGGGGTCTATAAGCTTATCCTTAAAAGGTCCCTAGTCATGGGAGTTTCGAGACTGGGCATCGATACTCCATTAGTAGACTAGTGTATACAGTCGAGACCCCGACGAGGGGCGGTGGCCGGTCTCACAAGCCACTGGTGTCAGTTGGATCACCTAAGATGTATACAGGTGCTCATTGGGTTATGAGTACACCGGACAGGACTCGCCGGGAACATGCTAGTTGGTCATATACCAGACGTCATATGGCAGTTCCCTGGTGACATGTGTGCAGGTTAGTTCATCGACCTGGGGATCGTCATTTGTCTCGTGTGAGTTCCCACTGTACTTTGATTACTACCCTACCACGGCTCAAAGGAGTCGTGCAAACAGGTTTTAGTTGGGTACAGTCCCAAGCCACATGGAGGCAGTGAGCGTATCTTCAGGGGTTCGTCTCTCCCGGTATTGGGGGTGAGGTCGTGCTGTGTCTAGGAGAGCCATTACACAAAGTCCTTGGCCAAGGCAAGGAGATTTACTGGTAGGTATTCCAGTAGTATCTCAGGGTGTTCTGGGCTACACTCCGACATGACTTGTACCGGTTTTGGGGGTCTGACTTTTACCAACCCCCTAGGCCCGCCATGCGATGCTCATAGACGAACGGACCGGACTGCACGGATATTGTCACTGACAGGCTCAGTAGGGTTGTCTGGCTGAGTTCACTCACAGACATCCCTTTTAGTCAGTACCTGGTAGCCCGTTACGTATTGGCTTATACCTCTGACGTGCTAGTGGTTAAATCCACAACCAAGGTGTTGACGAGTCTTTAGAGTCCCCCACATTCTGTTACTCAGCTTTCGGGCGAAAGGTTGTAGAGGCCGTATGGAGATATGGCAAGGTCCGATCAGATACGTGCGGTATTGCACGGATCAGGATCGGACAGTTTGTACTATAGGCCGTATGGTTATATGGCAGGGTTCGATCAGATACGTGCGGTATTGCACGGATCAGGATCGAACAGATATTACTAGCCGGCTTTGGTATAAGCCGGATCCTAGTATAGTACAGCGTAGACTTTGTCTCATTGCATTTGTATTTCGGTCGAAATACAAATGCGGGTGTGTATGCACAGTATCGGGGTTTTCCTGTAATTTATTACGGGACCAGCTTTATGGAGTTGCCAGTTTGCTTTCCGTTTCGGCCGATTTCCATTGTTCCGTTCATTGGCCGAAGTTTTGTGGAGGGGGCTTTTGCTTTTTGTTGCATCATGATGAGAGCTCCATACCTTGACCTTTTTGACTTGACTACTTCATGATGGCTTGACTTTGTAAGCATCATGGTTGTTGATGATTTGTGTGTTGAGTGTGGGTTTTGTGATTTGGTGATGGTATTTGGGAATGGGCCGGCCACTGTTTGAGGTGATGAGTGAATGCATTATTTTGTATATGGTGGAAATGGGATTAATTTGTTGGAGTGAGGTTTTATATGTGTGGGGCCGGCCATGATTTCCAGGGAGAGAGAGAGAGGTTTAATTGTGTGATAATATTCCTTCATGATATTTTTGGTGGGCCATCCCTTTTGTGAGTGTGCTGGAGTGAAACATAAAGGAGATGAGGATTAATTTAGAGAGAAGGCTTCATTCATTTCCAGTGAGCACAAAAAATGCATCTGGCCGAGCTCCTTTTTGATGGCTTGCTCCATTTTTCTTCAAGCCTTCATGAGAATCATTGTGCACAAATTCCTCCCTCATGGCAACTATCCTAAACCCCAAAGAGACAACTATACTACACATTCTACAGCAAATCTTGGGCACGTCGACTAGCCAGCTTCGTGCCCGAGTTGCCTCGGCATTGAGGTGGGAGCCCGTAAAAGAAGTAGGCGATGTGGTGCCCTTCCGGCGAGGAGGCGACGACCGGAGTTTCCGCAGGAGATCGGGATGACGACGAGAAGACCGGAGGACTCGGATCACTCGGTATATCTCTTCCCTTTCTATTAGTAGCTTAGACTTGTTAATGGTTACGATCCGGATGTTTAGTGCGCGGTGGTGCCGGTTTGCTAAGTCCGCAAAATTAAAGTTTTTCACCGCTTCCGCATTCCGGCGTCGGATTGACGGCCGGGGCGCCGCCGTGCACTTACAGTGGTATCAGAGCCTCGCCATTAACTTAGTCTAGCCTGGTGTAGTGTGTTTTTCTGTTTTGATCGATCGAATGTTCCAAAACTACATTTTTGTTAGCATCAGTTTCTGTTGAAAATTTTTGGTCTCGAAAAATTTTTCAGGTGATTGCAGAATGATGTACAGAGTACCCTAAGACCACTGGAAAATTTTGGTTGCCTGAACCCTCCGTACGACCGCTGAACCGCGGCCATAACCCCTTGTTGGCCGCGGTTCCGCCGCAAGTATTTGGGTTCAGCTCACCAGCTTTTTCCAGAGGGCTTGTGGGCTTAAAATATGGGTTTTGGTATATTAACATTGGGCCCAGAATTTCTTTAACTGCTACAGTATTGCTTGGGGGCCCACTTGTTAAAATTTGATTGATCGGATATTTTAAACACATTATTTCACAGTATTTACATTATATCTGCGACCGTGAATATCACTCGATCGGTAAATCCTGTCTAACTGCTATAGCCCGGTTAGACGGATTTGCGAACGTGACTTTCACGTTGATGTTTTGTTTTTGCTGTGATGTTGCGGATCGGTCGTGGGGGATAGCCTGGATGCAATGCTAGTACAGTTGTGGTAGTATTATGTACATTTGATATTGCGGGGCGAGCGTCCGACATGTGGACTGCCGTCACTGCCTGTTTGTATTATTATTTTGGGGCACGACCTGGTTGCGGTCGATGTACCCGTTGTATGTATATTTTACTTTCTGTACTAGGATTACCCCGCGGAGGGGTGCACGGACAGCCGGGTTCTAGAGGGCAACAAGCCCGCATCTCATGGCATTGAGACGGAGGAGGCTTCACTCTAGGATTGGCGGGCTATTCGCCGCACTCGTAGGGGGTACAGGTTGACCCAGGAGGGGTGCCCAAGTTACCGGATTCCGTGAAGTGCTGGGTGGTCCATTCACGTTGCTGAAGGGGGCTGCCTCGCTTCAGGTTTTGGCGGGTAACTTGCCGCGCCCGTAGGGGTCTAGGATTTCATTGCATAGGCTATCCACACGACCAGGGGAACGTCGGGTTTCAGTAGTGGCTCTGTGAAACCCGGGGATCCCAGATATCTGTATTGTTTCTGTGATGCTGTACATTTTCTGTGATGTTGCATTTTTTTCACGCCTTGAGCGAAATATAATATATTGGTATATATATTAGTAGATGTTGTATATGTTTTTCATCCGCGCTAGTCCAGTCCCCGCTCTGTCGTTAGTTAGCTAACCTAACGGGTAATGACGGGACCCAGTGGCGAATGCAGATGGCATATACGTACATCAGTATATTTTCGTTCTTTTTGGTGTGATCAATTGATGGGACTGCATTGATTCGGATCAATGCAAGTTTAAAAAAAAACAAACCTAATCTGATGTTGTTGGAACACTTTTCAAAAAGCTGTTATTGCAAGGACGTTCACTTTTGTTTTGCATCGTGGTATTCAGTTGGAATATCCTGCTCCTCAGTCGACGAGGCAAGGGCCGAGATCCCTTCACCGGGAGTGACCCCTTGGACAGAAGTTTGCGTCAGGGCATTAACTTCACTATAGCCGATTACTTTTGCTTTGCATCGCGGTATTCATTTGGAATATCCTGCACCCCATTCTACGGGGAAAGAGCCGAGATCCCTTCACCGGGAGTGACCTCTTTAGCAACGGTTTTCGTCACTATATTTTTAAAAGCTATCCGTTCCTTCAATGATATCAAGTTCATTACGTTAAAGGTTTTCGCCAGAAACCATTCGTAGCCCTCCGTCGTTTCAGACGGGTAGCACGTAGTATTCATGCTATGTTTGTTGACCTTCGTCAAGGCATAGTGTATGGTAGCTGCTTGTTACCTTTCTGCTGCATAGGTAGATGCGTTGGTTTGGGACAGTCGTATAGCCTTGTTGACCTTCGTCAAGGGCTTGTACGGGTGGATTCAAATTAACCTGGATAATGACGGGTAGAACTTAACATGTGACTTATGATTTGTTGACCTTCGCCAAGGTCATAAGAGCATGGGGCAGAAATCACATCGGGAGTTTCAAAAGTACTGAAACTTGCCAGATATGCGCATACCTTCTGGAGTGTGATACCGTGAGCGGATTCCGTCACGTTGTCATGCGATGAGAGTTGGATCCCGATTCCCACTGATGAGTTGGTATACTCCTCGGGTAACCCCGACTAATTCTTCTTTCAGGTTTGGAGGAGAATTTGAGGTACAGTGGGAGGATTCCAGATTAGATAAATTGGTGACCATTCTGATCTAGGTTAGAGTGCACGCTGAGTGTTTCTTTTCTCTCTCTCTTTGGCAGCGACCATTGACCCGACCCTAAGACTTTGACTCAGTGACCAAGTTGACCGAACCTTCTTAAACACCGGCTTTTGGATTGTCAGAGTTGCAAACCTCATTGCCACTCCTACTTTTACCCTTTTCTCCAGGACACCCCGTTTTACTACGAACGTCCACTTCCATTGGACAAAACCATCGTATGGTTAGATACGAACTCGAAAGAATTTATTCGAGGATGGTTTCCGGTTCTGGAGAAAACGGATAGGATTATTCAGTTGTCTTTTCCTTTTACCCTCTCTCAGGTTACGAGTACTCCTTGGTTTAGGGGTAGTACACCTATTACGCAAATTGGATTGTCTTCTTCCAAACCTTAGGCTGGTGCCGACCGGTAGGGAATGAAGAAAACCAATTAGCATAACAATGGTGTGCAGAAGGTATTAAGTTCAGACAAAGCAAGGGATTAGTAAGAGGGCAAAGTAAATTGCAACAGATATTCACGACCAAACCAAGTATTTCGTTACCACTCCCACATCACCTTTGTATTTCTCCAGGACACTCCGTATCACTACGAAGATCCACAGTTTATTTAGATACTCCATCGTATGGTTATATACGAACTCGAAAGGAACTTGTTCCAGCTCGGGGATGGATTCTGGTTCAGGAGAAATAGGAATAAGATTTATTCAGGTGTCTTATATCTTCACCCTCTCTCATTGCGAGTGTTCCTAGGATTGGGACAGTACACCCATTATGCTTATTGGATAGTCTTCTTCCAAACCATAGGCTGGTGCCGAACGGTAGGGAAGGAAGAAAACCATTTGGCCTAAAGGGGTGTGCAGAAGGTAATGACTAAAGACATATGAAGGGATTTGGAGAGGTGGCAAAGAATTATACGGTTACAGTTGTGAATCTGGATAATGGAAAGGGCATTACTAGGAATACCAAGATACCCCATCGAAACATTTCAATGTTTCAGTTTCACTGTGTACTGTTAAAGGAAAACTGATTTCCCAGTTAAGCACTTGCTCCAGGGTATGTATTTACCAGGTACGATTCTCACATCTGTATGGTTTTACAGATGATGAGTGGGAGTAAGTTATTGGGAATTGGGTAATTATCCTCATTATATCGGGATTCGTTGTAATCGGTGATATTTGAGGAAATCACCTGGGCTGTTTGCCGGTTGGCAAATGTTTGGTTTTGAATATCCGCAGTTATGCACCAATTTCAAATTGATATATCTGTACGTCTATTTTCATAGAGTGAGATATACCTTTCTGAAATTATGTCTACGACATTTACCTATATCAGTGGATGGTTAGGTAAGGAGCATTAAACAGCGGTGTAATTCTTCTTAACCATAAGTACAGTTTTCAACCTACGACACACAGTAAATGAGTTATCAGACTCAAGGGACTTATGCAGAGTATTGTATGTTGTCCAGGGTCCATCAGGACAGAGGGGTTGGTCCTCGTACTATATTCGGTTTACTTATGACTTCTCTAGTTTTTAGACAGGTGTTTCGCGGAAACACAGGGTCTGAATTTTGAGAAGTTATAGGTATTTGAATAGAGTAGAGAACCAGGTGTAGCAAGTATCGGGATTCTTCAAAGTGATCGAAGATGTAGATACTTGTCAATGGTATTCAGTTGATAGTAATGATTAAGAGAAATTGCTTCTCTTTCAGGTTACTCATAATTGGAAGCATTCCTAAGTTGGGTAACGCTGATCAGGCCTTCTTCCATTTAGTTGACATGCACTGGAGACAGCTGCATGATTTGAATCTGGTTCAATTAAATCAGTGCCTCTGGTCCTATATTGGATATAGAACAGTTCGTATCTTAACGATGTTAAGGTACGGGGAGTTGTCCGGATTATGCTTAAAACCAGACTCTGGATAACTCAAGGCACGTTTCTGTAATGGCTGTTTGTGGGTTGACCCAGGCTATGACGCGGGTTGACTTTCTACCATCTGGATGAACAATAGCAATATTGTTCTAGACTCGCCACAGTTTTATTAAAAATGGATTTTTTCAGAAAACAGTAGTGGGAGTATGGTAGAACTGGAAGTGATTCCAGAACCACAAACGATTACTGAAGATTTGATAAGGAACCTAAAGATTCAATCCGGTTTGACATTCCATTGGCCACTCCGCAGATAAGGTGGGTAACTTCAGGCACCCGAGAGGCACTACGGTAGCCTCAAGGACGGTGACAGGGAAGTTCTTGTTTACCCACAATTGCCATTGCTGTTGTTCCAGGTTACGAGACCCGGCGGGAGGATGAGTATAGCGTCGTTCTAAACCAGTTTTAGAAGTGTACGTCTATATGACTCTGCCAGAGGGTTGTCATAGTCAGTGGGAGCAGCGGAAGCATTGGTGGACAGGTTGCTTATGTCTATTTATAGACTAGAGCAGATGTAGTGGAGATAGATCATCTATTTCTGACGTGACAGTCATGGGTTTGACTTCATCAGAATAGGGGATGGATCTGTTAAGAAGGTAGTAGGGTGTGATATCCTGGTATTTGGATGATATACAGAGAGTAGGAAAAGAAACTCCTACACTACAATCGGTTATACTTTGGTCGTCACACAGTGGTTTCTCCACAAAGGAAATGGATTTTATATCTGACATACTGGTTACTAGATCTATGGTTTTAGATCTAGATTTGGGTGGTTTCCCAATCAGGGTACTTGACAGCATTCTAAGAGTATTTAGGATGGACGACTCCTGGCACGGTAGTGTACCTGCAGGTAATGGAGTCACCCTCTCCAAAGGTGTCTTACAGACTAAAGGGGAGAGGGACGTGCATGATTGGCAGATCACTTGCTCAGGCAATTGAGTCAATCGTGAGATGTCAAGGTACCACACCAGATGTTGTTCTTGCACTAGATGCAATAAGTTGACATTAATCCAATCCTGGAGAAACGGTTGGAAGCAGTTTTAGAACATAAGTAGATGTTCTAGGGATATGATAACGACAGCCTTATTCAGGAGACAGTTATCATTCCAGGCTTCCAAGGTGACATGGACGACAAGGAGGTTGTCAGAGTTATAGTTTTCCTTCTGATGAGGGGCAGTATTTTGGACAGGTGGTCCAAGGCAATACTGAGGGAGGCATGGCGCGCAGGATACTGATTAAGTTCAGTTGACGATACAGTCTAAGAAGTTTGGATTTGGAGTTCATTTATGAGCTAGGTCCCATCAGACATCCAGACATATTCTGAGACAGGTATTGCTCTTTTCGGGAGATGGCTTTCTCCGCGAACTTGAGATATAGAGAGACATAGAAAGAAACAACTAAGCGGATCCACTCACTGAGGCTATTCCTCGAACGCAATAGTTTCGCAAACGAGCTTTGTGAGACTGACTAGTAGAGGAGTTGGGTGTTCGGTATCACACGGGCTGTGAGTATGCGACATCGCAATAATTAGCCTTGAGTGCAAGTGGGAGATTGTTGGAGATAGTGCCCTCAGAGTCAATTATTAGGTCACAGGTACGTGATTGTAATGATTGAGGGAGGACCTATCCCGGTAGGACAGTCTTACTCGAGATGATAGTATGCTATCTGGTTTACCTTTATCATCGTGTACTGCTTTAGGTGACCTGACACGTCGCTATTACACGTTGATAGAGCCCCTAGGATTCTTGCTTGACCACCAGCAGTATGAGGGCGATCATATAAGTGGGAGCTGGGGGTCTATAAGCTTATCCTTAAAAGGTCCCTAGTCGTGGGAGTTTCGAGACTGGGCATCGATACTCTATTAGTAGACTAGTGTATACAGTCGAGACCCCGACGAGGGGCGGTGGCCGGTCTCACAAGCCACTGGTGTCAGTTGGATCACCTAAGATGTATACAGGTGCTCATTGGGTTATGAGTACACCGGACAGGACTTGCCGGGAACATGCTAGTTGGTCATATACCAGACGTCAGATGGCAGTTCCCTGGTGACATGTGTGCAGGTTAGTTCATCGACCTGGGGATTGTCATTTGTCTCGTGTGAGTTCCCACTGTACTTTGATTACTACCCTACCACGGCTCAAAGGAGTCGTGCAAACAGGTTTTAGTTGGGTACAGTCCCGAGCCACATGGAGGCAGTGAGCGTATCTTCAGGGGTTCGTCTCTCCCGGTATTGGGGGTGAGGTCGTGCTGTGTCTAGGAGAGCCATTACACAAAGTCCTTGGCCAAGGCAAGGAGATTTACTGGTAGGTATTCCAGTAGTATCTCAGGGTGTTCTGGGCTACACTCCGACACGACTTGTACCGCTTTTGGGGGTCTGACTTTTACCAACCCCCTAGGCCCGCCATGCGATGCTCATAGACGAACGGACCGGACTGCACGGATATTGTCACTGACAGGCTCAGTAGGGTTGTCTGGCTGAGTTCACTCACAGACATCCCTTTTAGTCAGTACCTGGTAGCCCGTTACGTATTGGCTTATACCTCTGACGTGCTAGTGGTTAAATCCACAACCAAGGTGTTGACGAGTCTTTAGAGTCCCCCACATTCTGTTACTCAGCTTTCGGGCGAAAGGTTGTAGAGGCCGTATGGAGATATGGCAAGGTCCGATCAGATACGTGCGGTATTGCACGGATCAGGATCGGACAGTTTGTACTATAGGCCGTATGGTTATATGGCAGGGTTCGATCAGATACGTGCGGTATTGCACGGATCAGGATCGAACAGATATTACTAGCCGGCTTTGGTATAAGCCGGATCCTAGTATAGTACAGCGTAGACTTTGTCTCATTGCATTTGTATTTCGGTCGAAATACAAATGCGGGTGTGTATGCACAGTATCGGGGTTTTCCTGTAATTTATTACGGGACCAGCTTTATGGAGTTGCCAGTTTGCTTTCCGTTTCGGCCGATTTCCATTGTTCCGTTCATTGGCCGAAGTTTTGTGGAGGGGGCTTTTGCTTTTTGTTGCATCATGATGAGAGCTCCATACCTTGACCTTTTTGACTTGACTACTTCATGATGGCTTGACTTTGTAAGCATCATGGTTGTTGATGATTTGTGTGTTGAGTGTGGGTTTTGTGATTTGGTGATGGTATTTGGGAATGGGCCGGCCACTGTTTGAGGTGATGAGTGAATGCATTATTTTGTATATGGTGGAAATGGGATTAATTTGTTGGAGTGAGGTTTTATATGTGTGGGGCCGGCCATGATTTCCAGGGAGAGAGAGAGAGGTTTAATTGTGTGATAATATTCTTTCATGATATTTTTGGTGGGCCATCCCTTTTGTGAGTGTGCTGGAGTGAAACATAAAGGAGATGAGGATTAATTTAGAGAGAAGGCTTCATTCATTTCCAGTGAGCACAAAAAATGCATCTGGCCGAGCTCCTTTTTGATGGCTTGCTCCATTTTTCTTCAAGCCTTCATGAGAATCATTGTGCACAAATTCCTCCCTCATGGCAACTATCCTAAACCCCAAAGAGACAACTATACTACACATTCTACAGCAAATCTTGGGCACGTCGACTAGCCAGCTTCGTGCCCGAGTTGCCTCGGCATTGAGGTGGGAGCCCGTAAAAGAAGTAGGCGATGTGGTGCCCTTCCGGCGAGGAGGCGACGACCGGAGTTTCCGCAGGAGATCGGGATGACGACGAGAAGACCGGAGGACTCGGATCACTCGGTATATCTCTTCCCTTTCTATTAGTAGCTTAGACTTGTTAATGGTTACGATCCGGATGTTTAGTGCGCGGTGGTGCCGGTTTGCTAAGTCCGCAAAGTTAAAGTTTTTCACCGCTTCCGCATTCCGGCGTCGGATTGACGGCCGGGGCGCCGCCGTGCACTTACAAACTCATGGTGGACGCACTGAAATATCATATCAAGAGAAACCGGATTTTTCAAACAATGCATAATTTCTTGAAATACCACGGTCCTCAAATCCAGAAAATCACATGAAATCCATATCTCAATGCGTAAATCCATGAAGTATAATATATGCAACATAAAACAGTAATATGAGCATAACAAGGGAAAACCGCTAATTAAATGCATCAAATTATTAAATATATCATGCGGTTTCCAATTTCTCCGAAATCCAATGCAACATCATATAAAGGTGAACATGTAGCTATAGCAAGGTATATGTGTAAGCATGTAGGTATGCATGTATGCTATATTTCATATGCATAATGGAAATGAGAATCAATGTCTCAATGTCACTAACCAATACAATATCACATATGTATATGTGTTGTGCGTGTCATGGCAATTACCGACGATGTGTGTGTAGCATACAATTAGTGCTCGTGCAACATGAACCGCCAATAATAGTGCAGTGCCCAATGGGTACAAGTCCATGCACAACAAGTAATAATATGCAATGAAGTTCATGCACAATATCTGTGTACATATACTTATAATTAATAATCATATCATTGAATCTAGCCCAGATGCATAACGCCATACAGGTGATTCCCCCGTAGATGTTAAATCTACTCACTGATGATCTTGAACTAAGTAAAGCCAACCACTTGCTTTCCTTTCTTCGCGGCGTCCGAAGTCCCCGCCTGCGATCCTAAAATCATATAACAACATAACAAGTGCATTTTAGAAATCGACCAATAACACGTACAAACTACGTTTGACCGACGCACCAACCCCAATCAAACACTTAAGTGTTCGTCTAGTGGCTAACGTGCGTAGCGACACCCCGAAACCAACCCAGGTGCAGCAGCTACACAAAATATACAAACCGTGTTGGATAACGTAATGCGCGTAGTCGAAACACTAGAAACAAGCAAAGTGATCCCAGATTTTGCTACACAAACAATTGGTGTAAGTTGCAAGTTCCACGAGACTACATACAATCCTAGAGACCCCTAGAACAAGGCACAACCCATCATTTCCAAGTCTGGCCGCAAATTGCGGCCAGAAGCAATAAAATTGCGGCCAAGTTTTTAGGGAATGTTCTCAGATTTTAGGGTAGCTTCTAGGTCACAAAACTAGGTCACTGTAATGGAAACTTTTCCAACAAACACCTGGTTTTATAGTAGATTCATCCGAGACCCAAATCAATCCTAAAATACGATATATGCACAAAAACTATACCTTTAGTGTTCTAGACAACAATTACAAGGCAACACATCAATAAAAACACCTACTTTACAGTTAGAGATCACTACCTACCACACTTTCTCAAAAGATCCTAGCTTTCCAAGCTCTAAGGGATCCTAGTGGCTAAAACTTAACTTCAGAAGTGATGTAGTGGTATTTTAATGAAATTTTGCAAGCTTTTGTGAAGAAAAGGTAAGGGTTTCAGTTGAGGGAAGAAGAGAAGAGGAATAATTGAGAATGAGAGAGAGTGAGAGGAGAATGAGATGGAATGAGAGTGTGAGGTGTGATAAGGATGAGAGGGTGAGTGTTGGATGGGTGTACCCTTACACTTACTCTCTCCCTCTCCATCATTAATGCAAGCATACTCATCTCCATGAGTCATCTTTCCACCTCCCCCCAATCCAAAACAAGAGGATAACTCACACACAAATATCTAAGTGCAAGGTTAATCATGGCATGGATTAGTTTAAGGTGTCATGATCACTAAACAAAGTTAACACTAAACAACCCCCATGTTAACATGCAAAAGTGTGTAAGCAAAAACAAATAATAATAAAATATTGATTAATCTTTATAAAAAGCGAGAAAACTATTTTGGTACACTTTTACTGAAAAACCGCATTATCGCTTAATTAACACTAATCGCATTCTAAGGTGTTACAATCTCCCCCCTTAAAGAAATTCGTCCCCGAATTTAAAATTCTTACTATGCGTACCTTAAGAGAGATGAGTGAAAATCTTCCACATCTCGCTCGCAGCCTCCCAAGTGATCTCCTCACTAGATGGGCTACGCCAAAGAACCTCCACAGATGGCAAGACTTTTGACCGAAGTTTCTCCACCTATCGATCCACTATAACTATCGGCTGCTTGGTGAACGAAAGATCGCGTCCAAGTTAAATGGTCTGGTGCTGAATCATGTGAGTAGGGTCATGAAGGTATTTGCGAAGTATCGACACAAGGAATATGGGGTGAACATCCGGAAATCTGGACGGAAGTGCCAAACGATAGGCAACGGTACCGACTCGCTCAAGGATTTCAAAAGGACCTACAGTTCTGGGACTAAGTTTTCCTTCATCAGAGAAATCCGTAGGAATACATGATCCCCCACTACGAACTCAAGCCTGCGACGACGACGGTCGGCATAAGACTTCTGTCTGCACTGGGCTGCTCTCATCCTATCTTGAATCAACTGGATCTACTCCGTAGTCTCTTGAACTAGCTGGGGTCCAAAAATCCTGCTCTCGCTGAGTTCGGTCTAACAGACTGGCGATTGACACTATTTACCATACAAAGCCTAAAAAGGTGTCATCTGAGTCGTCTCCTGATAACTGTTATTGTAGGAGAACTCTA
Source organism: Agapanthus africanus (assembly GCA_030015575.1). Taxonomy (NCBI): domain Eukaryota; kingdom Viridiplantae; phylum Streptophyta; class Magnoliopsida; order Asparagales; family Amaryllidaceae; genus Agapanthus; species Agapanthus africanus. The sequence continues at coordinate 396,379,488 of CM057341.1, read as the reverse complement.
TCAATGGCAAGTGACGATCCCAACTGCCAACTGAAGGGTTGCCTAGCACGGCAGCAAGGTTTAAGGAGGTATCGTCCATGCCAAATTAAAAATTTGCCGTTCTAGCTAACCCTAACATAGAATCGTATACTAGAAATCCGACAAAATAAAATGCAAAAATACAACCTTTGTAGACCGGTCCTTCACTTCATTAGCTCTGTGTAGTCGTCCCTTCACTGTGATCATGAACTTCTGGACTCTAGAGAGCCTCCCATGAAGAAATGAACATGCGTGCATCGAAGTCTTCGAGGCCGAAAATGATCTACGTCGAGGAGACACTAACCCAAGCTATCTCTTCACTAATTGTGGAATTAGTGAAGAAAACACCGTATACTAAATGGCAAGTAGTAATGGATGATGAAGTAGGAATTTTTTTCACTTTAGAAATCATTTTCTCACATTATTTTCTCACTTATCTAAAAGCTAGCAAGCTTTTCTCAATGAAGAAGAAGATGAATAATGAGCAAGAGAGAATGAACTCATGAGGTGAGAAAATAAACCATGGTGAGTATATGACACACACTAACCCTTGTAGAGAGTTAACCATGGCTAGCTATGATGGTTGGGTTTATAAATATCTTAAGCTAAACAAAAATAGAAGACTAAGTCAATGCAACCATAAGCTTCTCAAAGCTTCTTGCCATGACAAAGTCCAACTCATTTTTGAATAACTTTAAATAAATAAAACCTAAGATAATCCTTAGCATGGTGTAAGTCATACACACCCATGTCCATGCATCATCAAGCATGACACAAAATAATGTACACTTGCATATATCACATATATACAATGTGCACAAACCAAGTGAGAAAAGAAATCTTAAGTGAATTAATATTAGTTAATGTAATTTAATATATCAAATATATAATTATACATTAAATTATTAAATCAACAATTGATTTAATAATATGGCTATATTACATATAACCCACTAATATCAAATGCAACAACTTATCGAGTCAACACTTGATTCGATAACCCGGCTATATCAAATATAACCGACCTATGTCACATGTCACGAGAATAGAATACAGTATCACATATCGTATTAATCTCGGTCTCGCACATACCACATATGCGCTCCTACTCTGTTTCGTTTGAGCCAGGAAACCTCTGTGTAGGACTCTAAAGACTTGTCAATACGCCGGCAGTAGGTGATGATCATATCAAACACCCACAAGCCGCAAGCGGTTTGCTAAACGTAACGGCCACCCGGGTATTGAGCGATCAGAAGATCAACAAGAAAGCCTACTCGCACTTCTGTGAATCCAATCAGTAACACTACCGTACAGTTCGGTCTCTTCGCTTGATATGTCGCATATCTCGTCTAGGGGTGGTAAACGTCAGACCCCAGTAACTTGATAAGTCGTGTCGATATTAGGCTCATAACGGGTCGAGAAACTACCGATAACACTTACCAGTATATCTCTGAAGCAACCCTGGCCAGGGACTTCCTGTTATAGCCAATCGAGCACAGCGCAATATCAACTCCCAATACCGAGAGAGACGAAACCCTTCCTATTACTCATTGCCTCCATGTGATTCGGGACTGTACCCAAAAGCCACCGTTTTGCACATTCTCTTGAACGTGGTAAGGTGGAAATCAAAGCACAGTGGGAATCACATAAGACTCTATGACGATCTCGGGTCTACAGACTAACCTGTACCAGTGTCACCAGAGAACTGCCATCTGACGTGAGGTATAATACCATCTGGGAGTTCTCGGCGAGTCCCTCCAGTGTACCCAGTCTCCACTGAGCGCCCATCTACTGTCTCTGATGTCAAACACTAATAGATATGGGATCATCCATCGCCCATCTACATGGGTTGAGCAGCTATACGCTAGTCTACTCTTGTATATAGATGCTCTGTCTTGATACACCCTCGACTATGAACTTTTGAAGGATGTACTTGGCGACTACTATGTCCCCACTAGTATGATCTGCATCATAATCCTGGTAGTCAAGTACCCATCCTAAGGGCTTTATCAATATGTAGCATAGAGACAATCAGTGTACACGTTTAGATAAAGTGCAACCAGATAGCATACTGTCATGTCGAGTAAGAAAGTCCTCCTTATAAATGTCCAAGCATCCACTACAATATACATCGTATGTACAGTAATGGCCTCTAGGGCATACATATAACTAACAATCTCCTACTTGCACTAGGGCCATCTGCTGCAGTATCCAATACCCAACAATCAGCAGTGGTTGTAGCATCTCATACTCAACCATCCCATAAAAGTCTCTCCTGGGAATAGGCCTTTGTGAGTGGATCCGCTGTGTTGTCCTCTGTAGTCTACTCTCCTATCCTCGATCACTCTCGAGATCATCCATCTCCATGATCAGGTGATATTGCCTAAGAATATGTCTGGATCACTGATTGGACGCGGGTTCCTAGGCATAAGACATAACTCCATTGTCACACAATAGTAGGAACGAAGTTCATCTCATGAACTTATATACATCCAGACCGCCTCTTTGGTAACATCCTTGGTAGCAATGTATCCAGCCTTTATCGTCTAGTTTGTCATGGCATCTAGCTTGGAACTCTTCTAACATACCGTCCCTCCACTGAGGGTAAAGACAATGCCTGTGACTGACATTCAGTCGACCTTACCACCCTAGAAGCTATCCAGTGATTCTTCCCAGGATCGATTGATACCATCTCACTGCACCTAGTGAGAATCCTAACATCCACTTAGATCTATCTCAGAGATCCAAAACCCAGGATTTAGGAGGTATCACCTTGATCCTATATAGAGAATCCTTATGATAAGAGAAGATTGACCGAGTGTAGCATAGGAAATTCCTTTCCTATCAAGAGTATGTCATCCACGTACAATACGAGGATCACCACCACACTCCCTACTACCTTTTTGTATATACAAGGTTTATAAACTATTTTGATGAAGTCAAACTCTTTGACTACCACATCAAAACAGATGTTCCAACTCGGCGATGCCTGCTTTAACCCGTAAAGCAACTTGCACACGTTTCCGCTGCTCCCACTGTCTACGAAGCCCTCTGGCTGTGTACTTATAGACGCCCTCTTCTAAATCACTATCTAGAACAGCAGTCATGAAACCTAACCGCCAAATATCGTAGTCATGGTATGTAGCAATGGCAAGTAGGATCCGGATGGACTTAAGCATAGTCATTGGAGAAAAAGGTTTCATCATAATCCACACCTGGTCAATGACTAGTACCTTTTACAACAAGTCTAGCTTTGAAAGTCTCAACTTTTCCATCTACACCAAGTAATCTTCTCAAGATATAGTTGCTCCTGATGGGGATTTAACCCTTCAGATATAGCAGCCAAAGTCCATACTTTGTTGGTGTATATGGATTCCATCTCGGATCGCTTAACATCCAGCCATTCTCACAGAGTCCCCACTCCAGATGGCCTGCTTGAAACTGGTTGGGTCATCATCTTATGATGCAATCCTTGCTCCCACTGTCATAGAAAAAACTGAAGTATCTCTCAGGTAGGTGAGGAACCCTACCAGATCGGCGGAGAGGCTGATGTTCGTCGGGAACTATTGAATCCTTCGGTTCTACCAAATTATCAACTGTAGTTTGTATAGCTGGAACTCCTTCCAGTTCTACCTCATGACCACTAATTTCTTCATAAGAAATTTCCTTCCCAAAAAGGTGGCATGCTAAGAAACAAAACACCTTTTGCTCCTCAGTGTGGTTGAAGATATTCCCTTGCGAATGCTTGGGATAACCAACAAACTTCCACATAACTAACCTTGCCTCGAGCTTGTCTGGATTTTGCTTTTGACATAGGCCGGACAACCCCAAATCTTAACTTACTTAAAATATGGGCTCTTCCCATACCATATCGCATATGGAGTGGTAGGCACCTGATTTGGTTGGAACCCTATTCAATAGGTATGCAACTTCACAAGTGCATAACCCTCAAAAAGGAAATCGGCAACTCAGTAGTACTCATCATAGAGCACACCATATCACATAGGGTGCGATTGCTCCGCCCCGATACACCGACGTGCTGTGGTGTATACGGAGGAGTAATGCTGAGAGAGAATCTCATTCTCCCATAGAATAGTCTAGGAATTCTGTGCTCAAGTATTCTCCTCTCTGATCTCATCATAGGACATAATACTTATACCCTTATTGGTTCTCTACTTCTAACTTATATTCTTTGAATTTCTCAAAAGCTTCAGACTTGTGTTTCAACAGGAACACATGTGCGAATCTTGAGAGATCATCAGTGAATGTAATGAAGTACAATGAACCAGTCCTGGCATGTGTAGACAGGGGACCTACATACATCATCATGTATCAATCCAAGAGTTCACTAACTCTTTCTCTGTTTCCAATAAACGGAGCTATGGTCATCTTATCTTTGTGACATGACTGGCAAGTTTCACAAGATGTAAATTCAAACTAATTTAAATATGCATCTTTATGTAACTTAGCTAGTTGGGTCGCATTGATATGACCTAGTCTATAATGCCTCAAGAAGGATTTGTTCATTTCTGAACTCTTCCTCTTGTGTGTGTTTTGTACGTTAAGAACTATGGTTTGATTTAGAACGTATATGCTTTTAGATAACGTGCCTGAACCGATCAACTCTTGATATAGGAAATGTTCAAAATATTATCCAACAATACAAAATTATATCCTTCTTTACTAAATAAAGAGACTGATATGATATTGTATATCAGGTTCGGTATCTAATAACATTCATTCAGAATCAATGTATTTGATAATACAGGGTGATAACTGCCAACTGCTTTGGCTGCAACAATTGCACCGTTTCTAACTCTTAAAAACTTATCACCCATTCTCAGTTCTCTACCTATCTGTAGCCCATGTAACAGTTTACATATATGGGATCCTGATCTAGTATCTCATACCTAGGACGTAAAGGAAACTGAGAAATAGTTCTCGGTATTGAATACATCCGAAGAAGATGCATCATCATGCATTTTCTTCGTTTGGGCGACACGGGAATCCTGGTAATCCCCTATTTCCTGCTCGATCTTATAACAATTATAAGTTGGAGCGGGACCAACGTTTCCCAGCTCAGTATAACAAGCGGGTTCAGTCAATACATCCATATTATTATCTTGATTAATGCGTGACATGGTCGCTACCTGGAGAGAGAGAGAAGAAAACACTCAGCGTATGCTCTTGCAAGATTAGATTGGTTATTATTTTATCTAATCAGGATGTCTCCCACTGTTTTAATCAAATCTACCTTCAAACCCTAAATGGTAAGACTAGCCGGGATTAATTACACCCTACGAGTTCGCCAATCTTTCGGCTAGGCCAGTGTCGGTACTTTGAGGAAGGTTCCCCATGCTTTCGCACGGACATAATTAAAATAAACCTCATTTTCCCAGAGGCATAACCCCGTTGACACCTTTCTAGACATCTACTTGATCAGCTAATTGTAATGTGTAAAACTCTCCCAGGACTAACTCTTACTCACAGTGGGTATCGGGATCCAACTATCTCATAGAAGATATGCAATCTCATTGTAAATTTCAACACTTGAAATTCCCGATAATATTTTGCCCTTAGCAACTTATGACCATAACAAGGTCAACAAATCATAAGCGCTAGCGAAGTTCAACCCGTCATTTCCTGATTGAATTAAACCCACCCGCACGACCCTTAACAAGGTCAACAAAGTCGCACGACTACCCTAATCCAATCGCATCATATGCTTATGCAGATAAGCACTAATCTGCTGCCACACACTACGCCTTGACAAGGTCAACAAACACAGCACGAATACTAACTATTACTTATCTGAAATGACGGAGGGCTACGACAGGTTTTTAAGAAAACCTTTTGTGTAATGAACTTGGTATCGTCGTAGAATCGAGTGATTTTTAAAAGGAGTGTTTTTGAGGCCTTTACTAATTTTACTAAAGAGGTCACTCCCGGTGAAGGGATCTCGGCTCTTTCCTCATCGAATGAGGTGCAGGATATTCACAATACCACTATGCAAAGAAAAAACTATAAAAGCGAACAAAAGACAAACCGAGTTTGTAGCATCTGCTAGTTTCGCTTAAGAGGTCACTCCCGGTGAAGGGATCTCGGCTCTTTCCTTATCGAATAAGGTGCTGGATATTCTACAAGGAATACCGCTACGCAAAGCAAGAACTAGAGCTACCAGTTTTCGAGACAAGTTTCTACAACATCTTTAGGTTTCTTTGATTTCATTAATCTCATTAATGAAGTCCCATTTATTATGCTTCCCAAGCATCACATATGAAACGAAAGCAGCAATATTAATTATATCTCGTATATATAATATATGCATTCGTCTGAACATATCACACTGATCACATCACAGAGCAGCATAAGATAACATATGAATTATTGGATATACTAGGATTTCCGTTTTTTAAATTAAGCGTGTATAAAACACGGATTCCACGGTCGTGATGAATAGCCAAACCCACATCCCTAGACCCCTACGAGAGTGGCAAGCAACCCTACCAATTCTAAAGTTAGGAAACCCGGTCTCGACTCCTCGAGATGGTCTCCCACTGGACCCTAGAACCCGGTTACTTGTGCTCCCCGCCTTGGGTTTATCCTAATGCGGAAAAGTAAATAATATACATCAACGGTGACATCTTCCTCAACCCGGAAGTGCTCCAATAAAAGAATATTACATACAATGAATTTTACATGAATGAAAATGAAAAACTCTCATCTCACATAAAACCCCCGGCTATTCAAAACACGACGATCCAATATAACATATCTCAGCAACACATAACATCACATGTCATCAACGTAAATAAATATGTGTATCCCAATTATCGTTGACGTATAGCAACGAAACCGGCGATACACCACATATTACACTTACGGTCGCAGAAAAGAAAATGAAAACTATAACAGTTGGAATCTGCAACTACCTTAGACATCATAAACCCGAAATATCACATACTTTGGATTTCATGCCTAACAAAATGAATTCCTTAGACATCGCATGCCTAACAATTATAAACCCCGCATTTTAGTCTCGATCTCGAAAACACTTTTCAATATCAAGTCAGGCAATTCAACAAGATTCCCAACATACTGATCGATTGCTCGTCGAAAACTTTAGTAGACGGCCGCATCCCCCGATACCGTCGACGAAGTGCACTAAGGCGGAACACCGTTGCCTCAAGCACCTGAACGGACGCTTTTGGTGGCGAGGTTCTTCTACAGTCACTTGGTTGGGGCTATGGGGCGTGGCTATCTAAAAGGTTACCCGGCGAGTATCCGCGTGCGTACGTGATTGCGATGGACTTTTGATCACATCAAAATCCCGTGGCAACCGATCAAATGAGACTAAATTGCTAGATTTATAAAATTCAAATTAGTGTGGATTCCAAGTATTGTATCCAATCACATGATACCCGGACGACGTTAAACTTTTCGATCGATTCATCAAAGTCCCATAATTTCCCGAGAACTCAACACTTGAGCACAATTTAATAATACTCAGAATATGCCATAGTACCTATGCACCGGCCGTAGAAGGGCGAACCCAAGCCTCACTCATGTCGCCATGGAACTGCGGCAAACCCTAGGGTATGACCGCGGTTCCACGATCCAAAAAGTCGAGTTAGGGTTTCATTCTTCTAGAGGGTTCATAGAATTACTTGCATGTTTTTCCGAATACGATAAACTTGGAAAAATGGGTTTTTGACATTCGATCGAACTTTTTAACTTTGCCTAGACAACATGCGAATACCCGAAACAATATTAAAACTACGAATACGAAACACTCCGAATTGCTTATAGTGTAAGATCACATCACATGCAAAATTAGCAAAAACAAACAACACTTGAAACACCAAAACCTAGTCTCTGGAACACAGGAAAAATTCGAAGCCCAAATTCCACTGTAGAACAGGCCTGCTCGGTTTTGAGCCTGATGTGCTGGGCCAAAATCCGGCCAAAGTGCTTCAAATTTCTTCTGTGTTCATGTAATATCACATATAACATTCTGCAGTTGTTTAAAAAAAATTTTGAGGACCTTTTAAAATCGACAGAAAGCAAGTTTTGGCGTTGCAAGTTTCGGAGTATTTCGGTTTCGTAATCTTAACAAAATCTGTCTAATTTTATAGCATGGCTCTAATACCACTGAATGGTTGCCTAGCATGGCATCAAGGTTTAGGGAGGCATCGTCCATGCCAAATTAAAAATTTGCCGTTCTAGCTAACCCTAACATAGAATCGTATACTAGAAATCCGACGAAATAAAATGCAAACACTTTGCAACTTAAAAGAGAACAAGGAATACAACCTTTGTAGACCGGTCTTTCACTTCATTAGCTCCGTGTAGTTGTCCCTTCGCTGTGATCATGAACTTCCGCACTCTAGAGAGGCTCCCATGAAGAAACGAACATGCTTGCATCGAAGTCTTCGAGGCCGATGATGATCTACGTCGAGGAGACACTAACCCAAGCTATCTCTTCACTAGTTATGGAATTAGTGAAGCAAACATCCTATACTGAGTGGCAAGTAGTAGAGGATTATGAAGTAGGAATTTTGTTCACTTTATAAAACATTTTCTCACATTACTTTCTCACTTATCTAAAAGCTAACAAGCTTTTCTCAATGAAGAAGAAGATGAATAATGAGCAAGAGAGAATGAACTCATGAGGTGAGAAAATAAACCTTGGTGAGTATATGACACACACTAACCCTTGTAGAGAGTTAACCATGGCTAGCTATGATGGTTGGGTTTATAAATATCTTAAGCTAAACAAAAATAGAAGACTAAATCAATGCAACCATAAGCTTCTCAAAGCTTCTTGCCATGACAAAGTCCAACTCATTTTTGAATAACTTTAAATAAATAAAACCCTAGATAATCCCTAGCATGGTGTAAGTCATACACACACCTATGTCCATGCATCATCAAGCATGACACAAAATAATGTACACTTGCATATATCACATATATACAATGTGCACAAACCAAGTGAGAAAAGAAATCTTAAGTGAGTTAATATTAGTTAATTTAATCTAATATATCAAATATATAATTATACATTAAATCATTAAATCAACAATTGATTTAATAATCCGGCTATATTATATATAACCCACTAATATCAAATGCAACAACTTATCGAATCAACACTTGATTCCATAACCCGACTTTATCACATATAACCGACCTATGTCACATGTCGCGAGAATAGAATACGATATCACATATCGTATTAATCTCGGTTCTGCACATATCACATATGCGCTCTTACTCCGTTTCGTTTGAGCCAGCAAACCTCTGTGTAGGACTCTAAAGACTCGTCAATACGCCGGCAGTAAGTGATGATCATATCAAACACCCACAAGCCGCAAGCAGTCTGCTAAACGTAACGGCCACCCGGGTATTGAGCGATCAGAAGATCAACATGCAAGCCTGCTCGTACTTCTGCGAATCCAATCAGTAACACTACCGTACAGTCCGGTCTCTTCGCTTGATATGTCGCATATCTCGTCTAGGGGTGGTAAACGTTAGACCCCAGTAACTCGATAAGTCGTGTCGATATTAGGCTCATAACGGGTCGAGAAACTACCGATAACACTTACCGGTATATCTTTGAAGCAGCCCTGGCCAGGGACTTCCTGTTATAGCCAATCGAGCACAGCGCAACATTAACTCCCAATACCGGGAGAGGCGAAACCCCTCCTATCGCTCATTGCCTCCATATGATTCGGGACTGTACCCAAAAGCCACAATTTTGCACGTTCTCTTGTACATGGTAAGGTGGAAATCAAAGCACAGTGGGAATCACACAAGACTCTATGACGATCTCGGGTCTACAGACTAACCTGTACCAGTGTCACCAGAGAACTACCATCTGACGTGAGGTATAATACCATCTGGGAGTTCTCGGCGAGTCCGTCTAGTGTACCCAGTCTCCACTGAGCACCCGTATACTGTCTCTGATGTCAAACACCAATGGATATGGGATCATCCATTGCCCATCTACATGGGTCGAGTAGCTATACGCTAGTTTACTCTGGTATATCGATGCCCTATCTCGATACACCCTCGACTAGGAACTTTTGAAGGATGTACTTGGCGACTACTATGTCCCCACTAGTATGATCTGCATCATAATCCTGGTAGTCAAGTACTCATCCTAAGGGCTTTATCAACATGTAGCATAGAGACAATCAATTTACATGTTAAGATAAAGTGCAACCAGATAGCATACTATCATGTCGAGTAAGAAAGTCCTCCCTATATATATCAAAGTAACCACTACAATATACATCGTATGTACAGTAATGGCATCTAGGGCATACATATAACTAACACCAACAAACTTAAGCACACACACACGAAGCATATCCTCCAGAGTCTGTATAGTCCGCTCTGTCTGACCATCAGTCTACGGATGGAAAGCGGTGCTAAAGCTCAAACAGGTACCCAAGGCTTCCTGAAGCTTCTGCCAAAGACGGCTAGTGAACTGGGTGCCTCTATTGGATACAATGCATGAAAGAACTCCATACAAACGCACAAACTTATCAATGTACAACTGAGCATACTGAGAATAACCAAAAGTGGTCTTCACTGGAAGGAAGTGGGTCGCTTTCGTTAACCGGACAACAATCACCCAAATGGAGCATACCCTTGACTAGACCTGGGTAGACCCACAATGAAATTCATGGAGATCTGCTCCCATTCCCACTCCGGAACGGTTATGGGTTGCAACTTTCCTTCCGGTCTCAAATGCTCAGCCTTAGCTCGCTGACAAGTCGGGCACTTCGAAACGAAATCTGAAACTTCACTCTTCATCCCTGCAAATCCGTAACTATCTCTCAAGTCATGTTACATCTTGGTGGAACTTAGGTAAACACTGAAAGCTGACTGATGTGCCTGCTCTAGGATCTTGCGTCTCTACCCATCGGTATTAGGTACACACAAACGAGTCCCGAAACGTAGCACACCCTGGCCATTAATCAAGTACTCCGAATCTTTACCCTGCCGAACATGCTCAAGAATCTCAGACAAGGAATCTCAGACAACGGGCATCGGCGGGTTGTACCTCATGAAAACGATTAAGTAGAAGTGGACGGGCGCGGACATGAGAAAGCTGTCCCCCAGTGGAGGTGAACTTAAACTGTACTCAGCTATCGCACAAGAACTGCAAATCTGCAGAAGACTATCTCTGAACTGCGCTCAACTGGGACAAGCTACCCCCAGGTCTACGACTCAAAGCATCAGCTATCACATTCACCTTGCCCGGGTGATAAAGGATCTCACAATCAAAATCCTTCACAATCTCCATCCAACGGCGCTGTCTCAAAATCCGATCCCGCTGCAGGAAGATGTACTTAAGCTCTGGTGGTCTGTGAAAATCTGACACGACTCTCCGTACAAGTAGTGTCTCCAAATCTTCAGCGCAAGACCATCGCGGCCATCTCCAGATCATCAGTGGAATAATTCTGCTCGTGCTCCTTCAACTGTCGGGAAGCATAAGCGATAACTCTATCATGCTGCATCAAAACACAACCGAGCCCTACTCGCGAAACATCACAGTAAATGACAAAGTCGCCCGATCCAGAAAGCAAAGATAGAACTGGTGCAGTCGTCAACCGAGTCTTCAACTGCTGAAAACTCAGCTCGCATGCCTCAATCTAAAGAAAAGGAACCCCCTTCCTGGTCAGTCTGGTCAGTGGTGCAGCGATACTCTAGAAGTCCTGCACGAAACGGCGGTAAAAACTGGCTAAGCCCAAAAAGCTGCAGACCTCTGTCACTGATACAGGTCTGGGCCAAAACTGTACGGCCTCGATCTTCGTCGGGTCCATACAAATACCGTTTTCCGTAACCACATGACCTAGGAAGTCAACACAATCAAGCCAGAAGGAACACTTCGAGAATTTAGCAAACAACTGGTGCTCTCTCAATGTCTACAAAGCCATCCTTAAGTGCTGCTCATGTTCATCTCGACTCTTGGAATAAACCAGTATGTCATTAATAACGCAATAATAAACTGGTCGAGGAACGGCGTGAAAATAATCTGGTTCATCACATCCATGAACGCTGCTGGGGCATTGGTGAGTCCGAACGACACCACCAAAAACTCATAATGCCCATAGTGCGTACGAAAAGCAGTCTTCGGAATGTCATCATTCTGAACCCGCAACTGATGATGACCTGATCAAAAATCAAACATGGAAAAATGTCCCGCACCCTGAAGCTAATCGACCAAAGCGTCAATGCGGGGTAAAGGATACCTATTCCGCACCGTAAATTGGTTCAATTGACGAAAATCAATACACAACCTTAAACCGCCGTCCTTCTTCCTGACTAACAGAACAGGAGCTCCCCAAGGCAAAACTCTTGGACGTACAAGTCCCCTATCAAGCAACTCTTGCAGCTGATCCTTAAGCTCCCTAAGCTCCGTCGGCTCATCGGGAACAACGTCGGAAAAGTCTCGCACGATAGAAACCCGGTCCAACGAATCTACCGTGGCTCCCGTATCACGAATGAAAGCCAAGAATCCTCGACATTCTCTCTTCAAAAGCCGACTAGCATAAAAAGGCTGAAATCAAACTGTGAGGGGCGGCACCAAGTTCCTCCCAGCACAGCAGAACTGTTGGAGATAGTGCCCTCATAGTCAATTATTGGATCGCAGGTACGTGATTGCAATGATTGCGGAGGACCTATCCCGGTAGGACAGTCTTACTCGAAATGATAGTATGCTATCTGGTTTGCCTTTATCAGTCGTGTACATGTTCAGGTGACTGATTGCATGTTACACTTTGATAGAGCCCTTAGGATCTTGCTTTACTACCAACAGTATGATGGCGATCATATACGTGAGAGTTGGGTAGTTTATATGCATATCCTTAATTGTGGTCCCTAGTCGTGGGAGTTTCGAGACAGGGCATCGATACTCCGGAGTAGGCTAGTGTATACAGTCGAGACCCCGACGAGGGGCGGTGGCCGGTCTCACAAGCCACTGGTGTCAGTTGGATCACCTAAGATGTATACAGGTGCTCATTGGGTTATGTGTACACCGGACAGGACTCGCCGGGAATCTGCTAGTTAGTACTATACCTATCGTCAGATAGCAGTTCCCTGGTGACATGTGTACAGGTTAGTTCATCGACCTGAGGTCGTCATTTGTCTCGTGTGAGTTCCCACTGTGCTTTGATTTCTACCCTACCACGGCTCAAAGGAGTCGTGCAAACAGGTAGCTTTTGGGTACAGTCCCGAGCCATATGGAGGCACGTGAGCGGATCGGCAGGGGATTCGTCTCTCCCGGTATTGGGGGCGAGGTCGTGCTGTGTCTAGGAGAGCCATTACACAAAGTCCATGGCCATGGCAGGAGATTTACTGGTAGGTACTCCAGTAGTATCTCAGGGTGTTATTGGGCTACACTCCGACACGACTTATACTGCTTCTGGGGGTCTGACGTTACTAGCCCCCTAGGCGGATATGCGATACTCATTGACGAACGGACCGGACTGTATATACATTGTCACTGTTAGGCTCAGTAGGGTTTTCGGAGGAGTTCGCTCATCGGTCTCCCTTGAGTTCGCTCCTCGGCCTCCCTTGAGGTCAGTCCATGGGCAGCCGTTACGCATAGCTAGTGCCGCTGACGGTTTGTGGTTAAACCCACTGCCAGGGTACTGACGAGTCATTAGAGTCCCCCACAGACAGTTTCCCAAGTTCGGGCAAAACGTTGTAGAGGCCGTATGGTTTTATGGCAGGGTTCGGAAAATGCACGTGCGTTTACGCACGTGTCAGTTTTCGGGCAGATGATACTGGTCGGCTTTGGTTTAAGCCGGATCCGAGTATTATATTGAGTAGGTATAATATCTTTGTCTCAGTTGCATTTGTATTCGGTCGTAATACAAATGCGGGTATATTTATACAGTTACGGGGTTATCCTGAAAGTCGTTTCAGGATCACTTTTGGAAGTTGCCAGTTTCCAGTTTTCTATCAGCCGTCTTTTAACATTCGGTTAAAGACGGATTTATCTTTTCTTGGATGAGAGTGAGTCATGCTTCTAGAAGGTTCTAGAAGGTTCTAGAATTTGATGACAAGGTTAATGACTCATGCTTTGATTTCAATGAGGTTTTGTTTTCCTTAAGATATTTTAGTTTGTGTTCACACATGATATTTTGTTCTAATGGTCACCCCCCTCTCCTACGATCACCCCCCTCCTATATGAGGCCGGCCCCCTTCCTCTCTCTCTCACTTGATGTTTCATTAGCTAGAAAAGATTATGATAGGTTTTATCGGTGTATGGAATTTCACAGTCCATTTCATTCCATCACCCGATTCCCTCGGCAACTTCATTAACCGTCCGTCCATAGCTTTGGACGGAACGAGACAAAGTCATCTACTCATTCTCTACATCATTCTTGGTCGTCTCTTTTAGCAAACTTGACGACCGAGTTGCCTCAAGTCAGAGGCGGGAGCCCGTTTAAAGAATCAGTGATGTGGTGCCACCTCGACGAGGATATCGGAGATCGAGCAGATCGGAGCAGCCGCAACGGAGCGTGGGATGATGGTTAAAGAACGAAGGACTCGGATCGTTCGGTATAACCTTTCTACACTCTTTACAGTTTGTTAGTTTACCAATAATGGCAGATCCGGGTTAAAGTATACGATAGCGCCAGTTAAAAAGTTTTTGTTCCGCATTTGGCGTCTGTAGACGGCCGGGGCGCTAGCGTAGACTTACAAGAACTGACTCGCCGGGAAAACAAAACCTGACTGTCTTCTCGCGGCAGTCCACAGACACATAGCATGTAGCTAATCAGTCCATGCCAAGGAGAACGTCAAAGTCCAACATATCTAGAAGGATCAAATCGACGAACGAATCTCTATCTCCTATCCGATTGGCACTCGACCGAAACACGTGTTGCGCAACAAAAGAATCGCCAACAGGAGTAATCACAACAAGCGACTGATATAGCAAACACAACTCTCGGCCCAACCTCGGCACGAAGTGTGTATAAACATATGAGTGCATAGATCCTGGATTAAACAAAATGTGTGCATCAAAAGAACATACGAAATAATACCTGAAACCAATGTATTGGACGCCTGCGCATCCTGATGAGTCGAAGAAAACGCTCGTGCCTATCCTCTACCGGCAACTGGCTGTCCCCCTCCTCTGCCACCATGTCCTCTCTGAACAAACTCTCCGCGACCACGACCTCTCTGAACATAAGTCTGACGCGGATCAATAACAGGCGCATAAGGAATCTCTCTCTGAGGTGAAGGTGGTAATGTAACATATGGTACAGCTGCCTCGTCCTCAAGTGCCTCAGTACAATCCCTGACGCGATGATATAAACTCCCGCACCGGAAACATCCAGATGAAAACTGCCGACCCTCCTGGGGATAAGAGCTAAAAAACTGACCTCGTCCTAAGCCTCTGCTACTCCCGCGACCTGAACGAAATCTATCGCGGTGTCTAAACTTTTGTCTCTGGGCTGATACACCATTACGAGCCCTCTTTGGTCCTGGAACCTCCAAAGTCTCGGGGAGACGCTCCTTATCTAGTAGGGCTGCGTCCACTGTTGCTGTATATGTGACACAATGCTGTGTTCTAATAGCAAGGAATAACTGGGTAACAGGAGAGGCAACCTCCTGTCGCTACGCTCGACTGGCCTTAACCAACGATCCCATCATCTGGCGCAAATCCTGCATATCTGCCTCTAGCCTAGTGATACGATCTATCGAAGGCAGATCAATCTGCTCTTGTACAGCGAGCGTACCGTACTGGTCAGTCCTCGTCTCAGACGAGCCAACTCTGACCTCCCTCGCTACTGCTCTCTGAGCCCTCGTAGTCTTCGGTGGCATAATAGCTAGAAATGGAAATAGGATTCGATAAGGACATAGAAATCGAATCACAAGGATGTATATAATCATGGAAAGAATTTCAAGCAATAAGTCCTAAGGTCACTTAGGCGGAGTACCATGTCGTAAGTATGCTGCGGGCATACACACGCTACGTCACTCTGCTTAAGCTACCTACTCCATCATACCAAGGTCATCCTACACTCCGAAAGGTAAAACCTAGCGCTCTGATACCAACTCTGTCACGACCCGAAATTTGGCACGTGACGGCACTTAAAACCACATAACTTCTACAGGCATAACGCAATTCAAGAAAGCCGAAACCGAGAAATCTAAACCATGAAAAGTAGTAAGTGATAAGAACATTGTTAAAAAGCTTTTGGGAATCTCAAGTAAAAATCTTTAAAGTTTAATTTCTTTAAATTTTGGCAGCACCTCCTTTGTAAAAACTAGCCCCGAAACGGGTACAAACATAAGATATAAATAAAGCATTCCCAAACGGGAGGAAATCACGCCCAAAGGCGGAAACAACTACCACAAGTGTAACACCTTAGAATGCGATTAGTGTTAATTAAGCTATAATGCAGGTTTTTAAGAAAAAGTTTACCAAATTGGTTTCCTCACATTTTATAACAATTAATTAATATTTTATTATTATTTGTTTTGGCTTGCACACACTTGTGCATGTTAGTGTGGGGGTTAGTTAGTGTTAATCTTGTTAAGTGGCTATGGCACCCTAAGCAAATTTCTTGCCATGTTAACTTTACACTTAGCATTGTGTATAGAGTTATCTTCTTTCTTTGGATTGAGGAGAGGTGGCTAGGTGAGTCATGGAGGGCATTAATGTTTGCATTAATGGAAGTGAGGGAGAGAGTAAGTGTAAGGTTAATACTCACCCTACACTCACCCTCTAATCATTATCTTCCCTCACTCTCTCATTCTTATCTCTTTCTCAATTATTTCTTTATCTCCTAAACACTCAACTGAAACCCTCACTAATTCATAACAAAACCTTGCAAAACTTCATTAAACACCATGAAAACACTTCTTATGTCATGTTTTATCCACTAGGTTGACTTGGAGCTTAGAAAGATTGAATTTTTGAGCAAGCGTAGCTAGGTAATGACCTCTAACTGATAATTAGGTGTTTATATTGTTGTGTTGCCTTGTAGTTGTGGTTTAGAACACTAAAGGAATAGTTTCGTGCTCATATCGTATTTTTAGTGTCATATTGGAGTCTCTGTGATCTGCTATGACCTGGAATCTTTACTGTAAAATCTAGCAATGTAGTAGTGTTGTACTAGTAACCGTGAGTGTACACCTGAAGCACGAACCCCACCTGGGCAGTTTTGGACGGCGACAATAGGGGAAATCCGGCGAGCTCGGTCTTTTGGGGGAGTTGGGGCTTGGTTTTTGTAGGGTAGCTGTCTGCAGTTGTTTAGAGGTGTTTGGTACTGCTTGATTTTTATGTTCTGACAGTATACAAAATCTAGGATCACTTTGCTATAATCTAGTGTTTTGACTACGCGCGATACGTTATTCGACACGGTTCGTGATCTTTTGTAGCTGCTGCACTTGGGTTGGTTTCGGGGTGTCACTACACACGTTAGCCACTAGACGAACACTTAAGATTTGGTTTGGAGTTGGTGTGTCGGTCAAACGTAGTTGTACGTGATATTGGTCGGTTACTAAGATTGCACTTGTTATGTTTTGGTGTTAATAGGATCGCAGGCGGGGACTTCGAACACCGTGAAGAAAGGGAAGCAGGTGATTGGATTTACCTAGCTTGACATCGTCGGTGAGTAGATTTAACATCTACGGGGAAATCACCTGTATGGCGTTAAGCGTCAGGGCTAGATATGATATGATATTAGCTGCATGTTTATATGCACATATAGAGATTGTGCATGGAGATCATTGCATATAATTACTTGTTGTGCCTGGAGTTGTACCCTTCGAACTTTGCACTATTATTGACAGTTCATGTTGCACGAGCACTAATTGTATGCTACACACACAATGTCGTTAATTGCCATGACACGCACAACCCATATACATATGTGATGTTGTATTGGTTAGTAATATTGAGACATTGATTCTTGTGCGATTGCGCATATGAAATATAGTTGCTTGCATACCTACATGCTTACACATATACCTTGCTATAGCTACATGTTCACCATTATATGATGTTGCGTTGAATTTTGGATAACCGGAAACGCGTGATATATTTAATAACTTGATGCATTTAAATAGCGGATTTTCCCTTGATATGCTCATATTAATGTTCTATGTTGCATACATCATATTACATTGATTTATGCATTGAGATATGGATTTCATGTGATATTCTGGATTTGAGAACCGCGTGGATATTTCAAGAAATGTGTATTGTTTTGAAAACCCGGTTTCTCCTGATATGATTTTTCAGTGCATCCACCATCAGTTTCTCTGTTCTGAGACTTGTGTTAGAAACCCGATGCGAGGAGTGGATGTGGTCGTTTGCGGGTTCATGGTGGACCCGGTATAGTACCCCGGGGAAAGAAAGGTATGTCGATGGATTTGCCGATGAGCCTGGCAGGAGGAATACTACCTTCCGGTGATAGTTTTGGACTCGGAGGTTATCCGGAGGATATCGACCGGAGTCATGAGATGGATATGGGCTGATTCGTACTGCCGGAGCCCGCGGGCGGATCCGGGCAGACGGAGCCTATGGTACGTGGATTTACGTGTCAATACTGGACACGAGTATTTCATGATGTTTCGAGTATCGATGTTGGACACTCAGGTTCCATGAGATGTACAGATATGAGGGCCGGTTCTGGTGACGGCGCCTGAGGATTTTGGGATTTGGGGTGTCATTGATGGACACCAGGGTTTTTTCCATGCTGATGATTTGTGCATGAGCTTTATTATTTATCCCACACTCAGGATTTATTTGATATGCATTTGATTCATGTCGATGTAGTACCCTGGTGGTGTACTTTGATCAATATTGTTGCATATCCATATTGCCATACTTATGCTATCAGATTGCATGTGATAGATTATCGCTGTTCGTGCATACTTGCGATTACAGTATGATGTTATTTATTATTCACGAGTTGGCAACTCACCCCCGTTGTGCCACAGTGTTTTGCAGGTTTGACCCTCGGAGTAGTCGCGGCAGGGCGCCTTATTATTTCTACTTTTGCGGATACCGCTATGGTTGGCTGTGAGGCCTTTTTCTATAGGTGAGTTGCGGTTATCCGATGATGTTCATTGTATATTTTTTGTATCTAGTACTCTCCATCTACCACCTTCATGTATTGACTTAGATACGAGTTGTGAGGATTGATGTTGTATATTCTTGTGACTCTGGGTGTCGTGCTTGTGTGAGCCGGCCTTTTTTTTTTATGTTGATTATTGTCTATTCCTTCACTACGGCATCGTATATCTGTTGTGGTGGTTGTTTCCACCTTTGGGCAAGATTTGCTCCCGTTTGGGGATGATTTCTTATGTCTTATGTTTGTACCCGTTTCGGTGCTAGTTTTTACAAAGGAGGTGCTGCCGAAATTTTTATGAAAACAAACTTAAGTTTTAAGTTTTTCTTGAAATTTAAAAATGTTTCTATCTTTTCCTTCTTGTAATGGTTTAGATTGCTGGGTTTTCGGCTTACTAAAATTGCGTTACGCTTGTTGACATTACGTGGTCTAAGTGCCGGCCGTGTGCCTAACTTGGGTCGTGACAAAGTTGGTATCAGAGCGCTAGGTTTTACCTTTTGGAGTGTAGCATGACCTTGGTATGATGAAGTAGGTAGTTTAAGCAGAGTGACGTAGCGTGTGTATGTTCCACGGCATACTTACGACACGGTACTCCGCCTATGTGAACTTAGGACTTATTACTTGAAATTCCTTTTATGATTATATACATCCTTGTGATTCGATTTTTATGTCCTTATCGAATCCTGTTTCCTTTTCCAGTCTTTATGCCACCGAAGACTATGAGGTCGTAGAGAGCGGTCGCGAGGGTCGAGGTCAGTGTTGACTCGTCCGAGACGAGGACTAACCCGGGTGGTACGCCCATTGTGCAGGAGCAGATTGATCCACCTTCGATGGACCGTATTACTAGGTTTGAGGCCGGTATGCAGGATATTGTAAGTCCATGCTACCTCTCCCGGTACTTTCGGGCATGCGGAATTTGGTGAAAAACAATTTTCTAGAGGCGGTAACATGGACTCAAAACCGGATCTTGGTTAAACATCTAACTAACAACCTAACTAGAAGTTGTTAACTACTCGGTTAGGGGGTTATACCTTTCTTTATTGAACTCCTTCGTCTTCAAGCCTCGATGGTTGTCCGGATCGGCTTCACCCCGTCGTCTCCTTGCGCCGAAGTTCGATCCACCTGAAAGCTTCTACCTTTGGCTTCTTCTTCGGTCTTTGAAGAAAACTAGTTCACTTGGTTTGCCAAACCTTATGAACTAGAGTGAGTAGAGAAGAGTGTGTAGGGATTTTCTCTATGGTTCTTAGTTCTCAACACATGAGACAAGTGAACCATAGACTAAAGAGAGGGAGAGCAAGAGGAAGAAGATGAGAGCTCAAGAACACAAGAGAGAGAATGAAAATGATAGAATGAGAAAGACTTTTCTCACTTGGCTCTCATAATCCAAAACCATCATCACAAAAATAGTAATCAAGTATTGTGTAAAATGGTTTAAGTCAAAATGGCTATATCATTTCATGCACTCATATTGCACAAGAGAACAAGCAAGTAAAAAGTCTTTGCCATGAAATGATAGCCATTGTCATCATGATGGTCAACTAGTCCAACCTAGTCAACCGGTCAACAAAGTCAACAGGTCAACAAAGTCAACCCCTCAACAACCATGTCACCACAATACTTAATTAATATTATTGTTAATTACATATCATATTCTCATTAGGGTTGAGCAAAAAGTCAATAGTCAACAGTCAACGGTCAACAACCCTAATGAGAATCCTCTGCCTCTGTCTCTCCGTCAACTGTGCATACACACCCGCATTCACGTTCCGAGGAACACGAATACATACTGGATAAAACCAATCCCAAAACGTATACTAGGATCTGGCTTAAACCAAAGCCCGTTAGTGTTAACTGTCCGGACACTGTACATGCACAAGTGCACGGATGTGACCGGACCCTGTCGCAAAACCATGCGACCTGTCGCAAAACCATGCGACCTCTACTCTTTTGCCAAAAGGCGAATAGCTTTCTGTGTGGGACTCTAAAGACTCGACACTACGCTGGCAGTGGGTTTAACCACAGACCGCAAGCGGCACTAGCTGTGCGTAACGGTCCCCAGGTAGATGCCGACAAGAAGACTGACGAGGTGAAACCCATCTGAACTCCTACTGAGCCTGAATGTGACAATCTCCGTACAGTCCGGTCTGTTCGTCTGATACATCGTATGGCGGGCCTAGGGGGGCGGTAAACGTCAGTCCCCTAATAGCGGTACAAGTCGTGTCGGAGTGAAGCCCAATACATCCTGAGATAACACTGGAAGCCTACCAGTATATCTCGCTTGCCCTGGCCAGGGACTACTCGTGTAATGGCTCTCCTAGACACAGCACGATGTCAACCTCCAATACCGGGAGAGACGAATCCTGTCTAACCGTCACTGCCTCTAAGTGCTTCGGGACTGCACCCAACTACCACCTGTTTGCATGACTCTTTTGAGCCGTGGTAGGGTAGTAATCAAAGTACAGTGGGAACACACTCGAGGCGAAGTGACAGTGTCAAGTCAGCGGACTAAGCTGTACTCATGTCACCTGGGAACTGATAACTGACGATAGGTATAATACCAACCGGTCAGTTCCCGACGAGTCCTGTCCAGTGTACTCGTAACCCAACGAGCACCCGTATACTATCCCCAGTACGACGTACTGATGGCTGTGGGACAGACCATCTCCCACTCTGGGATGAGAAGCGCATGCGCTAGTCTACTCCGGAGTATCGATGCCCTGTCTCGATAGTCCTGCGACTAGGGACCTGCATAAGGATGTGCTTATAGATTACCCAGCCCCCACTAGTGTGACTGCCATCACAACGCTGGTAATCAAGCAAAGATCCTAAGGGCTCCACTAATGTGTATAGGTGATATACTAAAATAAACACATGTACACATTGAAATAGAAACAAACCAAGTAGCATACTACTATTTTGAGAAAGATTGTATATACAAGGTAAATATCCCAAGCTTCCATTAAGTAATATACAAACTAGTATGATACAGTAATGGCCTCTGGGGCATATACACTAACAGATATGCACCAGATGATGGGGACGTTGGTTGAGGCCAGTCAAGTGTAGAGACAGGAGTTTGTTCCACCTGTTATAGGGACCGCGATGGTGCCTACTGTTCAGGCAGTTGTACCTGCAGCTACAGAGGTGATCACCGTATCGTTATCTGAGTTCATAAGGCTGGAGCCTCCGGTTTTCACAGATACTAATGCAGCTGAGGACCCCCAGTCATTTATTGATCGGATGGCTAGGATATGTCGTTCGTTGAGATGATCCGACGCGAGATGGGTAGAGTTCGCATGTTTTCGTATGGAGGGTCTGGCCTAGAAGTGGTGCGAGTCTTTGGAGAAGGGCAGAGCCGCAGTTCTTTCTCCTATGACCTGGGCCAAGTTCATGACGGTGTTTCTTGCCCATTTTCTTCCGCAGAGCGTCAGGGAAGATTGAGTGAGCAGTTTCGAGTCGTTACACCAGACTCCGGGGATGACGGTGGCTGAGTACGATGTGCAGTTTATCGAGCTGTCTGTGTATGCTCCGTATTTGGTAGCTACTGAGGAGATGCGGGTCAAGAGGATTGTTCGAGGCCTGCTTACCCAGTTGTTCCTCGGTATCAGCATTCAGCATTGTGACACGTATGCAGCAGCGATGGACGCAGCCCTATTGGTTGAGGAGCGTCTTCTGAGACGTCGGTTGTTCAGGAACCGAAGAAGGTTCGTACGGGTGTATCAGCATGGAGACAGACGTTTTGACGCCGTGACAGATTCCGTTCAGGTACTGGGGGTAGTGGAGGCTCGGGACGAGGCCGGTTATTTAGCTCTTATCCCCAGGAGGGTCAGCAGTTTTCATCTGGATGTTTCTGGTGCGGGAGTTTGCATCATCGAGTCAGAGATTGTACTGTGGCACTTGTGGACGAGGCAGCTGTACCCCATGTTACCTTACCACCTTCTCCACCTCAGAGAGCATTGCCTCTTATGCCTGTTGTTTCTCCTCATCAGACTCATGCTCAGAGAGGTCGTAGTCGCGGTGGTTTTTTTCCGAAGGGACGGGGTGGCAGAGGCGGAGGTTAGCCAGTCGCTGGTAGAGGGCAGGCTCGAGTGTTTGCCTTGACTCATCAGGACGCGCAGGTGTCCAATGCAGTGGTTTCAAGTACTCTTTCTGTATGTTCTTTTGATGCACATGTTTTATTTGATCCGGGATCTACGCACTCATATGTTTCTACACACTTCGTGCCGAGGTTGGGCCGAGAGTCATGTTTGCTAGATTAGCCGCTTGTTGTGATTACTCCTGTTGGAGATTCTTTTGTTGCGCGACATGTGTTTCGGTCGTGTGCCGTTCGGATTGGAGATAGAGATTCGTCCGTCGACTTGATCCTTCTAGATATGTTGGATTTCGACGTTCTCCTTGGCATGGACTGGTTAGCTGCTTGCTATGCGTCTGTGGACTGCCGTGAGAAGACAGTCAGTTTTAGTTTTCCGGGCGAGTCTGTTCGGGTTGTGCAGGGGGACCGTGGTGCCTCCCCTCACAGTTTGATTTCAGCCCTTTGTGCTAGTCGGCTTTTGAGGAGATGATGTCGGGGATTCTTGGATTTCATTCGAGATACTGGAGCCACAGTAGAGTCGTTGGATCGGATTCCTATCGTGCGAGAGTTTCCTGACGTTTTTCCCGATGAGTTACCTGGTTTTCCGCCATAGCG
The DNA here is from genome assembly GCA_030015575.1 of Agapanthus africanus. NCBI lineage: Eukaryota > Viridiplantae > Streptophyta > Magnoliopsida > Asparagales > Amaryllidaceae > Agapanthus > Agapanthus africanus. The sequence continues at coordinate 396,355,671 of CM057341.1, read as the reverse complement.
CGATATTGAGTTTTGCATTGATCTGATTCCCGGCGCGGGGCCTATTTCTATACCGTCTTACCGGATGGCCCCGGCGGAGCTTAGAGAGCTTAAAGATCAATTTTAAGAGTTGCTTGATAGGGGACTTGTGCGTCCGAGTGTTTCGCCTTGGGGAGCTCATGTTCTGTTCGTCAAGAAGAAGGACGACAGTTTAAGGTTGTGTATTGATTATCGTTAATTGAACCGAGTTACGGTGCGGAATAGGTATCCTTTACCTCGCATTGACGATTTGTTTGATAAGCTCCAGGGTGCAAAACATTTTTCTATGATTGATTTGCGTTCGGGTTATCATCAGTTGCGGGTTCGGAATGATGACATTCCGAAGACTGCTTTTCGTACACGCTACGGGTATTATGAGTTTTTGGTGATGTCGTTCGGACTCACCAATGCCCCAGCAGCGTTCATGGATCTGATGAACCGGATTTTCAAGCCGTTCCTCGACCAGTTTATTATTGTTTTTATTGATGACATTCTGGTATACTCTAGGAGTCGTGAGGAGCACGAGCAGCACTTGAGAATTGCTTTGCAGACATTGAGAGAGCACCAGCTATATGCTAAATTATCAAAGTGCGCATTTTGGCTTGATAGAGTTCACTTCCTGGGTCATGTGGTAACAGGAGACGGTATTCGTGTGGACCCGAGGAAGATCGAGGCTGTACAGTTTTGTCCCAGACCTGTATCTGTGACAGAGGTCCGCAGCTTTTTGGGCTTAGCTAGTTATTACCGCCGTTTCGTGCAGCATTTCTCGAGTATCGCTGCACTGTTGACCGGACTGACCCGGAAAGGGGTTTATTTTCTTTGGACTGATGCATGTGAGCAGAGTTTTCAACAGTTGAAGACTCGGTTGACGACTGCACCAGTCCTATCTTTGCCTTTTGGATCGGGTGGCTTTGTCGTTTACTGTGATGCTTCTTGAGTGGGGCTCGGTTGTGTACTGATGCAGCATGATAGAGTGATTGCTTATACTTCTAAACAGCTGAAGAAGAACGAGCAGAATTACCCCACTCATGATCTTGAGATGGCCGCGGTGGTCTTTGCGTTGAAGATTTAGAGACACTACTTGTACGGGGAGTCGTGTCAGATTTTCACGGACAACAAGAGCTTGAAGTGCATCTTCCAGCAGCGGGATCTGAATCTGAGACAGCGACGGTGGATGGAGCTTGTCAAGGATTATGATTGTGAGATCCTTTATCACTCGGGTAAGGCGAATGTGGTAGCTGATGCTTTGAGTCGTAGGCCCGGGGGTAGCTTGTCCCAGTTGAGCGCAGTTCAGAGGCAGTCTTTTACAGATTGGCAGACCTCGTGCGATGGTAGAGTACAGTTTGAGTTCACTTCCACTGGGGGACAGCTTGCTCACATCCTCTCCCGTCCACTTCTACTTGATCGCATTCATGTGGCGCAGCCCAGTGATGCCCGTTTGTCTGAGATTCTTGAGCTTGTTCGGCAGGGTACAGAGTCGGAGTTCATGATTGATGACCTGGGTGTGCTATGTTATGGGTGTAGGGTTCCTAGGCATCCTAATGAAGTCTCACAAGGCATCAACCATGCCAATTTCAAAAATTATGGAAGCCGATAAACCCTAACACGGATCGTTTACTAGATGTTTAGGCGAAACGGAAAACTAGTTAACTATTTAACTATAGGTTAGATGCTACAACCTTTGTAGATCCGGATTTCCGTCTCCTTAGCTCCACGTGGTCATGCCCTCGCTGTCCATCATGAATCCTCGACTCGATCATCGGCTTCATCGGAAAAACAAGCGGAATAGGTCGTCGGCTTTGTGTCAAAGACGATCTACCTCGAGGCTTCGCAAGTTCAAGCTCCGACTTCACAAACTTGTGAAACTTGTGAAGTAAACACCCAAAACAACTTGGCAAGAGGTAGAGGGTGAAGAAATAGGAGGTGGGTTCTCTTTAGAATTGGATTTATCTCACTTTAGCTCAAGTTGCCATTGATGCACCTTGAGCTTTTCTTGAAGAAGAAGATGGAGCTCAAGAAAATATATGATAAGTGTTATGATAAAAATAAATTTAAATCAATACTTATCATATCTAAACCAAGGTTAAGTGTAGAGAATAAACCATGGTCATTTGGAGAGTTAGGGTTAAGCATGAGGACAAGAACGGTTGCATAAAGTCAAGGCTTCATGAAGCTTCAACATAAAACAAACTTAGCCACCATTCTTATCATAACTCATTTCTAAATAAATAATCAAATAAATAAATGATAAAGCAAAACCCTAATGACCCAATTAACCATGGTTTAATTCTATGCATTTAACCAAATGATCAAGTATCATCAAACATGATACAAAGATGTGCACTAAAGTATATCACATATACAACATGTACATCAAGTGAGAGTAATCCGTTTAAAGTGAACCAATACTAGTTAATGTAAAGCAATATATCAAATATATAATTATACATTAAATCATTAAATCAACACTTGATTCAATGATCCGGTTATATCGCATACAACCGACTAGTATCTAATGTATCGATTTATCGAATCAATGATTCGATAACTAGGTCATATCGAATATAACCAATCGAAACATATATCGCGAGAATGAAATGCGGTATCACATACACGCATTATTCTCGGTCCTGCACATATCTCATATGCGCTCCTATTTCGTTTCGCTTGAGCCAGGAAACCTCTGTGTAGGACTCTAAAGACTCGTCAATACGCCGGTAGCAGATGATGATCATATCAAGCACCCACAAGCCGCAAGCGGTCTGCTAAACGTAACGGCCACCCAGGTATTGAGCGATCAGAAGATCGACGAGCTAGCCCGCTCACACTCCTGCGAATCCGACCAGTAACACTTACCGTACAGTCCGGTCTCTTCGTCTGATACGTCGCATATCAAGTCTAGGGGTGGTAAACGTCAGACCCCAATAACCCGATAAGTCGTGCCGATGTGAGGCTCGTAACGGGTCGAGAAACTACTGGTAACACTTACCAGCAAATCTCTGATCAGCCCTGGCCAGGGACTTCCCTGCTATGGCCAATCGAGCACTGCGCAACATCAACCCCCAATACCGGGAGAGACGAAACCCCTCCTATCGCTCATTGCCTCCATGTGACTCGGGACTGTGCCCAAAGACCACCGTTTTGCACGCCCTCATGGACGTGGTAAGGTGGAGATCAAAGTACAGTGGGAATCACAAGACTCTATGACGATCTCGGGTCTACAGACTAACCTGTACAAGTGTCACCTGAGAACTGCCATCTGACGTGAGGTATAATACCATCTGGGAGTTCTCGGTGAGTCCGTCCAGTGTACCCAGTCTCCACTGAGCACCCGTACACCATCTCTGATGTCAAACACCAATGGATATGGGATCATCCATCGCCCATCACATGGGTCGAGAAGCGTATACGCTAGTCTACTCTGGTATATCGATGCCCCGTCTCGATACACCCATGACTAGGGACCTTGAAGGATGTACTTATGGACTACCATGTCCCCACTAGTATGATCTGCATCATAGTCCAGGTAGTCAAGTACAAATCCTAAGGGCTTTACCAACATGTAACTATAAGACAGTATAAAGAGACTAGTGTACATGTTAAGATAAAGAGCAACCAGATAGCATACTATCATGTCGAGCAAGAAAGTCATCTCTATATATGTCCAAGCATCCAATATAATATACATCATCTGTACAATACTGGCCTCTAGGGCATACATACAACTAACAACGGGACTCGCTTGTGTGTACCAGATACCGATGGTTTGAGACGCGAGATCCTAGAGCAGGCACATCAGTCAGTTTTTAGCGTTCATCCAGGTTCCACTAAGATGTACCGTGACTTGAGAGACATTTACTGGTGGGAAGGGATGAAGCATGATGTTTCGGACTTTATTTCGAGGTCCCTGACTTGTCAGCAAGTCAAGGATGAGCATCAGAGACCGGCTGGAGAGTTGCAGCCTTTACCCATTCCTGAGTGGAAATGGGAGCAGATTTCCATAGACTTTGTTGTGGGTCTATCCAGGACCAGTCGGGGGTATGACTCTATTTGGGTGATCGTTGACCAGTTGACGAAAGCGACTCACTTCCTTCTAGTGAAGACTACTTTCGGTTATGCTCAGTATGCTCAGTTGTATATAAATGAGATTGTACGTTTACACGGCGTTCCCACATGTATCGTATCCGATAGAGGCACCTAGTTTACTAGCCATCTTTGGCAGAAGCTTCAGGAAGTTTTGGGTACCCGGTTGAGTTTTAGCACCGCTTTCCATCCGCAGAACGATGGTCAGTCAGAGCGGACTATACAGACTCTGGAGGATATGCTTCGTGCGTGTGTGCTTGATTTTTGTGGCAGTTGGGATCATCGCTTGCCGTTGATTGAGTTCTCCTACAACAATAGCTTTCAGGAGACTATTCAGATGGCACCTTTTGAGGCTTTGTATGGTAGGAAGTGTCGATCGACGGTCTGTTGGACCGAACTCAGCGAGAGTGGGGTTTTGGGACCCCAGCTAGTTCAGGAGACTACGGAGAAAATCCAGCTGATTCAGGACAGGATGAGAGCAGCCCAGTTCAGACATAAGTCTTATGCCGACCGTCATCGTCGCAGACTTGAGTTCGCGGTGGGGGATCATATATTCCTACGGATTTCTCCGATGAAGGGCGTTATGAGATTTTGGAAAAAGGGGAAGCTTAGTCCCAGATTTGTAGGTCCATTCGAGATCCTTGAGCGAGTTGGTACCGTTGCCTATCGTTTGGCACTCCCGCCCAATTTTCCAGATGTTCACCCCATATTCCATGTGTCGATGCTTCGTAGAGACCTTCATGATCCTCCTCACATGATTCAGCACCAGACCGTTCAGCTTGAGCCCGATCTTTCGTTCACCGAGCAGCTGGTAGTTATATTGGATCGACAGGTGAAGAAACTTTGATCAAAGGTCTTGCCATCTTTGAAGGTTCTTTGGCGTAGCCCAACTGGTGAGAAGATCACTTGGGAGGCCGAGAGCGAGATGCGGAAGAAATTCCCTTATCTCTTTGAAGGTACGCATAGTAAGAATTTTAAATTCGGGGACAAATTTCTTTAAGGGGGGAGAATGTAACACCTTAGAATGCGATTAGTGTTAATTAAGAGATAATGCAGGGTTTTAAGGAAAAGTTTATCAAATTGGTTTCCTCACATTTTATAACAATTAATTAATATTTTATTATTATTTGTTTTGGCTTACACACACTTGTGTATGTTGGTGTGGGGGTTAGTTAGTGTTAATCTTGTTAAGTGGCCATGGCACCCTGAGAAAATTTCTTGCCATGTTAACTTTACACTTATCATTGTGTGTAGAGTTATCTTCTTGCTTTGGATTGAGGAGAGGTGGCTAAGTGAGTCATGGAGGGTATTAATGTTTGCATTAATGGATGTGAGGGAGAGAGTAAGTGTAAGGCTAATACTCAACCTACACTTACCCTATCATCATTATCTTCCCTCGCTCTCTCATTCTTATCTCTTTCTCAATTATTTCTTCATCTCCTCAACTCTCAACTGAACCCTCACTACTTCATCACAAAACCTTGCAAAACTTCATTAAAAACCATGAAAACACACTCATGTCATGTTTTAGCCACTAGGTTGACTTGGAGCTTGGAAAGAATGAATTTTTGAGCAAGCGTGGCTAGGTAATGACCTCTAATGATAATTAGGTGTTTATATTGTTGTGTTGCCTTGTAGTTGTGGTTTAGAACACTAAAGGTATAGTTTCGTGCACATATCGTATTTTTAGTGTCATATTGGAGTCTCTGTGATCTGCTATGACCTGGAATCTTTACTGTAAAATCTAGCAATGTAGTAGTGTTGTACTAGTAACCCTGAGTGTACACCTGAAGCACAAACCCCACCTGGGCGGTTTTGGCCGGCGACAATAGAGGAAATCCGGCGAGCTCGGTCTTTTGGGGGAGTTGGGGCTTGGTTTTTGTAGGGTAGCTGTCTGCAGTTGTTTAGAGGTGTTTGGTACCGCTTGATTTTTATGTTCTGACAGTATACAAAATCTGGGATCACTTTTCTATAATATAGTATTTTGACTACGCGCGATACGTTATCCGACACGGTTCGTGATATTGTGTAGCTGCTGCACTTAGGTTGGTTTCGGGGTGTCACTACATACGTTAGCCACTAGACGAACACTTGAGAGTTGGTTTGGAGTTGGTGTGTCGGTCAAACGCAGTTGTACGTGATATTGGTCAGTTACTGAGATTGCACTTGTTATGTTTTGGTGTCCATAGGATCGCAGGCGGGGACTTCGAACACCGTGAAGAAAGAGAAGCAGGTGATTGGATTTACCTAGCTCGACATCGTTGGTGAGTAGATTTAACATCTACGGAGAAATCGCCCTTATGGCGTTAAGCGTCAGGGCTAGATATGATATGATATTAGCTGCATGTTTATATACATATATAGAGATTGTGCATGAATATCATTGCATATTATTACTTGTTGTGCCTGGACTTGTACCCTTCGGACTTTGCACTATTATTGACAGTTCATGTTGCACGAGCACTAATTGTATGCTACACACACACTGTCGGTAATTGCTATGACACGCACAACCCATATACATATATAATGTTGTATTGGTTAGTAATATCGAGACATTGATTCTTGTGCGATTGCACATATAAAATATAGTTGCTTGCATACCTACATGCTTACACATATACCTTGCTATAGCTACATGTTCACCTTTATATGATATTGCGTTGGATTTTGGATAATTGGGAACCGCGTGATATATTTAATAACTTGATGCATTTAAATAGCGGATTTTCCCTTGATATGCTCATATTACCGTTCTATGATGCATACATCATATTACATGAATTTACGCATTGAGATATGGATTTCATGTGATTTTCTGGATTTGAGAACCGCGGGGATATTTCAAGAAATGTGTATTGTTTTGAAAACCTGGTTTCTCTTGATATGATATTACAGTGCATCCACCATGAGTTTCTCGGTTCTAAGACTTGTGTTAGAAATCCGATGTGAGGAGTGGATGTGGCCGTTTGCGGGTTCATGGTGGACCCGGTATGGTACCCCGGGAAAAGAAATGTATGTCGATGGATTAGCCGATGAGCCTGGAAGGAGGACTACAACCTACCGGTGATAGTTTTGGACTCGGCGGTTATCCGGAGGATAACGACCGGAGTCGTGAGATGGATATAGGCTGATTCGTATTGCCGGAGCCTGCGGGCCGATCCGGGCAGACGGAGCCCATGGTACGTGGATTTACGTGTCGATGCTGGACACGAGTATTTCATGATATTTCAAGTGTCGATGTTGGATACTCAGGTTCCATGAGATGTACAGATATGAGGGCCGGTCCTGGTGACGGCGCCTGAGGATTTTGGGATTTAGGGTATCATTGATGGACACCAGGGTTTTTCCATGCTGATGATTTGTGCATGAGGTTTATTATTTATCCCACACTCAGGATTTATTTGATATGCATTTGATTCATGTAGATGTAGTACCCTGGTGGTGTACCTTGATCATGATTGTTGCATATCCATATTGTAAGTCCATGCTACCTCTCCCGGTACTTTCGGGAATGCGGAATTTGGTAAAAAACAATTTTTACGGAGGTGGTAACATGGACCTATAACCCGGATATTGGTTAAACATCTATCTAACAACCTAACTATGAGTTTCTAGCTACTCGGTTAGGGGGTTATACCTTGCTTGTCTTGAACTCTTTCGTCTTCAAGCTCCGATGGTGGTCCGATTGGCTTCTTCTCGTCGTCTCCGTACGCCGAAGATAGATCCACCTGAAAGCTCCAACCTTTAGCTCCTTCTTCGTTCTTTGAAGAAACTAGTTCACTTGGTTTGCTAAACCTAGTGAACTAGAATGAGTAGAGAATACTTTGTGTGGGATTTTATCTATGGTTCTTGATTCTCAACTCATGAGACAAGAGAACCATAGATTAAAGAGAGGGAAAAGAGCAAGAGGGTGAGAGCAAAAGGAGAGCTCAAGAACAAGAGAGAGAGTGAGCAAGAAAGAATGAGGCTCTCTTTTGTCTTTCACCCTCTCATAATCCAAAGCAATCATAACTCATCATACTAACAAAAGTCTTATGTGATGGTTGAAGCAACCATAACCATATCATTTCATGCACTCATTTTACACAAATGAGCAAGCAAGTAAAAGTCTTTGCCATGAAATGATGGCTATGGTTATCATGATGGTCAACTAGTCAAGCCTAGTCAACCGGTCAACAAAGTCAACAAGTCAACAAAAGTCAACAAGTCAACAAAGTCAACAAAAGTCAACAGCCATGTCACCATAATACTTAATTAATATAATAGTTAATCACATATCATATTCTCATTAGGGTTGATCAAAAGGTCAATAGTCAACGGTCAACTGTCAACAACCCTAATGAGAATCCACTGCCTCTGTCTCCCTGTCAACTGTGCATACACACCCGCATCCGCGTTCCGAGGAACACTAATGCAAACTGGATAAATCCAATCCCAAAAGGTACACTAGGATCTGGCTTAAACCAAAGCCCGCTAGTGTAAACTGTCCGGACACTATACGTGCACAAGTGCACGGATGTGACCGAACCCTGTTGCAAAACCATGCGACCTGTCGCAATACCATGCGACCTCTACTCTTTTGCCTAAAGGCGAAAAGCTTTCTGTGTGGGACTCTAAAGACTCGACACTACGCTGGCAGTGGGTTTAACCACAGACCGCAAGCGGCACTAGCTGTGCGTAACGGTCCCCAGGTAATGCCGACAAGAAGACCGACGAGGCGAAACCCATCTGAACTCCTACTGAGCCTGAGTGTGACATTCTCCGTACAGTCCGGTCTGTTCGTCTGATACATCGCATGGCGGGCCTAGGGGACGGTAAACGTCAGTCCCCCAATAGCGGTACAAGTCGTGCCGGAGCGAAGCCCAAAACACCCTGAGATAACACTGGAAACCTACCAGTATATCTCGTTTGCCCTGGCCAGGGACTACTCGTGTAATGGAGAGGACACAGCGCGATGTCAACCCCCAATACCGGGAGAGACGAATCCTGTCTAACCGTCACTGCCTCCAAGTGCTTCGGGACTGCACCCAACCACTACCTGTTTGCACGAATCCTTTGAGCCGTGGTAGGGTAGTGATCAAAGTACAGTGGGAACACACTCGAGGCGGAGTGACAGTGTCAAGTCAGCGGACTAAGCTGTACTCATGTCACCTGGGAACTAATAACTGACGATAGGTATAATACCAACTAGTTAGTTCCCGACGAGTCCTGTCCAGTGTACCCGTAACCTAACGATCACCCGCATACTATCTCAAGTACGACGTACTGACGGCTGTGGGACAGACCGTCTCCCACACTGGGATGAGAAGCGCATGCGCTGGTCTACTCCGGAGTATCGATGCCCTATCTCGATAGTCCTGCGACCAGGGACCTGCATAAGGATGTGCTTATAGATTACCCAGCCCCACTAGTGTGACGGCCATCACACCGCTGGTAATCAAGCAAAGATCCTAAGGGCTCTACTAATGTGTATAGGCGATATACAAAAATAAACACATGTACACATTGAAGTAGAAACAAACCAAGTAGCATACTACTATTTTGAGCAAGATTGTATATACAAGGTGAATATCCCAAGCATCCATTAAGTAATATACAAACCAGTGTGATACAGTAATGGCCTCTAGGGCATATACACTAACAATCTCCCACTTGCACTAAGGCCATGTACTGGCGTATCGAAGACCTATCATCTCGATCAGCCGCTCGAACTGAGTCTGGGGCAGGGCCTTGGTGAATGGATCTGCAGTGTTATCTTCTGAAGCGACTCTCCGAACCTCGATCTCCTGGCGATCCACGATCTCCCTGATCAGGTGATACCGCCTCAAGATGTGCCTGGATCTCTGATGGGACCTGGGTTCCTTCGCTAAAGCTATAGCCCCGTTGTTGTCGCAATACAGAGGTATTGGATCAACAATGGATGGAACCACCTGAAGTTCTTTCAAGAACTTCCTCATCCAGACAGCTTCTTTTGCGGCATCAGATGCAGCGATGTATTCCGCTTCCATCGTCGAGTCTGCAACGGTTTCCTGTTTGGAACTCTTCCAACACACCGCCCCTCCATTGAGGGTAAAGACAAAACCCGACATGGACTTGGAATCATCCTTGTCACTCTGGAAGCTGGAGTCAGCAAAGGCCTCGATCTGGAGGTCTTTTCCGCCATACACCAAGAACATCTCCTTAGTCCTTCTCAGGTACTTGAGAATGTTCTTTACCGCTATCCAGTGTTTCTCCCCAGGGTTTGACTGATACCCGGCTTACCACACTCAGTGCATAAGCTACATCCGGTCTGGTACACAACATCGCATACATTATAGAGCCTACCGCAGAAGCGTAGGGTATAATAGACATGCGATCCCTCTCCAAATCAGTCTTGGGAGACATCTCTTTAGAGAGGGTGATCCCGTGACAAGCCGGCAGGTTACCGCGCTTGGAATCTTCCATACTGAATCTTTTCAGCACGGTGTCGATGTACCTGGACTGAGAAAGTCCTAATATCCTCTTGGATCTGTCACGGTAGATCCGGATACCCAGAATGTATGAGGCATCACCCAGGTCTTTCATGGAGAACCTGTGTGACAAGAACCCCTTGACAGATTGTAGCATAGGAATGTCATTTCCTATTAAGAGAATGTCATCCACGTATAAAACGAGGAATACTACAGTTCTCGCTACAAATCTACTATAGATGCATGGTTCATCTGGATTTTTGATAAAGCCAAATTCTTTGACCGTCTCATCAAAGCAGATGTTCCAACTCCGCGACGCCTGCTTTAGTCCATAGATGGACTTAAGCAACTTGCACACCTTTCCGCTGCTCCCACTCTGAATGAAACCCTCTGGTTGGTCCATATAGACACACTCCTCTAACTTTCCATTTAGAAAAGCGGTCTTTACGTCCATTTGCCAGATCTCATAATCGTGGAAGGCAGCAATGGCAAGAAGGATCCGAATGGATTTCAGCATGGCTACTGGAGAAAAGGTTTCGTCATAGTCCAAGCCAGGTCTTTGACGGAAACCCTTTGCTACCAGCCTAGCTTTATAGGTCTCAACCTGCCCATCTACACCAATCTTCCTTTTGAAGATCCACTTGCATCCTACGGGTTTTACCCCGTCTGGAGCAATGTCCAACGTCCATACCTTGTTGGTGTACATGGACTCCATTTCGGTCTGCATTGCATCCAGCCATTTCACTGAGTCAACGCTCTGAACGGCCTGCTGGAAGCTAGTAGGCTCATCATAATTTATGATGCAATCCTCTCTATCCCCGTCTATGAGAAAACCGTAGTATCTCTCGGGCGGATGAGTCTGCCTACTACTCCTGCGGAGCGGCGCAGGAATGTCTTGTTCTGTTGAACCCTCTGGTTCCACTAAGCTTTCAGTAACAGTCTGTGGTTCTGGAACTTCTTCCAGTTCTATTGTGCTCCCACTTATCTGGGTTTCCAAAAACTCAGTTTCCAAGAAGCGGGCATGCTGAGAAACAAAAACCTTTTGTTCCTCAGCGGAATAGAAAAGATACCCCCTGGAGTTCCTTGGGTATCCCATAAACTTACACTGTACTGAACGTGCCTCAAGCTTGTCCGCATGCTGCTTTTTTACAAAAGCTGGACATCCCCATACCTTAAGATACTTAAGACAGGGTTTCTTCCCAGTCCACATCTCACATGGGGTGGTAGGCACAGTCTTGGTGGGAGCCTTGTTCAAGAGATATGCAGCTGCTTCTAGTGCATATCCCCAGAATGATCGCGGTAACTCAGCGTTACTCATCATGGACCGAACCATATCCAATAGGGTTTGGTTCCGTCTCTCCGATACACCGTTATGTTGCGGAGTGTATGGAGGAGTAAGCTGAGAGAGAATACCATTCTTTTTTAAGTAATTCAGGAATTCGGCACTTAAGTATTCTCCACCTCGATCCGATCTTAGAATCTTAATACTTTTGCCGGTCTGTTTCTCTACTTCATTCTTATACTCCTGGAATTTTCCAAAGGCCTCGGACTTATGTTTCATTAAGAAGACATAACCGTACCTTGAGAAGTCATCCGTAAAAGTAATGAAGTAAGAATATCCGCTTCGCGCATGTGTAGACATTGGACCGCACACGTCACTGTGTACGAGTCCCAAGAGCTCGCTCGCTCTTACTCCATGTCCAGTAAACGGAGTCTTTGTCATCTTTCCTTTGAGACAAGATTGACAAGTGGCATACGATTGATATTCGAACGCATTCAAATACCCTTCTGTATGTAACTTCGTCAACCTTCTCTCATTGATGTGACCCAGTCTACAATGCCACAAGAAAGTCTGATTCATTTCCGGAGACTTTCTTTTGTGTGTATTCTGGACATTGAAAATCTGTGGTTGGTTTAATACGTATATACCATTATTCAATGTACCTGACCCAATCAAAACTTGATTAAGGTGAATGTTTACAACATTACTTACAAACGCAAATTCATAACCTTCTTTAGAAACTAAAGATACAAAAATGATATTACAAGTTGCGTTGGGTACAAAAAAGAAATTACGCAAAACCAAAACATGTCCATCTGACATTCCCAGGTGATAGTCCCCCACGGCTTTAGCATCCATGCTAGCTCCGTTCGCAACTCTGAGGGTCATGTCACCTGCCTTCAAAACCCTACGGTTTTCTCAACGCCTGCAAAGAATTACAGATATGAGATCCTGATCCGGTATCCAATACCCAGGAAGTAGAGTTTATTGAAAGATAGTTTTCAATAACATACACACCTGAAGCTGAAGCTGCAACCTGCTTCAATTCCTGTGTTCTGGCCTTCCAGGCCCTGCAATCATTCTTCCAGTGTCCTTTCTTATGACAATAGAAGCATTCTTCCTTATCCACAAGCTTCCCCGCTATCTTTGTTGCTTTACCTTTTCCCTTCGTATCCACTTTACTAACACCGCCCCTTGGTTTGGCGGGGGCCTTCTTCTTCTTTCCCTTGGCTTTCGCCTTGGACCTAGAAGAAGATGATCCTCCTACAAACAAAGTGGATGTATCCCTACCTTTCTGTAGGGTGCCCTCTGCGCTCCTCAGCATATTGAGGAGCTCTGAAAGTTCAACCTCTTTTTCTTGTAAGTTGAAGTTCAGTATAAACTGGGCGTAAGTGGAAGGAAGGGACTGGAGAACTATATCCGTATATAGTTCACTCTCCAATGTGATCCCTAGGTCCGCGAGCTCTTCAATGTAGCCGATCATCTTTAGCACGTGCTCGGCTACTGATGATCCGACGGCCATTCTTGTCGAAAATAACCTTTTCGACGCTTCGTATCTTGCGATACGAGATTGCTCTCCATACAGTTCTTTTGTATGAAGCAATATGGATTCCATGTCCATATTCTCGTGCCTCCTCTGATGTTCGTTGTCCATCGAGGCAAGCAGGAGGCATTTGGCCTTCGCGCTATCAATCTCCCAAGTCTTGCGGATTTCCTTATCCGCGACGCTGGAAGTTGGACCAGGGACAGGGGGAGCTTTGGTGGTAAGAAGATACCCCAGCTTGTCGTAAGTGATTGCTATCTTGACATTCCTGAGCCAATCTTTGTAGTTTGGCCCTGTCAGTTTGTTTTTATCTAGGAGTACCTTAAGTCCAGTCATGTTGATTGGTCGCTGCAATTAGGAGAGAGAAGAAGAAACACTCAGCATGATGCTCTTGCAAGTTTAGAATGGTTTTTAGTTTGTCTAAACAGGATGGCTCCCACTGTTTCTCGAATCCCTCCTCAAACCATAAAGGAAGAATTAGTCAGGATCAATCCCACCGTACAATACTTGCTTAACCGTTCAGCCAGGCCGGTGTCGGTACTTCGAGGGAGGTTTTCCAACGCTTTCGCGAAGTTCCTTAATTAGAGAACCTCTTTTCCCTGGGGGCGTAGCCCCGCTAACACCTTTCTAGGCACCTACTAGGTTTATAGCATTGATCGTTAAGTGAGAAATTTCCCGAGGAGTAGCATATACTCACAGTAGGATCGGGATCCAAATATCATTGCGTGACGAAACTGAAGGAATCCTACCAGAATCATCACACTCCAAATGGTATGCAAATCTAGCAAGTTTCAGTACTTATGAAACTCCCGATGTGGATTTTTGCCCCATGCTCTTATGACCTTGACGAAGGTCAACAAATCATAAGTCACATGTCAAGTTCTGCCCGTCATTATCCAGGTTAATTTGAATCCACCCGTATATACCCTTGACGAAGGTCAACAAGGTAATGCGAATGTCCCAAACCAACGCAACTATCTATGCTACATATGAATACCCAATAGCTACCAATCACTATGCCTTGACGAAGGTCAACAAACACAGCTTGAATACTATTGAATATTCATACGAAACGACGGAGGGCTACGAATGGTTTTGGCAAAACCGTGAACGTAGTGAACTTGATTTGGTCGATGGAACGAGATAGCTTTTAGAAGGAGTGGCTCAAGCTCCGCATTTAAAAGTTGGTTTTGAAAAGAACCGAGTGGTTTTTCGAAAGTGTTCCAACGACTTTAACTTGGTTTATTATCTTGCATTAGTTCTTTTAATGCGTGATATTCTTGCATTAGTTCTTTTAATGCGTCCCATCATTTAATCCTACCATTGCAGAAAACAACCAAAATATGACGTACGCTTATGCCATTCGCATTCGCCACGGGGCCCCGTCATTACCCGTTAGGTTACTTAACTAACGACAGAGCGGGGGCTGGGCTAGCGCGTCTGTAAAACATAAGCAACGCCTAAATAATATCATATATAGATATACTGCAATGATAAACATTTCAGATCACAGATGAATACATTGGATATACTAGGAATCTGTAATTCGTACGAGCCTGTAACGAAAGACAAATTACACGGTCACGGTGAATAGCCAAAACCCCACCCAAGACCCCTACGGGTGCGGCAAACTACCCGCCAAGTACCCGAAGCGTACAAACCTCCATCATCTCCATGAGTAGGCCACTCGACACTTCGGCATACCCGGTAGTTTGTGCACCCCCTCCATGGGTCTATCCTAGGAGCAAAAACAGTAAAAAGAAATTATACAATGACGGCTACAACCCCGACCCGGTTGTGCGGCCATACAAATAATTATTACATCAATTTACAAATTTACATGAATTGAAAGAAAAGAAAACTCTCGTCTCACAACCCCCGGCTATTCACCCGCGACAATCCAATATATTCATATCCACATTCCAGCAACATTACAGATCACAGATTTGTATAACCCCCACTAATCGACATATAGCGATTAGTAGACGTTCAATACAAATATCACATTACAGAAAAACCCGTTAGCTTAAGTCTTTTAGAAGTTCGATCAAAAATACGGATTTTCAGGACCCCAAAGTGAAATTTTCGTTCTGGAAAATCTGGGTTGAAAATATATATACCAAAAATCCCAAAATACCCCCACTAGTAAACTGCAAAAAAGAAAACCCCTGACCGAGTCAACTCGGCCGCGTTTCCGCGGCGGGAGCGTGCTCCCGCCGCGGAAACGCGGCTCTTTGATCGAGTCAGGGGCCCAAAATTTTGCAGTTTCTTTAAAAAAGCCTGAGTCGATTTTAGGTGTATTTCAAAAATGTTTTCCAGCACTTTTAAAATCGACAGAAAGTTTAAAATTCCGGGGTTCGTTTCGGGACTTTTTCGTTGATCGATCTTCTAGTTACTTGCTAACATGTTAGATAGAGTTTAACTAGGCTCTGATACCACTGTAAGTCCATGCTACCACTCCCGGTACTTTCGGGAATACGGAATTTGGTAAAAAACAATTTTTACGGAGGTGGTAACATGGACCTATAACCCGGATCTTGGTTAAACATCTATCTAACAACCTAACTATGAGTTTCTAGCTACTCGGTTAGGGGGTTATACCTTGCTTGTCTTGAACTCCTTCGTCTTCAAGCTCCGATGGTGGTCCGATTGGCTTCTTCTCGTCGTCTCCGTACGCCGAAGATAGATCCACCTGAAAGCTCCAACCTTTAGCTCCTTCTTCGTTCTTTGAAGAAACTAGTTCACTTGGTTTGCTAAACCTAGTGAACTAGAATGAGTAGAGAATACTTTGTGTGGGATTTTATCTATGGTTCTTGATTCTCAACTCATGAGACAAGAGAACCATAGATTAAAGAGAGGGAAAAAGAGCAAGAGGGTGAGAGCAAAAGGAGAGCTCAAGAACAAGAGAGAGAGTGAGCAAGAAAGAATGAGGCTCTCTTTTGTCTTTCACCCTCTCATAATCCAAAGCAATCATAACTCATCATACTAACAAAAGTCTTATGTGATGGTTGAAGCAACCATAACCATATCATTTCATGCACTCATTTTACACAAATGAGCAAGCAAGTAAAAGTCTTTGCCATGAAATGATGGCTATGGTTATCATGATGGTCAACTAGTCAAGCCTAGTCAACCGGTCAACAAAGTCAACAAGTCAACAAAAGTCAACAAAGTCAACAAAGTCAACAAAGTCAACAGCCATGTCACCATAATACTTAATTAATATAATAGTTAATCACATATCATATTCTCATTAGGGTTGATCAAAAGGTCAATAGTCAACGGTCAACTGTCAACAACCCTAATGAGAATCCACTGCCTCTGTCTCCCTGTCAACTGTGCATACACACCCGCATCCGCGTTCCGAGGAACACTAATGCAAACTGGATAAATCCAATCCCAAAAGGTACACTAGGATCTGGCTTAAACCAAAGCCCGCTAGTGTAAACTGTCCGGACACTATACGTGCACAAGTGCACGGATGTGACCGAACCCTGTCGCAAAACCATGCGACCTGTCGCAATACCATGCGACCTCTACTCTTTTGCCTAAAGGCGAAAAGCTTTCTGTGTGGGACTCTAAAGACTCGACACTACGCTGGCAGTGGGTTTAACCACAGACCGCAAGCGGCACTAGCTGTGCGTAACGGTCCCCAGGTAATGCCGACAAGAAGTCCGACGAGGCGAAACCCATCTAAACTCCTACTGAGCCTGAGTGTGACATTCTCCGTACAGTCCGGTCTGTTCGTCTGATACATCGCATGGCGGGCCTAGGGGGCGGTAAACGTCAGTCCCCCAATAGCGGTACAAGTCGTGCCGGAGCGAAGCCCAAAACACCCTGAGATAACACTGGAAACCTACCAGTATATCTCGTTTGCCCTGGCCAGGGACTACTCGTGTAATGGCTCTCCTAGACACAGCGCGATGCCAACCCCCAATACCGGGAGAGACGAATCCTGTCTAACCGTCACTGCCTCCAAGTGCTTCGGGACTGCACCCAACCACTACCTGTTTGCACGACTCCTTTGAGCCGTGGTAGGGTAGTGATCAAAGTACAGTGGGAACACACTCGAGGCGGAGTGACAGTGTCAAGTCAGCGGACTAAGCTGTACTCATGTCACCTGGGAACTGATAACTGACGATAGGTATAATACCAACTAGTCAGTTCCCGACGAGTCCTGTCCAGTGTACCCGTAACCTAACGAGCACCCGCATACTATCTCAAGTACGACGTACTGACGGCTGTGGGACAGACCGTCTCCCACACTGGGATGAGAAGCGCATGCGCTGGTCTACTCCGGAGTATCGATGCCCTGTCTCGATAGTCCTACGACCAGGGACCTGCATAAGGATGTGCTTATAGATTACCCAGCCCCACTAGTGTGACGGCCATCACACCGCTGGTAATCAAGCAAAGATCCTAAGGGCTCTACTAATGTGTATAGGCGATATACAAAAATAAACACATGTACACATTGAAGTAGAAACAAACCAAGTAGCATACTACTATTTTGAGCAAGATTGTATATACAAGGTGAATATCCCAAGCATCCATTAAGTAATATACAAACCAGTATGATACAGTAATGGCCTCTAGGGCATATACACTAACACATATTGCCATACTTATGCTATCAGATTGCATGTGATAGATTATCGTTGCTCGTGCATACTTGCGATTACAATATGATGTTATTTACTATTCATGAGTTGGAAAATCACCCCCGTTGTGCCATAGTGTTTTGCAGGTTTAACCCTCGGAGTAGTCGTGGCAGGGCGCCTTATTATCTCTACTTTTGCGGATACCGCTACGGTTGGCTGTGAGGCCTTTTGCTATAGGTGGGTTACAGTTATCCGATGATGTTCATTGTATATCTTTTGTATCTAGTACTCTCCATCTACAACCTTCATGTATTGACTTAGAGACGAGTTGTGAGGATCGATGTTGTATATTCTTGTGACTCTGGGTGTCATGCTCGTGTGAGCCGGCCTTTGTTTTATGTTGATTATTGTCTATTCCTTCGCTACGGCTTCGTATATCTGTTTTGGTGGTTGTTTCCGTCTTTGGGCGAGATTTGCTCCCGTTTGGGGATGCTTTACTTATATCTTATGTTTGTACCTATTTCGGGGCTAGTTTTTACAAAGGAGGTGCTGCCGGAATTTTTATGAAAACAGATTTAAGCTTTAAGTTTTGCTTGAAATTTAAAAATGTTTCTATATTTTCCTTCTTGTAATGGTTTAGATTGCTGGGTTTTCGGCTTATTTAAATTGTGTTACGCCTGTTGACGTTACGTGGTCTAAGTGCCGGTCATGTACCTAACTTGGGTCGTGATAACAAGCATATATACGGCGCCGTAGCGAAGAAATGGACAATATAGGGTGAAAACAGCATAAAGGATAAACTGCATAATAAAAGGCCGGCTCATATAAGCACGACACCCAGAGTCAAAAAATAATATACAATATCGTCCTCACTTCTCGTCTCTAAGTCAATACATGAAATGGTAGATGGAGAGTACTAGGTACAATAAGATATACAATGAACATCAACGGATAACCGCAAAAACCCACCTATAGCAAAACTGCTCACAGTCAGCCGTAGCGGTATCCGCTGTAAAAAGATACAATAAGATAGCCCTGCCGCGACTACTATGAGGTCAACCTGCAAAACACTGTGGCACAACGGGGGTGAGTTGCCAACTCGTGAATAGTAAATAACATCATGCAGGTAATCGCAGGTATGCACGTACTGCGATAATCTATCATATGCAAATTGATAGTATAATATGGCAATATGTATATGCAACAGTCATGAAAGGTACTCTATCAGGTACTACTATTACATGAAGCAATGCATATCAAATGAATGCTGAGTACGGGATAAAACATATCATCATCACGGAATCCTCATCGTGGAAAATCAGTGTCCATCAACGACACTCTAAATCCCAATACCTCAGGCACCGCATCCTCAGATCGGCCCTCATATCCTGTAAGTCTCATGGAACCTGTGTGTCTAACATTGACACTCAAAAACATCATGGAAACTAGTGTTCATCGTCGACACGTAAATCCTCATATAATAGGCTCCGTCTGCGGGATCGGCCCGTGGCTCCGGCAGAACGTGTCGGCCTATATCCATCTCATGACTCCGGTCGGTATCCTCCAGATATCCCCCGAGTCCAAATACTATTACCGGTAGGTAGTAATCCCTCTGCCAGGCTCATCGGCTAATCTATTGACATCCTTTTCTTTCCCCAGGGTACCATACCGGGTCCACCATGTACCCGCAAACGACCGCAACCACTCCTCGCATCGGGTTTCTAACACAAGTCTCTGAACCGAGAAAACTCATGGTGGACGCACTGAAATATCATATCAAGAGAAACCGGGTTTTTCAAACAATGCATAATTTCTTGAAATACCACGGTCCTCAAATCCAGAAAATCACATGAAATCCATATCTCAATGCGTAAATCCATGAAATATATTATATGCAACATAAAACAGTAATATGAGCATAACAAGGGAAAACCGCTAATTAAATGCATCAAGTTATTAAATATATAATGCGGTTTCCAATTTCTCCGAAATCCAATGCAACATCATATAAAGGTGAACATGTAGCTATAACAAGGTATATGTGTAAGCATGTAGGTATGCATGTATGCTATATTTCATATGCATAATAGAAATAAGAATCAATGTCTCAATGTCACTAATCAATAGAATATCACATATGTATATGTGTTGTGCGTGTCATGGCAATTACCGACGGTGTGTGTTGTAGGGTTCCTAGGCATCCTAATGAAGTCTCATAAGGCATCAACCATGCCAATTTCAAAAATTATGGAAGCCGAGAAACCCTAACACGGATCGTTTACTAGATATTTAGGCGAAACCGAAAACTAGTTAACAAATTAACTATAGGTTAGATGCTACAACCTTTGTAGATCCGGTAATCCTCTTCCTTGGCTCCACGTAGGCATCCTCTCGCTGTCCTTTTCGAATCCTAGACTCGATCATCGGCTTCATCGAGAAAACGAGCGGAATAGGTCGTCGGCTTTGTGTCAAAGACGATCTACCTCGAGGCTTCGTAAGTTCAAGCTCCGACTTCACAAACTTGTGAAACTTATGAAGTAAACACCCAAAACAACTTGGCAAGAGGTAGAGGGTGAAGAAATAGGAGGTGGGTTCTCTTTAGAATTGGATTTATCTCACTTTAGCTCAAGTTGCCATTGATGGACCTTGAGCTTTTCTTGAAGAAGAAGATGGAGCTCAAGAAAGAATATGATAAGTCTTGTGATAAAAATAAATTTAAATCAATACTTATCATATCTAAACCAAGGTTAAGTGTAGAGAATAAACCATGGTCATTTGGAGAGTTAGGGTTAAGCATGAGGACAAGAATGGTTGCATAAAGTCAAGGCTTCATGAAGCTTCAACATAAAACAAACTTAGCCACCATTCTTATCATAACTCATTTCTAAATAAATAATCAAATAAATAAATGATAAAGCAAAACCCTAATGACCCAATTAACCATGGTTTAATTCTATGCATTTAACCAAATGATCAAGTATCATCAAACATGATACAAAGATGTGCACTAAAGTATATCACATATACAACATGTACATCAAGTGAGAGTAATCCGTTTAAAGTGAACCAATACTAGTTAATGTAAAGCAATATATCAAATATATAATTATACATTAAATCATTAAATCAACACTTGATTCAATGATCCGGTCATGTCGCACATGGCCGACTAGTATTTAATGTATCGGCTTATCGAATCAATGATTCGATAACTAGGTCATATCGAATATAACCAATCGAAACATATATCGCGAGAATGAAATGCGGTATCACATACATGCATTATTCTCGGTCCTGCACATATCTCATATGCGCTCCTATTTCGTTTCGCTTGAGCCAGGAAACCTCTGTGTAGGACTCTAAAGACTCGTCAATCGCCGGTAGCAGATGATGATCATATCAAGCACCCACAAGCCGCAAGCGGTCTGCTAAACGTAACGGCCACCCGGGTATTGAGCGATCAGAAGATCGACGAGCTAGCCCGCTCACACTCCTGTGAATCCAACCAGTAACACTTACCATACAGTCCGGTCTCTTCGTCTGATATGTCGCATATCAAGTCTAGGGGTGGTAAACGTCAGACCCCAATAACCCGATAAGTCGTGCCGATGTGAGGCTCGTAACGGGTCGAGAAACTACTGGTAACACTTACCAGCAAATCTCTGATCAGCCCTGGCCAGGGACTTCCCTGTTACGGCCAATCGAGCACAGCGCAACATCTACCCCCAATACCGGGAGAGACGAAACCCCTCCTATCGCTCATTGCCTCCATGTGACTCGGGACTGTACCCAAAGACCACCGTTTTGCACGCCCTCATGGACGTGGTAAGGTGGAGATCAAAGCACAGTGGGAATCACACAAGACTCTATGACGATCTCGGGTCTACAGACTAACCTGTACAAGTGTCACCTGAGAACTGCCATCTGACGTGAGGTATAATACCATCTGGGAGTTCTCGGCGAGTCCGTCCAGTGTACCCAGTCTCCACTGAGCACCCGTATACCATCTCTGATGTCAAACACCAATGGATATAGGATCATCCATCGCCCATCACATGGGTCGAGAAGCGTATACGCTAGTCTACTCTGGTATATCGATGCCCCGTCTCGATACACCCACGACTAGGGACCTTGAAGGATATACTTATGGACTACCATGTCCCCACTAGTATGATCTGCATCATAGTCTAGGTAGTCAAGTACACATCCTAAGGGCTTTACCAACATGTAACTATAAGACAGTATAAAGAGACTAGTGTACATGTTAAGATAAAGAGTAACCAGATAGCATACTATCATATCGAGCAAGAAAGTCATCTCTATATATGTCCAAGCATCCAATATAATATACATCATCTGTACAATACTGGCCTCTAGGGCATACATACAACTAACAATCTCCCACTTGCACTAGGGCCAGCTGCTGTAGTATCGCATACCGAGCATCCCGAAGAGTCTCTCAAACTGTATCTGGGGAATGGCCTTCGTGAGTGGATCCGCCGTGTTGTTCTTCGTGTCAACTCTCCTGACCTCAATCTCCCGGCGATCAACTATCTCCCGGATCAGGTGATACCGCCTCAGAATATGCCTGGATCGCTGATGGGACCTGGGTTCCTTGGCCAAAGCCACTGCTCCATTGTTATCGTAATACAAAGGTATTGGATGCTCAATGGATGGAACCACACCAAGTTCAGTAATGAACTTCTTGACCCAGACAGCTTCTTTAGCAGCATCGTTGGCAGCGATGTATTCAGCCTCCATCGTCGAGTCTGCCACGGTTTCCTGCTTGGAACTCTTCCAGCTAATCGCCCCTCCGTAAAGGGTAAAGACAAAACCCGACTGCGACTTAGAGTCGTCCTTATCACTCTGGAAGCTGGAATCGGTAAAGGACTCCACTTGGAGTTCTCCGTTACCATACACCAAGAACATATCTCTAGTCCTTCGCAAGTACTTGAGAATGCTCTTCACAGCTGTCCAGTGACTCTCTCCAGGATCAGCTTGATACCTGCTCACTATACTTAGTGAGTATGCTACATCGGGTCTGGTACATAGCATCGCATACATGATAGAGCCTACTGCCGAAGCATAGGGTATCCCTTGCATGCGAGCTCTCTCCAAATCAGTCTTGGGAGACATCTCTTTGGAGAGAGTGTCTCCAGAGATCGTGGGCAAGTTCCCACGCTTGGACTCTTCCATACTAAACCTCTTTAGTATGGTGTCAATGTACCTGGATTGGGACAATCCCAAAATCCGTTTGGATCTATCTCTATAGATCCTAATTCCCAATATGCAGGAGGCATCACCAAGATCTTTCATTGAGAATCTTTGTGATAAGAAGAGCTTGACCGCTTGCAGCATAGGAATATCATTTCCTATCAAGAGTATGTCGTCCACGTACAATACGAGAAAGACAACCTTACTCTCTGCCACCTTCTTGTAGATACAAGGTTCATCTGGATTTTTGACGAAATCAAACTCTTTGATAACGACGTCAAAGCAGATGTTCCAACTTCGCGATGCTTGCTTCAATCCATAAATGGATTTAAGCAGCATGCACACATTCCCGCTGCTCCCACTGTCTACGAAGCCCTCTGGCTGAGTCATGTACACGCACTCTTCTAAATCACCATTTAAAAAGGCGGTCTTAACATCCATTTGCCAGATTTCGTAGTCATGAAATGCAGCGATGGCAAGCATGATCCGGATGGATTTAAGCATAGCCACTGGAGAAAAGGTTTCGTCATAGTCCACACCTGGTCTTTGACGAAAACCCTTTGCTACAAGTCTAGCTTTGAAAGTCTCCACTTTCCCATCTACACCAAGTTTCTTCTTGAAGATCCACTTGCTCCCAATGGGTTTTACCCCTTCAGGAGCAACGTCCAAAGTCCATACTTTGTTGGTGTACATGGATTCCATCTCGGACCGCATAGCATCCAGCCATTTCACTGAGTCCCTACTCGTGATGGCCTGCTCGAAGCTAGTTGGGTCATCATCCTCCATGATGCAATCCTCGCTCCCTCCATCCATGAGAAAACCGTAGTATCTCTCAGGTTGGCGAGGAACCTTACTAGATCGGCGGAGAGGCTGAGGTTCATTGGGAGCTACTGAATCTTCTGGTTCCACTAAATCTTCAGTTACGGTTTGTGTATCTGGAACTTCTTCCAACTCTACCATTTCGCCACTAATTTCTTTTTCAAGAAATTCCTTTTCTAAAAAGGTGGCATGTTGAGCAACAAACACTTTTTGTTCCTCACTGTGGTAGAAAACATATCCATAGGAATTCTTTGGATATCCTACAAACTTGCAAAGAACTGACCGTGCCTCGAGCTTGTCCGGATTTTGTCTTTTGACATAGGCTGGACAACCCCATATCTTAACTCGTTTAAGATATGGCCTCTTCCCACTCCATATCTCATATGGTGTGGTAGGTACAGATTTAGATGGAACTTGATTCAATAGGTATGTTGCTGTTTCCAGTGCATATCCCCAAAAGGAAATAGGCAACTCAGCTGTGCTCATCATAGAGCGCACCATATCCAATACGGTGCGGTTCCTCCGTTCAGATACACCGTTGTGCTGTGGTGTATATGGAGGAGTCAGCTGAGAGAGAATCCCATTCTCTTTTAGGAAGTCCAGGAATTCATTGCTTAAGTATTCACCTCCTCGATCAGATCGAAGGATTTTAATACTTTTTCCGGTTTGGTTCTCGACTTCTTGTTTATATTCTCTAAATTTCTCAAAAGCTTCTGATTTGTGTTTCATCAGGAACACGTATCCGAATCTAGAGAGATCGTCAGTGAATGTAATGAAGTATGAAGAACCATCCCTGGCATGTGTAGACATGGGACCACATACATCACTATGTATCAGTCCCAAGAGTTCGGTAACTCTTTCTCCGTGTCCCGTAAACGGAGTTTTGGTCATCTTGCCTTTGAGACATGACTGGCAAGTGTCATAAGATGAAAATTCGAATGGTTTCAAATACCCATCCTTATGCAACTTAGCCAGTCGTGTCGCATTGATGTGACCTAGTCTACAATGCCACAAGAAGGATTCGTTGAGTTCAGAACTCTTCCTCTTGTGTGCGTTTGTTATGCTCAGAACTGTTGATTGATTTAGAACATAAATGCCATTGCATAACGTGCCTGATCCAACCAACTTTTGGTTACGGAAAATGTTCATAACATTGTCCTGCAATACAAAATTATATCCCTCTTTACTTAATAAAGAAACCGATATAATGTTGCATATCAGGTTCGGCATGTAATAGCATTCGTTCAGAACCAATGTATTACCAGTTGGTAATACAAGGTGATATTCCCCGACAGTCTTAGCTGCAACAATTGCACCACTTCCAACTCTAATGTCTTTATCACCTTCTCCAAGTTCTCTACCTTTCCTTAGCCCATGTAACTGATTACATATATGGGATCGCGACCCGGTATCCAATACCCAGGACGTAGAGCAAATGGAGAAACAGTTCTCAGTAACGAACACACCCGAAGAAAATGCATCAACATGTACTTTCTTCATTCGGGTGGCATGGGAATCCTGGCATTCCCCTATATCCTGTTCATTCCTATAACTCTTATAAGAAAGAACGGAACCAACGTTCCCCAGCACAGTATAACATGCGGGTTCGGTCAATACATCCATATTATTATCTTTATTAGGGCATGAAATGGTCGCTACCTGGAGAGAGAGAGAAGAAAACACTTTAGCGTATGCTCGTGCAAGATCAGATTGGTTATTATCTTATCTAATCAGGATGGCTCCCACTGCTTTTTATCAAATCTTCCTTCAAACCCTAAAAGGAAAGACTAGCCCGGATTAATTACACACTACAAGTTCGCCATTCTTTCAGCCAGGCCAGTGTCGGTACTTTGAGGGAGGTCCCCCGTGCTTTCGCACGAACCTAATTAATGTAAACCTCGTTTTCCCAGAGGCGTAACCCCGTTAACACCTTTCTAGTCACCTACTTGATCGGCTAATTGTAATGTGTAAAACTCTCCCAGGAGTAACTCTTACTCGCAGTGGGTATCGGGATCCAACTATCTTATAGAAGGTATGCAATCTCATTGCAAATTTCAACACTTGAAATTCCCGATAATCTTTTGCCCCAAACGATCTATGACCTTGACAAGGTCAACAAACCATAGACCGTAAGTCAAGTTCAACCCGTCATTTCTTGATTGAATTAAACCCACCCGCACGACCCTTGACAAGGTCAACAAGGCCGTACGACTACCCTAACTCAATCTGCATCATATGCATAAGCAGATAAATACTGGTTAGCTACCGCACACTGCGCCTTGACAAGGTCAACAAACGCAGCACGAATACTAAACAGGACTTATCTGAAATGACGGAGGGCTACGACAGGTTTTTCTGAAAACCTATTGTGTAATGAACTTGATATCGTTGTAGAATCAAATGAAGTTTTGAAATGGAGTGATTTTGAGGCTTTTCTAGTTTTGCTAAAGGGGTCACTCCCGGTGAAGGGATCGTCGGCCCTTTCCTCGTCGAATGAGGTGCGGGATATATCATATATATCGCTATGCAAAGCAAAAACACAAAAGCAGTCAAAAGCAAACCGAGTGTGTAGCATCTGCCAGTTATTGCTAAAGGAGTCACTCCCGGTGAAGGGATCTCGGTCCTTTCCTCATCGAATAAGGTGCAGGATATATCACATATACCGCTGTGCAAAGCAAGAACTGTAGCTACCTGTTTTAGTTTAAAATTCGATTCCACAACATCTTAGGTTTCTTATCTTTCATTAATCACATTAATGAAGTCCCATCATTTAAATACCTAAACATCACAGATAGATATGACGTACGCTTATGCCATCCGCATTCGCCTCGATGTCCCCTCATGCACCGTTAGGTTAGGTAACTAACGACAGAGCAGGGCAGGACTAGTGCGGGTGCAAAACATAAGTAACGTCTATATAATATATCATATATACTATATACTATATCCATCACAGAGTCACAACACAGATATCGCAGCAGAATAAACATATGAAATATTGGATATACTAGGACGTCCGTGTTTTCAATACGAGCCAGTATAAAACACGGATTCCACGGTCGTGATGAATAGCCAATCCCATACCCCTAGACCCCTACGAGAGCGGCAAGCAACCCTGCCAATTCTAGGGTTAGGAGACCCGGACTCGACTCCTCGAGTTGGTCTCCCACTGGACCCCAGAACCCGGTTACTTGTGCTCCCCTCCTTGGGTCTATCCTAATGCGGAAAAGTAAATAATATACAAAGGGTGACAGCTTCCGCTACCTGGAAGTGCCCCAAATAAAAGAATATTACATACAAGTTTTTACATGAATGATAATGAAAAACACTCATCTCACATAAAAACCCCCGGCTATTCGAACACGACGATCCAATATAACATATCCAGCAACACATAACATCACATGTCATCAACGTAAGTAAGTATGCATACCCCAATTGTCGTTGACGTATAGCAACGAAACCGGCGATATGAACATACTACACTTACGGTCACAGAAAAGAAAGTGTAAAACTACAACAATTGGAATCCGCAACCTCTTTAGACATCGCATGCCTAACAGACATAAATCCCGCATTTTAGTCTCATTATCGAAAACTCTTTTCAATATCATATGGGACTAAATTGCTAGATTTATAACATTCATTCAGTTATCACATAACTGTTTGTGAATTCCAATTATTGTATCCCATTCCGGATAAATAGAATATATCAAACTTTCCGATCGAACATTCGAACACCCAAGTTTTCCCGACACCGATCAACACATGAAATAGGTTCAAAGACATTCACTTCATGCCTCAGTACCAACGGTCCAGCAGTAGAAGGGTCAAGCCAACGCCTCACATGTGGCACGCCGTACTGCCCCAAACCCGAAGGTTCAAAGGGCAGTTCAAGACGGTCACATAATCGAGTTAAGGTTTGTTGTCTTCTAGAGGGACCATCGCGTTACTTGCACTACTTCGAACGTCTTTTAACCACAGAAAAATCCAACACTTGGAATTTTTCCGGCAGGGGAAAAGTTGGGTATTTGTATCCGGTCAAACTTTTTAACATATTCTACAGTTATCTGGAAAAACACTTATACAAAGTTTGATATTCCGATCGAATCGTCGATTCCCAATATAACCCCAGAGTACTCAACCCTTAAATCAATTTAAAAATACCCAGAAAACTCACCAGAATTTATCAGGTATTACTGTGCAGTGAAACATGGCTGACGTCACTATATGACCGCGGAACAGCGGCAGAAGCCATGCTTCTGCCACGCTTCCGCGGCTCATGGAACTGTTCATGGGAAACGTTTTACACAGTAATTCTTAGAATTCTTTGGTGAATTTTTTAAGCATTTTTAATATCAAAAATTCCCAGATTTCAGAAAATGTCCAGAGAGCTCTTGGGCATCGGGGTTTCGGGTTCGTTCGGACTTCAAACTCCGTCCAGACTTCGCCTAAGGCTCTAGCTAGGCTCTGATACCACTGTAGGGTTCCTAGGCATCCTAATGAAGTCTCACAAGGCATCAACCATGCCAATTTCAAAAATTATGGAAGCCGAGAAACCCTAACACGGATCGTTTACTAGATATTTAGGCGAAACCGAAAACTAGTTAACAAATTAACTATAGGTTAGATGCTACAACCTTTGTAGATCCGGTAATCCTCTTCCTTGGCTCCACGTAGGCATCCTCTCGCTGTCCTTTTCGAATCCTAGACTCGATCATCGGCTTCATCGGGAAAACGAGCGGAATAGGTCGTCGGCTTTGTGTCAAAGACGATCTACCTCGAGGCTTCGCAAGTTCAAGCTCCGACTTCACAAACTTGTGAAACTTGTGAAGTAAACACCCAAAACAACTTGGCAAGAGGTAGAGGGTGAAGAAATAGGAGGTGGGTTCTCTTTAGAATTGGATTTATCTCACTTTAGCTCAAGTTGCCAATGATGGACCTTGAGCTTTTCTTAAAGAAGAAGATGGAGCTCAAGAAAGAATATGATAAGTCTTGTGATAAAAATAAATTTAAATCAATACTTATCATATCTAAACCAAGGTTAAGTGTAGAGAATAAACCATGGTCATTTGGAGAGTTAGGGTTAAGAATGAGGACAAGAATGGTTGCATAAAGTCAAGGCTTCATGAAGCTTCAACATAAAACAAACTTAGCCACCATTCTTATCATAACTCATTTCTAAATAAATAATCAAATAAATAAATGATAAAGCAAAACCCTAATGACCCAATTAACCATGGTTTAATTCTATGCATTTAACCAAATGATCAAGTATCATCAAACATGATACAAAGATGTGCACTAAAGTATATCACATATACAACATGTACATCAAGTGAGAGTAATCCGTTTAAAGTGAACCAATACTAGTTAATGTAAAGCAATATATCAAATATATAATTATACATTAAATCATTAAATCAACACTTGATTCAATGATCCGGTCATGTCGCACATGGCCGACTAGTACTCAATGTATCGGCTTATCGAATCAATGATTCGATAACTAGGTCATATCGAATATAACCAATCGAAACATATATCGCGAGAATGAAATGCGGTATCACATACACGCATTATTCTCGGTCCTGCACATATCTCATATGCGCTCCTATTTCGTTTCGCTTGAGCCAGGAAACCTCTGTGTAGGACTCTAAAGACTCGTCAATACGCCGGTAGCAGATGATGATCATATCAAGCACCCACAAGCCGCAAGCGGTCTGCTAAACGTAACAGCCACCCGGGTATTGTGCGATCAGAAGATCGACGAGCTAGCCCGCTCACACTCCTGTGAATCCAACCAGTAACACTTACCATACAGTCCGGTCTCTTCGTCTGATATGTCGCATATCAAGTCTAGGGGTGGTAAACGTCAGACCCCAATAACCCGATAAGTCGTGCCGATGTGAGGCTCGTAACGGGTCGAGAAACTACTGGTAACACTTACCAGCAAATCTCTGATCAGCCCTGGCCAGGGACTTCCCTGTTACGGCCAATCGAGCACAGCGCAACATCTACCCCCAATACCGGGAGAGACGAAACCCCTCCTATCGCTCATTGCCTCCATGTGACTCGGGACTG
Organism: Agapanthus africanus; assembly: GCA_030015575.1. Lineage (NCBI taxonomy): Eukaryota > Viridiplantae > Streptophyta > Magnoliopsida > Asparagales > Amaryllidaceae > Agapanthus > Agapanthus africanus. The sequence continues at coordinate 396,325,575 of CM057341.1, read as the reverse complement.
TACCCAAAGACCACCGTTTTGCACGCCCTCATGGACGTGGTAAGGTGGAGATCAAAGCACAGTGGGAATCACACAAGACTCTATGACGATCTCGGGTCTACAGACTAACCTGTACAAGTGTCACCTGAGAACTGCCATCTGACGTGAGGTATAATACCATCTGGGAGTTCTCGGCGAGTCCGTCCAGTGTACCCAGTCTCCACTGAGCACCCGTATACCATCTCTGATGTCAAACACCAATGGATATGGAATCATCCATCGTCCATCACATGGGTCGAGAAGCGTATACGCTAGTCTACTCTGGTATATCGATGCCCCGTCTCGATACACCCACGACTAGGGACCTTGAAGGATGTACTTATGGACTACCATGTCCCCACTAGTATGATCTGCATCATAGTCCAGGTAGTCAAGTACACATCCTAAGGGCTTTACCAACATGTAACTATAAGACAGTATAAAGAGACTAGTGTACATGTTAAGATAAAGAGTAACCAGATAGCATACTATCATATCGAGCAAGAAAGTCATCTCTATATATGTCCAAGCATCCAATATAATATACATCATCTGTACAATACTGGCCTCTAGGGCATACATACAACTAACATGTGTGTAGCGTACAATTAGTGCTCGTGCAACATGAACCGCCAATAATAGTGCAGTGTCCAATGGGTACAAGTCCAGGCACAACAAGTAATAATATGCAATGAAGTTCATGCACAATCTTTATGTACATATACTTATAATTAATAATCATATCATTGAATCTAGCTGTCATGACCCGAAATGGCACGTGACTGGCCCTTGAATCATATGAAGTTTATAGGACTCCATCTAATTCAAGTAAGCCAAAAACCCAGAAATCTAAACCATTTTTAAAGAAAGTATTTTGTTAAAATAAGCCGAATAAGCGTTTTTAAAATCACAAATCTTTTCTGAAAATTTTGGCAGAGTTTCCTTTGTAAATACTGGCCGGCATCCCCAAGCGGGAGCTAGCTCTTTGTCAATTGACGGTCACAACTACGCAAGCAATATAATATACAACGCCAAAGGGCGAGGATCAAAACTCAAAAAGGAAACTCAAATCATCATGAAAACCATAATAATACAACGCGCGACTCTAAGGTCGAAATAATATACAACTGGTCTCTAAGTCAAATAAATAATATAGTTTGGTTGATGGAGTTTACTAGATACAACTGAAATAAATAAATGTACAATTATGGTCACGATACAAGTGAACCCACCTACCAAAGCAATCACCCGGAAAGGAGCAGTGTGCCAGCAAAGCCGCAACGAACCTGTACGGCAAAATTTGCAAGAAACTGTGGCATAACGGGGGTGAGTTGCCAACTCATGAGTGTAAGTCTATGTCGCTCACCCCGCAAGCTAGCGAGGAGGCGGAACAAGTAAAATCAAAACTTTCTTACATAGCAACATAGACTAAGCATGAAGGATCTTTGCAAAACAATTACTAACGAACTACTAAAGGTTTAATCTACTATGATACCAAGATTATACCTCACGAAAACGGTCTTTCTGTTCTTCCCTCCGCTGTCCTCCTCGTCCATGTGTGCTCTGAGGATCGATCCGGATCTTGGTCACCTTCGCGGCCTCCTAGAGTCGAAGACGATCCACCCGAGAGTCTATAGTCCGAGCTCTACCTCAAGCGGAGGTAACTAGGGCAACAAGTTTGCTACTCTTGATGTCCTTGGAGATGTAGAGGAAGTAGATGGATTTGTTTGTCTATTTAGTTTCTATTTTTCTCAACACATGAGAGCTATAGAAAAATCTATAGAGGAAGAAGAATGAGGAACCATGATAGCTTTCTTTTGGATGAGAGAGAAAGCACAAGAGATAATGATCCATATAAAATATATTTAGTAATCTTTTATCATGATAATTTTGATGGCTACCCTTGATTTGACCATTATCATCTCAAAGATAAATCCAAATGAATAAGAAGAATCTAGAGCTCACAAAATATCTAAGTCAACAATAGTCAACTAGGTCAAATGGTCAAACCAATTATCCATAACACAATTATCATTAAAAAGATTAGTAAATATGTTCCTCCACCTCACAATTGTTTTGACACGGTCAATGGTCAAAACCTTAATGAGGCACCTCCTTCCTCGCTCCTCGCAACCGTGCATACACACCCGCATCCGCATTCCGTAGAACACGAATACACAGAAGACAAAACTAATCCATCTGTACAATACTAGGATCCGGCTCAAATCAAAGCCCACTAGTATTGTCTGCCCGAACATCATACGCGTACAAGTGCACGTAAGTGATCGTAGCCCTGCCGTAAAACCATACGGCCTCTATACCTTTTGCCCAGTGCAGGGAAACTCTCTGTGTGGGACTCTAAAGACTCGACACTACGCTGGCAGTGGGTTTAACCACAGACAACAAGCAGCACTAGCTGTACGTAACGGTCCCCAAGTAGATGTCGATAAGAAGGCCGATGAGGTAAACCCATCCGAACTCCTACTGAGCCTTAATGTGACAATCTCCGTACAGTCCGGTCTGTTCGTCTAAGAGTATCGCATGTTGGAATTAGGGGGCGGTAAACGTCAGACCCCTAATAGCGGTACAAGTCGTGCCGGGGTGTAGCCTAGAATACCCTGAGAAACTACTGGAAACACTACCAGTAATTCTCGCTTTCCCTGGCCAGGGACTTTGTGTAATGGCTCTCCTAGACACAGCGCGATATCAACCCCCAATACCGGGAGAGACGAATCCTGTCTAACCGCTACTGCCTCCAAGTGCTTCAGGACTGCACCCAACTACTACCTGTTTGCACGACTCTTTTGAGCCGTGGTAGGGTAGTAATCAAAGTACAGTGGGAACACACTCGAGGCAAAGTAGTAGTGTCAAGTCGACGGACTAATCTATACTCCTGTCACCTGGGAACTGTTATCTGATGATAGGTATAGTACCAACCAACAGTTCCGACGAGTCCTATCCAGTATACTCGTGACCTAACGAGCACCCGCATACTATCTCCAGTACGACGTACTAATGGCTATGGGACAGACCATCTCCCCTGCAGGGATAAGAAGCGTATACGCTAGTCTACTCCGGAGTATCGATGCCCCGTCTCGATAATCCTACGACTAGGGATCTGTATAAGGATGTACTTGTAGATTACCCAGCCCCCATTAGTGTGACTGCTATCACAACGCTGGTAATCAAGCAAAGATCCTAAGGGCTCCACTAATATGTATAAGCGATATGCTAAAAGAAACACATGCACATATTGAAGTAGAAACAAACCATGTAGCATACTACCATTTTGAGCAAGACTGTCTATACAACTGTGAATATCCCAAGCTTCCATTAAGTAATATACAAACTAGTATGATACAGTAATGGCCTCTAGGGCATATACACTAACAATCTCCCACTTGCACTAGGGCCATGTACTGTCGTATCGAAGACCTATCATCTCGATCAGCCGCTCGAACTGAGTCTGGGGTATGGCCTTCGTGAGTGGATCTGCAGTGTTATTCTACAAATCTACTGTCCTCACCTCGATCTCTCGGGGATCTACGATCTCCCTGATTAGGTGGTACCGCCTCAAAATGTGTCTAGACTTCTGATGGGACTTGGGTTCCTTAGCTAAAGCTATAGCGTCGTTGTTGTCGCAATACAGCTGTATTGGATCAACATTGGTAGGAACCACTTGAAGCTCCGTGAGGAACTTCGTCATCCAGACAGTTTCCTTTGCGGCATCACAAGCAGCTATGTACTCCGCTTCCATCGTCGAGTCAGCAACGGTTTCCTGCTTGGAGCTATTCCAACAGACCGCCCCTCTATTGAGGGTAAAGACATAACCCGACATGGACTTGGAGTCATCCTTGTCACTCTTGAAGCTGGAGTCAGCAAAGGCTTCGATCTGGAGGTCTTTTCCTCCATACACCAAGAACATATCCTTAGTCCTTCTCAGGTACTTGAGAATATTCTTTACTGCTATCCGGTGTTTCTCCCCTGGGTCAGACTGATACCGGCTTACAACGCTTAGAGCGTATGCTACATCTGGTCTGGTACACAACATCGCATACATTATAGAGCCTATCGCAGATGCGTAGGGTATAGATGACATGCGAGCCCTTTCCAAATCATTCTTTGGAGACATCTCTTTGGAGAGAGTGACTCCGTGACAAGCCGGTAGGTTACCGCGCTTTGAATCTTCCATACTGAATCGTTTCAGTATGGTGTCGATGTACTTGGACTGCGAAAGTCCCAACATCCTCTTAGATCTATCACGATAGATCTGTATCCCCAGAATGTAGTTGGCATCGCCCAGGTCCTTCATGGAGAACCTCTGTGACAAGAATCCTTTGACTGACTGTAGCATAGGAATGTCATTTCCTATTTGGAGAATCTCATCCACGTACAAGACGAGGAATACCACAGTTCTTCCTACAATCTTACTGTAAATGCATGGTTCATCTGGATTTTTGATAAAGTCAAATTCTTTGACAGTATCATCAAAGCAGATGTTTCAACTCCGCGATGCCTGCTTTAGTCCATAAATGGACTTAAGCAACTTGCACACTTTACCGCTGCTCCCACTCTGAATGAAACCCTCCGGCTGATCCATATATACGCACTCTTCCAAATTTCCATTTAGAAAAGCCGTCTTTACGTCCATCTTCCAGATCTCATAATCATGGAAGGAAGCAATGGCAAGAAGGATCCTAATGGATTTGAGCATAGCCACTGGAGAAAAAGTTTTGTCATAGTCCAAACCAGGTCTTTGACAAAAACCCTTTGCAACAAGTCTAGCTTTATAGGTTTCAACCTGCCCATCTACACCAATTTTCTTTCTGAAGACTCATTTGCAGCCTACGGGTTTTACCCCTTCTGGAGCAATGTCCAAAGTCCAAACTTTGTTGGTGTACATGGACTCCATCTCGGTCCGCATTGCATCTAGCCATTTTACCGAGTCACAGCTCTGAATGGCTTGCTGGAAGCTAGTAGGCTCATCATTTTCAATGATGCAATCCTCTTGATCCTCATCTATGAGAAAACCGTAGTATCTCTCAGGCGCACGAGACTGCCTATTACTCCTGCGGAGTGGCGCTGGGATGTCTGGTTCTCCTGAAACTTCTGGTTCTACCAAGCTTTCAGTAATAGCTTGTAGTTCTTGAATTTCTTCCAGTTCTATTGTACTCCCGCTTATCTGATTTTCTAAAAATTCAGTTTCCAAGAAGCGGGCATGGCGAGAAACAAAGACCTTTTGCTCCTCTGCGTAATAGAAAACATACCCCTTGGAGTTCTTTGGGTATCCCACAAACTTACACTGTACTAAGCGTGCCTCGAGCTTGTCCGCATGTTGCTTTTTAACAAAAGCTGGACATCCCTATGTCTTAAAGTGTTTAAGACAGGGTTTCTTCCCACTCCACATCTGATATGGTGTGGTAGGCACTGACTTAGTAGGTACCTGGTTTAAAAGATATGCGGCTAATTCTAGTGCACAACCCCAGAAGGATCGCGGTAACTCAGCCTTACTCATCATGGAACGAACCATATCCAATAGAGTTCGATTCCGCCTTTCCGATACACCGTTGTGTTGTGGTGTGTATGGAGGAGTAAGCTGAGAGAGAATTCCATTCTCTTTTAAGTAGCCCAGGAACTCGGCACTCAAGTATTCACCACCTCGATCAGATCTTAGTGTCTTGATGCTTTCGCCTCTTTGTTTTTCCACTTCATTCTTGTATTCCCGGAATTTCTCAAAGTCCTCGGATTTATGCTTCATCAAGAAGACATATCCATACCTTGAGAAATCATCCGTAAAAGTAATGAAATAGGAAAAACCACTTCGTGCATGTGTAGACATTGGACCGCATACATCGCTGTGTACAAGTCCCAAGAGCTCGCTCGCCCTTACTCCGTGTCCAGTGAACGGAGTCTTTGTCATCTTTCCCATGAGACAAGATTCACAAGTGGCATAAGACTGATATTCGAACGGATCTAAATATCCTTCTTTATGTAACTTTGTTAACCGTGTCTCATTGATGTGACCCAGTCTACAATGCCATAAGAAAGCCTGATTTAATTCCGAAGATTTTCTTTTAAGTGTGTTCTGGACATTAAAAACCTGAGCTTGATTTGGTACGTATATACCGTTATCTAATGTACCTGACACAATCAGAACTTGATTTAGGTGGATGTGGACCACATCGCTTACAAATGTAAAATCATATCCTTCCTTAGAGAGTAACGATACAGATATGATATTACATGCTAGACTAGGTACATATAAACAGTTACGTAGAATCAATATCTGCCCACTTGTCAATCCTAGGTGATATTCCCCTACGGATTCAGCGTTCACGCTCATTCTGTTCGCAACTCTGAGAGTCATATCACCCACCCTGATAACTCTACGGTTTCTCAAAGCCTGTAATGAATTACAGATAAGAGATCCTGATCCGGTATCTAGTATCCAGGAAGTAGAGTTAATTGACATACAATTTTCTATTACAAACACATCCGAAGCCGAAGCCACAACATGCTTCGAATCCTGGCTACTTGCTTTGCAAGCCCTGCAATCCCTCTGCCAATGTCCTTTCCCGTAACAATAGGAACTTCCCTTCTTCACAACATCTAGTCCCGAAATTTTTGCCCTTCCCTTTCCTTCTACTTCCCTGGTTTCCTTCAGGGTGTAAGTAGAAGGCAGAGACTTTAGAATCAAGTCAGTATTTGACCCATTCTTCAACGTGGTCTTCAGGTCCGTGAGCTCATCAAAATAGCTAGTCTCTGTAAGGACGTTGTCCTCTACAGATGACCCGACAGCCAACCTCTCTTGAAGCAATTCGTTCGAGGTCTCATATCTTGCGATACGAGATTGCTCTCCATATAAATCTTTGTTATGGAGGAAGATAGAAACTAAGTTCATCTTCTCGTGCTGCCTCTGGTATGCACCATCAACTGAGGCCAACACGAGGCACCTGGCATTCGCACAGTCTTTTTCCGATGTTTTACGGATATCGGTATCCGTGACGATGGAAACTGGTCCTGAGACGCCAGGGGTTTGATTAGTGAAGAGATCTCCCAGTTTGTCATAGGTAATGGGCATCTGGACAGACCTTTGCCAGTCAATATAGTCAGATTCAGTCATTTTATTATCTAGATGTAACCTATGTCTGGTCACTGGGCCGCTTCAATTAAGAGAGAGAGAAGAAAAACACTTAGCATGATGCTCTTTCAAGTTTATATTGGTTTTTAATTTATCTAAGCAGGATGGCTCCCACTATTTCTCGAATCCTTCCTCAAACCATAAAAGAAGAATTAGTCAGGATTAATCTCACCGTACAATACTTGCTTAACCGTTAAGCCAGGTTAGTGTCGGTACTTCGAGGGAGGTTTTACGACGCTTTCGCGAAGTTCCTTAATTAAATAACCTCTTTTTCCTGGAGGCGTAGCCCCGCTAACACTGTTCTAGACACCTACTTGGTTTATAGCATTGATCGTTAAGTGAAGAAATATCCCGAGGAGTAGCGGATACTCACAGTAGGATCGGAATCCAAATATCATTGTGTGATGATGCTGAAGGAATCTTACCAATATTATCAAACTCCAAATGGTATGCAGCACTAGCAAGTTTCAATTTCCTTAGAAACTCCCGATGTGGATTTTTGCCCCATGCTCTTATGACCTTGACTAAGGCCAACAAATCATAAGTCACATGTCAAGTTCTACCCGTTATTGTCCAGGTTAATTTGAACCCACCCGTATATACCCTTGACTATGGCCAACAAAGTAATACGACTGTCCCAAACCAACGCATCTATCTACTACATATGAATACCCAGCAGCTACCAATCACTATGCCTTGATTAAGGCCAACAAACATAGCTTGAATACTATTGAATATCCATATGAAATGGCGGAGGGCTACGAATGGTTTTGGCGAAACCGTGAACGTAATGAACTTGATATAATCGAAGGAACCTTGATAGCTTTTAAAAGGAGTGGTTTAAGCTCTGCGTTTCTAAAAGTTTTTCTGTATTGAAAAAACCGAGTGGTTTTGAAATTGTTCCAACAATTCAACTTTGGTTTGTTTTCTTTGCATTAACTTTAATGCGTCCCATCATTTAATCCTACCATTGCAGAAAACAAAGAAAATATGACGTACGCTTTTGCCATTCGCATTCGCCACTGGGCCTCGTCATCACCCGTTAGGTTACTTAACTAACGACAGAGCGGGGGATGGACTAGCGCGGATGCAAAACATAAGCAACGCCTACTAGATATCATATATAGATATATATACATTCGTCAGATGCAATGATAGCCGTTCCAGAATACAGATGAACACATTGGATATAATAGGAATCCGAGCTTCGTTTGAGCCTGCAACGAAAAACGGATTACACGGTCGTGATGAATAGCCAAACCCCACTCTAGACCTCTACGGGTGCGGCAAACTACCCGCCAAATACCTGAAGTGAAGCAACCTCCCTCAATAACATGAGTAGGCCACTCGGCACTTCAAAGTACCCGGTAGTTTGTGCACCCCACCTTGGGTCTATCCTAGGAGCAAAAATAGTAAAAGAAATAATATACAATGGTGGCTATAACCTCAACCCGGATGTGCAGCCATAAAATAATATTACATCAAATTACAAATATTACATTGAATGAAAAATGAAAACTCTCATCTCACATCCCCGGCTATTCATCACGACAATCCAACAAGTTCATATCCACAAACCAACATTACAGATCGCAGATATGCACAACCCTCACTAATCGATGCATAGCGATTAGTAGACGTTCAGTACATATATCATTTCACAAACACAGAACATTAAACGACGTTAAAGTTACGACATCGAAACACCCACAGTGCTATAGTGAATAACTTTCAGTAAAATCAAAATCAGCCAAAGCAAACAACTCCTGAAACCCAAGATATAAGTCAAAAAGCCAAATAAAAAAATTGAAGCATTTCCACCATACAAAAACCGGCCTCACCGGAATTCTAGGCCATGTGGCCGGCCCCCCCAGTGAGAAAATGTTCCAATTTTGTTCTGTGGCCTTTTAATGTAAAAATGACACTCTGTACTTGTTTAAATAATTATCAGAGGTCAATAAAATTTCGACAGAAACTACAATATTGGGTTCGTTGTTTTCGGGTTGTATCGGTTTTGTAGCTTTAACTGTCGTTTAAACTGTTAGTGATGGTTTAGTTAGGCTCTGATACCACTGTAAGTCTATGACGCTCACCCCGCAAGCTAGCGAGGAGGCGGAACAAGTAAAAATCAAAACTTTCTTACATAGCAACATAGACTAAGCATGAAGGATCTTTGCAAAACCATTACTAACGAACTACTAGAGGTTTAATCTACTGTGATACGAAGATTATACCTCATGAAAACGCTCCTTCGGTTCTTCCCTCCGCTGTCCTCCTCGTCCATGTGAGTTCCGAGGATCGATCCGGATCTTGGTCACCTCCACGGCCTCTTAGAGTCGAAGTCGATCCACCCGAGAGTCTATAGTCCGAGCTCCACCTCAAGCCGAGGTAACTGGGGCAACAAGTTTGCTCTCTTGATGTCCTAGGTGATGTAGAGGAAGAAGATGGATTTGTTTGTTTATTTAGTTTCTATTTTTCTCAACACAAGAGAGCTATAGAAAAATCTATAGAGGAAGAAGAAGGAGGAACCATGGGAGCTTTCTTTTGGATGAGAGAGAAAGCACAAGAGATAATGATCCAAATAAAATATATATAGTAATCTTTTATCATGATAATTTTGATGGCTACCCTTGATTTGACCATTATCTGTTAGTGTATATGCCCTAGAGGCCATTACTGTATCATACTAGCTTGTATATTACTTAATGGAAGCTTGGGATATTCACAGTTGTATATACAATCTAGCTCAAAATGGTAGAATGCTACTTGGTTTGTCTCTACTTCAATATGTGCATGTGTTCCTTTTAGCATATCACTTATACATATTAGTAGAGCCCTTAGGATCTTTGCTTGATTACCAGCGTTGTGATGGCAGTCACACTCGTGGGGGCTGGGCAATCCATAAGCACATCCTTATACAGGTCCCTAGTCGTTGGACTATCGAGACAGGGCATCGATACTCCGGAATAGACTAGCGTATGCGCTTCTCATCCCAGCGGGGGAGACGGTCTGTCCCACAGCCGTCAGTACGTCGTACTTGAGATAGTATGCGGGTGCTCGTTAGGTTACGAGTACACTGTGTTAGTGTATATGCCCTAGAGGCCATTACTGTATCATACTAGTTTGTATATTACTTGATGGAAACTTGGGATATTCACAGTTGTATATACAATCTTGCTCGAAATGGTAGTATGCTACTTGGTTTGTCTCTGCTTTAATATGTGCATGTGTTTCTTTTAGCATATCGCTGATATACATATTAGTAGAGCCCTTAGGATCTTTGCTTGATTACCAGCGTTGTGATGGCACTCACACTCGTGGGAGCTGGGTGATCTATAAGCACATCCTTATACAGGTCCTTAGTCGTTGGACTATCGAGACAGGGCATCGATACTCCGGAGTAGACTAGCGTATGCGCTTCTCATCCTAGCGTGGGAGACGGTCTGTCCCACAGCCGTCAGTACGTCGTACTTGAGATAGTATGCGGGTGCTCGTTAGGTTACGAGTACACTGGACAGGACTCGTCGGGAACTGTTGGTTGGTATTATACCTATCGTCAGTTATCAGTTCCTAGGTGACATGAGTACAGCTTAGTCCGCTGACTTGACACTGTCACTTCGCCTCGAGTGTGTTCCCACTGCACTTTGATTACTACCCCACCACGGCTCAAAGGAGTCGTGCAAACAGGTAGTTTTTGGGTGCAGTCCCGAAGAACTTGGAGGCAGTGACGGTTAGACAGGATTCGTCTCTCCCGGTATTGGGGGTTGACATCGCGCTGTGTCCAGGAGAGCCATTACACGAGTAGTCCCTGGCCAGGGCAAGCGAGATATACTGGTAGGTTTCCAGTGTTATCTCAGGGTGTTCTGGGCTACACTCCGACACGACTTGTACCGCTATTAGGGGACTAACGCTCACCGCCCCCTAGGCCCGCCATGCGATGTATCGGACGAACAGACCGGACTGTACGGAGATTGTCACATACAGGCTCAGTAGGAGTTCAGATGGGGTTCACCTCGTCAGTCTTCTTATCGACATCTACCTGGGGACCGTTACGTACAGCTAGTGCCGCTTGCGGTCTGTGGTTAAACCCACTGCCAGCGTAGTGTCGAGTCTTTAGAGTCCCACACAGAGAACTATTCGCCTTTAGGCAAAATGAGTTGAGGTCTCATGGTTTTGCGACAGGGTTCGTTCACATCCGCGCACTTGTGCACGTTTGCTGTCCGGACAACTTATACTAGCGGGCTTTGGTTTAAGCCGGATCCTAGTATATGATTTGGGATTGGCTTTTTCTCATTGTATTCGTGTTCCTCGGATCACGAATACGGGTGCGTATGCACAGTTGCTTGAGACAGAGGGAGAGGACTTTGATTGGGGTTAATGACTATTGTCATTTTATTAACCCTAATGCTTATGTGTGTATTATTGTTAATTGATATTAGTTTAATAATTGTGCATGATTATGGTTGTTGACCATTTGACCCATCTTGACTTGTTGACCTTGTTGACACTTTGACCATCATCATTTCATTTGGAAGATGCTCTTTGATCCTTGCAATTTGCATTAAAAATGAAATGATAATGGTCATGTCTTGATTAAGCCATGACAATTATCTCACTAATTTTCTAATTACAATAATTCACATATATGAGAGAATGCTTCATATTATTCTCTCATTCTATTATTCACATTCTCTCTCTTGTTCTTCCGCTCCCTCAAGCTCTCCCCTCTCATGTGTTGAGAAACACTTGAGCTTGAGAAAAATCCTCTCTTGATAATCTCTACTCTCATCTAGGGTTCAAGGATTAGCACTTCTTGCACCCTAGTTACTTCTAGCTTGGAGTTGAAGCCAAAGGTTGAGGCTTTCGGGTGGATCTTTCTTCGACGTGAGAAGACGACAAAGGTGACCTCCTTACACCACTCCAAGGAGCAAGGAGAGAAGGACATAAAGCCCAAGGTATAACCTTTCTAGCACTTAGCTAGTTTCTAGTTAGCTTTAGCTTGTTTTTGTTTAGCAAAGATCCTTCATAGTGTAGTATATGTTGCCTAAGCTCATAAAAATTTTATTCCGTTTTCCGCCCCCCCGCAAGTACCGGAGTGGGCAACGTGGACTTACAGTGGTATCAGAGCCTAACTAAACATTAACTAGCTAGGGAGTAGAGTGTATCGGAGTTCGAATCAAAAAAAATCGAAAAACCGAGTTTTCAAAACCCTAAGTTTCTGTTAATTTTTTTCTGTTCAAAATAAAATTTGTCAGACTCCAAAAATCATCTCAGGGTTTTGTAAAGAAAACCACCAAAAACGATCCAGTGATTCGACCAAAGAGCCGCGGTTCCGCGGTAATAGCAAGCTATTGCCGCGCAACCGCGGCCGTCTTGGCTCTTCACTGGGTCGATTTTGGTGCAGTGTATTTCTGGCTTGGTTTTAGGAATTTTAAGATGGTTTATATGTGCCCAGATTTTCCAGAATAGAAATTTGTTTTTGTGGGCCCATAAATCCGTATTTTTTCCCGAACTTCAATACACTTTGACTAAAAGGTTATATCTGTGATGTTTATATGTATTGAACGTCGGCTAATCGCTATATGTCGATTAGTCGGGGTTATACATATCTGTGATCTGTGATTGATGATGGTATGTGTATATGAATGGGTTGGATTGTCGCGGATGAATAGCCGGGGTGGATGTGAGATGAGTGTTGCTTTTTCTTTCATTCATTGTAACATGTAAATTGATGTAATATTATTATTTGTTTGGCCGCTCAACCGGGTCGGGGTTGTAGCCGTCATTGTATAATTCTTTTTACTGTTTTTGCTCCTAGGATAGACCCATGGAGGGGGTGCACAAACTACCGGGTATCTCAAAGTGCCGAGTGGCCTACTCACGGTGGTGAGGGAGGTTGCTTCGCTTCGGGTACTTGGCGGGTAGTTTGCCGCACCCGTAGGGGTCTTGGGTGGGGTATTGGCTATTCACCGCGACCGTGTAATCCGCTTTTCGTTGCAGGCTCGAACGGATTGCGGGTTCCTAGTATATCCAATGTATTCATCTGTGATCTGTAATGTCTATCATTGCTATATATTTATATATGATAACTATTTAGGCGTTGCTTATGTTTTACAGCCGTGCTAGCCCAGCCCCCGCTCTGTCGTTAGTTAAGTAACCTAACGGGTGATGACGGTGCCCCGTGGCGAATGCGAATGGCATAAGCGTACGTCATATTTTGGTTGTTTTCTGCAATGGTAGGATTACATGATGGGACGCATTAAAAGAACTAATGCAAGAAAATAAACCAAGTAAAAGTCGATTGGAACACTTTGAAAACCACTCGGTTCTTTTCAAAACTAAACTTTTTAAACGCGGAGCTTGAACCACTCCTTTTAAAAGCTATCTCGTTCCATCGATTATATCAAGTTCACTACGTTCACGGTTTCGCCAAAACCATTCGTAGCCCTCCGTCATTCCACATGAATGGTCAAAAGTATTCAAGCTATGTATTTTGGCCAAAGTCAAGGCATAGTGATTGGTAGCTATCGGGTATTCATGTGCAGCATAGATAGATGCGTTGGTTTGGGACAGTCATGCTGCCATTTTGGCCAAAGTCAAGGGTAGGTACGGGTGGGTCCAAATTAACCAGGAGAATGAAGGGTAGAACTTGACATGTGACTTATGATATTTTGGCCAAAGTCAAGGTCATAAGAGCATGGGGCAGAAATCCACATCGGGAGTTTCATAAGTACTGAAACTTGCTAGCGCTGCATACCATTTGCAGTGTGATAATTCTGGTAGGATTCCTTCGGTCTTATCACACGATGATATTTGGATCCCGATCCTACAGTGAGTATATGCTACTCCTCGGGAAAACTCTCACTTAACGATCAATGCTATAAACTTAGTAGGTGTCTAGAAAGGTGTTAGCGGGGCTACGCCCCCAGGGAAAAGAGGTTACTTAATTAAGGAACTTCGCGAAAGCGTTGGAAAACCTCCCTCGAAGTACCGACACTGGCCTGGCTGAACGGTTAAGCAAGTATTGTACGGTGAGATTGATCCTGACTAATCCTTTCTTTACGGTTTGAGAAGGGATTCGAGAGACAGTGGGAGCCATCCTGTTTAGACAAATTAAAAACCACTCTAAACTTGCAAGAGCATCATGCTAAAGTGTTTCTTTTCTCTCTCCTAATTGCAGCGGCCATTCAACATGACCGGACTTAAGTTATTACTAGATAAAAACATATTGACAGGGCCGAACTACAAAGATTGGCTCAGGAATGTCAAGATGGCAATCACTTACGATAAGTTGGGGTATGTCCTTACCACCAAAGTTCCCCCTGTCCAAGGTCCCAAAACCAGTGTCGTAGATAGGGAAATCTACAAGACCTGGGAAATAGATTGCGCGAAGGCCAGATGCCTCGTACTAGCCTCGATGGACAACGAACATCAGAGGAGGCACGAGAATATGGACCTAGAGTCCATATTTCTTCATACAAAAGAACTGTATGGAGAGCAGTCTCGTATCGTAAGATACGAAGTGTCGAAGAAGTTGTTTTCGACAAGGTTGGCGTCGGATCATCGGTAGCGGAACACGTGCTTAAGATGATTGGCTACATAGAGGAGCTCGCGGACCTTGGGACCACGTTGGAGAATGAACTCTATACTGATTTGATTCTCCAGTCCCTTCCTTCCACTTACGCCCAGTTTATTCTTAACTTCAACATGCAAGGAAAGGAGGTTGAACTTTCCGAACTTCTGAACATGTTGAGGAGTGCTGAGGGCACCCTACAGAAAGGTAGGGAGACATCCACTTTGTTTGTAGGAGGATCTTCCTCTTCTAGGTCCAGGGCGAAAGCCAAGGGCAAGAAGAAGAAAGCCCCCGCCAAACCAAGAGGCGGTGTCGGTAAAGTGGATACGAAGGGAAAAGGAAAAGCAACAAAGATAGC
Organism: Agapanthus africanus; assembly: GCA_030015575.1. Lineage (NCBI taxonomy): Eukaryota > Viridiplantae > Streptophyta > Magnoliopsida > Asparagales > Amaryllidaceae > Agapanthus > Agapanthus africanus. The sequence goes on along the minus strand of CM057341.1, from coordinate 396,310,485 downwards.
GAGAAAGCTGGTGGGGAAGGAAGAATGCTTCTATTGTCACAAAAGTGGTCACTGGAAACAGGATTGCAAGACTTGGAAGGCCAGAACACAGGATTTGAAGCAAGTTGCAGCTTCAGCTTCAGGTGTGTATGTTATTGAAAACTGTCTATCAATAAACTCTACATCTTGGGTATTGGATACCGGATCAAGATCTCATATCTGTAATTCTTTGCAGGCGTTGAGAAAGCGTAGAGTTTTGAAGGCAGGTGACATGACCTTCAGAGTTGCAAACGGTGCTAGCATGGATGCTGAGGCCGTGGGGGACTATCAGCTGGGATTGTCGGATGGACACTTTTTGGTTTTGCGTAGTTGTTATTATGTACCAAATGCAACCTGTAATATCATTTATGTATCTTTATTATCTAAAGAAGGTTATGAATTTGCATTTGTAAGTAATGTAGTGAACATTCACCTTAATCAAGTTTTGATTGGGTCAGGTACATTGAACAACGGTATATACGTATTAAACTAACCACAGATTTTCAATGTCCAGAATACACACAAAAGAAAGTCTCCAGAAATCAATAAAACTTTCTTATGGCATTGTAGACTGGGTCACATCAATGAGAGAAGGTTGACTAAGTTACATACAGAAGGATATTTGGATCCGTTCGAATATCAATCGTATGCAACTTGTCAATCCTGTCTCAAAGGAAAGATGACAAAGACTCCGTTCACTGGACACGGAGTAAGAGCGAGCTCGCTCTTGGGACTCGTACACAGCGACATGTGCGGTCCAATGTCTACACATGCGCGAAGCGGTTATTCTTACTTCATTACTTTTACGGATGACTTTTCAAGGTACGGTTATGTCTTCTTAATGAAACATAAATCCGAGGCTTTTGAAAAATTCCAGGAATATAAGAATGAAGTAGAAAAACAAACAGGCAAAAGTATCAAGGCACTGAGATCTGATCGAGGTGGTGAATACTTGAGTGCCGAGTTCCTGGGTTACTTAAAAGAGAATGGAATTCTCTCTCAGCTTACTCCTCCATACACTCCGCAACATAACGGTGTATCGGAGAGACGGAACCGAACCCTATTGGATATGGTACGGTCCATGATGAGTAACGCTGAGTTACCGCGATCGTTCTGGGGATATGCGCTAGAATCAGCTGCATACCTTTTGAACCGAGTTCCAACTAAGACTGTGCCTACTACACCATATCAGATGTGGTGTGGGAAGAGACCCTATCTTAATCACATTAAGACATAGGGATGTCCAGCTTTTGTAAAAAAGCAGCGTGCGGACAAGCTCGAGGCACGCTCAGTACAGTGCAAGTTTGTGGGATATCCAAAGAACTCCAAGGGATATTTCTTCTTTTGCGAAGAGGAACAAAAGGTGTTTGTTTCTCGCCATGCCCACTTTCTAGAACACCAGTTCATAGAAAAAGAATTAAGTGGGGAGCGCAATAGAACTGGAAAAAATTCCAGAACCACAAGCTATTACTGAAAGCTTAGTAGAACCAGAGGGTTCGAAAGATCAGGACATTCCCATGCCACTCCGCAGGAGTAGTAGGCAGTCTCATCCGCCCGAGAGATACTACGGTTTTCTCATTGACGGGGATAGAGAGGATTGCATCATAGACTTTGATGAGCCTACTAGCTTCCAGCAAGCCATTCAGAGCGTCGACTCGGTAAAATGGCTGGATGCAATGCGGACCGAAATGGAGTCCATGTACACCAACAAAGTATGGACGTTGGACATTGCTCCAGATGGGGTAAAACCCGTAGGATGCAAGTGGATCTTCAAAAGGAAGATTGGTGTAGATGGACAGGTTGAGACCTATAAAGCTAGACTGGTAGCAAAGGGTTTTCGTCAGCGACCTGGTTTGGACTATGACGAAACCTTTTCTCCAGTAGCTATGCTGAAATCCATTCGGATCCTTCTTGCCATTGCTGCCTTCCACGATTATGAGATTTGGCAAATGGACGTAAAGACAGCTTTTCTAAATGGACATTTAGAGGAGTGTGTCTATATGGACCAGCCAGAAGGTTTCATTCAGAGTGGGAGCAGCGGAAAGGTGTGCAAGTTGCTTAAGTCCATTTATGGACTAAAACAGGCATCGCGGAGTTGGAACATCTGTTTTGATGAGACAGTCAAGGAATTTGGCTTTATCAAAAATCCAGATGAACTATGCATCTATTGTAGATTTGTAGCGAGAACTGTAGTATTCCTCGTTTTGTACGTGGATGACATTCTCTTAATAGGAAATGACATTCCTATGCTACAATCTGTCAAGGGGTTCTTGTCACACAGGTTCTCCATGAAAGACCTGGGTGATGCCTCATACATTCTGGGTATCCGGATCTACCGTGACAGATCCAAGAGGATATTAGGACTTTCACAGTCCAGGTACATCGACACCATACTGAAGAGATTCAGTATGGAAGATTCCAAGCGCGGTAATCTACCGGCTTGTCACGGGATCACCCTCTCCAAAGAGCGGTAATCTACCCTACGCTTCTGCGGTAGGCTCTATAATGTATGCGATGTTGTGTACCAGACCGGATGTGGCTTATGCACTGAGTGTGGTAATCAGGTATCAGTCAAACCCTGGGGAGAAACATTGGATAGCAGTAAAGAACATTCTCAAGTACCTGAGAAGGACTAAGGAGATGTTCTTGGTGTATGGCGGAAAAGACCTCCAGATTGAGGCCTTTGCTGACTCCAGCTTCCAGAGTGACAAGGATGATTCTAAGTCCATGTCGGGTTTTGTCTTTACCCTCAATGGAGGGACGGTGTGTTGGAAGAGCTCCAAACAGGAAACCGTTGCTGACTCGACTATGGAAGCGGAATACATCGCTGCATCTGATGCCGCAAAAGAAGCTGTCTGGATGAGGAAGTTCTTGAGAGTACTTCAGGTGGTTCCGTCCATTGTTGACCCAATACCTCTGTATTGCGACAACAACGGGGCTATAGCTTTAGCGAAGGAACCCAGGTCCCATCAGAAATCCAGACACATCTTAAGGCGGTATCACCTGATCAGGGAGATCGTGGATCGCCAGGAGATCGAGGTTCGTAGGGTTGCTTCAGAAGATAACACAGCAGATCCATTCACCAAGGCCTTGCCCCAGACTCAGTTCGAGCGGCTGATCGAGATGATAGGTCTTCGATACGCCAGTACATGGCCTTAGTGCAAGTGGGAGATTGTTAGTGTATATGCCCTAGAGGCCATTACTGTATCATACTAGTTAGTATATTACTTGATGGAAGCTTGGGATATTCACAGTTGTATATACAATCTTGCTCGAAATGGTAGTATGCTACTTGGTTTGTCTCTGCTTTAATATGTGCATGTGTTTCTTTTAGCATATCGCTGATATACATATTAGTAGAGCCCTTAGGATCTTTGCTTGATTACCAGCGTTGTGATGGCGCTCACACTCGTGGGAGCTGGGTGATCTATAAGCACATCCTTATACAGGTCCCTAGTCGTTGGACTATCGAGACAGGGCATCGATACTCCGGAGTAGACTAGCGTATGCGCTTCTCATCCCAGCGTGGGAGACGGTCTGTCCCACAGCCGTCAGTACGTCGTACTTGAGATAGTATGCGGGTGCTCGTTAGGTTACGAGTACACTGGACAGGACTCGTCGGGAACTGTTGGTTGGTATTATACCTATCGTCAGTTATCAGTTCCCAGGTGACATGAGTACAGCTTAGTCCGCTGACTTGACACTGTCACTTCGCCTCGAGTGTGTTCCCACTGCACTTTGATTACTACCCCACCATGGCTCAAAGGAGTCGTGCAAACAGGTAGTTTTTGGGTGCAGTTCCGAAGCACTTGGAGGCAGTGACGGTTAGACAGGATTCGTCTCTCCCGGTATTGGGGGTTGACATCGCGCTGTGTCCAGGAGAGCCATTACACGAGTAGTCCCTGGCCAGGGCAAGCGAGATATACTGGTAGGTTTCCAGTGTTATCTCAGGGTGTTCTGGGCTACACTCCGACACGACTTGTACCGCTATTAGGGGACTGACGTTCACCGCCCTCCTAGGCCCGCCATTCGATGTATCAGACGAACAGACCGGACTGTACAGAGATTGTCACATACAGGCTCAGTAGGAGTTCAGATGGGGTTCACCTCGTCAGTCTTCTTATCGACATCTACCTGGGGACCGTTACGTACAGCTAGTGCCGCTTGCGGTCTGTGGTTAAACCCACTGCCAGCGTAGTGTCGAGTCTTTAGAGTCCCACACAGAGAGCTATTCGCCTTTAGGCAAAATGAGTAGAGGTCGCATGGTTTTTCGACAGGGTTCATTCACATCCGCGCACTTGTGCACGTTTGCTGTCCGGACAGCTTATACTAGCGGGTTTTGGTTTAAGCCGGATCCTAGTATATGATTTGGGATTGGCTTTTTCTCATTGTATTCGTGTTCCTCGGATCACGAATACGGGTGCGTATGCACAGTTGCTTGAGACAGAGGGAGAGGACTTTGATTAGGGTTAATGACTATTGTCATTTTATTAACCCTAATGCTTATGTGTGTATTATTGTTAATTGATATTAGTTTAATAATTGTGCATGGTTATGGTTGTTGACCATTTGACCCATCTTGACTTGTTGACCTTGTTGACACTTTGACCATCATCATTTCATTTGGAAGATGCTCTTTGATCCTTGCAATTTGCATTAAAAATGAAATGATAATGGTCATGTCTTGATTAAGCCATGACAATTATCTCACTAATTTTCTAATTACAATAATTCACATATATGAGAGAATGCTTCATATTATTCTCTCATTCTATTATTCACATTCTCTCTCTTGTTCTTCCTCTCCCTCAAGCTCTCCCCTCTCATGTGTTGAGAAACACTTGAGCTTGAGAAAAACCCTCTCTTGATAATCTCTACTCTCATCTAGGGTTCAAGGATTAGCACTTCTTGCCCCCTAGTTACTTCTAGCTTGGAGTTGAAGCCAAAGGTTGAGGCTTTCGGGTGGATCTTTCTTCGACGTGAGAAGACGACAAAGGTGACCTCCTTACACCACTCCAAGGAGCAAGGAGAGAAGGACATAAAGCCCAAGGTATAACCTTTCTAGCACTTAGCTAGTTTCTAGTTAGCTTTAGCTTGTTTTTGTTTAGCAAAGATCCTTCATAGTGTAGTCCATGTTGCCTAAGCTCATAAAAATTCGATTTTTATTCTGTTTTCCGCCCCCCCCCGCAAGTACCGGGGTGGGCAACGTGGACTTACACACTGGACAGGACTCGTCGGGGACTTTTGGTTGGTATTATACGTATCGTCAGTTATCAGTTCCCAGGTGACATGAGTACAGCTTAGTCCGCTGACTTGACACTGTCACTTTGCCTCGAGTGTGTTCCCACTGTACTTAGATTACTACCCTACCACGGCTCAAAGGAGTCGTGAAAACTGGTAGTAGTTGGGTGCAGTCCCGAAGCACTTGGAGGCAGTGACGGTTAGACAGGATTCGTCTCTCCCGGTATTGGGGGTTGACATCGCGCTGTGTCCAGGAGAGCCATTACACGAGTAGTCCCTGGCCAGGGCAAGCGAGATATACTAGTAGGTTTCCAGTGTTATCTCAGGGTGTTCTGGGCTACACTCCGACACGACTTGTACCGCTATTAGGGGACTGACGTTTACCACCCCCTAGGCCCGCCATGCGATGTATCAGACGAACAGACTGGACTGTACGGAGATTGTCACATACAGGCTCAGTAGGAGTTCAGATGAGTTCACCTCGTCAGTCTTCTTATCGGCATCTACCTGGGGACCGTTACGTACAGCTAGTGCCGCTTGCGGTCTGTGGTTAAACCCACTGCCAGCGTAGTGTCGAGTCTTTAGAGTCCCACACAGAGAGTTATTCGCCTTTAGGCAAAATGAGTAGAGGTCGCATGGTTTTGCGACAATGTTCGTTCACATCCGCGCACTTGTGCACGTTTGCTGTCCGGACAGCTTATACTAGCGGGCTTTGGTTTAAGCCAGATCCTAGTATATGATTTGGGATTGGTTTTATCTCATTGTATTCGTGTTCCTCGGATCACGAATACGGGTGCGTATGCACAGTTGACTGAGACAGAGGCAGAGGACTTTGATTAGGGTTAATGACCATTGTCATTTTCTTAACCCTAATACTTATGTGTGTATTATGAATAATTGATATTAGTTAAATAATTGTGCATGGTTAGGGTTGTTGACCTTTTGACCATACTTGACTTGTTGACCTAGGTTGACACTTTGACCATCATCATTCCATATAAAAGATGCTCTTTGATCCTTGCAATTTGCATTAAATATGAAATGATAATGATCAAGTCTTGATTAACCATGACAGTTATCTAGCTAATTATCTAATTTCATAATTCACCCATATTAGAGAGAATGGTTCATTATTTTCTCTCATTCTATCATATTGATTCTCTCTCCTCCCCCTCCTCTCACTCACGCTCTCCCCTCTCATGAGTTGAGAAACACATGAGCTTGAGATAAACCTCTCTAAAATAATCTCTACTCTCTTCTAAGGTTCTAGGATTAGCACTTCTAGCATCTTAGTTACTTCTAGCTTGAAGTTGAAGCCAAAGGTTGAGGCTCTCGGGTGGATCCTTCTTCGACTAGAGAAGACGACAAGGAGATCACTTCCGTTCACTCCAAGGAGCAAGGAGAGAAGGACATAAAGCCCTAGGTATAACCTTTCTTCCATGTAGCTAAAACTAGTTAGCTTTGTAGTTAGTTTTTGTTTAGCAAAGATCCTCCTTTAGTTAGTCCATGTTGCCTAGTTCGATAAAAATCCGATTTTTATACCGTTTTCCGCCTCTCCGCAAGCACCGGGGTGGACAACGTGGACTTACAGTGGTATCAGAGCCTAACTAAATATAAACTAGCTAGTTAGTAAAGTGTATAGAAGTTCGATCTATAAAAATCGCAAAACCAAAATTTCAAAACCCTAAGTTTCCGTTGATTCTTTTTCTGCTCAAA